>JAUESO010000609.1:26260000-28660000 GCA_030914385.1 Drosophila antonietae | reverse complement strand
TGTTCGAGACGAGCGGGTTGATCTCCGTCTTGCATCTTGCAGTACCTGTATCTTTAGCTGTGGCTATAGCTGTAGCTGTATCTGTAGACCTCCACATGCGGACACGCAAATGTATCTGATGGATACACTTTGTGAGAAATTATGTGAGCTGCCCCGTTACCGTTTAGCCGTTTAGCCTTTTGTCGAATTGCTCTGTCCCAGCGGCTTTTCTAGAAAACAATTTAAATTGATTTCAATCAAAAAATGCCTTTTTGTTTTCGGGATTTTCAATTTTTGTTTTGTTTTTTCCTTTTTTTCTCTATTCCTCTCTCTCTCTCTCTCTCTCTCTCTCTGTGTCTATCTGGCACTTGGCGCAGCAATGGATTGGATTGCTCATTCTGTTTCGCCTCGGCTGAGAGTTTTGGGAAAAAGGGACACACGCTTTCAGCGTAAAGATCGCATTTAAACGAAACAAAATTTGACTTTATAATAATGCCAGCCTGTGCGCTGATGTCTGTCCGTCAGCCTGTATGTCTGGCTGTCTGTTCGTTCTAAGCCAGCATATCCAGCCAGCCAGTCAGCCAAACGAATGAGCCAGCGTACGAACGACGATCCGTAAGAAACAATACCGGATTATGTGCCTTTGTAGTTTGTAGTTTGCTGTTGCTGTTGTATGTAGATATGGCGGCACGAAGCTCCACGTCTCTGCGGCTCTTTGTGACGGCTTTGTGGGCATTCATTCTCCTTTTTGTGTGCGTGTTTTGTCTTTTTCGTTTTTGACTTGATTGAAAATCTAGAAAATCAGGTTAATAGCTTAGGTGACAGCCAGCAATGTATATGCGGTTGAATTGTTTAGAACCATTCAGACACAGACACACGCACACACACACACACACACACAGACAGAGGCATACTCAGGCAGATATTTACCCGAAATCGAAAACGTTTGGCATGTTGTTGCCGTTGGTTTGTTTCGTTTGTGCCTAGTGCCTGTGATAAGATTGATTTGAGCCACAGATACGTTGCCCATAGAGCTCTGAGTGTGTGCCGGCTGTCCATAAAAGCGTCATATGCACACATTAAAGGCGGCCTGCCGGCACTGCGTTGATCCCAGAGAGCTGAGCGCTCTAGGGCTCATTGTGCTCGCCACTCAATTAGTTGGTTTGATGTAACTTTTGTCAGCCGAAGCTCGAGTGCTAGGGAGCACTCTGCTCGGTTCCACCAATCCCAGAGCGGAGCTGTGTGATGGCAACGGCGACAGACAGCGTGTCAGTGGCGGTGCTTTTAGAGCCTTTGTGATCATGTCTACAGCATGAATATGCAGATTCTGTATCGAAAATCTGAGCACAATTGCTCGACACAAATGTAGATGGGAGCACGAGTGCGAGTAAGAGTATGAGTATGAGTATGAGTACTCTAACTCTTATTTCTCGCTGTTCACTGCATATACAAATATTCAATTACCAACTTTGGCCTCTCGCTTGTCGTTATCAAAGGAGAAATCGTATTGTAATTGATTTTTATAGATGTATTTTGTACCACACAACATCGACTACTACTCTATATGTGAGTCTCTACAAATGCCGAATTCCATTATAATGATCTCTTTTATGCCACTTCGATCAAATGCTTTTTGGCATTAGCTCTAATAGCTCTGTGTCGGCGAATTCTGTTTTGTTGTCGATTTGTTGCGCTTAGCCATAAATATTTCACATATTGTCTCAAATGTTGATCAATTGACTGGAAGTAGGTAACGCAATGGAATGTAGAGCAAATCTCTGTTGCTTCATGCTATCTAAATAACATATTTATCGATCTTTCTCATTTTTTTAATAATTATATGCCAGTATTACTCATGTCAAATTAGTAATATAAAACATTTAAGTGGTACGGAAATTGTATAAGTTCACTCCAACTTTAAACAGATGAAAACTAAATAAGTAAACAAATTAACATAACAAAATTAAACTCACTTTTAAGTAAATTGTAAATAAAAATTTCCAATTCTCATTTATTTACCCTGAAGTGAATAAAAATATCGCTAAAAATTACGCTTAGGACAAAAAGAGTTGACTCCATGTGGGATGTAAAGGTTGGTCAATTGATAAACGCGCTGCACAAACTTTGAAAATGTAGGCCAAGAAACATTAAAGTTATCGAGTTGAGAGAAATGTAAATGAAGTATACAGCTACAGCTAGACTTCTCAGTATCCCACTTGAGCACCAAGCGACTAAAACACTCTTACTTATTTATATATACATATGTATAGGCATACAAAATAATGCTTCCTCGTTGTTTATCTCGCACATAGCTTAAGCTCTAATAGCCAGTTGGCTGTTAAATATGATAACCTTTAGACAGGCAAAGTATAGTTTAGCTGTTTGGCTATAGCTGATACGAGCAGTTGATTACTTTGTTAACTATTTGATTTGCATTCACACTCATATCGGATAGCGGCAAGTGCATCCATTTGCTGATTTGCCAAACTATTTCCATTAGGCATTGCATCCAACAGGCAATTAGCAGCTAATGCCGTTTCGCAAAACTTTAAGAGCCTGGTCATGGGGGCTGGGCATGCCTGGTGACTGGTTTCGCTAGCCGAGTGAGCAGGCGAGATCTTTCACTGAACGGCATTTAAACACATTTCTAATTATTTTTCATTACTTTGGCTTGTCGCACGTCGAGAGTCAACTACATAAAATCGTTTAGTTTATTGGCCCATCAGTCATTGTAGCTGCGCATTTGCGGTCGCCGGGGCCATTACATTGAGTTATGAAATGAATTTCAAATTTCGCGCAAGAGCGCTAAAATAATTACTAGCTGAAGCAAAAACAGTAGCCCCCAATGCTGGGAGATCCAAGCGGGGTCCGCCGCCACTCTGTTGCCCTCGTCTCCGCAACACTTAACTTCGCCTCTCATTGATACGCGCTCCAATGCATTTGTGATTTATCAGCCGGACAGGCATTTGGCATTCGGTATTCGGTATTCGGTATTCGGCATTTGGCATTCAGTTGCCTGGCCACCATCTGACCACCAGTAGCTCATCTGCCATGGCCGGCTACTGGCCCTCAGCTAACATGGCTTACATCGCTAACATGGCTAACATGGCCACTTGGTTTTAGTTACCACTGCGTCGCTCAGCGTGCGTTCTTGGCGTTTGTTAAATTGAAAAGTTTTCGTATTAAGTTTATTGCGGCGACCCGATGCTTATGGGCGTGGCAAGCGGGTTGGCGGCAGAGGCGGGCGTTGGCGATTGCATTCGATGCTGTTGCTGCTGCTGCTGCTGCTGTGGCTCTGTCTGTATGGATGCTGTATGCGATATGATTGCGCATATGTTTTGTGTGCAAAGTTACAAATCAGTTTTCCCAAGAATTTGCTGTGTTGGCGCTGATATGATCAAATGTCATGCATTAAACACTGCGCTACATGCTGAATTGATTTCAGTTTCTAATGGCGCAACAGACTAAAATTTCAGTGCATGAAGTTACTAGACTTAGTTGATGCAAATATAAATTCTGCTCACCATAAGCTATAATTATTATTATAATATTTCAAAGACTTAAACATTCTTAATTTATTTAATTCTGTTGCTTCAATCACGCCTTTGAAATCAGTTATTATATTTAATTTCGTACAATTGTGTATACAATCGGAAATTTGTTGCCCAGTGCTCTTACTTAATGCAATTTCAATCTTAAGAAATCCATGTAAAATGCATGAAATTATAAGCCAAGCAATTTGGTTTACCAGCCAAACGGGCGGACCTTAAACATAACCGTCTCAGCATCAGCCTCAGTCGCTGGAGTTGGAGCTGGGGGCTTGAATCTTAGGTGCAGTTGAACGCAAAATGCGCCCCGTGGAGTGAGCTGGTAACAAACAGCGACATTTTAAAAGGTGTAGCCACGTTTAGGATCTGTGAGGCCCGGAACGAGTCCGCTCAGATGGCCAGTGGCCTGCAATTTTCATGATAATTAAATGCAAAAGAGCAGAGAGAAGAATTCTAAAATTATTATAATTAAATGCACCCGCCACAGCGCATTTCATCTGAATTGTTTTATAATTTCCAACTGCAGACACTGCCAGCTGTCCGCTGCACCTGATCGCTCTGGCTGCGGCTCTGGCAGGGATCACTTGCAATAAACTAAATATTTCCGCTCTTAAATTATTTATTTTGATATTTGGTTAAGGCAAACAGCGCCCGGAGACAAGTCAGACAAATGTTTAACAATATTTTGATAGCGGCCGCCTGGGCATAGCAAATTAGCCCCGAATGGCCAATGACACAGGTCGATCTCGATATCAATTCATCGATGATGAACATCATCATCATCATCATTTGCATCATCATCATCACTATCATCTGTAATTCCTGCATAAATGCATGTCATGACAGCTAGCACGGGCACGACATGTAACACCTTTCCATGTTGTCGTTTTGGTCCTCTAGTCGAAATGAATATGTCAAAATTTACAATTCGTATGAGATGAGATGATCGCGCATTGAGCGTCTCACGATGACAGGCATAATGTTTTGCGTGCTGCATTGTTTGCTCCAGGAACACTAAAAACTGCTCGATTTTCTTTTGAAAAATCCTTCACAATTATTTTCTGTTGATTCACAGCACTTGTGGTCAACACAGTGAGGCAAAACCGCAGCCACACTTCACTGCCTAAAAGAATTGATAATAAATCAAGGCGCATTAAAAGTGTTTTCAATTTCATCGTAACTCAACTGCGATGCTGAAGAACGCAACCTGACGGGGACGACGACGACGAAGACGAAGACGACGGACGACTCTCTGATTAAGATGATGTTGCTGATGTTGATTTGCCAGTGACTGGGGCTGTGGCTGTGCCTGTGTCTGTGCCAGAGGCACGAAATGTATATGATTTGGTTGTTGTCCCACGTCATGTTCTACATGTTTCCGAGCATCATTTGAACATTTGCCGCACACCAAACTGACCCATGATTTATGTCTATTGGTCGTGGCATGCCTGAAAAGCCAAGTAGCCTAACAAAATAGAAATATTATGCTTTTGATGTGTATGTGGGGCTTAGTTGATTTTCAGTTTGATTTTGATTTTTTATTGATTTTGTCATGGCGCTGTGCCTATCGTATTGTTTCACTTTATGGCAAAGGCCCACAATTAACTGGCGATGTGTGTAGCGAACGCCTCCTGCGGTTTTTCACGCATGCGCGCGATTAGATTTGGAAATTTTTGTGATGTGATTTCGACACGCATTCCACTGTGCTCGCCATTTCGTTACGCAGAGCCGCCATCTCAGACGAATTGACGAGTTCAAGATGGATCGTGCGTTTGGCATTCAGAGCAGACCTTCAGGCGACCGCCTAGGTTGCGCGATCGACCCCTACCTATTAGTGGCGCCAGCGTTGCTCTTGGAGCTGCTGCTACGCTCACGCTCACGCACAGCATCGCATAGCTAATTAAACGTTTGACAAATGATTTGACATTTTCATTTAGCCAAATGGCTCGCACTCACTCGTATGCCTTTCCACGGCTGCAGGATTAAGTAGTTCTATTGGACCAACAACACTGACAGCGCATGCGGGCCCGAGAATATAAATTGGATTCAAAATACTCTGCTCGATCGTGCAAATATATGATGGTGTCGACGAGTCTCTCTTGATGATCAGAGATCTGATGATGCCTCGCACATTGACAGTAATTTAAAAGAAGATTATAAATAAGAAATATCTTCCTGCTCCAGCACTGCGCTTGATGAATACAAAACGATGAGCAATTAATGTACTTAAAACAAAACATTTGACTGTCCGGGCTGAAGTAAATTGCTGGCAGCCCGCTTTCTCTGCACACATAATTGACACATCATTGAGATGGACTTTAGCTGATCGTCTTGTGGAAATACATACATATATTTTGAAGTGATCTTTTACTGATTTCAGTAGCTAGATATTGAATATTTATATCTAAATAAAATATATTGAATTATTTAGCTATTGAAAACCATATTTATGTGAATATAAAATATATTCTATAAGCTTTTTTCTTGGCAAGGCATAGATACATTTGTGATCTTGTTAATTTATGAATATTTTACTCGAACAATTTATGTCAATAATATTTAAAGCTCGCTAAATAAATTATTAGAGTTCAGCTTCTACAACTATTTTAACAATGCAGTCTGTTTTTCTCAAGCTATTAAATTATAAACCATTTAACTTAAATATATTTTTGTAATATATATTGTTTTATTTTTGTATATATATATATATATATATATATATATATATATAAATAAATTATTAAAGTTTAGTATCTACTACAATTTAACCCTTGAGTCTATTTTCCTCATTCATTTAACTTATAAAAAATTGTATTTACATATATATTTTATTATTATATATTTTTATTCCTATGATATTACTTCTTTTCAGTCATAGAACAATTTCAATTTATCCCTTAATTCTAGATGGATTTAATATAGAAATTCTCAGGAACCGCAGTCCCAAAATAGAGTTTCACATGATTAGATTAAAATTATGAAATGCATAGCGAATGGCAATGAGAACTATTTGCGACCCATTCACAATTGAATAAATGAGTGGGAATCGGTCTCGGACACGGTTTGTATACACGCACACACAACCACACACACACACACATATATACATAAGAGAGCAGAAGGCGTCGTGTCCCTAATTCAATGTGTCAATTGAGTAGCATCGTTGCCATCGCCATCGCCGACGTCGTCGTCGTCGTCATCATCGCCGTTTTGTATCGGTGGTGCGGTGATGCCTCTGCAGGCTGATGAAGAATAAGGGAGTTTGATTAATGTAAAAGCTGCCACTGATATGTCACACGCATGTCAAATTCTGACATTTGACATTTTGCAAGCGAGAGACGCCAACGCCGCGCTCGCATGGTGGCTGCCTGGTTGGATGAGCAACGCACACCGCCAGCACAGACCAGCACCACAAACACATAGCCAGCAACCACCAGCAGCAAGCAAGAAAGTTGAGTGCAAGCGACGAGTTTCTCGTTTGCTTACTTATTTAAAAAATACATCCAGTTCGCGGGGCGTTAATACATCCGTTAGAGTGCCATTTTGTATGTCAGAGCCCTCAACTCCCCACCCAAGCTGATCACTGAGGATGTGCAGAGGACAGGTGGAGGGGCGAAGTTTGACCTCCTGACTTGTTGTTTGCATCCCTTTTCCATCAGAGCACATCCAACACATCCAACACATCCACATCCTGCGACTTGGCTCTGCTTCACTGCTGCTGGCACTTGACAACGACGACATTTGCGCATAAAAAATGCAGCATTATTTGACTGCGAATTAATGTTAAATTGTTGTAGGACGCTGCTGCTCGGGCGAGCTGAACCGGCTTGGCTTGGTACGTTGATGTGGGAAATGTCACATTGTGACAGTTGACGCCGACAAGTGTACGCCTTGTTGTTACTGTACATTTTTATAAATATTTAATTATATTTTGTTTCCATTTTCGGCTCAGGCTCTAGCTATGGCTCCGGCTATGGCTCGCAGGTCGTGACCCACCCCTCTGCCCACACTTGATAAACATTTGATTAATCACACGCGCACAATTACATATACAAATACAGCAACTGTAACAGAAACAGAAGCAGAAGCTGAAGCTGAAACAGAAACTGATACAAATACGTCCTCGCATACAATTTTCACACTCTGGTAAAAGATCAAAGCACTCTTCTGCCTGCGGCAATGCAATAACAGTCCGTCAATTCGTCCAGACCCGAGGCCCCAACTAGTCAGTGAGTGAAACTATTCGCGCATTATGTCTAAATAAACAAACAGATCAGCGACTGGCACTGGTCGATCCAATCCAAGAGCAAGAGCCAGAGCAAGAGGAAATCTATTGAAATCGTTTGCCATCTTTCGATAGTTGCTCGTGGCTGGGCAGCCGAGAGAAGACTTCGTTCTGTTAGTAAGATGTATGGCGCTGTGTGTGTTTCATGTGGGTGGAAAATTTATTTGAAAAACAATTTTCATGAAAAGTATGCGCATACAAAACTGACAGCTTTTGGTTTAAAGAAAAATCAACAAACCGCTCGGGACTATAAATCGCAATCTACTGACCCAAACATAATATTGTTTGTAAAGAAACACATGGGCGGGATCTGGTCCAATCTGAATGGGCATAAATAAATGTAAGTTTGTTTCGAAAGCCACTGCAACAACATAGTATAGTCGAATTAAAATATCATTATTGATGGCAATGCCAAAGTGGAATATTAATTGTTCAGCAACTAAAATAAATAATTAATACCGACCAATGCATTGACAATTATTTGAATTAATTGATATTGAATTAATATATAATGCAATTAGACAATTGACACGATTGTTAGTAGACAAGTCATGTTAGATTTAATTCAATTAGAGTTCAATTATAAGCAATTTACTAATATAAGCATATTTTCTCAGGAACTTTAATGAGTAAAATCGAACCAGACATAATAATACGATACATGAAACTTATTTAATGACAACGTGGAAAGTCAATATCTGTAAGCCCAAAGTTGGATCTTATTTACTATTAAATTACTCAAAATACAATTATTTAGTTAACAACAATTGTAATGAGCTGACTATTTATCCCTACTAAATGATAAAATCACATTACACATAAAGGTATGTTAAATATTCATAATTTTAGAATAAATTATGCACAATTTCAACTTGATTTGCAGTCACTCGCAATGCCCTAAGAGATCATACATTCCATACATATTTTAGTTACACTGAGGTTTCACCTATTATTGCCCGAACATAAATTCACACACTCATAGCAGCAACGAACTTCATTTTCATTAGCAGAAATTGTGGAGTTGCCGGGTTGAGTTGGGGGGCCCTGCAGACATGCCAAAAAGTGCAGCCATCAGGCAAACGGGTATTTACGGCTTCGATGGCGGCGATGGCGCATGCATTGCCCGCCCATGAGTTAGGGGCCGTGCGTGGTAATGTGGCTAAAGATATCGACGCCAGCCGCAATGGGAAATTTATGTGCTGCGCTGCGCCAGCTAAAATCAAAGCCAAGTGCTCATAAATAAATATCGGACGAGGTGGCTAAATCAAATGATGTGCATAAGTGAGGAGCAGCTACCTGAGCGTTGTTGGCGAACTCTTTCTGTGACTCTGGCCTGATTAGCTATTCACATGTGCGAACTGGCTGTCTGTGGATTAGGTTCATCTTCATTTAGCTTCCAGTCGTCGGAGTGGCTTTTGTCTTGGGGGACCCACAAAATGTGAATGTGTCTCGCAAGCTGCGACTTATAATTTGCATATTAATTACATTACTGCCCGGCTGAACTGTGCTGAACTCTAGCTTCGACAGCATCTAATCGGTAATGCCGAGAAATTAAAAAAAGATTAATTTAAAGCGATCAGTGAACGCCATTTGCTCATTAGGCAGCCGTCGCAGCCAGCGGATCGGCAAACGAGCTCAGCGCAGCTTATTTTTTTTATTTTTTTATTTATTTTTTGGAAGGCCAATCAAAAATTTAAATGAAGCTGCAAATTTCCGAAACTAAGTTGAAATGCTTAACATTTTTTTTTTTGCCTCCTGAATATTTCGTATTTTGTTAAATTAATCTCAACAAAATTAAAATACGCAGCTAGTCGCAACCTTTGAGAAACAAAATAACAAATACTGAAATCTTGTCTAAGCTATTTTAGTGCGCTGACGCATCTTTATACATCAAAGTCACATACGCTTTAAGTTTTTAGCAAATAGTGTGTTAATTCTTTCGTAAAAACTGTGTGTGTTTAGACTCTTAATAAACTGAATCGTATTACTACTAAATTAAATGGAGTTAATATATTTTCTTTTGGGTTTCTTTTATGCTCCATAAAACTTGAAACACATATGAATTTCTGAATGAAAAATAAATGAATTGCAAATCGAAATAATATTTAATATATATTATGCAATTTACTTGAATCAGTTGATAAATAATATTTCTAGCCAATTAAATAAATATACATTTTGATTCATGAATCTTAGATAATCATAAAAGCTGAGTATATTTAGATCAGCATATATCTTGATATGCTATATATATTATATTTTTATATATATTTTTATATATTATATATTTTTTATATTTTTTAAAAACCTAATAAAACAATTTCCTAGATTGTATTCAATTTATTCGCTATTAAGCTTTTCTAAATAATATTTTTTATTTATATTTCTAAAGAAACATTTGCTTATACACTTTATATAAACATATAATTTATAAATAATTTTATTTCTTAAATAAATTCTTGTATGATTCAAAAACTTTTAATCTATCAATTAAAACTAAATTAACTCAGCAAATTGTTGTCATATTTTATTTGATTGTTTTATTTCCATTTCGTTTTAGATTTTCGAAACTAAAATGGTGAATATATTATTTTTTATTTATAAGTTTTCGAATGAAAGTTGGTTATTGGTAAATATGAAATCCAAAACTTCAAATGTTCATCGACCTTGGTTATCATTAAGATATCCAACGAATGCTTCTTTTATGGCCTACAACGAATCAAGTCCAGATCGCGTTATTAATCTGCATAATTTGCTGTAAGTCGAGTCAAGAAAGTTTTACATTTGCCTTTTAAATTACGACCCGGCTTAAAAGCCAACTATTTATAAGTCTGATGCATGGCTCATAGTATATTCTATCAAAGCGAACTGTGACGAAAGATTGATTATGTTATTGGAATGAAAATGGAATCCACCTATTCTTCAGTTTTGCATAGGGCAAGATTGGGCGTAACACAGTCTTTCATTTGTTTATAATCCTTTTATCAGGCCATTTGGCATTACATGGGATTTGAGTTAAGAAAACCGCATCATCCGTCAACTGACAGATGATCACACATAGCAAGGACGCAGATGAGGATGCGGATGCGGATACGTATGCGGATACGGTTGGTGCAGCTGATACGAATATGTGTGCGCTGACCCTTCTTACCGGCACCCAAAAAGTCAACACCGTGATGAATAGCGTGCTAATTGTTGACAGACAAGCCGAGCAGCCGAGCGCATGAATGTCAAATGCACAACAAACACAATGTGCGACATTTGATTGAGATCGCTGGCAAGGGGCGGCTTGGCCAAAAGGACTCGGTTACGTATGCGAATTACTAATAACAAAACAGTTGACAATGCAATCCCAATTCAGCCTGTTTGCTGCCGATGGTGATGGTGATGGTGGTGACGGTGGTGGTGGTCTTAGCCTGACATTGAGCCGCGTAACTCGTCGTCGTCGTCATCGTCATCGTCGTCATCATCATCGGGAGACAAGTCAGGTTTACCCATATACGATTATCCTGCATATTTATATGTCTTTACCCCTTGCCACACTCGGCTTATTCTCAGCTGCTACATTTGCGAACAAAAAATCGAAATTGACTTTGACTTTTCTGACAATTATTAGTTTAACGCATGTTCTGTTTGCTGCCTCTTTTATTTAGCCTTTCAAGCGCGAAATTGTTTGTTGTTTTTGTTGCTGGCACTTTAATTCAAATGCCGGGGCTGAGTCCGTGTCCCTGGGTTCGCGTCCGGGGCCAAGGAGTTGCTGAGCCAGCCAGGCTGTTGTTGTTGTTGATGTTGTTATTTTTGTTGTTGTTTGAACTTCCTGCGATTGTTCACAGTCTCGCTTCTCTGACAGATCTGTGACAGCCAGAAGCAAGGCCAGTGGCAGTAGCTCGACTCGACTCGCCTTCTCCCGGCTTGCCTCGATGCGGCTCCATGGATCATGTGGGGTGGCTGCCTGATGGCTGTTGGCTGTTAGCTGCTGGCTGCTGGCTGCTGGCTGCTGCATTTGATGGATGCCACTCTGGCCATTGTTTGTAAAGTGTTAATGTGCTGCCGTTTGCCATTTGTTGTTGCTATTGCCACTGTACTGTACTGACTGCCTGCGGAAATTCAACATTTTCTGCTTGGCTTATCCAACTGAATGTGAATGTGGCCTATTGAAATTGATAATTTTCGCTGGCAGGCCCCGACCGCGACTGTTTCAATTTCAAATTCACCCTAAGCTGTGGAAATGTGTTTATTTTTACAGATTTACATAATATCAATAGATCGTCCTGGATGGATACAACTTAGCGTACCCTACCCAGTCGACCCTCAGACCTCCTCGGCAATCTAAAGACATGTGCAATGTGCCCGGATTGTCGCCGGCTCGTGTGAAAGTCAGTGCGAAGAAAGAGCAACGAAATGAAAGCAAACGCAGGAGAGTGGCAGGAAAACAGAAAATAAAAGAAAAAGAAAAAGAAGAAAAGAGAAAGATTTAATGTCGACTTTAGGTGATTTATTACCAACAAAATTGCGTCCAAGCCATCTACGTTGAGTGCAACGCGACGCGTACAATATATATGTATATATGTATGTGTGTATGTATGTATATATAAGGCTGCAACAATATAGAAATGGAAGTGTATAGAAAATAGAATGGAAATAAAAGGCAAGGGCAAAGGCAAAGGCAAAGGACACACAGCCAGCCATAGAAACAGACAATTTGGTTCACTTCAAATGTCAGGCAATGGCTAGAGGAGATGCAGAAGGGGACACTGGCAGAGATAGAGACAGACATAGAGACGAAGAAGTAGATGTGGACGGGGCTGGGATTTTAAGATGGAACTAATAGCATTAAAACTTGCGTAAATGCACCAAGATAATTTCTATTTTTGAGGGTGTGAATTGTATACACACACACTCACACACACACACACTCGTACGAACAGGGATAGGGCACGGTGAAAGTCATTTCGGGGTCGAGATACAGACACACACACACACAGACACACACACACACACTGACACATAGTACAAGTAGAGAAAAATAAAAGTCGAGCAGGCAGCGTGAGAAATTTGTTGCTGTTTTTAATTTCTTTTGTATCGATGCGACGATTCCGATTTGGATTTCGATTTCGATTTCATTTTCGTTTGTGTTGCTGTCATCTAAAATTGGATTTATTTGTGCGGGGGCTTTACTGTATTTAGCCTAGGCAATAGATCAAAATCTACAATTCGCCTTTGTCTGCCTGGGGCTTACTTGAGCCGAAGGCATTCTGGGAGCGGGGCACATCTATTGGATACAGTCTGTACCATTTACGCATTTCAAATTTAATATGTAAAATGGTTGCGCTTTAGCTCCATTAAATATTTATTCGATTCGATGGCAGCTGTGTATCTATCTGTTGGATACGTTTTCACTTTGCACTTTTCCATCGACCCACTCAATTATTTATTTGCCTAATTAGTGGGCAAATCGTGTGCCTCTCTTGAATTAAGCTAATTAAATAAAAGGTAGCCAAATAAAAATTGGAATTAGTCCCCGTAAGTGGATGTGACAATTTACTACGTTTCACGTTTTATACTTTGTGTTTGATAAATGAGCCAAATTGACTAGGCCAAAATAGATATGAAGGCATAAATGTTGAATTTTATTGAATACAAGCAAAAATTGCATTAATTCAAAAGTATTGTGTATATTAAAAACTTGTTTATTCCTTAAAATATTTTATTAATTTCACTCTAGTCAGAGTTTGCTTATGTCAAATGTTTGTATTAATTCGAGTTTCATATGTAATTAAATATTTACCATTTGGCTAGACTAAAATAGCTATGAACGCATAAAAGTTTATGTGCATTAAGTGCTCAACTGAAGTCAACAGCAACATAATTGATATAATATAATTAATTGACATAATATAATTAATATGCATTAGGCAACCTTACTTGATAATTCATTATTTTATTTTATATCAATATTATGATATGAAATATTAAGCTTCATTAGCTTTTGAAATGCTTTGTTGTAATTTTAATAGTAAGCGAGTTAAGTTCCAAGTCAATTTGAGTATATAGATTAAATGATTAACTGATCATAAATTAATTAATTAAAAATGAATTTTGCATTAATAAATATATATAAATATATATATTTCTCCCGTTCATCATCTACAAAAAATAATAATAATAATAATTACAATAATAATGAGAATAAAACTTTCTGATCAACTTTTGTTGCATACGAAAACTTTATATAAATAATGAAGATAATTCAAATATTATTTTAGATATCAAATACGATATATTAAATATAGAATCAAATCTTAACAATAAATATTTGTTAATGTTTCCATATAATATATACGCTTATTAGCTTTACTGTTCTGTTGTCGGATCATGGCTTATGGGGCTGTGCTATTCACCTACATTTTTTGCTGCATATGTGGATGTATGTGTGACCCACGCAACGGAATAAGCCGTTGCCGCAGCAAAGAGGTTCAATCAATTCCACATTAACAAAAGCCAAGTAGATCAGATGCCAAAAAAAGGCAGGGCGGTAGCAGGGCATAAGAGCCAAGAGCGGGCTGAGTGGATGGACAGTTGCTCAAGTACATACATACATACATACATATATGAGGGCACAGAGCGTACGGCGTATGGCAAAAACCAAATCCCACTAATGTGCTTAAATAAATTTTGCCAGCGTTTAAGCCAATTAGTCCGTCGGACATTTTACTTCTTGTCAACTTTGGTAGCAGGCCGCTTTTGGACGCTTCTGGGGTCGGTTGGTCGTTTGGTCGATTTGGCTGTCTGTCGGTCGGTCGGTTGGTCTGTCTGTCTGTCTGTCTGTCTGTCGTCCGTCCAGTCGCTGGCTTGGCGGCTACTCGTGGGCTGGCCCACTTGCTGCTCCATGCGGTGCGTTGGCTGCTGTTTCTGCTGACAATGTAGCTCGGGGTTTCTGTTTCTGTTTTTTTCTCTCACTCTCACTCTCACTCTCTCTCTCTCTCTCTCCCTCTCACTCATTTAGTCTTTTGTGAGCTGTAGTGCTTATGCAGCAAATATCCGTGGGATTAAAATTGTATGTGCCTCGTAGTCTTTGCCGCGGCTGCCGCTTTTCATGCCCTTTTACGCATTTTTGCCTTTTTGCTTTAGCTTTTTTCGGGATTATTGAAGTGCAATTAAGCTAAAATGTCAACGTGAAAAAAATTAATCGTTATACTACCCTTTTTATGGCTTCCCCTTTGGGCAGTGTCCCTCTGCCCCGGCTTTCCCTTGCCCAAACGGCAATCTGCTCCTTAGCCAGAGCTCTTTCTATCTCAGAGTCCGCTTATCTGCTGCGTTTCATCGCAAGTTTTACAAGCAAACTCATTTACCGGCAGGTTGCCGCCAGCTTGTGGCTCCTCGCGGCCTGGACTGCAATTGCAAGCGGACGAGTTTTTAAAATCTAATTCATGTACATGTCAAAAATTGGCTTGCATTATGAGGCACCACCATCGAGGCACCAGTTGATGATGCCGCCGGCTGTGTGGAATCCAAAACTGAAACGAACCAAACCGACTGTTTGTCGTCCATGGCGTCGTTCATGTCGCCGTTGCCGTAATGATTTGTAATTTATGAATTTCGGTCGCTGCCAAAGGCTATCAGAGCACGTCTTCAGCTTGCCAGCAATCTTATCAGACCGAAATCCAAAAGAGACTGCAATTGTTTGCCCACTGCATCGCCAACTTTGTTGGTTGCCCGTTGCCCGTTGCCAGTTTCCAGTTGCTCGCTGCTTTTTCCTTTTGGTTAGAGTTCGAGCACTCGGACCACCATAAACAATTGCCTGGCAACGTCGCTAATCGTCGAGTTAACATTTTATCGCTACTGTGCTGGCACTAGGCAAATATGTGCATTGAAAAACTGAAACTGAAACTGAAGCAACTCAAATATTTTCGTGTTTGCCGTGCGGCTCAGTCCGGTGACAGATTTGCGGCCGGCACTAGCACTGGCACCGGCCCCGGCCCGGCCCCGGCCACAGCACCGGCTCCGGCTCTAGCTCTAGCTTCGGGCTCGTAAATCTCAGTTGTTGTACTATTTTGAAACCGTATACGCTGCTCACTGTGCTTGCCACCGCCACCACACATTTTTATCAGAATATCTGAACAAAATGTTTAGTACGCAGTAATTTTGTTATCTTGGCAGCGCAGCTATTTATACAATGCGAGCGTTTTAGGCAATCTGTACGGAGAGGGTGGGGAGCGTGGTACCCTTTGATATCTAGCTATCTGGCAGCTATCTCCAACCGCTCTATATACATATGTATCTATATGCATGTAGGTATGTATGTGCCCATGACGTAGTCGTGTTAGCATTGTCGCATTATGTCAATGACGACAGCAGCGCCACATGAATGCAGTGATTGTTTAGTCGGTAATTATTGGCTGACGTGTCACCGATCTGCTCATCGCTTAGATGGCTCAGGTGCAGGTGTAGGTGCAGGAACAGCAACAAGATGGTTAGCTGTCGAGTACTTAATGCGAGATTAGTCAGGCATTTGGCGTGGGAATTGATTGTAATATGTATGCCGCCAAGCGTTACTTACAAATTGTCATTATTATAGAAGAGCTGTAGACTTTCTACATTAATCTACGAGAATGTATAATTAGTCTTGAGAGCATTAAGTAACGCTATATATTGAAACAGCTGAAAACGAGAAATAAGTTAAATAAATTAAAAACCTCTTTCAACGTTAACGTGAATTGAAATTTGAATAAAAATTTTTTTAGTTCAACTCCAAATTATTAACGTTTATGTTTATTATATTTGACAGAAAATTATTCATAATCATTATTTTTTATTTATTCAATTATTTAAATGCGTTGACGAAGGAGGTGCAGCAAAAATTTTAAATCAAAAGATGGAATTTATATAATCTAAGTAAATATGGAACAAATTTGTTTCAATAATCTAATTATTTATTTGTTTTACTTAATAAATGTATAACTTTTTTTGATCATTGAGACAAACGTAGTCTACACAAATCAAGCAGAAGTGACAATGAAATCTGTAGTTTATAGCGCGGAAATTTAACATTACATATGTAATTATTATTAATTATTATGAATAAATGGATATTTGCCGAATTCAAAAACTGCTTCAACGCGAGAATAAGTTAGCTTTTACAAGTTTTGGTCGTTAATTAACTTCAAGGTAAGTTTTGTTGATATGCTACCAAACTAATACGTTTGCGAAGCTGTAGAGCCAGCTAAAGGAAGGTTTGAAGCAAGGTTTTCATACTAAAATATATTGAGGAATTTAAGTCAAGCACTATATTTGAATATGAGCTCTATATTTGAATATCAGCATTTTATTCATATGCAGTATATATATTATATTTGTTTATTAAAAGAAGAATTGTATTTATTTTATTAACAAGTTTCATTGTTTTTACTCAAGATGATCATGAGTAAAGAGTGTTTAGAAAGTGTCTAACTTACATTTTATGTAAAAATCTATACTCACCAGCTAATGAATCGTTTTATTTTCGTTAACAAATTAAACGAGTTCATGTAATTTAATAAATATCCCCTCAAGTGTAGCTCGATGGGTCGGTGACTTGATGGCCCGCATTGCGTATGTCACGCCACGTATTAAATGGAATTGAGCTATCAAGTATTTGGCCGGAACACCCACTCCTTACATGCTTGTAGATCATAATCAGTATACAGATATGAATGTGTAGTTTGTTATGATGAATTCGCGCTGCTCGAACAGACGGCAGATATAATTTTTTTTGCACCTAACAAATAACCAGAAAGCGCCATGTCGCCAATGACAGTTATCAGAGCAATGCCATCAGCTCGTAGGCCCGGCCGGCCAGGTGATGATATTTAGTTGACATCAGCCTGGCACTCGGCCCAAAGGCCAGCTTGTCTTATGAGTGGCAGACACGCATATTAAGAAAGAGATAGCGAGAGAGAGAGAGGGGGCGAGTGAATGCCACTAAAATCACGTGTCTCAATTGTTTTTGGCGATTTTAATGGGCCCAAACATGGAAATATCTATAACGACAAGAACAGCGTGGCCTTTTCTGGCCTGGTCGACGTCAGGCTGAGATGGGCTGGGCTGCCCTGGGTTTGGTTGCTGCGTGTGGGCTGCGCTGCTCTAAGCGTGGTGCTGTTTATATATTTTGGCCTAGCATAAATTAAATTTGAATAAAAAACCAATTCATCTTCGTTAGGAAATGCGTTGCGTTGTGTTGCGTAGCGTAGCCAGCCGATCTCGCTGGGGCCGACCCAGAAAGCAGTTATGACATTTGTGAAATGAGAATAAATGGAGAGCTGGTCAGCTAAGTGACCGCAACGCCCACACACCAGCAGCGAGGACCAAATGCGAGAATACGAAAATGGGTAATTGCTTAATTATGAAAATTCCTTTTGTAACGCCTGCCAGCCAAGTCCTCTTGGCCGTGTGCGTGTTATGGGCCATGGAATGGAAGGTGCTGCCCCTTCGCTTAGTTGGGTGGGCCAAAACGCATTCTTACAAGCAATTGGTCAACCATCTGGCCGGCTGGCACTCTAATTAAATTATCAAATTCTCATACACAGCTCGATGCCGAGCCGGTTGGCCTGCTGGCAAGCTGAGTTGAACTGATGTATTGTACATACATATGTACGCATTGAGTTGGCTGGTCATTAATTTCCATGTTATTTAGCTCATCCAGGGGGACGTTGTTGCTGTCCGATGTGACATTTATTTGCCAGCTAAATATTTTGTGACATTGTTTAATTGCCATGGCGCGATCCAAGCTCGGGCGCCGTCTTATCAGCTGATGAGCCCGCCCGATGGACACTTGATAAATGAACGCGTGTCGTTCACTTGGCCGCTTGCATTTTGCATTTCAATTTGTTTACTACCTGGACGACCTGCCTGCTTGCGCCTGCCTGTCTGCCTTCCCGCCTGTCAGTTTGCCGCGCTGCCGGTCTTTGGGCCCCAAAAGTGTCATCGCTGACGCGTTGACAGCTGTCAAAATGCAGCTCGCTCTCTGTTGCATGCGCATTGGCAGCACAAAAATCGATAGGCTCTGACGTCGATGGCGACAGCTTTCCTTGTTGCGCACTTTCGCGAAAGCTCCAGCATCAGCTTTGGCCTGTGGAGCGGGGAGCGTTGCGCAGTGAGCACCGTTCAGCATCCAGAGAGCATCTGCTTCTCACTTAACATCCCTGAGAGCGTCGCCATATCCTTTGTTTACAATGACAGCATGCTGACTTCAGCCTTAGCTCCAGCTCCAGCTGCTGCTGCTGCTGCTGCTGGTGCTCCGGGCTGCAGGACACACGTTGCCAATGGCCCCGAGCGTACTCTCCAGAGTGCAAGAGTACAGGAGAGCAAAACTGTATCCTGCCAGCTCTATGCGTGTGTGCGTGTGAGTGTTGAGCGCAAAGTGTCAACGCGTGCTTTGGCATTTTTTCGTTTCGCTTTAGACAAAATTCCTATAGGGCATATGGCCTGGCTAAACAAACATGCATCGATATCTCATAAGCTTAGGCTTAAGTTTTAAATCAATTATAATAATATGCATTGTAACATGTACTGAAATTATTTGTATATATTTGTTAGCTTTTTAGTATAGATATGTGTTTAATATTTAATTAAAAAAAAAAAGAATAATATTAATAATCATGTGAATGAATCACATTTTGATTATTTTCAATTATTTAAATATTCATTCATTTAATTTTTAAACTAAAAAGAATAAAAAATAACAAATTATAGTCGAAGCGACGTTTCTTTTGCAGTAATATCAACTATTTTACATTTCCCTAGAATTTATTATATTTTCTATTCAATTTTCTATAGAAGAATTATGTTCTCTTTGCTTGGCACACGTTCAATTTGTAGTGCGTTCACATTAGTCGCTATGGCCGAAGCTCCAATTGGAGCTTTTTATTGTTTTCGGTTTTTAGACGCAGCAGCAATTGAAGAGACACCGTCGAGGGGTTATTTGGGGGGTTGGGCCGTGCATCGCATGGTACATGATACTCAAGCGATGCTGGTGGACCATTTGGGTGGCTGAAACTGGTCGGGTTGAAAACTATTCTGGCCCGTGCGCTTTGATGCTCACTTCACTTTTTTCTGTTTTTTTCTTTTTTCTCCTTTCTGTTTTTGCAATTGCCCCACTGTTGTTGTTGCTGCTGTTGGCACTGCTGCTGCTCCTGCTGCTGCTGCTATTGCTGCTGCCTTTGGTACGTTCGATGGCGGCAACGTTTGGTCCTTGTGTGGCTGGCTGGCTGCCTGTTTTGCTGTGTGTGCCCCCGGCTTGGTGTTGGTTCGCTGTGAGATGCGAGATTTTGGCTTTTGTCGCTCGCTTCTCTGCTCTTTGACAAACGCGACGCGACGCGAGTGAACAGTCAGCCAATTTTTTGTTGTGGCACCGCATTAAAAAAAACTCACACGCAGCTATTTTTCTAAATTTTTCTAATCAACTGAAGCGAATATGTAAATGAGCAAGCGCGTTAATTTTCCCAAAAATAAAACAGTATTTGTGAGCCACTGTGAAAATAAATAAATACAACTTCCACTGCTCTCAGCAAAATCGAACCTGTCGCGAAATTAGAAAATTCCTGGTGCCTGACGTCTGTCGCCTGTCGCACGTCGTTGTTGTTGTCGTCGTCGTCGTCGGCAGGGCTGGGACGCCGGCCATGTTAGGGCGACGCACTGGACCTGTTCTTGCTATTATTGTTACCATCATCGCCGCCACGTTGCCAGTGTTGTCGTCGCGTTCGCATCCAGGTGCTGAGCCCACGTCGCATCTCAGTGGCATTAGATTTGAAGCGGTTCGCGGCAGGCTGGAGGCGGCTACTTTAAGGGCTGCTGGCCCTGTGGGTGCCATGTGGGCATGGAGCTAAGATTTGGCCATTGAAACTGTTAGACTTGGATGTGTAAAAGGCGCGCGCGAGCAAGGAAAAGTCGCGTAGCCCGCCGCCAGCCATCGTCTCCCATCCAATCTCCACCCCTCTCAGCCTCTTCCTCTCTCATCCTTGTTAGACACCCTTCACCCCAAATGTAGCAGTACCGTGTAGTGTTTTAGTTTAAAAGGCTCTCACTCGTTCGCTCGTTCGCTCGCTCTCTCTCTCTCTCTTTCTTGCTCTCAACATGGCTCTCGCGGAGTGTGTGAATCCCTCTCTCGGTCTGTCATCCTCTCGCTGGTGCGTGTCCGCTCTCTGTTAACCTCTCTCACAGTTGACATGTTTATGTTTTGGCAACAAACGGTGCTCTCTGTTGCAAATTTTGACAGCTGCACATGTCAGCACAGTGGTACAATTCATAAACATTTGGCTCAAACTTAAAATCTGCCTATTCGGCAAACTGAATGACGAAATAAGTCCAACAAATGGTTCCTAGCTAAAACTACACTGATATAATGATGCACGACGAGGAAGGAACTTGACATAAAAAATTGATTGGTGAGTTTCCATCAACTGAATATTGAATAAATTGTGAAACATATATTGAAAATTAATACTTAAGACGTATAATATAAGAGATCGAGCAGATGCTGTTATCAGTATAAATGATCAGCTGTTGAAAATTATGAAGCTGTTTTAAGGTGTCATAAATATAGCACAAAATTCACATTGATCTAACTCCTAAGAGCCTGTTGATTCTATATTATATCATATCGATTGCTCGAATATATAAACATCAATCGAATACAATTAGTTTTGGAAACTCCTGTTTGGTCATGCTGATCAGACAATTCAGGCATAATTTTTCTATAATCATCGAATTAATTAATTCTCATATATAATCGTATGCAAATGTTTCATTAAATTGGCTTGAACTCGTGAAAGATTCTATCTCAAAGGGGAATCTCTTATGATCGTAGCTCTCTGCTATTTGCTTATCATCTAATTTCTCTTTTCCCTTATCCCTTTTCTAAATTAAATTTAATCTTACCTCTTACAATTTAATGCTGCATAATTATTAACGTTTTGGGCCTTTACTTAAGACTGATCTATAAACTGGTTCAACAGCTATTTTATGTAAATTTAATTAGGTCAATAGTATACCTGTAAATTATTGTAAGCGAAACGTAAATTGGCGAAACCTTAGAGAATTGGTTATTTTAATTAATTTAATCAAGGGCAATGCATTTTAAATGTTTTCTGGGACTTCTAGTGTAAGAATAAAAAAAAGAACAAGTAAGAATATTACTAACTGAATCATACTCATTCACGACCTATAACTGTTGAATGTTGTTACTTACTTAACTGCCCTCGTTCCAAACCATTGGCCATCAAGGGCAAGATATGTATATAACATTTTTGGTAAATCAATAGAGGACATCAAGATAAATATATGTAGTTGTTAAGTTTTTAAACAAATGAAAATATTTCTGGAATGCAAGACAACGATCATCACGTCTATGCATTCTAAACTTTATGTCTTCAACTACAATGGTTTGTATTCATACAGATAGAAATACGGACAGTAAGACGAACATTGCAGAAAACCAATATACTCATTTTACATCGTAGATGAGTATAAGATCAGTTTAGAAATTCTGTAATGAACAAATCTCAAAGCTGTAATCTCCAAAATGAAAGTTGGCATTCCCGGCAAATATTGAATGAAAAGTTGTAAGCCTCTCTATAGCACAAGTCGAATATAAACGACACAATTGAGCCGAACCAATTCAATCTCAACAGATTACATCATATTCTCTTACTTTTAAGCCCGCATATGAAATTCATTAATTGTTGAACATTCTATAAAAGGTATAGGAATATCAAATTATTCCCAACACACGTGCCTCAAGTTCAATTATTTAAAATGCCTGCAATTATGCGAGCTACAATTAAAATGTCGTCTCCAAACCTAATCATCCACTTATCTAATATTGATAAGTGAAGCACACAAAATCTAATTTGCCGGCCACGTAATGCTGACAATTTGAAATCAATTTGCTTATTACTAATGCCCACTGGCCGCCGCAGTGATGAGGCCCCAAAACACAAAGCCCAAAATCCAAAACCCAAAACGCAAAACGCAAACTAGGCAAATATGCAAATTGGATGAACGGTCAAATGGCAAACATTTGAAATGTCGATTTAAATGCTGGCATACGAGGCGAGCGAGCGACTGCTGCATTTAATTAAAAGTGCATTATTGCGTATATTATATAATATATTATTATGAGAATATTTGAATGTGCATGCATAAGACAACAGGCTGTCTGCTCTGCTCTGTTCGGCTCGACTGGGCTTTGCTTGGATCGGATTGGATTGGAGCCGCATCCAGCCGGGCTGGTTCGTTGGTGGACGTCTGCCTTATTTGACAGGCCAGACATTCATCAACACAACGAATGGTGCACAGCTCGTAACATTTGCACGAAAACTCATTATTTTAATTAACTTTCTCTTCACAAAACCATTTGGTGCGGTTGCCATGGACATCGACACCGACAACAGCAGCACCAACGACATCGACACCGGCGACCGGCGACCGCCGACCGGCAACGGCAACGGCAACGTGAATGGCAACGACAACAACAGGCCGGAGCAAAGGCGAATGTTTGCGATTATGTTGCACTACTCGCACTGAATGTGCACTGACACAGCCGGAGAGACCACGAAGTCATGAGAGCTGCCTGGCTGACTCGTTGGCATTGCAGCTGCTTTGGCTGATTCGCTGGTTGGCCCGTTTGGCTGTTGGGCTGATTGTCTGGTTGTCTGGTTGGCCAGCCTGCGGCTGTCCTTTATCCTGCTAAATCGCATTACTAACCTGTCATGTGAAATGTCAACCGTAAAGCGCTCGCTGATTGTTAATTTCACTTTTATTATCGCTTCGCGTTGACGCTCTAGTAGCTCACATTGATATTGTTATTGTTGCTCGCATTGTCCGCCATTTACCATTTCCCCATTTCCCAATGGCTAACTGCCAATTGCCAATTGCCATCGGTTTGTCTTTGGCAGTTGAAAGCTCTTTTGCGGCTACAAATGGTGCCTAATCAGCTGAGCTGAGTTGTTGACTTTGAGCTATGTATATTTAGGGATTTGTATTGGTTCTGTCAATACTCTCAGCCTGGTATCATGTTTGGCATGGTCTAACGATCACTTTCCAATCGCATTCAATTGTCATTTATTTATTTATTTTATTTGAATGAAAGCAAATAAATTTATATAATTTAATGTATTTATATAAGAGTATAAAATATTTACTCTTATGTCAATTAATGTAACTTTGTAAATGAAATATTCAACAATAATAATTTAGTTTAACTGAAATTAACTCTTTCCAAAAATTCTTTTTGATAAACTTTCTAATTATGAAAATTTTTGATATATGACGACTCTTCAACAATAGTTTTAGCATGAAATATTTTACAACTCAATTAGTTTCTATAGTTGATTTTTTATAACTTGTATGAATTTGATTCAGAAATATGCAGTACAAGATAACGCTTAACAATGCCATCAAATTTCAATGGAAATTTTCGAAAAACCCTTCAGACACCTGAGACAATTCTCATTAAAATGAATATCTTATGCTATAATCAGCTTTAGGGCAGCTGAAGATAACATTTTGTACTAGTAGTAATTTGTTTTATTTATCGGGGACGTCGAGTGGTGCACGTATGCAGTTCTTTTCAACAATCATGTCGGGACTTTGTGCTGGGCAACATTTGGTCAATTGTCTCGTTAACAAATTGCACGGCGCAGTGCTCCAGCTCATTTTCATAAATGCAATTCGCGCTGTCTTCTGTTATTGTTGTTGTTGTTCTGGTTCTGGCTGTGGTTAACTGCATGCCCCTCTGCCCATCGGGCTTGCTGTGGGCCACTTTCGTGGCAGCGCATGGCGTCCTGTGCCCGGCTTCAACTAGTTGTAGCTGCTACCGAATGGTCGGAGTCAAGCAGCTCATTGCTCCACTCATGCGACGGCGTCTGTCACTGGTTATTCCCAAAGGTGCAAACAAAGTGATTATACTTGGCCATTGTTCCGACTCTCTTTGTGGCATGGTCGTGGGAGTGCTGCGTGCTCGAGTGCGGGGCGATGCGTGTACGCTGTGGTGCCGGACAACACCGGGCAACGCCGGGTGGGAGCGAGCGGTTTATTAATTGAAATGTTAGTGCAGCAGTTACAAAGCAGCTCCTAAATAATAGATTTGTATCGAGAATTGTGGCAAGCAGATATTTGATGCTCATTAAGTAAAGTGGTTCTAGTTTTGCCCTAGCTCGTTTCGCAATTTATGTTCTCGGACCATGTCGAGCTGCCACTGCCAATGACGACGACGACGACGACGAAATCGACTATAGTGACGTTGAAGCTGACACTAAGGCTAACAGAGACGGAGACACAGACTCTGGCAACTGGCGGTTGGCGGCTCCACAAAAAAGGTCCGAAGATGAATTGGGTCTCGTTTATTTTAATGCGCTGTCGCCGCAGTGGGTCGTACAGATGTCTGTCTGGGGCCCGACTGAGCTAGTCTCACTTATTAGACATTAGCGCAGCCGAAGCTCGTGACTTTGTTGTGGGGCGCTTTTGTCCCCATTGAAACATTGCGATCCAATCCGATCCCGACCATAGACCATAGATGTGGGGGCCCTTTGTGTAAGGTGCACATTAGTAGTAATTTTTAATGGTTTACTTTTTCGTCTACTTTGTTTGAACGCTTTGCTGCGAACGGTTTTCTATTTAAATTGCCTGTGTTGTTTCTGCTGTTTCCCCAAGGTTTTTAGTGGTTTATTATTTAAATGAGAGTTCAGCTTAACGGCCATGCCTATTGTCCCGCTTTAGTCTGCTGCCTCATCTTCGACTTCTTTTTATTATTTTCTATGCTATGTAATGCTTAGAGCTCTCCACATCATTCTGCTCTGCGTCTGCCTGCTCTGTTCGAATTTAATCAATTTGATTTATTCTCTTAGTTCATATTGTGTTGAAAATATTGTACAAACGCATTGTGTCCATGCGTATCCATATCCATATCCACAACCACAGCCACAGCCACAGCCACAAACATATCGTATGGCATACAGGAAAACAGATTTTAATTTTTGGAATTTCTTTTGCCGTTAAGAGGGGAGCAGAATTAGCATAAGCAGCTGAGGGTAGGGCCACGAATCATCTCCGCCTCCGCCTCCGTCTCCGACTCCGATTCCAGCTCTGAACTCTTAGGGATCTGTTGTGTGTTTGTGCTTGAAGCGTTAGCGTTAGGCGACGGTATTTCTTAGATTTCCAAGCTGAAGAATTTGAATTTTTGTTCGGATACGCACATGTGCACATGCATACACATATTTACATCGGAGTATGTAAAATATTTATGGCTGCCTCGAATCAAACATATAACGGGCTAAGGGAAGTCATCTTCAAGTGGCGCACATTACATTGAGTGTGGATTTTATGTGGGTCACGCAATAAGCTGAAGAGATCTATGACATATATGTACCATACCATCTGAATGAAATAAAACATATTCTAGCCTGGACAAAGACAAAATAAGGTATATACAAGAGTGTGCAAACAGTTCGACATTTCTACCAAAGCAAATTACAGAAACTGAGAAATAATTCATTTAATTATTAAATGAATATAATTTATATATATTATATTAAATAACATGGAGAATAGACGGAGAGAGTGTTAGAGGAAAGAAAGAGAGAGAGATAAATATTGATGAAAAGAGATAGATTAGGAGACAAAGAGAGAGAGAGAGAGAGAGAGAGAGAGAGAGAGAGAGAGAGATAGAAAAACTATTTATCTATTTAGAGCAAAACAATTAAAAATGGGAATAAATATCTCCGGCACATGTCACAATCTTTGACGTTATTCCAGAGGATTATGTTTATAAAATTTTGTATAAGGAGATGTCATTCACCTCGTTGGGTAAGATATGTTTTTGAATGAGGTGAAATTATATACATACATTAGAAATTATATATACATAAGAGATCCATTTGCCTATCTCGAGAAACGCATACATAATGAAATCACATCATATTCTCTTCATAGGATTCAGCGTTTAATTTAATAAGGCAGAGATGTTAGCCTTTACTGTTAATGGTATGTTAATGGTATGTTAATGTTATGTTAATGTTATTAGTATAGAGGCTAAATTTATGGCCAGCAATAGAAAGACATCATAGATTGGCTACTAAGATGTTGCTAGAACTAATCGCTAAAAACAAATGTTATTTTGCATTTTCAATTAAATCTTATAGTGTTTATTAATAACTAAATGTAATTAAAAAATAGTAATAATAATAATCAGTTTACCTCACTTTTGAGCTGTTTTTATTAAGTTCAATTTTATTTATGACTGACTTATGCTCAATTCGAGTTTCCTGACTTTCACTCTAGCCTTGTCAATCGGAACGCTGATCGGGTACAGTTAACAAGCTGAAGTCAGCTACTATATCCGCTTGGCACTTGCAGCATGCAACACCCACCCACCAGCATTTAAGCCAGCGCATTTATCTCGATGGCCACATACAAATGTTGAGCAAAAGGAACAGGATCGGGCTGGCAAGCACCACACACACACAAACACACACACACACACACACACACACATGCTATAAGCATACAGCACACCACACCCAGTCAGCCCACTTTTGTTTATGAGAAATTACATTTGAACTGCAAGCAGCAGATGCCAATCTTATTAATGTTGCTTGCTGTTTCGTCCGTCTGTCTTTCGGACGTCTGCCTGCCTGTTTCTTGTTGTTAGTCGTAGTTTCAGCCAATGCCTTGTCGACTAGCCAACATTTTTGCATACAACAGCAACAGCAACAGCAACAACAGCAAGAGCAACAACAACGAGTTACCTGGCATCCCAGGCTGTTCAGGCCAAAATGTATCAAATTTCAATGCACAATCATCACAATCAAAAATAAAAATTCCGAAATCAACTTTTCTTGGCTTTTGGCTGGGCTGTGAGATCTCCGTTGTGACGATGACTGCAGCCGGGCAGCAAGCAGCAACTGCTGCCCAGAGTCACACTTGGCATTCACTGAACGTTTTTGTTGTTGTTGTTGGTGGTGCTGGTGGTGTTGTAGCTGTGGCTTGTTGTTGGTAATATAAGATACGAAATCAAAAATACATCATTGGCAACAAGCGCAGCCCGGCTGCTCCACCAAACGGTCTCCAGCTACGAGACCATCGTCCAACGGCCATCGGCCATCGGCCATCGGTATAGGCATCACATTGGCATTGGCAGCTTCCCTGGCTCTGCTCCTGCTGCTACTTCCAACTGCTGCTGCTGCTGCACGTTCATTTGTCTGGGCAACGCTGATTGTATGCATGTTTCGCTTTTCTTCTGCCGTACGCTAAATGAAGTAAGCAAACGTTGATTACATGGCCTCAAGTGTGCGCCGTGTTCGCAGCCGCCTTGTCGAGGCTGCGGCTCATTGCCGAGGATCGGTGGGAACGCTGAGCGGGATGGGTGCCGGTCAACGGTGTCGTCTGGCTGAGTATCTGCATGTTGGCGCATCGCTCGTCGTTTTTAATGATGACTTCAAATGAGATGCTGTTTATACGTTGCTCATGCAGCCAATCTGCGAGGCAGGCCTGGCCATAATAGACTTCATTTTAGCCTGATTAAACGAATTCTCTTTTTGCCCTCCCCTTCACGCTGCCATTCTCCTTCTCCAAATCGAAGTGTGTTAATTTTTAATTAGAGTTGTACTGTTATTTGTTGCCGTAATGCTGTGTTGCTGTTGTTGCTTGATCAGCATAAAGGGTTAAGAATGCAATTGACTTTGTCTCGCCCTCTTGACTTCAGCCGCCACAAATTTGCAAATGCGAAGGAGACACGAGACAGGAGACAACCATATAAGGTGGGGCCCCGACTCGATGCGACGCAAACAGCGACGACTCCTCTTTACAACTTACATGTTCTTAATTACAATAAAATGTTACAAGCTTAAGGTGAGGTGAGGCTACGTACAACACAACACACAACACACAGCACACAACACACAGCAACAACAACAACAACCACGATGCCAATTTCAGCTTCAATTGCAGCTCCACGCTTCGGTACACTTTGATGTAGGCAACAACAATAGCCCCAACCAGAACCCAGTGAGCCAGCCCAACTTGAACTGAGCAGAGCTGAGCGATGGCGGCCACGAGTGGGATCAGCCCACAGACCACTTTCAATATTGTATTCTTATTATTATGAAATCAAGTCTCTTGCCCCTTCCACTGTGCTTCGCCTTCCCATTCTCGTTACGATGCCGACTCCGCGGCCAGGTATGATATGCATATAAATAAATAAAAAGAAAATTGACAAGCTCATAAACTCGCTCGCGCCTAAGAGAAATTCAATCTCGTAGATACAAATGAAACGCAATCATATTTTATGCATGAGCCCGAAAAAAACAACGTACAAAAACAAAAGCAAACAGCTACAAAAAATCACCAAACTGCAAAGATACTTACGACTGTATATAGTGTATATATATACATATATATATATATATATGTCCCACACATGTGTCATTGCGGTCACTATATATGTATATATGTATATGTATATGAGTGCGTGTGTGTGTGCGTTTGCAAATTTGGTTACTTAGTAGGGTGCTTCACAAATTATTATTAAATAATAAAATATTTATTAATATTAATTATTGTAAGAGAAGATTTTTTAAAGAATTAATTAAAATCATCAATAAATATTAAAGTTATATAGGATTTATATTATTGAAAAACTCGACAAATATATGTGAGGACATTGTAGGAGACTTTTGGAATCTAATTGTCATATGTAATAATAAATAATTATAAAATAATCATAGTTCTATAGAAAATATACGTCAAATATAATCTCATTAAATCATAGATCTATTATAATGATTTTATATTAATGGAAAATATTCTTTGTTTTTCTTTCAAAATATATGTATGTATATACAACAATTTTTCAATAAGAAAATTACAATTAAAAAATTTAAGAACTCTATGTTAAATAGAAAAAAAAATTAAAAATTTAATAAATTTTATAGTAATATTATAAAATATTGCAAATGCAACAAACATTATAAATTATAAATATAAATTATTTTTGAAATTTCGACAGTCTTCAATGCTGGCTAGTTAAGAACTTTAAGAATTTCGTTAGCCTGAGCAACCCTGCTGAGCATGTGTGGCGTTTTGCTTTTGCATTTGAGTGCAATGCCAGGCTGGCACTCCAACGAAGGTGTTAAGTTATGGCACAGTCTCCAGCTACACAGCTGGGCATCCAATTTGCTGGCCACCACGCGTGCGTCCGTCTCCTTATCCAGAAATTAAGCATCAGCATCGCATTTCGTAGCGCTCTTGTTGCACTCATACCTATGGGTTTGAGCTTCAGCTTCGGCTTCGGCTTCGGCTTGGGTTTGGTTTTGTTGTTCAGTTTCGTGTGCTGGCAATGCTCACTGTCACCGGTCAGCAGTCACCAGTCAGCAGTCAGCGTCACAGTTCACATCACTGAGAGCGAGAGAGAGAACCAGAGTGAAAGAGAGAGAGGGAGAGAGAGAGAGAGAGAGTAAGCCACACGCCCCGTTTGATTTATTGCGCATTGTCAAATTATCCTTGATAAGTCATTAATATATTTTTTGGCCACTCTTCTTCTCTGTGGTAGCCGGCACAGAGTCGTCCCCCAGTCGTAGTCATCATTAATGCCGTCTGTTTGTTTGTTTTGTTTTGACGTTGACTCTTGTGGCTAACGTTTACTTTTCTGCTGTAGCATTGCCTTGCTGCTTGTGATTGTGTTGTTGCCGCACAGTTGCACAGTTGCACAGTTGCAGAGTTGCACAGTTGAACTTTAATGCCCAACACTTTCGAATGTGCAACGCCCAATTCACATGGCCATAAAAAGCGCTAAGTAACCGTGGCTACCAGGGCGCCACAGCCACAGCCACAGCCACAGCCACAGCCACTCACTCGCACTCACACACATAGTCGGGCATAATTTATGTCTTTACAAGCTCTCAAATGAAGTGGCAAATTCACACTTTTAGCCAGCCCGTAAAAATGTAATAGTTCGGTCAGATTGTATGACCGACCACAAATAACATCATCATAAAACCCAATTCACAAATCATAAATATAAATGAATTTGTGCGGAGAGCCAATACGAATCCAATCCAAACGAATCCGATTCCGATTCCGATTCAAACCAATTGCACGCCCAGCCAGACGACTGCCCTGATCATCGATCCATTTCGCATACAATAAAGCAATCTGATTTTCGTATCATAAACTTAAAATGCTCTCAGCCGGGCTTCAACATTTGCGTTTGCCAGCCGTAAATCTTCCTTGGCCGACCGGCCGGCCGGCCGTCCAGCCGTCCAGCCATCCAGCCGTCTGGCCTATCAGCATGTACAAGCTATCCATGCCAGATACCAGGCTCTGCTCCTCGCCTGACACGGCTGGCGCTGGTCCAGTGTTTGCGCATGCGCACGCGTTGCGCCGGCGTTGATAGATTTATGGCGCCAAATAAAATGCCTTAAGACAACAAACCAAATCACCAGAGAGCATAACACAGCCACAGCAACTGAGGGAGGCATCAGGGGCGCTCAGATCAACCGAGTCTGCTTAATCAAATAGTAGATGCGAGAAAAAAAAAAATAAAGAAACCCCACTAAACATGATCATTGGCGATTTTACAGTGGGCCATAAATGACTGGCCGTATTGTTTGAGAACAACACCAGCATCTGGGCATCCTCTATGTACAATTATAGATACTTTACGATGTATTCAAGCATTGGAATTATCAATAAAAGAGATTTGATAATTGTTTGTCATTGGATGAGGAGTAGCATGTGTGGTATAGACAATATGAATTTAAATTTAATTTACTTTACTTCAATTTTTATTTAAAATAAAATTTAACAAAAATAAAACAAAATGATTAAATTAAATCCTAGTCAATTCTTTTATTCCTAAAGAGTTGTTTTAACAATTTAAAAAAAAATGAACAGAAATCGTTCAAATAGATTATTAACATCTATAATATACTTTTCAATTCGAGCATTGTTAGGCTTCTCCTTCTTTAATTAATTTGTAATGTAGGGTATAACATATGTCAACTCTGTTGGGGCTAAATCGAAGCTAACTAACTAGTCGAGCATCGCGAGCACACAATTTGCAAATCAGGTTCATAATAATTCGCAGATACGATAATTAGTGGCAATGCGATTATAAGAGATCGCCTGACTGCTTCGCCAGGAGGCCCACGGCGACGAGGACATTGCGCATGAGTAACGCGCCACCAGGGCAAGATTTATGGCCGGCATCTAAACGAACACAAGGACATGAGAGAAGCGGGAGCTGGTGGGGGAGACTTTGCGCATTTTGGTCGCAGCTTACGTTCGGTTGTGGCCAAGCGCGATCTCGTGGCCGATCTGTGTCCGACTCTCGTAATTTATGCGCTCACACGCTGACATAATTGCGGCTGGAGTGTTGGATGGGCGTTCTACAAGCCGATCGCAGCCGGTGGGTGTGGGGTGGCGGAACTCGGCGGAATGCTGGCTGTCTGGCAAATTGATTGAAAACTTACAACAACTGTAGCAAAAATCGTGTCCACGGCCAGCGAACGAGCAACAATTTTTATTAAAAATAATTACACCTTTGTAGTTTGTCAATCAAAGCGTTAACGGGGCCAAAAATAAGCTACGCCAAGAGACGACGGCACGTTGAAAAATCGCTACAACTTTTCGCTGACTCAACAAGCACACAAAATGCCATCCAATTGGGGTTCGGGGTCGGTCGGGCGGTCTGGTCGTTCGGTCCGTCCGTCGAACGACGTAAATCTCATTTGAGCCTCTACTGACATGTCGCAGGATTAAGTTGTCAATTGCTGTAGCCATGGAGCAAACGCATGGCAACGCCTATCTCGTTGTAGTTCTTGTTGTTCCTGGCTCCCTGGCTCTCTGGCTCTCTGGCTCTCGATGCTGCATCTCCTGTTTTAGCAGTGCGAAAATATTGAAATAATGTTGTATGCCCAGCCAGCTCAGCTCGAGATTAGTTGCAATCTCAATACAATAAGCGCATTTTGATGGATTTTCAATTGATTTACGATACAGATACCCTGCGCCTGCTCCCTCGTGTTCCTTATGCAATTAACTGACAACATTTTGCGGTGCTAATAATGCCGCCAAGCAAATGCTGATTGAATGACTTGGCTGGCTGACTCCACCAATGGCTGCTCACTTGTCAGTCGGCCGCCTGGACATTTAGCCAATAAAGATAATTTATGCATATGCAAAAGTGTGATGGAGGGACTGCCGCTCGGTATGTGCGCTGCACTGATTACTCCGCCAGCATTGGCAGGACAGACTGTGCCCATAAGTCAATTAGTTATCCACGTCTGGTGCTGGTTTTGCGGTGCTAGAAACTCGATTTGCGATAAGATGGCCAAGTGATATCAAATTGATTTTATGGCCGATAGAAGCCAACTCCTAGCTCTGTGTGTGTGAGTGTTAAGTGCGCTAAGTGTTTAAAGTTGTGTCCTTTCAATTACAGCCAATTAAAGATATTCAAACTTGTCTCAACAATCTTTAAAACACTTTTAATGAATACATTGAGTGGCTGACATTCCCATACACACTCTACTATATTGGCCAGATGCCTAAATGAATGTAACGTGTTTCCAATAAAATATGCCAATTAAGATTGCTTTTAAGAGTACTCGCGCAGTAAATGATAAATGGATATTGGCCAATTTACAAGACCAACTTTATTACGAGCTCAGGCACACATAAATTGAGTTCTTTAAACTGAAGTTTTCGTTGACTTCATGAAGATTTTCAATATTCTCTAAGCTGATTCATGCAACCCATATAGATGCAGCTCATGTTATCAAGAGTGCAATTCGTATGCCTTCATGAATAAACATCTCAATTTTGGCTAACGTCTGAGCTGCATATACGATTAGCTTCTGCATATTATTGTTGCATCTTTTACAAGTTTACAGCATGATGATTATTATTTATAATCTCTCTTGTGTCAACTGACGCAAACGCTAAATTATATGACTTTTCAGAATGATGATTTGCTTTCTACAATTCACGCAAATGATTCTGTAAGAAAACAAAAAATGTCATAAACAAAATGTGCTTAGTTGGGTGGCAAGTGTTAATATTTATTTATCTCTTAATTTATGTTTTCTTTGTGTATTGAAATGGGCAGAAAATTTATGAAATGAGCAAAATATTGATGTGCTGAAGTAATCAAATCTTTAGTTTTCATGTGCTGCATATAAATCTAAATCTCCCTCGCTCTCTCTCTCTCTCTCTCTCTCTCCATCTCTCTAGGAATTTACAATTCCAAATAAGAAACTGCTTCAGACTAGGTTTATATTTCAGATTAAAGTAGAAGAGCAATCGTTCTTATAAACCCAACGAAGTACACAAAATCGTAAAATATATTATAGCAATTGTCTCTTAACTTGTTCAATTTACAACAGCTCTCGACATCTTTACATGACTTTTTTTTTTTTTTTTGTATTACATCGAGTTGCTAACGAGCTGTGTCAAAAGCAACTTTCTCTTCTGTTCTGCACTTAAACAACGAATATGCATTGCATTGCCAAAAAAAAAGAAAAGAAGTTGGAAAAAAAGTGCAACACGTGAACATTTGTCATAATCAAATCAAATTTTATGCACGTGAAAATGCATCAGGAAAATGTATTTCCATTTTCATGTTGCTGCTTGTTGTGAAATGTTGCTCTTGCCTGTTGCCTGTTGCTGTTGCTGTTGCTGTTGGGCTGTAAAAATGAATCGTGCTGATGATGATGACGACGACGACGATGATGGGCCAATACCAATAGCCATATCCATGCCATATACATAATTGGGCACGCGATGCAATAAAATTGGCACAGCCAGCGTCAGCTATCGTAGCATTTTGTTGATTGTTGTTGCTGTGCGAGGGTGGCGGGGTGTGTTGGGGTGTGTTGAGGTAGTCAGAGATGTCGCTGTTGGGGCTGCTATTGGCACTGGGGGTGCGGATGGGGTCTTTGCATTTACAGTTTGCATATCATGGCAATGACGCAAGCTGTCAACTTCCCGCGGTGTTCATAAAAGTCTTGTTTTGTTTGATTGTCGCATAGCTCATATACACGCGCACACACACACACACACACACACACTGAGAGAGTTACCCACATATGCATATGCAGAGTCATTGCATTTGCATTGTTATCTCATAGATACGGATGTCCGACCGCCAGACAGCAACGGCTCGACATTCCCGTTGTTGTTGCTGATGTCGTCCGGGTTTTCGGTTTTCCAGTTTGTTCAGTTGGCTCTGGGTTATGGCTGCCAACAAATATCTATCAACTGCACATTCCTGTTGCTCTCAGCCACTGCTGCTGCTGCTGCTGCTGCTGCTGCTGTTGCAGCGGCACTTATCACTTCATTGCAGTTTTATGGCGCGTCAAAATTGATGCTTAACGGTTTTTCGCGTTTGGCCACATTTAGAACCCGTCGCAATTGCAGTACCCAACTTTTTAACTGCATTTGTCTGCCTGGCTGCCTGCCTGACGTTGGCGTTGGTCATGGCCCATGTGCCATACAATGAATTTGATTTGGATTTTGATTTGGATTTTGATATGGATGTGGATTTTGATGTTGATTTGCTTGCAGAGTTAAAGTGTAAACTGTTGCATGCGTTTTACACTTGATCAAACTAGAGTTCACAGATAACAAAATTTTGAATGAAATTTAGCTTGTATATATTCTTGAGAATTCTTCTCTAGTTGACATGATACAGAAGATAGGAAAGATAACAACATTTTTAACATGATACGAAATTTAATATATCAATATTCTATAGGGTTAAATAATATTGGGTTGGGAAACTCATTATTATCGATTATTATCGATTGCAAAGTTATTATCAAAAATACAGAATCAATTCTTTTTGCCAATGATTGAGAAACGACTTGGCCGAATGCGATTTTCCCGAGTGGAAAATCTCAGTAAACATTTGCTAACTGTTTTATAAAATAGTTAATACTCAGAGCTATCATTGAGCAAAAATATCTATAGGTAGCTACAATAATGACAACCTTGTTGAGTCTCAATAATTTGTTAAAAATTATGTCTTCTTGAAAAAGCAGAGACTCTTGAGAATTTCAAAAAGTCCACAAATAAGTGTTTCACATGGAGTTTTATAAATAAAACTCTCAAAATAACTTTTTCAGAAAAAGTTTATTAAATTATAAAAATATCATCTATTGTGATCTCCTCGTTGATTTATTCCTCTTAATAATTGAAATTTAATTTCAAATTATCTTTGAATTAGCAATGCAAAGCAATATTGGCTGTCAATGAAACTATCCTCTCAGCAATATAATTTTGTAGTTTTCTCATGACATTCATCCCGAATATTTCGAATATTTCCCCTTTCATATTAATGGAAAAATATAAAATCTTTGTCAATTCGATTTTTTTGCAATTAAATTCGCAAACAACCATAAAATATTGTAAAAAATAAATTGTAGTTCCAATTATCGGAATTTCACTGTACTAAAATCTGATATAAACTAATTTTATAATATTTCCTAACTAAATTCTAGCTTAATAATATTTTTGTCGAAGAAACTCTTGACTTTGCTTCAAATCAGCTTTTGCCATTTTCCATCTCATTGTTATCTAATCTTGGCAATTATAAATAGCAAACCTTAACTATGACTTTTACAAGTCCATCATTTTAGCTGCAGCCTACAGTTTCAATTCTTTCTGTCCTCGCATATCCTTGACTCACTTGCAGATGACATCTGCCAGGCACAACGACATTTTTTTTTATTGTTTTATGCATCTCAGATTAACTGGCGTTATCTTATCGGATGTAGAGTCTTGTAAAATCCAAATTATATAAGCAACAAATTAATTTCCATTCTGAGTTCTATATGGCTTGGAAATTTACATCTCTATTCAATCGCCTACGCACGTGAGCCGGACATTAAATACTTCTCTCTCACTCTCCCCCTTCCCACCATCTTTTTCAATCTCGCATTGTATCTTAATGTTGTATTTGGTGGGGTCGCAGGTTGAGTTTCATTTTGCGCCATTGATTTTATTACCAATTTTAGGTGATTTTTATGTTCTAACAACAATTTGAGACGTTTTACGAGACGAGACGAGCATGAACTCTGGCTCTGTTGCCAGCACAGGCAAACGTTTGAGTTTTTCTACTTCTGCTTCTTCACTCACAACTTTTCATGGATTCAGTAGACTTTTTACGATCATTTAATTGAATCGTGAACATTTCTATTTGGTCATTTGGTCGAGAGCAGTGAGAAGCGATTGGGAAATGCGCATAAAAATGCCCAAACAAATGAGGCTGTGAAATAAGCAAGTGGATATAAAATATTTATAGCAGAGACTGTCACACCGACCCATTAAAGCGAGGCCCATTAAAAGGGGCTTGACTCAAAAATTGATAATATTATTACGCTGCTGTTCGAAATCAAAAGGCAAATTGAGTCACTCGCCCAGAGATACCAGGGGAAGCCAAAAGGCGACAGCTGAAAGTAAAACTGTACAATGCTCGCACAACTGGCAGGCATGTGGTCTCTCTCTCTCTCTCTCTCTCTCTCTCTCTGTGGCTGTCTCTCGATCGTCCTTCTGGGCAAATGCACGGATGCGCTTGAGTCAACACAGCTACAGCCACAGGGCAGAAATTACTCAAACAAAATGGTCGTAAATCGAGAGGTTGACTTCTTGTCGTCAAAAAAATGAGGACAGCTCTGGCAATAGCAACAAGAACAACAACAATATCGACATCAACCACTAAGCGGATTTTCAGGTACGCCGAACCTTTCGATCCTTCGTATTCCTTTGAAAAGTGCAGCTGAACGCAGCTAGACGCGCTTCGAGGAAATTCATGCCAAAGACAACAGCAACGCGTCGGCACTTAGAGCAGCTACAACAGTCTGGGGCGCAACCAGAAATTGAAACAAAACAATCAGCGAAGCGCAGCAAACGATGCGTTCGTAATTTCATTACCCAAAAAAAAAAAAAAGAAGTGTTTGTGTGTGTGTGAGAGAGAGAGAGAGGGAAACTAAAACTCCAACTGTGCATCACTTTCGCTTTCTGCCCAGCCAAGCAGATCCTAGATCCTGCCTGGCACAGCCCTTGCACATGTAAGTCGACACCTTGCGCTCGCTGTGAAAAGGACCTCGGATTAGGTACAGGCAGCCACAGCAACGATCAGTCAGTCAACGAGCTAGTTAGTCACTCAGTCACTCAGTCACTCAGTCACTCAGTTCTTTCACACGAATGCGCACTGTGGCAATCGAAATGCAATATATTCTCGAATTGATGGCACAGCTTCTGCTTCCTTCATATTGCATTTGAGTTCTTTTCTTTTTTTATTATTTGTATTTTAATGCTTGCACATTAAAATAAGTTTATTAAAAGAAAAGTTTATATGCTCATATGATTGTGGCCAGCATCGCGCACGACTTAACACGTGATAGTTTATTTGGCTAATAGAAGCCAATCATAAAAGCCAACTTTTATATGCAATTTAAATGCCGCCCGGGACGTGTGCAGCTCTTCCCCTCTCCCACTCTCTATCTCTCTCTCTCTCACTCCTTTTCTCTCTGTAGCACTTCAGTATTTTAGCATCAAATTAAAGTTGCTCGATTCCTCGTAGGAGTTTTATTTGCATCGTTAAAGCTTACACGCTCTGACTCCGACTCTGGCTCGGCTGCTGCGTCTTTTATGACCGATCTTGGCAGCAGTCTTAGCTGAATGCTGCGCTTGCAAATTGTGGCTTGATTAACTAACCAACTTGGCATCGGCCACTTCACATTTGTTAACTTTTATTATAGACTCATATAATTGGAATCATTTCATTTGCTCACTCCAGCACGCATCACGATAAGGTGTTCTAATTGATTTTAAATGATTTGACAAAATCTGGCCGCCCATCGAACATCGAACTACGAACATTGAACAGTGAATGATGATTCATTTGCTCGATGCTCAGCCATTTGACACATCACTTTCATTTCACCAAATTGATGATGTTTACTCATTTATCTATGGGTGCGACGGTTGCATACTCCCACCACTGCCAATATGTAGGTTAAAGTACATTAATCTATAGTGCTTGTTTAGCCGATACCCTGTAAAGCGCACACAGCTAATTGAGTTTTTTTGATAGATGAGAAATGGAATTTTTACAATTAGAAATTGTAGAGAATTTACTTAAAGAAATAGGCTTAAATATCTGAGTGCATTATAATATATAGAGATATGCATAGGACATTTACATATATATTGGAAAAAAACGGGAGAGACAAAAGATACTTGACAAAAGATTAAAAATCAAATTCAAAGTTTCCATCATAGAAAAAAATAATAAACAATTTTATAGAAATCAGCTATGAATGTAAAATAATTACCTTAACAACTTATATAATAATCATAATAATAATTATTATAATTAACACTTATCAGAAGAAGAACAAGGACACTCTAATATTGTTTAACAAAAGATATAGCCTGAAATTGAGCGTGTTTGTATATGAATTTTTAGCTATGAATCTAAGCAAACTAAAAAATATTTATAAAAATATTAATTTAAATTTTTATAAAAAATATACAAAATATATGATAAAAATATCATATTTTAAGTAATTTCTAAATTTCATCTGCACATCAAACATGATTGAAGAACTCTTTGAAGCTCACGAAATGTTTGTCCTTTGCCAACGCTTGGGGCTGGCCTATTGACCTCAGGCTATCTTTTGAGTAACTTATCAAGTGGCAAGGCTGATCACGTGGCTGCTTTACGAAAGCGAGCCCAGATAGCTATCTAACTAAATACTAAACACAATGCCTAGCAAAGCCAAAGCTCTGTCTGTTTGGCGGAGGTCTGCGAGTGCGTAGAGACCCCAGTCACAGGCCCTGAGCGCATAGGCATGGATGATTGGGAGCCAAGGAGTAGGTGGTCGAGGGTTGGGAGGGGGCTGGGTAACTACCATGGCTGATATCTGCCATGTCTCTGTGTGGCAGCACCTGAACACAAAATATCAGTGATTGAGCGATCAGTTAAAACGTTTGTGAAGTGAACGCGAATGATTGAGTGGATATTGTGGAGCGGCGCACCCCATGCCAACATAGAAATGGACTTGGACTCTTCTGTGGCTCGAGCAATAATTGTTGCTCTTTGTTGTTGTCGCCTGCCTTACTTATGTGGTCCGAGTGATAAACAGTGAACGGCAAGTGTAACGGCAATGTCAAAGGGGCATTAAGTGGCATTAGGCTGTGTCAAAGAAAGCATTTACTATTTCTGCAGAATGTTTATTTTGGTTCACCTTGTGGGAGTTTCTTCAATATGTGCAAGTGTGTGTGTGTGTGTGTGTGTACATATCAATTTGGGTAACGATATGACATGTCCAACGTTGGGATTCACTGGCTGGCTTAGCAGCTGAGCCCATGCTGAATGATCGGGCGAGCGAGGATCGAGTTTGGCAAAGGACAGCAGCGTTCCGGCGAGCCATCGATTGGCAAGTTTATGGCAAGCAAATGGTCGATAAGTTGGACGAGTTTATGACGTAGCACTTGTCAGTTTTGACAAGTTCGTTAATGGGCCACGTTGCATTCCAGCCAGAGGCAAGCGGCCAACGTCAACGGCAAGTGCAGCCGTGAGGCGTGAAATGCTCAATTAACACGAAATTTACGATGCGACGGGCCCTCAACCCATTAAGACAACCTGTTATTAGGCAAGGTCCTTGAAGCCAAACCGAAAAAATAACCAGCAACAACTGCTGTGTGTTTGTGTGTGTGTGTGTGTACCTACAGCAAGGCCAACATAATTTATTTGGCTCTTCTCGCCTAGTTCTCAGCAGCTCGGTCGAGTGTGTATAAAGAAACGCTCGTAAAAACTTTCTTTTGTTTCGACGTGCGCAACTTTACGACTTTGCTGAGTGCGTTCCAAAATTTCCTTCGCCCTAAAACAATTTCTTTTCTTTTCAGCTGGTTAGGTGAGTGAGTGAATGGGGTAGGGGGGGGCGAGGCTAAATCACAGCCAACGGCAATGAAATATCAATAAAAGGAGCAACAATTTAATTTACACAAGCAACTTTGACAGCTTGTAAACTGCCCAAAACGGGAGAGAGAATCGGCGTTGTCATAATGATAACACTTACTGGGCCATCAAATAGACGCATCGGGAATTTTTACGAGCCTTGCTGTGTCTCTGGTGAAAGGGTCGACCAGGAGCTGTTGCCGTTGCTGTTGCTGTTATTGTTGCTGTTGCTGAGGGGTCGCCGTTGCTGTGGACATGGTTTGTCATAATTTTCTATTTATCGTGTAATTTGTAGCGCAATTTGTTGCTCGTAAAGTGCTCGAGTGAAAATATGATCGGGTAATGTTTAAGGTTAACGTTAACGTTAACGTTAATGCTAACATCATGCACAATGGGCTATATAAAAATCGTAAAAAGTGCTTAGCCCAGGGCAAAGTTGAGCCAGACATCGACGAATGACACGACGACTACAAGAAGTTTATAGACTTCTTTATGAAGTCACCAAATCATCCATTCTGTGGCAAGTTTATGTTCACTTAATGAAGCGACTGCAAGCATTGTGAAAGCAAGCAAATAACTAACTTTACCTAAATAAACTGAGGAATATATTAATATTAATATTATTACCTGGTTTAGTATTATATAGGGTAAACAGCTTTGATTTTTCTATTGACAGACATTTGTAGGAAGCATAAACAAAGTCCTAAATTATATTAGAGAGAGCATAAGGAAAACAATCCTGTGAATTGGAATAGAGAGATAGTTCGAGATATATGCAGATAAATAGATTTAGGGAAAGAATGAAATATATGGTTAGATAGAGGTGGAATATATGGATAGATAGAAAGAATTTTGTAGATATTTAGATGTTGGGAAGGAAAGGTATAAAATAAATAGATAGATAGATAGATAGAGAGACAGATAGATAGATAGATAGATATATATATATATAGATAGATAGATAAATATATAGATATATAGATAGATAGATAGATAGATAGAGATAGATATATAGATAGATAGATAGATAGATAGATAGATAGATAGATAGATAGATAGAGATAGATAGATAGATAGAGATAGAGAGACATACATATAGATAGATAGATAGATAGATAGATAGATAGATAGATAGAGATAGATAGATAGATAGTGAGACAGATAGATAGAGAGACAAAGAGACATATAGATAGATAGATAAAAGAAGCTATTTTAAGGAGAGGAAAATAATAATACTATTATATGACAATATTTATATTATATTATATGATAAGATTCATATCATATTCAATGCATAATGTACTTTAAGATTTCTGAACTTAAGACTACTGAATTGAAAAACAACTCTTATAGTTAGACTAATATGTATGTTATGCATAAGCTTATATTAAACGAAAATAAGTTATACTTATTTATTTAATATAATATTATTTATAATATTTCGGTTAATTAGAAGAACTTCCACCTAAGCAGTTATCTCAACTAATTTGGGGCGAACTTGAAGTAACTAAGTAAATAAAACTTACTGTACTAGAAGATACCAAGAGATAGTTTGGGAAAGTCTTTCAAATATAAATGAATTGCTTAAAATATTATCTTAATAGGTTTAATTAAGATGAACTTGCTAACCTTCAACTCAAGTCATAGACACTAACTGAGCGAAGACTGTTACAAACACACTTTCAGGCATATCAAACTCCTTATTTACTTTAGATATGCACAAAATAATAAATTTAATCATCAACTCGATTATTGATCCTCATCAAGTTTCGTATACGAGCCACGATTTTATTATTATTCACATTTTTTTTATGAAAAGGCGTATGAAACGGATTGAGAAACCCCTATGGCAGAAGTTCAAAGGTCAAGTAGCGAGGGAACTCACGGAATTCATTTGCAGGATCAATCAAGAAGCGCTTATCAGGAATCTTGTGCCAATCGAAGTGGATGGCCAAGTGTATTGCAAGCGACGGCTAAGAGCTTATCAAGTATTTCTGCGAATAAACTTTCAGGCATTTATCTTCTGATTAGATAGATCAAATATTTCGAATATATTTCGTAAATGTCTATATATGTAACATTTCTATATGTATATAATGGAACATATACGTATATAAATAAATTCAGCTTTATATAGATTTCAGCAACTGATTTCAGACACTTTTGACTGATTGACTGGAATTTGGGGGGAGTGTTGGATCAGCATTTGTATAAATAGACTTAACGGTTTTCCATTTGATTCGGCTCATAATATATTAACCTCAAACTAAACACAAATTTGGTTTTGTTTCACGATTTTCGTAATTTCTTTGGCCACTAAATCAACTGCAGCAGTTTGTTGTTTATAATAAATATTGAAATTCATATATTTGCTTTGATTGCGAGATGGGAATTTGCTTTAGTCAATTGCTCAAAAGGCACATAAACCATGCAGAAGTGCAGCGCGTACGAGGCGTATGCGCAATCTTCAATCTATGGCACGGCATCCGTTTTTAGACATATCCATCATCGTATCGTAGTATAATCGCCCCACACACAAAAACACACACACAGACACGCACAGTCAGCATGAGGCGCAGACACACGAAAGTATTTTGCAAATTTGCGCTCAATTAATTGCATATAATTCATTTGTTGTTTGGCAACGCACGCAGAGGGCATGGAGAGGCTGAGTCCTGCTGCTGCTAGCTGCTGCTCTCTTGGCCAACATTGGGGTATTTTATGGCATTTTGATTTGATTTTTGACAAACGTCGACGTCGCCGCCGTTGCCGTTGCCGTCGCCGTCGTTGTCCAGCCAATGCCCCGTTTTTTTGTTTTTGTTGCTTCGTGTGCAACGCCCTCCCCTTTTTGCCCGCTTGCCAATTTGATTTATTGCCGACCTTGTTATGTGCAGGCGCATTAGCGATATATCCATTTCACTTTCCATAATGGTGGCGGGACCCAAGTGACAGCCCCCGTCAGTTCGTCAAGCTGCGGCAGACAGAGCGAGACAACAATAGCAGCTGCCTTTACGATGTTGCTAGCTTGTAAGCTTGCCTCCCTGCCACTATGTGTGTATGTGTGTGTGTGTGTGTGTCTGTGTTGCTTTGTAATTTAGCTGGGGAAATGGACTGACTTGCGCTGCGCTCTCGTGCGCGCCCCTCTCTGTGTTTATAGCAAGTGGAGAGAGCGCACGAGTGCAATGCGACGCAGGGGAAATGCCAATACTATACTTTATGGCTGCGCTTACGATTATAGCACGAAGCGCTTTGAGCTCAAATTTACGAGTTTTCATAATTAGGAAATGCGAAAATGACGTCATGTGGCTTTTGTGATCCTGCAGGCAAAAAGATCTTACCTTTATTTATTGGCAGGTTGCAATAATAATTAAAATTTAAATATGTAATAACAACTGGCAAGGCTCCAAACCTTCTTCTGCTTCTTTTTTTTTTTTTTATATTTATTTTCAGCTTTACTTTTTTGTATATTTGGCAAAAAAAGAAAGAAAAAAAAACAATTTATAATTTCGCTTATTCTGAGCCGCTTTTGTTATGCAAATTGACAAAAAAAAATGTTACATTTTTTTTTTGGGAGAATAACTGAGCAGCTCGCATGGTCAGTTAGCCACTTAGTCAGTTAGTCGAAGTCGGATTCAGATTCAGATTCAGATTCAGATTTTTAGCCGGTTTGGCAGCATTTCCGCGCTGTGATGGACAAAGCTTTTAGGGAGCTCTCGAATGAATATCGAACGAATCTCGAATCTCGAATCTCGAGTTTCGCATTCGCATTTGGCTTCACATTTGTATTCACTGCTAAAGGTCAATCGGGTCATTCGAGATGTCGATCCGCATTTGAATGTGACATCAGTGAAGCTGATTTACTTTTCGATCTAAACACACAGCAAACATATCGAATTACCCAAATTAGCAATTCCATTGCGGGCCAACGATATTTAAAGTCACAAAACGTCGATAAATCGTTCAATACAAAATCAATGCTCAGCTAATGATGAAATCTTTAGAGAGAGAGAGTGAGAGAGAGAGAGAGAGTGTGAGAGAGAGAGAGAGAGTGAAAACATAAATATATATATAAAATTAAAATAAAAATACATCAATAATTAAAACATAATTCAATATATTCATGATTAATTCCTATCAATGTTTATAGGGCTTGCCATAAATTATATATTTAATATTATGTTATCTGTTAAATATTATTTATGATATGATTTTTCAAGTCTTGAAGATCTCTGCGAAATGTATGCAAATGATAATTGATAATTAATATATCTTTTTCATTTACATATATTATATATGCGAATTGGGAATACTAGTTGCATAGATATATATATTTTTTTAATACTTTTCTTCTAAGAGCTTTCAAAATAATACTAGAAATTACAAAACTTACTTTGAATAACTTTAAAAATATAAATAATAATAATAAAAATAAATGGAAATGCACAATTGAATAAATATATAATATAAAAAGTCTATGCAAATTAAAAATTTATGAAATTAAAATCTATCTACCATTAAAAAAAAAAAATAATAATATAATAAAAGTCATTTAAAACTTGCTCAAGTATATAGAATATAATATATTATAATCACTTTTATTGATATTTAAAATATATTTTAAATATTAATAATTTAGGTATATTTATTCAAGAATTCATTCTAAATAACAATTTTCTTTTAAGCCAGAGCTACAGAGGCCTTCAGGCATACCTTTTGCTTCATATTCGAATCAATATCCGCAATTCTGTTTATCATGTTTCATTTTAGCTTTTAAAACTATTTCTCACTATTTCTCAAATGAGTTTTAACGAGTCTCTTTGTTGTGCTCATCATTTATATTTTCATGTTTTCTGCAAGTTTCCCATACATAAATGGCATCATTATCATTTTTTGCCTGAACTACTGAACATTTGCTGAAATTTCAATTTCTGAAATTAAATAAAAATTAAATTGATATAAATATATATCACAGATCTTATAGAGATGCATTTGAATTGCGAACAAGTTTCTTATTTTGCATTTTCAACTATTTATAGATATATTTATGGCTAATTGGTAATTGGCTTGCTAATTAACAATCGAAGTTCATTTCTAAATTGACTTTATTCGTATCTTGGCTTATCATATTATTTATGATTATTCATATTTGATTGATTATTCATATTTGAAATAATTTATGAAATTTGTGTAAAATATTTACGCTCATTAAATTTATTCATGCGAATTTCGTTGATGGAAAAAAAAAACAAAATGAATAAGACGAGAGAAATATTATTTCGCTAAAAAGAAATAAATAAATTATTTTTATTTTATATGTAATATAACTAAATGCCAAGTTATGTGTTTTTTCTTTTTTATTATTCTTATTATATTATATTTATATATATATTTTTTTAATTTATTTTTTTTTATTTTTATTATTAGTAGCTAACTTTCAGACTGGACTTGAAGAAAGATTGATTTAAAGATTTCTACAAACAGTTTAGTATTTTAAATATACATGCGAAAACTTTGAATCTAAGCCAACTAATGTAAAGTTGATTTGTGAAGTCGTTCTTGAGTCCTGGGCTCAAATTCTGCTCAAACGTTGCCACAGGACATGGTTGATTCCATGGCTAGGCGTTTCCAATTGGGGCAACACAACTAAATGCTAAACTTAAGGCATAATATTATTTTCATTTAATATTAACTACAAGTTAAAGTTGAATACTTATTTTTAATTTTAAAATAATTGTTAGTCCAGAATGAATCGTTTTCGACTTTTTTCAGCATTTTTTGAAAATTCTTTTTTGTAGTAATAATTAATTGTTTTCTGCTTTAATAAAAGTAATCTGTAGACCAATCCATTGATAAATGTAGCCAGGAGAGAACTTACTAAAACTGTCTTAACAAAATTAGCTAAAAGTAAATTTTCTATATTCTAGATTTATATATTATATAATTTTATTATATTTGTATAATCTTTTTTAGTTTTATTTAAATTGTTATATAACATTTATAATAATTTATTCTTCTTGCTGCTTGAGTCTCAAATTTTTATGTCTTTTCAATCTGTTTGCAAATTGTTTTTAGTTAGTTCCTCGTTTTTTTTTTTTTTTTTTTTTTTTTTTTTTGTTATTTGACCTTGAGCACAAATCGAAATTGTTGCACTTTGAATATCAGTTACTCGTTGTTGTTGTTGTTGTTGTTGTTGCTTTCATTGTTTGGCTTCTGTTCAAACAGATTGAAATTATTTGTGTATTTCTTTTTCTTTTTCTGTTTTTTTTTTTTTTTTTGGCAAGTTTTTAACAAGCAAAAAAAGGCCAGCGGCAGTGCGAACGAAGCTGCGAGCAGCACGATAAAGCCCCAGCAGCTGAAGCTATAGCTGTGGGCATGGTCATGGGCCTGGGGCGTGGCAGTGCCAGGGGCTGCGATGGGGCCTAAAGACAGTGGGCAGCGGCAAGAGCCACAGGATTCTGGCCAAAGGCCACGTTCCTTATCGAAATGCCGACACAGTCGAAACAACGTTTAATTAGAGTTTGTTGTTTATTTATTTGTGTGTGAGTGTGTGTGTGTGTGTGTGTGTGTGTGTGTGCACTGTGGCCAAGCCAAGCCAAGCCAAGCCGAGAGCTCGTCGTTGTTGTCGTCTGCTGACCATTTGCTGAGCAAAGTCGTCGCCACGGAACTGCTGCACTTTTACGAACATTAATAATTTCATTGAGTTGTTGTTGTTGTTGTTGTTGTTGTTGTTATTGTTATTGTTATTGTTTCTTATTTGTATATGTATGTTGTTGTTGCTGCTGCTGCTGCTGTTGTTGTTTGTAGAGCTCGACGGCAACGGCTTCCGTTCTGGCTGCCAATACACAGAGAGCAGCTGCCTTGCGCAGCACTCCATCCCACGCCCTCAATCGCTGCCGCCCTTCCAGCTCCACACACACACACACACACACACACATGTGCCGGATGGATTGTTGTTCTTGTTGCTGTTCATAGTGTTGTTATATTTTTGAACATTTCATAAGAAATCGTTTGTGGCATTATTTAATTTTGTTATTTTTGTTGCTTTAGCTTCTTCTCTTTCTTTCTTTCTTTTTTATTTTTGTTTGCTTGGCTTTTTGTGATTGTTGTTGTTGTTGTTGTTGTTGCTGCTGCTGCTAGTTGTGCACATTTTATTTACTTTGTTGTCGCTGCGAGCTGACGAACTATCTTCAATGAGCACTCGGCCGGGTCCTTGCCACGTCCTTTGCTGTGGCCAAGCGATAATAATATTTGTTATTTACTTAAACGGAAGGAAAAAAATACAAGAAACAAAAACGGAAATGCACATAAATTTCTTTCTCCTAGATTATAATTTCCCCCATTCCCCGCTCTCTCTCTCTCACTCGCTTTCACTGTCTGCCAATAGTTTTGCCACAAGCTTTTCCCGCTTTCCCCGCTTCGCTTCTTTAACTTTTGGCAATAGAGTTGGCTCAGCGCACTCTTAACTGGCAGCAGCCTCAACTTTGCCCCATCTATAAACAATGAATGTTTATATATTTATATCCATTTCTAGTCTCATTCATATTTTGCTCAATTTCAATACGAACAACAATTGAAAATGCTGAAATATAAGTACAAAATCGTCGTTGTATTTCCTTGATTTTATTTAGTGTAAAAGCTGTGTCTTTTTTTCTTCGTAGTTCAGTGTAGAGTAGTAATGCAAAGACTGTAGAAAGAGTATCGTAATGTGAGTGAGAGTTATGCTATTAACAGAGCAAAACACTGTTAATAGCATAGCATGTCAACGTGAGGGAGGAGCAGCTCCTGTTAATGCAATCTGATATTAACATATTTTATTAGTTCAAGTTTTCATTAGACTATTTCCTCGATAAGTAAACTAAAATGAATATAGGAATATATATATATAGGTATATGGATGGTATATGGGTCTTAAGGTACGCCTCTTCATTGACCGACGGTGCTTCCATTCAGCCGTCTTTTCTCAATTCCATCATCTCTCTCCCTCTCTCTCTCTCTACTGTCCGTTCGTCCTCTATTGTATAGCTGTCTATCCATCCGTTGTCCGTCCGTCCTTCTCTCTGAAAACTTGCTTTATATCCATGAATCTATTCATTCGTCTTGGAATGTTTTTGTGATCAAATATATCTGGTTTATCTATAGACCTAAAGGATAATTTGTACTTAGTCTTTTTGATATTTGAATTATTTTCTCTTGCCAACATTTGATTTTATGATTACACAAATACAATTTTCCCGTTCATTAATTGAGATATCTCTTACAAATCGTCAAGCAATTCCAAATTTGTTCTCAGTTAAATGATCCTTTGATTATGCAAAGCTATAAGCAGATGCTTGAGATGATTTCTTTCTCTCTCTCTCTCTCTCTTTAATATTAAATATTAAATTTAAATAAAATAAAAATAAAAATTAAAGTTGAATTCAAATTCAGTTTAAGTTTAACGATTAAAATTTGAAATTGAAATTATAACTGAAATTAATATTTAAATTGAAATAAAAATTAAAAATAAACATAAAAAATGATTGAAGTTTCCTAAATTTTGTTGTTATATCTTGCTGTTTCTCTTCTTCTTCTTCTGCTGCTGCTGCCTAGCTTGAAGTGGCATCCATTGATGTGGCAGCTAGAACTTGAGCATTTCCCAATGTGCCGCCGACTCCTGCCCAATCTCCGCCTCCTGCTGCTGCTCCTACTTCTGCTCTCCTCCTCCTCCTCTTTCCTCCTTTAGCATTCAATGCACTTTTCATCTTTATTAAGTTGTATTTTCTTATAGACAGGCAGCAGCAGTCGCAGCTCTAATGCCATAAGTAGTTTTTCATTGGAAAAACAATGAGTGTGCGTGTGTGTGTGTGTGTGTGTGTGTGTGTGTGTAGAAGTGATTTTCACTTCGAATGTCCCATGTCCCCTCGCCCCTCGCTTCTGTGACAGTTTCAAGTGGTTTTTCAGGGCAATCAATCAAAAACGAAAAACATTTCTCGTGTCTGCTGATCGCTTGACTGAGACAGAGAGAGAGAGAGAGGGAGTGAGAGAGAGAGGGAGGTAGGGAGAGTGTGGGGCGTGTACGACACATGTGGCCAGGCTGCATGTCTGATGCATCTTAATCCTTAGTCCTCTCTCCCTCCCACTCGCACGCTCCCTGGCTCACTCACTCTCATTTGCATGCCTGACTTTTGCTGTTAATATATGTATACTACTACAATATATACAAAACTAAATGAATTTTCCACAATTTTCTTTTCTTTGCACCTTTCGCAGGTAACGTATGATGAATGGCCGTTCTTTAGTTGTTAGAGCCAAGAAGAAGTCAGGTAAGTGTGTCCTTTGGCATCTCTTAAAGTTCTTCGCCTTTGGGCGACAAATTTGCAAAGTGCTTTGAAAACCTTTTGCTCGCGCAGTGGCTGCCAAACCTCAGCAACAGTTGAATGTCCTGTCAGAGGCAGACGAGACGGCAATTTGTTGTTGTTGTTGGGCAGCGCGCGATGGGCGGGGGCGTGACCGGCACATTTGTGTGTGCATATCGAGCTACAACAGGACCTTAAGTCCTCGTCCTAAGCCACTTTTATGGCAAGCGTTGAAAGTCACAAAATTTCGTCAGAGGCAGAGCTCAAGCGGAAGGTAAAGTATGACAGCGAACAGGTAAATATGCATTTATGTAAACAGGTAACAGTTCAAGCGAAATCTTGGCGATCATAAAATGTGCAAAAATAATGTAAAAAAAAAAAACTCAAGCAATACTAGAAACAATTTGCTCCGTGTCGCGAATCCAGTGACTCTATAACTGTACGCGACTCGAAAACAGCTGTTTTGGTTTGCCATAAAAAGCGAGTGCGCATTTATCATGCTAGCTCGCTCACGCAGTGCGGCGAATTCGTGTTGGTCGTCGTCGGGTTTTGAGCTCGTTTGCTGCTCTCTTTGTCGTGCGCGCAACGAAAACAAAAACAAACCATTAAAATTGCAGCGAAATGGCTGTTTGAGCGTGAAATACGAGCGAAAACAATGCGGCGAAGAGCGGCGCGTCGCGAGAGTGCCGCTGTATGACAATGTGTGTGTGCGAGAGAGTGTACACTTGTCCGTCAAGATTATGGCGGTTTTTCAGTAACACCGAGTCGGGGGCTGCCAAAAAGAAAATCATCGTCGGTGTTGCTGCTGCTGCTGCTGTTGTTGTTTCCTCAAGAGCCGACGGCAACTCCTATTTTTCTTCCATGTGCCATTTTTTTATTTTATACTTTTTGTTTTGTTTTGGCTTGCGAGCGACTTTCGTGTTACACTCGGGACTCAGCATTCAGCACTCAGCTCAAGTTGAATTTGAGTGAGTTTCGCTTGTCTCACATACGCAGCTTCAGCTATAACACACACACACACTAGCATACACAAGCACACACATACACACACAACCACATTCACATCAAGTTGATATCGTGTCGTCGTCTTCATCTTTGCTGTCGCTCGCTCGTCGTTTTCATTTGATAAATTGCGTTTATAAGAAAGAGATGAATTGTCATGCACAGCAGCGCAGCGCCAACAACAACAGCGGCAGCTGTTGTGTGCTTGTGTGTGTGTGTGTGTGTGTGTGCGAGTCTGAGCGAGCGACGGTTGGCGCTCATTTGGGGCCCGCTGCCGCCGCTTTAAATCATATTGGCTGCGCCTCAGCCTCTGCCCCTGTGTGAGTGCAAGTATATGAGCGACTAAGTGTGTGTGTGTGTATGTGAATGTGTGTGCGTGAGCTTTCTCATCGCCACATTTTTCGCTCGCACACAATTTTCTTCGTCTGCCTTGCTTGCCCCTCTCAGTGTTCGCTCCAAGTGCTCGGCGCTCGTCTGGGATTGGAAGTTTCCAAATGCAATTTTGCTGCCTTGAGCTTTTCGTCTTATTATCAAGCTGCCGTTTCTCTTTTTCTGTCTTCTTGCACGTTTTCTCCTATTTCTTTTTTTTTCTGCTTTTGCTCAGTGGGTGGAGACCTCGATGCACCCATCTCTCTCTCACTCACTCTCGCGCTCGCTCGCGCCACCTCTGCCTGCCTGCCTGCCCGAGCTTTGCTGATTTAAATTTCATGGTCTCCTCAATTTTTGCCAAGCTGTAATATTAAATTAAATTAAATTCCCTTCTGCATTTTTCTTCCTCTTTCCACATAGCCGGGGCCCTTAAAGAATGCACTAGACAAATGCTTGCTAACAAGCACCGTTATTACATGTCTCACACGTTGCTCTTATTAATTAATTGAGAAACTTTCAAATGGCAATGGGATTATCAAAAAGCACAAAGTTCTTAGCATATGAGAGTCCCTCTTATCATTAGGAAAAGAGTTCTTAGGAATATCCCTATTAAATAAATTTTACTTTTGATTTCATTTTATTTTGGTGTTTCATTTGAAGATTTTATTAAACAGTTTAAGTGCAGTACAACAATATTTTAATTTTTTTTAAATTATTCATATGAAAATTTTCATTTGAAAACTATTTTTATGATGCAGATATATACAAATATTTCCTATATAATTATATGACTTACATATAATGCAATAAGCAATATATTTAAATGCATATTTATTATATATATTGTATTATTAATATATATTCAAGATATCATTCAAGATTTTTTTTTTATAAATTTGTATTATAAAAACTTTTATTATTTTTAATATTAAAAGTTAATATAAATAAAGTGATTCATTTAGTTTTATCTCCAAATGAAAGTTTTAGTTTAGAAACTAGACAAAAATTATAAACAAATTAAGAAAAATGCAATTGTTTTATAAATCTGCAAATCAAGAGATTCTCAAGTTTATTGTTAATATGAAAATTATTCAGTCTTCCTTTACTTTAAATATATATTTTTTATATATCAAGTAAGATAAACATACGATTTTGCCTAATTTATAAGAAACAGCTTAAAAGACTTGTTAAATGTCTGACATATTTCATTGCCAATTTAAAATATTATTTTGTAATCATTTCATAATCAGTTCTGCCACAATTTTGTATTAAATTGTTAAAAATTTCCTCATTTCTAGATCTGCTTTCCTTGAGGTTCACTTCCTTGAACTAGGTGCATTAAATCACTTGAATAACATTTGGTTTATTTCTTTCAACGAATCCGTTTCTGGCAATGCCACCCACACACCTACATACGTCTACTCACATTCACACTCAAATAAATTAGCAATTTATTACTTTTTAATTGAATTTTCAAATGAATGCGAATTGTGTTCGCTTTTGTCAGTTTTTTTTTTGGCACACAAATTTTGCATTAGCGCGCCTTAAATTTAAAACACCTTGGATTGCAGCAACAACTGTGCATGAAAATTGAAAAGACAGCAACAAGAAAATCTCAAACCGCAAATCAATCAACGTCTCATAAATTTGTCAAGACGGCGACAGTTAGACGAAAGCTGCGAAGCGAAAGAGGACGCGAGGACAAGTGTCTCTCTCTCTCTCTCTCTTTCTTTCACACATTCTTTGCAATGCAACTAGCATTTGTATGTGGTGAGGGAGGGGTTGGGAAAATGTGTACAAAATATGATCAGCTGTTTTGAAATGGAAACCAGATTAAGTGCAGCATCATCGTCATCATTATTATCTTTGTCATCGGGCCACATTGGTGGCAACAACAATATCCTTGCCAACGCCAGCTAGCCAGCCAGCCAGCAGCCAAAACAAAAAAACAAAGCAATTTTTCATTTTTTGCTAAAACGGCGGCAACATTAAAACGAGCGCCGGCGTCGGCGTAGCAGCGGCAGCAGCAGCAGCCGCTCGTATTTGCCGTTGGCTGCCCAAAAAATAAAAATGGCGACCGGGTGCCGCGAGCCGGTTAACCGAAAAAAACAAAAACAATTGCAAAACGGGAGCAACAAAAAGACAAAAAAAAACAAAAAAAAAAAAGGACGCACAGGCCAAAAATGCGTTGTTGAAAAATTGCCTCGAAATATGTGTTAACTGCTTTTTAAACTGCCACGAGGACGACGACACGACGGCGACGACGACGTTGCCAGCAGCAGCAGCAGCAGCAACGGCAGCAAAAACAATAACAAACAGCAGCAGGATATGCATTTTGGGCCGTTGAATTTATCGGTGGGCGATTTATTATTGCACACAAAGTTCACGGCGCGAACAGCTGTTGGTGTTTGTGTTGTTTTTGTTGTTGCTGTTGTTCCTGGCAGGATCATTGGCTAAGTGGCTGGATCGCCATGACGCCTGCTGACGGCGACGGCAACGGCAACGTCGCTGCAGCTTTTGAAGGCGTTACCTATTTGACTGTCGCTGTATGTGTGCGTATGCATGTGTGCTTGCTTCTCTTTTCGTAAGCTTGTGTGTGTGTGCAAAGAGCGCAAAAAAAATTGAGCGAAAGTTGAGCGCGTTTTGAAATGACGGACAAGCGCAAGCAAGCAAGCAAGCAGCAGGCGAAGGCGAATAACAACAACAATAACTAGCGACAGCGTCTGGAGTGGCGGCAAAGACTAGAAAACACCTGAAAGTACTCACTGACACAAGCACGAAGCAGAGAGAGAGCGAATACGCTCAACCCCAACCCCAGAAACCACCCAATGCCCAATGCCTGCGCGCACAGGTGGGGCGGCCAAAGAAGACTGAATGGCAAACTGATGCAAACTGCCACTCACTCAAGCGAAAATAACAAATGGGATTGGTTTTTGCTGATTTTCAACGCACGCATAGCGACGGCAACGACAACGGCAACGGCGACGGCGACGTCGACGACGACTATGCTGGCAGCAGCAGAGAGAGGCGATGCGACGCTGGCAGCGGCCAAAACCTATAAGCCGTCTCCTTTTGGCCAAAGCCAAATAAATTTCAAACGAATGAACGAACGATGAGCGAGCGCCAACGACGACGACGACGATGACTACGTCGTCGTTGCGCAAAAAGAGTCGAAAAACAAATGGCAAAACAAAAACAAAAACAAAAAAATACATACACACATGCATACATACACATAGCAAAACTGAGCGCAGTAGAGTAGCGCAGCCCAGGCATGGCATAGCCAGATTGTGACAAGTGTGTGTATGACAGAAAAGGCGTACTAACAAATCAGTCATCATCCTTTGCGCTCTGCCTTTGGGCCCCATTTTGTAGTACGCTCACAAGAGCGCGCCTGCGCTCTCGCCGTGCAATTCGCCGCAATTACAGCAACAAAGCAAGCAGCAAGCGCACACATAAATACACACACACACACACGCACGCACCACAATTCGCCGGAGCCGAATGTGTTTATATAGCCATCGCACTCGCACTGCTGGTAAATTTATGAGTCTCCGCGTTGTACAACCTTTTTTAATGGCACAATTGTTGCGTCGCCGCCGTCTTTGCGACTGTGTGTGTGCGTGTGTGTGAGTGTACGATCGGGCAGACAGTGGCGTGCAAGCGTGCATGAGCATGATTGACAGTGTGTATTTGCCTTCGAACCGCGTACGACGTGCTTGTGCTTGTGCTGTCTGTGTTGTGTGCGAAGCGAGAAGCGAAGCCGAAAACGCCGAAGCCGTCGCCAACGTCGCAGCCGTTGAGAAAAATTATTATTATTACTATTATTATTGCTATTACATAGCATTATTATTGTTATTGCCGCACAACAACAGCAACCAACGACAACAACAAACAACTAAATCAAGAATAATAATAATAATAATCATAACTGAACATATTTTGGACGCCGCCAAAAAATTTTCTCGTCGCGATCTACACGGTTAGCCAAAAATATCATAAAGAACACAAATCTCAAATAAGCAAAAAGCGCGCGCGTCTCGTATCGCGACGTTACGATCGGCCGTACGTTACGTTACGCGTTACGCAGCAACGTTAACGGACTTTCGTCGTGTTGCCGTTGCCATCGCCGTCTCAGTCGCCGCCGTCGCGTTACCGTCGCTAAAACCACATTTTGCAACATTTTCCCATTGCACATTTCGTTAGGCACAGATTTCCAACAAAAACAAAAAGTGCACTAAATGCCACTATAAACTGTAAACTGTCAACTGCAAACAGTTAGTTAATGTTCTTCGATTGGCTGCCGATTTGACAAGCTTTTGGTTTTTCATAGTATATTATAGTATGTAGAAGCAGCTGTGATAAATAGTGCGCATATTATACGAAGCAAGAAGTATACGACATACAAATATAAAAAATAAAATAAAAATAAAGAATACAAAAATCGACAACAACAACAACAGCATCTTCAAGGCAAAAGCAAAAGCAAGCTGAGAAGAACAGTTAGAAGTAAACGAAAATTAGAAGAAGAACAACAACAACAAGAAGAAGAAGAAGCAGCTGCAAAAGGCCCGTGCAATGGATTTATGACAACAACAATAACCCACGAGCAGAGCTAAAAGGCAACAGCAACTGCAAACTATGTTGCCTGGCCCACACAAGCAGCAGCTACAACAACAACAACAACAACAACAACAACAACAACAACAACAACAACAACAACGACAACAACTCAGCAGCATACTAGAAAGAAGAAGAACAGAAACAACGGCAAACCCAATATGAAAACAAATTGTATACGATTTTTATAAACCGCAAAACAAAAACAAAAAACAAAAAATTATATATAACAACAAATTATATGTAAATATATATATAAATATATGTATACAAAACAAAAAAGATCTCCCGCTAATAACAAAAACGCGCGCGTAACTACAACAACAACAACAACAACAAAGTATACCAGAAACAACAACAACAAATCAAATACATAAATCTAAGCAAAGAATGTAAAATAAAAAATCTAAAGCAAAGATTTTAACAAATGTGCCTGTGTTAAAACCGAAAAATATATATATAAAAAAAGAAAGAAGAAGAAGCATAAGTGCAAAGCAGCTAAGAACCACGCAGAAAAGAGGAAGCATAAGCTGAAGCAGAAAACGAAAGAGGAGAGAAAGCAATTGAAAATATTAATAAAAAAAATACACATATTCTAATAATATTTTTGTGAGTGTCAAGCATAAAATAAAATAGAAACAGAAAGAGAAAAAAAAAAAACACACACACAAATCGAGCGTAGCAGGAGGCCCTGCGTATATCCAGAGATCAACAGAGAGATCTTCGCTCCATATAGAGATCGGCACCACGACGACGACGAGGACGAGGACGCAAGGGACGCGGGCCCCTCGTTTTGTGTGTTGAGCCGCCAACTGTCGTCTGTACACCACTAAAAGTGGCACAAATCGGGTTAGACGTCGCTCCCAGAGCATTAATGGCTCAGCCTAGGGTAAGTACTCTAACTAGAATCTAATATAACCCCCAATCTATTGCTCAGCGTCAGAATTTTAGTGCGCAAATTGTACGATATGAAAATCTTGAACTTGGCGACGGCACTTGCTAGGCGACGGCTTTTGAGCTGGGAAAACATTTTCATTCTCAGAGATTTTCTGTATCTTAATTTCTATCAAGAAATAAAACTTGAATTTCGTATTTCTATAATTGAACAGTTGAGCAAGAGCATTAGATTAATTTGCCATAATTATTTCCGAGTATTCTCGAGTTCTCTAATTATAATATTCCAAAATTGTGTAAATTGCCGTCGGGTTTTGGAATCGGCATTTCAGTGTGTCTATATATATATATGTATATATATTTTTATTATGCATTTGATTGTGGCGTGTCAAGATTTGTATAGATATATCAAGCAAGCTATAAAAAAATTATAATTGCGAGAATTTTATCAACTTGATTATCTGAGTACACGTTAGTATTTAGGTATGTACATATGTATGTATATGTTGGGCATGTTTTCAGAGAGTTATTATCAAATCAAGTCTGCAAATCGTTTCATTTGTTTATTTCAAGTCGAAATTTTTAAATTTCAAAAATAAAATGCAGAAAATAATTCATAGTTGAAAATATGAAAGAGAAGAAATTGTAGTTGTAATGTAATTAAATATAAATGATTAATATTTAAATAATATATATATATGAGAAATGGGAAGAATATATTATAAAATATATGATAACAAAAATAAAAATCATTTATAAAGGAAATCATATTTGATAGCAGAACATTTAAATAAGTGTTCTTAAGTTATAGGATTTATAAAAAATTAAAAATAAATGCAAAATATATACAAGTAGCATAAATGTATAATAGAAATATATAATATAAATAGTGGAAGTATATTTAATAGTAAAGAATACTAGTTAGTTATTATTATTTAAAAAAAAAAAAAAAAAACTTAGTTTGATTTGATTTCATTTCATTTAAAAATTTGAGTCAAGAAAAATAATAAAAAATTGGCATTTGCTGAAAGAAAAGTGTAAAATACGATTTGCATTTCAATTAGCATTGATTTATTTCACTATAACTGAAATAATAGGGTTCACATATTTTATGTGCTAAAGAAATTTCATTTTTTTTGTTTTTTTTATTTATTTATTTTTTTTTATACTATTTTTATGATCATAATTTGCCGTGTAGCTCTGGCCAGACATCAATAAATTATTTATCAGCTGACTGAGCAACATACTTAACGCTCTTTTCTTATTTGCTGTTTTGTTTTTTATTTATTTTTATTTTTTATTTTTTTTTATATGTTTTATTTACCAACTTTAACTTTATGAACTGATTAACATATGTGTGTGAAACGAACTTGATATTTCTATGGATCGTTAAATCGTTAGAAAATGTGTAACAAAACGAGAGCAAATCAAACTCTATAAGCAAATGTTTCTTTCTCTGTGTGTGTGAGTTGATAATTAGTAAGTGTGTGTGTGTGTGTGAGACACTGTCGTACATGGTTAAGGCACACTATGCTGAATAAAAATTGCCACTTTTGAGTTGATTTAAATATTTCAACTGCACTGCATGCGGTTCGGTTGGCTGGAATGAGAGAAGATGTGAGCCGTTGTTCTCTCTGGCAGAGTCACATAAATTTACACTTGTGGTTTAATACGCCAAATTCTCTCTCTCACACTCTCTCTCTCTCTCTCTGTGAGTCTCTGTTTCCAATTGCAACCAAAAGGCCATTGGTTCTGCGGCCTGTGTGTGCGTGTGTGTGTTTGATGTGATGCATATAGTTTTATTGCACAGCATAGGAGAAGGCAGCAGCGCGGGCGGGCCTCTCCGGCGGGCCTGTCCGGCATTCATTGAGGGCAACACACGCTGTGGTTTTATTATTTACAATTACGATTTCATTGCATTTCTTTTCGTTACGAATTCTTTTTTATTTTATATTATTTTCACTAAAAAAAGAACGCCCAAATACAAAAGTTTGCTAGCAACAATTTTCATACATATATAATTTGATTATTTTATGCCTCGCAGTTAATGAAAAACCGAAACGCATAAAAAGATTACAAAATGCGAGCAGCGGCAATTGCAATTTGTGCAGCTGTCACACATACACACACACACACATAGAGACACAGATACATGCACACTCCCCTCAGCCACATTCAGCATTCAGCACAAAAATTGTTTTGGTGTTATTTTAATTTAAAGGTTAACCGCAGCGTAATTTGTGGCATAAAATATAATTCGTCTAGTGTGCGCGCTGCAGACTGAAAAACGTCAAGTAAAAAAATCAAAATACAAATGAAAATCAAAATAAAAATCAAAATAAAAATAATCAAAATCAAACAAAAGTGCAGCAGAAAACCAAATGGCATTCGCGTTCGACATTCGCGTTCCGTTTGCCACAGTTGCAGTTCGCCATTTGTTAGGCTCTGCGGCTGCGTTTTCGATTTGGCCTTAAATTGTTTTTAGTTCTTTTTATACCCTGTTTTTTTTTTTAAGTATCTTTTTGCTTTTGTGGTCTTTCGAGTGCACAATTTTCACATTTCTCATGAGTTTTACATCTTGGCAGTTAGTTTAATTTAGAGAGCACGAGAAATTGCAAGAAATTCCTTGCAAATTATATAGAAAATGTTTTATAAATATATAAAATATAAAAAAGAATATATAAATATAAAAAAAATATTTAAAAAAAATATATAAAATATAAAAGTGTATATAAAATATAAAAAAAATATGTAAAATATAAAAAAAATATATATAAAATATAAATAAATATAAAATATAAATAATATAGAAAAAAATATATAAAATATAACAAAAATTATATAAATATTGTAAAAAATTGAAAAAGCAAATATATAAAAGAAATATTTTGATAACTATATACCATTTTTATAAATTACACATTTAATAATATATAAAAATATATTCAAATTATTTAAATAAAAAATAAACAAGAAATAGTAATATATGTATATAAATATATAAATTTTCCAAATTAATATAAATACATCAGAAATAAACATTTACGAATATTTGATTATTCTATAATATTTATAAATATTTCAAAAATATATCAAAAATAATTTGTAATAAAAATATAAAACTAAATGTATACAAAGTATATAAAACTGATATTATATTTTAAAAAAATAGTATAAACTATTAGTTAAAAGCTGAGCTTCAGTTAATACAAATAATTTAAAAATTTTATAAATAGTTAAAATTAAACGTAAAATACCAGAACACATTTAATAATTATAGAGTAGAAGTTCGAAACAGAAAATCATATAAATGAATTCAATTTAAATTACATTTACTATACTAAAAATTCTCTACATATTTGTTGAATGCATATGAAGAGATAGATATTCTATTCATTTCATTATGCTTCATTTGATTTACTTTATGAAAAAGCTTTAATTGAATTTCTTAGTGAAAGATAAGTTAACAATAAACTAGAAAAAATATCTGCAGTTATTTGACCGAGAGTTGGCTGAGAATTGTTTACTGATTGCCAGCTTTTATTCTTGTTACTTTCAACTCGAGTGATTCATAGCAACTGGGAGAGAGAGAGAGAGAGAGAGAGAGAGAGACAGATACGTGTAGTTTTTGGTAGATCAAGAAACACGCAGTCTCCAATGAGTCATGACGCGTATCTGAAGTGTCTTGAGCAGTTGCGTGGCATTTGAGCAAAGGAGAAACTTGTTCCTCAGGACTTTTTGCTTAAATTTAGTATAAACAAATTATACAATTGATGTATGTATATCTAGTTATATATGCATATTTTTACCATATTCATAACAGAGCACAGCGGCTGCATAAAAATTGTGCGCTGCAGGCCACATTGATGGCAACGGAACCTCCGACAGTCTCCCGGTATTGGATACCCCATTCACATGGCTGGCTCCTCTACACTCGCTCTCGATAGCTTCTCCTGTGGCAGTGTTTGGGTTCGTTGTTTTTTTTTTTTTTTTTCGTGTGCTAAAGAGCTTCATGTTTAATGATCAAATTGCGTGCCTCGTTTGGTGCCTGGTGCGTTGTTGTTGTTGTTGTTGCTGCTGCTGTTAGTAGTTGTTGCCAAGAGGCCATTGGAAGTGTTTTCATTAGTTTCATTTCTTTTTACATTTGCGCTCAAATCGTCTTTAATTCTCGTTCGCTTACAAATATTTCGCACAATGTAATTTCCCCCCAACATTAGCGCTAAGCGAGCGTTAATTTTCGGCAAGTTAAGTGAATTCCATTACATCTTTTTGACTTACGCGCTAGCCAAAAGAAAGATATGTACTATAAACTAACTGATACAAGCCAAACGGCGGGGGCTGTTGGGAGGGGGGCCCAAAACAACGAAAAAGATGTGGAAAATCATTTAGACAAGTTGCACGCCGCTCATTAAATTAAATGAGCCATCAGCACGCAATTTATTTTAGTATTTCTTTCTTTCTTTTTTGAGTAACTTTTGCCATGCCAGACGTAGACGCAGCTACTTCACAGTTTTGCCATAGCTTCATTCCATAGCATAGCTCAGTCAGCTCTCTGCTCTTCATTTGTTGTTTTAGTTCTTTCAAGTCAATTTAATTAAATAGACGCCGCGTGCTGCTTAACAAAAATTTTGATAGAAAATGTGAGATAATATTAAAAGTTGTTTTTAAATTTTTATACTACACACACACACATATATACATATATTTAGAAATTAATAAAATGTATAGTTAGATACATAGCGACAGATACTAAAATGCCTTGAAAACGTGTCTGAAGGCGGCAAAATGTTTAATGAGATTCCAAATAATCAAATTCATATGAGATTCGTCTGCTTGTTTTTGGTTCATTTCATATGTATTTATGCATAAATTAGTTAAAAGCAAAATGACTAATCTAATTTGTCGATTTTTGTTCTTTATTTTTTAAGTATATTTCCAACAGCAATTTCTGATGAGATTCAATATATTTGCTATATGATTTACCATTGAATTTTATTGTATTTGTTGCTTAAACTAAATTTCTTTTCCCTTTAATCCCTGGCGTAATTCTTAGAATTTCAATTAATTTTTTGATTTTGGTTTTGGTTGAGCTTATGACAGGTTCGAAAATTGCTCTAGCTATTATATTATAATTTAAAAAAAAAAAACGTATTTTTGGCACTGCTTTTAATTTAATAAATGCTCGCACTGACGTCATTTGTTGTTCTTCTTTTGCTTTTTTTTGTCTTTTGGACAAATGTTAAGGCAAGAGAAATGTTTGCGTTGTTATTTGCGTAGTCGTAGATCGTGTGATATATAGTATAGCTACTATATATGAAGCTCAAGGCATTTGGTTCCCAGCATTAATTTGAACTTTAAAAATAAATTAGCAATTGGCACGAAATCATAGAAATTCTTTCTTAAGAGCTTAGAGAGAATCTCGTATATTATTAATAATTATTATTATTTTTTTTTTTTTTATTAATTTTGTATTATTTTATTTTATTTTATTATTTTCTTATAATTAATATTTTATTATATATAATTATAATTTAATATTTTTTTTTTCATTTTTTATTAATTTGAGTTCTTAATTAATATTGATATTATTATTACTTAATACTTAATAAAATATAATACTTATTATTATATTTTATTTATTATTTTATTGTATTTATTTTTTATTTGTCATTTTATTTATTTATTTAAAAAAAAATTTATTTTTATTATTATAATTTGTTTCTTTAATAATATTTTTTATTATTATTATTATTAGCGGTAATAAATGCGAGCGTGTTCGATTTGACTGCGGCTGCAACTGTAAATTAAAACAACGCCGCAACACGCAACAAAAATTAATTGTCTAACACCATATAAACTATACAAAAGCAACAAACAAACAAAAACAAATGAAGAGAAAGAGTAAGAAATAATAAAACTGGGCGTGTGCCCAGCTTAATGAAATGCTGTTGCCTCTTGCCTTTTTAAAGGGGGTGGGTTGCCGTAGGGGGGACTGTGGCTTACTCCAAACTTTTGGGCGACTCTCTGACACACCTACAACACCAATTCGACAACCAATTCCAATTCCAATTCCACATCCAATTCTAGAGGCAATGGCACTAGCATATCTCAGGGTCATTCGGCTCTGCGGTTCGTCTGCTAATTAAGCAAGCAAAATAAATATAACAACAAAACGCAAGAAGAAAAGGGAAAAAATTAAATTAAAAAAGAAAACGAAACAAATTCAAATACAACATGATAAACAATTAATTTTGATTAGGCGGCCAACGCCGCACAATTAAGAATGTGAAAGAATGAAAAGCAAAAGTGTTGGCCGTATAAGAAATCGATAACACTATCCAACACATTTAAGCATAGAACTCCAATCGAGCGCATTTATGTATATGGAGCACACCCACACACACACGCACGTGCCGGTGCTTTAAGGGCTTGCTAAAATGGCGGCCATTGTCACCACACACACACACACACACACAGCCAGTCGCACCTATAATTCTTGCAGTCTGGCGCTGGTCAGTTTTAGGCGCCGTTAGATAAACTCCCCAACAGCAACAAAAACATTGAAATTGCCGCCTAAGCTGAACACCTAACGTTCCACTATATATGCCTCTCTCTCTCACTCGCACTCGCACTCGCACTCGCATTCGCACTCTCTCAGCTGGGGGTCGGTCGGGTCGATTGGCCAACTGCATCTGTGTGGCGCTGCATTTGGCTACAGTTTTTGGTTTCAAGTTCAGGCCAAAAATGTTTGCGCAAATGTTTTGGTCAGTTTTTGCCAGCCGCCCACTTTTTTGGCTGCCCGTTAGGTGGACACATGCGTGTGTGTGTGTGTGTGTGTGAGTAAACAACGAGCACAACAACTGCCTAATGCAAGCTTAAAGTGCTGCACAAACTCTTGTAGGCCTTAAAGCCAACAATTGAGTCGAGTGAGTTGTTGCTGTCGTTGTAGTTGTTGTTGGCTCGATGACTTAATGTCTCGCAATCACGACAAAAGCACACACGCACACACATAAACATATAGATAACACACACACACACAACAAGGACAACAACAGAGACTCGGCAACGTGGCTGAAACTCGTCCCGTCGTTATCCCGTTGGCCATGTGACTGCTGCGCCTGTCACTGACAGCTAGTGACCCCCCCCTTGGGTCCACCTTCGGCCCATTGTATGTGTGGGCCGCAAATACATAAATTTTTGAAGGATTTCGGCGCTGAACTTGTCAAAATCAGACGACAACACCAACAGAGCCCATGCTCATACAGAGTTCCCGTCGTTTGCGTCCACTGATTGCTGGCTGTGGGTTATTGATTCACCCGGTAGTAAAGAGAGGAGTGTAGTGTACATACATTTACATACATACATGCATACATGCATACCGACAGACAGACAGACAGACAATAAGAGCTTGCGCTCAACAAGGTCATTGGCTCGGGTTCGTTTGGGGCCCGCAGATGATCATCAATCAAATAGGGAAAGCCTTAAGTCTTCGGTGCCAGGTCTTAAGTGTGTTTGCCTGTTCGATTTTTGGCGCGTTCGGTTACAAAAGTAACAAAAGTCCGCTCATTTGGGATTGGGATTGGGATTGGGAATGGGAATGGGAATGGGATTCGGATTCGGGAACGCAGGGGAATGCGCGCCGCCGCTCAATTCCCACATTACTTATGTACAAGTACAAATTGTGGTAATTTTCAGAGATCTCTTTGTTGGCGATTTTGTTTGTGCTTTGCTTTGTTTTCTTAGCTGTGGCTGTGGCTGTGGCTGTGGCTATAGCTGTGGCTGTTGCTGTGGCTCTGCTCGGTGTTTGTTGCTGCTCCACAATTTCCTCATTTCTAAAAGCAACGTTGCCTGCGAGCTGCTTTGTATATTCGCTCATTCGCTGCTGGCTCCGCTGCCACCAACACTAAAATTAGCATAACAACTTTATAGTTTAACTGCTCGACTGCCTGGGTCTGGCCCCGACCCGGCCTGCTCTGGCCACGACTCTGGCTATGGGCCCGTTCGCTGGCCTGCAACTGATCCGGTCTGGCTGTATCTATAAGTTTGTATCTTGCATGCACTGCATGCATATATACTACACAGGGACGCCAACACTAAGAATGAGTGACAAAAAGACAAAAAAAAAAAAGTGTACAAACTACAGAAATATACAGAGAAACGGAACAAAACTCGATTTGTGCTTGCTGCTCAAAAGCTGCACAGTAACTAATCTGTTGTGTGTATCTAAAGGATTGCAGAAAGCCAAAATGACAAAAGGTCTTGCTACGTTTTGCAGGTGGTAGCTGCCAGCAGCAGCTGCTGTGAATAACAAACTAAAGCCATGATTGGGGGAACGAGGCTAGGCTAACATAGTCAGCCATTGATAGACCCATTTCAAAGCAAGTAAACACACACACACACTCACACACATACACAGAGAGTGTCTGTCAGGTGCAAATCCTGGCTGAAAGCTGAATGCCAAGTCAAGTGCCACTTGCGTCAAAGCGAACCCAATGCCAATCCCAAGCCACCAAGCGTCACTCAGTCAATTGCTCATTTAGTGTCAAAGATTTTTCCAAGACGATAACAACACACACACAGCACACACTCACATCAATTGCGAGGGAAAACTGCGACAGCAAAAAGTGCCATCATTTCTTGTCGCTGCACAAAAATCTTGTCAACTGGCTGCGCCATGGCTTCAGCTCCTCGCAGCTCCAAAATTATGCAGTGTGAAGCGGTGACGACGACGCCACTTGAGTATAAAAATGATAAAAATCTTACACAAAAACAACAACAACAACAACAACAAGCAATCACAATCACAAAAGGCCGTAATCACAGAAGGCGGAAAGCAGAGCCGCGCTGAACTTAAAAAAAAAAAAATATATATATATATATATATATATATATATGTATATATAAATGTAAATATGTATATTCTCTTGTTGCTGTTGTTGCCGTTGTTGCATATACATGCGAAACCAGTTTGCAATTGAGAGCGAGACGCAGCTAATGCGCACTCTCACTCACACACACACATAGAGTGAAACAGATTAACTGATAACATTCAAAATTACTTTTTTTTTCTACTTTTTTTTTGCTCTCTGTTAACTGTTTTGCTGCTGCTGATTTTGGCGCTTAATTAATATGCAAAAAACGTCGAAAGAAAAGAAGCGACAACAACAATCAGTAAAATATACTTATATCTGTACATATACACAAATATATCTACATATATATATCTATATCTATATGTATATAGTGCCATAGCCAAAGTAATCACAAGGTCAAACACAATGCGAACCGTTTTGTTATTTCTTTTGCCCCGCTGCTGTTATTTTTTTTTTTTTTTTTTTTTGGGGGCTTCAATTTTTGTTGACGTGCTTGGAAATAATATATAAATGAATGTAGCTTTACCGATATATATAGATAAATAGATACAGGTTGCTTTGGTCAGGTAAAATGCTGTAGTCTGACGTTGAGCTAGTTTTCTGATTGAATTGTATACAAATATTGCCAATATATTGCAAATTTAAATCTCATATTCTCTTTTTCTCTTTCTCCCTCTCTCTCTCTCTCAAATAGTATGACGATGGCCTGCATGGCTACGGCATGGACTCTGGCGCCGCAGCAGCGGCGATGTACGATCCACATGTCGGCCATCGGCCGCCGGGACTGCAAGGCCTCCCCTCGCACCATTCACCGCACATGACGCACGCCGCGGCAGCGGCCACAGTTGGGATGCACGGCTACCATTCGGGGGCCGGAGCGCATGGTACACCTAGTCATGTATCACCGGTTGCTAATCACCTAATGGGCGCAATACCCGAGGTACACAAACGTGATAAGGATGCGATTTATGAGTAAGTAAAAACCAAATTTGTTCTTAACAAAACCCTTTCGATTGTTAAATCATTTGCTCGTTGAGTGCTGTAAATGAAGCAGTTCCCCGATAAGCGCAGATCATAAAATGTTTGCTCATTCATAAATTGGATTAGACTCGATCGAGCAGTGCAAAGTGATTAGCGATTTGAAGTTGAAAACAAGATCACGAGAACTACTTGATTGGTTTAGATCTATAAATAGATCAACACTATCAAATCATGCCACCTACCCGTATCAGTTTTAAGATTTAATACGTCAAAGAACAGTTCTTAGAGACAGATAAATATATTCATATTGATATATTAGCTAGATCATTAAACATGATCAAGTGAAATGCTTGATGGAGTTCGATCTATATATATTTCTTATCAACACTCCCAAATCCTGTCATAACTAAAGTGATCTTCACTTTGATCCATAATCTATTAGTTGATTAATCATTTAGATCTTCATTTAGCCCCCATCATCAGGAATGAATGACAAATTTAGCTCTTGGTCAATTAATTTATTTAATTTACTCAAGTTCCGTCTACCCTCATGCCAAAAGCCTCATCAATTTTTGGCTCTCTTGGTCAGTGAAACTCACATATTGCATACCAATTGGCAGCGATCGATCCCTGGGCCGTACAGCCACCTGTTGCCGCCTGTTCACACCTCTGGCAGAATATATTCGAGGCGAGGGAGTAACATAATTTAACACACACGCGACTCAATGCCCACGATCCTGCTGCAAAGCAAACAAAATTTGAAAAAGAAAACAAAAAAGCAGAAAAAAAACAAAATGTTTTTCTCTTGGCTGGGCGTGACCTTCTGTGTTTTGCACAAAATACAAAATTATGGGTTTCCTTGTGGCAAGAGAATTTCTTTTTTAATTTGTGAGCTCCGGCTACGTTTGCGGTTGTTGCTGCAGATCGGGGGGTGTGGCTCGTGTTTAGTGACGGACACGGCACAAGAAACGTGCTTAGGCATTAGGGAGTCCATTTCAAATGAGCAGGAGCAGCAGCAGCAGCAGCAGCAGCAGCAGCAGCAGCAGGTTATTATTGTTGTTCCTTCTGGTGTTAAGTTGCCAAAATGCGGTTTTGACTTTTTTCTAACTTGATCAGGAGCAGAGGACACGCTCTGCTCATGTCATTCGCATTTCTGCAGTTGCGTGTCCTGCCAACTGCCAATTTTCATGTGCTGCAACTGGCGATCCCTGTGATCTGGGACAGCTGCTTGAACCTTGTTTGTCTTTGGCTCTGCCGCGTTTTTATATTCGCATTTTAATAAGCAAATATTTGCTCTTTTTTTTATGTATTTTCTTTTTTGTGTATTTATTTTGTGCGGCAATTTTATGAATGAGTTAACTTTGAGTTGCAATCAATCAGCTGTTGGTCGCTGACTGTTTGATGAGCCTCCATGCTGGCCTCTTCAGCGTCCGCGTCTACGTCCCTCCACCACTGTCTCTCAAGTGGGTGAGCAAACATGGCGCATGACTTCATTAGCACACTTTTTGGCTGGAACTTTGGCTGTGCCACCTGCAGCAGCCACTGGCACTGGCATTGTAAATAAAAACTCGAAAATGCGCTTCTTATTTGTACAATTGACACCTTGAAAGCGGCAGCCAGACACAAACAAATAATAATAACAACAATAAGAAATGGACGCAATGAAAAAAGCAGCCGCTACAATAAAATGAACATGCGCAGAACTCTCTTAACACCTTCTCGAGTGGAGTGCACCAACAACAGCAGCAACAACAACTTCAGCTGCCTGTCACAAATGCCAAGTCATGGCAAATGAGTGCACACTTTTTTTTTTTTTTTTTTGGTCACTTGCCTCGATCCTGGCCATGGAAATGGAATTGAAAGTTGGAATGGGAAATGGGAATGGAAACTCTGCTGCTGCGCACTCGACTGTAAAAAGCGCAAGGGCCTTGGCATTAGCAGTTGTTGCTGCAGAGTTCAGGGGTTTCGGGCCATGGTCCGCTTATTAATAGTTGTTAAGAGCACGGCTACACCCTCGCCTCGACTCAGGGCAATGGGCAATGGTCAGTTGTGCCATCTAATGACCAAATGAAGAGTGCCTGGGCTGAGCCAAGGAACAGCCCCGCCGTTTGCTCGTTCGCTGCCTAATTTTGTTCAGGTGCAATTTGTGCTTGAAGCGTGAAGAGCAGTTAACAACAATAAAACAAAAGTAAAGCAAGAGAGAAAGAGAGAGAGAGAGAGAGAAGGAAACCAGCCGAAAATAGAAAACAAAAAATGGTCAAATCATGCATAGTTGCTGAACTAATCCGTCAAAATGTAGGGCCAGGTCACAATCGGAGGGATTATATGTAGATGTGGACGTATTTTTTGTTCTCCGTTCTCCGTTCTCCGTTTCACTTTAGGCTGAAACGAAACAGCTGCTGTTCATTTGCATGGCAGGAAATAGTTAAAAGCAGCTGGCAATCCCACTGGGAAATAATGTTTCTAACTCATGAATATATGGCATATCGACCTTAAATTAAATCAGCACAAATTGTAATCTAAGCATATCTTAACTCTTTTCGGTTTAGTTGTTAAAGTAATAAACTTAAAGCAATATATAAATATAAATTCTAATAACTTAACTCTTTCTATTTGCAGACATCCGCTATTCCCGCTCTTAGCGCTCATATTCGAGAAATGCGAATTGGCCACATGTACGCCGAGAGAGCCTGGCGTGCAAGGAGGCGATGTTTGTTCGTCGGAATCGTTTAACGAGGATATTGCAATGTTCAGTAAACAGGTAAGCAAAGATAAAGAAGAAGAGGCGACCTGGTTTCCTTGCCTTCCCTTGCCTCGCTGTCAACATATTCTTGTTTGGGGGTAATTGGAGCTTTGCCACATGTGCCACATGCGGCACAGCCAACAGTCAGCAGCTCGCGGCACACGAGTCTAACGAAGCAAGCCGTTAAATGATCGGATTTCGGGCCACTCGCTCGCCACTCTACGGCTCTCTCAAGTGGCTGCAGCTAATTACAACTGACTGCCACATGTTGCAAATATGTGTTGCTGCCACAATTGACAGTTTCCCTAAAATACAAAAAAAAAAAAAAAAAAATCAAATAAATAAAGTGAGCAAGCTTATAGTAATATTTTGCCACGCTGACATTTCAACAATTTACGATGTTTTAACACACAAATTATAATGTTGCAAGCTGTAAGCACATCCTGGCGCAGTCTCTTCCTCTCTCTTTCTCTCTCACTCCCTTGCTCTCGCCCTGCTGCCTTCTATTTATATAAACGAGATCACGTTAAAGACGCTCGCTCAACTCAGAGGGCGAGCAAAACTTATGGCTCCATCCAGAGAGATTTTCATGTCGCGTCAAAAAAAAAAAAGGAAAAAACATTTAAAAATAAAATGAGAAACAAAATAAGAAGAGGCTCACTTCTGTTGCTCTTGGCCAGTTGAATATGATTCGCAACAACAACAACAATAGTGGAGAAAAAAAATGATGTTTTTATTTATGGTCCATTTGGAATTTTGACAGGCCTGCCATGGGTAATAAAACCAACAACAACAACACACATTTATCAAGATACATTTTTGGTCCTTTTGGCAGCGAAGGTGCTGGGCGAGATTTTGATGAACTTTTGTCAAATTGACAATGAAATGCCAAAATAAAGTTAACAAATTTCACATTGCCGCGCCTGGCACGTTGGGGCCCAAGTTCTTATTAAATTTTAATTGGATTTATCTCTTAACTTCATAATTCATAATTTCTAATGGTTGTCAGACACAACGGCCAAACATTACTTCACACTTTGCCTTGTGAATGACATACATACATACATATCTAGTTATATATATCTAGAGATGCACAGATATAGACAGCATCAACAACTTAGTTGTCGCTTGCATTTCATTTGATTCGATTTGAATTCATTTGGGTCTCTCTTATGCTTTTTTTTGTGCTTTTCTTAGTTGGCCACTAAATTGATGCTGCTGCGGGGTCGTTGTTGTCTCCGTTGCCGTCTTCGGCTGACAAAAATAACTCAAAAATGTCATTCGCCCATCGAATTTTAACAAACGAGCAGCAGCAGCAGCAGCAGCAGCAGCAGAGCAGCGCTCACCCAGTCGAGTCGAGTCGACTGCTGCCAACATGGGCGCTAAAAATATGTGGCGATGCTTTTTTAGCTGCTGCCCCACTGTCGATGCATTTTATATAGATAGTTTGCATCTATACAGACACATGAGATACGATGCATATGTATATATGTACATGTGTATATATGTCACTTCATTTTGAGTAAGCAACTGCGTAAAATGCGCCAACGCCAACGCCACAGATCGACAGCGTGAACGAGAGCACCAGATCGAGATCTCAACAATCTGAAAAGTCGGCGCACTCGGCGCATCGTTTGGCATATACTTAGTTAGGCGACTTTTGGTGTTGGCGCTGCTAATGATGCAGCTAAGGAAACGCTTTATAATTTCTCTTTAAAAGCAGCTGAAGAAAAAAAACAACAACATTGTATATACATATATAAATATATAAATTTGTATATCTAAATATATACAGATGTGTGTACTTTATAAATAAGCAACAAAAGCTGAAGATGTTGTTGCTCCCAAAGCGACGCATCGCATCTCTCTGTCTCTCTCTCTCTCTCTCTCTCTCTCTCTCTCTCTCTCTCTGTCTGCCTGAGTGTCATTCTTGTTGTTCTTGTTGTTGATTTCTCCCCATACAAAAAAATTTTGCTTAATGTGCTGCTGCCACAGCCTTTGTCTCCAATTTGCCTCAGCGCCCGCTTTTGCTTTTGCTTTTGTATTTGTTTTCTGTAAAGACAAAGAGCCCCATGCTGATTGCCCAAATAATTTTAATGATTTCATTTTAAGTAATTTTTAATGAAAATCAGTCGTCACAGTAACTTTTTGCCAGCCTGCCTGCCTGGCTGACAGTCGGCCTCTGTTTTGGTGACAAGTTTTTGGCATTTTGGCTAATAGTTTCTACATGCGCAGAGCTGATATTTTGGCGTTGACAACGCAACTCCATTGTCTGATCCTCGAGATGTTGCAGAGATGTTGTTATTGCAGATTGCAGCCATGCGTGCAGCAGCAGCAACAGCAGCAGCCGCCTGCCTGCCTCACAACACACACACATACTATGTTGGGGGCTGTCTGTTTTGGCATGATGATTAATGAAGTGCGGGCAAAATGATGATGATGATGCTGTCGCTGATGTTGATGATATTTTGAATTTGTTTGGCCTGAGTCGGACTGTTGCTCTTGCTGTTTTCCATATGAACAACATGAAGCTGTTGTCTGTTTGCTGTACGATGTTGCCTGCCTTGCGACTGTCCTTGACATTATAGCTATGGCACAGACTGTAGCTACATCTGTCACAACATTGACACGACTCGAACTGAGCAACTTTCTATACTTGAAATCGAGAGAGCGAGACAGAGAGAGAGAGAGAGAAGTTATAGGAAACGCCTTTGGGCTATGGTTCTCTCGCTGGATTAGCAGCCAGGCAGCATTCGGGCAGGTAGCTCTCAAAAGAAATACGAAGAGAAACCCGAACAGGTTAAGCGTTAATACCAATCAATGGCTTGGCCTATGGCTGGGCCAACGTTTGTACAAAAGCAATTTAATGTGTGCCCCGTACCCGGAGACTCGCTTTTCCCAACATTCTGTATTTTTGTGTTTTTCTGTTTTTTTTTGTTTTCGTAAATTGCATTTTCTGATTTCGAATGAAACGAAACGAAATGAGAAGAAAGACACTGATTTCTATAGTGAGCCCATAATCAGGTATGAAAGGTTACGCTTGCGCAGTTGTGTATTGTCAGAGAGCGAGCAGGCAAGAAGGCAGCCAGCAAGCAGGCAGCAGGAGCAGACAGCAGGCAGCTTGGAATGCTCACTTGGAACTGTGCCTGCATCTCTACGCATTTGCGTGTGTCTCGTTTGCTGAAAGGAACTTAATCTCCTTTGTGCAATATTCCTCCCTTCCTCGGCCGTGCTCCGCAACGAAGTCGCAGTCGGAGTCGGACTTTAGCCAGGCTCTCGTTCTTGTTGTTGTTGCTGTTGTCTTTTTTCTTTTAATGATAAAAAATACAGAAACCTTTGCCTTTTTATTTGGAATTCGGTATTGGTACCTTTTTAATCTCAGCAGCTGTGCGAGCAAGTGGGATAGAGAGAGGGAGAGAGAGAGAGAGAGAGTGTGAGCTATGCGCAGTTATATTATTAAAGCATTGTTCTTTTATTTGCTCGCACAACCCTTAGAGCCAGCGGGTTTTCGGTTTTGAATTTCTTGGCGAACAAAGGCGCAACTACACATAATCAGGCCCAACTTGTTAGCCAAAAAAAAAAAAAAAAAAAAAAAAGAGGAAGAGAACGGAAAAAATACTGCGAAAAGAGCAGCGAAGTGGTCCCGTTTGAAATGCGGATTGCGCAGTCGCAACTGTTGCCAGTTGGCAGTGGTGCCGCTGAACCACCGAAAGATAAACTACGTCGCACCCACAACCCACTCGGGCCGGGCAGCGTATATTTACTTTGACTTACTTCAGTTTACAGCTGCGAACGCTTTTCATTTTGATTACATTTGAATTCCTTTCCATTTGCGTCTGTGGCAGCTTTTCAGCTTTTCAGTTTTTCGGGCATTTCGCTCTTCCAATTGCTAGAATTTCGAATTTTCTTCGTTCTATTCAAATATTTGTTTATGAAACCACTTGGCGCCTTTTAAATGTTATTATTTAGTTTACTGCTCGAGTGTGGGTGCGTCTCTCTCTCTGTGTGTGTGTTTAGATTGAGCGCGCATTTGGCTGGGGTCGTTAGACGAATCGTCTGCTTAGCTGATGACTTTCAATATTTGTACAGTAGTTTGACCCTTGCTAACAGCTCTATGTGCACGATATGAAATGGTGCATGCTGCATTTCGTAGATACATTATCGCTGTGTGAGTGCCGCATTACTTAGGCCCTAATACGTTCATCAAATACAGGCCATAACCCATTAGATTGGCCCTCTTAGCTGCCAATGGAATGCTGACGCGGGCAGCGTAGCAAAAGAGAACGAGTTATTTATGTACATGGAAAGAAACATATATATACATAGATATATCTAATATTATAGGAATTGAGCTATATAGTTGACTATTTGGTATGTCAGAAGCCAGCAACAGCAGCAGCAGCAACATTTTATTAGTCAGGTGGCCATTATCATTTAGTTGTGTAAGCATCTCAAGTATTTCATTCTGATCCAAAGTCTTTCGCTGTGTCTTTATTTATGTGCCGTTACTTATGAGCTGCCATGATTTATGTCCCGCTCTCGCGGCCGCGACGTGTGCTAAACGCTTTCAATTAAAAGCGAAAGAAACGTCGAGCTGCCTGCCTTGACAAATTGGGCAATGAGTGTTGACAATCGATGGCACAATATACCCTGTAAGTTTTGTAATCAGTGGGGTATGCAAGTGACTTGGATTTAGAACTTTTACTGGCCAATCATTGTGAATTAGTATATTTAATAATATTTCAATGTTTTGATAGTATTTTCGTTGTTTACCCTGTAAGTTTATGAATTAGGTATGCAGCAAGTTAGACTGATTAAAGAAGGAATATATAAATATATAGAGATTTCTCTATTATTCTAATTTAATCGGTATCTGCTCGTCTATCCATCTTGTCTAGTGTACTCGTTAGTTGTCAAACGCATCTATAGCATATTTACTTTGCATTTTCATGCTGTTATCAGTCAATGAACGCCGGATGTTTGTCCATTCCGCGGGCCAGACGCCTCTGGCATGATGAGAGCAATCTATGAGGCACAGGTACCATTGATATGCGCCACAAGTAGTCAACGAGAGCAGCACACAAATTGTTGCTGCTGCTGCTGCTGTTGCCGCTGTTGCTGCTGCTGCTGCTGCTGTAACATTCCAATGCAAATATTGACATTCAGAATGTTGCTAATGTTTACGCGCTTCTATGCCAGATTGTTAAAAGGTATACGAGACGGGGAGTGGCAGCTACCTCAGTGCTCCGTTTGTCTTGGGTCGTAAAAGATGGCCAAGTGTGTGTGTGTGCGTGTGTGTGTGTGTGTGTGTGTGTGTAGCTCGGCCCATAGACACAGATACACACATACGTACGCATACACAAGTGCGCTCATGAGGGTATCATAAAAACTAAATCAGTCGAGACGCGCCGCATGTGGAACTGTCCCATTATGGAACTACGCGCATGTAGCTTTTACTCTGGCACTCGAATTGTCACCTCAATTGTCGCATTTTGTTGTAGTTTTTTCTCTCTCTCTCTTTCTCGTTGTTGTTGTTTTTGTTTTTTACTACTGATATTGTGTGCCCATTATAAAGATAAAAACGATGGCTCTGCCAGATCGGGCGCGTTACACATTTCTCGCTGTGGGTTCGACTGCGTGGTTTGCTTGGCCTAAGTTGATGTTGATGTTTATGTTTATGTTTATGTTTATGTTTGTGTTTGGTTTTCGGTTTGGTTTGGTTTTCTTGCTTGGTTAATGACGGTTAAAGGTAATCAGGCGACATTAAACAAGCACTACAACAGCATTATCATTATAATCGTCATTATCATTAACGCGATTATCAACATCAGCAGCAATGCCAGCACGTATGTAACGTCATCAGCTAAGCAAATATTATTTTTTTGTTTTCTTCTTCTTTTTTTTTCGGTATTGCATTACTACAAAATTATTGTTCAACGTAGTTTTTTTTTTTGTGTATATTGTGGGCGAACTGCAACTCGAACTGGAGCTGGGAATATGTTTGAGGGGGAGACAAAAGGGATTGCGGCATTGTGCAAGCTTTTAGGTACTTAACTGTGGCTAGTTGTTGTTGCAGTTGTTGCAGTTGTTGTTGTTGCTTGTAACGTCTGTTGTAGGTGTGAGAAATTTGATAGGCTTTCTTGAGTCTTTGGTTACCAGATTGAGGTAACTGCAATTTTCAAGTGAATGATTTGGGAAACAGATGTTATGGGCTGCTCATGCACTGCCAAACAGCTCTATAAAGCCATTCGACGGCGCACTAGCTAAGCCATTAAATATGAGAGAACTTCATTATTGTGCTCGCAGTTTGATTGTTTGGTAATTAATAATTAGTAATTATTAATGGCTTGGCTGAAAACCAGTTCTATGATAACTTCAATATCTGTTGCGTTGCCAACTAAATTACATAGTTATTCCAGCCACACACAAACACACACATTTGAAATTGTTACCTGTTGAGAAGTTAAATTTACTTTTTTTTTCGTATTTAATTTTGTGTTCTAGAGAGATAAAAAACTCGATAACATTTCGACAGCCTCTCTCAGCGCACAGCGTTTCAGCAAACGTTGCTGTTGCGTATGTTTGTTGTTATAGTTGTTGCTGCTGCTGCTGCTGCTGCTGGGCTAATTCGTTTGTGTTGCGTTTGTTTATGATAGAGGCAGAGCCCGCATGCGGTTGTGCGGCGCAGAGGGCTAGGGCCGAGTTCGGCGCCGTGGCACGCAGCGAAATACAAAAGTAATAATGAAAATTAGTGTGGCTACGTGCAGCAATTTAGGCGCCACATAGCCGAACTGCACACACACACACAGAGGAGAGAGAGAGAGAGAGAGAGAGAGAGAATGAGAGGGAACAGCCATTAGCTTAGATAAACTAATAAGAGAAACGTGCGCTGAGCTGTCAGTGCACATGAACTAGTTCCTAGCAGTTCCATTTTCAGTTTCAGTTTCAGTTTTAGTTTTAATTTCAGCTCATGAGCTACCTTTTGTGGCGCTGACGTTGCGTCTGCGATTGGTGTTATCACTGCAGTTTCTCAAGTGCCTTGGGGTTTGACGGGGGCTTTGCGCTAGCGGTCGCCCGTTGTCCGGCTGTTTGGCTGTTTGGCTGTTTGGCTACTGTGCGCGCTGATTCCAAAAGTCGACATGGCAGGCAGGGTGCATAAATTGCTTTATGGCCGTTTGCTGGGCGCGCTTTATGGCCATTACTCAAGTGCTCAAGACTTCGCTAACACCAATACACACACTACATTACAGTCTGCACTTCAGCTGCACCTCAGCGCACCGACGATCTCCTTCTCTCTCGCTAGCTGCGCGCACAGGTTTATGGCCAACACAATGCCCGGGCTATAAACGCGGGCGGACCCGGACGAGCAGCTCCTAGCTATTGGCATAATAAAAACGTAGCAAAAACAAACGCTCTGTCCCTCCGCACACAATGGCATTTGAGGCGTTTTATAGACTTGAGCTCTTTTGTGGATTGCGTTTCGATTTTTATTTCGGTTTTTAGTGGCTCAAATTTCTATAAATTTATCATGTGAGAAATTAAAAGCAGTTCTGATTGAATCATAATTCTAAGTATATACATATATACACACACATATGCATGTATGGGTATATGTATTTTGGGTTTTACTTTGGCTTTTATGGCCCGATTGTTGCTGCTTTGGGTTGATAGCACGTGGCCAGGTTGATGAAATGAATTTGATTTGAAAATGCCATACGATTTATGGCTGTCGAACGTCAGCAGCGCCGATCTTGCAACTGTGTATTATTTAATAGTATCTTTTGCCAGACAATCTATAGCAACGTCACCGGAACACCAAAAAAAAAATCCAAATTCGTAACCCAGTCCGAACGAGCACCTTCGATTGTCGCACTGGCTGTCAGCAGTCGCTGCTGGTTGTATAATTGCATTTATTGGGGGGGCATCATAAAAGCGCTTCAAGAGCAGTATCTAAACAGTAGTGATTTTATTTTGTCGCCGTGCTGCTTGCGAAATTTATGAGCTGCCCATGTGAAACTGATTAGAAGTCAAGAAAGAACTTGGACAGCCCATGGGCGATATGACACGCAATTTTCTATTTTCTATTTTATTTTTAAAGTGCGTGCGTGTGTGTTGGAGCGTTTGGGGGGCTTCCGCATTGGACACTACTTGGAAATTGAAAATGTGCTTCTTTGCGCTTGGCTATAAATATGAAATTGTCAGCTGCACACGCCCACGCGGCTGTGTTGACAAAATGTTCGTACGTTTTTGACTCTCTGCAGTGTGTATAGAATTTTGCTTATGCTTTTCATTTTGATTTTTCATTTTCATTTTCATTTTGATTTTCATTTCATGATGTTGATGTTATTTTCACGCCCGTCGTTGACTCGACGTTCCGGCATGTCCCGGCTTATTTATAGACTTGTCTCATGCTGTGTATTCGCTTGTTGGCAATGATTTATACATTTTTAAAAACCGCATCGCAGACAACGGCATTTCGTTGGCCCATTGGGCGGGCTAACGCTTATCAGTGGCACTCGGCTTGTAATTAACGCCGAGCTGAGAGCGGCCTGAGAGTAGGGCCCGAGAGAGAGAGAGAAGCTTTGAGCAGCTGGCAGCCATTTTGATGTGGAGAATGAAAAGTGCGTGTGTGCAATATGCCCAGTTCCCCTATGTCATACTCTCTCTCTCTCTCTTCCTCTCCTTCTCTCTCTGTCTCTCGCGCTGCATAAAGAAACCGCGACCCTCGTGCTTTTCATATCAGCTAAAGCAAAAGCGCGACCTGGTCGCCAGTCAGCCATCCAAACGGAGAGTTATCATGCAAACCAGTTTGACAACTTTGACTCTATGCGACTCTGTATCTGTGTGTGTGTGTGTGTGTGTGTGTGTGTGTGCAACGCCAGCGACCAACCAGCATTTGAAAATGCAACATTAAAGCCAACGGGCAACAACTTTGGCACAAAACTCTCCACACGCAACTTTAGCCTCAGCTCAATGGCTATGCCTTGTTATTGTTGTTGTTGTTGTAATTGTTGCTCTGTTTGCCGCACAATGGGGCGTTTTTCTCATGCTTCAATGTGGCCGGCCTCATGCCCACATATTTGCAGATGTCCGACTTGAAAATGCAACGCTCCTTACCGATTCGAACTGTTTGCGTTCGCAATATAATTATTAGTCGTCTATGGCTCAGTTGATTCTAATTGCCGTTACGATACTCGAATGGTTGCTCTATGGAGTGAGAGCTCTGCCACAGCTCGCTCAAAAGGAAAACAAGTGTGAATCGTTAGAGTTGATTCAGTATTAAGTGCATTAATAGACTGATATGTCTATTTTAATCAGAAATACTTGTAGCAGACTTTATAGCTTGAGCACTTCAGCGATCATGGCAATTGACGATCTGTTATGCTATTAGATGTTATTAGATGTGCATCAATAGAGTAAAATATCTATATTAATAGATTAAAATCCTTGTAGAAGGTTTGGCAGTATAATCTCTGCTGTGATCATTGCAATTGACGATCTATTAGCTCTGCATAATGGCCGAAAATACTTGGACTTCATAGCTTAACCTCTTTAGCGATCATTACATTTGTCGATCTATTGTGCAGTTAAATGCCAATATATCTGCTTTGACCACCTGTAGCGCCTGTGCCTTTCAGGCATATGTATATGCATTGGATGGTCCCTGGCCAAGGCAATGGCAAGCTAATAGAAAATACACAAATGAACGCAAGTACAAGGTCGAGTCGAGATCGTTGCGTTGCTATGAAATTTCGCAGCGGGTGTAGCTCTGTGTTTTTTTTTATGTGTTTTTGTCTTTTATCTACATATATCTATCTATCTATTGAAGAACGACCCAAGCTGGTCTCACAGATCTCGCAGATGGGGCAGTTCCGTGAGAGCCAGCAGAGCGCCTCGAACAACCAAATAGCGATTTTCGCTAATGGCAACAGCAACAGCAACAGCAACAGCAACAGCAACAGCAACAACAACAACAACAACAACAACAACAACAACAGCAACAATAATAAAATCAACAAATAATTCGCAGCATTTATTTGACCTTCTGTCGCATTTTGGTCGCTCGGTCGCGGTCTGTGTGGCCATTTTTTTTATCTAGTCACATATTGCTTTTGTGATTTTTATCTAAGTGTGGGGTTTATTTCTGTTGCCTTTTGCAATAAAAATAAAATAACAAAAACAAAAAAGAAAAAAAACGAAAATAAAATAAAAACGAGAATCGCTTTTATGGTCACAGCGAGTCACCTCTGCTCTGATGAGCAACAACACAGCAAAAGCAAATTTTACGCAAATGTTGCGTTTCCCATGCTGTGTTTTGGTAACCATCTCCCGTTGTTGCTATTGTTGTCGTTGCTGTTGCTGTTACTGTTGCTGTTGCCTGGTTTTATATGTAGTATTTTGCTTGCTGAGCGCTTATCGCTTGGACTGTGAGCTGGCATCATAAAACTACGGCGACACCGCCAGACGGACAACAGCAAAACATTGGCGACCTAGTCACGGAGTTGCTGCGAGCTGCTGCATTTACCACCTGCCTGCGTTCGTCAAGAATCAGCAGCAACAACAACAGCAGCAGCAACAACAGCAGCAGCAACAGCTGCCACTGCTTATGCATATTTGCAACGATTTGAAGCTAGTATACATAATGTTTCTCTTTTATACTCATACCAACTCTCTCACACTCTTGCGCTCTGTCTCTCATTTCAGATAAGATCACAGAAACCCTACTATACCGCAGATCCCGAAGTCGATTCACTGGTAAGTAAACAAAACGGCGCCCAGCAACAATGTTGCTGCAACATGATGCATGCCTCTGTGTGTGTATATGCGTGTGTGTGTGTGAATGTCTCTCTGCGATCACCTTGACCCAAAACAATGACAACAATTGAATAATTTTCTTTTATTTAGAATAAATCACAGCGAATTTAGCTGCAGCCAAAGCAATTTATGAGCATTTGTTTGCTCACTTGCAAGTCCAAGTCCGCATCCAAGTCGACAGCCACAGCCACAGCCACATCGACATCCATTGAGTGGACTAAGTTGTTTAGTCATTTTATTGGACAGCGTTGCCATACTTTTCTCTCGCACGCATTTTGATTTTGCATGTTGTTGCTGCAGGATGAGCATCGTTGTTGCAAGGGGGGCGCAGTGCCAGATGGGGGGATGACGACGAACGACCGAGCGACCAACGACCGATGCTCAACGCGACTACAATATGAAGCAGAACGATTTAATGATGCATATGACATTTTTGCACTCTCCAAATGGGCACTCTTTGGGTGTGCAAAAGACGACGGCAACAACAGCAACGGCAACGGGAACAACAGCAACAGCAACAGCAACAATAAAGCCATCGTCGTGCTCGTGGGTTAGTTAAATGCATTCAGATCTGGGCAGTCTAGAGTCATAGCCCCAAGGCAAAGGCAAATGCCATCAAGACAACCTTGACGGCGATCATGGCATGATCATCATCAACATCAACATCAACATCATCATCAGCTTGTTGAGCTCATCATGCTGTTGCGCTGGGGGCTTTGGGGCAACAAGTGTATATAAAGTCTTCGAACTGTGCCAATCTCTAGATTAAACGAATATATAAGAGAGTATATAGTTTTTCCATGACTCAGAATATCAGAATATGTAGCTGCTCTCTATCCATCTGTCTGTTCTGTCGCCCAGCGCATTCCAAGAGATTTTTTGGAGAATATGTAAATCAAGACGGAAATACTGCATGCAAAAAGTGCAAAACGATCCATGCAATTGGGCTGTGCAAATCGCATCAACAGTTGCTGCTGTTGCTGCTGTTGCTGCTGCTGCATATAAAGAGATTAAGGGGCAAAACTAATTTTAATTGCGGCTGCCTTCGTACCACACGACAGAGTCAGTCGTAAATGTGTCACTCACTCACGCAGTGCAACAGAGATGCTGCTGCGGCGTTTAATGTCGCTGGTTTTATGGCGTATTAGTCGCCGGCAAGAGCAGCAACGGCAGAGAAATCTCTGGCGGTGGCCCTAATTTTATGCACTTGCAGATTAGTTTATTAGTTGTAGTACAAACTCACTGAATGCCAGCCGAGGGGATCGAGGAGAGCGGCAACAACTCGCACACACAGTCAAATGGGAGCACCCGGACCGGCGTTGTCTGTTGGACAACTCTGATCGGCTTTGGCTTTGGCTTTGGCTTCGGCTCTGGCCATGGCCGTGTGCGCCTGCGTACTTTGGCCATAAATCATTTTGGCATGCCACCACTCACTGGTGATGGTGGTGCTGGTGCTGGTGCTGGTGGTGGTGGTGGTGCCGTTGCTGCAGAGTTCATGTTTGAACATTTAAAAGTGCATTTAGTAACACTTACTTAAACAAAAATACTCTTGGCGGTTTTTGTGCTTCACTCTTGGGCTGCGGCTGTGCTATAAAAATGTTTATAGCATGTTTTCTCTATGTTATTATTTTACTATGCGGTTCAGTTGGCCGCAGCTTGGCATTAAATGAAATTCTTTAAACTTTTTGCTGGCCGCAGCAGTAGCAGCTGCACCAGCAACAACAACAACAACAACAACAGCGGCAATATCATGATCGGCAACAGCAGCAGCCACACCAGTTAGCAGCATCGTAAAAATGTCAAATGTCAAACTGACGTTTTAATTAGCATCTGGTCACCCTAACAGTTGGCGCTCATGCGATGTGTATGTATATGTATATGTGTGTGTGTGCGTGTGTGTGTGTGAGGTTCCGGGGCGTCAAACGATTTGTTTGAAAGCCAACTTTATGGCATTGCATTTTATGATCTCTCTTTTGATATGCATAACTCATCTCTGTTCTCTTCCGTCTCTTTCTTATGCTCTCTTTGCAGATGGTGCAGGCAATACAAGTGCTTCGGTTTCACCTTTTAGAGTTAGAAAAAGTAAGTAAACATTGTTCAACTAAAATATAATTTATATAAGAACTTTTTTAACGACAATGGCAATACGTTTTCAAAAGAATAATTGACTTAAATAATGCTTAAGCATTTGCTTGTAATTAAATTGTACGCGGCTAGTATTATGGCTAAAGTAGATTTGCCGCTTAAACACTTTTATGGCTCACTCCTTGGCTGCATATCATCAGCTCAGCAGCATTCATGCAATTAACTGCTGGCCAGGCTGCCAACATTTATCACCGACCCCAACGACCACCCATAAAACCCATAAATCAATTGCAAAAAAAAAAAAAAAAAAAATAAAGAAATAATGAAGTCCGAATGCTCTAGGTAATACGCGAAGATACCCTGCAATAAAATAGAAGAAATTAAATCAATGTATTTACGATTGCAACTGAGCAGGAGTCATCGAAATCTTATGTTAGTTTGGTTGACCTTCTCTTTCAAGCAACTATAGATATTTTTATAGGGTATAGTGAGACTCAGTTAAACACGGCTGCGCAACATTTGTGTTGACATTTTATTGAGCTTGTGGGCAAGCTCCACACACACACAGAGAGAGACACCTGAGCTCAGCATGCGGCCATATCTCTCTTGCAAATGTCTAAATTAAAGCACAACAACAACAGCAGCAACGGCAACGACAACGACAACAACAGTTGGCCATGCAGCTGGTCGTGGCCAAAACTGCATTAATTGCCAATCAAAATTGTAACATGAAAACCGCTTGCATAGCTTTAGATAGAGATAAGTACAGCAATGCGGCGTACCAACAGGATGTGACATAGCGTTTACACAGCAAGATATGAGCCGGAAAGCAGAGGACAAATATTTGTTACGCACCGGACAGGTGTTTGTCCAAGATACTGTCAGCCACACAAATTTCGGCTGTGTCGGCATCTACGATATTTGCATTAAGCGCCGCACAATACAATCCAATGCATTCATACGCGGCTTGGCTTTGTTGTTAATTCATGAGGTGTGGATTTATGCTCCCCCTCTCCCGCTCTCTCCCCCCCCCCTCTCTTTGTCTGACTGTGGCTAGCCAAGCCTAGACGCACATAAATAATTTTGGGAATGCAGCAACAAGCAACACCTACTTTATTATTGGACACTTTATAGTCTAAATGAAAAAATTACAGGTTGCCTAATTTGTTTTAATTTCAAATAATATGCAAGCGCTTGACTAGACTGGGTGCGTGTTTGAGTGTGTATTTGTGTGTGTCGGCTGTCTTAATGGAAGTTGTTCCTCAACGTGGTCGTAATTAATGCCTGCACACTCCCTCTCCCTTGGTGCTGTCGCTGCTGCTGCTGTGCCAAGAAAATTAATTAGGCAAATGCGCAGCGAACCGTGGAACGTCGACCGACGACGAGCGTTGGGTCGGGAACCGAAACTGAAGCCCAGCCGAAGTTGGGGCTGAGCCGGGCTTTGAGCTAAGCCCGTCATCAGACGCTTTTTTTTCTCTCTTTCGTTTTTCAATTAACTCTTAAGTAAGAAATTATGCAAAACATTATATAAAAAAAGAAAGAAAAAAAAAAAAACACAATAAGAACGCACGTCAAACGCTATAGGAATACGAAGCTGTGGCATTTGGGCTGAGAAATGCTCGTGTAGGCCCCACGATAGTCATTTACAGTTATTGGAACACTCTGGCATATGGCTAATGACAGATTGACAAATACGAACAACAAAAGTCAATCAATGTGCAATTAGCGTTGGCCAATCTTAATTACCGACTGCAGCCAGGTCGCTTTCTATTGAAAGTAGTGCAGTAAGCCAAGTCAGCTCCGTCAGTCAGAGACAGATCAGAGTCATTCAGTCAGCCAGCCAGCCAGCTGCAATTTGTTGCAACTGGCACCCTGTATAACAAACGGTGGAGTAGTGAAGCGAACGAGATCTTTATCATCATCACACAGCACAGACAACAGACAACAGAGCACAGCGAGCACAGAGCACAGCCCACGACAGGTTTTTGTTTTGTCATTTGTCACTCACACAGCTTGCGACACCCACGAACCACGACACAACCAACCAACTGCCAACAACCAACAACCAACAACCAACAGCCAACAACAATCGGCACAAAGAACTGTAGCAACTTGTACGAAAACAACAAAAATACAATTCATTTATATGCAGCCAACAAAATGCAGCGGGCGATTTTGGTGTATAAAATAAATAAAAACACAAAAAATAAAAAATAAGAAAAAAAAAAAAAATATAATACTTAAATAAAATGTGCGGGCTGACTGGCAAAAAGTGTCTATATATGCTTATGTATATACAGATTTATATATATTGTATGTTTGTATTGTATCTGTATCTGTGCATATTTGTTGCTGCTGCTAAAAACAACACACAGAATCAGTTAAAAAGACGCTTCAAGACTTGTGTCTGTCAAAACTGGTTTGCCAGCCCCATTTGCCCAGTCCTCAGTTCCCATCCACCACGGACAATTCTCGTCACAGAGTCACATGCAAAAAAAAATACGAAAAAAAAAAAAAAAAAACACTCAACAACGACGGCGCATTGCAATTGACAAACAGACAGTGGGACACAGTGCCACAGACAGACCGAGCGGACGGACAAGACACGTTGGGTCAGTTGCACACACCCCGGCAGGGGGTAAGCAGTCGCAGCTTGGCGGCTGTACCGGTACTGGCACCGGCATGGGGGCTCCACAGCGACTACCAGCAATACCTCAGCGTATACGCCGAATTGGGGGCCTTGTTTTGATGGCCTGGCCAGTTTGGTGCTACAACACCAAACGACAAGCAACAGCTGTATTTTATTTTAATTTTTTTTTTTTTTTTGCTAAGCGAGACTTGAGATGCAAGCTGAGCTTGAGATTTGATGGAGCCAAAAAAAAATAAAAATATATAAATAAAAGTAAAAGAACAAAGAAATTAAAATGTGTGGGTGCCACATTTATTGGCATTTAAACTACAAGAATTTCGAATTTAGCGGATGATATAAAATTAGAAGGCCAAAGTGGCATATATTATGCATGATTCCTCACTTGAGCAAAATGATTTTTTGCATTCCTTTATCAACTCTATTCCATAACGTTACTCATCTATGGCTCTTTGCACTTAACAATTCTCTTTTGAAGCCTATTCTTAAACGTTACATTTATCCACCTAAACTCATGTTAGCTAGTGCCATAAGTAACGTCTAGTTAACGATCTCTGCAAGCTCTCAGCTCTTCGTCAGTTTTCAATTGCTCTTGATGACGTTTTCCTTAAACTTCAATTCATTTCATAAAATATTTGATATTAATCCATGCTGTCAGGGCATTCACAGTTCGCTACATTTGTATCTCAAAGTCAAATAACATTTCTATCTATTTATTTATTGTTTTTTTTTTTTTTCTGAATTAAAATATTTATTTTTGCCAACCGCTTAGATTCAGTCTGTACTGTTTTGTCGGCAATCGTTGCTATTGTTGTTGCTGTTGCTGCTGTTGTTGCTGTTGCTTTTTTAATTACATTTCATTTAAATGTCAGCAGTGTTGTACATTTTTTTGCCGCACGCTTGTTAAACAAAATGCAAAAAATATAAAAAATGAGAGAGAGAAAAAAAAAAGCAAAATAAAACTTGTTGCTTGACTGGGACTGGGACTGGGACAGAGACTAAGACTGAGACTGAGACTGCCGAGTGGCATCGAGACTGGAGGCTGTGTCAGTTAGTCGGTTTCGTGTGAATCTCAGTCAAAGCTGGTCTAGTCGTCATCTCTGTATAGAACATTTAACGCTATCTATGAGCGGAAATCGAAAATTACCACTGCGCAGATTGGAGCGATTTACATTAGATTAGAGCGAAGCGAATGAAGGCAAAGTGCAATAGTTGCATTGACAGAGCAAGTGGGAGAGAGGGTGTAGCCAGGGGGAGCAACAGTCGAAAGGGGGGAAGTGCAATGGAATGGAATGGTAAACAAAACTATATGCCCGGACGCATTGCGATCGTATCTCTGATAGAGGAAGCTGTAAAATGTAGCGAGGACGGGACTGTGAAAAGTTTTGCTTAACAGGATGTACAAATGACTGTAACATTTACAATGCTTGCAACAAGCAACGCCCCCAGTGCGCTGGCTACACAGCTGCTGATGCTGTTGCTGTTGCTGTCGTGGGTCCCAGTTGTGAGTTGCTGCTGTGCCCACCCAATGTGCAACAGCAGCAGCCAGTCATAAATATCGCAATGAGCTGTTTAAATGTCACATACAACGCTGACAAATTAATCAAAAATTATCAGCGGCCAAGCATCGGCTGCAACAGCAACAACATGCCACAAAGGGCTGCCTCCCGGCCCGGGCCAGAGACAGGCAACTGAGCAACTGAGCAGAAAGCCGCATAAACATATCAATTTAGTAAGTATTTATGCCTTGTTGCTGTGTTCTGTTGTTGTTGCGCGTTGGCAACATGTTGCTGGCGTGCTAATTGCGCGCTTTATGTGCATTGTTATGGCAACTTTGACAGCTATACACATATCCAGCAGCAGCAGCAGCAACAACATGTTGCTGTTGCAGTTGCAGTTACTGTTATCAGCAAGCAATAACGACAAATTTGAGTCCTGTCATAAACCAGTTGCTGCTGCCACTTTTTATCATCATCATATTTTTGGTGACAATAACATTGAACACAGCCGGCAGCAGCAGCAGCATCGACAATGACGGCCACAGCAGCAGCAACAGTAGCCTGAAAACAAGTTTGGCAAGTTTCGGCAATGGGCAACAAGTTAATAGCCAGCCAGCCACTGTTACAGCTTTCGTATGCCTAAAAAAAAAAAAAAAAAAAAAAACAAAACGAGAGCCGCAGCAGGAACAGCAACAGTAACAGCAGCAGCGTTGCAAGAACACAGCAACAAGCAATTTGCATAAGCAACGCGCACTTTTTCGTAAATTAAATGCCTGCCCGTTTAAATGGAGCACCCTGTTGGTTGTTGCTGCTGCTGCTGCTGCTTCTCTGTCTGCTCGAGCCCAACGCAATTAATTTCTTTTTAGCCGTGTCGGCGGCTGCATTCCTCTTTGGTGCGCATATTTGCATATGCGCTCCGCCTGACTCACACTCACTTTGGCCTTATCGCATTTGTTTTATCATATACACACACACACACTCACACACACACACACTCGTACACACGGGCTTACACACAGTTTTTGAATCCAGACAACAAATGCAACAACAACAGCCTGCTTTTAAAAACGCATTTTGTTGGCCGTTTGCTGCTGCTGCTGTTGCTGTTGCTGCTGACGCCAGCCAATGGTCTGTGTATGTTGCACGTGCTGCTTGCTTAAAAGTGTGCCCTGCGGCTAAACTTGGCTGACCAGCCAGCACTTCCTTTCTGACTCGAATGCTTTTGGCCAGCCAGTCAGCCAGTCAGCCAGTTAGCCCGTCAGCCAGCCAGCCAGCTCTCTATGCATATTTATGTGGCCAGGCTGGGCTCGCATTTTTATCGCCTGCAAGCGCGTACACCTTCTAAGCTTAGCGGTGGCTGTTGCTGACGTTGTCTACGCCATTTTTGAGTGCCATCATCAACCATTTGCGTGGCCCGAGTCCAGAGCCGGGCCTTGGATAACGCATAAAAAGCAATTTGCATGCCATTTGCAGCGGGAGAAAAAGCAGGTTTTTGGCCATATTGTTGTTCTTGTTGTTGCTCTTGGATGTTGCTGTTGCTGTTGGCATAAAGAATGCAATGGCGCTAAGTGTTTGCAGCTGTCTCTGTCGCACAGTTTGAATGGTTTATAAACTAACTGAATGCCTAATGAAGTCCCGATTGTGGAATATGAAAACGTATTGCTATGTCTGATTAGATCAAGTATTATATTTATGTATATTATATCCCAATATATTTATCAATATTATATATGCACTATTGTATGCCTGATGATCTAATAATATAATGAACTTATTTATATCAATATCAATATCAATATCAATGTCATTTTCGTCTTGTCATCGCACTTTTCACTCACACAACAATCTCTTTCTCTCTCTCACTCACAATTTGCGGGTTTCTCGTTGCAGGTGCATGAACTGTGCGATAATTTCTGTCATCGATATATCTCATGTTTAAAGGGTAAAATGCCAATAGATTTAGTGATTGACGAACGGGACACCACCAAACCACCAGAATTAGGTTCAGCAAATGGTGAAGGAAGAAGTAATGCCGATTCAACATCGCACACCGATGGAGCTAGTACACCAGACGTTGTGAGTACCCCCTTCGCGGGAGCACATGGTCCTATATTGGCGAGCTACAATGCGGTGGTGCACCCATGTTCGTAGTACGATAACGACCTTCTTGCAAAAACGAAGCGGGTGCTCACAATGCCCTGGGATTAAATGAATCAATAATAATAACCAAAAAAGAAATTAAGAATGTTGCGAAACTGCATAAGAAATTAAGTAAAATTAATTCATTTTGCAAAACTTCAACAAACGTCCACAATAATCTCAATTGATTATTTGACGACGATCATAATAACAATAATATAAAAAATATTGATGAATAAAATCCAATCAAAAAACGCAGAAGAAGTTGTACGTAATTATGAACAAGAACAAGAACACACACACATTGTAAATTAGTCAAGTGAATTAAATAACAACAAAAAAATAATTGAAAAAAAAAAGAAAAGAAAAAACAGTACAAGAGAGCAAATAATAAAATGAGAAAAGAACTAAGCAAATTTCTAACGAGAGCAATTGCAGCAACATCACAGCGCCAACTTGAGCAATGCAGCAGCAACAACAACAACAACAACAACGACAATTGCAAGGACTTTACGTTAGCGGCCAAAACGACGATGACAACAATGACGACAATGACGCCGACAACAACAACAACAACAACAAGAACACGTTGACAACGTACCCCTACGACTCAACAACAACTACAAACGAGCTTCCAAGCGGCCGCTAAGCGAGGATCTTCAACCATCCATCCATACATTGACAGCTGTTGCTGTTGCTGCTGCTGCTGTTGCTGTTGTTGCTGCTGTGCATTGCTGTTGGCTGTTGGCTGTTGGCTATCAGCAACTGCCGCTGCTGCTGCTGCTGCTAATGCTGCTGCTTTGGCCGTTAGAATTTGTCGGTTTTTGTACAGTAAACAGTAAACTGAGAGCCATAAATTTAAGTTAAAAAAAAAGTAAACAAACACACAAACTGAAATCAAGTAAAAAGTAAAAACAAAGAGTAATGCAAAACATAAGTCATGTTATTTATTTTTGTGCTCTCCTCGCAGAGGCAAAAATAGAATACATTCAACTTGTAAATTACTTAAAAAATGAAAATGATGAAGAAGAAGATACAGCAACTGAGCAACAATAATTAGCGCAAAATATAAACCTATTTGCTTAATTTGTAAAAAGTACCAACAACTAAAGAAAAACTATGCAAAGAGAGAAAAATTAAGAAAACAAAAAGAAAACTAAGTAAAAGTTCCAGTCCTTCGTTTTTGCAAGAGGCCCATATAGCTCGCCAATATATTATTAATTATTATTAAAAACATTTAACAACTTTTTATTATTTTCACTACTTAACAACACAAAAAATTAAACTAAAAAAACAAAAAACAAAAAAAAAATTAAATTTATTATATTACAAGAAAGTTTACTAACCCAAAACTAACCAATTTTAACAATTTACATATGCACATAACTCTATATATATATATATACATATATATATAGCAACTATATACGTATAAATGCAGTTATATATGTACACACTTATATGTATGTGTATATATTATATATATATATAAATATGATATAAAAGCTAGCCCAATATGCATGGCCCTGGCTCTATGCAGGGGCAGCGTCAGTCGACAGCTGCGGCTGCAACGATAACTTTCGATAGACGTGTTATCGTTTTGAGTTCGTAAACTTGTAAATATCGCCTTCGAACCCCGTCACAAAACCCAAAACACAGACAGACATACTTAGTTACAGCTACAGATGCACACAATATCATCGACACTTGATCTACTACTATTATATCTAAAGCCCCCATTTCTCTATATTACAACTCTGGTGCCAAATTTCTATTTTGGAACCCTAACACACAGCCCCACACCCAAGATTTTGCGCCGCTGGAAGAAACCTATGCCAGTTATCGCATCAAGCACGAAGCGGACTTTTAATTCGCAAAGCGTGTGTGCGCGAGTGTATAAGAGTGTGTGCGTGTGCGTGTGTGTGCTTGGGTGGGTGTCACAGCAGGGACCCCAAAGAAAAAGGAAAGCCCTACGTTATTTGGTCGAATCAGAAAGCATAACTCTAACTACGAGCAAACTTCTTAAGAAACTAAAATATGATAAAATATAACTTTAGCATGTAGTTGTACGAAAGCCTAGGCTGCTTACAAGTAAAAAAAAAATTAAAAAAAAAAAAAAAAAAAAAAAAAAAATGAAAGAAAAGTTTATTCCCATTTTGTTTGGCTTTTCACTATTATTTACTTCAGCAACGTGTATACGATTTTTCAATACGTCCTTTTTCAAAGTGTTTTACAACACTGAAAGAACTTGCCAAAAAGAAAAGAAAAAAAAAAACTTAAAAGAAAAAGAAAAAGAAATTTATAATCTTTATTTTTGTTAGATTTGTTTCCAATTTGTTGTTTGCTTCTTTTATAAGTCTTATTTCAATGCGTTCTTAATGAGAAGAGGAGAACCAAGTGCAACTCATATACGTAAACAAAAAGATGAAACAACTTCAAAATCAACCTGAGTTCAAATGCAAAGTATACGAATAAAACATAAAGTAAAACATATGTTTTTCTATTGTTTAAAAAGTTAAAAAACAAAAGCAAAAGCAAAAATATAAATACCAGATTAATGTTAATTTAATTAATTGAGAATTGAAACGCGCATATACGATGACATTATAAATGAGCTAGAAACCGTGCGAACTATATATACGTAATACGAACGGGATACAGTTTAGGTTATAATTCATGATCATTAAAAAGAAAAGGAAAGAAAAAAAAAACAAAAATGAAAGAACTTTAAGCATTTACTAAGCAAAATTTTTAACTATACAAGTAAAATACGTAAAATGCTAAACGCGATACTATTATATAAAAGTAAATGTAATTATTAATTATTAACACTTATGGTACGTAACAAAGTATACGTATATAGAGACAGTGCAGCTTCTGGTGCTCAAAATCACAGCAGTTAAGAGATGGAATAAGATTAACCCATTGTAATACTATCCCAATCATACTTGCAAACTAGACTAGGCCCAATCCTCACAGTAGTTGTGCAATTGCATTGACGTCCTCTAACTCCCCTTCCCCCCTCTACATCCTCCTTCTAGACTATAGCGGTTAAATGTACGTTATATAGTTCTTAGTGTCCGTAACGGAAGGCTACGTATTATTAGGTATACTAAGCTAAACTAAAACTAAAGCTAAACTCTATGTTTACCCTAAAACTAATTTCCAAATGAACTCTTCCCAGCTCTAGGCACTTTCTCTATCGCTATATTCTCCTACCTTTTGAGTTAATGCATACTAAAAAATAAAAAATAATAAAAAAAAAAAAAACAAAAAAAATACAAAACAAAAATCTACCAAACAATGTACTTAATGGAACTGCACTTGGTTGCAGTCCAGCTATATGGGCAGTCATTTGTATACTTACACTTTACGAGTAGACTATAAACCAACTGGTTTATTAGCGAAAGAAACAAACCAAGTAATAAAAAAAAAAAAAAAAAATAAATGAGAATATGTCAAAGCTTTTGTACTATTTTTTCAACTTAAGAATAAACTAAACAAAATCTTGCAAATAAGTAAATTTGAAAAAACAAAAATCCAACACAATATAATAATAATTAAATAAAAATAGTTGTTGTACTTTGTCTCTTTAAACTTAAAAACAAAAACAAATAATAAAAACAATTATTTGAAAACAACAAAAAATATACGAAGTGAATACAAGCTGTAATTATAATATAATTTTAGCATAAATCTGTGGCCAAGCGATCTTAGTTGCTTTTTAGTTGAAAGAAAACAAGAATAATAATAATTAATATACAAGAAAAACAACAAATTCTATATATATTTATAAATATATATGTGTAAGCCGTTGCAAAATTGGCTGCAACAAATTGTTTCCTATGATTTTTGCGGGCTTTTGCATTTTGTTGAACACTTTGTTTAATGCTTTTGTTCTTACTATTAGTTTCTATTTTTTTTTTTAGTATTGAAGGTTTTGCAAACAAAGCGAACATTTTTTATTGTTGTCATGTAAAAAAACAAAAGAAAAAACTAAAAAAAAAACTTAAAATAAAAAACACAAAATACAAAACTGAAACTGAAATACGTAATTGCTTTAGGTGATATTTTATGAAAATATAACACAAGTAAATATAAAATATGAATAATAAAAGAAATAACGCAAACAAAACATATACGTAAATATATACATATATATACGTATATATATATATATTTTAAAAATAATTGAGCTGCTTTTTGCTTTTATTTTTGAAATATGTATATATCAAAATATACATAAAATTTAGTTTATTTTTTGTGTGTGTCTAATTGCATAAATTCTTATTATTGTTTCACGAAACAAATTTTATTTAGTTTTTAGCAAAATTGTAAAATGAGAAACACGATACGAAAACTTATTGTAATGATCTAGCAGAGAAGAAAACGCAATCAAAAACTAAATAAAAAAAAAAAATTAAAAATTATATATGAAAAAAAAAGAAAACAAGCAGCAACTTCTATACGATATACGAATACATTTTAATGTAATATTTTTAATTATTTATATGTATACTAATAATATAATTAAAAGAAAAACGAAAAAGAATTAAGAAACAACAACTACAGAGTAACGTTTAAAGAGTTAGCCAATAAATATATGAAAAAAAGTATATTTGAAAAGTAAACAGCATGTTTTTTTCACTTACGAGTTGAGGCCTAGTTTGTAAGACAACGCATTTAGCTGGCCAATCGACTGGATATCGCAGAGCGACCGGAGCAACCCACGCACAGATACAGATGCAGCCTATGGAAATGGATACATGAGAGAGCTGTCATAGTTGATATATATATATATATTTTTTTTTTTTATTTTCAGCAACAGCTCTCTCTACCCCTCTCTCTCTCTATCTTTTCTCCCATCTTTGTCTCTAATTTTAAGCGTAGCTTTAAGTGTGTGAAATGTGCGCGAATTTTGTGACTTTCAACGCAGGACTCACAGGAACTGAATCCTGCTATCATTGCATGTAAATCGAGAAGCCCGCTCGTATTTCGTGGCTGCATTTTATTAATAAGCATTTGTCCCCATACACACTACTCTACATACTATGCATTGTGTGCCGTGGCACGTGTAAGCCGCTTAGGAGGGCAACCGTCGCATCAACGTCGACGCCCCCGCCTCAGCTCAAGTGTCAACTGCAGTGCAGAGCCGCAGTTGCAGTTAAAGATCTGCGAACTGCCCCTGAGTCGGTTGCCTGCCGTACCCAGGCCTGCATGTGTCGCCTGATCTGCGGCGGGGTTGGGCTTTGTGCGTGTGCTGCGCCTGAAACTTGAGCGTCGACCTGGCCCCGATCGAATTGCCTGGCAGCTGTGCGAGCCTCAAACTGAGCAACGTCTGTGCTCGGGCTCTTAGCTCTGGGCTCGTGTGGACGACTTGTGGAAAACACCTTAAATGACTTTTTTTGTTGCGCTGCAGCCCCGGCCAAGTTGGAGGCTCTGCGTGTTAGATGATTTCGTTCTGTTAATAGTAGCTACATGTAATTTGGCATTTTGCGTGATTGCCTGGGGCGTGTTGCCTGTTAGACATCGTTTCTTTTCTTTTTTCTTCTTTATATTTTGAATACTTATTTGTTGGGCATTTTCCACTTAAGCGCGATAGAGAGGCAGGGAAAAGCAGAAAATGCTTTGTGCTGGCTGCATTTGTATTAATTTCTACAGCAACGCCCCATACAATTTTCCAGTTGGTTTCGAAAGACCTATAATTTTATAGGCATTAAGTCAAAAAGTCGAACTGGTTTTGGGTGTCTGTTTGTCTGGCCTGGTCGGTCGGATGGTCGCTTGGTCGGATAGTCGAATGGCGGTCTGAGTTCCAGTTTCGAGGCAAACAAAGCAAAAAAAAAGGATGCTCGCCAGGCTCATTAGCCGCGCTCTCACCTGAGTAATACGAATACGAGTTAGCTGCTCGGATCTCCACTTTTTTTTTGGTTGTGGCTTTGTGCTGCTTGGCCAAGCGTCATACTGTCTGTGACTCTAACCGCAGGCGACTGTCTGAAATTTGTGCATTCATTTGTGAATAAAACGCAGCCGATGTCCAACTCCAACTCCAACTCCAACTCCAACTTCAAGTCCAAGTCCAAGGCTAAGGCTACAATTAATAAGCCAAGAAAGCCCTACAAATGCCGCCGTGATGGCTCAACAAAGAAGTTGTCCAAAACTCAAAACCCAAACGCAAACCCCAAACCAATTCAATGCTTAAGCCCTGGTCTCCTTGCGCAGCGGATCGAGTGTGTGACAAGGCGACTTTTGACGAGCGGCGATCGACGCGTCGTTCGGCGATCCACTTTTATTATGTATGAAGTGTCGCGTCTTCAGGAATTTCTGCCAACCGGCAAAAAGCCCCAAAAACCCAGCCAGCCAAAAAGTTAAGGCTTAAAAGCCAACGGCCCAAAACAAAGCGGCAGCAGATGAATCGCAGACGCAGGCGCAGAACCAGACGAGCGGGTGTGGTAGACTTGGTAGACTCGGCAGACAGGGTAGCCAGGGCAGGTAGGGTGTGGAGGGTGCGGAGTAACCGCAAAAATGTCATCACTGCTAATGTTTCAATGCAGTTGCCAATATGCTCGACAAGTTTTTAGCTGCGGCTCATCTTGTTTTGTTTTATTTTATTTTATTTCATTTTATTTTATTTTGTATATTTTTTTGTTGGCTTACTCTGCTGTTGCTGTTGGGTTTCAAGTCGCGTTCAATACAAAACTTTCAGCAATTTTTGTCGCACTGACGATTTTCGATTGTCCAGGGAATTGTAGAAAGTCCAAAAGCGTTGAATGCGATACCTTGAGCCATTGGCGTGAAAAGACATGCCAAAGTGACGATGATGACGGTTCCCATTCATCGATCGGGGCGTAAGAAAATCCGTATTAGATGAAGCTCTGTCGCTGGACTAGAAGGCATTTTCCCTTGACCTTACACTAATCAGAGCTGATCAGAGTTGATTAGAGTTGATCAGAATTGAAACAGATGCAAAGCAAACAATTTTGATTTATTTTTATAAATACATATATCTAAATCGAAAGTAATTCTTATATTTATTCTAGTCAATCATATTTGTATCTCAGCCAATTGTTTCATTCATAGATGCTACGTTTACGTACTTAACAATTAAGACCCGCATGATTTCGTTTTCCTGGAATTCTATCCATAAAATTCAATCAGTAACAACAAAACGGCGAAAAAAACGAAAAGAGCACAAAAAATGCTTAGCAAATAATGAAATCTTAATGAATTTTTTGTTGTTGCCATTTCGTGTATACATAAATGTTTTTCCTGTTGTATTTTTTTATTTTCTGTCCGATCTGTCTATGGCTCAGTCAAGTGTTGCTTCAAACGGCAGCCGCCGCTACGAAAGCTCGCAATTTCAACGCTAAGTTTTTGCTGCTATATCGAGTGCCCATACATATCTATGTATATATGTATATATTGCTTTATATACATATATTTATCGATACTCTCATATCTACCTGATTGTGTCAACCTTTTGGCTTAGCCACAAAAGTATCAGTGCGCATCGTCTTTTGGTTTTTTTTTTTTTAGAGTATTTTTAATATAGAGAAACATTTTTTTCCAATTTGCCAGCGCAAATTCAATGGAAATTTATGCCGTAAAACTGCCGCAAAAAGCGAGAAGATACCCAAAATAGCTGAGCCGGTCGCAGAGTCTGAATTGGCTCTCTTTATCTCTCGCCTTTGTCTTGGGCTTGAAAGTATTTTTTCCGCTGAAACACATAGTTTTTGGTTTTTGCCTTTTTATTTTTATTTTTATTTGTATTTTTTTTTTTTTTTGTATTGCGAAATATTTCAACGCTGGCCTCAACTAAGCTGCAAATCGGTTTAAAAGCTTACAAATTATACAAAGTCCGATGCGTCGCTTACGCTTGGGTCATTAGGCAAATGCAAGCGAGCGCTTAGCGCACATTAGCCGATGAGGCTTTGGCCAGCACAATGTGGCCCAATGGGAAGCCGTACGTTGGGGCGTTGGCCACGTTGGGTGCTTGGTGCTTGGTGCTTGGTGCTTGCACAATTACCGTTAATTACCTGAGCTGTAGCTGCACTTTGCACCGCAAAAGCAATTGAAGTCAACTCAAATATCAAAAGGACGATTTACGCTTGTTTCAAACTCGATTAGCTAGCCCAGCGACCCCCGCATTGCCGCTCGCCGCCTTTGAGCCATTTGAAGTGCCTTTCAATTATCATCGATGCACGGGCACGCAAGTGGATTGGAGCGGCACGAGAGTTGGGTCTGGTGCTAGGTCGCGACCACAAGGGAAGGGTTCGGCCAACGGCAACAACAACAGCAACAGGAACGGCACAGCTTAAGGTTCAGCACTTAAGCCCGCTTAGCTTGTATTGGCCACTTGTAAATTGTAATTTAATCCGCCTAAACGGGACCTTAACTAGCCTGTACGGGCGCAACTAAAAGCGTTTCCTCAACAGGGTTAAATATCAAAGGGCCCTAACCCTTTGCTGACCGCTTGTAATTGAATTTCTCATGTGTCTTCTGCATTTTCAATATTTAATGCGGCACTCATTTGGCATTCGGCATTGGCTCGACAATTGACATTCCGACTTTTGATTGATTTTGCTTGTGGCCAGAGCCCATTGCTCGTTGCTCGTTGCTCGTTGCTCGCTGCCATTTGCCATTTGCGATTTGGCGCATACTTTGCTCGTTCACATTTATGTCTACATCAGCTAATTTTCTGTCACACACACACATACAAATGCATGTGTATATATATATACTTAGTCACACAATCCCCTCCCTTTTATAGAGCACATAAATCACTTGCACTTAAATCCGCTGCTGGCGACGTCTCAGTGTCTGTCTGCTGGCCATTAGGGCTGCCAAAGAGATCTGGTGCCCCAACCTAGCCCAGCCCAGCCCAGTCCAATTCAATCCTTGTATGCGGGGTTGCTTTGTTTGTTGTGCTGGCATTTCTATTGGCCCGGAAGCAGTGCGGCCAACATCTACAAAATAGTCAGCCAAAAGTTAGCCCACTCTGCTGCCCGCATTCCGCTTAAGTCTCGGCCTCTTAGTCAGCCTCGACAGCCTGCTGCCTGGCAATTTTTATTGCCTTTTTGTGCTTTATTTCCTGCGCACTATTTGGCCGCTTATGGGCCTCGGATTGCAGATTGGGCTTTGGCGTTCAGTGTGTGTGTGTGTGTGTGCAGGATGGAGCGGGTGGGGCGGCTAGCTCATTGGGGGCTTTATGCCTCAATGGCGCGCCGAGCATTAGATAATGGTGTTCCTGCTTATTGCTTACATTGACTTTTCTCTCTCTAACGCATTGTCTGGTCCCTCGTTGGGATTTTCTATAATTTGCAGGCAGCTTAGCCGAAATGCCAACGAAAAAACTAGCAAAAATAATTTATTGCATATTTAATAGCGCACGTGCCGGTGTCCAAGCCAAAGGACAGTGCGTTCAAAGGCAAACAATATGTCGACCTAGTTACGAAATTGTATGCTCAATATACAAGTAAATATATATTAAGTTTAGACTAAATTCGTGAATTCAATATTCAAATTGAAATTAATTTCTTAACTTTATTTGTTTTTGCTTGACTTTAACATATTTAATTAATTAAGGCCTACACAACAATGTTCCACCCTTTATTTTTATATATCCTTCGCTAAGTTTACTCAGTCATTATTTTTTTTTTTTAAGTCATCTCAGAAGAGTTTTGTATGCTTCATTAGGAACTGCAGAGCCGCAAGACTCGTTATGAGTGCTGCCATTAGACCTGCCCATATTGACACATTTTGGCAATTCCCCCGGCCAGAGGAGGAAGAAATTCTATTAGGCAAACGCCCGCCAAATGCCGCATAAATCTCTAAGCTACTTTACTTTGACGCACTTTACTTTTAGCTCTCTGGCAATTCCCATTTGGGCGCCTTCACATGCCCTGCATATGCCCTGCATTATGGGCATAAATAAAAATGCTTGTCGAACTGCCGCCACCGCCGACGCCGTCTGCTAATAAATGAAATATGACGCTCAGGCATGGGCATGGGCAGAGGAGTGGGCCACCCTCGTTTACCTTCAGCTTGGCTCTAGTTCTCGCATTGTCGTAGCTCCTGTTTATTGCGCTCGGCCTCCTTCCGACTGCCAGCCATTAGAATTTGAAGTATTCCTTAGGATCGTATTGTCGCAGTCGATGCTACTTCCGTCGGGGGCGACACAAGTTTCTATTTTTGGCAAATTATTTTTCTGTATCGTATTGGATTTCCGAGCTGAGCTCAGTTCAGTTCAGCCTTGGCTCTTTGCTTGGGTGGGCTTGGGGTTTTGGGTTCTGGGTTTTGGTATGCGCGGTGCGAAAACAAAATTGACGTCAATTACGCAATGCACACAGGGCGCACAGCAAATTTACCCGCAGACACCCAAGCCGGAGCTCAGCCCAGTCCTAGCCACAGACCCAACCAGTTGCCACCAGGCGCGTGAGAGAGCCGGAGACCGGAGACCGGAGACCGCACCCCAGTACGCACTTGCATGCCAATGCTTCACTAATCCGCTTCGGGGATTTTGGGAATACGCGTAGCATACTTTTTGGGGTTTTAAGCGCGACGCGTCAGATGCTCTCAAGTTCGGTTGTTATTGTAAGCTGGCTGCCGTTGCTGCTGTTGTTGTTCTTGTTGTAGTTATTATTATTTCTGTATTCGCACCCCAGCCATCTTTCAGCTGCTTCGACTCCTGCTACTCCTGCTGCTGCTGCTGCTGCTGCTGCCTGGTGCTAATTAACGCATTAAATCATATTAATGTCGCCAAATGTTTCAAAGTCAGTCGCCATAGCATTATTTCCTCTTCCATCTCTCACTCTCTCTCTTTCTCTGTCTCTCTCTCTGGTTGCCGCTTTGCATACTTATTGGCTGCTCAAATGCTGAGGCCTGTCAATAAGCCGGCATAAATTGCTACTAATGCTGATGCAGCTGTTGATGCCGCCGCTGTTGATGCAGAAAAATCACAAATTAATTAAAGAGCTGCTGGCTACGTTTGACTGGTTAATAAAACTTATATAATAATTGTTAATAAACTGAACAATTTTATGGGTTTTCAAATTAGTTTGTCATGCCTTCTGCAAGTCCCAGTCTCAGTCTCAGTCTTAGTTTCAGTTGCAGTCGCAGTCTGGCTCTCATTTGCTGTTGTTGTTGTTGCATGTTGCTTGTTGCATGCAACATCGACGCAACAGCAACAGCAGCAGCAGCAGCAGCAGCGCATCACTGACTGGCTGCCATGCCATGCCGTGTTGTCAACTATTTCTTCGGTTCATAAAAATTGTTATTAATTGGCACTTAAATGCTCAAACGCAAAAGTTGAGAGACGTCGTCCGAGACGGCGTCGCACTTTTTGTGCCGTTGATGCTGTGCCTTTCTGCTGCATGTTGCTGTTGTTGTTGTTGTTGTTGTTTCTGTTGTTGTTGTTGTCGAGCGTGTTGTGAAATTTAAGCTTTTTAGCAGTTGTTGCTGTTGCCGTTCGTTGCATGTTAACCTTTGCCTCGCTTGTAATGAATGCAACTGCGGACGTCGGCTAGAGGAGGAGCGCATGCAGCCGGGTGTATGGCAGGAAACGGCAACAACAACAGCAACAGCAGATGGAGACTTACTTTAAGCTTTCATATAAATTTCTTTACTTCATGGCACTTGTTTAAAGTCCATTTGGGCACTGCGTGAGTGTTTATTGAATGTATCTTTTGGTGTTGGCGTGAAAGTTTTGCAGCAGCAGCAGCAGCAGGAGGCGAGAGATCGTCTACACAACTTGAAGCATTCTGACAAAGACAAAGATCTAGCAGCGCACTAACTGACTAACTCTGATTGCTGCCTACATAAGCCTAGCTTAATGTCATACTATAATCTAATCAAATAACTTGTATTTGTAGACTGATAACATAAAACATTAACTGAGTGAAATGGGAAAGCAACAAGAGAACTTAAAGCAATACAAATTAAAGAATAAATTATTAAATTTAATCCACTGACTACGTAAAAATAACATAACTATATGGTATTATATTCTTGTATATACTCCATGAAAATAATATGAATATATATTTATATGTGAGGCAAACTTCTCCTTTTTTACAGTTAAAACTCTGAAGTTTTCTTGTATTTGAAGTAGAAGTATTTCTTTAGATGACATGCATTCGCATTATAGAATTTTATTATATTATTATATATATTAAAATATATTGCTATATAGATATATATATATATATATATATATATATATATATATATATATATATATATATATATATATATATATATATATATATATATATTTCTATCTGTAGATTCACAAAATATTTAAATATTTTCCACTCTAAAATCTTATCAAGTAATATTCATACTCTTCTCTGGATAAACTGTAATCATTTTAAATTTGATTTTCAATCAGTTTTACTTTTATATTTATGCAAACATATTCTCAACTCTTGTCATATACCATTTCTCTGAGTGTATTCAGATTCTTATGTGTACAATGTAGTTAAGCTGGAAGCCTGGTCAATTTATGACTTTTAAAGTAGCGGCTCAGAGTTAAGAAGCATTTAGTTCGCTTTTGCGGCAATCAGTCGACACGAGCTAAAGTGCCTTATCATTACCACACACACACACACGCACACACTCGTTTATTCCGTTTCACTTTAAACTCGACTCGTCGGACACTCACTCGCTCCCCCGCACTGCCTTTGGCTGGCTAACTGGTTAGCTGGCTGCTGTAGTGCAGCCATTAAAGAAATTAATAAAACGCCATAAAACGACAATAAAATACAGCTTCATACATATGAAATCAAGCAAAGCGAAAAGCTTATTAACTTTTGTTAAACATTTATTATGATTTTTTTCATTTTATCATTCAGCTGTGCTGCGAATGCGAATTGCAATTTTAAGCAGCAGCAGCAGCAATAACAACGGCAACGACGTTAATTAAAATTTTAAAAAATGTGCAAAAGAACACCTTGAAAATATAATTTTGTTATTTGCGCGCCACACAGCGGCAACCGCCTCCCCCAACCGCCCCACAAACATTCGTATTCATAAATACAACAAAGAGCCAACGAGCTGGACGCTGGCTGCTGGCCGCTAGCTGTTAGCTGTTTTCTGTTGGCCGCTGGACACAGTTGCTGGTCCGTTGCCATTTTTGGATGACCGACCGCTGTGCACGGTCACTGAACGTCCGCGCCCCAGTCCAGAGTGTAAATGATATATGTGGGCAGGCGGGCGATCAGCAGCAGCAGCAGCAGCAGCAGCAGGGCGGGGCTGTATTGAAGCTGCAGTCACAGTCGCAGTCGCAGTTGTAGTTGTTGTCTTGTCTGTCATTTGGAGGCATACAAGCCACACCACATGCACGGTCAACACAGCCAACAGCTAACGAGCCAGGCCCAGGCCCAGGCTCAGGCCAAGTGCAAATGACTTATAAGAATTTAATATTTAACAACACAAATCAATTCAAAAATCATCAGAGACCGGGGCACAAAAACTCATTTGGTGCAGTCGCTGTTTGGGATTCCGGGGTTTTGGGACCGATGCGAGCACCTGGAACCCATGCCGGTGCCCCGGCCAGACAAAGTCTCATTTCATTTCGATGTTATTCGCTTTTCGGTATCACTGCGCAAAGGTAACGAAAATGAAACTTTTACGTTAAGGAAACGATGCCGAGCAGCAGACAATGTAGAGATGACGATGACCGGGACCAAGAGGCTGTAGCTATATCTGTAGCTGTAGCTCTGGCTCTGGCTCTGACTCTGGCTGTGGCAGCGACCAGGCCCAAAGTCGTTAACATGAAGCGTTTCGTGGTGGTCGGTGTTGTTGTTGCTGCTATTGTTGTTGTTGTTGTTTTAGCCTTTTTGTGGTCAGAGCAAAAATTATGAAAATCAAAAAGTTTTTGGCCCTGGGTCTTTGTATGATTTCTCAGAGCCTCTTTCACTCATTCACTCAAAGCTTTACTTGTATTGCGCTGCTGCTTCTTCTTCTTTAACATTTTTTTATTTTTATTTTTGATTACTTTTATTTATATTTATTTTTAGTGCGCCCAAAAACTTCGCTTCCTTAGCTGCAGCCAGTTGTCGATGTTGTTGTTGCTGTTGCTGTTGCTGTTGTGCACAAGGTTATATGAAACATACAGCAGACATAAAATTAAATCTGAAAAACCCAGAGAGAGAGAGAGAGTGAATATGTTAGAGGGAGAGAGAGATAGATAGACAGAAGATGCATTCTGCATTCAGCATCTCCCGCTGTGTCGTAAAGTCATTTCGATGTCGAGCCTATAGCGAGACAATGCAATTCAGCCAAAAAATCACGAGAAATAAATGTATATATAAATACATATATATTCAATATATATATATATATATAGTGAGATATATGTATGCATGTGCATTGGTGCCTCACGAAAATTATTGAGCATTTAACACCGACAGTCGACAGATCGAGAGCTCAAGATCTTTCAAATTCAAGATATTGCTGGCAACGCCACGTTGCATGCGCATTTCTATAGAGGTGAGGGGGCTTCGCTTGTTGTTGCAGCCAAGGGGGAGGAAAAAGGGGGAGCAGGCAATACAAACACTTTGCACTCAACACCCATTTAGCTAGCGAGCTAGCTGGCTGCTGCTGCTGCTGTTGTTGTTGATGATCATCATCAGTTACTGATGATGATGATGATGTTGATGATGTGGCCGCCAGCCGCCAGCCAAATTGTTTACAATGAAGAAAAAAAAATTTGCGATCGATTGCAGCGACGGTGGCAGGGAAAAATGTGAGCAACCGCAAAGGCAATGCCACAGCAGCAGCAACAACAACAACAACAACAGCAACAGCAACAGCAGCAGCAGCAGGAACAGCAACAGCAGCAGCAACACAACTGTAAACTATTTACAGCGTGGCAGGCTCGTTGATTGTTTTTGCTGCAGTTTGTTATTGTTGTTGTTGCTGCGCTTTATACAATAAAATTTATTTGATTTTTTTACGCTGCTTTCATGCCTCAGTATTTTTCTTCAATTTTCCTGCACTTTTAAACTTGATCGTTGTTCTTGTGGCCCGCGTGAAAAGCGGGAAAATGAAAATGCGGCGTCGATGCTGGCGGCGGCCGCTTCGCTTCGCTTTTATAAAAATAAATTGTTCGCAGACGTAATGATGCGAAAGCAATTGAGAATTCTATATATGCATTTGTCTATATGCCTACGAGTGTGTGTGTGTGTGTGTGTGCTCGTTTGTATGTTTGTTGTTTGTCGGAATGCGTAAAATTTCAATTGACTGTGGCAAAGCATACAGCGATCTGTCGATCTCTATCGCTCGCACTATCGCCCAGTCTCTATGTCTATCTTTATCATTAACTTTGTCTCTGGCCAGTTACGTAATGGAGGGCAAATAGTGAGATGATTGGCAGAACCCCAATACTCAATGAAATTGATGAATGCCATGCATTAGGCAAGCAGGCAACTAGACAACTAGGCAACTAAGCAAAAGCAGCAGCAACAATCCTTAGTCACAATCTACGTTGATCCTCAATTTGACCCCTCGTTATCAGTGCGATAATCGATGGCTGTTTGGACGTGCCACTGACAGTTGCAACTTGCAACCATTGCGCAACAGCGCGTGATCACGCAGTGTTGGTAAACGTTTGGCAACGATCGCTAACCCAACGGGCGGTGCGCGTCGATTGCTCGTTTCGGGTTTGCCTTTTTGCCCAGGCCACAGCCACGCCCACTGCTGGATTACAAAAGACAGAAAGAAAGAGCCAGAAAAAGAAAAAAAAAAAAAAAAAAAAAAAAAAAACAAAACAAAACAAACGAACGAACAAAAGTTAATTGTTAGCGCTGGCTTACCCCCCTGGACCAAGGTAGAGCCTTTATGCGCCTGCGTGAATCTCGACTCCGGGTGGTACAGTCTGCGAGTTAATCCGATTTGTTGCGCCCCTGCGCCCAGCCGACGACGACGACGATGACGATGAGGACTACAGCAGCTCAGCAGCCTCTGGCTCTGTGTACAGGGGTGGGTTATGCGACGCTGTGATTGATTGCCTGAATATTTGGACCAGGGTTGTTTCGCTGCCCCGTTCCTGTTTCTGTCTAACTTCTCTTTCTCTCTCTCTCTCTCTTCGTCTCTGTCTCTCTCGCTAAACGTGATGTAGTTGCTTTCTGAGGTGAAAATTTGATTAAAGAGCTCAAAATACAATCAGAAAAAATTAAATAAAGCAAAGCAAATGAAAAGTGCACAACTGTGGGCAACATTTTAATTATTGCAATTACAAATTGCATTGCAAAAATTGCAAAAATCACGCATTTTATTGATTTTTAATTGCAGCTCGTTGCATACCAAAGCTTGGCAGCTCGGCAGCGTGGCTCAATCAAGCCGGGAACAGAGTCTGGCCAAGAGCCAGACATGCGCATTTGTGCCTTTAATTATGTTGTTGATTGTGTCAGTCCGTCCGCTATCCATCTGTCGCCGCCTGTCAGCCAGCCAGACAGTCAGCTGCCCGTCCGTCCGACTGTCCGTCTGTCCGTTTGTCTGTCAGCCCATTTAGGTGCGAACAACTGCAAACTGTTGGCTGACTTGTAGGGAGCAGCCAGCTCAAGAGTGCCCCACACCAGTTAGTCAAGTTGAGTTGTCATAATTTTCTGTCGTTCAACAAAGGCGACAACAACAACAACAACAAGAACAACAACAACAGCAGCAACAACACCTGTCCAAGTGCCTGGCCAAGTCTCAGCGCGCCAAATGCCGCAAATAACTCAGTTAATATAATTAAGTTTTGCACGAAATGTGCAGCAGAAATATGCGAAAAATGCCACGCAATCAGCGCCAAGCAAACCAAAAAAAAATATATATATATGTATATATATAAGAAAAAAAAAACTATATACAAAGAAAAAACAAAATAACGCAAACACCTCAAACGCGCAGTCAAAGCAGCAAACTGAAAACTCTAACTTTAGTTTATGAACTTGTCCTGGCGTCGACACGTGTAAATAGCCGAGGCACACACACACACACACATATAAATTTCCACATATCATGTAAATTACGTAACGTTCATGTGGCAAGCGAACTGAATTTATGAACTTGCTCGATTTTGTGCCCGAGTTGCAGCTTAAAGTCTAAGAGATGCGATTCCGTTGACAATAACTTTTACGTTAATTGTGTTACGTTGTAGACTTTAAACAATTGAACTATGTTGAATATCTTTATAATCAAATATCTCTATCACAATGTAACGTTATTTGAAATCTGTTAGACATCATGTTACGTAATGTTATATAATAAAATACGTCAAAAATTTCCTTTTTGTGATTAAGGGAAATCCCTGACTTTTAGCATTGAGAACTGGATCAAAGGCCTCTCTAAATAATAATCAAATGTTGTTCTAGTCATAAGCATATAGTAAACATAAATAATACTTTCTGATTTGTTATTATTTATATATAATATTTTGATGTAAGCTAGCATTAATAATTATAGTATTGAAAATCTAAGCATGCTCGAAGATCAGCAAATGTCTTTTAGAATTTTACATATATAAACGATTTTTCATTATCAGAATTAAGCTGTAGATATACAAGAATATCAAGTATAGATCAACAACAATTAAAAATGCATTAACATTTAATATATACATATTCTAACTCAAAATGAAGAGATGAGTTGATATAGTCGAGTCCACCTGTTCGTCTTCATGCAATGCATATTTAGCAGTTCCCAATATTTCCTAGTCGAGCACTCTCAACTAGCTAGAGTAAGAGTACGTCAATCTACTACGTAACAAAATTAATGTTCTATATACATACATATCATCGGAATATCTAAAGTGTCTGACTGGCATTTTTATTGTGCAATATATGTACATATATATATGTATATTCTTTATGCTGGTCTATAAAATTTCTACAGCATAATTTGATTACGTTATATAATTGGCTTATGTCGCTGCTTTTAGCTCTTGGTCAAATAAACAACTCCTTCCAGTGTTGAAAAAATCAAATTTCATACATTCCCATCAAACAATGCCTCCTGCTCTGCCCCCTCTGCCGCGCCCACTGCGGCATTTGCATACAAATCACGCCGACGCGACGATGCTGCCACCATTTGCAACCCTTCAAATGCGCCACAGACAACAAAAACAAAAAAGAAAAAAGCAAAAGAGTAAAAAAGACAACAGCACAGTAAAAGAGAAAGAAAAAAAAAATACCGAAAAGCGCTTCTAATGTTATTTTGATGTTGTCTCGATGGGTCTTCAATGGGCGCTACCGATTCTCATGAACATTTACATTCTCATCCACATCCAGATCCACAGCCACATCCACATTTACAGCTCTGACACCGTCACTGGCACTGGCACTGGCTGTAGCCGTTGGAAACCCGCAAAATGCGTGTTTTAAATCCAATTTAGACATTATCTAATTTAGGGCATCTCTGCACCACTCACCGGTGACAGACTCGAGCCGAGTCGAGTTCAGTTTCGATGCCTTTTTATGCAAATCTATGGAAATTTCATTACGAATACGCTGCACACCCCTTTGGCTGAGCTGAGAGCCAGTGCCGGCAGCGCCCAGACCCTGAAAGTATATATATATATTTTTTATTTTTTGGCTAAATGCTGTAAACTGTGAAACGCCAAAAGACGTAATAAACTCATTTAAACGCCGCTACCGATGCCCTTTGGTTTGGGTAATGAAATTTTTGTAAAGCATCTTGCCACGGCCGCACGATAATATGCAAATGGGCTCGGTGCGGGGCTGGGGCGCCGGGGAGCCCCAGTGGGACGTCCCGAATGGACGAGTGAATCTCTGCGCATCGTCGTGTGGCAATAATCAAATTTTCTAATTTTTATGGCTCTCTCTGGGCCAAAAGGCAGAGCCTCACGACCAGGTCTAATTGATTTTGCACTGGCCAACGTGATTTTTCGACTGATTTACGAGTTCGCCAGCCAGAGAGTTTGCCCTTTAAATGGAAACACTCTCCGAGAACGCGATTTCAGTTCTTTTTTCAACGTTACTTCTTCAATATTCTCCCATTTTATTATTATTATTACTTTTTTTACCAATGTTTTTTGCTAGTCATCGCAATGACGATGGCGACGTCGTCTTCTAGTCTACTGCGCCCGGGCCGCAATGATGCGACAGTTTCGGCATTCAGCTTTCAGCTTTCAGTTTCTGGTGCGGCGCGGGCCAGGGCTTTTAGAGACAAGCCGCCCCTTTTTAGAGGCCTTTTAAGACAATACGCGGCGTGCTGAACTTCGCAGCAAGCGTGACATGGCAGAATGCTATGGCATGGGCGATCCAAGTTGGAATCGGGGCGTTGTTTAACTGAAGTGTATTTTCGGCTTTTAGGCAGCCTGGAGTCGGGGGTGAAGCGGCCATAACAATAAGAAAAGTATAGGGCTGCGAATCTTTTTGATCTACTTTGGAGCTGCTGTGGCTGCGGCTGCTGGGGCTATTTATCAGTGAATTATATCAATAATACGAGTAGTATATGAATTTCATATAATATGACTCGACAATTCCTAGGTGCAGCGCACAGCGACAAATCCTTGTAATGCCTTGTCTATGGCCATGTATCCGCTGGCTGGCTAATTTCAAATGTCAGCTTATCTGGCTAACAAGATGGGTGCCGGCCGATAGCCGGAGTGTCGGACACCTCTTGGCGGTGCTTATCGCATGCAAAGATTGAGATTTTGGCACGTCAGCGCTGACATTGCATATGTCATGCAGGCCCAAATACTTGTTCGAGGAATGCAAATCTATAAAATCTCGTTGGCTAAACGAAATGAAAATGTCTGCTTAAGCAGTTGTCGCCGTCGCGGGCGCTGACAACGTCCCGTCCACGTAATTTGCAAATGAGCGTTCGAGTCAGGCAACGGGCAACGGGCAACGGGCAACGAGCAACGGGCAACGGGCAAACGGACAAACAGCCAACGGGCAACAGGCATGTCGGCCTGATCCCTGACCACGATGTGGCTAATCTCCATGCCAGGCGCTGTCGTCTCTATCTGCCAGCGGAATCTATTTGACACTGTCTCTATCTTGCTCTCTCTCTCTCTGTCTGTCTCTCTGGCCAGCCTGTTTGCTTGTCTCCTGTTTGTATGTGGTTTGATTTTAGTCTTTGGCACGCCATGTTACAAGAATTGAGAGACTCCTTGGTCTTGGCTGTTGGCTGGGTTGACTGGGTCCCATGTGGCGGGATCCCCGGAACTGGGCCGTATTTCGGTCCCGGGGCGGGTGTGACATTTTACATGAAATTACTTTGCATACACATGCATCAAATTAATTACACGATTAATGTTCTCACATGCAACGAACAGCACTGCGACTGATCCTCTCTCTCTCTCACTCTCTCGCTCTCGCTCTTGCTCTGTCAGCTTATGCAAATCTATTTCGCGCGATCATTGCAGCATTTGCATGTTGCTATCTTGATATCTTTGCCGGCAAGAAAATGATTCCATTGCCTTTCGCGTGATACGTCTCCCCAGCCCCAGCCCCAGTCACAGCTCCAGCCCCAACCTCAACCCCAACCCCTTCGGGCAGCTTTCTTCGTTTGAACTGGTCTGGGTCTGGACTTGAAAGAATGTGTGTTGGAATTGTGTGAAACATGCCATTTGAATAATTATCTTATTTGCATTGCAGCCGCAACAAACAACTGCAGTCAGTTGCAAATTAAAAAGTGCAAAGTCCAGGCGGACTCCGACTCGTCTCTAGCTCGGTCTCTCCCTCACATGTTAATCTCTTTTGGCTGGGCTTTGCGCAAAAGTTCAAATTGATAGCCAAGATTTGCGTCGCAGATAAACCCCTGACACACTGTGTGAACATTGCCCAATGCGAATCGCGTGCAATTCCAGCCAGTCGGCTCGAGCCGTGCTCCATTTCCGTCTACAGCCACAGTCCAATCCGCATCTCACTTCCAATCCCAATTCCAAATCCAATCTAGTTTTGGTTTATGCCCAGTCTCAGTCTCAGTCTCAGTCTCAGTCGCTGGCTCTGGCTCTGCCTCAGCTACTTTTCCACTGTTTGTGTAACATAATAACAAAGTCAAACAAATGATAAGTGATAGAGCCACAATTGCGCGCCACTCTGCTTATCTATTTAATATTTTTTCTTCATTCCTTTCTTCTGTGTTGTTGTGTATTTCAGGTAGCTTCTGAATTTTTATTATCAAAATACTAATTTCTTTGTTTGCACAAGATTTCCGAAAAAAAAACCCTAGTACTTGGACGGCAGCACATACGGTACCTGCTTCAATTTGTTATCAGCTTATAAATATTTAATCACAGACTTGTACTTGGGCGTGCTTTTTTCAATTGCGATAGCACTCCAAGATTTCCTGTGCCCACGAGCGAGACAGACGCACTAGCCGAGCGGGACGGGACTGGGCATAGAGGCTAGAGCATATGCACGTTGTACCACACTGCGTATGAGTAACGACGCCCATCTGATCAACATTGTATATCTGAAAGCATAGATAGATAGCACAGTCACAGTAGTCGTACAATTATGTCAAGTGCTTCTACACGAAATTAACATGTTCTTATTCGAGTGGTTACGCCACTGACCTGTTGGTCAGCCCCAACAACAATATCTTTTATTATAGATAGGGCAGCTAACTTGTAAATAGATAGTGAGACATATAAATTATAGATTTTGTTGCCTAACAAACAAGTTGATGAGTTCGAAAAACAATTGTAGAGAAAAAGAAAAAATAATTATATTGAAAATGTAATATAAAAGATCTATGTAAGATATGATGTATAAGTATGAGATATATGAGATATAAATGCTCATAAATGTTCATTATATTAAATAAAACTACAAATATGTATAATATAATGTAAATACGATACGATATGAATATAAGCATATATAATGCATATAAATATCATATTTAATATATCAAGAGCTCAGTTTAAAGTTCGCTTAGTCTGAAATGATATTAAATTCAACTTTAAATGGAATTTAAATCGTAGCATATAACTTAGACGAAACAAGCTGCCACTCATGCCAGCTGCTGTCTCTGTCTAACTTATTGAAGCCACCTGTGCATGTGAATGTGACTGTGTGCGTGTGTGTGTGCGTGTGTGTGGTATAATTGTGTGTAATTAACTTGCAATTTGATTGAAATTATAGCCTGCACTCACTGGCACTTGCTGGCATAGACGCACATACATATATATGAGTATTTGTAGCAATTTGCGTGTCGACTGTGTTAGCGTCGAGGGCAACCCCAAGAGGCAGCCATATTGTGAATTGCGAATTGGCAGACCCGAGCCCCTGGCTGGCTGTCTGATTGGTCTTGCAAGGAGCAATGCTCCTACGCGATGCCAGCTTATTTCACTTTAATTAAAAATTCAACCCTTAAACAAAATGGCAACGCACACACATGCAGACACTCATACATGTGCACGCATTTCATTTCATTTCATTCAGCGAACATTTTACAGCTTGAACAAATTTGAAAAACAATTAAATGCCATGCGCGCAATTAAGTACAGAGAAGGTGGCAGCAAGAACTGCTGAAGTGGCACACGGACTGGGTGGTGCGGGCATATACCGTTAATTAAGCAGAAGCAGCTGAAAGACTGCCTGACGACAATGGGGCTGCATGGGCATGGGAGCCTTGGCATATAGAGTTGAGTATTGTTGGGCTGCGGCTAAGCGCTGCTTCAGGGCGCTAAAACCGCAACAACAGCAACAACAGCAGCAACAACAACAACAGCAGCAACAACAACCAAACACGACACAAACAGACAAACACAAGCTTTTGTTGTGTGTGCCCCGGCAATGGCAAACAACAAATCCATCAAAACAAACAGCCGTCGGGGTTTATACGGATTGGTATTTGGGGTTTCTCTTCAGTTCAGCTCCGTTCAGAAACATAAACCAAGCGAAAAACTTTCAGCCTGTGCGGCCATGTAAAAAGGATTTAATTATTTGTTCTAAGGATATGGATGCGAATGTCTGCGAATATGTGAGTGTAAGTGTGTGTGTGTGTGTGTGTGTGTGTGTGTGTGTATGGTCGTCTGTGGTTCATAGTCAATCTGTGTGCGTGCTGTCGCTTTGTGAGTGTTTGTACACAAACAGAAAAATATGTTTCACGTCCACTTTCGAGGCTAAACAAATAGTTGTATTCGCATAGCCCACAGGCAAAGGGGCAACTGAGGCACGACAATGATTATTGGGTCTGGTCTAAATGCTAAGCTGCAGTTTTTAATTGTGAAAACGAGCATAGCCTAATCCTGGTTGGCCTCAGGCAGCAGCAGCAGCAGCAGCAGCAGCAGCAGCAGCAGCAGCAGATACCTCAGCTGTAAATACCATTTCCATTTCCATTCCCATTTCCCATTCCCATGGCTCAAAATGTCAAATGCACGCGGCAAACGCTGCAGGGCAATTACTACAAGCACTCCAGCTACAGCTGAGAGTCCTGTGTTCTGGTGCCGTGTCGCATCGACAAATGAGTAACAATCATAATAGCGACAACAACAATTCTCGAGATGGCACACGCGCTGCCACGCCCCCTCTCGAGAATCGAATCACAAGGAAAATGCGGCTTCCCACGCGCTCAAACAGTTCTGCTCTCATTCGCCATAATTTGATTGTTTTGTTTGTAGTGTGTGAGCAGTGGGTTGGGCTGCGAGCTGCGTGCTGCGTGCTGCGGGTGTGGAGGGTTCGGTCAGCTCTAGTACTAACTGTTGATTGTAGTGATTAACGGCGACGTGGCAGCGACTGTGATTGCTAGCCAGCTAGCTAAATTATAGAGTAGAATCTCTAACGAAAATTGCATGTTTTGAGTCCTGCATTTCTTTGCGCCGCTTTTTCCTTTTGGGCGGTTACGGCACGCGGCGCTAACTTGGGCTGAGGAGCAATTATGCGGCAGCTGAGCCGACTTAGCCAAGTCACTTGGAAAGCTGACCAAAGTCGTAGCAAAAGAGGGGGAGCGAGAGGAAGTGCGGAAGATACGCAACATAATGAAGTGTTTGGGCAATCAAACAAAACAAAAGTTTGGCAACAGCAATTGACCAAGTGATTGTTGCCCCTGTTGTAGTTGTTGTTGTTGTTGCTTAGTTGTTTGTTGTTCATTTTGGGGGCGATTACATTTTATGTGAGAGCACAACTTTGCGGTTGTTTAATGTGCGGCACGTTTAAATTTTTAAACACACGATTGTCATGTCTGGCAGCAGTCGAGCGGTCTGGCATCATCAAAAATTTAAAGAGCTGGCAACGCCATTTTGCTTATTGACGCTGCGTTTTAGCTGATAAATAAATAATTTGGCTGGCAGTCGGCTGTCAGGTCCCCAAACCCCCAAGTAGATGGCAAAGTGTCCCCAAACCCCTCAGCGCCAAAAAGGTAAACGAAAATTGTTTCTTGATCATTTTAATGCACCCAAAGGGACACAAAGTGAAAAAGTTTCGTTTCGTTTTTTTTTTTTGTTTATTTTTTTGTTTCTGTGGGGCGTGAGTGGAGAGAGGCGAAAGAGATGGAGAACATTACGTGATGGGAAGCGAGTGTCGTGCACGAGAGCGTGGCAAGGGAAGATGAAGCGAGCTGAGCTGTGCCGAGCTGCCTCGACTCAATTTCATTAATAGTGAAAGCGTCAGCGTTCGGCCCTCATCATTTAAATAAAAACCAATATTTGATAATAATTGTCGCAGGACATGCAATGCGATAAGCAGCAGCAAAAAAGGCAACGGCCATTCGAGTCGTGCCAATGGCAATTCGATAGCTTAATTTCCATGCCGCTTGTTAATTGAAAATGTAATTAATGCACGCATCGATAAGCTCTGTTACCCTGCACCAGCACCAGCACCAGCTCCAGCTCCAGTTCAGTCCTGTTCTGTCCTGTGCCTATCCTTTCAAGGAGCGCGACTGGCATTTAGCACGAAGCATGCCGCATGCCGCATGCCGCCTGCCGCATGAGGCTATCTGCAACACTCGCCGTGTTCAGGTAACTCGATACAATTTCAATAGCCCGAAGACCGACCAGAAGAAGAATCTTCAGTTCCAAAGTGTGTGCGGCAAGTGTGAAAGATTCGAAAAGCTGACCGACTCAACTCGAATCAACTCGAATCAACTCGACTCGAACTCTCCGAAAGCCGACAGCCCTATCGAATTTCGGCCAGCATGCCACTCATAAAAGGAAAGTTTCGTTGGGAAAATGCAGCCCTTTGTTTCACTTTGATTCTGAGTTGTATTTTTGTTGTTGTTGTTGTTGTTGTTGTTCATCTTTTAATGCAGCTAATTAAATAGTTTCATTTGCTCGCTTTAATGAGCCACAAATTGGGCTGCGGTTGGCCCGCTTTTTATAGCCCATAAAGTTAGCAACGAGAATGGACAAAATGAAAATGAAAAGCAAAACAAAACAACAATTGCTTCGAGTCTATCGAGTGGCCAGTCGTATCCGTTTCGGTTGCAAATTGTTTATGCGACTATCAAGAGACATCTCATAGCTCATAGAGACAGAGACAGAGACAGGGAGAGAGATAAATGAAATGAAAGAAAAAGAGTTGCTTTTTGAAATGCAGACAACGTAGCTAATAATTAATACATTGATTGCCAAATTAGCAACTTTTTGAACCAGGAATTAAAAGACAACTCAGACAAATTGGCAGCCGGCCAGCACAGCAATAAAAATAATAATTTGAATAAATTGCATAAATTATGGATAATCAAACAAAAGTCTCTCTGCCATGATGTTTATGATATAAATGTTCTCTCGCCTCTCTATGATGACATTCTATAAATTCTATCAAATTTACAAATATCTAAATTCTCTGTGATTTTAGTTTGTGCTCCGTTAGTTTGCTTTCGTTTTCAAGAATCATATAAAAACTGCAATACGATTATAACTTTATCTCAATTGCCTTCCAGCTGCGTGCTGAGATAGACATTCACACACCCACACCCATTCACACACCCATTCACACACACCCATACACTCATGCACTCATAAAGAGTCATAATATTTGGATTGTCTATAGCGGGGCGCTATTAATATGCGATTTAACAAATATTTAGCGAAAACACATGCGATGCGCGCTGCATGCCAAATGAATCAAAAATTTGCTGTACGCACACTCAAAATTCATTGTATTCGAAAGTCAAGAATTTTTACGAGCTTGGGAAAATAATAATTTAATGGTTAAAAATTGTGAGCAATGGACTGAGGTAGGGTCAGTATATCTATATATATATCTATATATATATATATATATATATATATATATATATATATATATATATATATATATATATATATATATTATTGCTACACTTGTGTGTGTATTTGTGTACACGTGCATGAAATTAATGCCGTCGCGTTTTATGTTTGTTGACTTCTGCGAGCGACAACAAATTTCGTCGTTATTAGCAGAATTTAAATTGCTGTTACCGATCGATTTCGAGCAGGGCTCTCGGTCGGCAACGACGTGCTGGCTATAGCTATATGGCTATGCGGCAATATGGCTATAAGTGCTCTGACCAGCCTGTGGACATTGACATTTTTGGTATCTGCAGTCCGCCAGCGGCGCGGAGCAGAGCGCTTAATATGCCGCCATCGTTCACGACGCGACGTCGCAAAGCTAAAGATGACGAGGCTGTTGTTGCTGCTACTCCTAGTTAGAAGACGCACAGGCAAAGTCAAAGGCAGAGCCAGTTGCTGCATATTAATTTGATAACTTATAAATACATATGTATATATATATATACTATATACTATATAGATATGTATTTGCACACGATGTTATTGCTGGTCTAGGCCTAGGCCACGATCGTTGTTTGGGCATTTGTTAGGCCATAATATGGCCAAGCCATGGCAGTTTTGACAACTTGACAGTCGTGCAGACAAAGACTCAGACACCGACTTAGACTCTGACTCGAACTGGGACTGGGATCGGGATTGGGACAGACAACACTCGACATTGACTCGACTGGTATCTTGGACGTTCTGTAGACTTTATATTGATGGTATGTCCAGTTTTATGTGGCCCATTTTATGGTTGGCGTGTCAATTTAAAGCGACATTTATAAGCAATTTGTAACCAATTCTAACAAACACCTAACGCATGCCTTGCCAACTTGATCAATGTATTGTATACATACATATATATATAAATATGTATGTGCTTGTATAAATATATATCTATCTATTAATTTATAGACAGTTGCATCTTGATCGCTTTAATAATATCAACCCCATCTCGCTCTCTTTCTCTTTCTATGTTGCAGCGGCCGCCCAGCTCATCGCTGTCGTATGGGGGCGCAATGAACGATGATGCTCGCTCGCCGGGCGCTGGTAGTACACCTGGTCCATTATCACAGCAGCCACCTGTCTTAGATACATCAGACCCTGGTAAGTGTTGTAAATCTGATTACATACATACATATGCATAATATATTACATTTGGGCATTATAGTTGATATCAATATCAAACAGATCAGTTCAATTTTTTTTTTGTCGCTGTCAGGTAAATAATTCAATGAAACGTATCGTTCACGTCCGACTGAACAATATCGTTCACTGGCCATTGAATGAGAGCTGAGTAGTTAATTTTGACATTTGGAGTCAACTAAATAGATAATACATGCACACAGATACTCTTCGAGCTTATGCGAAGAGTGTATGCTCTTTACACCTTTGCTATGATTTGTCGCTTTGTCAGCTGTTTGATTATGTTGTTTGCTTCAGCCTGAAGTGTTGCTGCGTCAGTTTGTAGCCAAAGTTGTGAGCGAGCAACTACTTCAGTAAGCAGAGTGAATGCGGCTCAAAGCTTAAGCACACACACACACACACACACATACACATATACAGATACACATATGGTTATGAGTGCGACTGAGAGATACTTAGGGACAACCCTAAGCCGCGACTCGTAGACTGCCTGTCTTTTGCATGTTGCAGAGTCTTCACTTCAAATGTTGTGGCAACCGAGAGATTTTTCAATATTTTGAGTGCGTGCAGCAGCAACAACAACAACAACAACAACAACAACAACAATAACAATAACTTCGCACTTGGCGCTTCTTTTTGAAGATTTTTATGCTCGACGGTGCTCGATGCTCGCTGCTCGCTGCTTGGACTTGGACTCCACGTTGAATTATTTATGGTGATAGGCAAAATATTTTTATGTGTTTTTCTGTTGCCGGCAAGAAAACAAAAGCGCGTTCGGCGCAAACACCACTCGACAGCGACACTCTCCGGGCCACTCGTCGTCTGCCGCTCGAGTGCTCCACGGTGATAATGCAGTTTTCAGTTCAGTTTTCATTTTTCAGTTTTTAGTTTTTCGTTTTTTTTTTTCGAAGACAGCAATACTTTTCGGCCATAGACCAAATGACGCGCTCTCAAGCCCTGCGCTGAGTTTTACTGGCAGAAGGAGGCGCTGCTGCTTGGCCGATGCGCTGGACTTGACGGCAAAAGCAACAGAAGAAAAAAACAAAAACTTTAAAGTGAGCCGACAAACTATTTGCAACAAAAATATTCTAGTCGACTTTTACGAGATGTCTTCTTCTTGCTCTTCTTCATTTTCTGTTGTAGTTTGATTGATTTATCTACACGTCGAGTTACTTTGTAGACAAATTAAATTTTGGCACAGTCGAAGCAGTTGAAGCTGCGCGAGTCTCTGTGTTTGAATGAAAATTATCTACAGTTGAATGAGTTTTGCGGGCAATGAGCAAATTTCAATGTTCATTTCGAGTTTTCGCCATGGTGATAAGAAATTTGCGCGTCGCTCGACGAGCTCACATCAGTTCCCTTAGCCGAGCAGCATTTGCTGCGCGTATTTCGGGCGTACCAAATAGATATTTTCAACATTTTAAGTAGACAGGCAGACAGGCGAACAGAGCTGAAGCGGCAGCCAGGCAGCCAGTCAGCCAGCAAGCCAGCTAGTCCAGGAATGTGGTTACCAAAGAAATTCACTGCTGCTGCACAAATTTCAGTGCACACGCAGAGCCAGAGCCAAAGGGATCTTGGGTTGGGGGTAGCAACCGCCGTCGAGGGTTGCCGTAATTTTATGCACGAATTCGTAAAATGTTATTCAAATGGAAAATGTGATTTTTATCAATTTTGACAGGAATTTTTCGCAGAAAGCATAAAGAAAACGTAGCACAAGGATGTGTCCTCCGACAGCCTCAAGTCTCATTTCATTGTGTGTGTGTGTCTGAGAAGCACTCGAAATGTTTAAGTTGCTCTAATTTATGAGGTCAGGCAATTGCCTAAAGATGTAGAAAATGACAAAACAAATCAAGTATTTAAAGTCCTCAAATTATGAGTGAACAAAATACTTTGCTTTAAGAATTGTCCTAAAGGTGGCACTAGAAAATATCTTTATGAAAAGGAAGTTTTAAGAAATAGCTAAAGTCTATAACAGCATTAGAAGTTCTAATGGTCTTCATTGTTAACTTATCTGCATTTCAAGCTGTAAGAAATATATTTTACTTTGATAATTGTTGAAAAAATAAAAGCCAAGTCCAATTTACTCAATAATAGAAAAGTAATTCATATTCATCTTTACTTATTTGAAAGTATTTAACTTGTAATCGCTTTCTGATGAGCTAGTAGAGTGTCAACCGATGCTCGGAGATTCACATATTTAGGACTGAGTTCGAGGCTATCAAGAGCTAGCTGGCTAGCTCTGTCTGCTTCTCTGCTCCGCTTAATTGCTAGCCTCATCATAATCGAAATTGTTAGGGGCGTTAACGCGACGACTTTTGCCTAGATAGATTTCCATATATAAATAATCCCAGCAATTAGTTGGTGGAAAGCCACAAGTGAGTCGAGTCGGGCACAACACAGACAGCTTCGTGTCAGTCCGCTAGCCAGCCAGCCAGCCAGCTATTTGGATTCAGTTTCGAGAGTTAGTCTTTGGGTCTATATAATTATAGGGCACCCTCATCAACGTCCAGCGTCGCGCGTACCAGCGTTGCATTCAATTAAAAAATATTTTTGTATATCTTTGTGTTCGTGTGCTCTGTGACCTGCCCAAAATGCTGATGGCAATGATGACGGATCTGGACGTCTGTATTTTTCATTTAATTTTTCCATTTTATTTCGGCCTCACTTTGGTTCGGCTTTTGGCGCAACAGTTAATGCGCAATTAAAGAGCCAAACCAGGCGATAAATGTCAGCGTTGTCAGCTATGAAAATATGTTTAAGGTCTGTGAGCGTATTTACATTTGAAAGTCGAACATGTAGCGCTCGTCAAGTGTCGCTTAAATGCAAATCAAAACGAGATCAATTTGATTGCCTTAGCTGCGAAAATGAAAATAAACAAGAACAGCGGGCGACCAGCCCTTAGAGTACACAGTTGGCAGGCAGCTCATAGCCCTTAGTCCGCAACCCTTCGGCGGCAGCTAACCCCCGTCTGACATTGATTGAAAATGCTGCGTGACGTAAATTAACTTTCATGGCATGGGGCAGCCTCAGAAGTGCGTGTTATCCTTTCCGCTCAGTGTGCTCGGCGTGCTTGGTGTTTGGTGCTCTGTGCTTAGCGTTTGTCAAGCCGCAAGACCCACACAATTGCCAATTGTTACAGTTTTAAAGTAACGAGGGGTTGATCAAACTCTCTCTCTCTCTCTCTCGCTCTCGCTCTCTCTCTCGCTCTCTATCTCTCACTCTGGATGTGTGTGTGGCAGCTTGTTGTTGTCATTGTGGCCTTAATGCCACATTCACATCCATGACCTGGAGTGCACTTTTCGCTTTTGCTACTAAGGCGATTATCTCTGTTGCTGCTGTCGCCCAATTTTTGCTTATTTACATTGATGAAATGTGTTACGACTGCAGCGAGAGCAAGAACAACAACATCATTCAGGCTGAGTAGGAACAATAGCAATAACAATAACAGGAAGCTCTGGCCCTCTGGCCGTTGGCTGTTTGTTATCTTACCACGCACAATTAGACAATTTTCATTTGCTCGGCCGACAGTTTCTCATTCACATGACCGCAGCGCCTGAGAGTTTCTCTGTCTGTTTGCTTTTGTAATGTGAAAGCATTTTTTCTCTTTCTGGCTGTCTGTTCTCGTATTTTTGCTGGTTTGCTTTTAATAGTATTACATTTGCTCGGTTTGACAGCAACCGGGGCTGAGGCGGCGCGCTCCATCAGGAACTATTTGGTAAAAGATTCTGGCAGTGATTTAACTCGGTCACAAGCCAGCTAAGGGCATTAAAAGCTGTTCGTTATCAGCAATCGTGGAATGTAAATAGATCTAAAACTAATAGAACTCATATCACTTTGTACAAGTACAAGCTCACGTATATACTTTTATTTATTCATATCGTTCTCCTTTTGTCAGCTCTTTGTCAGAGTGCCCAGCCTCTAAATAACCATTCACACCTCAGCCTCATCAGTCAATCTTGTGATGCTGGCAGCATCTGCCTTTCCCACAACTTTTTAACTCTTTTGTCAAATGCTGACACAATTTCCTCCACCAACGGGGCACAACAAACAACAATAACAACGCAAACGACGATCTAAAAAATTAAAATTTTACGCATTAAACAACTTTTGAATAGAAACGCTCGCACGGCTGCCAAAAATTACCCATATCTGTTGTTGCGTTGTTGCACACCCTGAACCCATTGCCGATGCCGATGCCAATTCAAGACCAAGAGCCAACTGTATGGAGGAAACCAATCCCAAAAGGGGCACCAGCTGCCGCACGTACCCTGGCCAACTTCACAATCATAAAAATTGAAACAGAAATTCGATGTTGCCTGCGCCTTTCATAATGAGCACACCACCCCAGCGCAGGCAGAGCGAAGAGCTTATGTAACATTACGTCAAATTGCACAAAAGGCAATACATCTTCATCCCCTAGCAAACATACACACACACAGAGAGAGAGACAGACTCTGTTCTTATTTTACAATGAAAATTTACGAACTGACTGTTGCATATTCAGTTGCTGCTCCTCTCGCTGCTGGCACATTATCATATTTCTAGGACCGACACGCCAATGAATAGAATGCGCATCGAATTTCCCAGACCTGGGATTGGGCCCGCTTTTATATACATATATACAGATTTACTTTATGCTATGGCGGGGGTTCAGGGTGCGGGCTTCGGGCTTCGGGCGTCGGGCGTCGGGTTTTAGCGCTCTTGCCACATCAAACTCAACGAGCACATCAACAAAATCATCAACACCAGCAGGGGAAAACCCAGCTTGCGACTTGGACTTGGACTCTCCTGTCACTGGCAGAGGTCGCAGCATAGTTGACAAACAAGCAACACCAACAAAGACAACAACTTCGGTGCTTTTGTTGCTTTGTTGCGCTGCTTGCTCTGGGAGGGTTGCGGCCGCGTGCAGACAAAATGCAAACTTCCTTTTTGGCTGATGTTTTGAGGCATGAAATTTTCATATACCATTTTTTTTCACGTTTAGATATCTTTTGTTGTACAAAGAGTCGTTTTACATGGGCTGCTCCCGTGACTTTGACTTGAATTTGAAGTCTAGCTGCCAGACTTATCGCTATAATATAGTTATGATCTGTGCTACACTGGCCTCCCCATAAATTAGTCACAGCTGAACTGTATCAGTTGGCCACAGTAACCATATGCTGATAACGACCTTACACTGTGTGTGTGTGTGTGCGTGTGTGTGTGTGTGAGTGTGTCTTGTCATGATAGACAAGGCCTTTTGCACTTGGTTTATTTTTCGCACTCATTCAGCAGACGCGTCAGTCATAAAAAATCATGTTCTTCTTGACTTTTATTATTCATTATTTTCACATTTATTTCGCTTTCAACAAATTTGCAACTTCAATAATATATCGCCATTTTGTATAAAGCAAACAACAACAACAACAACTAGTGGCTGTCGTTTGCCTTTAATGGAGCTATCAAAAAGTGCAGCCTGCTGATGACAGTGGCTTATCAAGTCGCCAGTTTCCAGTTGGTGGCTGCTGCCGACTGTTGTTGGTGCCCCCCCGTTTAAAATTGCATTTCTCAACACACAAATCACAAATCACTGCAAGGCATGCAATCTCTCACACAAATCATTCCATTTTTGCCCGCGCCGATGTCGACGTCTGCGTCTGCGTCAGCGTCGACGTCAAGTGTCATTAGCGTCACACGCCGGCGACGTCGTCATCGTTAGCTCCATGTCGGACGGGAGGTTCGTTCGCTTTAAGTGTTTATTAGTATGAAACATTTATCAGCAATTATAATTATATGGCTATATGTGTGTGCATTAAATGGTAGCGAACTTTGCGACCCGAGATAGCAAGTGGACACGTTTTTATGGTTGCCACTGTGCCGCACTCTGCCTCGCTCTCTCTCTCTCAGCGATTGTCCACTAAATGCTTTTTAAACGTAAGCCGCAAATTAAGCAACAAATGGCATAGGCTGGACAAAATATCTCGAGTGGATGGATACACACACACACACACACGCCCATTAGTTGAGACGCTAGAGCAGCTTGAGTAGCGTTCAGTGAGTGAGAGAGATGGAGAGAGGGTAGCAATACTGTTTTTTACGCAAACAGGCAACACCTAAGACATTAGCTGCTGTTCTGGCCAACAAGAGGCAGGCCAAAACCAAACATTCAATGACAAATTATGCGCTTTGGCTGGGCGTAGCCACCTGCCAGACCCAAACCCACAGTTAGACCTAGAGGCAGCCCAACCACCAAACCACCTAACCACCTAACCATCGATCCACCTACATAACTACCTGGCCTGCCTGGCCGTTTTCTACCATTAACATTACCATGTTGTTATGCCACCTACGAGCATACCAATTCTATATTAAGTGGCAACGGGAGCGTGTCGTGGGCGTTTTGCTCGGCTCGTTGCAGGGGCGTGTCGTGTTTGGGAAATTTTTGACATTTTGTAATGGGAGCGCGGACGGCGAACCGGCAAACGGGCAAACGGGGCAAACAGACAAGCCAGCCAAATTATCTTGCGTCAACAGGAAGAAAACGTGTAGAAAACATTGTGGTAAATATGTTTCGAGGTAGTCGTAGTCCGCAGTAAGTAAGTAGTAGACTAGCCTAATGATAAACGACATTAGTAAAACATACAGTTCGGGCTGCTATTATTATTGAGAGAGAGAGAGAGACAGAGAGAGAGGTAGAGAGAGGGGGTTGTAGAAACCCCTGTAAGGGGCATAATGAGCACTGAAGTACCAAAAAAACGGAAATGAAGTTGTCGAACCGAACTCGAGAGCCAAGTGGAAACTAACGAGCAGAAAATGTGTAGAACTAGGCGCTGAGGGTTGGGGAGCCTGAGGAGGATCCTAATAGAAAGGTGTTAACAAATTTAATTTCTTTCAATATAAATTCAATAAATATTTAAAAGAATTTGATTATGCGAAATTTGAGTATAAATATAGATTTACAGATATAGAGACAAATAACAAAAGCTAAATCTTAACAGAAAATTGGTAACAAATTTATTTGCTAAAAAAAACCTTAGCTATATAGACATATATATATTTTTTTATATATATTCTGCGACATGTATAAGCTATATAAAGACATCAAAGCCATATACTATGTGCTTGGTTTTAAAGCTGAACAAAAAATGATCCCAACAGATTTTATTCTTGAAGTCGGTTGAGAATTTTCCTATTAAATTCTAAGATATACTAATTTATATACATACATATATTTACTGAAACAAATATAAGATATATAGAGAGATCAATGCCATTTACTGTGTGTGCTGCTCATACGCCCCGAACTGTCTTGCTTTTTGCAATGTAGATCATTGAACTTGTCTTTGTGTCATTTGGCTGCTCTTGTAGCGCCTCAACAATATCAGCGCCAATTGTCTCATGTCCGAAAAAGACGACAACGGCAACGGCAACGGCAACGACAAAGAGCACAAATGGTGGCACATTGGTGTGTTGTTGCCCCGTCTGCCGGCAACCCCCACGCGCATTGCGATCCCCACCCACTGCAGACACATGTGTTGGTTGGCTAAATTTAAACAACTTTTGCCTGCAATGCTTTCAATGGAAAAATATCTTTTGTAGCGCCAAATGGCGCCGTGGCAAAAGTTTCATTTTGTTTGGTTTTTTTTTTTTTTTTGCGTCTTCTCTCTGACTGTTGGCAGTTGGGCTGTAGGCTGTTGGCTGCTGGCTGCTGGTTGCTGGTTGCTGGCGTTTGCTGCCTCTTCAAATATTCATTGAGTTTGAGTAAAAGGCCGAGGCCGAGGCCGTGGCCGGGGCACAGTCACAGGCGCAGGCACGCAGCCATTTCATTAGTAGAGAGGACAAGGCCCGAGCTCGAGCATATGGAACTGACTAACCGACTAAGGCTGCAGCTCCTCTTCACATTTAAATGCGCACATAATTTCTAATTTGTGCCTCTAATTTATGTGCTCCAGCAGCGTGGCCCAAACTAAGCACAACAAACTTGCCAATTTAACGGCGCCCAAGCAAAAAAAAAAAAAAAAATGGAAACGGAAAAGAAAAAGTAAACCAAGAGGAAAACAAGTAAAAGCAAAGGAAGATGGCAGGGAAAAACTTTTGCCGCCACTTACATATAAGAAATAAATAAAGCCATTCCTTCTAATATACAAAAAGCCTCGAACTGAACAAGAAATGAGAAAATTACTTTTTTATAAGTACGACAGGCAGCAAGACAGCCAAGCAGGAGGCGGCAGGCAGCAGGCAGCAGGCAGCAGGCAGCAGGCGGCAGACGGGCAGGAAAAACCAACCACCACCCAAATGGATCCATTCGCCAATCTTTCTCCGCCCAGCGCACACCTTGATGATGTGCGCAGCAGCAGCGACGGCATTGAGTACTTGGCCCATATAAAAAGGGCCAAACATTGCCTAATTTGGAATTGCCTACAAAATGTGCATTAAAATAACTAGAATCTACTACGCCACGCCCACGCCCATGCCTTCGTCCTGCCCTTTCGGCAAGTGAAAGCGCCCCCGCCACGCCGAAAAAGGTGTGTAATAAAAACAAATGTATGTCGTTTGTTTATATCAGCAAGCGACAACTTCTGCCTCTTCTTCCCATCTTTTTTTTCGGCAGATTCTCTTTTCTTTTTTTGGTTTTTCTGTTTGTTTGGGGCTTTGCTTTTGTGACGTTGCGAATGCGCCGCGTGGTCTGTGCGAAATTTGAACCCTTTGTAGCACCTGGTGTGGTCGGAGGATTGTTGTTGTTGCTGTTGTTGGGGTTTCTGCTTCGTCTTCTTCTTTTTAGTGCGCTGCAATGACAAGCAATGAAATCAAAAGGCATGCAGCAAGAACAGCCACAAAAATCGAACTAAATTTTACGACATAAACATAAATTTTATGACAGGCGAAAGAGTAAACGCCCGGGTTCTCGACTGCCAAAAGGAAATCAATTTTATGTGCTGGCCAAAATAACAACAACAACAACTCAAGTTGAGAGAGAGAGAGAGAGAGAGAGAGAAAGACTATAGGCTGACTGCACGTAAAGACCACAAGAAAGCGGGCGTAGAAAAATCTATAAAAAATATGTGAGAACTATTAAAAAGTCGTAAACTGAAACCAACTGAAGCAAGGGACACACAGGGGCCAAGAGGGGGGACGGCAGATAAAGTGTTTAGCTTTGGCTTTGCATGTCGTAAAGTCGCCGTCAGTCAGATAGATGCATAGATCTACATACACACATATATCTATCTATCTATCTATCTATCTATATATGTATGTATGTATATATGCTTGGCCCGGAAATTGTGTAATGCACTGAAACGTTTCTTGGGAGCTGTGAATGTGAACGTTTGCATTAATAATGCCATTAATGGTCACATTACAAGTGTAATAATAATTGTCCTTGATAGATATACTCAGACACACACACATACATATATGGGTATGGCATGCTGCAATTAGGCCAAGCGACTGTCCAACTTGGCTCGGCCTGCATTTTGGCTTAATGTAAACGCATTTAAACGCAATTACTTTTCACTCGATGTGTGTGTTTGTGTTTTCTTACCAACTGACACGTACCAAAGCAATTGCTGTCGTTGTTGCTGTTGTTGCTGCCGTTGTTGTTGTTGATACTGATGATGATTGCTGCCGTCGCTTGGAGTGTCGTCATAAAGATCCTTTATCAAAACGTTAATGGATTGAGTTATATTTATATATACATATATAGATGTCAGTGAGTGTGTGTGTTTATAACAGTTAACTTCTTTTTGTGGCTAGTTCTTGTTGTTGTATGTGTAGCAACCCCCACCACTATGGACAGTGTTTTGGCTTTCTGCAATTGCACACACAGAAGCATTTAATGTAAAGTTAATGAAATGCTTTGTTGGCCCATGTGCGTAATTGTCGAGCATAGGGTATTATTAATTATGACGCACCCTAATTTGAGTCAAGAGCGAAGATACTACTATAAGGCTAGTAGCTAGAAATGTGCTGAAAGCCTATATTAATTGCATTTTAATGAAACTAGGAAATTTGTGTCAAACACGTTATGAAACAATATGAAATGAAACCCTTTTCCAAGGAAACTTCGACTGCAGCATAGATAACTCACATTTGCCTTTGCGAGCAGATCATAAGCGAGCTGATAAGAACAAAATTCATTGGAATTCAGAGCCAGAGAGAGAGAGAGAGGGAGAGAATCGCTCATTAATCAAGTTGCTTGAGTAGGTTTTTAGAATTTACAAATAATACTTCAAGAGTCAGCATATGGATGGCATCAATTACATAACTCTCGATGCGATTCGCTTGCTCAGCCCTATGGCTGTCTCTTTTCGCAGAGGCTAGTACATATAGCTGTCCCTTTCGCAGTGGCGACCACAAATGAAATTAAATATAGGCAGCGTTGCAAAAAAGTAAATCCAATAAAAAAAATATATATACATAAAAAAAAACAAGCAAAAATCGCTGCGGTTGGCGCGTGTTGTTTTTTGTTTTATTCTATTATCAGTTGGCATGAAAAAATAATATATGAAATAAAATAAAATGAAATGAAATAAATGATGTTTGCATATTTGAGTCGCCAATGGAGGCGCTGCATGTGTATGCACTGATAAAAAATTCATTAATTCATATGCGAAATGCAATTAAGCGCAGTGGCTGCCACAAAAAGTAAAAAAAAGCAAAAAAAAAAAAAAAAAATGAAAAAACAAAAAAATAAATAAAACGACAAAGATGACAATTAAAAAAAGCTCGTGGCATAAATAAATGCGAAACAGCAAACGCAGCGGCAGTTAAATTAACAAATTGCATGCATATTTTAAATAAATATAAATATTTTAATAAGATTAAACTATAATGCAGCCAAATGTCAAAGCCGCGCATTCCCATTGGGATAACACAGCGAGCATAAAAAGTGCATTTTGCTTAATTTATGCGGTTTTCAATTACCCTTTTGATATGAATTAATGACCGCACCCGGACGCATATTCAGTTATGCTCTCAGCTCATTCTGGTTTTTGTTTTTTTTTTTCTTACTTTACTTTTATAATATTTCTATCCTCACAATTTAATGAACATTCCCGTTTTAAAGCCAAAGCCATGATATTATAGCAAATATCATAAGGCTAGTTGGGTGGCCTAGCTAAGCTTTCTCTGCGATTCTCTCAAGCATGCCTAACTATCGTGCGCCGCTCTATGCGCTTCTCAAGCGCTGACTTGCTTTCTTTGGCTAACGTTGCTGTTGTTGCTGCTGTTGTTGCATGCTGCACTCAATCATTTAATCCAAATGTTTTGTTTGCAACTACTTTGAGCTATGCGCATTCCTGTAACCGCAACAACATCAACAGCAACAACATTCTTGGGCCCAATGTCTGGCCAGCACAATTTCATGCCCGTGTAAACTATTTGTCGACAATTTTGTCTGCAACAAAAGTCCGCGTGCCACAGCTAGAGCTAGAGCTAGAGACGAGGCCACAGCCAGAGCTACAGCTACAGCCAGCTGGCCAACCAACCAACCAAGCCCAGTCCAACTTCTCAGTCTTAGTCCTCGTCTCGTATCCAGCAAAGCGTTAAAGCGCGCGCTGGCACGAAACTTGGTTGGTCTGTGGTCTCTTCGAGCTCTGCTGGTCAATAGCCGCTCTAATGACCGCTGCAACGTTTGCATCAAGCTCACGCTGCACATCCTTGCCATAAAAATGCACAAAATATGCAAAGTACATCGATTTAAATCAATTCTAAGCGCTATCAGCGCTTGACTTTCGGCTCAGGGCTAGCTACGCCTCAGCCATTGTTATTGCTCTCACTCACCCTCACGCTCTATCTCTTTCTCTTTCTGTTTCTGTTTCGAGTCAGCGCCTTATCAGAAGTTAACGCGTGTAAAGTAAGTTTACGTGTTGCGCGGCAAAGTGCATTGATAAGCCATAAACCAGCTTGAGTTGGGGGTCTCAGCTCAGTCTCAGCTCTCGACTTTCTTTCCTTTTGCCTGCTGGCTGATTAGTCGATCAGCGAATGAATTCAGGCTTTTAAATATGCAAAAGAAAAAAAAAAAGGGAAAGATGAAGCAAAAGCAACGACGACGTATGAAAAGTAAAGGGCCAAAAAGGAAAATCAAGCAAAACGGCATTAAGAGCCTCTTAAGAGGCAACTGCGTTCACAAGATTCGCAACTTGGCTCTACACAGCTCTTGGCCAACTCCAGCTCCATTATAGCTCATTATCGCCCCGAGCAGCGTCTTACATTATGTTGATGAGTTTTTTTTTTTTTTTTTTTTCTCCTCTTACTCTCGGGCCATTCTAATAGAAAAGTTCTGGCTGTCCCAGAGATGAAGGGAGAAAGAGTGAGTGAGAGAGAGAGAGAGTCAGGTAGATACGAGTAGCTAACAGCCGCTGTGCTGTTCATTAAAAGGCTGCCACGCCCACAATGGCTTTCATTAATTGTTGACAATGATTACCTGGGGCGATGGCCCCAATGGCCAACTGAAGACCAACAAAAACAAAACAGAAACGGAGCACAGTGAAGCGAAACAGCTCGAGCAGAGCGAAGACATTACGTTGCGTTGGCCAAGCGAAATGCAATTTCAATTTCCAACGACAGGTGATAAATAAATCGAAACGCAACGAATTGAAATGAATCGGCATCGGTGGCATTGGCAATCGATTCGATGCGCTGCGTCCCGAATGAAATTGCGCCATATTTGGGCGTTATTTGTGGCCAATGCCACCAAGCCAAGCCGAGCCGAGCCGCATCGACTGGCAGAGACTGAGGCTGAGGCATTTAATTGCCACCACGGCGTTTTTGACGTCTACGCATCAGAAATCGAGGCCCCATTGCAGCCAGCCGTTTCTGCTGTGTGCATTTTGAAAAGGTGTTTTGTCGCGCAGACCTCCAATCCAAACACCCCAGCCCAGAGTCCCATGCACTCCAGTTCAGTTCAGTCCGGACAGGTCTTCTTCTTCATCTTGTTGTTGTTGTTGTTGTTGCTGCTGCTGCTGCTGCTGCTGCTGCTGGTCCCTCTCTGCGAGTGCGAATTGGCATTTTATTTTGCGCATTTGGCATTTTCGGGGCGCGTTGTTCATTTAGCCGTGTTTAGTGTCTGTCGCTGTTGCGCTTTTTAATTTCATTTCGATTTGTTTGTTTTTTTGCTGTCTTCTTTTATGTCGGTGTCAGTGTCGCTACCTCTCTCTTTCTCGCTTACATTGGCAGCCAAAATGATTTAAGATGTTCGACTGTCAGTGCTGACAACATTGACAGTAAAATTATATCTACGCGCGCTGCAGCAGGTTAATTATCATTGATTTATTTACAACTCAAATCGAACAAAGAAGAAGAAGAACAGCAGGCATAGGACATGTAACAAGGACATGTCGAGGTTACAGAAATAAGCTTCACAAATATTCATGCTCTACAACTAGAAGAATCTGATTGAATCTTTGCTTAGAGCTAACTCCTCTCTCTCTCCCTTTCTCTTTCTTTGTATTAGATGAATCATTTCTTCGAGTTAGGCTTCAGATAAACCCTTATATGCTATATTCTATAGTTGAAATATCTCTTTAGAGTAAAGCAAAGAACTGTCAACCAAGAAACATCTTGGTTGATTCTCTTAAGAATCAAGCACATATATCAGGAATATATCCATGCATAAGTCATGCAGATATTCCATATTATACTTGGAAGCACATTCTTCTATATAGGATTCATAAAATATACATAAATTATAATTTCAATGAAATCTGTCTTTAGAGTAGAGAAATCTCCTCTTCTAATTAATATGCATAACATTTTTTTTTTTTTGCACACCAAATAGTTTATGGTGTCCATATGATTGGCTTAAAATGCCATAAAACGCAAAAACAACAGCGAAAATGTCGATGAAAAAACGTATTAAAAATAAAATAATTTATTGAAATGAAATGCGTGTAAAGCAAGCTAAAAAGGCGAGTGAAAAAAAATGAACCATGACAGCTATAAATATTTTCAAATAGACAAACAAACAACGACTAAATCAGCAACAACAACAAGCAAATAAAAAAAAAAAATGTAAATCTGTGCGTTAATTTGCATTTTTGTTGCATGATAACAAAGGCAGCAGCGAGCGGCAAACGCGTAAACCGCAAGCAATATTAAAACACGAGACATTGTTAAAATATTAAATTAAAATTAACATTGCCAAATGGCAAAAGCATCAGCGCTGCTGTCGGGTCGGGGTGGTCCATAAAATGGCTTGTCAAAGTGAATTTAAAATAATTATTGTGCATAATGCGGCATGGCGCGTATTAAATTAAATGCTGCACAATAATCGAATTAATAACAATAATGTATTATTACAAAAAAAAAAGTGGTAAATATATATACACACACACGCAGAAGTAGAGTTTGAAAATATTTCATTTATAAATATATTTTAATGCCTGTCCGCATTATGCGGATTCTAGCGTAAATCCTTTTGTATCTCGTATGTATATATATGTGTATTTTTTTTTATCGCTAATTAATACAAAATTGCGCATTGAATTGTAATTGGGATTAATGAATTGTGGTCTATTGTCTCTCTCTCTCTTTCTCTTTGCAGATGGTAAGTTCTTATCATCACTCAATCCTTCAGAACTAACATACGATGGTAAGTCACATTCCACATTAAGTCATTTAACACATAGAACATACAATACTATACTACTGTAGCTTGTATCGAGTGCACACTGTAAGTGGGGCACGGTCCTCTCGCTTTGGATCTGGTTCACACATTAATCACAGCAGCAACTTGGCCCAGCAGCGATCGAACTTTGATGTCTGTCTATCTCTGGCACTAATCCTCACTCGTCTGGCTGCAGCAGCTTCTGCTCCTGCTCCTGCTTGATCACGTTCGCTGCTGGCCCACGCCCAGTTAGCGCGTCGAGGCCGTGTCGCTTCCTGTTTGCCTGTTTCGGCAAGAAATGAGAAATTTCTTTTTAATTTAGACCTAAACAGACGTGGCAGCAGCCGCAGCAGCAGCTGATAAAAAATCATTATAAAGTTAAATTTTAATTAAAAACTACAATCGATTATAAAAATATGAGGGCAGTCTGTCTGCGGCTCATAAATTGAACACACTGGCGGTCTCGGAGCTTTCAACGTGCATGCCACGCCTGCCCCAGCCAGCCCCCACTATCTGACGGTTGTCGATGATGATGATGATGAACTTGTGCCAATTTTTGATGTGGCCACTGGCCATCGATGTTAGCGCTGTGCGCAGTGGCAGTTGCCAGTTGCCACAGTTTGATTGTGGCCAGCCGATAGCTGCTCGCGATCCAGACCCTTGACGTGATTATATAAGCAGCGCGTTTCGCTTTCATTAATGAGCAGCAGCAGCAGTAGCAGCAGCAACGGCAGCCAGCGTTTGCCTGGCACGTGATTTTTTGCTGCAAATTTGATTTATAGCCTGGTTGCTGTCTTGGCTAAGCTGCCGGTCGGCCGGCTGGCTGGCCACCGCATCTGCACTTTATCGAAAAAGTAATAACCCATTGCAGCTGTCCGTCGCGTCTTTTATGGCGGCACGCAGCGTTAACTTGAGGAATGGTGTGTAAAATCATTAAAGACGTTCGAAATTAGCAATAGTTGTAAAAAATTGTGCAACAGTAGCTGTGTCATCCGCACTCAAACACAGAGCAACGGCCAGACGGCATTGCCCTTGCCGCATACGCCCCGCTCGCCGTTAGACGGCTATTAATTTGTTTTTGTGCTGGACCAGGACCTAGTAACCCAGTAAACACTGCCAGACAGACAGACAAACACACACAGCGTTAACCTTTAGGCCTTGCCGAGAAAAAAAAGAAATATCCGAAAATGAAAATGAAATATGCCAAAACGTGTAATTTGTATTATAAGCCCTATAGAGGGAGAGCGGCGCAAGGACTGAACTGGAACACGGTTTTGTGTGACTTCTGTGCGCCCACAACAACAACAACAAATGCAACGGCCATGGCCAGGGCCAGACACACAGACACACAGCCACAGCCAAACCGAACGAAAGCGAGTGAGAGCGAGCGAGAGAGCGCGCATTTAAGCACAACTTTAAATAATCGTCTGTCAGAACTGTCAAACAAGCCGGCGAGCGCTAGAATTAATGGCACAGTGCAAGACAAAGAGAGCGTGCGAGTGGGAGAGTGGGAGAGTGGAAGAGAGGCCGAGTAACAGTTGTTGTCGTTTGCAATTTGTTTGCCCTGCGCAGGCGCAAAGCGTGCATTGAACCTGTGCCTCAGCCTCTGCTACGGCCTCTGCCTCTGCCTCTGCTTCGGCCTCTGCCTTGGCCTGTGCCCGTGGCAGTTACCCGTATGTGGAGCAGACACCGTCACAAGTTGAATTATTGTTTTTGCGCGTATCGAATGAGCGAGAGAGAGAGAGAGAGAGAGCGAGAAAGAGACTGAGGTAGAGGCAGAGAGAGAGAGAGCGAGAGAGCACGCGACAACGAGAGACGGCGACGCAGTCGCAGCGAGTTAAAAACAATGTCTGCCCAGGCGTCGACGTTGCTGCCAATGTCGCTGCGGTGCTTTATCACTCTTGCCTGCCGCACTCCGCCCACCTACTCGCCATGCAACTGTATCTGTGTCTGTGTGTGTGTGTATTGGTGTATAAACTTTACACAAAATTAATGCGCTGTGCCGCAGCGGGCGAACTTTCAACTGTTGCTGCTGCTGCTGTTGCTCTGGCTGCTTCAAGATGAAAAATTATTGCTTTTAATTTATTGCATAAACAAAAGCAATGTGTGTTGGTGTGTAATAGCGTTCAAGGTCATGGTTAAAGTGTGCACACACACACACACACAGTGACGTCGCGTTGGCTGCGCTGCTTGGGGCTTTCCCCGGCGTCGCAGTCGCAGTCGCAGCGCCGCCAACTGTCAAAAATGATTTAGTAGTTCAAAGCCGCGTTTTGTTGTTGCTGTTATTTGTTGTTATTGTTGTTGCCGCACATCATTTTTCGCACTTTTGCCGACTGCCGGCGACCGTTGCCTGTCAAAGGCAAATCTAACAACAACAACAACATCGAATCGGCAGCATTTGACACTTGCAGCGGCCATTTTGACAGCTGCTAAAGGTCAAAGTGAAAGGAAAAGTGAGCCAGGGTATTTGACAGATTACACACACACACACACACCCATCCAGAGACTGACAGGCATGTGTTTTAGTGTCAGTCATTCATTCAATTGTTTCGTTTAAAGCTGTCCGTCCCATCAGTAAGTTGTCAAGTGCAGTGCAGTGCACTTTTTGAAGCATTCTCGCGCGGTTTTTATAGTTCATTGCGCTCAATAAACTCAGCAAGCCAGCCAGCCAGCCAGTCAGTCAGCCAGTTAGTTGGTCAGCAAATGACAGCAGCAACCATAAAATGCCATATCAAAATCAAAAACAGGCAAAATTAACTAGTCATAAAAGCGAAGAGACGACGACTAGAAAGCCATTAAAAAACAAAATATACAAAATATACAAATTTATACACAAAACCAGAAACATCAACGCCAAACGGCAACTGTTGATAGATCATTTCAAATCTATATATATATGCATATATATAAATACATATATACATTTGATTTGTTGTTGTTGCTCTGCGCACAGCTGACAAATTCAAAACTGAAACTGAAAACTGAAAAGCGAGCGCCACGGTTAAAAACTTTGATTTATGATGTTGATAAATGAGAATTTAATAAATTTGCTTATTTGCTCGTCGCGTCATTCAATGGCCGAGTGTCGGCTTTGGTTTCGGTTTCGATTTCAGTATTGAGTTTTTAGTTGCCAATGCGAAAATAAAATAAAAAAAGCTGATTCGAAATACAAAACTCAAATGACCAAACATCAATTAAAACGCTAGCTAGCTAGCTAGCCCGGGGTACATTGAGTTGGGATTGTGAATGCCCGCTTTGATAGACAAATGATGGCGCTTATTTCAATAGATTAACATGCTCTTAATGTTGTTTGAATGTCTTTTGGCTCTGATTTGTTTTCGCTTTGCATATCAGTTTCTTTGTTTGCATTCGCTGTCTCCGGAGGCATCCATTTGCGAAGCAATTGGCAATTAACGATGGCATCGCTGAGATGAGTTTTTAACTGAATGCTCGACACAAAGCAATAAACTAATTTGAAGTGTGGGTTTTAAAGAAAAGGAATGAGAGGAGTGTTAGACTAGAAGAGTCTTCTTCGAAATGGAAAGTCTTCTCTAAAGAGAGCAGTGAGGAAAACTCGTTCCATTCCTATTAAACGAAAACACTTTTACAAGAGCTCATCATTTATTATTCAATTCGTAAATTCTTTGCCCAATTGAATTCATCTCTTGATGCATGGCACTTGAAACATATAAATAATACAATTTACTCTACTCTCGACTCATCATAATTCCAAAGCATATGCGCGGCAGCTTAAGCTGCCAAAAGAAAAAGAAGCCAAGAGATGAACCTGGAGCTGGGTGTTGTAGTTGGAGTTGGAGTGGCACGTCCAATCCGGCTCGAATACATAAATCCACCACAATATGCGCTTGATATTCACTTGATGCGCCCGAATCCTGGCGATTGTCCTGCTGAATTATGCATGCAACAAATTGTATAAAAATGTGTGCAACTTTACGTAGTTACGTGCCGAAATTTGAAAATCAAGCGACCCCAACACACACACACACGCACACACACACACCCACACACGATGCTGAAATTTGAGGCATACTTGTCAGAGCAGTTGCCAGCCAGACAGAGGTCTCATCCTTACTTTTAGTGGATGGGATAAGCCAACCCTCAGAGGAGTAGGCAAGTTGCCGGAGACGATTGGGACTGGTCTCTGTAGCGTTTACAAAGTGATTACTCGTGTTTAAAAATTGATGACTGCTGTTGGACACGTTTTCAATTTGAACAGCGGCCCCCTCGTCGACAGGTGTCTACATTTAACGAAATTGAAACTTGTTAATGCTGAAAACTGAAAACTCCAACTTTGACTCTGAGAGTGTTCAAAATTTGTCACATAAAAACATTTGCTCGACCTTTGGCATCTCGTTAAACGTCAACGAAACCAGCTCTACAATTTGTCTATTTCTTTTTATAGTCATAGAGAGAGCGAGAGGGAGAGGGAGAGAGAGAGGGAGAGAGAGCGGGAGAGGGAGAGTGAGTGAGACTTGTTGTCATTCTGTCGTATAGCAATTAAATGCTCTGCCTATCGTTAAATCATCGCTGGCGATGATTGACTCGTGGCTGCTGTCCGTCCTTGAAGATTTACGGCCAGTTAAATGGCATGAGGCGCGCACAATATTCGAATTCGGTTTTGTCACATCGTCCGATAATCGATTTCCGAGAGACGCCACACATTCCGGCCTTTTATGATTAGCCATAAAAGTAACGGCGCGGCTATAGTGGATTGGCAACCGGTCGCTCAGACTGTAACCAAATATTTTAATGGCCCCGCAGCGAAATAATGCTGCTCTGAAATTTGTCTAATGAATTGAGCTGAATATTTGATTGTTTATTGTGGTTTTCTTGCGAGCCCAAAGCCAACTTTAAATGGCTGTTAGGTGTGGTCAAGGGCGCCGTTAGTGGAATACCCTCAGCATGGCCAGCAAAAAACGGCAGTGCTAAAAAAACGACAGGATATCCGCATGTCAGAGTAGGCAGTCCGCGCCCTGAGGTATGCAATGTAGTTGGGCTGCATAACTTGAAGGCGTACAGTGTGCATAGGTGTGCGTGAGTGTGTGTGTGAGTGTGTGGACTAGTATGCAGTTAAGCACATTTGAGCCAACTTTTGTGGCAGTTGCATGTAAAGTTTAGACAGGTTTTTATTAGCCAGCAGCTGCTTTCGTTTTGGCTTAAAGTTTGATTAAACTTCAGCATTGATAGCCAGCCAGCTAGCTGCAACTCATGCGAAAAATGTATAGACATTGCCCGTATATAAGTTCATGTATATAAAGACTGAGATATGTATATATACATATATGTGGCCAACTTTGATATAGCTGTGCTGCTCATGGACTACCTACTCAGACACCCACTCAACTAACAATGTGATTGCGCTACAGCAGCAGCAATAGGTGTGGGTGTGGGGCGTGGGGCGTGTGTGGGGCTGTATGTTGGGGCATATCCATTTGCCAAAATAGCAAAACTTGCATAAAACTTTGCGCAACAACTTGGACTTTTTCATCAAACAAAACAACAAACTAAAGCAGAATGAAACAAACTTTTAATGCAGCCAGGGCGAGCAGAGCCAACCAGAGGCAAGCAGGAGCAAACCCACATAGCCGTAGATAGACACACACACACATACACACACACTCTGGCACAGCTGTCAGTCAGTCCAAAATATTTCCACACACACACACACACACACACACATACATAGATAGAAAGACCAATACAGAGACGGCTCGCCAACATGGCGAACAAAAGTTTCCACGCTGCGGCAAAAAGCGGAAATGCATTCAAAATCTAATATGGCAGCCATGGTCATGAGCAGCAGCAGTAGCAACTGCGACTCTTTGCTGGAAAAGTAGCAGCTAAACAAAAAGTCTAAAGAGTGCCAAAGAAGAAAATGCAATTTTCTGAAAAACCCATTAAATGTTAGCCAGCAAAAAAAAAAAAAAAAAAAAAAAAAGGAAAGGAAAGGAAAGGAAAAGGAAAAAAATAAACGACGTCGACTACAACGATGAGAACTGCAAATAAAGCAAAAGCAACAGCAAAAGCTGAAGCTGAAGCTGAAGCCGTAGCAGAAGTTTGGCTGGGTGGGAGGCGGGGCCAGTGATAGACTAGCTATGTATAAAAGTATGTGGAGCTGCCATTGCTGCCACTGCTGCTGCTGTTGCTGCTGTTGCTGCTGCTGCTACTATATAAAATGCCATCCGACGCCTCATGCCGAGCATGACTTGTGTGTTTAAAAAGGCAGCGCCTTTTGCATGAAGCCATTAAAAGCACTTTAAGCCAACGAGAAGCTCAAACAATGAGTGCCTTAAAGTTGAGTCGCTCTGCAGCTGCACCATGTCCCTGCACAACCACACATCCACAGTCACAGCCACATCCATATCCACATCCATATCCACATCCATATCCACATGTCATATACAAGGCTCCCAAAAGGCGGCGCCTGGCGCAGGCAGAATGCGCTGATAGAGCCATTTACGCCGTCAGCACATAATGATGACAATGCAGGCGAATGGTGGGTGACTGTGTGTGTGAGTGTGTGTGTGTGTGTGTGTGCAGCAGCAGCAGCTGCAACGTCTACTGACGGATTTCCATGGCACATAACAAACATTGCCTTGGGCCACGCGCGTCTGCTATTGAAAGGCGCAGGCGATGCTGCAGATGCAGACTTGGCCAGGACGAATGGAAGCAGCCAAGCAGGAGTAGTAGCAACAGCAGGAGCAGCAGCAGGAGCAGTAGAAGGAGCAGCAACAGCAGCTGTTGTTATTTCTATGCCATGTCCTCGTGTCTGTTCATTTATCTCGCAGCCACTGTCTGTGTGCGTGTGTATTTGTGGCAAGGATATATGCCTGACGATGAAATTTAATGGGGTGCTTTGATGCGATTGGTTTTCATATAACGCAGGCGCTTAAAATCATCGAATCATTCAAAAGAAAAGTGAGCTGACTGCTGCTCCACACACTCACACACACACAGAGATACAGTCATGGCTGGAGCAGGCGCCAAGAGAGCGCCGAGCTCCAAACGTTGCCTGGCAGAAGAAGAAGAAGACGAGGAGGAGCAGCAAAAAAAGAAAAACACGCAGCTCGTGTATAAGAATTTTTCTGCTGACTGGAAATAAAAGAAATGTAGAAAAAATACGATAGGAAAGAGGAGCATAGAAAAGCTGGAGCTGCTGCACACGACGTGTGTGTGTGTGTGGGGCATTTTGCTTGGCTAAAGTCCCCGACTCGCTGTCGGTTTTTATATAAAAGGCAGCCACGAGGATGGCGATGGCGCGATGGTGCGATGATGACGACAACTGAACTCAACTCAACTCAACTTTGAGCCAGAGCTGAGCTCAGCACGAGGAGAGCCGCAATCGCCGAGCAGCGTTGTCCGAGGCGAAGGAGTCGCGCAATAGCTTGTCGTGGCCTGAAGTTCTCGCCAATACGCACACAGCCAGCTGTCACACACACACACACACACACACGTGAATGCTTTGTTTGGTCTGCGCATGAAAAAAAAAAGAAAGAAAGAAACGGAAGAAACTTTTCTTCATTTTATATTGTTGGCATTTATTCGAGTGTTGTTTTATTTCATGCTCTTGCTTTTCACTCACATTTCTAATTCTTCAGTTTTATATGGTATTCAAAGTATTCATATTTACAGTATTCTTAGCATTCATAGTTACAGTTCATTGAGCCGTGACTTCTATGATATATTATGGGAAGAACTTAACTCTTTGTCAATCAACAAGTCTGCAGCTTATAAAAGCTGGAGAGTGTTGAAACTCCTACACTTTAGAGACAGTTTGCTTGCAACAAGACACATTAACACAATAAACAAGCTGCCCCCTGGGGCTGGCCCATTAGTCAAAGGCTCTGGCGAGGACTTACTACAAAAGAAAACAAAAGCAGCAAAAGCACGGCCTAAGACTCGGAACCGCGAGCTGCCATGACAAGTCACTCGAACGAATTCAAGCCTGTCTCTCTGTGTCTGTGTATGTGTGTTTTTGTGTGTGCAGTCAAGCAGTAAGCAACAAACATTACACACACACACACATACATGTGCAGCGCGCACTTTATCGATTATTGTAGCATACTTACTGGCGTCATTTTGTGTTTGCCTTCAGCGCGAATTACTCTTGCTCCTATGCACGCCTTTTATATAGAAGGCCCACCCATGTAGATTTGTGGCGCACTGCCACCAGAAATTACTCAGCTTAGTTGAATTTCGAGCTGAATCATGCTCAAGTGCAAGTAATGGCAATTTGCTGGACAGTGTAAGCGGCCAAGTAGTAGTAGGCTATGGACTGTAGTGGGCTGCTTTAAAAGTTCTGTTTTATGAACTCGCAAGCAAGTCTAGTCAGATTACTTAGCTCTATATGTATAAGAACGACAAACACATGCACACACACACATATATGTATGTATATATAACACTCTCACACACACACACACTCAGTGAGATTTGGCCAAGTTGCAGACGCAATGACAGCGACTATTTAACACGCATCATAGCATGAATTTTATGTGCACACACACACGCACACAGAGAGACAATGGGTATGCGTGTGTGTGTGTGTGTGTTGTGGCTGTAAAAAAGGAAAAACCAGTGTCAAGGTTAACGACCAATGAATTTATTTTGCTTGAATAAATTTTACGATAATGAGGAAATTGTCGTTGTCGTTTTGGGTATTTTTAATGGCCGTAATGTTGGCGCTTGCTACACGTTATTCTGATTGTTGTTGTCGCTGTTAATGCGCCTGCGTCTTAATGCGCAAGCGAGATGCCAAATATACACACTTGCATGCGTGTGTGTGTGTGTGTGTGTGTCTGGCTTTGTTATTAAAAAATGTCAGACAATTAAGCAGCAGCCATAAAAGCGAGAAAAAAAGAAGAACTGAACCAAACAGACTTACGCACACACACACACACACAATACGTATATTGTATTGCTGTGTGTGTGTTTGCCACATTAATATAGTTTCACGATTTGTTTGTCTGGGCGCTGGCGCTTATCAGAAATGCCTCAAACGTTTTTCAATTTCCGGCTGGCACAGTTTCCGCTGCGTTCCTCAGCTTAACTGTAGCTGATGAAACTGGAACTGGAACTTGGTGCTGGACTCTGCGCTCTCTATTTGACTTTGGGGCATCCTGAGCAGAACAGCCTGGCTAACTCCCTGTTAAAGGACTTGCATTGGACACCGTGCGCAACTCCATTTTACGTAACATTAATTCTGTGATTTATTAGGGTCACGTGACCAGCGCAACGGACGAGTGAGCCGCCCAAGTCACGCGGCAGCCGGACGCTGCGACAGCCGCTGACCGCAAGCAGCAACAGAGTAGACAGAAGGAGGCAGGAGGCCAGCAGCTAGCAAAACTCATCAAATGTAGCTAATTTAAGCCAAATCAGTTGTAGTCACAAGGCGTACAAAAAAAAATCGCTTTATAATATATATGTGTTTGTATATGTATATATAATATAAGGAATTTCTTAGTCAGAGGCTGGCAAAAGAAACAAGTTTTGCTGTTCTTGACTGACTGAGTGTGTGTGTGTGTGTGTAGGTGTCATAAAGTGCATTCACATGAATGCGATAAAGTTTATTGTCAGCTCGCTGCGACCTGGCTGGCAACAAGAAAAATTAATACCAAAGCATTTGCCTTGCACACGTTGTTGTTGCTGTTGCCAGAGATCGCACACGCCTACGCAAACATGTCGCAACTGTCATTTCAGCTTAAGTTGGTCCATTGTACGTTTATATTAGTCGCGCGGGCCTGCGTTCAGATAAAGAGCGAGAGAGTGCGAGAGGGAGAGACATGAGCCACAGCTCCTCCGGCAACTCCAAGTGCTGTTGATATTCTTGTTGCTGTTGCTGTTGCTGTTGCTGTTGTTGTTGTTGTTATTCGCCGTGTGTGTCTTGTGTGAGAGCAAAGAGTTACGAGCTGTGCGTCTGACTTTCAAATTCATTTCAAGTGTAAAGCGATATGTGGCCTGGCAGGCAGACAGACGGACGGACGGACGGACGGACGGACAGAGAATGACTGAGAATGAGACTGGCAAGATGATGGGGACGGTTGGCGGGTGCTGGGCGGTGGGCGATGGGTTGGGGACATTGCGGAGCCTTCCTTGTCGCGTTGGGTGACAAACTTTGCCTTTTGCTTAAGTTACAAGTCATGTTCAGCATTTTTTCCCGATTTCTTTGACTTTGGCAACAAAAATTTTATTGAATTTGCAAACAGCATCAAACATCGACCATGGATTGCCTGAAAGCCTTGCCATATGCCAGTTAAGCTGACACGCCCACTTCGAGTGCACATGCTAAAAATAAAATGAAATAACATACAAAAATAAAATAACATACAAATTTATTTATTTGTGCATTTATACATTTTTAAACTAAGCTTTTGAAATCCATTTTTGGGCTTATGGCTTTTTTAATGCATTAGACACGAACACAACAACAACAACAACAACAACAATAGCAACAACAAATGTAACAACAACAACAACAACAACAGCAGCTACTATCTCGCTTTCACACCCACGCTTCACCTCTCACTCTCTCTCTCTCTTGCTATCTCTTTCGCACTGTGTGCACATTTAAGTCTGGAATTATTTTTATAACTATGCGTGTAAAGCTTCCTTTTTTTCTGCATTTATTTAAATTTAACAAAAAATGTAAAAATTGCAACGGAAAATGCCAGCAACAACAACAATGGCAGCAGACACGGAGACAACGTTCAGTTGTTGTTGTTGCTTTTGTTGTTGTTGTTGCTTTTGCACAGTCGTAAAGCAGCTGCAGCAGCGCCACCTTCCGGCCGAACTGAAAACATAGGTGAAACTCACAGTTTATGCCTGCTCGAGATAAGAATACCCTGTAAAGTTAACGTGAGGGCGACATTTAGATAAACAAAATAGGCGAAATAGGAAAATGATAAAAATTTAACAAAATTAAATTAAAGTCTGCAAATATTAAAGATAAAAGTCAGAAAATAATAATAATAATTAAATTTTAAAAAATAAGTTTAAGGGCTTTTTTAAATTAGGAAAATTAATAATAATAAAGTTTATATGCTTAATATTACTGATTAATAATGCAATAATACAAATAATAAATTTGACAATTATTATATTCAAATCGAACATAATACTATCTTTATGTTTTCTTTCAATAACAAAATGCACATAAGAAAACTATGAGCTTATTACAAATTTAATTCGATATCAAATTTAATTCGATATCTAGTGTATAGGGTATGCGGGAAACAATACGCCCTTCGTAAATTTAGTGCTAAAAAAACACAATTGGGAGCAACAAGAAAAAAAATGCATAAAAAATTTGTTTGTGTGTGCAAAAAATTACACAAAAGAGTTTGCAAAATATTGCAGTAAAAATACAAAATGGAGAAGTGCACAAGAGAGAGAGAGAGAGAGAGAGAGAGAGAGTGAGTGAATGGAAAAGAGATAGGTATAGAGTCACATGAGATGACATGAGAAATCAGCTTAAACGGACTTAAACGCAATTTAAAATGTTTAAATGGACTCATGTATTTAATACATTTAAAATAAAAATATAAAATGATAAAATATATTTATATAAAATGTATGTTATATATTTAAAATTAATACAAAATAATGCAAAATTATACAATATAATTTTATAAAATTTGCTATTGTTAACTCATTTAATTCAAAGATATTACAAACAGTTTAGATTTATTTTATACCAAAATATATTAAATATATTTTAAATATATTTTATAAAAGTTACTTTAGCTTGATCCTCGGTTAATTCGAATTTGGCTACAATTTGCATATTTCAATGTTGATTTTCGGCTCAAACTGGTCAAAACACTTTCAGTCAGCCGACGGCAATTGCAGCCTCGCTACCAAAAGCAATTCACTTGCTCAGCTTCCCCAACGCCCTCTCCCTTTCCCACTCTCTCACTTTCATCACATTTTGTTGGGCACCTGGTCTAAGTGCATTCATTAAAGCAACGTTTGGCCACGCCCCCCAACGTTGCCCACTTGGCTCGCATTTCACACGCTCAACCAATTGGAAAATTTACACGTGCAAAATGATGAAAAATTGCTGCGGTTTTCTTTTGATTTTTTTCATTGTCGTCATGCGAAATTGTTTGGCATCAAATTGGAAAAGCCAAAAAAAAAAAAGAAAAGTGGAAAAGGAAAATGTTTTTTCCTGCAACATTTTCATTTAAAGTTTAAAGCGAAAAAACGCCGAATTATATGTATAAATATGTATATAGAATATATGTATATGTATGTATGTAGATATGTGTATGTATGTATAGAGAGAGATATCTGCATTTACTTGTTGTTTTCTACATTTTATATTTAAAAAAAAAATAAATTTTTAATGTTTTGCTCGTTTTGTGTGTTATTTAAATGTGAACATTGTTGTCGTTTTGTCATTTGCTTGTTGTTGTTGTTGTTGTTGCTTTGTAATATTTTTAATTTTGCGCAGGCAGCGACATAAATCATTTTGTCGCGCATTGCAAAAATTCCAAAAGAGCAAGGCGAAAAAATTACAAAAATTTTTAAATTAGCTCGCAAAACACACACACACAGAGAAAGAGACATTGGGAAGGGGGGCGACTGGGTGGCCCAACTTTGGGACTGGAATTAAATTTTCATATGAAAAACTGAGCAGCAGCAGCAGCAGCAACAATGTGTTAGAGTGGGCGAGTTGGGGGGTCGTTGGGGGAAACAAAGCCAAATAGTAGAAAATTGGAAAGATGAAGTTGATTGTGATAGCAACAATGTTGTTGTTTTTTTTCCTTGTTGCTGGTGCCGAGGGCGCGCGGGCGTGGCCAGCAATAGGGGTACTCTGTGCTGCCGAAGCGGAAAAAAAAGCAATTTTCAATTTTTCTACACAAAAATGCGAGCGACGACGAAGCAAACGCTGCTAAAAACTTTGACGACAGACAGCAAAAGTCAGAGTGGGCGGAGGGGCAGTGGGTTGAAGGGGGTGGGGCTACGAGGCTGTTAGCTGTTGTTGGATGGGGTAGACGTTTGCGCCTTGCAGTAGTCGCTGGCAAGTGATAAATCATTTCAACTGTCACTTTCGAAACACAATTTTATCTAAACACACACAAATACAGACATACATATAAATATATATATATAGACAGTCAGAGCTACAGATACAGAACAGACTTTGGTATTTGGGATTCAATTGTTGTTGTTGTTGTCTGGGGTGGCTTCTATTTCTAAATGTCGAAATGTCTGCAGTATGGAAAATTCATTCCCTATATATGTATATATATATAAATATGTATATGTATATATGTATGTGTGTGTGTGTGTCTGTGTGTCACTGGTAGTGTGAGCTGCATTTGAACTTTGTGCCTTTTTCTGATAAGAATGCATTGCATTTGGGATTTTTTTTTGTCTTTCTTTTTTTTTGGGACATTTTCTCATCGGCTTTGTAATCTAATGACAGGCCAAAAGAGTCTAGCGCCATTTATCAGCACTTAAGAGTGCGTGTGAGTGAGTGAATGAGAGGGCGGGGGGAGTGGCGTGACACTCAAAAATAGTTGATCTATAAATAGCGATGGCAAAGTGGGAACAAAAATGGGACGCTAACGCTGAGGGCGAAATAACAAATATTTCGTTTTGTTTTTCATCTTGAAATTGTGACAAAAACACGCTGGCTATTTAAAATGTCATAAAATCGTGTTGTCTGCTGCAACAACGACAACAGAAAGAAAAAAAATAAACTTGAAAAACTATTTGGAAAACATTTCTTTGTCGTTTTCTTTGGCGCGCACAATTTTTGTCAATTTATTGATTTAACATTGCATAATAAGCAGCCTAAAGAAATGAAGAAAAAATAAAACAAAACACAAAATCATTAACTTGGCTTTGGCGTCTACAAACAAACAAAAAAAACAAAAAAAAAAGCGCCAACAGCAACAGCTACAACAGCAACAACAACAACAAAAACAACCTTTATATTGACTGGTCGTTGCGTCTCGCCACTCAATTCGCCTTCAATTCGCCTCGCACACGCACACAGAGCAGCAGTTGACTAGCGCCGTCTCGCTTGCACAAGCGCGACAGCTGCAGGCAGCTAAGCAATGGCGCTGCCTTCTTACGATATAAGCAGGCAGCCAGTGTGTGCTCAACTTACGATATGCTTACGATACGGCGACGGGGAAATCTCATGAGTGCGGGCATGTACATAAGTGTGTGTGCCTCTCTCAGAGAGCGCTTCAGCGCAGACTGTTTGGCTCGGGCTATCGTTTGAGTAGTTTTGTTGTTGTTGTTGTTGTTGTTGTGTCGTTTTTGTTTTTATTTTATTTTTTAACTATAAAAACGACAATAAAATTTTTAGTACAAAGATTTATGTGCGAACAATTTGGTCTTTGTCTCTGCTCTGCTCAGCTCAACTCAATTAATTTGTTTTGCTTTTAATTTTGTTGTGTTTGTTTTTGGTTTTGTTTTTTTGTCATTTGTTTTGCTGATTGTTTGAGCGCATATTTTGTTGATTAAACAGGTGCGACAGCTGCGACATCTAATAGCCATTAATATTTTTATTAGAATATATATGCATCTATATTTATTATTATAATTTGTTTTTTTCTTTAAACTAAGCATAGCCGCATTGTCAACCCTCGACTGCAGTTTGTGTGCACGATAAACACCCCACAAAAGCGTCCATAAAACGTGCCCATTACTACCAAGAAAATTGGCCATTAAGAAAACGAGGCAGACGCCTCAATGCTGCCTTGTTGTGCTGGCCAAGTTAGAATTTTAAATAAAGGTGCGACGCCCTCGTTGAGCTGAGAAGTGAAAGAAGCAAAAAAGAATGAAAATGAAAATAATGGGAATTGGGGCGCGAGAGTTAGCCACCCTCGGCGCTGGCAACGCCCAGGCACTTGGGCTGAAGTCTCTGCTTCATTCCTTGGCTTTGAGAGCCAATAAACCAAATTATTATTAACGCCATTTTCATCTTATTTTGTACACTTTTTCATTTAAAGTTTTATGACCATTAAGCTGAGAGCAGTTCGAGCCGAGCAGAGGTTATAAGCCTCAGATAGTTGTGGGCGTAAGCTCAAAGCGTTCCACCTGTCAATCTGACTGTCTGTGTCTGTGTGTGCTTCTCTCTCTGTCTCTCTCTCTCTATGTGTGTGTGTGTGTGGCTTAACATATTCAACATACTGTCAATATTGTGCAAATCTTGAAAGTTTGACAAGTGTTACAAATCGCGTGCGACAGTTCGTTGAGTTGAGTTGAGTTCAGGTTTTTCGGGGGGCTTTGCGCGGCGGCCAGCTTAAGACCTTAAGAACCTTAGATATGATAGCTTACGCCAAGATAGATATGAATTTATATGCATATACATACATATATAGATAGCTGGCTAGTTTATCGTACATTTGTTATATATTTTATTTGATAATTAATGCGCGGCTTTTCCAATTTCCATTTGCAGGACGATGGTGTCGAAGAGAATGGTCCTCACCTGCCGATGCTCGCAACGCAGACGCCTCCCGGCGACTGTATTCCTCAGTCTTCCTTGGCAGTCCTGGTAAGTAGAGGAGAGTCTATACTTAAGTTAACTTTAAGCATGAACACCCCCTCCCCCGCCTCGTCTCTCCTCGTCTCTGGTAACCCTTATCAGTCTTACGCACCAACTGACGTCAATGTTTCCATTAGATTTCATTGATTTACAATATCGTATTTAGTTTGGTTTTGCTTTATTCTCTTTTTTTTTTCGGCGGTTTGTTAAACGAAAACCTGCCGCATGACAGTGGTGTGGCATTGTTTTTTTCGCTCTTTTTTTTTGTGTATTTTTTTTTTTTTCGATTGTTTTGTTGCGCTATCGCCGGCACCAGCAGCGAGATCTGTTGGCCAGATTGTGCCAAAGAGTTAACGTTAATGGCAGCGACTACTAACAATGGCTGCCACTGCCTCTGCCGCTGCCTCTGCCTCTGCCGCCTCACGGCCAGGCGCAGTAGGTAATTTCTATAATGATATACGAACTTGCCACAGGCCACTAAAATGCCAAACAAAGGCGCTGCAACTAGGCTGACTCGACTGGCCAACAACAGCCTCCCTCAAGTCCATGCGGCTGATAATGGCATTTGCAGCCGAATGGATCAGCCAATGCCACAAAAAGCAGCTTCGACTCTGCAGCAAGCATGTCGAATTCATTTGGATGAAAACAAATTCAAAAAGAAAAAATTAAAACAAATAAAAATATAAATATGTTATAATCAATAAAAATGTATATTTATTATAATATATTTAATATAAATAACTATAAAATAAATAAAAATAAAAAATATATAATGTTGTGAAGAAAAAAAAATTAAATAAAATCTATTTGTATAGATATATAACAAAAATAAAATAAATTTAAATAGAAATATAAATTTTTATTTATTTTATTATATTTAATATTTAAAAAATAAATTAATATAATAAAATAAAGTAAAATTATATTTCTATTTATTTAATTTATTTTAAATTTTTATTTATGCATAACTACGTCGCAAGCATATCTAAATAATATATATAGCCTATCTATATATTAGATATATATATTTATATTTGTATTTTATTGTATATCAAAAATGATACGATTCATTCCATATATAGTATATATATAATTCAGTTTATATATAGTTATTTATCAAATTCCATTCCTGTAAAGTCTCTGCCGCAATTCTGTTGGCCATTGTAGTCGAATTGCCTAGCTTAGCCAATGTGGCGTAGCTTGAAGTTCGCATTGCGTGCCAATTACCTACAGCTTTCTTCACACACACACGCCGTATCTGTGTATGTGTATTGGTCTATGCTGTAATCAAAATTCCAAATGCCAGCAGGTTGCTCACTCGAGCAATTCGTTAAAGTCAATTTGCAAATCATTTTTCCATTGAAACTCAATCTACGTCCACGTGAAAATACCCAAAAGGAATGAACTTGCGGCTCAGCCAGTCAGCCAGTGAGCCAGTGAGCCAGTCAGCCAACAGTCCATTTGTCCATCGTCTCTAGTCTCTTCTTTGGTCTGTCGTCTGTACAGATTTAGCTACAGCCACACAGCGCCTCACACTCCTTTGCCGCATCGATAATAATGATTTTCTTTGAAATGCATACTTGAGCTCCAGCTCCAGCTCCAGCTCCAACTTCAGCCTCGACTTTGGCCTCGTGGCTATGGCTTAAAAAACAACAACAACAACAACAACAACAAAACTGACAGACAACTTTGTGTGCTCTGCAGCTTAGCTCCTCTCCTCTTCTCTCCTGCTGCCTCCTGCTGCCTACATTGCCTCCATTGCCTCTGCTGCTTGCTTAGACTTCGATGGCTTCGAACGTGGTGTAATAATACTAAATTGTTGCTGATTATCCTTTTGGCGGTTCGCCTTTGGACATGTTCTTTGGCCTCGGCTCTGTCTACGTTTTTGGCTCTGTTTCTGGCTCTTTTGCATACGCTGACGGTTCTTTAGCTTTACCTGAAAATGGCGTCACACTCGCTGAGCAGCAGCAGCAGCCGTTGCTCTGTGCATCTGCAACTCTATTTCGAGTCGGAACTCCGCCTCGTTCGACGCTCTGCTTTGTGGCCCTCCGTAGCATGTGTGTGCTGGCTTGATTTTGAAAGAAATCAAGCAAAAATCAAAGCCAAAGCCGCCAAAAAAAACAGAAAAAAAAAAGAAACAGACACACACACACACACAACCACTTCAGTGGAGTGGTGTTCAGTGTGGTTGTGGTGTGGCTTGAAGTGTAGCCAAGAGACGAGGCCCACTTCAATAGCCACATAAATAGACTTGGAGTCGCGCTTGACTCTGTTACTCTTTGGCGGGCATTTGGAAAATCGTGTGGTCCGTTGGCTTTTCTACAACGTTTCGATACTGTGTGTATGTGTGTGTGTGTGTGTGTGTTGTTGTTGTTTTTCTTTTTTGGGTGCTTCATTTTTATGCTTCACTTGGCCGCTTTGTCGGCACTTGAGCCGAGCGCTTTTCCACTCCACACGTTTTTCGCAGAAACTTTTCTGTCGCGCTTTGGTAATTACCGTTAAATGACCCAAGTCGCCAGGCTGTCCCCCCTCCCACTCGCTCTCCCTCCTTACACCTCCTCCTCCGGCAGCTCTCCTGTCAAACTGTGAGTTGACGCAGTCCTTGACAATTGTCAACTGCTGGCCATTGCCTCAAGGCTGAGCTACAGCTTCGCTGTCTGCAAATTAATTGCGGCCCAGCCGGAGTCAGAGGCAGAGCCAGAGCCAGAGCCAGACCCAAAGCCAGTGAGAACTGCCTAAGCTCAGACCCACAAGTTGTCCAACTCGGACGGGCCAAACAAATTTTGCATACCAAATGCCATTTGTGTGTTCGCCTCGTTGTTGTTGTTGTTGTTGCTGCTTTTCTGTTTCTGTTTCTTTTTTGCGCTCGGCAAAGTTTGTTCGAAGTTGCACTTTGCATTTTAACAGACGGCGACAACTTCCAGCAAAATCAATTAACAAACAATAAACGTTTGTTGGCCAAGCCAGACACGTATTTTATTTAAGTATCTAGAATATTAAAATGGGATCAGACACGACTTGTTCTTGTCGTGAGAGCGGGAGAGAGCGACACTGAGTGGGAGAGCGAGAGACAACGAGAGAGAGAGAGAGAGAGAGGGAGGGAGAGAGAGGCAGTTGAAGAGTGACAAAAATTGAGGCACTGCGTCGGCGACATTCATTGAAACGTTTTTGGAATATTTGAACGGCTTGCGTTGGCTTTCTTTAATGCGTTTTGCTGCTGCTGCAACAACAACAACAAAAACAATCTGAAAGATACTTTTTTTTTTTGTGCAATGCATGCGTGTGTGTGTGTGTGTGGAACTGATGGCCGTTGGCCGGGCTTAATCTGTCGCAATGCCTTGGAGGCCTTGGTGAGAACCACGAACCACCCAGCGACCGCCGACAGTCACCGCATCAACTTAAGACGATTATTTATGAACTGCGGGCCAGGGCCGGGCCAGCGACTCGGGCCATTGGCAATGGCAATGGCAATGGCAATGGATTGCTAAAAGCCAACTGCAATGGCCGCTGCAGGACACTGACATCGACACCGACACCGACACCGACACCGACACCGTCCACCGACACCACAAAACATCGTACATGTGTACAATGTAGCAATGCGTGTTCGATGACTTAAATGACAACGAACGCGCAGACTCGCAGACACTGACGATCTTCTTGAGGAGCTGCGAATGCCTGGCACAGCTGTAACAAAAGTCCAATGCGCAGTTCACAAAATACTCTTAGCCATGTTATTACAAGCGGGCTAAATGCGGACAGCCAAAGCATGCAGACTGAAAGAGTTGACCAGCTCAATCAAAGTGCCGAGATGATGAGATATATAGATATATGGATACATACAGATATATAAATACAGATATATACATATATTTTATATATATTCCCTTCTGCTTTGGCCAGCTACAAATAAAGCTACACGAGCAACTCAGCCCAGCTTCAGACTGACAAAAACTAACAAAAAATAACCCGAAAAACAGCAGAGTTTTAGAAGATTGAGTTTGGCTTTAGGTAAGCTTTGCCTTCAATTTGCATAATGCCCCAGGCTCTCAAGGTGATTAAAAGCCAAAGAAAACTTTATGCAAAAGCCGAGCAAAGCCATAAAAAAATATATACGAAAACAAAGGGCAACTAGATTTGATTTGCGTGTGAGAACGCAGCAGAAATCAAAACTTGAATGAAGCTAAAAACAAAAACAAAATATATATATTTAAAATTTAATATATATCCTATACGTATATATGTGAATGGACAGCCTTTATTTTGGCTTGTTTTACTTTTCTTTTTTTGGTGTTTGGCATATTCCGATTTGCTGCATTTGATTTGCTCCAAATATTTTTGGTTCACACTTCGGGCTGATGCCGTAGGTTCCATAGTTTTTTGATTGATTGCCGTGCTGCCTTCACTGCACAATGCGTGTGCGAGTGTGTGAATATATATCATATTTTTATGGCAACAACAACAACAACAGCAGCAGCAAGTTGCGGTCAAAGTCTGCACGAAAATTTAAAACATTTTTGTTTTCTACTCGGTTTTTTTTTTGGCTTTTTGTCTTTTTATATATATTTTTTTGGTTAGCCGGCAGGCGAACTGTGATTCGAGCCTGGGTCACACACAGAAAAAAAAATAAATAAATACAGAGAAATATATATGAAAAGATTTATTGTGGTGCGCGCTTTGAGGTCTGAGAAATTTTCGTCTGCCAGCGAATTGAACTTGTTGAGGAAGATAATTCATCAGTTTGTTTGTTTGCCGAGATCGGGTTGTAGCATTTGTAGCTGCTGGCGTTAATTAAATTAGAGTGAAAGATGGACGTCCAGAGATCTCAGTGAAATCCAGCTACCCCTCTCTCCCTTTCTATATACATTATTATATATTTATTTATCATATTACTAAACGCTCAACTTTCATCTCTTGTTTTCATTGCAGACAATTTCGGAACGAGTGCAAGCGGTAAGCTTTCTCTTAAATTCATATTTATATACTAACTAGCTAGCCAGAGCCTCTCGACCAATGAAAACTCACTCTGTCCAGACTCACGCCCAGCCAGCCAGCCAGCGAGCTGCAAAATGGCCAAGAGTGCGATCTACAGCCAGCCAACCAAGCAGCCAAGCAGCCAAGTAAACTGGCCCAGCCAGCCAACAAGAACAATCTGCAGCATAGCGTAACGCTCTCTAAACTGAAAATTGCATGGCTTGTGACTTGCTGGCTGCCTTTTGATGCGCCCTTCATTTAGCATTTGACAGGACCCATAATTATAAACGGGCATAACCCATCATCAGCATCAGCATCCGAGTCAGCGTCAGAGACAGAGCTAAAGGCAGAGCTGAGCAACTGGCTGGAGCAACAACTAAATGCTGGGCCCATATAAATTTTCTGATTAAGAGCCATCTTATCATTATTATAGACTGTGCGCACGCTCGGGCTCTGCGCTGTTCTGACTCTCTGACTCTGGGGGCGACATGCTGCAGAGGGAGTAGGGGCACCAGAAAAAAACTAAAAAAAAAAATAAATAAAATGAAATACCGAAACACACACACAGAAATGTAGTCGTGCGTGTGTGTGTGTGTGGCAGTCTCTGTGCCCCCTTAAAGGCATTATAGGGATTTAGTTTTTGGGATTTCGATTTCTCACACAGCGCAGCAAACGGAGCGAGCAGCCCGAAAAGAACATGAAGAAGAAGCAGGAGAAGGGGGAAAAATGAAAAAAAAAAAAGAAATGAAAGAAATACGAAATGTGTAGAACATATTGTTGCTTGGGTTTCGTTTCCGAAGATTTCCTGTGAAATACTTTAAGCCCCGGCCCTGGGCCTGGGCCTGGGCAGGGAGACCGAAAAGAACAAGACCGAGAAGCGGGACTGAGACCCAGAATAACAGAATCGATTCGGTTCTCAGTTTTGTGTTGTGTTGTGTTGTGTTTTGGGTTAAACATACTTGAAATTCTTGTTTCAACTCTACGGCTAGAGCGGGGGCGATGGGCGACGGAGGGGGGCGGGGTCGTTGAGGAGCGTGCATCGGCTCTTACACTCTGCATGTGTGAGTGAGCGAATGAGCGTGTGTGTGTGTGTGTGTGTGTGTGTAATTTAATACGCTTTCGAAATTAAGAAAAATATATATAAATATATATCTGTATTTATTTATGTATGTCTATATATACACATGTTTGTGCGTACATCTACATACATACAAATACATCTCGATATGGTTGGTAGGCATGAAAGGTCACAGCGCAAAGATTTAAATTTGAAATTAGTATGGCCGCATCGAACAACATAAATAACAACAACAACAACAACAACAACAGTAACAACAACAACAACCAGCCAACACATTGACAACAATGTCTTACAAAGCCTTTGTGGCTGAGAGTTCGGAGCATCTAGGAAATATTTCATTATTATTAGACAGTTGCTGAGCAGTCGCCGAGTGGCCAAGTCTTCTAACAAGGCAACTAACTCATTGATTTGGTCTATTATCTAAAACAGAAAAAATAGTTTGTTAATTTATGCAGCGACTGGAGCATGTTATTAACTGTGATTTGCATATTATAAAGCCGGAGAGATATCAGATATTTTTAATGATTTATATTTGTGTTTCCATTTGGGTTTGTTTTGCTTTCTGCCTGAGCTTCTGTCTGTTTCTATCTCTCTTTTTTTATTTTTTATTTCAACATTTTGTTATACAAAGTTTTTCCAGTTGCCAAAAGAAAGCGTTTGGCATAAATTGTTTTGCAAATGTCTGTCGCAAGATTTTCCCAGCCAAAAGGAGAGAGGGGAAAACATATTCCGGTTGCTTTTTTTTCCCCTTTTATATTTTTGTTGTCATGTCGTGACTGATGCGTTATAATTTTCATGCTGTTAAAAAAGCATTTTCAGCATGTTATTAAAAAAAAAAACAAAATAACAACTACAACTGCAATGTCTGCTTCGGTCCGTGCCGTGTGGTGGCTCCGCCTCGACTTTTGTTTGCGGCAATTTGGATGTCAAAAATCAACGCCAGACATTTATTTTAAGTTTGAGCTAAACGAAATTACACGCTTATGGATTGCTTAATATTATGTTGATAACGATTATTTTCCAAATTATATAATAGCTGACTGAAACTTGAGCAGTTGCCTGAGCTGCAGAGCTGAGCAGTTCGAATATATCTTCTAGCCAAGTTCTAACACTTTCAACGTGCCAATGGGAAGTGAATTGTAGAGGCAGATGAGGAAGAGCAAGATATATGCATATGCCTGCCCACTTTAACTCTGCGCTGTCTGTCTGTGTTTTAGCTAAAGTTTTTCAGCTCTCAGTCTAGCAGTTGAGTGCCACACGAGAGCAGAGCAGAGAACACCCAAAAACAAATTAAATGCGTTGCCATTAATCTTGAAGCAAGCGAGACGCACATCATCATCATATACATGCATGCATGCATATGTATGTGTGTATGCAGCTCACTCACGTCTTTGGTGGCTACACAGACCGGCTACACAATCAAGGTGAGATGCATTTCAACATGTCTCATAAATTCGTGCGGATTGAGCGCAAGTTCGGATTTGCATAAAGCTCCAGGAGTAGAGACTGCACTCTGTGTGCGCGTATCGAACAAGCAAGTCGAGTCTCGACTTCATTTATATATACATATCGTATATATATATATACGATTCTTTAACTGCGTTCATAAATTTGGCAAATTTGACAATTATGCGCATTAATAATAAATAAAATTGACAATAATTGAATTTGAATAATTTGATTCGGCATATGTAATAGCGCAGAGTGAGCGAAGGAGAGAGAGGGAGAGATAGAAAGAGAGAGCGAGAGCGAGAGAGAGGGCCACATATGGCTAATCTGCATATAAGGCGGTTGCTCTGACAGCTTTTTGACTGCTTTTTTTTTTGGGTAGGCGTGAAAACATGTGTTGGCTTCTGCTTATTGTTGTTGTTTAGCCTTTCATTGACGTTGCCATTTACGCTCGGAATTTTAATAAACTTTTGAGCACTTTTGGGTGAGTTTTTTTGTGTTATTTTGTTGCAGTCAGTTTTTTGTGCGATTTTTTGTTGAGGCACAAAAAGAGTTTACAAGCTGCACAGCCTGAGAACCGATGTCAAGAGTCCAAGGCGAAGCGACCAATCTCAGCGGACCGCAAAAATCCGTATAAAAATAATGAGGCATGAACATGTTGCAGCATCCCGCAGCAGCAGCAACAAGCATTATTATTATTATTATTATTTTTATTATTATATTTTGTGCTGGCAAAACAATGCAACAACTGACGCAGCCGAGGCTGAGGCTCAAAAATATTGCAGCGGATCACACAAATCCGCCATAAAAAACTATATATACATTTGTGTATGTGTGTGTGTGTACATTCATGTCTATAGCATATGCAGGCATTGGCAAACTGGTCAAGCCAAGAGCTAAGAGCTAAGAGCCAAAGCCAAAGCCAAAGCCGCTTTTGTGTTAATACCTCAAAATGTTTTGTTCTTTTTCTTTACTTTTTTATTTCATATAATTTTTTTTTAGCAGCCTCCTCGTTGGGCCTGGGAAGCACAACAAAAAATGGCTACAAATATTGCTATTGAGGTGTGAGTGTGTGCGTGTGAGTGTGTGTGTGTGCCGGCCATATGCCAGACAAAGCTGGCTAAAACTCTGCCGGCCGTTGTTCTTATTGACTTGTTGCCGTTTTATGGCGTTGCCCGATTGGTGATCCATCATCATTGTGAAGGCTCGCATAATTTGCCGTTTTTCGCACATGAAAATCGTTTGGGAAATTGGGCACATTTAAGTGCTGACTGTTAAATTACCTATGGAAAATAATGGCAAATAGTTGTGAAGGGTGGGGTGGGGGGCCTGCTCTAGGCTTAGTCTGAAGCGAGTGGGTGAATAATAATTACAAATGCATTTCACTTCACTTCAACTATTCACATTCTATATGAAGTTTTTGCGCTTTATCAAGAAAACCTGCCTGGGGGCCAGGAAAAACTTGGCTCATCAATTATATGACGGCGCCTCGTGCAATTTTTCAACATTTAATTAAGTCATTTGGCAAACACTTTAAGCTTTATTAATTTGCCGATCGTATAAAAGTAATAGCTTCTCATAATTGTCAGCCCAGTGGCGCTTGCCGCGCTCGACTCTTGAGCCGCTGAGATGTGCGACAAATCCTCAAGCGATCGAGCGATCGAGCCAGCAAATTAATTGCCGATGTTTATCACTCATGGAATATTCAATAAAGTTTTCATAAGCAATAAATGCGCTTGGCTTAAAGCAGCGCAGGCGTATAAATCATTACACAGTCACAAAATTGCCTCTGTGTGTGTGTGTGTGTGTGTGTGTCTTGGCTAATGAGTGAGATCGGAGCAACAGCAGCAACACCTTGGAGGTCTCACTTGGATGGTCGACACAAGTGTTTGTTGTTTAGCCACCCACTTGAGAGACAACAACAACAACAACAACAGCAGCAGCAACAACAATGACTATGACAAAGAGGAAGAAGCCCTGTTTCTTTTTTTTTTTTAAAGCTTTTGTCATGCGTGAGCTGAGCAGCTCGACTGGCTGGCTCAAGTGGGCCAGGCTCGAGCACAGCTGCTTGAGCCGTTGCTGAAGTGTTTGCATTTCTTTGAGCCGGCTGCAGCGTCTCATCTAGCCGTGTGACAAAATATACAGTTCGTGATTCGTTGTCGCTGGACTCGAGTCAGGATGCCACCCAGGGCGTTGCTGATTTCTCTTGACATGTTTTGAATTCAATTAACTAAATGCCTCAAGTTGCGAGGCTCAACTCACAATGTGGCGCGGCTCTCGAGAAAGCCGCAAGTCAATTGCTTGTTGCCATTGCTCCCACGAGTAGCTGGCGCTGTTGCTGCTGCTGTTGCTGCTGTTGCTGTTGCTGTTGCTAGCTCGTGTTTATTATTATTAAAAGCGAAACTCAATTAGTTGGCCAACCCCATAGGTTTCTGCTCGCACTCGAGACGCTCCAAGTTTTCTTCGTCTTCTACTTCTACATTTTTCTCGTGCCTAGCTGTGAGCTTAAGCAGACTTCCGCCATGTTTAGTGTTCACTGTACGGTGGTGTGCGGTATTTGGCACTCAGGGGCTGGGCACCCATTGGAAAATGATTGACAGACGATTGGCATGATTTTGTATAAACAAAAGCCCCAAGTCGAAGGCGCAAAAATTGTTTAAATGAAATCTCACACACACACACACACACACACACACACACAGACAAACGCTCCTACACCTCGCATGAAAATGGAAAGTTGGGCGTTTGGTTTCCATTTTGTGTGTGAAGCGTCTAGGCAAAAGTTTATTTAAAAACTAATTGAAAACTGCTTGCTTGTTGGCTACAACTTGCTACGGCTACGGCTATGGCTATGGTTCGCTTCAGCTGCTTCTCCTGCTGCCAGCCATCCATGGCCCCCGCTCACTATCCAGCAACTCAAGTGCTACGCGTTTTTGGCCCAAAATCATATGAAAAGAAAAAACAATGCTTGTTCTTTTCCATTGTCTATTTGAAAAGCAATTTGTTTGTTTTCCTATGGCCAGGCAAACAGCATGGAAAAGTGCATTTCTGTTATGGAAATCTATAAATGCATTTATAACATATTATTTCTATTTATTATTTCAATCAATTCTGTTGCTGGCCTTATCCATAAAATGCCATATTTGCTTCTGTTTTCCTTTATTCATTTATGTAAGCCCAAAAGTTTTCTCAACTGTCAAATTAAACTGACAATCAATATTTGTTGAAGATGAAAACATTTAGGCTGCAATTGTTTTTATTATATATGTAACTGATTTAGGTTTTCTTTTTTTCACTTTGATTATTATTATTATTATAATTGTGTGGAGTTCATGTAATTAAAATTATATATTTTAACTTGATTTATGAAGTATATTAGGCCAAATCTCTTCATATTCATTGTTTATATATTTTATTTGTTTTGTCAAAAAATGTTATATAAAAGAAAGATAAAAGTGTGGATTTTCTGTCTTTAAGTTCTCTCTAGAATATAATAGTTTTATAACGATAGTTATGAGTGGAGGGCATACCTAACGCTTGATAAAGAGTCTGGACTGCATAAGAAAGGGAGAGAGAGAGTTTTTAAAGAGTCTTGCTTGCCTGAGAGATTGTTCAAGTCTTCTTTATAGAGTGATCATGATTGAGATTTGATTTGAGATTTGATACGTAATGTTGGCCTTACTTATCTATTTCTAATAATCACATATTTATCCATTATATCAAAATATATTCAGCTTGATCTAGTAGAAGCAGCTGTTATTCTATAGGATAATCTCTCTACTCAAAGAGTTCTGTTGTTTGCGCTTTCATTTCATTTTAAGTTATTTTAGAGTGTTTTCAGTTTATGGTGTCAGGCAAATCGAATCAAGTGCAGGCTTTTAACAAATGGTCAAGCGTGCTACCATTAAAAGCATTTACAACATTTATAAGTAGTCAACATGCAGCGGCTGGGCGGGGCTAGTGCAGCGTCTGTAGCTTCGGCTACGAGTACGTTGATGGTTTAGGGGCGACATCTGAGCGTGGGTGGTTCACTGGTGGGCTGGCCATGTGCTGGCCTCGCTCCTTCTCTGGGTGGGTAAGAAAAGCCAGCAGGAAACTAAAAATGTTTTGTATGTCCGTATAAAGGAAAAATCGCAAAATTTACTGCAAATTGGAATTTTGCGCAATTGTAGAAAAAAACGAAGAGAAAAAGAAATGTGGCAAGCAGGGCAAACCAACTAACCAGCCAGTGAGCCAGTGAGCCAGTGAGCCAGCCAACCAATGGCAACTGTAGCTAAACATTTGCTTTTGCGAGAGAGTGAGGCGTTAGATGGTGGATGGAGGATGGGCAGGGGAGGGGGATCTACAGGAGCTTTGCCTTGCAATAATAACAACATACGTCCGTCCGTCTGTCTGTCTGTCTGTCAGTTTGTCTGACGGTCGGCAAAGACGCAGTGGCTCCTGCATCCTTTGTGCTTCGTCCTGCCGTCGCCGGCGCTTTAAGCCAATAATAAATAAAAATGCTTGTTAGGACGCCCCCACAGATGCCCTCGCTCCATATGCCACCCGCAGTGGGCAATGGCAATGGCAACAAAAATTGCGACGGCATCGAATTTATTTGCTCAACACAAACTTATTTAGGGAATGCCAGAGCAGGGTGTAGGGAGTAGCGGGCAGGGGCTAAGGGCTGCTTCCATAAAGTCGCCAAAGTTATAGTGAAAATTAATTAAGTTTTGCGCTGCGCTTAACAATTCAATTAAAAAACCAAAAAAAATCCGAAAAAAATACGCTTCGCTTTATCGTCCCGCATAGCAAGTACTACAACAGAAAGCACTTTGGCCGAGCTGGGTAGCTACCCAGTCCAGATGCAGTCCGAGCTGCCCCAATCTCTGTTACACGAGTGTGCCGCCGCTCAAGTGCCACAAGTGCTTTTGCACATCGTTATTATAACAATAATAAGCAGTCGGCGGTGGAGCAGGGCAGGGCAGGGCAGCGCAACGTTGCTGGGCAAAGATTAATTGTGTGTTTTGGTTTGCCAGATCCCTGCCACGAATCGAATGTAAAATTGGAGCACACAGCCAAAGAAATGACTTCAATTCGAGAGTCGAGAGTCGAGAGTCGAGAGTCTTTGGCGCAAAGTGCAATCCACTTGAAGGAATTTACATATCAGCAGCAGATACCGACGGCACCAGCGCTCGAGCAGCAGCAGCAGCAGCGGAACTCCACCTCTGTATCTTTGTGGATGTGCCTCAATGTTGCAGCCAAATGCATTAATCAATTTCATGTTTTGTTAAGCGCGCGCCCGGCGCGATTTGAGTGCTTCGCGAACGATGCCGCCTCTGCCTCTACTCCAGCCTCCAGTCTCCAACGTCTCATCGTCTCAGCGTCTGCGTCTGGGGACGCTTTACGTATGAGTGGAATAATCAATTTCGAGGATCATAAACAACTTTTAATGAAGTTGTTAAGTGCCAGCAGCTAGTTGCTCAATGCGCCCTGCCTAAAGTGCAGCTCGCCCGATAAGCAGCACAAGAGCAACTGCATCCATAATGGGCTCCAATTCCAGCTTCGCTGACTGCTCGCATCAGAGTCGATGTTGACGTCGACGTCGACGTCAATGGCAACATCTGCGTCAGCGTCAGCGTCAGCGTCAGCGTCTCTGACTGGCCACAGCGAAATACCATCGCAATCACGCATTTCCATAATTGCTAAATTATGCAGAGCTCTGCTCCACGCAGCTTAGTGGAAAGGCGCGGCCCCATCGAAATGGCCAACAAGTGTGCCTTTTTGGGGTATTCTTTTGTTTCCTACTTTTTTGTTTGTTTGTTTGTTTGTTTCTGGTAAATTAATTTTACAGCCTTTGTTTGATGCATAAACTTGTGAGAGTTCTTTTTGTTGAGGTCTGGGCATGTTGACTTCCTTGAAGAGTTAGAAAAAAAGAAGAAGAAGCTCTACTCTAACTGGCATTAGCTATCATTTATATCTTATTTATTTTTCTATTAGACTTACAACATTTATGCAGAGCATTCAGTGTTCTGTCAGATTCTGTTTTATGCTGCTTTTGTTTCATGGCTGGCCATGCAGTCGAGCACTCAACAAACGTCTCCATCGGCGACTAAATTAATCAAAACGAACTTCCGGTTTACGCAAAATGGCGTGAAGTCTGCCACCATGAATGCGTGTGTGCCTCTGTGTGTGTGTGTTTTAGGCATGTGCTACTGTGAAAATTGTTCAGAGTGCTGTTGAAAATTAATGAATGAGTTAACTGAAAAATTAATGAAAAGCCAGCGGGCCAAGCAGCTGAAACAGGTGCGAGTGAGAGGCAAACAGGGCGCAGGGTGGGGGCTGGGCGCGCAAAGGTGTTGTGCGAAAGATAAAGCATGGAAAATTTATGAAGCAACCAGGGAGAGGAACTCGCTGTCATAGGAGCTCGCCTCCAAGTTAGACATTCATAGACGCACCATGTTTGGTGTTGGGAAATATTTGTTTTGGCACACTCAGCTGTTAGGTGCGGACGGGGACGGGGACGGGGACGGGGACGGGGATGGGGATGGGGATAGGGGTGGGGGCGGGGGGCTAGGTGGCGTGAGTGGTGGCGTGAAATTATGCAATATTGGACCAGGCATAGTTCGTAGGCCGTGGCTAGGGTAGCATGGACCTGGTTTATTTTGTTTGCATGTGCGCAGCCATTTGGGGCTTCCTGTTTGAGGCGCAGAAGGCATTTGAGTTACTTAAGTGTAACTAAAACTTAAAGTAAACACACAAATAACATACTTAATATTAAACAAAAATATACAAAATCATATGATGTGGCTGCCGGTTATGATGATGATGATGATGCCGAAAACAGGGAAAACAAATGCCATAGCGGAAGCACTGAGAGTGCGAGCTGATGGGGGATGTTGGATTGTTCCCATGCAAACAAAAGATAAAAGCCCCAGAAAATTTAAATTAACCAAAAATTATGCATGAACATTACCAAAAAGCACAGCCGTAGCTGAAGCTGAAACTGAAGCTGAAGCTGAAGCCAGAGCAAAAGCCAAAGCCAAAGCCAAAGCCAAAGCGAAAGACTGCGTATGACAAATATTAATTTTGTTTATAAACCACAATGTGCAAGACGACCGGACGGACGGGCTTGGGGCGGGGCCCAGCACTGATTTGACTTGTCTCAAACGGCAGCCACAAACAATGTCATCCATATGATTATCATTATGTTTAAGCAGCAGGCTGGCTGGATCGGCCTGGCCTGCCCAGAGACAAGTAATGTTATTTTATGCTCACTTGACAAACATTATGAACAACAACTGGAGGCAAACAGAATTGTGAGCTGTGGTCGGGGCTAGTGCTCTGGCAATATTGACATTATGGCTCCTCATCTGGAACTGGCTAAACTAGACTCTTGCATCTTTCTCTTTTCATTCTCTGCACACAGGTGATGCCAGCAACGCCAGCATAGGCAGCGGCGAGGGCACCGGCGAGGAGGACGACGATTCGAGCGGCAAAAAGAACCAAAAGAAGCGTGGCATTTTCCCAAAAGTGGCGACAAACATATTGAGAGCGTGGCTGTTTCAGCACTTAACGGTAAGTCCAATCAGAATTGAATTCGTGCACCTGCACCAATCAGAGAATCAGAGCAGCAAATCAGCTCGTTCGCCCTCTCCCCACACACATCTTATCGCAATCTCTGCAGTTACATTCGCTTAATCAGGCCTCGAGTGATAAGAGCTTAGTCGAGCCATATTTGGTTTTTGGCCACTGTGATAAGATTACCTTGTCCAATAGGCGCCCTAGTAGTGGGCGTGGCTGCGTGAGCTGTTGTAAACATTAATTGAAGGCGGTTCAATGCAAATATGTTGACAACACGCACTCCCAATCCGATTAGATAATGAGATGTGTATAGAAGTCGAAATTGATGATCCGCCCAGGCTAGTGCCTCGACTTACCACTGACGACACTCAACTGCGCAGTCAATGCCAGAATTTATAAAGTCATTCAGTTGCTTATCGCAGGCATTGAGAATGGACTAGCCAAAGCCCGGCAGTATGGCAGCCATTTAGGCCAGGTTTCCAGTTGGGTTTATGCAGTCCGTATGGCATGGCTTATGGCCTGCTCAATGCGTCCAATTAGATTTCCATTTGAGCCATCAAAGTGCTCAGATAAATGGCATTCGGACTGTCCCAAAATGCGGCACTAAAAGCAAATTGCCAAAGCCGAAAACTATTCGCCTGAAACCTGACCAAATCAAAGTTCAGAGCGGAAAGTCCGGCCAGCCGGATGTGTAATACAAATAAACAGATTTGTTATGCGCCACTTTATGTTAAGCAGCAGCAGGATTCTCTGCTGCGTGCAAGGGTTGTGCGACAGCACTAAAAAAAAGGAGAAAAATAGAAAAAGAGAACAAACAGAACTATAAGATTTTATGCGCTACGGTCAAGCGACTGTTAAGGAAGTTCAAACTGCTGCGCTACAGTTTTGGCCATTAGCCACATTCGCCCTTCGCTTTGCGGTTGCTGCGTATGTAAAATGATAAAAATCTTAATGGAATTTTGTAAAAGTGTGCAAGCTCGTGTGTGTGTGTGTGTGTGTGTGTGTGTGTGTGAGGGGCCAGAGCTAACGACTGACCAAACCCCGAAGGCCAGACAGAGGCGATAAGCAAACAAATCGGAAATTAAAGTTGAAGTTTGACGCTGGAATGTTTATCTCTGCTCTCGTCCAGCAGCGAGTCTTGAGTTTTAAAATAGCTTAGCTTAGAGGAGATGCGCCACCCCCGCGCTCGAATTGGCATTAGCTCAGTGTGCACTCTGCTGCCACACCACCCACGCGCCCACCCTCCTCTGACATTGATGGATTGCCGTTTAAATCGGCGCATCACTCATGTTTGCTCGGCTAAGGCGTCGCCGTCGCCGTCGTCGTCGCCGTCGTCTGCACCGTCTGACTGCGGCTCGACTTTCACAGCCTCTGGCGGTTGTCTGCATATCCTTGACTGATTTTTTTTTTGTTCAGCTCTTAGTTTAATGCCATTAACAGTTTGGGCACATTAGGGAAATTGTTTTTTTTTTTTCGGTTCGAACTTAAAGTTCTTTTGTATTCAGCAACCGCTTTTAGATAATGCAAATGCAATGTTTGCCAATTTGATTTATCGCCCGATTTCCATTGGCATAATTAACAGTTTTCCAGACATCGGCTGCCAAGTGAAACTCGATGCCAGCTCGTCAAGCCGAACGCACAGCCATTGCCAACATGCGCGACATGCGGATGGCGTCGTCGGCTGACTATGGCGACGACGACGACGACGACGACGACGACGACGATGGCGTTGCTAAAGTCGTTAAAAACCAGACCCCAAATAAGACGACGACGACGACTATGACGTTGGTGCTAATGAAGTGCACTGCAGTTGGCTATGAGGGGAAAGGGGGTAAAGGGAATTGCGACTGCAGCTGCGACTGGGGTTGGGTTAGGCGCGCACTGGCTGGCCAACCAAAAACAAAAGGCTGGCAGACATCGGCCGAGGAACGAGGGCAATGCAATGCATGGCTGCATGGTTGCCCTTGTTGTTGTTGTTGTTGTTGTTGTTGTTGTTGTTGCTGCTGCTGTTGTTGCCATAATTATGGCAGGCGCGCGAATATTTTGTTTACATTTGGCGCGCATTGCAGACAACGGCAACGGCAACGGCGAACGAGCAAAAAGTCGCATTTCGTGTGCTCCGCCTACTCGCTGCCACATGTGCCCAGTCCCGCGTACCGTTCCCATTCCCATTCCCGTTCCCCTTATCATGCCCATTGCCATTCCCGTTGCCAGGCACACATATGCCAGCTCCCATGCAGCTCTTTCCATGCGCAATTTTCTTCCGGCCGACGTCTGGCCTCGCTTGACGCTTGTCGGCTTTGGCTTTTCGATTCAGTTTGTTGCCGTTGCCGTTGCCGTTGTTGCTGTCGGCCCACTGCAAAAGTAACCCCAAAAGTAACGAAAAAAAAGTTGCAGAGGAAGGCTGCAAAATGGCCAAATCGTTGAGCTGCAAGCGTTGCATTGTTGTCAGCGCTCATGTTACATGTTGCAGCCCGCAGCGCGCGATGGCGCTTGGTGTGTGGCATGTTGATCGTTCGTTCGGGGCCAAGACGAACTCAAGATGCGCTACGTTTGACGTTGTTTGGTAGCACCAGATCGCAACTATTTAAGCACGTCAAACATATGCAAAACAATTATAATAATAATAACAGCAAGTGTGGCACTTTAACCCTAGAGTGAGTTTGCTCACTTCTCCTGCCTTTGTCAGTTTCTTGACCCTGTTAACACACACACACGCATACGCTGGCCGTAGGGCATCTCTATAGCTGTGTGTGTGTGTGCCTCGACTCGCGATTGTTGCAAATTATTTTTTTTTTTTTTTTTGCTTGTGTTTGTGTTGCTCCAACATGATGACGCCGACTACTTTGAGTATGAGGACAAAGTTGCGATTAGTGTAGAGTCTCTCGCTACCTCTCTCTCTCTCTCTCTCTCTCTCTCTCTCTCTCTCTCTCTCTGTCTTGCTGTCTTTGTGTGCATAGCATGCCATCTCGCTTCTCACTGGAGTGGAAACACTCATTTGGCTCTGTTTAGACATGTAGTGCAACTGGAAAAAATCTTCATAATGGCTGCCACAGGCCGACGTCGACGCCGTTGCAATTTTCACCGACGTCGCAGCAATTTGCAGTGGCGGCTGTTGTTGTTGTTGCAGCTTGTTTCACAAATGGCGTCGCATTTGGCGTTGTTAATGGCGGCGGCGGCGGCGGTGGCGGTGGCGGTGGCGACGGTGACGGCGTCTCTGGCCGGTTGTACGTGTGCATTACCGAGCCATAGTCATAGCCATAGCCATAGCCATAGCCAGAGCCGGAGTCGACGTCGCCGTCTTGGGCTTGTTGTGCCATGTGTCACGGCATTGCAGTCATGTTGACATCATGTGGCCAGGGAGACCAGAGAGCACATTGAGTGAGTGAGTGCGAGAGAGAGAGAGAGAGAGAGAGAGAGACAGGGAGAGAGATAGAAAGCTGCAGGCCACAATCGAGACATAGGCCTATGGCTGAGGTTTCTGGCACTTGTCGACATCTCTTGAGGGGGAGCTGAAGGGCTATACACACCTAACTGAGTGAGCGAGTGTGTGAGTGTGTGTGTGTTGATTGTTTTAAATTCATTTGCCAAGTTTAAATAAACACAACACGAGCGAAAATATGTGGAAAAAGTGGAGCGAGTTAAGCGACAAGCAGACAATGGCAAAAACATTGGCACCCTGGCTCCCCCTGGCGCCCTGGGCCCTGGGCGAAAGGCAAGCGAAGACGGGCAGAGGGAATGCGAGGCGGCGACATGGCAAAAGCAACTTAAAGGCGTGACAGTAATTAATTATTTTGTCGTATGGTAAATTAATAAACCAAATGGACCTTGTTTCACTTGACATGTTTGCACTCGACTGCTTGGTTAGCTGCTTCGTCTGTCCGTCTGTCGATAGTTGTGTGTGTGTGTGTGTGTGTGTGTATGGGGGGGATTTGTGGTGTGCGAAATGCATAATTACTTACATTAGCGTAATTGGCGCGCCACAGCGCGTAGCTGCTGATGGAGCCACCTTCAGCAGCTGCAGCAGTAGGCAGTAGGCGTCCAAATGAGAGCAGAGCGACAGGCATTAATGCGCGTTTGATAAGCCACAGACAGGAAGATAATGAACTAGAAGCTGAATTGGCTGGCCGAATAGAGTTGGGCATGGCCAGTACATATCGTCAGTGTATATGTATATGCAACAAAACTAGCTGGCAGGGCAATAATGTCAACCACAGCCAGGCATCTGCATATGCACATTCTGCCCTGGGTAAAAGCATTTCTCTAAATAGATGAACGCCACAAAGTATGCTATAAATTCCATTTTAATTTACCTGCATGTAATTTATGCCTTTTGACTTCTTGAGCATTTTATAACCGCCCTGGAAGCGAGGTGCAGCAGCAGACTGAGAGTGGGAGTGGAATTGGGATTGAGACTGGGTCTGGGTCTGGGTCTGGGTCTGGGTCTGAGAACATTGCCATTGGCATGTCCATTGCATTTACATGGACATCTACGTTTATTTGTCAATACACAAATTTCATATACTAGTTTTCGTATTGGCTATTGTCAAGAGCTGAACTGCGCCAGGGTTGGCGGTGGGCGTGGTGCCTGGCCTGTGCAGGACAGCAAACAAATATTGCTGCCGGGCAGCCAACACGTAAACACACACACACACAGAGTGAGAGAGAGAGAGAGAGAGAGAGAGAGAGAGAGGGAGACCCTAAGATGCATACACAATATCTACAACAAGACAACACGCAAAATTTATTAAACACAAACAATAAGGCAAATGTATTTAGGGAGCAAGAGCCAGAGACGGAGACGAAGGAGCGACAGTCGACAGCCCAGAATGGGTGTGCACGGATGTGCAAGGACAACAAGGCAACTAAATTGCATTACAGACATTACGCAGGACATGCAGGCCAAGCGGACGGACTGAAAGACAGTGGATAGCAAGACAAGCGACAAGCGACAAGGATGTGCTGCGTTGCACATTTCGAATGGAATTCGAAATTCCTGGCACTTGAGCACTTGCATATTGAATACTGAAATACTGAATGCACAAACTACAGCAATATATATATGCAAATTTAGTATATAACAATATATAAATAGTTATATATAAGCGACAGTCGATATATGTATATATATATACATATATAGCAGCAGCGTGTGTGTGTGTGTGTGGCTAAGAAAACGGTAAATTTCAGCAGCAGTCGCACAACAATTGCTTCCTGTATGTGTTGTGTGTAAGGCAAATTGCATTTGCAGACAACTGCGAGAGCGGCACATCGAGCACATCGAGCACATCGCTCAAAAGTTCAATTGCCGGCAACCGCAAAATCACAATGCACAAACGAACAGACGAGGGGTCGATTGGAATTGAGGCAGTGTCCTGACGAGTGGCAAAATTGAGACGCCCACAGCTGCCGGAAATGTTGTTCGCATCGCCAAAAAGGGTTAAACAAAGCACAAAGCGGCGCATGCGCCAAAGGATTGCGTCAAACAAAGCCAAAGCCAAAGCCAAAGCCAAAGCCAAAGCCAAAAGATTGACAGCCATTTCCGTCAGCTCCAGGTGAAACCTCAGGCTGACTGCGGCACATCTCTCATTGAGTCAACATTAGAAATCAGGCGACGACAACAGCAAATAAAACACAAAATTTATATATAGAAATTTGTAATAAGCGCCAGCCGATTAGATTAGCTACAGCACGACTTCTGCTGGCCTCCTGCACACACGCTTGCACCCACATAATAGAGTATTAGGAAGGGGGCAGGGATGGGTTGGCTGGGTCTGGCGGTTCTATTTGCTCACTGACGCCACTGTGGCGGCGCGCCGGCTGCAAGATTTATGAGAAGTTGCGGCCAGTGGCAAACCCAAGCCCAACTGCATTTGTTTGTTTGCCTATTTGGCGCTACCGAAAAACTGAACTGCATCAAAATTGAGGACATTTTGAGTGGCAGCGCCTGATAAGCGATCCACTCGCTGGCCACAGATTCAGATAAGTATTCACCCAAGAGAGAGAGAGAGAGAGAGAGAGAGAGAGAGAGAGGGAGAGGGAGAGTAGAACAGAAATGAAACACAATCAAAATAAATAAAAACCCATTGCGGGAGGGAATTCAGTTGAAGCAGCGCCGTTCGTTGACAGGTTCAATTTCTCCATATATTATCTATGGAGCAGCCATGGCTAGCAGAACTGGTAATGATTGATCGCCGTAGCTCCACTTGCTGCAGCGGGGCCAGGTTGATCGTCGATTGTAAATCTGTCAGGCCCTACTTAATTGAATTGTGCGCGCTCTGTTCATATTTATTAATTTGCCTTTCCATTTCCATTTGTCTCTTTGCAGCATCCCTACCCATCCGAGGACCAAAAAAAACAGTTGGCGCAGGATACTGGCCTGACGATACTGCAAGTTAACAATTGGTAAGTGCGATAATAGATAATAGATTTAGTATATCTACTAGATATAGAGATCCGAGTTAGTGCAGCTCGATCATAAGTACGATTCGTGTTGGCTGTGTCACACTTTGCAGGCCAGGCCATTTATTGCACGCTTTATGGCACTCGCTGCTGAACTAGAACCCAAAGTCTATGCAGGACCAGAGCTAAAGGTATCAACTTACGGCAAGCAGGCTGAACCAATTTATAAGGCAGCCAAAGAGCTGAAGAGCTGAAGCATGCCTGGTCCATGAAATGTGGCAAATAAAGTTATGTAGCATGTTGCACGAATGTTGCTGGCAACGGGACAATGACAGGCGCACAAATCCTAGCCAATGTGGCAAGCTCTCAGGCCGAGAGGCAGTCGAGGCGACTTCATCAAATTTTGCACATTATGCGACATGGTGCAGAACCTGACACCTGGCAGCCAATGCAAAAGACAAGACAAGCTTCCAGGCAATGGATGCACAAGTTGCAGCTAGATTTGAGAATGGGCCAGTCAGCAGGAGGCGGGTGAGGCAGGGGAGGGCCAGTAGCAGTTGCTACAAAAGCTTGAGCGCCAGTTAAAAGCGTTGCTGAATCTTTTATGCAGTTGTTGGCCCCATGTCTGTGCCATGGAATGCTTTTAAGCAGGGACAGGCCATAATAAAATCTAGCGAAAAATGTGTGAGCCGCATTTGGGGCCTGGACTGGGTTGGCCGAATGTCATTGAGGCTATTGGGTGCTGGAGTGCTGGAGTGCTGGAGTGCTAGAGTGCTGGAGCATTGGAATGGTGGCTGCTCTAAGGCAGGCACTCAGCTCAATTAAATTGAATTTCGCGCTTACTGAAGCACACTGCAAATTAACAAATACGAGCAGCGGCGACGGCGATGGCAAGGACTACCAAGGACTGGTAAGGATCCCTTGCCCATTTCGCTTAAGCACGCAACGCTGCGTAGACAACTGCGATAAGACAGAGACGTAGACGGAGACGAAAACGAAGTAGTAGATGAAGAAAGAGAAAAAAGGCAACAACCTTAGCAGAAAATAGCAAAATAAAATGTTGACACTTTTGGTTATTTATGGGCTGGCAGACGACACCTTCGCCAAAGCACTAATCCATGGGGAATGGCCACTGGCATCGGGTGGTGCCACCACCCGGCAGCTAAATGTGTATTTATTTTGCGCAATTTGAGGGGCAAACAGAAAGAAAGAAACTGCGTAAGCAGCAATTCAAATGACCACCAGGAAAAGACGGAGAGGAAAAGGAGAGAGAAAAGGACAGAGAGAGAGAGAGAGTAAAAGTCCATTAACACCCAATAAGAATAAGAAAGAAATGCTGGAGAGGCACAGGCATAGGACTTGAGATTCAGTTTTTGCTACTGCTACTGCTGCTTACTGCGGTAATCGAAAAAGTTTGTGCTTTAGCCAAGTTTTAAATATTAACGCTTACTTACAGCTGCAGAGCTGGAAAAAAGTTATAATTATGGCGTAAGTACATAAATAACGCTGCAAATGTGCTGCTCTGTTATATTGTTGTTCGCTCGCTGGACATTAATGTGGGACATGGGATATGGGTTGTGGTATGTGGGTCTGCCTGATAGCTACCAGGCATCAACTGCCTGCCACACGCCACACAGTTTGCAACGCTCATTCCTTGGCTGGCCAAGGAGCCAGCCAATCAAGTCAGCAGCCAGCGGCCAAATCGATTTGCAGTTTACATCCTCTCACATTTGCTCTATCTCTCTCTCTCTCTCTCTCTCTCTCTCTCTGTCTGTCTCTCGCACTCCAGTTGCCTGTCTCTTAAAACGTTCCAAAAACGCAACGGAACTCAATTCCATTTTGTCGTTTTGATAAACGATTTCGGGGCGTTGCAACAATTTCCGCCTCAAAATGAGCAAAGCCAGCAACTGAAATGAACTGCAAATTGAAAGAAAAGAAACACAAATAAATCCTTATACATATTGTAACAGATATATATGTATATATGAATGACATGAGTAAAGGATTTCAGCGGAAGCTTTCAGTGCATTAACCTCGGCTAACTTTCAATGAGGTTAGCTCATTGTTGTTTTTGGCTAATGTCTGACGGGCTTGTTATTATTTTAGCTCTTTTTTTTCATACTTACTATTCGAGTGTGCGTGTGTGTGTGTGTGTGTGTGTGTCAACCCATGTGGGTAACATCGGCCACAGCACCGACTGTCACTCCGCGGAACTGGCTGTGGCGATGGCGGCTTTTTGCTTTAATCATTTCATTTCTTTGGCCTTTTCGTCGCTGATCCTTCACGCAGCGGATCAGCAACTGCAGCGCTGCAACTGCCTGCTTATTATTTCTTATTGCATTTATTAAACGACAATCATAACCAAAGTCGGCATTGGGCTTTGTAAAGCCGGCCATTCCATTCCCCTCTCTCTGATGCCCGCTGCTCGGCTCTCCACTCGCCATTGATGTGGCCCGACTGTTGGAGCAAAAAGTGTGACTCTGGCCAAGATTTGGTTTAGTTTATGGCTAAGTTGCGCACATAAAGCAGGGTGCTGCAAATCCCTGCAGTCGCAGCAATAGCAGCAGCAACAGCAGCAGTCGTCACTGAAATAGTTTATAAATAATTCATAAATCCTGTCGCTGTCTTGCGCTTAATTAAAAACTAAAACAAAAATCTCTACTCGACTCTTTCACAGGTTTATCAATGCGCGACGAAGAATTGTGCAGCCAATGATTGATCAATCGAATCGAGCAGGTAAATATTCAATCTCGCCACTAAAAATAAAATAAACAGAAAATATGTATTTAAAAAAATATCCATAACTATGAAATAGCGCAGAGCAATGAAATATTAATTAGCAGCTCTGTCTAATGTCGTACGCAATTTCTAATTATGTGCATTTTTTTCTCTCTTATCTTGTGCAATGCAACTTTGAACAGTTTATACACCGCATCCAGGTCCCTCCGGTTATGGTCACGATGCCATGGGCTACATGATGGACAGCCAGGCGCACATGATGCATCGTCCGCCCGGTGATCCGGGCTTCCATCAAGGCTATCCGCACTACCCGCCCGCCGAATACTATGGACAGCACTTGTAATCCAGCGCCAGCAACGGATACGGTGCGTCTGTGGAAGCCTCAGCTGGATCCCAACTCGAAGCAGAAGCGGCAGCAGCACCAGCAGCGGCAACGACGGCGGCAGCGGCAGCGACGGCGGCAGCGGAAGTGGAGGGCAATGGCTGAGCGTTCCCGCAAGCGGAAGTTGAGAAGCACGCTGATAGCGACAAAGCCAAAATCATAGCTTAAACCTACAACTACATACTAAAGCAAAGCAGCGAGTGGCCAGGAGCCTTGAACCGTGTAACTTACAAACAAAAAAAAAAAAAAAAAACAAAAAAACCGAGTGGCAATATCAGTCAAGTAATAGATGAAGTAAAAACTATAGTAAAATCTAAAAACAAAATAAAAATAAAAACAAAACAAAAACATAAACCACACACAAAAGATATTAGATAAACGAAAGGCAGGCGCAACAACAGTATCACTAGCATCCACAGCAGCAGCAGCAGCAGCAGCAACAATAACAATTTTAAAAGAATATATTTGTGTATACCTTTAACATGCATAACAACTACACATGCAACAAAATAAATAATAAAAGAAAAAGTAAAAAAGAGAAAGATATTTATGCATAAACAAAATGAAACGCTTAGATATAAGTTAAATAAACAAAACAGAAGCCAGAAACACACACACACACACACATAGAGAGAGAGAGAGAGATGGGGAAAAAGAGAGCAACGAAAGCTTGCTAATTATATTTTATTTATGCAAATTTTTACTTTCGAAAAGCTACAAAAGGCAAATGCAAAAATATATTTCAAAGCATGAATTTAGGCGCAATCCAAAACGAAATAGAATTTACAAATTAGGCCAAAGCAATTTGATTTGCTTGGCGAACTAGGTTTGTTTTTTATTTGTTTGTTATTTAACATGAATTTAGCAAAATGCGCCGCCCGGAAAACGCATGTGGAGAACCAGAAGAGGTAGCCGAAGAAATTGAAATTGAAATTGAAATTGAAAAACACACACACAAATAAACAGAACGGAAAATTCTTTGCTAGAGTTTAGTTTCTTTTTTAATTAAATTACACTTATATCAAGTCAGTTGTAGTAAACGCTTTTGTTCGTTTTTGATTAGTTAGTGTTTAGCATTGTTTTTACGTATGCATACAAGTGTATATACATATTTAGTAAACAGCAACGGCAACTAATTAAACCTAATTAATACATTAATTACCAACTATTTACTTATGTATATGCTTATGTCTTATCCTAGGTTAAACGCTCTAATTTAAATAAATTGAATTGTTTTCTAATTTTACGCGTTGCAAAACTTAAGAGAAAAAATAACTAAAACAAAACAACTAAAAAAAAAACAAAATATCATAAAAAATTGAATTTAAATTTGAAAAGCAAAACAAAAAAATTGAAAAACGAAAAAACAAAAATAATTTCAAGTTGATTTACAAATTTGGTTCTTCTTGTGTGTATTTGTAGTATTATTTCCAAGAAAATTATAATCACATATTTGACTCTGAATATACCAATCGATCAAGTACACACACACACACACACGTATATATATCTAATGATAAAGTACACACACACACACACACACACACATGCATACAAACATAAGCATACATATACTATACACATACACATACAGATACAGATATAAATAATAATAAATTATGAATAATTTTTAATTGTATTTTTATTTATGTATTTTAATTTGTATGCGTTATATTTAGTTACTATTATTATTATTATTACATTTACTTAATTAATGATTTAATTATAAAAACGTGAATGATGATTAAATGATGAAAATAAGAGTAAATGCATATATGAAAAACAATTGCAAAAATATGATTTCTGGTCTTTTTATTTCATTTTCTCTATATCATTTCAACTTTTCAGCAGCTCGATTTGCTCTCGATTGAAACTTTTTATGGGATATTTGTTTAGATGTATAAAAACCACACACACACACACACACACACACATACAAACACACACATTCATAGAATTTATTCAGAATAAGTTGCAAAATATTCTTTAAATTTATAAAATTGAACTGAATTCAAGCACAAGTGCGTTTAAATTGAATTTACACAGTTTTTAGAGTATATAAAATCTAAAATCGTAACGAATATACGTAAATGAGAAAGAGAAACAAACTGAACATTTAAGTGTTGTATTTCATTTTGGATTACTGAAACAAGTGTGAAAATTGTGAGTACCTAGGACTTTTTTTCTCGAGCTCAACGAATGAACAAATCATTCAAATTAACGATTAAGATCGAGAGAGCTTCTTTCGCATGAAAACTCCTAATTTTTGTTAGCAGACACTACCTACTGATTACAGTCGAAACAATCACTCAAAACGTATACGAATCTTCTCAAAGAATACACCATTAAAAACTTATAAATTATGCTATTGTTTCGCACGAACAGAAAACTTATTTACAAATATTGCTAAAGGCGATTGTTTTTTTGCAAGCCGTGTAAAGAGAAGCGAGAAGAAGCGAAAAGCGAAAGTTTTCTCTAAAAAAATACCAAATTATACGATTTATGCATTGATAGTAATATATTAGACTTAACGCTAGTTAAATAATCAACACTATTGACTTGAGAAACGATTAAACGCAACTTGTACAGAACGCCTTAAAAAAGAAAAAACTAAAAAAGAAAAGCATGGAATAAGCGAATGAAGTATACGAGTCTATATATATTATAGAATATAAACTATAAATTACTAGATATATTATTATTCATTTTTAAACTGAAAATAAAAACAGATACATACATAATTAGTTTAGAAGTTTAGTACGTCTTAAGCAAAGGAACCAAATGGCAATTTGATGGAATTAGCGAGAATCAAGATGCCAACAGGCTGAAGGCGACACAACGGAGAACTCGGAGAGAATAAATACTTTTGTGTAGTTCGATTTCTGATCAAGAAATGTTGAGAACTTCTTTTACTTTTCATACATTTTATACAAACACAATCACAATTTTTGCTATGCATTTGCGCTCTTGGAGCCAGCATGTTAGCCAAAGAGCATTTCCACTGAACGCTTGTAAATTGAAGCCAATTGAAACGATGTTAAACGTGAATCTAGATGAAAGTAATTTAGAAACTTAATTATTTTGTATCTTGGTGACCGCTTGCTTGGCATTTTGAAAGTGCCCGTTATGTGTCAGTGTTGATAAGCGTTATATATGCTAAAAAAAAAAAAAAAAACAAAAAAAAAGAAAAAAATTATAAATAAATGCTATCAACAATTACAGATTAATACATATTGTATATGAGATAATTTGTAATATGCTTTTTATGTTTCAACTTCTTTCGTATCAGAATTTAAATTAAAATGTGATTTTTCTCGAAACTTTAATGTATACGCCGTAAATATTTAATATGATTATTAAGGACAACAGCAACATTTATTACGATGATTATATTTACATACATACATATATTTAATAAATATTGTACATTTTTGATAGCCTCTCATTGAAAATATTTTGTAAATAGCGCATGAACTTGCATACATTATAAACGAAAAGAAAACAGAAACCAGAAAAAAAAAAACAAAAAAAAATATTATTATTAAAACTGTATTTAATGCTAGTTGGTAATCACCGAAGCAAATGCAACCCCTGAGCATAGACTAAAAGTGCACAAACCATTTATAAAACTTTCAACTTACCCACGCGACAGCAGAGCAAACGAGACAGCCACACACACAGAGAGAGAGAGAAAGAGAGAGGGAGCGAGAGATAGAGAGAGAGAGAGAGAGCGAGCGATCGAGTGAACGAGTGAGCGAGACGAAAAAGTGTGTGTGCGTCAGATTAGAGTTAGTAAAAGAAAGAGAGAGAGAACTAGCTCTAAAAGTTGCAATAAAAATGCAAATCGAAAAAATACATAAGAAATAATAATAATATATTTATATGAAATAAATTAAATGTTTGTGCGTGTAAAAATTAACTTTAACTAAATTCCTAGGATTAAACGAAACGAAAGAGAAAACATGAAAACAATGGATTATAAAAAAGTAAACTTAATTATATTAAAAATAAAAACACAAAAGTATCATTAACTTAATAAACTAATTGAAGCTTCTATGTAAAGAAATAAAAAACAGAAACCCTAAGATTATGAGCAGATTGGAGTGGTAAATAGAACAACAACTTGGAGAAAGAGGAAGAGCAAAAAAATATATGAATTATGAGAAAATATTGAACATAATTTTCAATTGTAATAAATTATGAAATAAAAGATTATGAAAACCTATTCGAATTGATGTTTCTATTTTTATATTATCTTTGCTCCACGGACAACTGTAAGAGTCTAGCCTTATATATACTATATATATGAGCTGTGTAGTTGTGGGAAATCCAGACTCTCGAAACATTTGGCACTTGACAATTGATGTGGGTGCTTGGTCCGCAATTTGCCAACTGTCAGCTGGACAACTGCCTGACCATGCCTTGATCCCGATGCCGATCCCGATCCGGATCACAGCTGACCCCAGGCCGACGAAGGGTGAGCTCCGTCAATATGTCTCGCTCACCTTTGCCGGCCAATAATTGAAGTATAATTGCCTGGAACTCGGCTACCATGCGGGACACACGCTTCCACCTTAGCCTTTCGTGACCTGCAGACGGCGATGGCATTAGTTGGTCATCAGTTGGCGTGAACTATATATGCACTTTGGTGCTTCTTCTTCTTTGTTTCCTATTTGGCAGCCGCTGCTAATTCCATTACCAATTCCGATTCCAATTCCAATTCCTATTCCTATTCCACTTCAATGGTACAACAGCTGTGCGGATTGCCACGCACAGACACTCGCACACACGCATGCAGTCGCAGACGCACGCTTGACCAACAAATTCAATTAATATTAATTAGCCAAGGTGCTGAGCTGGTTGCTTGGGCTGCGCTGTTGCTTCTCGCACACACTCGAGCCCAAATGGAGTTTTAATCATTTTCCAAGTGTGAAAATTAGTTGCGTTTAAGTTGCCTATAATTAGTGACTCGCCACACACACTCACACACATTCAGACACCCGCACACACTCTCACATTAGACAGTCGGGAGGCCGGGTCGTTTGTGACACCAGCCAACACCCCCGCCCCTGAGGAACGCCCTCGGTCCGCGGCAGCTGTAATTACTTTTACGAGCTGTTTACAGCTGCTCCAAGTAGCCATTATGCGGTGGCTAACAAAATTTTCGCTGTCAATTTTATGCAAATTTCTTACGTTTATTTAACAAAGTTCCAAAGTTTTTCCTTGTCGCGTGCGTTGTCCACCTACATAAAGCTCTTCATATTGTACACTTGTGGCAATTGCACTTGTTCCCTGCCTCCTGCCCCCTGCCTCCTGCTTCTGCTCCTGCTGTACTTCTTTCCATCCCTGTCTGACGTTGTAATCTGGTGCTGTTTTTAGTTTGTTGTTGTTTCGAAACTTTAATTTATTTTCATTGCGCATTTTGATGCTCGTAATTCCCTCGTTATTGTTGCCTCCTGTCGCCTGCTGATGCTGCCTCCTGTTCCTTTGTTGTTGTTGTTGTTTTTGTCACGCTTGGTGTTGGCATCATTACATTTTGCCATTGTATTGCTGCTGTTGCTGTTGCTGCTGCTGCTGCTGCTGCTGTTGCTCTTGTTTTGCATATGAATATGATTTGAGAGCGAGTGTGAGCATTGTAAACTGCGCTTACAAAAGCCACAGCCCCGTTTGGCGTTTCCCTCAACTCAGTCGCGAGTTGCCCGTCGCAGTTGCAGACAATGTCTTCAGCCCCTGGCTTGCGCTCTCTTCTCGTGGTGGTTGTTATTTTAATTTCATTATATTCTCTGTTTTTTTGTTTTTTTTTTTTTTTCGTTTGCAGCCAAGCTGTGTACACTCCACTTTTATAATTTCAAAACAGATTAATGTTGCGCATATGTGACACCATTTATGCGACGGGTTTATCTCTTTTATGGCATCATCATCATCATCGTTGCAGAGTCGGAGCGCGTGTGCCGGCTAGGCAAGTGCTTGTGGATGCATTGGGTCTTGTTTTCAGCAAGGGGATCAGTGGGAACTTAAGTCGGATCAGAGTTCGCCTTAATGTATACCAGATCAAAGGCGTTCAACTGAAGTTAATAATATTTAATTGTACTAAGCGAAGCTTTGATAAGATGGAAACTCTTAGTTAAATATGCAATAATACTTCTGCATATGAATTCAAATAACTTTAAAGTCCTTTCACTGCCTTCGCAGAATTTAGAATTTGCCCTTAAGGCACACTTCATTCAGGATTTTGCTCTCGCAATTGCATTATGTCGTTCACAATAGAACTCCTTTGTGATGCGAATGAAATTTATACCAAATCAGCTTGGCTAATTTGCTTAGCTCGGTTTCTGTCAGCGGTGCCAAAATCTTGCTTGAGCTGTGTCCATTGTCTTTTGTAATGTGATACGGAGCCCATTCATGGCAATGCTGTCAAGCTATCCATCCACTCATTGGCAATGCCTTCGGCTATGGCAAGACTGAGTCCGAGGCTCATTAATGCACTTTACATAATCGCAAAATCATTCAGACAGCGTAGACGACGACAACAATAAGAGACTACGCGACCATTCACCGATTACAATGGCTAAGCTCGAGTCGGAGTTGGAGTCGGAGTCAAAGTCGAATCGTATTTGAATTTTGGAGTGGGTGCGCCAGTTGCCAGAGTCAGAGTCAGAGCCAGTTGCCAGTTGCCAGTTGCCATTTGCCAGTAGCAGTGGCAATGGCAGTGGGTGCAAGCAACAGAAATGAATTGAAATGTTTTCGGATAATTTAAATGACTTAAATTATGTAAATTGTCGCTCCAGACAAAGGCTGTGCAGCTCAATGCGATGCGATGCGATGCGATGCGATGCGATGCGTTGTGCGATATTCGCGCTTGTCCCAGTCCCAATCTAAGTTCCAGTTCCTCATTGTCAGCTCTTGTATCTGTCGTCTCTTGAAATGCAATGCCCCAGTAAATGGGGGGAAAAAGTGAGCGGCAATCGTCGACGTCGCCGTCGGCATCAGCCCGCACTAGATTCACTTACAAATTTAATTAAGTTCAATTGAAAGTAACACCATGGATGTTGTCGCTATCGTCAGCGTCTGTGCCGGAGGAAGGAGGTAGCTCCATGTGGAATCGTTGACTTGGGCCATATAGCGACAATCCAAAACTTTGTTTTGACAATTGATACAATGAAAAATTTAGAGCGATTAACGTGGCGTGGCATGGCGTGGCATGCCCTGGTCTGGTCTGGTCGGCTCTGGCGTGACGTGGCGCGGCGCGGCCAGACGTGGCATAGCGTCCACTCGCTGCGTGGGCCAGCGGCGGCTGTAATAGCCTCTACAGATGTCATGTGGCACAGGGCAGCTTGGACTTTTGCCTCGTTTCGCTTTACACTTTCATTGGATCTGTGCACTTGCCCCATATATGCGGTGGCTATAGCATTCCTGGCATAATTCATATGCAAACGCAGCCTCTCTATATTCCCATCTAGATGACAGCAAATGCTTATGTGTCAGTATGTGTGTGTGTGTGTGTATCCGTATCTATATCTGTGCCAGTGTATCTGTTGATGTCTAAATTTACATAATTGAATTTGTTTGCTTGATTGTCAAGCTGTCGATGCGCGTTGCCGTGCGGGAGGGCACTCACAAAAATGACAATTGCTAGTTCCGGTCGTTTGCAGTTTGAAGTGCCATTGACGCAGCCCATCGACTGCCAGCGGGCATCGGGAAGCGGCCCTCATGGATGCCGCCAGCAAAAATCAACGCAATTTGTCAATAAAAATGTAACTCTAACAGATTGTGAAGTGTGCGAATGTGCTCAAAACAATCGCCGGGCATAAATTATAGTCAATATATTCGACTAACCCACTGAGAGTGTGTACGATTCTGTGCGTGTGTGTGTGTGTGTGTGGAGCAACTGCAAAATGCGTGAGGTTTCTCTGGCTGCGGGTAGCCATACTCCTGTTATGCGGTATGCCCGGACTGCTTGACTTTAATGGGTATAATGATTTCCAATGCAGATTAAACGATCCGATTATGTGTGCACTTCAGATTCTCAAGTGCTCTCGCTCGCTCTCTCCCTCGCTCTTTCTTCAGAGCACCCGTAGACCTTAGTGGATTGTGTGAATCCAAATTGGAGATAAATGTGTTACTATTAGGCTGAAAGAAGATGAAGAAGAAGCTGAGTGGAAGCTGATAGCAGGAAAAAGCTTAAATCAATTGCTGTCGGAATTGTATACAAATTTCAAGTACTTTCTTTGAAACTATATAATTAGAATCAATTATATATAAATATAGAATTTTATATACATAATTTTTTTATGTATCTACATATATTTAATTCTCATCTTGTAGTCAATAAATTGCTCCACTCAAGTCTGAAATTCGCAATCAATTTTAATGCATTCGACTGCAATCAAAAATGTTTGTTGTCTGCCAGCTGAGTTTTGGCCAGGACTTTCATACATAACTTACAAGACACTGACCACGCCCCTGCAACGCCCCCAATGCCATTCTGTCAGCCAGCAGCAGCAAAAATACAAACGAAGTAAATTCAATTGCGAACCAAAACATGACGCAAACGGACAGTTCTGTAAGAATGCTTCCACATTTATTTAGATATTGCAGATAAACCCAACACCGATTCAAATATGCACGGACACACACATATACAAATGTATGTATTTATTTATATATAAATGTGAATTTAAGGGCCTGTGAAACGCTGTGCAGCACAACAAATCGTGCATCGATTGCACTTTGTGGCAAATACTTTGCGCATGTCAACAAATTTGTGTTTTCTGTGTTGGCAAAATTATAAAAGTCGCAATAATTTCTTAAAATCTTTGCATATTTTCACTCGCATGCAGAGCGAGAGAGAGAGAGCGAGAGAGAGAGAGACAGTTAGCTTTAGTAAGAGATGGCAAAAGCAATGCTGCATTCTTGTCAATAATGATGATGTTGATGATGATGATGTTGCTGCTGCTGCTGCTGCTGCTGCTGCATTTTATTTTATGCTTCCTTCCGTTTTTAAGACAAACTTTGCTCAGAGCTTCTGCTCGCTCCGCGCGTCTGGTTCCATCTACAGTCCACGCATTCAGTTTTCGGTAGGGTTGTTTATATATCCGCACTTAATGCTTAATTCAGTTACATCTGCTCTGGTTCGCTTGCTACTGTTGTTGTTGCTGCTTCCATTGACAATGACATCATCATTATTGCGTGCTCAGCTCCAGCTTCAGCCAGGATGGTCCTCCGCTCCTGCTTCTTCTTCTGCTTCATCGTCGTCTTGGCTGTCACATCTTTGTTATATTTTTGCGCAAAATAAATGAAGTAAAGTAATATTATTGCACTTAGACCGCATTAAGTTGTACGTGGCAATCTGTGCTGGTGTCGCCGCACTATCTGCGCAGTGGAGGGAATGGCTGGGCATGGCATGGGATTTACTTAGTTTTGAAATTTAAGTGCCAAGGATTTTCTACGAAATTAGCCAAAGAAATGCCAAAGGCAGCGATAGCGACAGCCACAGCCACAGCCACTGCCATAGCGACAGCGACAGCCAAGACAACCCTGTGCTAATAAAACCATAATCAAGTATACGCACTTACAGCTCTGCCTGCTCACTCTGCTATTAGGGTTGTCCGCCCAGGAAGCAACCCACTCTCTCTCTCTCTCTCTCCCGCTCTATCTATATCAACATCTCTCTCACTCTGTGCTCGCTCTACTATCTGCTGGCATTTCGGCGCAGTTAACAATGGAAAATTGCTGTTGACATGATTTTGCACTCTGCATCGACTGCATTCGGCAATTAGATTTGTCTCTGTGCTCTGTCCCGCTCCGCCGCCACGTTCGCTCCCTGCTCCTAGGTATCGGAGTCTGGTATTGGTCTGGCTCTGGCAACACATTTTGGTGGCTGGCATTGTGCATTGCAAAAGTGCAGCGCTGCAGTTTCCATTGCGTAATGTGCGGCTGTCAATTTGTTTGAATTATTCGACGACCTCCCACTCCAGCCCTCAGATGTCAGTAAAACGGAAAGCGCTTTTAATAAACTCTCGAAACAACTCGGGAATCGCCTCTCCGACTCAACAGCTCACCAGCCAACGTCGAGGTGTCATTTATGCAACAGTTTGTGTTTTATGGCACACGGCCGCAGCTTTGGGCCTGGACACTTGACCATTTTCGGTGGGCCGGTCACTTTTGCAGGCCATAAAACTAAAATATAATTATTACCAATGCTGTTTTTTTGCGTTTTATTTATATTTTTTAAACCTGCGGTCTCTCACAAATGTTGGCAAAAGGGAATCAAGGTGGAGCAGCGGACAGCTGAGTATTTTCAAGTCTTAATAAATATGCCTTTCAGTCGTTAAACATCAATGCTGTGTAGGGTATTTTGTATACAGACATATGCTTGGGTATCTTAGGCTATATGTGTGGCTTGTGAAATAAAGCATATACATATATGTACGTATATGTTTTATAAATAACTTATCAGATTAATCATTTATCATTTCTCAATAATTTAGATAACTTTTTAATAATAGTTATATTCCAAATTTAAATAAATATTTTAGTTATATTAAATATAGAAATAAATTTAATATGTATTATATTTATTTTATGATTTTGTTTATTATTATTTTTTTTTTTTTCATATTAATTAGAAACATCCAAACAAACTTGAAAACACTTATTTGTATAGGATTATGATATCGAAAAAATGTATGCAAAAATATATATAAACAAATACAACAGGGCCTAACTTAATTACAAATACAAATAATATTTGTTAAACATTCACATTATTTATATCTACATTTTTTTCTATTTTAGTTTTTATATTAATATTTATTATTAGTATTAGTTTAAATGCTTCAACAACTGTCTACTCCATAAGTCTAAATACCTTTGCTTGATTTGTATATCTATAATTATTTGCATAGATCAATGCCGCAGTGCTCAAACGTCAGACGAAGCTGCGGCTGATGCTTGTGTCGAAGAGGCCACAAAAATCTCATAAAATGTGCAAATTGATAGAGCAGCAACAAAAGCGCCGCTTGGGCCATCAAGCAGATGGACCAAGGAAGTATCCAGTTGACCAAGTTGCTCAGCTGCGATTGGAATTCGTTGTGGCTCAGTTGGTGGGTGGACACCACTTTAATTAGCCTGCGTTCGCATTTCGAGTTTGCGTTTGTGTTTGGCATTGAAAACGCCGACTGAGGAGCAGATGGATAGGAGATTTCACGGACTGCACGAACGGTTGGATGGATGGATGGATGGATGGTTGCTTGGCCGATAGATGAAGCGTATGAATGAAGGAGTGAATGACTAAAGAAGACTCGAGTGCTTTGGCTTTTTGGCGGGCGTTTGAAGTGCGCCAATGATGATTTTCTTCATCTTCTTTGACTTCGTCTGCATCTTCTTCTTCTTCATCTTCTTCGTGTGTTTAGCAAAATGTTGTCTGCATTTGTTGTTGTTGCTGCTGGCTGTTGGTTTCTGGTTGCTGTTGTTGGCGCGTAATTAATTTCTACAACGATTTTTCATTTCGGGGCGCTGAATGAAACAACAAGCGAGAAACAAACCAAAAGAAATGTTTGCTCAATGAAAAGTGCCAAAAGTAATTAATTTCATGCGAATGCAACGATGCGCGCTAAGATCTCTCTCCTGCTTCATTTCTAGCTGGTGCTGCGTGTTTTTGTCATTGCCGTGCCCCATGTGGCACAAAAATTACTCATGCAACAACAGCAACAAGAGGAATAAAATGAAATACAACGGCCACAGCAGCAGCTCCTCAGTCGATTTCCTTGCCATATTTTTTGTCGTTTGCACTGATAATTGCTTTAATTTTCTATTAATAAGCATCGGAGGATCGCGGAGGAAGCTGCTAACAATTAGCCGCTATGTTGCATGCGACTTATAACATGGCAGCCACAGACTTACCGCCATACAGACAGCCCGACAGACCGCCCCATCGTCAGATTTCAGTTCGAAAATACGAAGCGACGACAGCGTCAGGTTCGTGCTGTTTGTTGTTGTTGCTGCTGCTGCTGCCGTTGCTGTTGCGGCCGTTGCTGACCCCCTGCTCTGTTGAACGATGGGGGCAACAAACATGGCGACAGTTGCCAGTTGTGGCAATTAATAATTTTGCTGTGCTCACATACGCGATTAATTATGGGGCCCAACAGGGCTGGGGCGGGGCCTGGTCGCGGTCGCAGTCGCGGTCGCGGAGCTGGGCCGGGCTGGGCTGGCATTTTTCGGGCTGCAGCAACAACTGTCACGCGTTGCATTTTCATTGAGCCTGCGCTGGCCGAAAATAGACAATGAACTGCCCTGGGGCTGCCTAGAGAGGATGCTTGCCGAGCGTACGAACGGGGGAAATTTCATTCATTTTCCAATTAATTGAAGCACGCGCGTTTACTTTCACTTCCACTTGCAGCTAAACGTAGGCAACCTCGACTTTCATCGTTTCGCTCTCACTTTCCGGCACATGCGGGTGGCTGGGCGGTTGGGCGGTTGGGCGTGCCGAGCTTAATGGCACTTGAAAATCAAATTGGTAAAAGCAATTAAATGACGCCCCAAGGACACATTACAACAGCGCCAGCGACAACAACAAAAGGCAGACGCCCACAATGACACACACACACGCACACACACGCACACACACGCATACACACACATGCGCATGATTGGCTATAAAAAAGAAATTCTAATTATAATTTAACGCAAATTCGCAGTCTGCGCATTGCGATTGCATGGCTCACTGGATTATTTTTGCTTTAAAGGTCTGCTTGAACCTTGGACAATCCACCCTCAATAACTGAATGATCTTTGGGTCTATGTCGCTGCCGCAGCAGTGGCAGCAGTAGCAGCAGCAGCAGCAGCAACAGCAGCGGGCCCCTGTTGCGCGGCGCTCGTTTTGTTGGCGAGTCCTAAAAACAGTTGCCGCACAATGCGCCTGTCAATTGCAGGCCAGTTCGCTTGGCGCTGCAGATGACAGCTACTGCTGCGGCTTCTGCCTCGGGTACTAGTTCAGTCTGCCAAGTCATGGACTCATCCAGGCCGACAGCTATTCAACCCGGCAGTGCTTCATTCACTCGCAAAGCTATTCATTTCGCGCCAGATTTGAAGTTCATCTTACAGTCAGCTCCATCATCAGCATATCTGCAGCTCCCCCAACTCGGTTAGCAAATTGGTTTCATCTCCACTGGCCCAGTCGGTCGGCCGCCATTGTCGTCTACTCCAGTTATTGACGTCGCCTCATTCGCATAAATCGGCTAGACGCCATTTGGTCTTGTTTATTAAAATTAAAATGCATATTTTCTGCTTCGCAACAGCGAGGCAAGCGGACTCTATTAATGCCACTTTGTCGCTGCCTTCTCCCGGCTACACAAAAAATTCTTATTTATTTTTTCCTTTTTTCCTTTTTAATTTCCACATGTAATGCCATAAAGCTCTATTAAAATGTTGAGGTGGAATCTATTTGACAAATGCCGAGCATATTGGCTTAAGCATGTTCCAAACTCTAACTCGGAATATGATATTATAGGCGACCTCACTTGGCACACTCCATTTGCTATTCGCTGCTCCTAACTCGTAGCTTGAGACTTTATTGCGCGCTGGGCTCTCTCTCTCCTCTCACTCTCCCTCTCTCTCCCTCTCTCTGTCTCTCTAACTCGCTCCTATCTATCCCGCTCACACTCATGATCCACAACTTATCGCAGCCGACCAAAAAAAAAAAAGAAAATAAAGCAAATAACTTGCGATGCTGGTCGGAGTAGTGTATTAAATTATAGCACATACCGAAGGTCATGAATTCTTATTTTCTTATTTTCTCATTTTACGTATTGCTTTTCCGAGCCGCACGAAAGGCAACTCCAGCAAATAAATGAAAATTGTCTAAAAGCACAAAAATAAACTAAACTCGCATATTCGCATTTTTGTCGAGAGGAACGTAGCAGCAGCGGCAGCCCCGAAAAGGTCCCCTCCTCCCAACAGTTGGCATGACAGCAAACCGAACCCAACCCAACCCAGCCCAACGCAAAGCCAACCCAACCCAACCGAATCCAACTCAGCTTCAACACCACCGAAGCCAACAACAACAGCAGCAGCAGCATGGGCAATGGCACTGAAAAAAACAAAAAAAAAACAACAACAAACAGCATGGAGAGCATACAGAAAAACGCAAAAAGTAGCGGAAAAAATAAGAGAAATTGTATAAATTGAAGTCCTTTCGGACCATATATCACTTTACTTGACAGAGCAATTCCCTTATCTTTGAGAAATCCTGTCGACTGGAAAGTGCGCAAGGACGCGGCGTGCAGGCAAACGGCCTGAGTATGGGCGATGGCAGCGACGGCAGCAACGGCAAGGACCTGAATGAGAAGAGCGACAAATGCGGGCCATGCCAGGCGGAGTCCTGACGACGGCAAAGCTGCTAAGCTCAAGTTTAGCAAAACCCACAATGGGGAAAAGCAGCGCCAGCTGAACCTGCAGCAGGAGGCGCGGGCAACGGCATGGGCGTGGGCGTGGGCGTGGGCGTGGGCGTGTGTTAGGAGAAGGCGTGGCATAGCTTAAGATGACAGCGCGCGGTTTATTTGAATTTCTTATTATAGTGGATGCTGCTGTTGCGAGGGCGGCTGTCTCTTTATTTTTTATTTTCTTCTTTTTTTAATTTCCCAGCATATCCTGTGGGGCAAATCCTTTCAACGCTGCATTCTCCATGCCCTGCGCCCCATTCCCCATGCCCTAGCAGACGAGGCGTATTCAATTAGAGCACCTTTTTATGCAAATACTTTCGCTGTAAAAGTTCAATAATTGGCGATGTTCTACAAGTCAAATCAATGCGTCAGGTAAGCCCGCCCAAGTCCCAGCTCCTTCGACAACCTCTGCGGCTGGCCGGCCGCATAATTTCAAATGAAAGCCAGCACAGCTCTGACAACTTGGGGTTGCTTCGGAATTAGTTTTCTAACCTGCGGGCGCGTAGCTGATAATTAAAAATGCAATTTTTTATACACTACGCTTTCTTTCTCCCTCCGCCGACTGGGCCGATGGCGCTGAGTGAGTCCTGAGCGCGAGAGTGGGAGAGACTCGGCTCAAGACAATGACGACGGCATCTTTGCGTCTGACGCATAAACCAAAACGCAAAATGTTGCCCCAGGGAATGTGGCGAATCGTGGGCTGTGGGTAGCGCAACCCTTTGAAAGTGCCACACGGAGCATAGGCATATAAATATATATACATATCTATACAAATATATATGTCTATGTATTGCTAGAACATGCCACACACACACACACACACACACTTACACCAATTGTGGCAAGGAAAACAATCTCATTTTCGGTGTAACTTCTGCATTATCCTCGCAGTGCAGCTCGCCTTATCTACCTTTGCCATTGGCCCGAAAACCGTAATGGCAATTTGAGCTGATTTTCAATGTTCCAACTGGGATTTGGCTTCTAGTTGGGCTGCCAGCCAGCTGCCAGCTCTTTATCAAGCCATTATGCGAGCCAGCCCCAGTCAGGCGAGCTGATTAAGCCATCGATAAGTTGCTGAACCGTTATGTGACCAAGGCCTGCCTCATGCCGAGCCCCTCCTTCTGCATCTGCATATGCCTTTCTCAACTACCTGCCCCAGCGAATTCGTTCGTCTGGCATTTTCTCACATTTGTCGAGCAAACTTTTCATCCACATGGTCGGGACGGGCATCCAAGTCGACAGCGGCTTCATTTTAATGAGGCGTTAATTAATTGCCCGCTTGCGCGTTTTGACACTGCCCAGCCAAGCAGCTCAGTGGCCGAGCCAAGAGATTTATTGTCTTTCGCACTCTTAGCGCTGTCTTTGCGAAAGTGTTTATTAAAATATTACATTTGACATAATTGGAATTTATGTGACACTCTGCAGCAAAAAAAAAAAAAAGGGCATCCCGAAATAATAAATGCTGCGCCACAAAGAAAAGAAAACCAACAATAGACCAAATATAATAATACTTGTAGCTTATCAGCTGCAAACAAAATAATTTAAAAGAAAATACAAAATAAAGGCGGCAAATACTGAGAGATCTTAGAGTTTTAAATTTAACTATGTTCAAAAATTACAATTCTACAATAAAATTGCTGTATTGATAAAATGAATTCAACTGAATTTCACCTAAAACGGTGAATCAGTTTGCATTTTATTTAATATAAACAAAAGTCGCATAAAATATAAAATAAAAACTTTTTTAAACTTTTGCTGAGTCGAGTTTTAGGACGTGATAAAATATCTAAAGTTGAATAATCTATAAATTGATAAAAAAAAAAAAAACATTATTAAACTAGATGTATTTGGTCATATTTCGCAACTCAGTAAATAAAAAAAAATAAAAAATCAAATTTAATAAAAATAGCTAAATTGGACAAAGTTTTTGTATATTATATACAATTTATGGGAATATAATCAAATGACTAAAAGTTTAATAATGTTTTGCCGAGAACATTCTTGAATTATCTGAAATAAACTGGATTTGATTGTGCCAAATTATTGCTATAATTTAGCATTTATATCTACGTTTATACAGACAAAGCCAAATCTGTTCGGCTGATCAGCTGCACTTGATCAAGAAGATCCATACTCTGCCTATATCTATATATAACTGTATAACTTATGCCTATTAAATACATTTAAATAGAGTCATTTTGAGCTCATTTGTGACATTTCAATATGTGAAGTATTATTTAATATATTCATTCTATAATTACTTTAAGGCTATCGCTTGTTCATAGACAACACTAAAACGATTTATATTAAAAGTGTTCATTTCCCTGAATTATTAAAATGAGTTCCATGGAATGAGCTTATTAGACTGAAAGTAATTTATTTGATTGCGTAAATAGCCGATTTCAGGTAAAGTTATGCAGACGTTGAGCACTCTTTGTGGACTGGTTGCCCAATTAGAAATCATTTTAAGCGCCTTAAGCCAATTGACATGGACACCACACAATGGGCATGCAAACAACAAGCAACAAAACAACAGGCGAAACAAGCGACAAGCGACAACGAGCAACCCCATGGCCATCTTAAGCGCCTGATCTCTTGTCTAAACGCACATAAAAGTCATCAAATTCACTGAAAACAACATTTGGCTTTACGTTTACGTTTTGTTGTCATTGTCACCGGAAAAACAGCAACAGCAACGGGCAGAGGCACAGCGGCTGGGAGCGGGAGGTGCGACGCGGCTGGGCTTTTAACTTTTTTGTTGCCATCTAGCGACGCACACCCCGCAGTAATCAACAAGAGTGGCAATGGCGACGATGCGCACTGTGTCCTCGTGCGTCCTGGCGCGTCCTGGTGCGTCCCGGCGGCAGTACCAGCGACGTTGCCTGCCCTCAGGGAAACGTCAAACAAATGACAGTTGATTAGACAAACATCTCGACGGCGGCAGCACAAAACGAGCATCAAATGGAAAATTGTGAAATTATGCAATACGCTTTCGCACTCACCTCACCTCGCCATCGCCCTCGTCCTAGACCTCACACCATTTGAGCGAGTCAAATGAAGTAGTTTTGGACCCGGGCGATCTTAGCTGGCTGATAAGATTAAACTCCGGCGTACGCACCACGCCAGTTCCGACACCCATTCGACCCAACTGTGCTCCAAAAGAAAAAAAAAAGAAAAAAAACCCACCCGCCTAGCCCTCGGGTAGAGCGAACGACAGTCAGACAGACAGAGAGACGAGAGACTGAAATACAGATACATGAAGGAAAACACAATGCCGAAATAATTGAATGCGATGAGGCTCATAGCCATCGTTGGCGTCGTTTTTTGCCATCAAGCCGTTAAACAACAGGCGTAAAGACCAACAACAACAACAACAATAGCAAGGCCCTCGGAAATGGGAATGGCAAAACGGCATCAACGGGCACAGAATGGGCCTCATAATAATTTGTGAAATAGGCAATATCAGTCAGGCCAAGTAGTTACAATTACTTAAGTGCCTGCGAGCAAGTCCTACTCGAGAGCAAACAGTTACACTTGATCCTACAGGGGATTCAGCTGAGTTGAAGCGTAACGAGTGCGCTAAAAGAGAGCGAGCTGAACTATTTTGAATAATTGAGAGAGAGAGAGAGAGAGGATCAAAACTAAGGCAAGACTAAGAACTATCCGACAATAAGATTAAATATAAAGAATTTTTGCAATTTAAAGAGTAATGTCAAATATGAAAGTTGAATATATCAGATATGGAAAGTATCTACTCCAATGCTGGCAATGTTAGCCATTCAAGAAATATGCTGCGACAACGTATGTATGTCAAGTACAAACTACAATTTATCATAGGCCAAGCACATTTAGCGTATGTTTGCAAACAAATTCAAATTCAGCTGAAAGGGGACAAGGTACGCAATTTCTGACCATATTCTAAAAAAGAAAAATGCTGAAAACAAAAAGAAATGTAGCTGGCAAGCCGAAGCCACACCCCAACCCCAGCTCCAACCCCAACCCCAACCCCAACCAAAGAGCTGAACCACAAATGAAAACAATGCAGAGCGCAGCAGTTTTCATTTCTCTACCTTTGTGCAAGACTCGCTCAAATGAATGAAATGCAGGAAGAGCGCACAAAGGTAGCACATAGCACTGGGAGAGGAGCGGAGCTGGAGCTGGAGACCTCAGCTGCGTCGAGTGGAACGTCTGTTTCTAGAGCGTTTGTTGTTTTTATTGTGGTTTTCCGCAGTAGATGCGAGGGGACGACTCATCGTCGACTGCAACAAAAGCCAAGCGCAAAAAAAAAATGTCTCCTTCTGTTGTGGTTGTTGTTGTTGTTGTTGTTATTGTCCTTGTTGTTGTTGTTGCGTGGGCGATGCTTAACAAACAACAGAAGCTGCTGCTTCCCGTTTTGTTGATGAAATAAAATCCGCCTTTTGTGCATTTAATTTTTAGAATGGCAAACAAAGCGCAGGCAACAACAAAGGGCGTACCAAATATAACGCAAGCGGCAACAACAACAACAGCAACTACGACTACAACAACAACAACACCCACAACAATGGTTGCTCACAATGGGCAGCAGGACACTAAAGCTGTGCACACTGCACACAAAAACCTGAAAGGTTGTCGTCGTTCTACTCAACGTCGTCCTCATGCTCCGACTGATTCTCATTCTCATTCTCATTCTCATTCTCATTTTCATTCTCATTCTCGACTCTCGATTCTCATCCTCGTGCCTGGTCTGGCTTAACAAAGAAGCACCAACTGCACGCAGCCTTGCAATTTGATGCCCCTGCCTAAAAGGGTTGCACAGCCATCGCTCTCACTCTCACTCACACTCACACACTCACTCTCCCTTGCTCTTTCTCGCTCACTCACTCATGCAGGCACAGCAGTTCGTTAGGGCAACTTAATTATTGGCACGCGTTGCAATTTTTCTCATTGACTTTGCATGCCTGTTCCCTTACTCTGTACACAGAGCGAAAAGAGTTTATCTGCTCTTCGATACAATATCATAATAAAAGTCAGATGAATGGACTCTAGCCTCTCTGTTAGTAAGTAGAGTATTACCTAGTCAGTTGCATTGGACTGCAACAGACGAAGTTCCTTAATATACCTCTATGTGTTGGCAGCTCTGTTGGGCGAATCGGAGACGTGGCACGTGTCGTATGCGCAACCTTTGACCGCAACGATGGCACACTAACAACAATAATAACAACAGCAGCAGGCGGGATGGCCACTATTAAATAATAACAAAAGCTCCCTTCATAACAGCAGCAGCAGCAGCAGCAGCAACAATAACAAACAACAACAGCAACGGCAAACAACTCCCCGCGCGCTCGTTTCGGGGCCATGAAATTGCAGAGCTTGAAACGGCGCCAGAGAATCTCAAGACGCAACATTGTAAAAATTACATCAATGGATTTGGTCCTGGTCCTCTCTCCACCTCTCCAGCTCTCTTCCTCTCACTGTGCATCTCTTATCATGGCAGCTAGCTCGTGTATTCAATGTGAAAATAATTTCTTTATCCTTTTTATGTGCCCATTTGGCTTGTGCTGTAATGCCAAAGCCAAGCATCAGCGCCAGCCTCCGAGACAGAGAGAGAGAGAGAGAGAGGGAGAGCTATAGAGAGGTAGCATGGGCCTGGGGTGTAGAAGTCGACGGGTTGGCCCCGTTGTTGTAGTAGTAATAACATCCCCCAAATGGGTCATTTGCGTATCCTCAAACAGCGAATAAAAATCAGTGAATAAGAAAAACAGGAAGTGTCAGAGGACATCCGCATGTTTGTAGCTGCCGTTTGTTGTTGCTCTCGCATTGTTCTCACTACATATCTATCTGAGTGTGTGTGTGTGTGTGTATATGTATGTGCTTGTCGCCATGAGTGTGGCCCATAAAAGGACCACAGTTTTTGGGTCTCAATACTTTTGATTAAGAGTTCGACATCGGAGCACGCTGCTAATTGCAAACGACGCTCGACCTCACGATTTATGTCGTGCCCGAAATGTTGCCTCTTTCCGGCTGGGTCCAGCTGCCTGCAAATGGACAACCTCTAAATGGGCATGTCTACTAATTATCAGAGGGCGTGTGTCTCGAGTGCAAAATGAGTGTTCAGCATGAGCCGCACTAGGAGAGCGAGCATGCAATAAATTGTATATGGTCTGAAGCGAAAACATACGCGCTGTCAATTGACAATTGAGTAGATTAGATTAGATTATTGCATGTTTTTTTTTTTTTTTTTTTTTTTTTTTTTTTTTTTTTTATTGTTACTAAGAATTAATTCTAAATAACAATTTAATTTTAAGCCAGAGCGACAGAGGCCTTCAGGCAAGCATGTTATTTATTTTTTGCGTTTATTACATTTTAAGAAAGCAAACATAATAATTTTATAGATAAGAATATTTATTTACATACATTAGAGATGGACATGGGCCTCCTTTTTGCGGCACGACACAGCTCATGCCCATCTCTAACATATACTTATAACTTATTTTCTAGACTTGAAGACAATATAGAGTTGAAAATTACATGGTCATTCATTAGATCTGGTCAGATTCATGTATATGTATAACATTTTTAATACCTTGTGTCTATCTTCTCCTTGTTCTTAATTAGTAAAAATTTGTTCTTTATTGCAATTTGTGTTCTTAGTTAAACGATTTTTTGAATTGAATGCACACTTGATTAAGTCATTTATAATAGACAGAATATTCATTGCAATAAATGCATTATATCAAAAAGAGTTCTATTTAAATCGATTACTATTAAAGAAATCAAAAATTAGTTTCATTAGTTGAAAGAAATTAAAACATAGCATGAGCCATAAGTGTTTTATAATTAGTTATAAATATTATAATTATTTCCAATAAATATGATGTATCTAAATGAAAAGTATATAGTAGTAGAAAGTGATTCATAGATTTTATTTAGCAACTACGATTCCTAGTGTGATCTCTAATATATTACACTGTTGTTGCCGTTCTCCTTTTCAAATGTTCTATGCGAAATCATCTTGATGTCTGGGAATTTTTAACGCCTTAATACATCGATGTCTCCTAGATATTTCGCATTGCTAGCCAATGCATACATATATGCTAATCTTGAGACCTATTTATGCAGTTCAACTTTCTAAACGCTGCTCGTGTAATCTTCAACAAGCAGGCAACGACGCGTCGTCGCACCGTCTGCCTGTAATCCTTTTTTCGCAATTAACAACACATACGCATGTCAACACAACAGCGGGCAACAGCCACAACAACAACAACAATAACAACAACAACAACAACAACAACAACAACAACAACAACAACAGCAACAGCAACAATAACAACCTAATGGCCACAAGGCAGAGATGCAGTCACCGGCAACCGCCAAACCGAGGACCGACAACCGCCATAGCCATCGGAGCTCCGTGTCTGGCGAAGATTAATGTGCGAGTCGCGTTCTGTTGCGGCGGCTGTGGATGTGGATGTGGATGTGGTTGTGGTGCGTCTTGGCGACTTATGGAAATTCATCATTATCAGCGACTCTGGCCACTAGCCGGCTGCAGAGTGCGTTTAATGAGTTCTCAAGCGATGTTCAATTCAACTCATTAGCTGCGTTTTCCTGCTAGCCAAAGAGTGCAAATCTCTCTCTCTCTCTCTCTCTCTCTCTCTCTCTCTCTGTCCTCTCGCATAGTTTCTTTTGCATATATTAGCTGCGAGTTGGGGGCTACAGTTGGCTGCGATGGCTGGTGCGACTCGTGTGCGTATTTGTCATTGTCAACATTGGTGTAGAACATGGCGATGGCTATTGCGATGACTCCTTCTAGTTGCAGCTGCCCAGGCTTTCACGCAGGTGATTAACATAAACGCCAAGTGTCATGTTTTGCACTTTTGGTCGCCAAATGGCAAACGGCAAACGGCTCGACAACTACTAGCTCGGGGCTAAGCTGGCCACAGCGCATCTATAGCCCTTACAAATTGTCGAAATACAAATTTATATATTTATATGTGTATGTATATGAATTGGATTGACCATCAGCCACCCCAACAGTGTGCCGCAGCCCAGCATGATCCCTAATCCAAGTCTTGGCACGCGCTGAGTTCCATAACAAACGCCAAAAACTTTCGAGGCCATAAATCACGGCGTTTGCCAAACAAAACAAACCGAAAAACCCGCCCGGAATCCTCGAACCGCAGCTAGGCAAACAAACAAGTCAGGGGCGGGCCAAGCCAACGGCGGACAGCGCCAGCACCTTGATAAATTCAAAAGCACGCACTTTTGATTTAGGCAAATCCCCACTAGGATATGAGAACACGGATACTTGCAAGACTCACGAATATATCCATACATATGTATGCATGCGAGTGTGTGAGTGGAGCCGGAGCTACTATATCATGCATTGGCAGGCAGCGCTCCAGCCGGAAAGAAAGAAAAATCTCCATAATATATGCCGGAACATATTCCGCACACAAATTGCACACAGCAAGCGCCCTGACCAGTCCAACGAAGCTGACGCTGAAGCTGAAGCTGGAGACGAAGCTGATGTTGTCGTCCCGCCTTCGTTGTTGCTGTCAGCTCTGTAGCTTCGACTGAGCATTGCAATATTATAATTCAAATTTATGCAGCCAAAAAAAACCCTTTTCACACGCACTTTCTTATCGACACCATATGATTAGGAGCAGGACATCAGCAGCTCTGCTAAGCAGAATAACTTTGTCTTTTTTTTTTTATTTCGTTACCCAATCCCCCATGCTCGTTCCCATTAAAAGTGGTCGGTGCGGGCGTGGGCGGGGGCGAGTGCGAGGAAACGGAAATGAAGCCAAACGGAACAAGCAAAACAAATTTACAAAATGAAAATGCCACACACACACATGCAAAAACACATATACAAAGAGATAGAGAGAGAGAGAGAGCTGGAAGGGGCGGTCGTATGACAAAAAACACACAGAGAAGACAGGCAAGCAGCATCCCCACGGTATTCGTTTGGCGATTTGCCTGTTACAGGGTTGCAGCAGCCCCTGCCTCCTGCCCCTTTCTCCCTCTCCAGTTGGATCTCTGCATCACCCCGGCTGTCCCAGCAAATAGCTTCGCTGTCGCCGTCGATGCTTGTTTTATTTATTGCTTTTTTAACCCTTTTTTGGTTGATTTGCTTTCGTTGTAGTTGCTTGTTTTCTGGGTTTCCTTTTGGACAGCACCCCTCTACCACTCTCTCCTTCCGCCGTTGATTTGAACTAACAGCAATGATAGCACCACGCCCAACGCCACCGCCCACAGATGCCAGCGATTGGCGATTGGCAAGTTTCACTTTTGCGTGCTGCACTTCAACGGCCGCTTAATGAACTCAACTCCATTCGAAATGCATCGATTTTCAGCTGTCCCAGAAGTTTTTCCTAACCTCCAGGTTTTCGCTTCCCGTCGCCTTTGCCAACAATTGTTTTTAGCGTAATGAAAAGCAAGCATTTACAATAATTGACCAAATTCAAGAACTTAGAGTGAATACACAACGTTTTGTGGATTTATAATCCAGGAAACTAAAGTCACAGCTAATTTGAAGTTCAGTCGTTCAGTCATTGAACTGCAGATCCTTCGCTCGTGGCTCCACTTGATGGGTTCTTCCATCGATCGATTTGACAGTTCTACTGCTTATGAGAAAACTTCTTATTATTTTTAATTTTCAAACTTTTCTAATTATTATTATCATATCTTATCAATGCCAGCTAGGTCATTCATTACTTCACTCGAATATCTCTTATTATAGACTTATTTGACTAATTAACAGCTATGTTGATTGTACGTATTCCTATTTACTAGAAAACGTTTATTGGAGTAGATAATATTAAAAACTGCTTATCCAGTCTTCTCAGTTTGTTAGTGAAATTGCCTCGCCTTTAAAAGCCTTCTCAAACGCAGTTGCATTTGCTGCATGCATCGCTAAATGTAGAAATAGATATATGATAATTTACCACTATATCCCAATCAGAAGATATGGAATCGTTAATCAAAAACCTGATCAGAGCTTAATGCTTGCGTCGTCCCGACTCCGCACGAGGATTCTCTGATAAGCTTAATTACTCGCAGATCTCAGCGATTTCACTGGCTCTTAATTAAGTTGGCATGGTTGCCAAAGCTCACATGGTTTCCATTAGTTATTATTTATTAAATGGCGAAGCTGTTAAATTTGCCACCTTGTAGCGCCCCAACTGGAGGCAAAGCTAGTTTTATTTGGATATTTTTTTAATGTTTCTTTTTTGTTGTTTTGGCACTTTATTACAGATGATGTATGCTACTGCTGCTGCTGCAGATAATAATGACGATGATGATGATGATGATGATGACCTCATTGCCAGTGAAACACACACACATACATGGACTCACACTCAAGCTGAAACTCAAACGCTATACGAGATTATGTTGTTGTCCATGCAAAAACCAACATGTGGCGCTGGCTGGCCAACAACTCGCCTCGCCTCCATCGCCATCAGCCTCATCTTGGCTAATAATTTCAGTTGTTGTTTGCTATTTTTTTAGCACTCGCTGCATAATGACAAAAGTTTCTGTTTCTGTTTGCTGCTGCTGCTGCTGCTGCTGCTGCTGGCGCTCATCTGTGGTGGTCAGCGCTCAGCGCCGTCCACTGGCCGGCCAGGCGCGCACAACAGATGACAATCATTTAATTAGAAACTTTCCCATAGGCTCGAGCCAGCTCTCAGTGTTTGTTGTTTCACTTTTTGTTTTAATAATATTTTTATATTTTTCTTTTTTTTTTCAGATTTTTACTATTCACTTATACATATACAACACAAGTATGTATATTTTTGCGAGCTGCTAATTAACTTGTTTTAACAGGTGTGAAAAAGTTGTCACTGTGGCTGGGGCCGGTAATTACAGTTGGCCAACTTTTCAGATGCTGATGCTGCTGCCCCAACGCAGCTTCTGCCTTTGTATCATATTTGCATACAGCAGCAGCAGCAGCAGTAGCAGCGGCAGCAGCAGAAGTAGAAGCAGCAACAGCTGCTGCCGCTGCTGTGGTTTTATGCATTCTGCAGTGACATTCATCAGACAAGGAGCCACTGCTGTTGGCTGAGGCCTTGCTGAAATTAAAAATTCCGATTGGAATTCCCCGATAAGTTGCCGCCGCAGAAACAATTAAATATCGCTGGCGTCGTCCACGACACGATTGGCATTTGTTATAGGCGCCTCGGTGCTCGCAAATGCGTAGCAATTGGCGCTACATTTGGCCACAAAATGCAGCGGGCGCTACGTGACCGATCGTCGTTCAAGATATGGGCGCAGGAAAGCGACAAGCTGCCAGCCCAAGTCCCAATCCAAGCCCAAGCCCAAGCCTAAGACGCCAGACAGCCCGAGACAAGACAACTACAATTGTCAGGGCGCCGTTCGAGCGGCGGATTTGCAATTTGACTGATGATCGTGATTAGGCCTTCGTTTGGACTTCTACAACGGGGCTTAGACGACCTGGCGCACTATGCTCCGAATTCCACATTGAGGGAGAATAAAGTCTAGTTAGCCGAGTTACTTTTGGTTGTATCTATTCAAGTTTCATTTATATATCTCGATAATTAGAGAGCTGAAACTTTGAATTGATATTGCAATAATGTGAAGCTCAGGCCTCAGTTCAAGTCAGGTCTGATCTTGTCGTGAGCGTGCTTAGAGAGTTTCGCTGACATGGCATCCAGGGCGCAGCCAATTGCCCGAGGGCAAATCCAACCATGCGATCGTTCATTAAGCGAACGCTTTGTATAAATTATGCTAATGATGCTTCAATTGATTTGTAATAAAAATCCAAAACGCTGCAGCAATAAGATAAATATGCTCAAAGCACGCACTATGCAACGCAAGGAGTCGGATCTGGCCTGCGACTGCAGCGGCGACTCCTGCATGTTCGGTCTGCCGCCTGTCGTCGCCGTCGTCGTTGCTGTTGTCGGCTGGTGTTGTCTTGGCCATGGCCATGGCCAGAGGGGCAGCTGGCTGCTTGTTGCTACAGCTGAGTGGTTTGCCCAAAGTTAGCAACAATAGCAGCAACCACTACAGCAACACCAACAGCAACAGCAACAACATTTACATAATTAGAAAGCTGGCACATATGCTGCCGCCCACACCAACAGCAACAGCAACAACAATGCCAACAGCAACATCTTTCTCATCTGCATTGGGAACTGTTACTTCATTGCAACCACCGCAGCCGCCAGACAAGTTCAAGTTGCCATTTTGAACCCTTTCAACCAATTTGAAACGGGGACCGCGCCGAACAGTTTCCCGTTGCCCAGCTGCTGCAATTAATGCCACAGCCGTGCTCCATGTGCCCAGCTCTCTCTCATATGAGTCTGTGTGTTAAATTGAGAAAACATGCCTAATTTCGTGTAATTGCTATTTGATTTATTACAATCTACAAAATTTGACTTTTGGCGCAGTCTGCGACGCCGACAAAGTCCCCAGTCGCTGTTGCTGCTGCGGTTGGCGCTGCTTTTCGGATTTATACTGTGTCTACGATTGGGATTGGCTAGCCCACCAGTCTGAGTAGTTTTCGCACACTGTTGTATCGCATGTATCTACTGTTAGACGTGCTCGGTGGCATTTGGTGGCATTGCCACCCACCAGATGCCGCTTGTTCTAGATGTTGCTGCTGTCGCTGTTGCTTGTCGATGTTGCTGTTGCTGTTGCTGCCAGTCGCACAAATTTTCTAATGAGTAATTTGCCAGTGAAACGGAGCTGCCTTGTTAATGATGTGCGTGCTGCAAGGTGGGAGAGCTAACGGAAAAACAACAGAGCCACAGCCGCAGCCACTGCCGGAGACGGAGCCGAAGCCGCATGGCAGTGGGATACGTGATAAGATTTCTGCATTGAGTAATGGCTTATTGCAAGACAGTTGCGAGCACTATAAGCCTGAGCAGCTGTCGGAGAGCAACGAACATCTAATGATGTGGCTCACGATTAAAGACTGCGAGCAACTCTGCCAGACACGCAGAGGCTCTCTTTGCATAGTTATGGAATCTTAAGAGCTCAACTGCTCAATAGGTTTTATTTGTTTGCTATTAACTAACATTGCCGAGAATTCTCTATATTATTATCTACATTATTTGAATTCGATATTTACATGTGAGATGCAAAAGACACGATCGTACTCTGGCATATTTCTATAGAAATTCACTTTTGCTGAATTAGCTTTTCGTTAGCCGAGTATAAGTATTTTATCTTCTACAATCTTACAACTAGAGTTTACAATTCAACAACTAATTAAGTTGCTGATGATCTTCACCTATTGATGAACTCATAATTATATAAATGTGTCTCTGGACAAAGTATACGAAAATACTATATCTTGCATTATTATTTCATTTAAATTATGAAAAGTCTACTGGCTGATATGCTTAACTCTTTCTCCATGTTTTGTCTGTGACTTTGCATAGAGCTTAATTGAGCTGCGGCGATGCGTTGATTGCTCTTATTTAGCATAATCCATCTAAACAAATAGATTATAAGCCACAAATTGAGCACAACACTCATCTCTTCGAAGAATAATGAAGTTAATTGCAAATGGTGTCATCGGGGGGCATATTAAAGAATAACTATATGTGTACATAAATATATATACATATGTATGTATGTATGTGCGAGCCACCAATAAACACGGACCTTAATGAAGCCTATTCGCGTGGAACGCATCAGAGTGCCCGCCTCCCCCACATACCCCTTGATGGCCTTGATGGTGGCTTGCAGCTCATGTCAGAAGGCTTTTTGCGTTGACAATTTTCCTGTGTGATGTGCTCAAGATTGATGGGCCGCCATTATCGCCAGTTGAGTAATTTATATGAATACTAAAATGGGCGTGTCGCACAAGTGACGATGCGCAAACACACACACACACGAGTGGAGCATGTGTGTCTGTGTGTGTGTGTGTATGAGTAAATTCAATTAAAATGAAGTGCAATGCAATATTTTATGCAGTAATTGGAATTAAAATTCAAAACTAAGTATATATCGATTGCAAAAGAGAGCTGCGGGCAGGCCACGGGCACACAAAGCATGAGCACAATATACAGAAGCACACATTATTCACACATACAGCCAAGCTAGGTGTTTGTATGTGTGTGTGTGTGTGTGTGTGTGTGTGTGCGAGTGTGACTTCATATGGCAATAACACAAATTACACAACATATGGTGCCAATGATGTCGACGTTGCCCTTTTTGGTGGCAACAACAAAAGCCAAGCACAAGCCCAAGCCCAGGCCCAAGCCCAAGTCGCAGCCGAAGCTGAAGCACTTGTATAAACCATAAGTGTGTGTGTGTGAGTGTGGTGTGTGTGTGGGGTTGTGTTTGCGAGTGTGGCACAATCCTTTTGCCTGTCAGTGATTTTAATGCCTTTATATTTCTCGAACACAAGTTACTTTGGGTTTCCTTTTATTTTTTACTTTCGACAAGCTTTTTACTTTTTTAATCTCAGGTGACGCCGCCTGGGTGTCGTAAATCACGCCACCCTTACCCGCCAGCCCCCTTCCCGCAGCCCCGTCGCGACCTTATCGGGAAGGGGTTGCTGCTGCCGCACTCTGCTCACTGCATGTGTGTGTGTGAGTATGTGCGATAATTGAGTTGTGAATGTGCTTTACAATACTCGTTTATTTTTCGGCGCGTTTCCGCCAAGAAATTGATATGCCGCTCAGGATGTTGCGAATTATCGCATTATGCATTTGTGATAAAGAAAATAATAGCAAATAGCAGGACGAGGCGGAGGCGGAGGCGCGGAGGCAGATGAGAAACGAATATTTGCTAATTTTGAATATACTTTCTCTCGAGTATATTTCAGCCCACCCGCTGGGTCGCTGGGCCGCTAAGACGGCCTAGGACCATTTCCATTAGTTAAATTTCACTTGGCCACTGCCCCATAAAGAATTATAAAATGTCTTAATGGTCGCATAACAATTTCAACAATGGAACCCGCCCCAAGAAGCGACACTAATCGCCAAACAAAATGAAATTTATACAAAGTTTGCCCCTTTTGTCTCCGAGATGGTTGCTGACATAGGCCAGATAGCTTCAATGGCTTTGCCCGGTTTTTGTGGTGCTTTGCCAGCGGAAAGTGTTAAACATGTCAGGGAATTTGTTTATTGGGCTTTACTGGGCCACTCTCGCTCTCTCTGTCTGTCTGTGTGTGGGGGATGGGAGGCATGGACAGGGGCATCTGTTTGGCAAGAAGCAGAAGGCTTTTAGCCTCAGCGAGCAAATTTTAATTACCAGAGCTGCAAGTTTAATTAAAATTTAACAGAAACTGAAGTCGCAGTAGAAGCTCAAGCCCAAGCCCAAGTCGAAACAGTTGCCGCCGTTGCCCGCCAGGTGGCGGCATATTTCTTACACAATTTCGGAGCCGCTACGCTAATTTTTAATTAGCTGAAATTGCATAAATTGCTGTCAGTGCGCTCTGGCTAACCTTCTGGCTGGCAGCCGGCATAGATGTGATGGGGGGTTGGGGGGTAGGTGCCAACTAAAAATACAATTCAAAATGGCGGCTGACAAGCGCAATTACAATTACCGTTGCATACTTTTGCGCTGCGTACATAACCTCAAAAGTGGCGCTGGCAAATGTCATTAAATAAAACTTAATTGACAATTTGAAAAGCCCACAACGATTGAAGAGAGAGAGAGAGAGAGAGAGAGAGAGAGAGAGCATGGAGAAGCTGAAACAGTCAATTAAGTTTGCCTGTAACAAACAACAACAAAAGAATAAACAACAGCAACAAAAACAACAAAAGCATCAGCCTTGACTTTTGCATTTATTTGTGAAAATGCCAACAAAACTGCACAAATTAAAAACTGAATCGGCAATAATTTAGCACTTCTCGGCACTTATCGTACATATATATTGGGTTTCACTGCGGACTGCATTCGTTCAAGGAGGAGGAGGAGGAGGAGCAAGAGGAGCAGCAGCAGCAGCAGGAGGTGGCGGCGCAGGGGCACACACAATTGGCATGCAAACAAAATGACGCTTTAACGCTAACTGACAGCTCAAGTTTAAAATGTCTGCTTATCAAATGGGGAATTATTTAAATATGCGTTGCTAATTAGGCAGCAAACAAATACGTTTAATGAACGAAATGTGGACAATTTAACAGATAGACATTGACTATTTCAGGCAAGATATGGCTATTATTACTGAAAATACTGAAAACCATTTGGCAGGGCGTATACGACTAGAAGACACAATTGAACTGAAATGGGTTATGCGAAAAATGTGACCATGATGAGTATGAGAGACGAATAAGGAGGGGTCTAGTTGGATACTTTTTGCCAAATGATTAATAAATAAATAAAAATATGTATAATAATTACCGAGCTTGTTAGAGAGACTGATGCATTTTATCATGTAATAATGTTGAAAATTATATAAAATTAAGTAAATGAATTGATTGTGATATTCAAATGTATCAGAAACTGGTGCAACGTTCAGAATAAAATGTAAATTTGTATTAATTTAGCTAATCGCTAAGAAAACATTAAGTATACAGTTAAATATAATTCTCTTGAAGAATTGTAGGGTATACAATACACGTTCAGCTTTTTTTATTGAATTGCTGTGACACCTCTGACCATGCTGGCCCGCTGATATTTGCCATTTGGACTGGTGCTGGCTATTGGACGACTAGAAATGTTCATTTGATTGCAGGATATGCGCCAGAGTTTAATTATGCAAACAGCCAGTCGAAAGAAAAAATTAAAAATTGTCAAAACGGTCCAGCGACGAACGAAAAATGATATACAACTAATTTATTTTCAATTTTCGGAAATCATGAGCGCTATTAAAATTTAGTTGCATGTCGCATATCTAACAGACTCTGGCCTGACTAACGGACTGCACGCTGCACGGCTATAATCAGGCGGCAGTAAATGTGGCATGAAATTTGCGCAGGACAACGCTGATGCGGACTGTGGCCAGTTGTTGGGTAAATTCCAGCAGGACTCCTGCAGTTCGCTCGCGGTATTCGCATGTGGTTGGTTGGTCGGCATGGGGCCGCTTGTGGTTGGGGCTTGTGGTGGCTTTTTATTTTTGCATTAACAGCAACAAACACAACAATGAAATGACAACTGAAATGTCCGATTATTTTCCACACACACACACACACACACACACACACGCACACTTACAGAGAGACAATACACAAATAATAATGCAATATTATTTTATTCCGAAGAGCCGCTCAATTGGATGGGGGGTTGAGGGGCGTGTTTGCTATTCATTTTGCTGACCGGCGGCCATTGTCGGACGGATGTTAACTTCCACTTAAATGGCTTCGTTTCCGCTTGTCGTTTATTTGGCTTTTTTAATATAATGTGCATAATTTTTCAATTTTTATTTATGCATATGCATTTGTGTGTATGCATTTCATTTGCAGTGGCAGCTGCATTTGCTGCTGCACTCCCACTCCCCCTCACTCCCACAATAATAATCATAATGCATAATAAAAGCGCTTTTTCTGGAAACTGAACCACAACTGAAGCTCGATGTCGACACAAATCAGACGTCAGCATTTTTCACAATTCACAATTCGCCTTTTTCTGCTTAATTTTGCAATATTTGCCACAAAGCGCATCAACTCACATCCACATCCACATCCACATCCACATTCCACATTCCACTCGCCATTCGAATCGCCGCCGCTGCCGCTGCCGCCGCCACCAAACCTCTCAGCCTTGGTCATTCTCTGTTTCGCTGTCCAATAGTCTTTAGCTCTGTCTGTCGGCGCGTCCGTCTATCTGCTCGTCTGCTCGCCTGTCATTTCATCTGCAGCTGTGTGCGTGAATATATGACTTTCATATGAATGCACACACACAAACACAGATACACACTCACAGATGGCACTCACACACGGGCATCCTGCATTGTTTATGAATTTCAGCCATGGCAGCCCCTTGTGACAGCAGCCATTGCCACAGCTGTGCACTCTTCAATTAAATATGAAAATTTGTCAATTATTTTGTGCAACATGCGACAATTGTTAAATTTTTAATTATTTCTGTAGGCATTTTTCAGCGAATTAAAAAGACATTCGCACACGCACAAATAACTTGATTTAACAGCAATTCTTTACACTTAAAATGACAAACTGTGTATGAAACGACTTTGAGGCGAGCAACTGGCAATTAAATACACTTTTCACCAGATTTTCTTATTTAAAGAAAATATCTATATAGGAATTTTCCATGAAAGAATCAGAAAAATATAATAAATATATATTTGATATAAAATAAAAATAATTTAAACTTTTGCCACCAAACACCAAAAGTTGAAGAATTAACTACATTAAATATTATTATAAATAAAATAATAATATATATAGCAGAGAAAGGTTTTACAGAGTCTAGAACGAAGAAGTAATATAATTCGTGCTTTCTTTACTAAAGATTACTAAAGTAAATCATTTTTTAATAATTATAAATTTATTTTGTATTTCTTTTATATTGTTATTTGAGTTAGTGTGTTAGTATATAGCATATGTGGATAAGTCACGCTCACCAAAATAGCTAAGCACTTACCATAAACAACTATGACCTGAGCAGAGTTCATTGCTTTGCTAGCCAAAGCCAAATGCAATATGCACTCTAGCGACTTCATATGTATGTGCTATGCACTTTTGTTTCTATTCCAGTATTTGGCCGCCCACTCCATCCGTGGCGCCATTAACCGTCGTCAGCTCAAAACATGCACCCCAACTTCACACACACACAGTTCCACACTCACACTCACACATGGAAATTGGAGTGAGCTAGAGTTTTGAAACTGTTGTTGCGTTGCAACTTGTGGCCGTAATAATTCTGCAGTCATATCTGCATGTGGCGACATTGAGGCCGCGACGTGCCTAAAAAGAAATTGCGGTTGCTTTTGCATAGTGACTGTCGCCTGACAGGTCGTTGTATGTATGCGTCTGATGTCAATGTGTTGTAGTGTTGTGTGTGGAGTGGCCATTTAACACTATCGGGGAGAAGTCAAATTAAGGGTGGTAGGTATGTTAGCCATATGTGAGCGGGGGTGGTGGAGTGGTCTGGGGGTTGACGGCAGCTGCACTTGAGAGCGGCGTCGTGTCCATGGCAAGCATTTACTGTCAATTAGAATGTTTTGCATGTTGCGTGCGCAAGGCAAAGAATTTTTTGCCGGCCATCCTCCAAACCTAGCCAGGGGAGAACGAGTGAGAGAGAAAGAGGGTGGAGAGACAGAGAGAAGAGAGAGGGAGGAGGCCGAGGAGAGGGTGAGGAGGCTGGGAAGGGGTGGGCAGGCTTGTGTGGTGTTGCGAGGTGCTAGAGGCGAGGCGCATTTGCATGCCAGATTGGGCTGAAGCGCGAGAGGTTGTGTCCCAAGCTGGCGCGTTGATGTTGATTGGGCCATTTGCCCTCTTGCAGCTGAGCTGCGGAGCTGCTGAGCAGCTGCCTCCTGCGATTGGCTGCTTGAGCTGCCCTTTTAGCCATTTTCCTGTTGCAAGTTGATAAGCCAAATGCATGCAAAGTTTTCCCAAAGGGCAAACGGCCGCTGGCAAAGACGACAACATGGCCAACACTCCATGCATTCTGAATGCGAATGCGAATGGGAAGGCGAAAGGCGAAAGGCGAAAGGCGAATGCGAATGCGATTTCTGTTTGTTGTTGCCATTTCTGTGACATTCAATCACAAAATGGCGTTTTCTTGTCAACGTCTGCCACAGCAGCTACCCGGAGCATGTCACGCCCACGTAGCTCTCGCCCCATGTCCACGCTGGCGTCGCCGTCGACGACACAGCAAACAACAAAGCGCCCAAACAATAACTCAAATGAACAAACAAACATGTAAACAGAACCACGAAGCGACGAAATAGTTCAGATTGCGCACAGCGAACAGGTAATACACTAGCCAAAATAGAATATATGAAAAATCTGTATAAAATATGTATAAACTTTAATGCTAACTAAATCTCGTAAATCATATATAAATCTATTATTTGCAATCAATCGATTAATCACTTTAATAAAATTTCTTAAATTTTTTTTTAATTTTTGAACTAGTTCACACTTCTCTCACCGAAATTTTAATATACTAGCAGAAAACATAAAATAGCTAAACACTTTCATGCATTCTTATTCATTTAATAAAATTTACATTTCTGTTTAATTAAATTTAAGAGCATGTAAATGCTAGTCATACTTTACGAACTGGATCTAATCATCATATGCCTTGGGTAAGCAGCAAAAAGCTGGCAGAGATGTGGAGCTAAAGAGGCGTTGCGGATAGCTCCTCAGCTCAAGCCAACATTCAAATGTACGCGACGCTCGCTGCAGCTCGTAAAAATGCGCAAAGTCCAAGAAATGTCAAATAATTTTAGAAACGATATAAACCCATTTCATGTTTACGACAAACGCTGGGGCGATGGCAATGGCAACAGTGCATGGCAGCATTTGCATGTGCCACACGGCCCAGTCCCAGCCCCGAGCCCGAACTCGACTCCTACAACGACTCCGGCTCTGGCTTTGGCTCTGGCTCGGGCTCTGGCTATGCCACCCGCACTTCGCCTCGTTCTGCTGCATGTGCGCATGTGGAGGCGTTGCTGGCTTCACTTTGGGCCGTGCCCGACTGGCGACTGGCGACTGGCGAGTGGTGGCGTTGCAGTTGCTGGTGGCTCTGCTGTTTTCTAATGTCCTGTCATGTACTTTATGAGATGTCGAGCGCCAGCGCATTGCCAAAGATGGTTGGCTCTGTTTGGCCAGCAGCAGCAGCAGCAGCAGCAGCAACAACAGCGGCGGCGGTGGCAGTGACGGCCGTGCGCGTTATCGTGTCAAAATGAAGGGACAAACGACTACGACAACGACAATGACAACGACAAGAATGAAACGAAGCGAATGCCACCAGAGAACAGAGAATTACAGCACGGGGATAGAGCCTCTTTTGGCTTGGTCAACTGTCGCTGGTTTGTTTGTGGCCCAGCCCCAGCCCCAGCCCCAGTCCCAGTCTATGGCCGCCTTTGTCCCCTTTGATTGTTGGCTTTTGGCGTTGGCTCGTTTCTCATAGGCTCTAGCATTTGCATTTGGCTGACATAGGCACAAGTGCAGCCTTTGGCTAGGCCGGGCTAGACGCCGCTCGGCTCACAGCTGGCCGGGCACAGTCGCATTAGCTTAATTTGTGTGGGGGAGGCGTCATTAGAGGCGGCAGACGAATGCTTTGTAATCAAAAGCATTGCAAAAATTGGAGACAGAATGGAAGATAGATGAAGTGAGCGAGAGAGAGAGAGAGAGAGAGAGACAGAGAGAAAGAGACAGCTCAACAATCAGCAATCGTAAAAAAAATTTAAACCATATAACAGTTTGATGAAAAGATGCATAGAACAAATTATATTTAATACTTAAATATAATATGATTATTTATTTAATATCATTGCCTTTGATAGAACAAGACAAAGAATAGATCAATTTTTCTTTAGGCTTCAGTTTCAGTAATTATCTTTTTGTAGACACTGAATTTCATTCCATTCACATCTCAAAATACTGGTGTAGTATTCTCACTAGTAATTATAAATTTTAAGGTAAGGCAATTACAGTTTTACGCTCTTCAAAATCTTATTGTAAAATACTCTGGCAACAAATATATTTTGATTTATTTATTTATTTTATTTCGAATGACCGTAGCTCTTATAATATTACATTTTTGCAGAGAATCGTAAATGCTGGCGCACTCTGATTGCACTTCCTGCAATACTCATTAGTTGACACATTTTCTGGAGTTTACTCTACGAACCCGAGGTCTTTTAATATTTAGGTCTACATTAGATATTTAACAGGTTGGGCTGTAAATAACAATTTGATTATCTTACTGAATTTATAATCCCATATGAATGTGTAATACGCTAAATCTGCCAGGGTGTGTTGCCTCTTGCAAATTTCAAATTTCAAATTTCAATTTCTCTATCAGACAGGCCATCGAGTTGAGGCAGTGCCAGCATTTTGTGTATATAAAATCCAAGTCCCCACACTTTCACATGTTCTCATAGAGTTTTTTTTATATTACGACGACTGATTTATGCATAAGATAAAACAAACTTTGTAGACACTCAAAGGCGGAGCAGCGACAGCAATTTCCATGAGGGAAAAAATGTATATTAGAGCTCACAAAATATGCATAATATTTGATAATGCTTTCAGCGACATGCAAAACATGTCCTTGTTGTTGCTGTTGTTGTTGTTGTTGTTGCTGTTGCTTTTGGTGTTGGTGTTATTTGCGCCAGGACTTTCAGCACGTCTACGCACAGGCAAATTTACTCTCGGCACGAGGCAGCCGAAGATCTTATCCGAGGCGCCATATGAGCATAAATTTCTGGGCGTCGTCATCGCCATCGCAAAAAGGTCACGAGCAGTATGTGGTCGGCCCAGTAGCCCTGCCCAGCCCTGTCCCTATCAACTGGAGTGCAAATAACCGCGCCTAACTCATGCAGCCGGCTGCCAGTAAATTCCAGCTGAAGCCTTCAAGATATTCAAAGCAACCAGAAGCAGAATTATTGAAACAGCCGACTGTCAATTGGCTCTGGCCAGTGGGCGTGGCACATGGCTCCACTGAAGCTGTAGCTGTATCTGTCGCTGTCGCTGTCGCTGCAAGCAATTACAAGGCGATACTACAATTATTTCTAAGCATCGGCCAGACTGGCCATAACTGGAAGCTGGAAAGTTTTGCTTGTCGGAGCAATTAATACCAAAAATTACACACTTCCACTTCGAGATGGACGCGAGCCGCAGGCGAAGATTTGAAGTGCCTGCTGGTTAGTTGCTTGTTTAATCGCTGATTTCCTGCCGGACCCGGAGACCCCGGGACAGCCGTCACAGAAGGCCAGACAAACGTTAGCCAGCCACAGAAGCAGAAACAGAAGCAGAAACAGAAACAGACGCAGCATCAGCATCAGCATCAGCAGGACCAAGTTCTGGACGCCCGTTTCCGTTTGCACTTGAGTGATTTTGTTGGGCCTGTGGGTTGTCTTTCTTTGTTTCTGCGCAGTCGAACAAGCTCATAAATAAATTTACCAAACAAATAAATTCCAAAGCCATGAATCGTTTCATAATCAAGCGCGTTGTCTTTATCGCCGCTAAGTATCTGCCAGATAGCCAAGAAACTTTCTGTATCCCATCGTCCCAGTGTATATTTGTGTATGTGTGTAAGTGAGCCCCATTTGGATTGATGCCCTTTTGGCCGCCTTTTGTCTTCGCCATTGCCGTGCGTAGAGGCGCACGTTCTCCCCGAACCACTGAAGCGTCAAGGTGTACCAATTTGCAGCGCATGCTTCACTGCGCCTAATAAGTTCGCCAACCGCAATGCCAAACAAAGGGCCACCATTGAGTTCTTTCATTTCACTTGCTTTTTTTTTTGGCCAGCTCCAAAAGTTGTCAGGCCAAATGAATAAATTTTAGTTGGCATTGCTGCTCGTGAGCTGGGCCAGGGCCAAGGCTGGCAGGGGAGTGGTGGGGTGAATGCTTTTGATTTCCAACTTGTCGCCTGATTGTCACACGTAAACAAAGCCTCAAATTTGGTGATCCGCTCGACGGCGGGCGGGGGCCCAATGGGAAGCTGGTCAATCCACCCCGAACCGAGTTCAGCCCTCGGCTGCTCGTGCGCAGCAGCGTGCAAATGATTAATGGACGCTTAGACAAATGGAAATTGTATGAATTACATTAAAGTGTAGTTAGTTCGAGTTCCAGTTCGAGTTTCATAAAAGGGGCGAAACATCCAGCAATCTCCGCTGACAATATCTTAAAGTGTTCAAACTTTCTTCATTTCCAATGACGTCGAAGTTTTTCTGACGTTTACACTATATTGTTTTGTGAAAAGTTACGATATCATTAGTAGGCATCAGTATTTGGGATGTCTGAAATTGGGTGAAATTTAATATAAAAAAAAAAGTATTTAAATAAATTTTTTCAAAATATTTATTCAAGCTCAAATTTTTGTTTTACATACTTACCATTATTATTATAATTATTATAATTTATTTTTATTTAATTTTGTTGCTTTTTGGGTATAGATAATAAACTGATAATAGGCTACACCACCATACTAGAGGCTAATAATAATAGTCGGGAATATGCGAATAGTAAAAATCTCACACTTGCCTTGGGACTGCATTTGCTTGTGAAGTTTGTGAAAATGTTATTCCCTTCTTTTGAGTTTTCAAATTTAGACAAGTAAAATTGCAGTCAAACGTAAGACAAAAGATGGAACCCAAGCGAAAATTTATGATTTATGAGCGAAACAATTACGCCGAGACCGCAAGATGTTGCAGCCATTAGACGGCGAGGGGCCAGCAAAGGGGCCCAGAGCAGAGCTCAACTGCAACGAAAATTAAAGTCGTGGCTGGCAGCCCCTTTAGCTTTAATTTCCGATTAAACTGAAGAAAAAGCTAAGTGGGGGCCACAACAACAACTTAAACACAAAAAAAAAAAAAAAAAGAGCAGAACAAACTGTAACAACATAAGAAATTGGCAGCAAACAAGCCAAATGCAACTGGACAGACAGACGGCCGAACGGAAGGACGTACGGACGGACGGACGAACAGTTTCTGCACACCAAACGGCCATTGCAATGGTGTATCATATAATAATAACAGCAAACAGAAAAAAAAGCAGAATAAAAACAAAAGCAACAAGAACGGGGCAAAACAAAATTATTACAAAAGGCATGGCAGGCCAGCAGGCAGGCAGGCAAGGCTGGCAAACTGGCTCCGTGCCGGGACAGAACTGGGCTGCCTGAGCCAGCAGCAACAACAATAACAACAACTGGCCGCCACTCGCACTCGCATCATTTTGGAAAATCTACCTTGAAGGTAATTATAGTAATTACTTCACGAATCGCAAGTAGTGAACGCTGCTCCTGCTGCTGTTGCTGTTGCTGTTGCTGTTGCTGTTGCTGTTGCTGTTGCTATTGCAGTTGCTGGTGGTGGTTGCTGCTGCTGCTGCTGCTGTCGCTGACGACGTGCGACCGCCTAAAAACATCAACAGTTGCCGGGACCAGACACCGCGAATTGCAAGCCGTTGAGGGTCCGAGTCGAACGAAAGCTCCAGCTGACCAACATGGCGCAGTATTTTGGGCTGGCTAACTCATTGATACCCATGGCTGCGGGCTGGCCTCAGACTCAGGCTCAGACTCAGAGTCAGACTCGGTCTCAAACTCAGACAGTCATGGCTGCTGCTGCTGCTGCTGCTACAGTTATTGTTGCTGTTGCTGTTGCTGTTGCAGCTTGCTTATCTGCAGGCACTGCAGGCAGTGCTGTGACTGAGCCTCGATCTTTAGTCTCAGCCAGAGCTTAAGCCTGATCCAAAGCCGAACTCGGATGCTGTTTTTGGTTTTGTTGTTCTTCTCGTTTTGCGCTTTGCTGGAGCGCATTCTGTTTCTGTCGCAATCGGATTGGATTTAGTTTAGCCCTTGATTAGTTTTCGCTGCGCTGAGGATACCGCCAAGTTGCTCTTATTATTATATAAAAGTTGTTCCTTATTGGCTGCCTTCAGGTTGTTGTTGTTGTTGTTGTTGTTGCTGATGCTGATGCTGCTGCTGCTGCTGCCTCTTGGCAAGGGATTGCAGTCGGAGCAAGACTAATTTTCTTGCACACGAAGCAATTTGAATTCGTAGCGCAGGCGCAGAGATCTTGCAAGGAATGTGTTGTTGCTGTTGGCGAGCGCTTGTTGTCGATTTGTTGTTGTTGTTGTTGCTGTTGTTGTTGCAGCAACAAAATTGCTCTGAACTTTGTTGCACTTTGGAAATTTGCAGTTTCAGATCACGATGTAATTTGGGAAATTGCCATGTTGCACACTCGTAGCTGGAATGTTGCGCATATTGAAGGCTTTGCCTCAGTGTTGCTGTTGCAGTTGCTGTTGCTGTTGCTGTTGCTGTTGCTGCTGCTATTGTTACAATGCACCTAATTTGTCACCGCCTGCAACAGGCAATAAAGTTTTCCTTTGTCTTAACTTAAGCCCCCCATTTCAAGCAAGTTGCAAAGGAATTATGACTTCCCGCTGGTTCGGCAATTGCCATAATTAAAACTTGTGCTTCGATCCAGGCCTTCGTCAACTCTCATTGATAAATTCTAATTGTTAAATTTAATAGCCATATCGATTGCTCCTCTGCTTGACTCTTTGGCCTGTGAGAGTCTCAACAGCAGCAGCAGCAGCTTCAATGCGTTCCCATTCGAATTTATTGGTACAAATGGCATTCTTAATGACGCTTGGGTTACCTGTGCACCATTTTGGCCCGCTCGGATCGTGGCTCGGCGCCCGCTTTCTGTTCCTTTGTCGGCATCCGCGGTGCCCACTTGAAAGTTGTCGCAGTAGCCGCAACGAATGTTGCTGACATCAGTTTTCCCAATGCATTATAACCGATTTTTATTACTGTCCATATATTTCATCTTATTGAGTCGTTGGCCGGCTCTTTGCCGCTGCTTCCTACGGAGGATGATGCCAACAGCAAGTGCAATGCTAACTCATTTTAGGTATACATCCAGGAAATGCTTCGTCAAACAATAATACATCAGGCAATATGGTTAAAGCGATTAAAGAAACTATTTAGCAAGGACTCAACCTTAGATGGAATATAATAGTAGAGAATTGTATAATGCATAAATACAGAAAATAAATTATATAATACTAAACTAAACAAAATAATATGATTTAAAAAAAAATTCCATTCTTTTTAAAATGCATTCATTTAAACTTTAAACAATTCGCAAATAAAATGTTTTTTGACTAGAATTTCTAGGAATATCACAGGTTTATATATGGTATAGAATAGTATCAAATTTGTTTCCATGCTCTTCTTATATGTATGCCTTTTCCTTGAATTATAATACAAATAATAATTGGAAAGTATAATTCAAAAATATAATTCAAAAGAATATAAATAAATAAATAGTATTTCATATTTATTAAAAAGCTCATTCTCCTACTGCATATTCCCAATAAAAGTTTTATAAATTAGATTAAACTATTTCAGAAATAATTATAATTTAATCTTAGTATTTTAATTTTATTTAGTATTATAATACATATGTATAGTGTCATTAGTTAATAATAATATATTTAATGACATTTTTAAGTCTAATCATATTTTTCTATAGATGATTTTAGTTATTATTTTCACGTTGCTGATGCATCAGACGACATTTAAATTATGTCAATGAATATAAATAAAAATAACCATATGAATATATATAGAGTACATAATATATAATAATATTATATAAAGTATAATTTAATTACAAACAAATTGGCCTTCTGTAGGATTTCAGAAGCTAAATAAATAATTTCAATAAATTTTTAAATGCATTTAAGGAATAGAAATGAATATGAAATATTAGTGAACGTAATAAGCTACTTAAAAAAATAATAAATAAAATAATGTTAATGCATTAAAGTTTCGAAAATAAGCATAGGAACTCGACTCCTTAAACCAACTGATAAAATATAAATGTAACAAATATGAAATTGAATTATTTAAAGTGTGATCAAATTTGTGATAAACGTTAAATGAAATAGTTTACAATTAAAAAGCAAAATAATATGATAACAAATTTAAATATATTTTAAAATTAAATGTTTTAAATTTTGAATAAACGTAATGCACACGTAGCATTCGTTTCTAAATAGCCAACAAAATTCACAGTCACACTCACAATTAATTCGAATTCCATAACTCTGAGATCATGCAGAAGAACCTGACTTGAGATGAGCTAACAATAGGATTTGGCCACTCCCAGACTTGGAAATGATGGCGCAAATTTCTGGCTAGCAGAATTATCCGGCTAATCAACAGAAGGCCAAACTATTTGTGCACCAGCCAGAACAAGAACAACAACAACAATCAGAGAGTATATAATAAACACAATATGTATAGGTATGAGTGCCCTGCCCTGTGCGATCATATGATAGCCATCAACAGCATTCGAGCATTACAAAAATGAAGAAGTGCGTAGGCCGCAGCTGCAGATGAGTCGAGGATGATGCTGGTGCTGAGACTCAGGTTGAGGCTGCAGCAGGATGAGCCAGCAAGGCAGCCAGAGACATTTGCGGTCTTGAACGTAGTCGTGGCCGTTGTTGTCTCTAATTTCGCTGGACCAAATAAATGTCGTTACAAATCACGATGGAATTCGAACTAGACGTCGCCAGCAAAGCACAGCCCAGGGAGCGATAAATGGCAGACAGGCGCACTAGCAACCAGTTGCCTGCCAGGCTGACTTGGCTGGCTGGCTGGCTCATTATTTAATGGACTGATCGATCATAAAAAATGAGCTACATGTGAGTGTAGCATGTAAGTACAAGTTGTAGTCGTACCTGGACACAGATTCAGTTGTAGCAGCTCCAGTGGTCGTAGGAGCGGCCACGTTTGAAACTCAAATAAAGCTTGTCACGTCTCGGGGTCTCATGAGTTGTACAAATGTTTTGGGCCACAATTGGAGCACTTCTGTTTGACAGTGCGTATGATTTATGAGTGCCTGCTGTTTGCTGCCTGCAGTGTCCAGCAAGAAGGCGAAAGAAAGAGACTTTCATGCGCACTTCCGGCGGATTTTCAGACTTGACTTTTTGCTGCTCAGCGGCTTTTAAATGCAACAGCTTGTGCAATGTGAAATTGTATAAAGTGCGCCTGTTACACCAGCTGTGGAGCTGTGGAGCTGTGGTGATGTGGTGCTGTGGTGCTGTGTTACTGTGGCGCTGTGGAGCTGAGTGAAGCTGAGCCCAGGTAGTGGGAGGAGGCAGCTTGAGCCGCCTCCATGGCAAGTTTATTAGAGTGTCCCGCAGGACTTGCCTGCCACTTGCCCATTTTACATCCGCTGGCAGCAGCAGCAGCAACAACAACAACATCAACAACAACAAAACCGACTAAACGAAGTCGAGCAAAAGGCAACAAACGAAATTCAGTGAAGCAATTTCTATGAAATTTATTTCACATGAAGATTTATCGCGATTTCAGACAGCACTGGCGACACCTGCCAACGCCTACAAATGTAATTTATGGCTGTCCCGCATTATGCACACCAGCACACCAACAATCACGCACACACACACACACACACATATATATACAATTAAATATACTAACACAAACAGGCACAGCATGTGGCAACTCCTGTTCTCTCTCTCTCTCTCTCTCTGCTCATTTAACACCAAAATGCTCATAAGCGCGCGCTTGGACCCTTCTTTCCCCCTCCACTCTCTCCCCACACAGCTCCAGCGACATCTGACACCCGACCGACCGACCGACCGCCCACGGGCCACTGCATAAAATATATTGTCGTATCTGTCGCAAAATTTGACTTTTAGTCATTCACTCTGCACGAGGCAAATGCATTTGCAACACTTTTCCATGCCTCCTACGTTCATTTAACTCCTTCATTCACTCAGCATCAGTTGAGCAGCAAAGGGCGCTCTAGCTCTCGCTACACAATATGAACTCTCATTTTAATATACATAAAAAAAGATAAATAAATTAGTTTCATTAATTCGTTTGCTTTAATAATAAACAACAATAAAATTCAATGACCTATCAAAAATAATAATTACTGCTCAAGCTGGAGGGCGAATCTTAATTTCAAATACAATTAGATGCCTAAAATTAATGTATAACAGAAACTCATTATTTGCAATACTAATTAAGAAACAGTTGATTAGTATATGTTTCATTCCATATTCTACATTTAAGTTTTTTTTTGTTCAGCGGACTTATTTATAACTCAAAAATAATCTCAATATTTAATCAGAGAATACGAAAATATGATGATAGAACATTTATTAAAAGAAATTGCTAAAATTATTAATATGTTAGATAAATAAATAAAAGGAAGATTCCACTCATAGAAAAAGAAAATCTTATGCTTAAGAATTATTAAATTTTTGTAGATATATTCTGTCCTATACTTGTTGACAAATGGAAAGTAGATTGAAGAAGGTTTTATTTTAATATATAAATCAAATGTTAAAGGATAAAACGAAATAGTGGCAGGAATATATCAATAAAGATGGGGTTTGGAACTACAAAATTCTTAATACAGAAATCATTATTATTTTTACGTTTTTCCTTTCTATTTTTTCAGTAACAATTACTAAATGAATTATGCATATATTTTCATATTAATTAGAACTTTCTAACTAAAGTTAATGCACTTCAAATTGAAATTATACTTCAACTTTCAGTTAAGAAACTCAACAAATAATTCTTGTTATCGTCCAACTATAAATCGAATGTGTTGCAAATGGAAATATGCAAGTGTTGTAGGGAAAATGATTTTTAGCGCTCAACTGCTTTGCTTGCTGTGCATAAATTCCTATGCACTATGGGTAAAAAGCCCGATTTTTTGGCATAAATTGTCCCTGAAGAGATAGAAGCTTCAAATTTTGCACACATATTAGTATGAGTATTTTATAATTTCGGATTTTTTTTTTTTAAATTGAACCACGCCCACACCCCTTCCCCCTTCATTCATTTACTTTTTTCTACGTTTTTTGGGCATAACTTCTACACCGTTTTAGCTGAAGACTTAAATTATATATATTTAGATAGATGTTATGGATACGCAGATTTTGTAGTTTTCAGATTTTGGATGCCACGCCACCTCCGCCCCCAATTTGAAAAAAACGCATTTCAAATACTAGATCCTTGCAATTTGGCACATATGTATATTTAGATACTCCTAATCTACTCTGAAAATTTCATGGAGATCGTCCTTCTAGAAATAGAGTTATCAGCGTCCAAAATATAGCCCAACCCACCCCTAAGCCACGGCAGCAACAGCCCGGTTAGCAGAGCGCGTGGTCATACGTTCGTAAAGAAGAAGAGTATTTTTTTGGTCAATTAATTTAAAATGATCTTCAGATTTGTTGTCTTTGCTTATTTTGTTTGACCATATAATCTTTTATTGCACTATATTGTCGCTTGTTGCTGTTCCACACTTCCAGCAGAATGGAATTGCTGAACTCATGTGTAGCTGCAACATGTCAGTTATTTTGTGAAGGAACAAAAAGGAGCAAATTGAGGTTAATTGATTCTGAACCTGGACATAATACACAATAACTGTTATATCAAACCTCTGTGAAGTGGTGTGCTGCACAAAAGTAATACTCCACGGATCACACATACATTTGTTAGTTTTTAGCTAAAAATACACATGAACAACACACTGGACAACTGGACAATAACACAATTACAATCAAAAAGTAAAAGCAATAACTTATTTTACATACCATTAGGTACGTTTTCTATTATACACTTTCTTTGTTTATGCTTACACAAAAGCTCCACTTTAATTGCAAGTTGCACAAAATTTTCCGCGCTTTTTATATATAAAATGCAAGTATTCAACAGCTGACTTTGAGTATGTGTAAACTATTAATGGTAGTCCCTAAATTAAAAAAAAAAATACTATTTAATCTAGTTGAAGTATGTATATTTAATAAATCAAAGAAAATTTTAAATTGTAAACAAAATTTTTTTTGAATAAATGCCAAAAAAATCGACCCATAGTGCCAAAATGTGCCAAAAAATCGAAAAAAACCCATAGTGCTATGTAGCTTTATCGTCAGAAGTCCATTTTAGGCAACCCACAAAACTGATGATAACTCGGCAGTCCTTTGATATGTTGAACATCATGCCACTTGGCGCAATTCTGGCTAAAAGCTGTGTATGCATTTGCATATAGCAGCTAAGCACTGGCATTTACAGGAACTCCGACCCAAAAGCATGCACAGCAACAACAAGAATCAAGAACTGCAACAAATGCAACACCAAAGGCAACGGCAATGGAAAGAGCAACGGCAACAACTGTCACTGTGAGCTTTTTGAGAAATTCATAAACTGAAAAAGTGGATTTTCATATGAAATTTTTGTGTATGCAACTCAGAAATTCAAATGCGGCGCTATGACAGCCACCGACGCCCCGCCCCCCGCCCCAAGAGCAGCTTCTTTGGACAGAGCACAGCGTGTCGCACGCATGAACACCTCGTCTGAGGGTCGAGTGAACGAGAAACGTTCCTGGACGCAGCAAACAACATAAGTCGCACTAATGCCCATAAAAGTCGCACTTGGCACCGACTCCAGCAATGGCAGCAGAGGGGAGGCCTCTTGGCAATCATAGTCATAGTCATAGTCATAGTCGGAGGCCAGTCGTGAGCTCGTTTTGGCCAAGTGCTTGAGATAAACCTGAGCACCTGGAATAGAGTGACAAGTGGGCAGCATTTCATACAAATTGCTGTGGACGACTCAACGAACGACAATTTAATGATAAGCATACTGGGTCGAAGTTTTTAGTTTAACTCTAAGCCATGTTGTTTCTGGCTCTCGGGTGTCTCGGGTCTCGAGTCTCAGATCTCGGGTGTCTGTGTGCCACAACTCAATAAAGTTTACGGCTATGAAATTGCTTGCAACAAAAACGCAATTTAACAATTAACAGCACGAGCACTGAGATCCAGCCCACCAACAACAGCAACAGCTACAGCAACAGCAACAACAGCAGCAGCAACGACTACGTTTATTATTGTTATTAACATTTTTGCCAATGCCGTAAGGTGAGTTTTAATTGATGGTGCTTGTGCCGTGCTATGCCGTGCCGTGTCGAGTTGAGCTGTGCTGTGCTGTGCCTCTAATGCAGTTGTACAAAAGCTGATGGGGGCCCGGGCCCGGGTCCAGTCGGTTCGAATCGACTCATCGGCTCGCTGACTCGCTCTTTTGCATGTGCCACGCCCCGCCACACAAGCGAACGCGCCGTCTCGCTCGCACAAAGACAAAGTCGTCGGCTATTACGAAATTATTGTCTACGGCTGCCAAGCCGAAGACATTGCCCAGCCCTGGCCCTGGGGCCATAAATACATGCACCGAATGGGCAGCAGTCCAGTTGTTGCAACCAGAAGCCGAAGCCTAATTGCAATTTACCTTTACCTTTAGCTTCAGTACTCTCTCTCTTACTCTGTCTCTGTCTCTGTCTCTCTCTTTGTCTTTGAACACGTCTCAGTTGCAGTTGCAGTCGCTGTTGCTGTTGCTGTTGCTGTTGCTGTCGCAGTCTTTGTCTGGCAGCCTCATCCCCGCAAGCAGTTAAGAATTTTAAATTGTTTAATGGTGACTAACTTACGATTCCGAGCCGAGTTAATTACGTCGGGGTGCATATTTGCCAATATGGCTGGATTCGCGGCCCTAGGCCCATAGAAATGCCAACTGCTGGACACTCTCGCTGCCCGGGCAACAGGTGCTGCGTGCTGCGTGCTGCGTGCTGCGCCCAGTAGAAGGGGCAGCATTTGTGAAAAATTAAACAAAATGAATTTGTAATTTCATGTCATAAATAATTGGCCGCTAACTTGGCCCCTTGGTCCAACTAGCATTCGCACTTGGAGACGCAAAGTTGTAGTTGCAGCTTCAAATTGTAGCCATCGCAGCGCGCGCGCAGCCATCGTAGGTTTTGGTCCAAACAAACGGCCAGTAGGAGAGCGAAGCGAGCAGTTCAGAAATTGTAAAAGCTAAAATTACGCTAAATGCTGATTAAGTGAACATTTATCATCGCTCGTTGGTAGCAGCCCGCTCGCCGTTTGCAGCTGTATTAAGGAAATTGAAGTGAAGCGAAGTGAAGTGAATGGCGAAGCGAATGGCAACGCGAATGGAGACGCTACGCTTGCAGGGCCAGTTAATTTTCTTGGAAAACCGACAGGCCACAGAAGCTGCTGCCAATGTCTTCGTCCCCAGCCAACGGCCGTTGAATTATTTTAGCTGAAAAACAGCTGTTGCCATCACTCAACTCGAATGAGTATAGAGATTATGATATAAGACAAGGGAGTTCCCCGCATGCCATTTACCTAGAGTCATCTTTGTTGAATTTTCAGCTTTTTCTTCTTTGAGCTTGGCAATACATTTGTAATATGAAATATTATTGAATAAAATATAAAAACAGTTAGATAGTTGGTTTATTTCATATCAATATTATATTTAATTTTAAGCATTTAATTAATATTCTTTTATTTCAAGAAAATCTCATTTTTTAATTGCTAGATATAGATATAGATTCAGAATAACTCTGACATTTTTAGATCACCAAAAAAAAGCTGTTGCTTGGCATCACATTCGAAACTATGCTAGACTCATGCCAAACCATTATTTCAACTTATTTATTTACAAATACAAAAAATAAGCTATAAAAACTTGACTTTGCTCAGTGACTTGTATATTACTCGCTGGTTGCCCGCCAATCACTGAGAGAGCAGACAATACTGCAGTCACACAATATAAGGCAGCCGAGGAAGACAATTGACAAACATACAGAGACAGATACTTACACCGAAAAGCGAACTGCCAGAACACAAAATGTCGGCTTATCAAAGGCGACTGGCGACCAATGTCCAGTCCGCTGACCATAGACAATGACTGCGACGGCGGCGGGCGAGTGGATTGTGGGGGGGTCGACGAGCTGCAGGAGTTGAGGAAAAATCAAAGACAATGACAAGTAGCCATGAGATGAAAATTCAAGAAGATGCAACGTCAATTTGATACATATTTATGATAATATGCTCAGTGGAAGCAGCCATAAAAACAGCCTGAGGGGCAGCCCTGTAGCCCCATAGCACCACAGCCGAAACGGCGAGCCAGCCGAGTGCAGTCAGCCAAGGAGGCTGGCATGGGCGAGTGGTTGAGCGCGGGAGGAGCAGCGGGAGCGGTGGACAGCAATGGCGGCAGCGGCGGCGGTAAACAAACGAATCGAAACGTAGCGAAAAACGTTGAGCGGTTCCGGTGACGATGCCTCTGCCTCTGCCTCAGACTCTGCCGATGGCGGGCTTGTTAGTGAATCTGGATGTGGAAGACGTGCGACGACAGCGACAGCGACCGCTAGTCAGGCTCAGGCTCAGGCTCAGGCACAGGCACAGTCGGAGGCTCAGACTAAAGCTTACATTGTTATCGAACTATATCAAAATGATCGGCGACGTTGGCCACATTTGCGTACTCAAGTCAGTGCTATAGCAGGAGTCGGAGTCGGAGTCGGAGTCGAAGCTATAGCTGTTGCTGTAGTTGTAGCTGGTGCTGTGATTGTGCTGAAGCACCAGAAAAAACAGCTACAAACAATCGCCGCCAGCGATCTGTAGCTGCAGAGGAACCAACGCTTGCTTGGTTGGTATGCAGATCAGCAGCAGCTAGCGAGGAGTCGCAGTCGCAGTCGCAGTCGCCGTCTCAGTCACAACTCTCGCATTTGCATGTTGAGGCAGAATATTCTGCCGGGGCAAGGTGAGAGGCAACTGGGTGCCGCTTGCCAGCTGAGTGTAGCAAACAGGAGCGCTCTCATCTCTGGTCTCTGGCCCAGACCCGAAGACGACGCTGTGCGAATGCGGCTCCCGCCAGCAACAGCACCAACAGCAGCAGCTACAGCAACGGCAGCAACGGCAGCAGCAACGATGACGATGATTGCTGGCCATTGATAAAGCAGCGGCTGCCTCGTGTACGCGCTGAAACTAAAAACTAGAAGCATTTACCGCAATTGTAATGTCGAAAGTACATGATATAAGATCATAGATAAACGCTTCAGATTCTGTAGCATCTCTAGACATCGCTTGCCCCCGTCTGTGGCTGCTGCTCCCTCCCACCAGATGGCGGCTTGTTGTGCAACAGCGTTTGTTCTTTTATGTCGTAAGACGTTTCTTATTTTTTCTCTCTCTGTGCCATTCAGAGTCGAATCGGGAGCTGTGCTCCTGTGTTAGGCTTGGTAATCCACGCCAATGTTGAACTGGTTTCGCCATCGTCATCGCCATCGCCATCGCCTTCTCCTGCTGCACTCGTTGTAGTTTTTGGAGCGGTTCAGTTTCGGTTTTATTAGATCATTAGTTGTCTGCAGATCGATAAAGATCACACAGACGCTCGTTCACCTGACCAGCTCCAGCTCCAACTCCAACTCCAAATCCAGCTTCAACTCCGACTTCAGTTTCATCGGCATCGGCATCGGCATCGGCATCGGCATCGATGTGTGATTGCCAAAGAGCTGTGTCTCATATCGCCTCGTATAGCTTGGCTGGTTCAGTTGAGTGCGGTTCGGTTTGCTTTCGTACTTTTTGCTGTCCATAAAGTCGTTTTGTTTGTTCTTAATGACTGCGTTTAGATCTTGATAGCTGTCCCACATCAAAGAGCCACTGCCGCCGGCGCAGCTCAGATAGCCGAGCACAGTCGCTTCACAGCCATATCCACGTTGTTTATGGTGCTCTACAAACTCTGGATACTGGATATGAGGCACGACCATTGACTGAAACTGCGATTGTTCCGTGCCAACACAAAAAACCCTCACACAGGTGCGGGGCACACAAAAAGCCAATTCCGTTCAATTCAGCCTCAGAAAACTGATAGTTCTGCTCTCTCCCCCTCAACAGTTATCATATGCGCAATCTGCCTGCAGCTCTGATAGTGAACAATGCTCACTTCCGAGCTGCAAAGATCCATAGTTCTTATTGCATTTTATGTCTTCCAATTAAAATTTGATGATAGCTACTAAACTTGGTTAAAGCAAATATAGAAAATGTATAATATAAATATTATAATAATATGACATCCAGCCGAAGGCCCCTGCTGCCAGTGCTTAGCCTTAAGTTAGAGTTAATTTTATATTAACTGTAACTTCTTAATAAATAAATAAATAATATGACATACATATGAATAAATACATACATGTATATATAATTAATAAACTTGGAAATGAAATTCACTATCAAATTACTATTTGTTTGAGGCCTAACAAATTTTGGTTAAGACGCATTGAAATAGGAAAGTTAATAGAACTAATAATAATCAATAATAATAAAAATAATTTACGTCGAGAACATAGCTTAATTTATAAAATAGAATTGCTATTGTATCATATTAAATTTTATATTTAAATGTAGAGAAATTATTATCGTGTGCAAAATATATATTTGAGCATGCAAAACCTTTAAAAATCGCCTTTTAAATAAATCAATATTTAACACTATAATAATGTGCATTATTTTTAGAGTTTAATAGCTTAGAGTTTATATTATATATTCAGATGTTTTATTATTATTATTATTATATTTTAACTTTTCAAATTGATAGAATTACGCCAAATTGCTATGAATATTCAGTTCTCATTCAATTATTGTGCTCCGATAATTTATATATTAAATATTATACATTTTGAACAATTCATTTTCCATTACAAAAATATTAATTGAGAATTCAATATATACATATATAAGACTATAGAATTAGCATTAGACATTTACAGAAAACATTTATAAAGTTCCCCTAATCGGTATATATAATAGTATATAGCTGTTAATTTACCCCAATCACTAGAACTAGCCAAATGGATTGCCTTCACTTTGATTCAAGTGCATAAACTGGAAAGCCCGCCGGCTTCTGCACTTGACCGACATGGACACTTCAATGGCCAAATGCCAGAGAGCAGAAGTAGATCGAACATAGGACATGTGGAGGGCAGTGTTGGCTCGCGCCATTAGGTAAACGACTTCGTTGAGCAGCCAGCAAAATGCAAAGGTGCGGCCCGAACAGAACTGAACACCGAACAGAAAGAAAAAAAAAAAACCACATTAGATGCTGTGAAGTGCATAAATCGATGAAAATGGCAGAGACTATGCCACTAACAACCTAATAACTGCAACAGCCAGACGAACAGACCGGCCGGGCTGGCCAACAGTCCAGGCCGACAAACTACAACCGACGACATCTAATCATGGCAGGAGTATGAAATGCCCAAAGTAAAGCCACTTGCAGCAACAGCAACGCCAGCAGCTCGCACAGTAGCAGCAGGCATTGTTCTTCTGGGTAAGGCGTTAGCCGTTGGCCACTGACCGGTGGTGGCCAGTGGATGGGAGAGTGTACTGTGGGCGTCCGCCTCTCATGCTGTGGCGGCATGTGCACCGGTAAATTTTGCACTTTAGCAAGCAAAATGTCATTGGCAGCAATGGACGCAAAAACCGCAAGTACACTTGAGTGCTGCACTCGAGATGCCGTTGTCGATGCTGTGCTGGGAGTGAGGTGTTTTTGGCCTGTGATTGCCGGCTAGCCATTGTCGAGCATAAGCATGGGACGGCTCCATAATATGGATGTGAATGTGGATGTGGATACAAACGCGGCTGGGACATGCACGAAGTTGTTGATGTCAAGGCACAAGCTTACAGGAATAGGCAGGTCTCAGCTCTTTCAGTTCTAGGCTGCAGTCGCCAATGCAGTTAGTGCTGTGTGTGAGCATGTATACAACATAAGTGTATGTGTGTGTGTAAAGCTGTGTGTATGTGTGTGACAATGTGTGTTTGTCAAGGCTTCAAGCTAAAATTCAGCAGACATGGCCGGGCCAACGGTCGAGCCGACGGCGAGAGATTTCATGTGAAATTAGCATGTCGTGACACAAATGACTTAAAAGCACTCAATCGCACCGAACAGCCAACATCCAGCACAGGGAAAATCGAGAGGGAGACAAAGAATAAGAGAGTGAGAGAGAGTGAGGGAGAGTGGGAGAGAAATGTGCTGTGTGCACGTGGTCCTCAGTACTCATGGACGATGGCTAGGGCCTGGCGGAGGAGTCGAGCACAGGTTAAGCCGTTGCAAGTGTCGCTCGCCCGCTGCGTGCAAAATAATTTACATTCACACGTAGAGTTCATCAACTGTTTGTGGCACCAGCAGCAGCACCAGCCATATCTCCCTCTCCTCCAGTCAGAGGCATTCGACTGCCAGTGCCCAGGGTCCAGCTCCAGTCACAGGCACAACTTAATTAAGCCCGCCAGGCAGCAGAAGCATCAATGCAGCCGCCGCCGTCGTCGTCGTCGCCGTCGTCGTGGACGCGTCAGAGGCTCCACAGCTTTCGTATTCGTATTCCGAGCCTCATTCGCATTCACATTCCAGACTGTTGTCATTGATTGCATTAATGTATTTCTTCAAAATTATTGTTTGCCCAGGCGCGCCTGCTTATCATAAATTATGTAAATGGAAAAACGCGAACCGGAAAAAAGGCTTGGGCTTAACAACGGTTCTCAATTAATGAAGCCCACGATATCAGTCGCCAGTTGCAGATAAAAATGCAAAAACAACTGCGCATCGAAAGCGAAAACAGGGACTCAAGCTCGGGCTCGGGCCTGGCCAGCCCTTAGCCTTAGACTACCTGAACGACTGACCAAAAACTTGGCCGAGTGCGCCAAAAAATTAAGCAGTGACAGTTGATAATTTGTCAAAGCCGCAGAGAGACCCCTGGGCTCGGGATGTCGTCCGAGGCGAACAAGAAACTTGTTCCACTCACCGCTGCTCACTTATCGGGGCTTCGTGACTTTTCAATGATGTTTGTCGATGAGAAGTAAATGTAAAAAATATCAATTAAAATACATGAAATCGATATGGCCCCGGGAGTATGCATGACTTGGAGCTTACTCACATTGCCTAGACCTGCCAAAGGAATTTAATTCAATTTAATTTACCTAAATATTTATGAATAACATTTAGTTAATGCATTAGTTTTCCTCGCCTGCCTGTCAATGTTGTCAACTACTTTATACGATGTCTTGGTTAAATAAACCGCTTGTCAATATGAAGAGTGAAATAGACATTTCACTTTGACATGAAATCGATTAGACTATAAATTTAGATCCTCATGTCCATGAATTAATCATGATAACTAAGAAGGCCAAGCAAATGCCCAGCAAAGAAATGTGAACTGAAACGAGTGTACAGGGTATTGAAACGTCAATCCAAAGAAATGCTTAGCTCTTTGGCTCTTAATGATGACATGCGTTCGCTGCTCATAAGCCTGGCCAGGACATGGACACGCATGCGTAAGTTGTTGCCAGTGTAAGTGTCAGTTGCTGCTGATAATTAGCGATTAAATTTGCCGCGCACTCAACTGTACGTATGCGAAGTGGGCTCGCAGTTTCTGCTGTTGGCCAAGTTAGGGCAGCTCGGGCAGCTCGGGCAGCTCGGGTTAGGGGCATGTGGTCAGTGGCAGCGGCGCTGATTAACTGGTAGCGGTTGCAGCCAGGCTCAAAGAGATGGTAACTGCAACCCTAAAGGGCAGCAGCAGGGGCAGGGGCTGGAGCAGGGTGGTTGGCGCTGGGAATGGTAATGGCGTTTGGTATGGACTACAGTCGAACAGCGGGAGCGCTGGACACGCACGCACATTTTGAGGTTAAGCACGAACATTTTAATGCGATAATTTAACCAGAATTTGTGGTTACATTGACTAATTGAACAGGTGTGGCTATTAAACAGCCGCAGGCACAGCAAATGCAATCGCAATTCGGGCATTTGCATGCTAAGGACACCGTGCAGGACTCGCACTCGCACTCACAGTCGGACTCGGACTCGGACTCGGACTCGAACTCGAACTCTTCCTCGATGCAGAACACATTTGCGTGACATTCCAGCGACTGACCGAAAAGCCAGCGACAGCTTGATAATTTGTGAGCCTGTTGACGGTTAGCAAAGACCTCTCAACTTCATATTATGTACGAGTTTGTACATAATAATGCGTTCCCAGTCCCCTCACTCATGTTTGATTCGGCTCGGGTTCGACTTGGGTCTTCCTTGGTCAAAGTGCATTGCGGTTTCGACCAGACCAAGCCAGACCGGGCTGCTCATTCAATTGTTGCATGTGGCACGGCACTGGCAGCCGAACGCATAAGCAGTACCTAAGTAGCGAGGACTCCCAAAATTAAACACTGTTGACAGCTCGCACTCACACACAATTTGAACAATTTGAATGCAGTGCCCATGCCCATGGCCGTGACTGGGACTGGGACTGGGACTGGGGCGGGGTCTGGCTGTAAGTTTCGGTCTCGATACAGCCAGCGGTTTGTATTATCCATAGCTGCTCAACATGTCAACGGACTGCCTTTTGTCTTGACAGTTGCATGAAATTCTGCTTTTACGAATTACGTTTGTTTCTTTTCGGGCATTGTATTTGCGGTTGCTGAGAATCATTGTTGCTGGCGGACAAAAGGCTTTGATTCTATCGCAATGAATTAAATATCTCGTTTCATAATTGGGTAATTTGAGTGGGCAGCCAGCGTATCTATGATAACTAATTAGTGCACTTACATTGACCGCCGTAAGCCGGCCTCACATGAATGCGACTCCACTGTTGTGTTGGCCATGTGTAGGCGAGAGCAACAAATAATGCGGGCTTTGGAAAATATCAAATATTCATTCAATATAGTGCTGAAAAGCAGCAAGGGATACAAATTTTATTATTTGATTATTATTTCCATTTTCTATTGCAAAAGCAATTTCCATGATATTCAAAATATATTTTGGGTGGATTTTTAGATACGTTTGCTCACTTGAAGAAGCCGAGTTAACCAACATTGCAATTTAAGGTAGTTTCTTTGAGTATGAGATAATAAATAAATATCAAAATGATTTTGACAAGACTTTTATTTATCCGGCATTCATAGTTTTATAATCAAAAGTATATGTTTTAAAGAAATAAATAGTATACTACAAAAAAAGAAAAATAATTGTAAAAAGCTTGCAACAAATTGCAAAATATTTAGTTAGCTACATAGAATTGAAAATATTAATTGATCAATTAACTGATTGGGGAATATAACATGTTAGTTGCCTAACTATTCTGACATTTGAATATTGGGTTGCCAGCGATGTGTTATTACAAATGCAAGCCTTCTATCATGATTTTATTATGAGCCCCCTACCCCCTCCTCTACTCAACCATTCGAATGCAATCCGTACGTCCAGCCAATTAGTTTTAAATTTGTATAGGCAAAGAACAAGCTATGCGATAACAACAACAACAACAACAACAACAACAACAACAACGAAAAGTAACAACAATGGCAAGAAATAACTGTAGATAATTTGAATTGAGGAATCGAAAAGCGTGCAATCAGCATTGTTGCCACATGCTGGCGGTGCACGTCTTTACACACACTCGCACACACACACATACGCACACGAGCTATCGCTGCATGTGCAACGAGTGTGTGCCACATTGCGTATGCTTGACTGTGTATACGTGTATCCGTGTGTGTGTGTATGTGTGTGTGTGTGTGCGTGTGCATTTGCATAGCCAACGATTTTTTGACATGTTGACAGTTGATTTTTCTGACAATTTAACTGCTTTCGATGTAAAATCAGTTTCGAAAATTACACTCAAATGTCGACTGACGACTTTAAAGGAATTTTACAGTCGGCCTACGTTTTCGTATATTTGTTGTTGACCATCGCGTGCAGTAAATTGTCAGAGTATCTCTCTCCATGTCTGTATGTGTGTGCGTGTGTGTGTGTGTGTGTGTATCTGTTTTATTGTCTCAGTTTCAGTTGCAGCGCCCGATACTATTATTTTTCACAAAAGTCAGCAAGCAAATTATTTAAATTGTTATTTAAAAGTTGTAATTATATGTCAAGAGTAATTAGTTTTTGATTTTCATTTTATTTTTTAATTTCAAACCAGTTCCGAGAAAAACAACAAAAACAATAACGATTACGAATATTTAAAAAAAAATAGAAGAAAAACTTTCTGCATACTTTCGGGGAGCATGCGAAAAATGTGTTAGTCTTGTCATCATATGTAAGAACATATATGAACTAAAAATATATAGTTTATTTAATAAACATTGTTAAATAAAAGTCTTGCAGAAAAAATTTACAACAAATAAACACCTATCAATTTATATAAAATGTATTTATCTTTGCTAGCCATTCTTTACTTATAAATATTAGAATTCTTCAGTCTGCATTCACATAGCATAATAAGAGATTCCACATGTTTCATAATTCATAACAAAATTGTTATACCTCTTGGGCGAGCAACAAGGATGAGCCAATCGAGTGTGGCCGCGATGAGGAGTGAGCTCCACGCGCTGTTTGCCGAGCCCAGCCGAAAACTGTGCTGCAGCTTCGCTTAATTAATTAATGCACTCTAGCAATTTATGAAAATATATCAAAAGCTGACAAGCTGGAAATTTATGTGCCCAACTAACCAGTCGGCGAACAGAGGCAACCTGAAATGGCAGCCGGCGCCGCTGCCAATACAATTTTGACTCATTTCAGTAGCAGCCGCACCGACTGACACTGCCTGGTCTGGCAGTTCCCAGTTCCCAGTTCCCAGTTCCAGTTGCAGTTGCAGTTGCAGTTGGAGCTCGCATGAGCAGCAAATGCAGCGCAACTAATGCGCCTCAAAATTCCTGACTCTCCACTCTCTGACTGCCTGACTGCCTGAATGGCTGGTTGGCCGGCCGAGCGCTGTCACTGCAGCTCCTTTCACAGCCGCGTCCAGTCCAATGCGATGTGGCACTTGTGAACACTTTAATTATATGGTAAGGAGAGTTGTCGAGTTCCAGAGAGAGAGAGAGACAGATAGAGGGAGAGAGAGAGAGTGTGTGTGTGGGGATGAAGATTGGGCTGGGGCCTGCTGAGGTGATAAAACACTCGATAATCGCACAGATCGTTTTGCAGCCGCTGCTTGCCTCTTCAGCATTTTTCAGCATTGCCAACGCCATGGCCATCGCCATCGCCATCGCCATTTGCCATCGCTGCATGCAAACATTATAATTTAATTGACAAGATTTATCGCGTACGCAATTAGCGTGGCAAATGCTGCCATTGCCGCCGTTTCCGCGTAATTCGGTGGAAGCTGCCGCAGCCTCAGTCACAGTCTCAGCCGCAGTCGCAGTCACAGCCACAGTCGCAGTCGCAGTCGCAGTCGCAGCCGATTTAGACAATTTTTCTGCACAGCTTGCATAAATCTCTTTGGTTGCCGTTGCCATTGCCGTTCTCGTTGTCGCTGTCGCTATGTTACCCGGCCTGGCAATTATGCGCATTTTGTTTTAAACGTCGAAATTAATAATTTTCACTTTGGTAATTATGACATGGCCGCTGAAGTGACAACGACAACATCAAAGGCGCAGAGCAACTGCCTCTGTCTCCGTCTCGCCCAGGACCAACTAAATTAATGCCCCTATGCCTTCGACTATGTCTTCTACTATTCGCATAAATTCCAATAGCGTGTGTTACTGCATAAGGCCTATTCAGAATAATGCTACCAAATCAGATGTATATCATTTTAGCTTGAAATATGTATTCATATTTTATTTAAGCTTGCCAAGAAATCCATAAGCCATAATGAATCTACAGTATTAGTATACAATCACAGTTCTTCTGTAATAGGGGATCTCTTTTACTCAATAAAAGAGGAAGACTGACATACTCGCTAAGAGTGACTTGAAAACTAAACTTTACACGCATCATTGAATTAGATTGATTATAGATACACTTAAAGACACATATAAGATCGATATTTGCCTAAAGTATTTTACACTACTATTATTATATACACATATGTTTCGGGGATGGGGGAAATTCTGATGCATTTCCAGCAGGCACATCAGACTATATTCTATTTTCAATTATTCTATCAGGATTTAATCATATTTACTTTTCGATTTTCTCTATCGAACTGCTCGTCTCTAGCCACGCCTTTTAAGAGGTGCCACGTTTGGTTCACTTTACATTGATACTCTCTTAATTCAACTTCGATCAAAGAAAATTACCTTATTTACCAGCTGTCATTGATTCGTCTAATTAACAGTTTTTCATTTGAGCGCTATTTAACAATTGTTTTTTAAATTTTGTGTTGAAGTAAATAGACCAGAACAATTGCGAATTATATACAGGATTTAAAACATTTCATGTAAATCAAATAAATCTCTAATATAACTTAAAATCAAAATCAGTGCGAAAGCCAAACTCAAGCTCAATCCATAAACATTATTTATTAATGTTTAGTTATCCAACTCCATTATAAGGCAGTATTTGTGTAAAATTAAATCATTTTTTAATTCCACTTGAAGTATTCAAACCTTATCCACTTGATATGCCAGCTATCACCTTTCTGTGACCTTTAAGAGCTGCAGAATAATTTTATGCATGTTGCTGTTAGTGTCACACATCTTGTTGCTAACTCAACTGAATTTGGGTGCAGCACTTGCCGCATTCTCACGCAGCAAGACCACAGGCTCAGTACATCACCTGCTTCAGTTTCAGCTGCTACTCCTGCTGCTGCTCCTGCTCTGCAATACTCATAGCCCGAAAAACCACAAATGCTAATATTTCTGTCAGAGCTGCTCTACAGCCCATGGCTGAGGCGGGGTTAGAAGGGTTCTTGGGTGGAGGCTGAAAAGCACTTTGGATTTCAATTTGTGCAAAACGAAATATTTCAGCTGAGCACCTTGCAGCTACATAGCTGCTTTAATCCTGTGGATTTCTTAAAACACCCAACAAAAAAACGCAACAAAAAGATACCAAACCAAATAGATAAACAAGCACGAGGAGCACTCGCAATCCCAGACCCAAGCAGAGCGCGCAGCACGCGCATGTTATCCTTCGAGGCACCTGCTCCGTAACCAGGCGCTGTCTCTGCCTCGAGCTCTGTCTTTGGCTCTGCCCAGCAGCTTCGAGCTCTTTGGTATGCATGAAATGTACGCGCCGCCAAATTTGTTGTGCGGCGAGGCGAATGCGCAAAATGCTACACAACTCTCAGTGTGTGTGTGTGTGGGTGTGTGTGTGAGTGTCTACACCCACTTTTACACACTCACGTATACATATATTTTCCAATTCTTATTGCATATAAATTCGCACGTGGTGCGACTGTAATCAACGTGGAGGACACTTAACTCCTTACTTCAAACCAAGCGTACCTATTTTATTTTTCTTAAAAACTCTCTCAATGCTGCCCTCTCTCTTGCTCTTCTACTATTATTCTCTCTCACTCTCTCTTCATGTCGACTTCAATTGGGCTGACTCATTAATCTTGCTAATGATGCTGGTCAGCAAATTGCATCTCAAACAATGAATGAAAAGAAAATGAAAAGAAAAAAATGAACAACTTTACACAATTTCAAAATCAGTCAAGCAAAAGCCAAGACAGCGCGTAATGAAAATGAAAATGAAAATGATAAGAAAATTTCTGCAGCAATGCACAGAAAAAGTCCAGGGAGAATAGAAGCGAGCAGCTCGAATATAATTAAAATACCTTCCATCATTAGTTTCATAGAATGGAAAATGGAAAATGGAAAATGGTTTGCGTGACATTTTCGGGGCGCTGCAGCCAAGCACAAGACAGCGATAAGTAAAGGGACATTGAATGGAGCCAGCAGCAACAACAACAGACTATCGCTGGGCGAGCATCAAAAAAGTTAAATTAAGGCAGCACCCAGAAAAAAAAGGCAAAATTTTCATTAAAATTAGAAACAAATCAATATTTTTTTTTTTCATTGCTTGGGCGAAACAACAAGGCAACGAGCTAAAAGCGAATCAGAAGTCGAGCAAAACAAGAAACAAGGATAATTAATGATTTCTGTGCGCTTATCTGGCGGCAGGAGCCAAGGAACTGAGCCAGCCCAGTCGCATTGGGCGAGTCGTGGATCGTGGGAGGCGTCCTCGTGGCTGACAACTTTGCCCATTGTCTGGCATTATCTTTTTTGTGAGCTGTGTGTGTGTGCGTGTGCGTGGGCACATTGCTGTATTGGTATGTGCGCAAAAAGGTAAACGAGCTAAAAACTTGCAGCCACATTTGACCAGGAGCAAGCGCGGCAGGACATGCGCCTAATCTTTAAATTCAAATCTCATTTTCCGAGCGAACTGCCTTCCGCTCCATCCCGGGCCGCATTCTCAATTGTATTTTGTTGTGCTTTATAAATTAAGAGCAGCCAGTTCAGTTTTTTTTTTTTCTTGCTTTTGCTGTTGCTGGCTGTGCGCCGTCCATTGTTTGATTACAATTTAACATTTCGTGACTGAGGCCCGAATGAAGGATCTATTTGTTGTCGCGTAATCTGTGCAATCACTACAAAACGGCAATAAATCAGGATTATGCGAATGTGGCGCGATGTGTGTGTGTGTGATATGCCTAAAGCCTGAGCCATAGCCAAAGCCAATACTAAAGCCAAAGCCAAAGCCAATGAGGCCAAATGCTCAGCCAGAGTTTCCACATTTCCCAGCACCTTTTCTAATGTTTGGTCTCCCGCCAACCCTCACAACAGGATCTTGGCTTACCCAGAGGCACATCACCTCCACGCCCATCCCCGACCAACCCCCGCCCATCCGCGCCCTTCGCTATCGCAATCGCTCTCGGGCAATGTGCGTGCGGCCGCCGTGCCATGATTTATGTTTGTAAATTTGAATAATTTATAATTAAAAATGTTTTGCATAGAATTTGGTTACTTAATGTCGTTGACTTGGACTGCAGTTTCTTTTTTCATTTCTTTTTTCGTTTTGTTTTTTTTTTTTTTTTTTGTCTTAACATTTTCCATCTCTCTTGTATTCTTGTCTTGGGCCCATTCTCCATTTTGTGTTACGGGCTTTAATTACTTTTATCCTTTTGTGTCGTCCTTTGTTTTCTTGCATTGCCTGACATTTCCGCTACTGCAAGTTCCTTTTCTCAACGGTTTTTTTTTTGTGTTTGATTTTGTAATCTAGTTTCAACCTTATGGCTTTTAATTTCCTCTCTCTCTCTCTCTCTCTCTCTCTCTCTCTCTTCGGACTTTCTTTCGCTCAATTTATCATTTTGTTTTGGGTAAACAATTTCGAATGAAGCTGAATTTTATCTGGATACTACACGATAATGAATGTACTATTGGGAAATAAAGATATTTATAGCTCTCAACTGGCATACGCCTTAAAAGAGATCTGTGCCAAAGGCAAAAAACTATAAGAAGATAATATATTATATATAATATTTTAGAGAATTTTACGTTGTTTTATTGATATTTAATATTTGAATATTGCAAGTTTGTCTAATTTTTTGTGATTCATATTGGAAAGTTGTATGATTTGTTTAGAACATTTTCTAATAATTTATCCACTAGAACTCTAGTAAAAACTTTTTATATTATAGTTTTTAGTCTTGTAATGATTAATCTCTTGATATATCAAAAGTTTTAACTGTTGAAATTTTATTTATGAATATTAAGATGAATTGAAGTTGTATAATAACTGAAAAATTTCTTTCCTTCCATAAAGAATAAAATCTGTAATAATTAAATTACTTAAATTGACCAAAGAAATTTGTAAATTAGCTGAAAATTAGAATATTCATTTAATTTAATTAATGAAATGTTAAAATACTTTTCGTTAATATTTCTTTTTTTAACTTTTGTTGGAATTCTTTCTCACAATGTACAACTTCTAAATAAAAACTTTTTCTATTAATTTAATTTAACATAGAATAGCACTTAATAATTGATATTTAATTTTAATATTCCGCATTTAAACTTCTTTGACATCTTCATTTTTTTATATTCTATAGATTAGGAGCTATACGGACTAAGCAAAGTCTTCAAATCAAATCAGTCTTTATAATTTTTTTAAGATTTCTGTTAGCATTTACTCACAAATAGATATTTATTTTGCTTGAAGGCCTGGCCGAGTTACCTGCCATAGCTCATAATGCTGTCTGTCTGCCCACTTACTCATATCTAATGACTTCTCAATCTGTGTCCCCAAAGTGCGCTGCACGCTTTCAATGGAGCACTTAACGGCGACTTCCGTCCCAGTACGAGCATCGCCAGTGGCCGAGGCTCTCGGTTCGGATGGACTCATTTCATTCATTCATTGAGTGGATGGTCAGGTTGCTGGCCGCAACGAGCAGCAGTCGAATGCATCGGCAGCTCGTTTGGGGCTTTGATAAATGCGTTTTTCGGGTATGTAAGTCAGTAGCCAGTTGTCGTTGTCGTTGTCGTTCCCCTTTCCGTTGTTGTTGTTGTTGTTGTTGTTTGCATTGTCGTCCTCCTCGCCTCGCTGCGCTTTAGAAACGATCTTGGAGCATTGCTGGCTGAATGTGAAAAATTATTATGCGTTGCTCTGGCTTTGAGCAGTCGCCGCCGACGCCGCAGCAGATTAAATAAATTCAACCAGCCAGCCAGCCAAGCCACTGAGCCACAGTCGGCTTAATCTCGAAAAAAAAATCCACAATCCGCCAGCCGCTGCTGCTGCAAAAACTTGCAAACTCAATTGGCAAAAGCTGCAGTTCATGGTAGATGCCAACCACTTCTAGGGGAGGTGGTGGATGGGGCACAGAAGTTCGTTCGAGTTTGAGCAGAGAGGAAAGGGGCCAGCACGTAATCCCAGTTGCTCCATCAGTCTTGTTCGATCAATTGCACATGCGCACAGGTTCTCTTGGAGCATTTCTCGTTTGCTACTTGGCTCTGTTGGCTGTTTGGCTCTTTGCTGCTGGCTGTTGGCTCATTGTTTGCCAGAGTTTTTTGCTCGATCTTTGCGGCATTTGCGGCTGCAAAGGATTATGTTTTATTTATGCGCCGCACAACGAACTTAACTTCAATAAATGTCCGGCAAATATGTGGAGCATGTGTTTCTTGGCAATTTTTGTCGTAAATTTTTATGTTTGATCGTCGTTTGCTCGTAGCTCGTTTAAGGCGAGTTTCAAAAGTCGGCTGACTGGCTGGCTGTCGATTGTCGGCGGTTATGTTCTACATTTCGTCATATTATTCGCAGCATTATTGTCAACAGTCTGACTGACTGGTTGGCAAAAAGTGATGTGAGTCGGTTCCAATAACAGCAACAACAACAACAACAACAACAAAAAGCAACCTCAACCACAACGGCTACAATAATAGCCGCTTCCTTTGGCGGTGCATCTGAGAAACGTGGCCTTCAATTGCCTGTCGCTAAATTGTGAAATGCAATTACCAATCGCAACATTTAGAAATGTCCAAATCCAACGCCCACTTGCCAAACCAATTTTAATATGAAAACCCAATTATCGGCTCTACCAATGTAGCCATGGGCCATCGCATTGCTCTCGATGCCTGAGTGACGCTTTTGTCTGTAATTGTCTGTGGTTTAATTATAAAACGCCTCCTTCTCGATTGTGGCTGGGTATATGCAAAACCACAGTTCTAACTGAACAGCGTTGATTCGAGCCGAGCTACAACGTCGACCGATGCGACGCCTCTTCTAATTTGCCAATCCCTTTCTGTAGGCCTATTGCCCGCCCTGACGTCCTGACGTCCGGCCGTCCGTTGGCCTGTTAATTTTACACTCGCATAAAATGCATTATCAATACATTTAAACCATTGTCAGGTTTGGCTTTTTGAGAGCACCTGCCCCTGTTTGTGGCCCTGCAGCAGCAACAGCAGCAGCAGCAGCTCCGATATCTGGTGCAGCACAAAATATTTTGTGCAAAAGCAATTATGATTTTGTCATTCGGCAGGGTATCGGAAAGATATGAACTTGCTCTACACTATGCTTTTATGCATTGGTTGTTGTTGCTGTTGTTGTCGTTGTTATTATAGCAATTGCAGTTGCTGTTGCTGCACCTCCTGTTGCCTGGAGGCTTCGTCTGCCAGTTTCTGTTTGGCCAAACAACACTCGTCCCCGATATGAATGGCAAATGCAAAACGTTTCTGACATGCCCATTCCGTAATAAACATTTTTGAGTTATCACGCTCTGCGAGGCTTTTAAATGATTACGTTTTTGAATGCGCTCTCACCAACAAGAGAGAGAGAGGGCTTTCGATGCTCTACTCACCTGTCTACCCAGACAACGTTACATGTTTAGTGCTGCTGCCGCAGGTGGCCAAAATTAGCTGTCTGACTTTGATGAGCTCTGCCACAAGGCACTACTATTTGTGTTTAGTCTGTTATCAGCTGCCATAATTTTATAATTGTATAAATGGTCAATTCAGTACTCAAGTTTTACTTTAAATATATTTATATAATATTATATATTTATATATATTTTTTGTATATTCACATTCACATATTTTAGCTTGTTGCCATGCATCATAAACTTATCAATTATGATGAATGTTTTACATCTCTTCTGTTCAATACTTGGCTATAAAAGTAAAAGATAACTCTTCACAGGACTAGAAAACATATTTTAAATAAACAAGTAAGAACGTTGCAGTTAGGCGCAACTAACAGCGATATACTTTGTTCCCATAGGTGCATCTTATTTTTTAATAAACATTTAATTAACGAAATATTTCGGCAATTAGCAAACGTACATGGCAAGCAACAAACGTTTTTCCTACACATACATACAGATTTACACATGTACACACTATACGAGTATACACACAACTTTCTATGTATACATACAAAAGTTTGGATGCCAGAATATTCTAAGAATTGTGACTGAATTAAGAATTTTTCGATCGTTACTTTAGTTTTGTCAAAAGGCGCTCTAGCAATACCTTATTTGGTTTTAGTTAACGAAACTTAAGTCAGGGCAGTGGCGCTGGTGGTAAGCGCTATGCAAGCTATACTTATGTGCGTGGGTTCGAATCCCGCAGAAAACTTTTTTTCAAAAATTATTAATTTTTTATTTTTTTAATATTTGTATATTTATTATAAAATGCTTGCTGCCAATTGATAATCATTTATAAACATACGCATATGAATTGTGCATTTAAGTAAAAACTAAAACTGCTTTATGCTTTCCGATTTGCGACGCTGTGTGGCAGGCAGTTTTTCTATGCATGCATATATGTATGTATGCATGTGTACGTGTATACACATCCAAAAGTGTATACATATTGCAAGAATTGCGATTGTATTGTTTTGTGACGTCACAAGCTGCTGATCAGCTGGTCAGCTGATCAGCTGTGAATTTATTTAGGTTTAGCTAACGATTACATGTTGTTTTCAAAAAACCCAGGTTCGAATCCCGCTGGAAACTTTTTATTTATTAATCAAAAACTTATGAATTTTATTTTTTAAATTTATTAATATTATTATATTTATGTTAAAATGCTTTTTGCCATCTTAGCAATTGCTACTAAGCTATTGTATGCATGAATTATGCAGTTGGCCACAACAAACTTCTTTGCCGATTTGCCACGCCCCCAGGGGGCGTAGACGCATAATTTTTTGCCAGTTCTTAGAAAGGGCCGAGGCTAACATGCCTGCAAAATTTGGTTGCTTACATTCCAAAAATGCGAAAATTACAGGGTATTTTTCGATATGCCACGCCCCCAAAGAGGCTGAAAAATTATTTTTGGGGGATCGATAGAGGAGAACATTAGTAACTCAACCATCCAATTTTCAAGCTTCTAGCTCTAAAACTGTAGGAGATATAAACTTTTGCGGTTTGCCACGCCCCCTGTGGGCGTAGATATATCTACCATAGCTTATTAGTCTTGGGTTGTCAACCCGAGTATACATGCAAAATTTCAAGTCTCTAGTGTCAATAGTGTCCAAAATATAGCACAATTTGAAAAATCACTATATATTCAGGTCCGATTTGCCACGCCCCCAATGGGCGTAGACATAAAACTTTTTGATCGATCTTCTTAGAATCATAACATTAACTCACATGCAAAATTTCAGCGTTCTAGCTTTAACGGTGTAGAAGATACGTATTTCCCGATTTGCCACGCCCCCAATGGGCGTAGATATATCCGCCATAGCTTTTTGAACTTGGGTTGTCACCCCGAGTATACATTTCAAATTGCAACTCTCTAGCTCATCATCTAGTATGATAACTTAACTATGGGCGGAAGAGTTTTCCGATTTGCCACGCCCCTAGTGGGGGGATCGGGAAAATTTTTACACTTTATAATTCGGGAACATATATGAGTATATGTTTAAAATTTCAAGTCTCTAGCTCTAATAGCGCCGAAAAATATTGCGTTCATACGGACAGACGGACAGACGGACAGACGGACAGACGGACAGACGGACGGACAGCAAGACGGACATTGCACAAACCCAATATACTTTTTCCCCTTCGGGAACAAAGTATAAAAACTACATTCAAAATTCACTTACATAGGCTGAAACGGGAGCTTACTTCGCTAAAATATATATATTGACAAGTTGTTATCATATCAATTTAGTTTTGTCTACAAAGTTGCCTTGCATCTAGAAACATTATCAAACTAAGCCTCATAAAGAGTTTTCGTAGCAATATCATGCAATTCACTTTCTTAATCTTTTTTTCTCATACGAAAACTTAATAATATAATAAAAATACCTAATTAAATTATTCTGTACGCAATACAAAGAACATAAGAAACAAGTTTCATTGGCCTTAATGAGATAAGCTTTGTCCAAACTATGCGCATTTCCAGAAGCAATCGCAACTTGATTAATGTTTTCTTTAGTTTTTTTTCCCAAGCTGTGCTAAAACAAAGCAAGCATAGTTTTGTTTAGTTTTTCCCCCTCTGGAAATTAGATCTAATTACCAATGTTTTTGTGAAATCCTTGGGGCATCCTTGCCCAGCGAAATGCCGCGCGAATCAAACGTGTGCAAATATGTGAAGGACTCCGCTGTTCCTCTTCCGCCCAGTTAAGGGTTGCTCGGGGTCAGCCATATGCACCCTTTGAACCTTTGCACTTGGCCAAACCAGTCATAAAGTTATTTAAGCCGCCGTAGCCCGGGCTGTGGAATCGAGCAACTCGGGCGCACTAATTGACAAAGTGTTAAATTTCATTTCCTGGCGTTTAAAAATGCCTCTCAGGGTTGACATTAAGTAAATTATATTTAATATGTTTATAGACTTGTCCATATGAACTATGAGTATATAAATATGTGCGTGGCTGTGTGTATGTATGTTGTAATTATGTAATTTCCATATGGATGTGATTTAATTACCGTAATGGGATTTGAGCCAAGCCTAAGAGACTGATGCGCAATGTGTAATAAAACGCTTAACATGATGAATGATGAATGATTCAGCAAAGGGTTCTCGCCGTTCACGAGAAGTCCCCAAGAGCTGATATGTGCAACTGTCATATATGTATATCTATATCCATATGTCTATCTATATCTATATATACATATGTGCAGCTCTAACATGTGCAGTTTCCCAGGCGTCGTTTAATTTGCTGCGTGTGGCAAATTGCTTCAATTTGTTAAGAAAACCGAAACTTGCGCAATATGAAATAGTTTTTCAGTTTCGTTCTAGTCCAACCTCACGTTGGTTGGAATTTCAGATTTCAGTTTTTAGTGCGAGGCGAATAAATTGCGTTTCGTCCTGCTGTCAATGTCAAAAGTATTTCAGCTACGGTTCTTTTCCTTTTCCTTTTATAATTTTTGTTATATTCTTTTTTGGTTGGCTTCGTGATTTCGTGTTTTCTTCAAATCGAAAGTCTGAAAAGTTAAATTATTCATAGCAAAAAAGCAATTTGAAGCGCGACTGCAAAACTTTTGTAAACGCAGTCAAATTGCAATTAGCCTTTTGTTGCACTGCGCCTGCCCTTTGTTGTTGTTGTTGTTGTTGCTGCTGCAGTTTGATGCATGCGTGCCGGAGTCATGCCACGCCATGCAAGGCTCGACTCAAATTTTCTTCTTCTTGGCGCAACTGACAGCAATTTTCCAGTTGTGAATTATGTGAAATTTGCTGGCTGCCACAGCTAATGGAAATGATTGCCAGCTAAAACGCAATGCCCAGCCGGCGGGAGGTTTCGGCATTGCTATTCTTGTTGTTGTTGTTGTTGTTGTTGTGCCTGGTGCCTGTCAGTTGGCTTTAATTTAATTTTGCACACGAATTATAAATGAAATCAGCAACATAAAAAAAAAATTAAAAACAACCAGAAGAACAAAACATGACCAGCTAAAGCCTAGGGAGTGGGGCATCTGATGTGAGGGAACTGTGACGCCAACAAGCGCAAAGAAATGTAAACAATTCATTGAATTTGCAATTACACGCACATTTGGCACACTCACACACACACAAACACACACACAGCGATGCGTGTAATGTTTGTTGCTGTTAAAATGTAAAGGCTGCCAGTTATACACACACACACACAGACACACACACATAGACACACAGCTCTTATTGTATTTACATGGCATGTATCTCACAGATACGGATCATATATATCTGTGCGTTCGGTAAGTGAACTGAATTGAGAGACAGGATAGTCAGCATGGCCAGGATGGGAGCGTGTAACGACGCCATTTAATGTTTGCACACATCATGACCCGCGATACGCTTTTGTAATCACAATCCAATTGTAAACACAGTACTACTGGAAAAAAAAAAAACTAACTACATACATACATATATGTATATGTAAATAAATGCAAATAAATATTGCGCAGTACATTTCTGCATTTAAATACCTGAGCTAAATGGCATTGAGCTGGCAAAAATATTAAATTTATTAAGCGCTTCTTATGAACTGCAATTCAAATTGTTTATTAGCTTAAAAATATAATAAATATTCTATAAAAAAAATAAACTAATTTAATTAAATCTGCATTGAGCAGCTTTAGAAACCAATTTCTATATCCTAAACCCATTACAAGTCGGATTTCAAAGAATATTGAAGAAGATGTTGGGCAGATGCTCTTAGGAAAAATATTAAATATATTACGTAAATGGTATTAATACATTAATAATTTTTGTTAAATTGTATGAGCAAAATTTGATTTGAATTTAATATAAATAAATATAATTCAATTCGATTGGCAAATTCAATCATGTTGACAATACTTAATTTCATAGAACTCTTATTTTCGAGGAGAGTATATAGGAAGTACTAACACATTTTTAAAGATGATATATAAGTTATAAATCTAACAACACTTAAATTTGTATCGATTTAGCAATTTTATGTCAGTTGGTGGAGAAGACATAAATAATTATTTTTGAACCATTTAAAGTTATTGAATTGTATTTTGTAGAGATATATTATGAGCAAATAAATTGAACAGAACTAATTAAATTGATTAGAAAGCCAAAGAATTTGCTGATTCATTATTGCCTTTGGGAATCTTTTGAAGATACCGAGCTCTGAATGCACTATGCATTAGAGTTCAGCCAATGCTGGCTGCAACTCGGCATGATTAATGGACAAAAGTCATTTCAAGCGGGGCTTGGGTCAGTCTCAGTCAAACAGTCGGACAGGGGGATGCAGGAGGTCAACGTTTTTGCTGAAGTGTTGAGCAATTATAAGCTAAAGCCTGCGAAACATTAAGAATCTCTGGCAGACGTCAATCAAAAGCCAGCTCGGAGTGCATAATAGAAACATTTTCGTCCGTCGACATACGCACAAAGGCCAAATTAATAAAATCAAAGTGAGGGAACATAACACGAAAATTTAATAAAAACTGCGAGGCACAAGTGCAGCATGCGTGGGGGTGGTGTGGCAGCTAAAGGGGGGTTCAAATAAGATTAATGATTGCAATAAATCTAGCGACAGACGGACTGGGGCACAGGCGGGGCAGATGGACAGAGCGACAGACAGCACGCTAATAGTGCCACCAGCAAGGACACAAAGGATACACTCTCTGCTGCTGCTGCTGCTAATAATGCGCAAGCAAGTCCAAGAAATCGGGCCAAGCTTACGGCTCACCAGCAGGCCATCTCAGTCCCCCATGCGAGTGAGGACTAACGTACCATTACGCTGATTAACACACGCGTCAGCGCCGGCAGGGGTTGGTCCTGTCTCTGTCCACCGTTGCGACTCCTGCTGATAACGTCGCACAACATGCCATAAGCTGCCCAACTGCCGGCTGCCTGCTGCCTGCTGCCTGCTGCCGGCTCCGATTGCTGTCTGCGGATTGCTCATTTGGCCGTGGCTGCTCTGGCGCTGGCCGTGGCCCCGTGGGGTGCACTTGCGAAGGATGCGAGCTAGAGAAATTCATCATCTTGCTGTGTCGCTGGTGCCATATCCTTAAATCTAATTACGACTTAATCGACGCCAGTGGCGACAGTTGCAACCAAATCGACAGCCACAGCCACAGCTAGCGTCACCAACCACCGAGCCACCGAGTCACCGAGCCACCCTGGCCAAGCTTATGACGCTCAATTGATAAAGTCAAACTCTGGGCACAGGGTGCACATGTGCCTACATATCCTTCCACCGTTTTCATGCTACTGCTGCTGCTGCTGCATATCCTGCATCCCTCTGACGATGCTCGCCAACTGCGTCGCTTACATGTGTTAATCACAGCCGGCGCTGCTCGTCGCCGGCTCTTTTGTCTTGCGACCAGCTCCGCGCATTGTTAGTTTTAATTGCCTAAAAAGAGCTTCAAACAATCCCAGCAGCAGCAACAACAAACAGCATGACTTTCAATAGAGTACACAGCGGGTCTAATAGTTTTCGATGCAGATTGCACTTAATACTTTGAGTATGCAAAGATTTTGGCTTTGTTAGCTAATAATTCTAGCTCTTTTCTTTCTGATTATAGAAATATTATTATAATATAATATAGGCAGATCAATCTATCGTTAGATAGATATGATATGTTTAATAGATTGATCGATAGTTAGATTTATTGATAGAAATACAGATAAATAAAAATATAGATATATGATAAATACAGAGATAGATATCTTGATAGAGTGATATAAAGAAAGATAGATGGATAAATATGATAGATAGATTATTTATTTTAGTTATTTTATTTTATTTATTATATTTGCATGCTGCCTTGGCATGGCATGGCTCTGCCGCTTAAGCCCCCAATTACAGGGTATATAACTACGTAACTAGTGTTACGTATTGGCTCATGAAAAGAAGCGTCAACATTTGGCGTTAGTTTTGTTTTGCATATTGTCCTGTCCATTGTCTCATTGTGTGCCGCTTTTGTTTTCTAACACCCGCAGCGAACACACATGTGCTCATCGTATGTGCATGTGTGCATGTGTGTGGGTGCGCGCAAATATTGTTGCATACGTGTGGGCGTAAATGAATAAAATGGCTCGAGCCGCCGAAAAACGATAAATTCAATCGAAAATCGTTACATGTCAATGCATTAATCGGCCATAATCCCATTATGGCACAAGGATATGCCGGCAAGTCCTCTGAATCTACCCCTCCCTCTCACTCTCACTATCACTCTCACTCACTCTTTCACTCCGCCCCTATCTCTACATATATCGTAGCGCGAGAAAAAATATTGCTACGCATCCTATTGTTGTTGTTGTTGTTGCTGCTGTTGCTGTTGTAGTCTGCGTGTCGCATTTGATATTCATGCACGCGCATGTTTTGCTGTTGTTGTTGTACTTTTTGTTTGCCTGTTTGATGTTTGTTTTGTGCTTTCCGAACGGTTTTATCTGTGGCTCAGCGTCCGCGCATTTGGCACTGTCGCCGTCACGCGGCACCGCCATACCACCGCACCACCGCACCATCGCACCACTGTCGCTCCGCTTCATCGACGGCAACCACGGACGATGGCGACGCATTTGACAAATGGCTTCTGTTTCAGGACTGCCAGGACTGGGATCTGGAATTGGGCCTGCTGGCTTTGCCCGGATTGGAGGCTTGGAGGCTTGGAGGCTTGTGGTGTTGCCAGATGCTCAGCAATTGCATTTTACATCCATTGTTGTTTTACATGTGATAAAAATGCCATCTATTGTGCTCGCATTGCATTATATTTACCTTTGTGCAGCCCGATCCCGATTCGGCATATTGCCATTTGCTGCAATCCAGCCATCAGCAACAACAGCGACAAACACAGCTGACATTAAGCTCCACAATCGGACACATTGCATTAAATAGATTTGGGGAAGAGACATGCGGAAGCGCATATAAAGCTATCAAATTTATTATATAACTATATTTTCGATATGTAAACGAGTTTAATATAATTGAAAGATCATTTCATTAACAAATGGAGAAAATTCTATCATAGATAAGAGATGCCTAAACAAATGTAGTTTATTTATTGACATAATTTACACTACAAAGTGCATAAATGTTATTTAATTAAAAGAAAACAAATCTGTTCATTATTTGTAAATTGGTTGTAAATCAGAGAATACTATAAAATAGAATACTATAAACAGTTTTTTATTAAAATATAACACTGAAAACTAAATAACATAAGACAAAGCAAGATCAAATCAGATTTCATTCATTTATTAAGTTCGTTTCTCTTTGAGCTGTGCTCAATAGTAATTTCTAATAGAAAGTTATATACTTCAGTAAATAGAATATACAAATGTACAACAAAATGAAGACATTTGTACGTTTTCAATAAGAAACGGCACACACACACACAAGGACACAGAGAGGGAGCACACACCGTGGGGACACACACATGTGCGAAACATTATTAATATATTTCAGCGAAAGCTGCAACTCGAACTTGGCCCCATGTCATATATCAGAAATCATAAGCTCCCCGCGACAACAAATAAAAAAGAAGCATGAAATTGTAATAATTCCGGCAAACCGAAAAGCGGAGCCGGCATAGAGGTTTGGGTGGTAGGCAGCGGTTGGGGTATGGTATGGTATGGGGTGTGAGGGCGACGGATGAAGCACGACGACATTTGAACGCATAAAAATGCCAGAGCCGGTGCGACGTTGTGCCTTGAGGCCGATTTTTGCTACTTTATATCCACTTTATATGCTCGCAGGATGTCCCAATTACTTTGAGACTCACAAGCGCTCGCACACACACGCAGATATGATTCGAGACATGTGTGTGTGTGTGTGTGTGTGTGAGTGTATCGTATTTCAAGTCAGCCATGTGCGAATAGAACTTAATCTGCAACAAAATGTCGCCAAAGGTGGTTGCCAGGCCGGAGCCGTGTGCTCCAGTGTCTGTGCAAGATTACTTTCTATATTTTCAAACGTCTTTTGCTCTGGCCAACACAATATATACACACACATGGGCGCGTGTGTGTACATGTGTGTGCGTGTGCATGCTCCATATAGCTACATAATTTTTTCCTCATACTCGGAACGTTGCCTTCGGAGGATTTGTGACGGGATTTCCTTTTCTATTATTGGCATTAGGCATGTCCTGTGTGTGTTATGCATTTAAATTGCGTATTTTTCTTAGCGATTTGTCTGCTTATCGCCGGGTCGTACCAAAACCAGGGGCGTGGCCAAGCTAGATGAGGGCAGGAGGCGGCAGAGCGGCCTGCGAAAGCGGACTAAAATTTCTTAATGTTTATGGGCGCAACGTTTTTCATTAAATTTTTGCTTTTCCTTTTGGCCTGGCTGCTGCTCAGGATTCAGGATGAACCTGACTCTAACTAGTTTACGATGCCAGCTGTAAATATGGCAGTAAACTGTGTGTTTCATATTGCGCAGCAGACCAAGCCTGATCCTTGAAATCCTTTTTTTAAATACACAGCAATTTTTATGTAATTTTAAAACAAACAGTCGCCCGAACGGACACCAAACGGTATGCTACATTACACCCACTTACGAAGAGCGAGAGAGAGAGAGAGAGAGAGACGGTGGGAAAGTGTCGAAGGGAAGTGGAGCAGTAGACTGAGCAGACCCGCATTATCCTTTTATCCGTCCAGTGCTTGGCCAGTGCCTGGCCACGTTATCAGAGACAGCAGCGACCGCAGCAAATTTTCAACCCTTCTCATTAGAGGATTTTAAAGGATAAAACGCGACGCAGGACGCTTTGTTGTTGAGTGATACTTGGCGTAAGTCGCTCTAGGAGAGGGTGTGGCTGATGTCCAGTTACCCAGATGCCTAGCCGCTGGCTACTCGACCATCAGTAGTAGTTCTTGGCCTGGTCAGCTGCTACTGCTGCTGCTGCTGCTGCTGCTGCTGTTGACTTCAAATGTGAGCATTACGTTTCCGTGTTTGTTTATTCAAACGGAAGCAAAGTCGTTCTGTTACAACGCCGGTGGCAGCAGCCCAAAGCCCGAACAAACCCCTTGCCAGCATGAACTACATCTACATTTACATCCACATACTTTGCACCCTTTGTTGGGCACATCCTTTTCACTGTTTGCTACTCCTGCTGCTGCTGCTGCTGTTGCTGTTGCTGTTGCTGTGTGCATGCAGGCGATCAAAGCTCAGAGCAATTAATCATTTTGTTTGCCCTTTACACCCATTTATTCAGCCTGAACGCCCCACAGAGCGGGCAGCTTGCACATCGAGGCACTGAGCCTGGCACTAACCCGAACCAGAAGGCATATCCCTCGATATGCCCTCACCCCGTCGGCACCTAAGCAGCACTCAAATGGATGCCAGCATCAATCTCATGCCTAAGCAACATTTTTGGCGCTCATTTCGCTGTCGCGCACAAAACTCACAAAACCAACACACGCACACACACACACACGCACACATAGTCGTAGTTTTTCATCTTTGACGCAATTTGAAATCGTTTCGGAAGCCACATCCCTTGAAACAGTATCTGGACAATGGCATCCCGCCCATTTCTGTGCCGTGCCTCGCTCGGATCTGACCAAGCGCTTACACCCACTTTGACTCTCTGTCATGGTCGAGGGCGTGTACGTAGGTGTGGGCGTGGGCATGCTTTTTACACTAATGGGGGCGTGGCGTGGCAGTCGTGATGCCATAATGAGCTCAATTCTCAAAGAATGTTGTTGCGCCACATACTGCTCTATCCCTAGAGCAATCACAGATACCCTAACCCCAACTCGCATCAATGGCGTCAATTATTTCATTGTCGGCATCGTCGTGGTAGTCATCGTTGTTGTTGTTGTTGTTGTTGGTGTCTTGTAACTGATGACGCTGCTTTTCGCTGCGTTGAAAATTTTGTGCTGATTTTGCATTAAGCGATTTTGATGTCAATGCCTTTTTTCCAGTTTTTGGTCCATGGTATGGAACGAGTTGTTGTTGTCCTTTTTGCCTGCTGTTTTGCTATTATTGCGCCGTTTGACAAATTTGACAGGGTGTAAGTTAATAGTCTGAGAATCACAGTAAATAATAGGGTGCGTAGTAGTCAGTCAGGAGTCATTAGTAGATATACTTACTGTTATTGCTTGCCTGAATACCAAAAGTCAAACTAGCATTTATCATTCGAAATATATATCACTTCTATAGTGATATAAAATGAGAATTAAAAGTAAGAAAAACATAGTTTCAATTCCACATAATTTATTTAAAAAGAAAATTATGAGAAAACAAATATTAAAGATAGGACAAACATAGTTTCAATATCATTTATAATTTATTAAAATATCAATTTTAAAACTATATCGTAGCTAGCTAAATTGACATCATAATTATTATATCATTTTGAATAAGTTTGGTTGAGCGTAAAGTCATCCACTCAAACTTTGAATAGTCCTTGAATAATCTTTGAGCAGTTCAGTTTATTCGATTAACTCATTGATTGAAATAAGCTCTCTAGCTCAAAGGAATGCGAGATAACTCGAATATAATTTGTTACATTTTCAATTAAATATTTATAATCAGATTTAATCTGGAAGACAACAATGTCCCATTGATATAGTAAGCGAAAATCCTTACAAATGCTGAAATCATTTGTAGGTAGACATTTCCATTTTGATGTCAGACTTGTTAATAACTTATAGCTTATAGCTCTGGCATGCCATGGCAATTCGCAGCTGCTTTACTGTCACGCATCGCACTCACATACGCAAATGGCAGCGGAATCCTTGCCATATCCTTTCATTTCAGTTCTGAGCTGGGGATGGGCGCTCTTCTTACGCTTGTTCTTTCCGAAACTGTCACATTTCAACTCACATTTTTATTTATTACATTTATTATGAGAAATTCTACATGCGCGCATACGCAAGTGTTGAAATGCAATAAAAGTGAGATGCCAAGCAGCATACCTGCTTTCCGCACAAACGAACCACCACACCACCCCAACCACCCGAACCACCCAACCACCCGAACACCCTTAGCAAGAACTACGTGCATGAATATGCGCTCACCTTTTTGGTCTCTTTTCATTTTTATTTTACTTTTTCTTCTCGTTTATTCTTTTTCCCCCTCTCTCTCTCTCTCTCTCTCTCTCTCTTTCTCTCGGTACGCAATTCGCATAATTTCACACACGAAGTAATTTCGCAACACCCCACGCAGGCACTTGCAACTCCTTTTGAATTTTCACACCAATTTTTCAACTCGACAAACCCGCTCGCAAAAAGTATAAAAATCAGCAACAAGAAAAAAAGTCCATTTCATATATGAAAGTATGTGTGTATGGAAAGAAAAGTGCAAGAAAGGGCTGGGCGGGGAGGGGCACAGGCTGACGACTATCATCGTTGGGCCATAGGAAACGCACGCTGATGTGCGAGAAAAACACATCCGCCTGGCTGGAGCATCCCGCAGCCCGCAGCCCGCTGCCCGCTGCCCGCCTCCTACAATCCCAGAGCTCAGCCCATGGCCAGCACGTTGGTTGGCGGGCTCGTCTGTTAGCCCAATTTGAATGCGCTGGCGCATATATCATTCCAGTTGACAGGACAATTCTCTTATCTGCGCAAAGCCAACACAACAGCCGCAGTCGCAGCAGTAGCAGCAGCAGCAGCAGCAGCAGCATCATCAGAGTCAGAGTGAGAGTCAGAAGTCAAAGCCAGATCCACAGCCAGCATCGCAGTCGGGCCTCTTGAGCGCGGCTCATGTCCAGGCTAAATGAATATTTAAGCAGAAAAATCTCATGCCCATCAATGGCCAAAATGGTCAATGACCAATGCTTTGGCCTTAAAGCGGCCACAGCTTTTGATGAAGTTGCCGTCACAACAGCCATCTATTAGAAGCTCATATGTGTGACACATTTATCAAGGCAGCTCCAAAGACAATCAAAATTAACGGTGGGCGTGCGACTCGCTCTGGTCAATCACAATCTCTCACTCATGCTGCCATGCCTGCTGCCTCCTTCTCCTTCACCTCCTGTTCCTCCACTCTCTCTTCCACACACGTACATTATCCAGGCTGTGCGAGTTGGTTGTGTAATTTGTTCAAGCTGCTGTTGTCGTCGTTGTCATTAAAAAGCCATTTCCCCCATATATCATCGGTGCCACGCCCACGCCTCTGGTCCAAGTGCTGGCATATAAATTACTTTATGATATTGTTTTGAACCTGTGCGACAAATAAGATTGTCAGCCAATGACTCGGAGGGTTACATCGGGCACTGGCACTGAATAGGTCACGCCGTCTACCGTCTGCCGTCAGCTGGCAGCATCGAAAATTGAAAGTTCTTGCGATTGGGATTTGGCGAAGCGAACGAAGCGCTTTAACCGCACTTATGGCCCATTTGAATATCCTGTGACCGGGCAATAAAAACGTCACTGACAACCGTCACACACACTGATACACAGATACTCACCCACACACACAAAGAGAGAGAGAGAGAGACAGTTTTGTTAAGGGTCTTACTTATCAGAAGGATGGGCGGAACGTTGTCGAGATGCTTCAGTGTCAATTCAATTTTATTTTCATTGTGTCATAACAATAACATAAAATTAAAATAACATAAAAAGGAAATTGAGGATGCACGGAAAACAGTTCGCTTTGAGCAGTAGCAGTTGGCAGTGGGAGGGAGTGTGGAGCAGCCGAGTTGTCGGCTGCAAATCAACTCAGCGTAAAATTGTCAGGCCGTATTCTGTTTCCTCTTTCCCATGCTGTTGATGCTGCTGCAACAGCTGCTGCTGCTGCTGATGCTGTTGTTGATATTATCCTTGTAGAATTTCGTCAACGACACATGAAAATAAAAAAAGAAGACACAACAAAGCACATGAGTTCTGCATAAAACAGGAAGCGGAAATACATCAGCGAAACGGAAGTCGCAAAGTCGTCACATTCACATAACAATGATGCCAGCCATACACCCAGCATGCAAGACATTTCGCTTTGTTTTGTCTGACTTTAAAGGGCAGTATGTGGGCGGGCAGTACGTGGGTGGGGTTGGGGCTAGTGGTGGTGGTGGTGGTGCTCATGACGTAAGAGCACATTTATGGCGTAAAGTATGTAACGTAATAATGTCGCCAACAGTTACCAAAAAGCGGGCATCTCCAGCTTTTGGACAGTTTCGGCTCTGCAATCCAGCCAAATGGCTGCCATCATTTTGTTGTTGTTTTTGTATCCCTTTTTTTGTGACGCTCTTTGGTGTCTGGCATCATGTCTGTCGCTCTGTGCTTCTGTCGTTGCCAGGAATTCATTTGGAAAATTAATAAAAATATATGTGCAGCAAACACATGCGCCAAAAAAAAACCAGAACATTCGAGTTGCTTTTGTTGCTGCAGCTTAAAATAATATTATGCGGGTGTGAGCGCATATGATGCAAAATGAAATGCTTCATGGATTTAATACTTTAATCAGCAATATCTAAAAAATATTTTTTATTTGACTGGCATTCGCACAGAGACAGAGCAAGAGCTCTGTTAATAAATGTATATCTAAACTCTAATTTCATAATTTCTTATAATTTATTAATACATCTTATTCAAATCAGTTTCAATGAATATACTCTTCTGCTATAAAAGTGCTCTGCTTTTTTCCTTATTATAAAGCCAATAAGAATATCACAGTAGAAAGGGCGTTTTCTATATATGTCAAAAACTATAATTAGATCGGCACATAAAGTTAATTGACTTCACCTCAACGACCTCAAAAATATACATAAGATAATCTGAGCACTTTTAGTGCCTCTAGAATCTCGCTACAAATTTACAAAATATTTAATTTAACTAAAAATTATACATCATCTTTTAACTCTTATATTCGATTCCAGAAAATATGAATTAATTATTAACATTTTTTTTATTATATATATAAATAATCTATTTGACTCTAGAAAGAATAAATTAATTATTTACATTTTTACATTTTTAGTTAAATATATTGAAATAAATCTAAAATCCTTCAACGTCCGGGCTACAATCGTTAAGTACATTCAGCAGCTGAAAACTACATGAACTCTCTCCGCCCTCTCAGTCACAGAGAGTGCTCCGCACAGACACATCATTAATGTCAACAATCCGATAACCGCAATTTCCCTGGCAAGCCGTAATGCAATAGACCAAGCAAACAATTCAAATTTTTTTTTTAGCTAACACGCAGTCAGGCGATATACAAAACAACAACAACAACAACAATGAGCGACTTAATAGAATCGGGGATAATTTTTCAATTTTTCAATTTCGTATGCGTGGCGTATTTAGAATACAATTCGATTAGAAATGCTCTTGCTCTTCGAAATAATAAATTAAATTTGTTGCGTTCTCCGTCTGTAGCCCCATTGCCAATACCATTATCACAGTCAATGCGTGGGCAGGAAGCTGGAACGTGGCAGGAAGCGGCGGGGGCCGACGGTGGTAGGGGTGAGTTCACAGCAACCAGCTAAAGTCGCTTGGCGGGGCGCAAAAGGTTGCGAAATTGCGCGACTGGCTGCCAGTTGGGGAATTCCTGCGGCAACGGTCTGGAAAAAAGTGCGCCGCATGCGACGGCGAATCAATTTCCTGCAAAACGAAAGAAAGCCGCCATCGAGCCTTAGTCCTTGGGTGCTTTCTTAAAATAACAAAATTACTTTTTATATGCAGCCCGAGCCAGGATACAGCAGCAGCAGCAGCAGCAGCAGCAGCAGCAACAACAATAACAACATGCCATTGACAACCATTAATCATGGACGCCTGTCAGGGCGGGTCACAGGCCTGGGTGTGACTGGGTGGATGGAGGTAGTCATCGTCATCGTCGCTCGTCGCTCGTCGTCTGTCTACTGATTGTCCTGCGCTGCAATGTAACTTTATTTATTTTTTTTTTTTTTGCTTTAAAGTTTGCCTTTTACATGCTAATGCCTGGCACTGGGGCTCAAGTCATGCTCGTGCCCATGCACAGCTACGCCCAGCTGCGAAATTGACAAGCAAGCCGAGTGCGTTGTGACATGACACTTGCAAGGGAGCACGGGGACAGGGACACGGCAACAGCAGTGCCTCTGCCAGGACGTGGGCGTGGGCACGGCTAGAGGCAGGCTGCAGGCAGGTTATGTATGCCATCATTAGACGTGGTCCGTTTGCCACGCCCGTCCTGTTGCCTGCACTGCAAATTGGCAGCTCGGCAATGGACGGCCGTGTCATGTCACAGGCTCGAGCAGAAGCAACGGGCTTTGATGGCTCTGCCAAAGTTCAATGCGAAAGCCAAATTCCAATTGTCAAGATGTTACTGCACCTCCATCTCTCTCTCTCTCTCTCTCTCTCTGCATGTGTGTGTGTGTGTGCTGGACATGTCTAATTGCTCAGTTTATGGGAGGTTGCATGTCATAAAGTGCAAATGCATGCCGATCCGCCTAAGAGCAGGCAACGAGACATGCAACATGCAAGCTGCGCTCCTATTTTGGAACTCGCCTGTGATTTGTGTGCAAGTGTGATATTTGACATGCATTTTCAATTTAGCAACAGCTTTAAGAGTCTCTGCCTCTGCCTCTGCCTCTGTCTCTGCCCAGCCATCGAATAATGAATTCCATTCATTTTGTTTGTCTGCCATCGTGCTGGGCAAAGTTCAGGCCCCAAGCCAAGCATCGTGACTGAGATCCCCACTCCCTCTTAGCTCACACACTTGGCCAGGACACGATAAAAGTTTATGCACTGCAACGGCCCGCATTGACATTTCAAGTGCTGCCGCTGCGCAGCGCTCGATGGAGGTGCTCCTCGGAGGCGGTTCACCAGGACTGGCGCCATCAGAGAACATAGTTTTAATAATGCACAAGACGACGACTCCAACCTAAAGTGGCATAAAATGCAGGACATACGAGAACTGCGATGCGATGGCAACGGCAACGGCAACGGCAACGGCAATAGCAACAGCGGAGTGCGCAAAGATAAGACCCGGACTGTCCAAGTTCCGCCCAAGCACTCGTACAGCCATCGTCAACGGCAAGAACAACAACAGCAGGAGCTCTCTGGGCAGCAGGAAAGGTGGCGAGACTCAGAGACAGCAGCAAAACGTAGTTGGGAAAGGCTACTATGTCTATTCGATGTCAAAATGAATACTTTTGCATTATTTATGCCAGCGCATTTATTTGTTGTTCCGATAACGAAGCAACAAACAACAAAAAAACACAAAAACTTTATGAACTCTCTACAGAAGTCCACTGAGAAATGAAAATAACTTTAAGAATCGATTGAATTAAATTGCGTTTGCTTTGCCAAGTGACAATACAGATTAAATGAGAAATTCATCAATTTCATCATATATTTTTTACTGCTGTTAGCTGAGGCTGAAACGAGCCAAGTCCAAAACGAGGGAATTCTCAGAAATCTTTGAGCGGAAGCAACTAAAAATCTAGATGTAATTAATGTCTGTCTTTTTAATAAATCTTTACCAGAAATGTTAGTTAACTAGTTTAAGAAATCTAATAAAATATGATGAACTTTACAGCCCTTTACATAGTATTTAAATTCCACGGCGAAGTCACAAACCATTTTAATGTGGCAGCCCAAAAGTATACCATATAATATATATAATAAAGCTTGCTGAGATAGAACTCAATTTTCAACAACCGAGCCATCTGACCTTGAGAGCATCAGAAGAACTGTGAACTCTCCTATCCCAGAAGGTACCCCCATCGAAGCATGCACAAAGGCAGAGGTTCTCAAGCTTATGAAAGCTGTAAAAGCAAAAAAGGCGCCGGGACACGACCGAATAGATGGAAAAGTACTCAAGGCACTGCCTGAATCAACCATAGACTACTTCGTAGTACTATGCAACGCCATCCTTCGCATTCAGCACTTTCCGTCCTCCTGGAAACGTGCTGAGATAACCATGATTCTGAAACCTGGAAAACCCGAAAAGGAAATTGCTTCCTACAGACCCATCAGCTTGCTACCGGTACTCTCCAAAGTATTCGAAAAAATACTGCTGCGAAGAGTGCTGAACGAGCTGAGTCAAAGAAACACCATACCAGAGCACCAATTCGGATTCAGGAGACAGCACGGTACGCCAGAGCAAGTGCATCGAGTGGTTAACCACATTCTCGGCGTTCGAAAACAAAGAATACTGCTCCGCAGTGTTTCTCGATGTTAAGCAGGCATTCGACCGGGTGTGGCATCTGGGTCTCCTTAACAAAATCAGGAAAGCTTTACCTATCTCCCACTTCAAGCTGCTGGCGTCCTATCTGTCAGGAAGAAGCTTCAAGGTTCTAAAAGGACAGGCAAAATCGTTGAGTAGATCAGTCAGAGCGGGCGTGCCCCAAGGCAGCGTGCTTGGCCCAATGCTATACACACTCTACACCGCTGACATGCCGTTGCCTCCCAGAAACAGCGACATGCTTATAGCGACGTACGCAGATGATACTGCCATACTGAGTCGCAACAAGTCGCCTGAAGAAGCTTCTAGTCAAATGCAAGTATACTTGCAGGATCTCAATCGATGGCTAACTCGCTGGAGCATCGGAATCAATGCCCAAAAGTCCACGCACATCACATTTGCAACCAGAAGGGGAGTCTGCCCCGAAGTGACTCTAGGAGCTCCAATACCACGAGCAAACAAGGTGAAGTACCTGGGAGTTACTCTGGATAAGAGACTGACCTATGGCCCGCACATAAGTGAGACTATCAAAAAGTGCAAGTTTAAGCTAAAAAAACTTAACTGGATGCTAAGAAGCGATAGCCCCCTGTCACTACGCAGTAAGAGGCATATATACAACGCAATAGTCGCACCTGTCTTCACCTATGCAATGCCTTTATGGGGGTCTGCTGCAAGAACTCACATCAAAAAAGTTCAAACCACACAAAACAAAGCACTAAGGACATGGACCGGAGCCGAATGGTTTGTCAGAAATGATACACTGCACTCTGACCTTGAAATGCCGACAATTGCTGAGCTCATTGGCCGACACAGCACAAGGTACGCGGACAGATTATCCGCCCACCCAAACCAACTCGCAGTAAATCTAACTATCAATACAATAAGCAGAAGGCTGAAAAGATCACACCCCTTGGATCTCAGAACTGACCTAAATTAATTTAGACTTATAGCAATAAAGGCATTTAGCCACTCCAATAACTAAGGTACACTTATAAATGCGCTGTAGAGTTTAAGACAAAAGCTGCAATAAATAAAATAAATAAAAAAAAAAAAAAAAAAAAAAAAAAAAAAAAAAAAAAAAAACAAAGAAATATGAAATATGTAAAAAAAAAATAATACAGAAATTACAATTTTTTATATTGTTTAACAATAAACACAGAAAGACAATATATTATAAATCTAAATTAAATATTTGTCAACAAAATATATGTCAAAAATTCTGATCAGTTTTAATCTGAGTAAAGAGCTTTAAGAGCATTAACACATAGTTTTATACTTCCGCTCAAATCGTTAACCATTCTTCAAATGCCACACAGAAGGCGATGCCCATGATACGCCACGTCACAGCCACGTTAACATTCGAAAGGCAGTCAAGTGCTTGTTCCTTTGCGGGCACAGACAAGTGCACTTGACAGATCCACAGAAGCTGGGCCAGCAACCAATATCAATTGAGTCAAGTAGTAGCTGCTGTTGTTGCTGTAATGCTTAGCTGAAGGGGACACTTGGACGAGAGCACATGTGAACGCCCGGAACTCTTGAGAGGCGTTTACTGACTGTGAAGGAGCTGCTCACATGCTGTAGGTATCATTGATAAACAGTTTATATATATATATATATAGGGTTTATCTATGTGTGAAGGCATTACATAGAACGCTCCACAAACTTAAACTTGAACGGTATGTTGGGCTTCACAAAGAATTGCGTCTTGAACGCATTCTCAATGGGATAGTCGAAACCCACTTGGAAATTGCGCACTAGCCGGGCAACTGCTATCTCCAGCATCATGTCCACAATGCGCTTGCCAGCGCAGGCGCGCGGTCCGAAGCCGAAGGGCAGGTACATGAAAGGCATGGCCGTGTGGCCTACCAGATTCGCATTGGTCTCGTCACGCAACCAGCGCTCTGGCAGAAATTCGCGCACTCGCGGCACAAATTGTTCCATGTTGGCCATCTGATAGTTGGCAGCTATGCCCACATCTGTGCCAGCCACGATCCGATAGCCACTGAGCACCACGTCCCACGGCATTCGGCGTAGAGTACCAGGTCCAATGGGATACATGCGAATGCCTTCCTTGATGCAGGCGCGCAGATAGGGCAAATGCGCCATGTTCTCCATGGTCAATAAGGAGCTCTTCTCTGGCAGCACGCCCCTAATCTCATCCAGTAAACGGGCCTGCTTTTCCGGGCTCTTGGCAAGGCACAGCAGAATGCCAGTCAAGCTAACAAGAGTCTGAAAATTGAAATGGAGATGGAAGCATAAGCTGCCGTTCCAAATGGATTTCTATATAAAGTTCTCACGGGATCCACTCCAGCAGAGAATAAATCCAGGGCAATAATCACAGCCGCCTTGCGATCAAACTGAGTCAGTTTCTCCAGTATGCTAGTCTCCTGTCCCTGCTCAGTGGTAAGGCGCCCAGCCCGAACGTCCTCTTCGATCCGTTGCAGCGCATGCTGTATGTGGTTATAGCAAATGTCTGTGATCGTGTCCAAGGAACGCATCAACGTCTTAAACATGGGCACTGGCAGATACTTCCAAAATGCCGGCATCATATCCAATTGGAAGCTCAGCTCGATTATATTTTCCAATGCTTTAATCAACTGCTTCGCCTCCTCACTCTCACGGTTCTCGCTCAGCAGACCAAGGCGCGTATTGAGCGCCACAGAGCCAATGGATTCCAAGACTAAACGACGAATGTCTTCGCCAAAGTCGCCTGGCATCTCTTGAGTGCTCGGATCTCTAATGGCTCGAATGCTGCAAAGAGAAAAAAAAAAACAATGTCACTCGAGTAGACTTTATTAATGATCTCAACTCACCGATCCAGGAACTCATCGTTTACCTGTAGTAGATTGCTTATATATAGCTTGGCATTCCGTGGCTGCAGCAAAATCGGATTGACAGCAGTTCGCATCTTGCTCCAAGCGGGGCCATTGCTAAGCAAATACATATTTTAATTAAAGCCGCTAGTTAGTTACGCGATACTCACCCAGAAACTAGGCCATCTGCACCCTCAAATATATCGCGCCTGTAAACTTGTTTAAAATAATCCATAGTCTCGAAGCTGCGCCTGTACGGATATTGTCCCTCGTTACGAAAGATCGTCGCATAATCCACCGGATTCAATGTAATTACAATATCTCTACCCGTCACACCAGGCATCCGGAATATGTCTCCATAGCGCTTATTCATATCCAGAAACATTTCATGCACCGCGGCATTTTTGTAACGACCTGCAGTTGATAAGAAAGAAACATGGAAGCAAAGAGTATAAGGCTAAGGGAGCGCAACTAAAGAGAAAAGCTCTTAAAAAGCTTTCGCTCTCTTACCGCCTGGCAGAAAAGATCGCACAAACTGGAATCTAGTGGGGCCCGGCAGCTCCGAGTAGGGCTTGGCATGCTCTAGAGATGTGACATTAGCAGCAGCAGCTGCAGTGCTCTGCAAATGACATGGGCATTATGCTATATATATGTAGATATATATATTTTTATATCTAAGGTTATAGATACCTTTGTGGCAAACGCCTTATTGATTTTGAATAGTCGAGCACTGAGCTTTCGTGGCCCACCCGACTGCATCGACAACATTTTGCGTACTGAAAAAATTCTACTAGATATTTTATTAATGAATTCTCTTGGTCTCATATTTTGATAGCGTGCTGAGCGAGCTTTACGTTCTCTCAGCGTGACGTGAGTTCATTAGCTTTTATATATTATTTGTTTTTGTTTGTTTTTTTTAGGGTTTGTTGTGGTTCATTTTGTTCTCTCATATTTCCAACATCAATTAAGCTTTAAGAGCTTTGAAATTATGCATTTACTTTATTTTTTTTTGTTTGCCATATTTAGATTAAATAAAAGCAATTAAGGGAGCTTTACTCGAGACTGATCGACTAAGAGATCCCCTGAACTAATATTCTTTTATTCTTCTATTTTGGACAATTATAAATCCATTTCTAGATGGACTATCCTCATGAAACTTTCAGAACGTAATAATAACATTCAAATATATCCATTTGTCATATTGTCTTTAGTATTTGAATTAAATTTGTTTTGAATTCATAATATCTACCTAAATAAAGTTTGTATTGATAATAAACAAATGCTAAAATTTCAGCTAGGCACGCTAATCAAGAATACACATATACAGCCATGCCTCCATCTGCCTGTTACATACATTTTCACAAAACTATTATACCCTGATTTCCCATTTTCACTGGGTTCGTGGTATGATAACGTATTGTAACTTTTCATTAATTACATTATAAATTGAAACTTTACACTCACTTGCATGATAAGATATTGTTCTGAAGATTAAGTTTACAACCTATAATACCTATCACTATTTGTTGTAATCAGGACACTTTAGACCCAACGATACAAAAACGATTCTAATAGATAGTGAGTAAGACATATTTATGAACTTAACAACAAAAGTCTATAAGTCTTCTATTAATAAGTTTAAGAATCAAAGTCTTTGAAAATGAATAAGATTAGAAAATTCATTTAAAGTAATATGCTAGAATTACTTGAATATAATTTAAAGACAATTCGGTCTCAACAGATTCCATGATTATTCTTCTTTGCATGAAGAAATTTTTACTTAATTATAACTTATTTGCTGTAGTTATTGCTTTCAACATTTTATGCTGAGAATTGTTTCCATAATAATTTGTGAATATACAATGTAATTTCATTAAGTATATTTCAAAATTTACAAAAAATATAAATTTACTTTGCGAAATTCAAGAGTTTTTATTTCAGTTTATGAGTAGCGAAAATATCGTATTAATAATATAAAGAAATATATGAATATCTATCTATTCAGACGTTTCTGCGCATCACAATTTACTAATATATAATAAATAATTTAATTGAACACTTTCCACAATATTTACATCTCTTCCTCAAAGTATTCCACATATTACGCATACGCAACGTTTTCACTTTCAGGCTTTAAAGTGACTTACCTAAACAAGAGACACGGGCCAAATTTAAGCCTGTCACGGGCAGAGCTTCACTCAGTCAGACAAAAGGCAATATCGCAACTGACAGAAAATATAGGATATAGGATGGCAGACAAACGGCTATAATAAAATCGATTTTTTATATAAACGTCCAGTGACGAGGGCGCGTCGCATTGGCCATTGGGACGCGTCTCGACCGGCGGGCGCATAAATATGAGACACGCAGACAGACACACACATTCAGAGAGAAAGAGAAGGAGAGACAGCACGCCAACTGATGATGGGCATACAAAAGTTGACCTCGACTTTGAGCTGTCAAAGCCAAAAACTAACTGACCTAAACCAACAAAAATCGACTTTGCAGCCTAAACACAAAGCTGAGCATGACAGCCCGAACGGGCGAGGGCGTGGTGTCCTGGGGGCGTTAAAATACAAAATATCAGCATGACGCAATGATTTCCGGCAAGTGAAAATGAAACCTGTTGGAGCTGAATGGCGGCTGTGGCCTGTGACCGGCTCGATGGCACTGCTGCTGCTACTGTTGTTGCTGCTGCTGCTGCTGCTGGTGCTGTTGCTTCTGCTGGTGTTGGCAATATAAACAAATTCAATTTGACAGCTGACAGCGACAATGGCGACGGCAGGAGCTACAGCGACAACAACAACAACAACAACAACAGAATAACAACAGTATCCGCGACACACATACAACAACAGAAAGCCGCAAGTAATAAACTTTTACGATCTGTTTTACTGCAGCGCGGCACGTGCAACTAGGCTCAGCATATTGGCAAGAGGCGTAGTGGGGGGCGGCTGGCTGGGGGTGGCAATGGTTCGTTGCAACATAAATTTAATGAAGCCAAAAACGCGGCCCGACAACAACAACAACAACAATGCAGACACCATAACAAACACAAACACCCACACACGCACATACGCGGCACACATATGCAGCAAGAGGCAGCAGCAGAGGCAGAGGCAGCAGCGCTCCACAATGTAGGCAATAAAAATAAAATAAAAGTAAATTGTTCAAGGACAACAATATTTTATGCTATTATTCTACAAACGCAGCACCACAAGCACAAAGCGAGAGCATCAGCCTGTTGTAGCTAGAGAGCGAGAGAGAATGACCAAGACGAGAGGCAGAGAGAGAGAGAGCAGCAGAGAAAGGGAGATAGCACAAGCAGTAAAGTCTGCCCCCTTTGGTGTCGGCATAAGGATCTTTCTTTTTGTTTTGCAGCGAAAAATTTACAAATTTCGCCGCATGCTTTCGGCAAAAAAAAAAAAAAAAAAAGGAGGGTTGTTATCCTCTTGTGTCCTGTTGAGCAATGGGTGCGTCTGCGTCTGCGATTGCGACGGCAACAGCAAGAGCGACACAAAAACGTCAGCAGCACTCAAAAAGCATTCGCGTCTGCTAGCTGGCTGCTTTGCCCGTAATGCCATTGATGGATGATTCTTTTGCCGGAGAGTGCCGAAAAATAAAAGCACTAAAACTTGCAATTTGTATGGAATACATCAGCAGCAGACGACGCGACTGTTGGCTAGAAAGAGGCGGCACGACAACAGAACCTGAGTTATAGAAAGCCATAACCTGCACTCTCCCTTACAGGGCAGACCTGTATCTGTGTCGGTGTGTGTGTGTGTGAGGGAGCATGTGTATGTGTGTATGAGTTTTGGGGCGCGCTTTATGATTGCCAGGCATAAATAAAAGGCAAAAGCACCCCAATGACGGCAAGGGTGTCCTGTTTCTGTATATAAAAGTGTGTGTGTGTGTGTGTGTGTGTGTGAGTGTGTGCTGGCAAAGTGCACTTCCTGTGTCCTTTCAGTGTTTTGCCACCAATTGCTGCCAGCTACAGCAGCAACAACAGCAACAAGGCTGCGCAGCTTGCCTCGAGTTCACCTGCTTTACATTGCCAGTGCGGCTCGTTCTTGGCTCGTCCTGCACCTTTTTCCGCTGGCGTTGGCGCTGTCAACGCCGTCGACGACTGGATAAATGTGTATCCACAGATACACAGATACACAGATACACGGATACACGGATACGGGGCATGTATATGTGGGACTGTGTCGCTAACTGCCTTGTCCCCGGTCTCTGAATGGATCTCTGCGCATCTCCTCTCAGCTGCCTAATGGCTCTGTGCACGTGTATGTGTCTGTGTGTGTGTGTGTGTCGCTCTGTGTATGTGTGTGTTTGCGTTAAGCAAAAGTAGCAATTCATCATAGAAAATGGCGGAAGTAATCGTCTCTTTATGGGGGTGTGCATGTGGCTAAGTGCGCGTGAGTATATCAGCTCACAGCCATATTCAGCAAGTGGAGCAGAAATTAGAATTTTACTTAAGACCTGTTCGTTAAAATACAAACATACATACGAACATGCATGTATTGACGTATAAAGCATACATCTAGTAAAAGTATATAATAATAAAAACTAATTATACAAATAACTTAAAATATATAATATATAAAGGAATAATAATTGTATAGAATTACAAATTTTATTAATTATTTTAAAGCCGTGTCCAACCCAAAGCAATCTTATATCTGTCATATGCATATAATGAAATTAATACTCTATCAATGTTTGAAAAAAATATATAAAAATATTAAAAAATTAACAAATTGTGATCATCATAGAATTCATTACGAGATGATCCCCATAATGATGATAATGAAGAGAACACTAAGTATACAAGTCTGAAAATAAAGAAGGCAACCATCAACATACAATGTTTATTAATTACTTAATCTTCAATCGGCGCGTGAGTTCATTCCCTAAAACTATTAGAGTAGAAGTTTCGCTCGATATACAATATTACTTTATTGCTCAAAACTCAATTCTTATAATTCAGAATTTGTTTTAATAAATTATTTACACTCAAATTGATTGAACTTTGCTTCATAATTGCCATGTTGTTTCCATTCACTTGGAATTTAGTTAGTTTATTTATATATCTTCGTAAATTAGTTAATCTACGCAATATTTGCCACACGATTCCCAATGTCTAACCAAATATCCGAATAAAACGCGTTAACATATCTATGTGACGCACAATCAAATATGCCCCGCACAAATGGCCAAATGGATTAGCCAATCCATTACGATTCACTTGACTACTCGCTATCAGCAATATAGCAAACTTTCTTAGCATTTACTGCCATAGCGAACATGAAAAACGCATCTCTTAGCCACTTAAAGCTCCGCTAACGACTTTGCACATTTTATAACCCAGCGAAAGAACAATCCACACATACCCGAAACCAGACACCAGAAGCCAGAGCCCAGAGCCCAGACCCCAGGACACATACCCCGATCCACAAGTCATCAAGCTTGGCCCAAGAGTGGAGCATTTAGTTAATTTTAAATGCTTATTAGCGCAATTTACAATTTCTCACATGGCGGCGGGCCTTAAAAGCGAAATGCCAAAGTGAAGTGCTTTGCGGGTCGGGGTTTTGCGGGCCGTAAACAGGAATTGCTAGTCCTATGCCAACCCAACGAGAATCTGAATCCGAATCCGAGCATTATCACCACTCAACTCACATAGACACTTTGGGGCAAGCATATGCAGAGGCTAAATTATAATTTTATTATCATTACCAACGGCGAGTGTCTTATCAGCAAGTTTTACGAGGCCACAGATCGCACACACAGGTCATGTTGTTTCCATTGTTGTCGTTGCTGTTGTTATCCTTTCGAAATGGAAATAAACTGTAGCTTAAAGCGTTTACGATGCGTTGACGACATCGTCATGGCATAGCTGGTCCTCGCCTCGTCTGTCCCGGACTTTATGTCCTTTTTATGCGCTTTTTATGTTTCATTCTAACCTCAATTTAATTGTTTAGCCGGTGACAATCATTACCCCAGTTGTCGCAGTTAGTGTGGGGGGGTGGCAGGGGCACCAGCAACATATGTAGTCCGCAGTGAGGAGTTTTACGACTCCAAGGAGCTGTCAATTTGATGTCCTCGATGCTGCTCCATTGACAGCAGAGCTGCCCGTCCGGGTAGCCGTGCTGCCGCATCATTGTAATAAAAACATGAAGATTACGCTTTATAGCCCCGGCAAACTTAACGGAAGTTGTAAAACACTCAAGTGTAATGATGCCAGCTCTCCCAGTGTGGCCCAAACCATACGGCAGCTTGGTGTGAAAACTAACGCCGGGCTTTTCATTTGACGTTTCCTGGCAAATTTTACGAGCGCGGCGATTTTACGATGCTGCGATATTATCCCCGCACAGCTATAGATGAGATGAACTCGCTTATTATATTTCTATTACATTATAATTTACAGCGTTTACTGTTTGATTTTTACAGCCATTTAATGGGGCCAGTCACAGATTTGTCAATGCCTCTCTACAAAATGTTAAATAAACCGCAAAAAATGTACAGGTTGCTCCAGCAACAGATCGTAACATCTTCCATCTATGTATATTGACTACACAGCTCATAAAACTCCGCCTGAGTCATTGAGCTATTTGTTTTTTATGGATATGTTGGCTTCACCACTCTCTCCCTGTCTCTCTCTGTCTCTCTGTCTCTCATTTTGGCTAAAACAAAGTATGGTCTTTATTATTATCGAATGTCAGCGTCGTTGCTGTCGTTATCCTTGATCCTTTCTGGCGGCTCCTGCTGCAAAAGGTGTAAAAACGTTGTTGCCCGCTGCCATTACTATTATTGTTTTTACAGCTCTCTGGCTGTAGTCTCTGGCTCTTGGCGTTCATTGAAGCGCGAAAATGGATTTGTTTTTTACGACTTGATTATTATGACTGCGTTTGATTACAAATATTGCGGCCCCAAAAGTCGTTCGTTTCTTTTTTACGTTGCTCACTGGAGTTGTAAATGGCTTTGATTTTGATTCTGATTCAGCTTCTGATTGTGATTTTGCTTGCTTTGCTTCAGCTTTGAATTCCTTGCTTATGTTTATTAATGAGGCATCATCGTTTGCAGTCAACGCATCGTTTGTGCACTCAACCAGGCAAATAACATACAAAGAGATGACTACAACACGGATTGTATGAATTTCGGGAATTCTCTTTCTCACAAGAGTCTCAAGTAAAGCTACAAAAAATAGTTATATATGGCAAGAAACTTTAAATGAATCTGTAATGAATATATAATTTATTAATAGCCCAGATCAACAAGATATTTCTTTTTTATTTTTAATAAAATTAATATTATTTATATATTTTTTATTAATTGACCAAAGAGAAACTGCGTACAAGTAAAGTAAATTCAGCGTACTCATCGACGTGGTCACAATTTGAAGCTTTGCTGCTTCTTTAATAATTACAAATTTTAATCAAATTCTGACCCTAAAATCCATTCATTCATAAATAAAATGTTGATTGGAATACTCTTGCTGAAGTCTGGCTGTTAAGGTATTGTGACATTTTTCCTGATTGACTTTGTTTTCTTTCAGCAGAATTGCAATTGCAATTTTCACCTGTTTCTTTGCTGAATTTCAAATGAACGATTCAAAGGACGCATTCAGCCAGGCAGGACAATCAAGGAAACACAATATAAAGAAACAATTTTCTTGTGACCGAACCGAAAGTGCAATGAAATAAAATTAAATCTGCAATTTTGAGGTTTTGTTGTTTGGGCCATAAAAAGTGTCTGGCTTAAAGTCGGCTGCGGTCTGGACGTATTTACCTTTGACCCAACTAAATGGCAAGCAATGTCGAGACGTTGACGCTGCCAAGAACTGAGGACCTGAAGACATGCAAAAACTTCCAACATCCAACTTGATTAAAAATGAAACAGCTTTCAGACCAGCCCAGCCCACCGCAGCTCAGGCCAGCCCAAGGGAGGCATCTTGGCCGCTGCCAATGGACGTTTTATAGGACTTTCACTTCAAGTTGCGGGCCATCATAAAATTATACTTAATGTTACAGGCGAAATTGCTGTTGTGCTGCCAGATAAGTCCATAAAGGAAATTACTTGCAACATAATTGAAAGTGCGACGCTTTGAGGCGAGCTCGCTTGGTTTGCTTTGCTCGCTTGGCTCGCAGCAAAATCAATGGAGGCTAAGCCTTTGGCCTACGCAGCAGCGCATAATTTCATGTGAAATGTCTAAAGTCAATTTCAATGCGAAATTTAAATAGCCCAGAAGGTGGTCTTATCAGCTAGACAAAGGCTTGTGCCACGGGATGACTGATGGGCATGCCAAGGCATTTGTACTCCAGTTCCAAACAAGATAAGATAACGTCCTAAGCTCAGCCAGCTCTGGCAGCTCTGGCAGCTCTGGCAGCTAAACACCTCGCTGCCGCCAGGGCCGCTGGCAATTCCAATGAAAAATGAGTTAATTAAAGCCACGTTTCCACTACCGAGGCGAGATCAAATTCTTTTGGGTTGCAAAGTTTCAGATAAAACTCGAAAATGCTAAACAGTCACGCTTGTTGTGCGAGCGAGTCCGAGTTGCTTATTAAATCAAGTTAAGAACTTTTAGAGCCGCAATAAAAGTGTCAAAGATTATGGCATAGTTATAGGCGCTATTTTAAGCGTAAAGTGTCGAACGATGTCAGGGGTAGCTGAGGGGTTTGGGACGCCCGAGAGATGCTGGGTGTTCTGGGTGTCCTGGTGTGTAAGTCTATAAGGATAAAGCAATTCAATTCGCTTTAATTACGACGCATTTTTGTTTTCACCAGCGCACCAGGATGTTTGTTAATTTCATCGCCTCATGCGGCTCAGATAAAATGGCAGTCAAACGCGCAGAGCCGGAAAATTTTTGTGACCAAAGTCGCCATCGTTCGTCCTGCGACCTGCTGCCTGCCGCCTGACGCTTGCCTCCTTGCCTCCTTCATAGGTCGCAGCTCGTGCTCTTTGCTCGTTTTGCATGCGCAGCATTTGTTGGGTTGAGATTGGGCCTTGCGGTGCCGGGGACTGGCATGTTTATCTGCACTCAGACAGATACGCCGCATGTCGAGCAGTGGTAGCTGGAACAGCAGCCAAACCACTAGCCAAAGCTGCAACTGGAGCTGTAGCTGTAGCTATAGCTGGAGAGGCAGCTCATGCTCTTGGCCGGGTAGTGTGTGCAAATGTTGTGCGAGCCATTAATCACACGATTTCATGAATACATCAGCCAGTGAAGCACAGAGGCCAGGCAGTCAAGCCAGGCCAGGCCAGGCCATGTACAGAGAGGCAGCCAGGCGACGATGACGACGACAGCACAGGCTGCAGCAGCAGGACTCGAGGCAGGCACAGCCACAGCCACAGTCAAAGCACGGACGAACATAAACGCAACAAAACGAAATGACTCAAAAATCTTATTTTCAGCTCATGTTGTGCTCGTTTGTTATTTTTGCTGCTGCTGCTGCTGCTGGCCCTGTTTGTTCGCCGCGAAGGGTTAGTAACGCGCCAGGATGCGTATGCGAATGGGTTTGGGTTCATCTCCATCTGAGTTGGGCTCATATCACATGCGTCCATGCAAAGCATTTCGGTTTGTCCGGGGTTAAGGTGACGCCCCAACTCTGTGAGATGCTAGTTGCATTAATGACATCAGGAGCGACCGGAGACGCACAAGTCGAAGTCAGAAGCAGTCGCTCAAACTGTGGCTGCGCCTGTGCCTGTGGCTGTCAGTGGAGCCATTTTCTGGTAACGAATACAGGATTCGGGTGCTGGTACGACGGTGGAGCTAAAGCTTTAGCTCTGCCTGTCTCTGCCTCTGTCTCTGTTTCTGTCTCTGTTGCTGGGTCCAGGACCCAAAGTTCTGGTTAGTTGGCAGCTCAAATTTTTCGTTTTCACTGTTGTCGACGTTGGGCATTGCGTGTGGGACGCAGGCGAACCATTAAGCTCTTGACTTGTATTCGAGATGCTACATGCCCATACCTTCTTCCAGTGCATGCAGCTGCGCTCGTCAAACTGTATTTTGTGTGCGTTCAAGAGACATTCCCTAGACCATTAGGCAAGTATTTAGCTTGAGGCAAAAAAAAACAGCTCTAATGACTGATAGGTATTTCATTAGTCTGTCTCAAACACCCGAAGGCAAGTCAGCCTTAACTTTGCTGCATGCATTAGCATGTTGATATCTTTGCTCTTCTAGCAGGAAGCTAATTAAACATGCGAATGCGCAAAAGTTCGCTGCCTGCAAAGTTATGCCAATTTGAGTGCGCATTTCGCAAAAATCCTTGTTTCACATTCATTCTGATAAACATGCCAAAACAAGTTTTGGAATATTCCACAGCACTCGCTTCCTGCTAGCGCATAAACAACACACTCAAGCTCGTTTCCGCTGGAGACAAAGTTTTCTTTCGGCGGCTTTAAAATAAAGTTTTTTATATTTTTAATTAGATGCACATGAGGTTTTACTTAGCAAACTTTTGACATGCCACACGAAACAACAACAGCAACAAACTCTCAGTTATGGCATCTTTAATGCTACGGTCGAGCTTTTGCACTTTTCCAATGGTCGCCCTGCGCGCCTCCTGCAACTTTCTAGTCTTTGCGCAAAGGAAAAAAATACTTTTCAACTCACACATACACACACACACAGACAAGTAATTGTTATTTTTGCAGACACACATCCGGACACATCCTGGCCGCACAGAGTTTTATAAATTTTCCATTGCATACGCTGAGGCGCTTCTCTGATTTTGTATATCAACAAAGTTTTGCAATAGGATTTAAAGCAAGCTATATATGTATATGTGTGTGTGTGTGTGTGTGTGTGTGTATGGGTGTGTATACTGTACTCATTGCATTTGAAATAGCCGCCCAACTTCATTGTGCAATCAGCTTAGGTGTAGCGAAAACTTTGCCACGCTGCAGGTAAATGTCAAAATTGATGCCACTCAAAAGGGCGCAAAACTTTGCTCGAGCTGCAGCTCGCTACGTTTGCTTATATATTTTTTATTTTATTTTTTGTTCATGCCTGCTTATTATTATTTTCTGCCAGAAACAACAAGCAGGCAGCAGCAGCTGGCCACAAAGTTTCGCATTGTTTGTCGGCTGACCTGTGACCTGACCAGAGCGGAAGCCCTGCTCAGCAACAGAAGGCTTCCTTCGCTTTCTCTCTCTCTCTCATGTCACCTGTGCCATGTACTCTGCGCAATTAGCAGCCCAGCACAGTTGGCAACTTGGCTTAAGGCACGGGCTTAGCCTAATTAAAAAAAAATGAAAGACGTCAGCGTCACATTTTGTGGCTTGGCTTGTGAGGGCCGCAACACTTTTAAATTGAATCAACTTGAGTGCTCATAAATTTGTGTAGGGCTGCTTTGCCACGGCATAGCTAGCGTCACTTACAGTCCTCAGCCGGACCATGACCAGGGGCGCGAAAGGACGTGTAGCAGTTGCTGCTGCTGTTGCTGGCATTATGCAAAGTTTTGCCTAAGGTCAATCAAGAGAAAGTCGGCTTGGTTTGCGCTGCTTTTGGCTCACTTTAATTCGTGGCTGTCAGCTTTGTAATTTTTGCTGCTGACACATATACAAACAGACACAAACACACAAACACACATGCATACATAGATAGTATCTATATTGCTTAATGCCGCAATACATACACAGCATCTATGTATATGCATGCTTGCTGTGCTCTGCAAACGACTTCGGCTTGTTAATGGTAAGTTTTTCAAAGAGAGCCAATTAAGTTGTCAGTCATTCTCTAGCTGATGCTTCCACTTCTACTGCTGCTGCTGCTGCTGTTGCTGTTGCTGCCTCTTCCATAGTCCCAACTGGGTGAGCTGCGCCTGTCTGACATGCCAATTAATTAATTAAGGCATCTTGCAATGTTACGCAGCTGAAAACGCGTCTGCGTCTTCTACCTCAACTAAAGTGTCAAAACATTGCAACAATTTAAGACAACAGCAAAAATAAAATAATGAAAAAAAATACATAATATATACACACATATACTCAACACACACATACACACACACACTCATAGTGTAAGATAAGGAGAGGGAATTTCACGCTGCGTGTCGCGTGGTAATTTAAATTTTAATTTTGATCTTAATCTCTTAATGCGAAATAAAATGCCGCACACTGGTGCCCGAGCGAAGCATCCGCAATCAGCGCGACCCACACAGTTCCACCCATGCCACACTCGACTCTCTCTCTCTCTCTCTCTCTCTCTCTCTCTCTCTCTCTCTCTCTCTCCTCCTATCTCTCTCTTTCTCTTTTACTTACTTTCTGTTGGCTTCTAATTTACTTTCGCCTGTTGTCTCTGTACGTGGTTACACATTTTCAAGTCAAAGTTATTCCAGTTCGCATTTTGTTCGTCGCAAACAGCAAACTTGATAAAATGAAAAAATAATATTAAAATTATCTGTGTACAAAACAAATGCATATGAGTAGAGAATATTAGCATATACACAACTCAAGTTAACAAAATAAAGAGAGACTAGAATTCCACCCAAGCATCTGATTAGCTGTTAGAACTAGGAGAAGACTCAAACCCCAGCAGCTCTTGTCTATCAAGTATTCCCTTTAACTTTATCTGTGATATTAACACCTTATAATTATTTTCTTAAAGCCAGGCTTAGACAGATAACTTTATTCATCAAAAGTTACTCAAGTTTAAGATCAAAATCCAATCTATATCATTTGCCAAATGTAGTTCATGTAGTTATAGTTATCTTAATTATATTACTACAAAGAGATGCTCTAGATTTACTCATAATGATCATATAAATTTAATATTTAATAATTATCTGAAAAATATAGCATATCAAATATGTATATATAGAACAGATACTTTTCTTTACATATTTCATGCGCAAAAAAACTTTGTATATTTTGTTTAAATTCAATTCAGAATATCTATAAAACGCCATTTGAGTTGGTTTTTTGTATATGCATAAAACTTCAACATAATACCTTAATATTGCAATGATTTCAGCATTCATTGCGAGCAAGTGAGCACTTTATGGTGTGAAAACGATCCCAGAACACACACAAACAGTCGTCCTTTATGGCGGTGCAGGGCAGGGCTTGGCAGGACGCTGTCAGAGCGCTGCCAGGTGCAGGCCTATGTACAAATGCTGTGCCTATCTCTAAAATCCTCAATGGCCTAAAGGCTCGCACTTTTGCTGGCTCTGGCTCTGGCTCTGGCCCATGCCATGCCATGTTCCTCTCCTCCTTCCCCTCCTGCTGGCCTGAGCTCGAGTTAAGCCGGAGCACTTATAGAACTGAAAATTAAACAGAAAATGTCATGCATTTTGCATTCGGCAGTGGCCACAGCATAACAAATATGTATTCAAATATGAATGACCCCGCTACACCCCCGCTCCACACACACACACACACACACACACACATATATGATATGCCAACTGCCCACATATTACATAGATACGACTATCGTTCGCCCAACTCGAGTCTCGCCCATTATACAAATGGTCATATTTAATTCGTTCTGCTGGCAATCGAAAAAAAAGGAAGAATACCCCCAACCCTCCAGCATGGAGCAGATAGACACACGCAGCACACGCACACACACACACACACACACATGACTACAAACAATGTACCAAATCCCGTGTCTAATCTGTGGCAATAATGCTGCATATAAAAAGATAAAGTTCGCAGTGGACATTGGCAGAAGGTGGAATCGGTAAGGTGACCATAAAGTTGTATGATTTGTTTTATGGCCAACAGAGGACGTTATTATTGCTAAAAGGCACGCCCACATTACCAAACGCCCTGGCAAGACAATGCCACTGGAACAGGTAACAAGGGGAGATCCAACCGACCCATCGATATTTCGTACACCCCGAATGCTTGCTCCGTCCAAACAGCAGAGTGAGAGCTCAATAAAGCATAATATGCGCACGTTTTTAATTGGTGTCCGCTGAAAGGCAGCCAAAGAGCCAAAGATGGCAACGTTAGCTGCTTCTCTCTGCTGCTCCTGCTGCTGCTGACCAGAAACCAATTAGCGCCACACCAGACGATTGCCAATTTCGTGTATGTGTGTGTCTCACTCACTCCCTCACTCTCTCTCTCTCTCCCTCTCTGGCTGTGTGAGTAAGTGGGAAAGTCTAATTACGCTTCAATTGCGCTACTTGCATATAGAACGTTAAATTATGGAAATTTTTCGCAAGGCGCATTCCTTACACACCCACACACACATACATATATAAACCTATGTCTGTGTGTGTAGCATACAATTTTAATTTCAAATTGACAGAGCACAATTAGGCACTGCGTCAAGAAGGCATTTGTTTCACTCCGAACAAACCAACATCCAGCATCGGCCCTGGCTACATACATACATACATACATATATTCTTGTAATGTATTTTATTGACGTTGGCGAGGTTATTGCATTGGGCATAAATTAATTTCACGACACGTAAATTGAGCAGTTTTTGACACTGGCAGTCACCCACCCCTGACTACCATTCACCCACTGGCCCCCCATCCACCATTCTACATCCTCCATCCCCCCATCCCTTACACGTAGCCAATTACGTAGCTAAGGTTTTTGCTGCGCGTGGTGACAATTTTGCTGCTTACCTAAGATTTTCGTTGTCGTAATTGTGTGCCACACTGCAAACCATTAATTCTCGTTAGCGTCCGAAAAGCAACAACAACAACAACAACAACAATAATAGCACCAATGGCAACAGCAACAACTGTAATAGGATGTGGAGCCGGGGCCTGGGACCTGGTCAGCAACTTGGCAGCTTCTTTGGCTCTTTTCATATTAATTTAGTTGATTTTTGTGTGAATTAATTAGGCAAAAGGTGAAAATGAAGATGAATGTTTTAATTAGGCAAGCCAGGCAGTGAAACAGCGCGGATTTGAATGTCACACGCGAACCCAGCTCCCAGCCCAACCCCAAAGACTAACCCAACCCCCGCCGAACCCCAGCCCATGCTCAAGTCGAAAAAAGCATGCAACACTTTAAGAGAGCTTTAAGCGGCGCAATCATTTGCTGCACGACCCAGCGTATCATTGGGGCCCTGCCATAGAAGAAAATCCCGGCAAAGGCTTAAGCACTGTCTGACAAAACACCTGAGACATTCAATTATAGCGCCACGAGCTGCGGCTCCAGCAACAACAACCAGCCAGCGACAGCAAAGACGGCAGCGACAGCTGCGACAGCAGCGACAGTCGGGTCAGAGGAGACGACGCTGGCTTATAAAATTGTCAACCAACAACAGCAGCGGCAGCAGCAGCAGAAGCAACGAATTAAAAAAATATATTTATATAGAGAGCTGCAATACAAAAGAAGAGCTGGCATTCCAAATGCCGGTGAAATAGTAGGTGAATTCTTGAATGCTCTTCGGCTACCTAATGCAAATACTTTTAAGTGGACATTTGTGCAGTTAGAGATAATATAGCAATGATGAGATTTTTCAATCCTTAATCCTTTCCTTTTTTCTTTATTTTTATTTATTTTTTTCACTCTGCTGTTTTATTTATAGTTTTTTTATATTAGATATTATATTGTGAACTTGCTCTGAAGAGTCAAAAAGAAAGAAAAATTAAAATTATAGAACATAAAACGAATTAAGAAACCAAAAATACTCTGTTGAAAAGAGAAAATAAGCTAAAATAACTTAGTAGCGCATTTGGATGTGGGTGTTCCGCATGCCCGAGTCACACTCTGGCAATGTTTACTTGGGCCAAGATGTCAGAGAATGCGAAATGTAAAAATAAAATAATAACTCGCTCGGCGGTTGCAGAAATGCTTAACTGCAGCAGCAGCAACAGCAACATCAGCAAAGGAGGCTAAATTGAAGCGAGTATTTCAGTTTAATAAGTGGCAGAACAGCTAAAACAGCTGCGGTTCATTCAGTCTTGAGCCCTGGGCAAAGTCGGCCAAGTCGGAGTTTTGGCATGGCATTAAGCAAATGCTGGCTCGCCAAATGACCAAGCAAATATTGAAGAAGGGCTTTAACTGCGCTCCAGACAGTAGGAGATTTAACAGAAATTGTCGTTAGGGCATTTTTCAGTTATGATGTTGGCCTATTAGGTATTTAGTATGTTTATGGGACAGCTTTAAGTGGCTGACACATGGCTGCTTGCGAGCCGAAAATGTACAAGTTAATAGGCCATGTGCTAGTGTAACTAACCCATGTTTATGCTTTACACTGCACAGCACAACTTTTGAGTAGTTCGAGCGCAAAACCCCAAAAGGAGACCCCACATAACTCTCGGTAACCCCGCTGCTTGTCCAGCTCTCCTGCTCAGCCTGTTTCCCAACTCCAAAAAAAGCTCATTCATACAACATTTAAACAGTAACGGGACACACACCATCACGCACACACACACACACACACACACACGCACGCATACACAGAGACGCACACACATCAACCTTTGGTATTCAACGTAATCGCTTTCAACCACTTCAACGGCCATTTTGTGTGTTCTTTTTGTGTGTGCGTGTGAGTGTGTGTGTGGGTGTGTGTGTGTGGCCCAATATAAAACCAATGCTTGGTTGTTGTTGTTGTTGTTGCTTTTGGCATTTCGGGGCCAGCCATCACAGTGCCAGACGTACCTTTATCGCTTCAAAGCACAGAAGCCGTGCTGAAGAGTGGAAGATTTATGGCGGATGCTGGAATTTAATGAAATTGCAAAACGAAAATGTTACAAGCACACACAGCAAGCATGAGAAGAAGAGAGAGAGAGATAGAGATAGAGATGGAGATAGAGATAGATAGGGAGGGAGACGGGGGGGACCACACGACAACATTGGCACGCACAAAATGGCGGCAAAGGACAACAAACAACAGCGACAGCTGCTGCCCGGAATGTGCACAAAGCTTCTCATCAACCCTTTCCGTTGCGTATTCCTTTCTATTTTTTTTTTTTTACTCTGTGTTTTTGTTGACATTTTCAGCTCGTTGTTGTAGTAATTTGAATTGCGACTAGAAATTAAGCAAAAGTGGCGCAGCTTTAACTTGGCCAACAAGGCAAATGCATTAACAGGCACTTGAAAAGTGCAATCTGGCCGCAATTGGAATGAATACCCGGCCGCGAAATGATGGCGCGTGATAAAACACGTTTTAATATCAGGGCTCACTCCCACTCCTGCTCCAGCTCCAACTCCAACTTGCCGCACTCGCCATGGCTATAATGGATATTGACAAAGGCCGGCTGCAGTCGGAGGCTGCCAGTTGCCAATTGGCAGTCAGCAGGCAGCAGGCAGCAGGACACTCGCCAAATGTTGGACACAACGTTTTACAAACTTTGGTTGAGGCCAGCCACGCGGGAGACCTGGCCAGGGAACGAGCATGCGTTTTTGTTGTAGGCGCCGTTAAAATTCAATGAATTGAAATTGTAAAGCGCGTCGCGACGCGACACTGCGCCCAGGGAGCTGCGATGCCTGCTGAGCCTCTGCCTGAGTGTTGACTGGCGTGCAGTTCAAAGCCATGTCTATGTGCGACTGTGTATGTGTGTGTGTGTGTGTGTGTGTGTCTGCAACACCGGTAATTACCGCCACGTGACAATGAAAATCACAAGCAAACACACACACACACTCTTTAAAGCTGCTCAACACATCGAAACACAAATATTGAAACGCCCCCGCATCAGCAGAGCGCGCATATTGAGTGTCAAAAGCCATTGCTCTTCAAGATCTACGATCCGAAAGGGAGCACCCAAATGAGTAGACGCACAAGGCGAACGAGCTCGAGGCCGAGCACAGTTTATAGAAGTTCACAGAGCAGAGCAGCAAAGGCAACAATAGAATGACAAGCTCTTTATGAGCAGCTCCTAAAGCACAGTGGTGCCAAGTTAGAGAACATGAGATGGAATTATTCGCAGCATAGCAGCTTAAATTCACTCTTCTTTGTTTTCTTTTACTCTAAGTACAATTCATACGCATAAGCAAGCGTAGAATGCAGAAAGATATTCTGCCTACTTCGAATTTATAATATGTGCCTTTATCTCTATTAGCTCCATAATCTTTCTAGCGACAAATTTACTTTAAAGTTAAGGAACTTATTTTTATGAACATCTTCTTAGGGAATAAAAATATTTACAAATGATTCATTTTTTTAGCTATTAAAATAATATAATGAATATCTTCAGCGGCATGCCTCATAGATAGCTGAATATCGCTCTTTGCGTATTACCAGTCACGCCCACTGTGTTAGGCAGGGATGGGTGGCATCAGCTGAGCTCGTAAATAAATCAATGAGCCGTTTTGTATTGCAGCCGTCGCCTTCGAGTCAGCGACAGGGGCACAGTTTTGCCTCTTTTTTATTCATGCTCAGCCTGACCAGCGCATAAATTTATGCAACTCGCCTTGGAGACGGACTCAACTCAGCTGGAACAGTTCTCGACCCAGACACACTATGCGCCTCAATTGCCGGAGCTCAGGCTCAGCCTCAGCCTCAGTCACAGCTTTGACCTAGGGCAGCAGGCTGCTCGTCACTGCTGACGTATGTTTAGCTTGAGTGGATTTTATTGTGACAGCGTCAGGATTTACTATAGACAGCAACTGGAACTGGCAGGCAGTAATGAGGTCTCGATGCCACGCCCCAACCGCCCCATGCCCTGACCATGGCATGCAGCATAGTTTAGTGTCGGGCCAGAGACTTCTGTGTGTGTGTGTGTGTGTGTGTGAGTGCGATTGTGTGTTTTATGCACTGCTCTGTAATTAATTTGAGCAATTTTTGCGATTTTACTAAAATTTATTGACTGCACTCAAACATTGCGCATACGACGCGTCTCCCAAGGGCCTCGCAAAAGGGACTGCCACATGGCTCTGGCTGCAGACAGCGAACAGCGCACTGCAGACTGCGGAGAGCACCACAAAATCAATGCTAAAATATGCAAATTTTTATTTGCGCGACAATTTCAATTTAACGACAATGACGACGACCGAGACGACGACGATGGCAGCGCACAATTTTCTATTAACATTGGGTTACTTTTTGTCGCCCCCGTTGCTTTGTTTTGAATAGCGAATTACTCTCAGCAGTGCCGTTAACACCACGGTGCAGCCACTCCCACCACTCCGCCCCCAATCGAGCGCCGTGCGCCATGCGAAGGCAGCGAATCGTTTTCCGAAAAAGTGGGAATTTGTAAGCAAAGTTTTGGTGCTTTTCAGGCCACGGCTAAGGCCACGCATTGAGCCATTCAGGGAATCATTATGCGTACAGCCACGTTATGGCGCCTCAAATGTCGTTTCTGGTAGGATGTTGGCCATAGGCGGAACAAAGGGGCAGAGGGATGAAGCAGAAGCTATAACTGAAATAGCCTGCGGCAGTTACTTGGCCAAGCCAATCAGGAGAGCAAGTAAATGCTAAAGTGAATTCAAAGTTACAATTTATAGTATTGTTTTATACATATATTATTCTAAAGGTAAATAGTTTTCTTAACAACATTTAATTTTCGATTAACACTTATTTTCATTAATTAAATGAGAATAAAATATAACTGCCATTGAGATGACATAAATTTCTGTGGATTGTAAGATATAGTTTAGGTAAATTCAGTTGCTTATTAAAGAAGTATGATTCTTATATTTATAAATTCTGCTTCTATATTTCTTCTAATGATGCAATTATAAAACTGTTTTTAATATTTCAATTATTAACGTGTAATTATTCATTGAATAAACAAATATTTCTCTCTGGCCTAATTAATTTATTAGTAATATGTATCAGTTGAAGACTGTCTTTTAACTGTGCTAAAGTAACTATAATTGGATAAAGCCGCAACTCGCGGCTGCTTCTCTCTGATTCAAATCAATTTTTATCCCGATATATACCGATATTAATGAGAGCGCGCTAAGCTACATGCGATTAAAACTTAATCTTTTCAGCTCCCTTTTACATACAATGCAGTAATTGTATCATTGAGTATCATGAAATACTAAGACGGTGAATATATTGGACCATTAGCCATGCAACACGAATTCGCACCAATACTAATAAAAGTGTTCAAATTTCAGCAAAAGCCTGTCATGCTCTCTTCTCTCAGAAACAAGCAAATGCGATCTCCGCATATAAAAATATTATATTGAGCGAGCAGCGAGCACTTCGGCTAAACGAACGAAGTGCACGACGAGAAACAAACCCGAACAAATACGAAGCGAAAGCACCAAATCGTTGCTCTCTCGTTACTCGATGCTCGTCACGCTCGTTGCCCTATCAATTTGTTGAGGGTGATGTAGTGAGGGATGATTGCTACTCAAAGAGTGCAACAAATGCAAATTAAATGTAGGCTTAATAGTGAAATTAAATGAAAGAGCTGCAAATATGACTAATAAAGAGCTTAGGTGAAGCAAGATAAGACTGCGTAAGAAACAAGACTCTGTAAGACGACGATTTTAAAAAGTAAAATCAGTTGAGTTTAGGTATTCATTTATCTTTTTCAGTGCGAGTTAAAAACCATCCTTATTCTATACTATAATAATTAGATTACTATAAATTAGTTAAATTACTTAGCTGTAAGGTTAATCTAGCAGTTATTTTGCAATATTTACAATTTGCGCTAGGATCAGAAGTTGACAAACTCCTCGAATAAAACTCTTAAGGAATTTCTATAATCTTTGATTGTAAATTCGCTGGCGAGCTGTTCGTGTTTGGATGCAAACTTGTCGGATTAATTGCAAAAACTAAATCGAACATAAACAATTATCATAAGCAGCAAAAGTCGAGGAACTGAGTTATTATTGAGAAGACTTTAAAAATTGCGAGAAATCCGGAAAACGCTGAGCGAAATAGCCAAGTCAGCTTAGGCTGCGTGGCTCCAGCTTTATCCACCTCCTCCCTCGCCACACCACTCCACATCTTGCCGCCCATTCCACTTAGGTCTCCAGCCAGGACTGTGGAGCAGTGGAGCAGTGAAACTTCGGCGCCAAGATTTATAGCAGATGCGAAGCCCATGCGAAAATAACTTTAGCGGAAAAGTGCCGACAAAACACAAGAAAATGCTTAACCAACAAGGCGGTCAGAAGCACACACACACATATACATATACACATACACAGGAGCGTGGAAAGGATCCCACTTACAGATGCTTGGGGTCCTCCAGGGAGATGAAAATTGCAAACGGTTCGCTGCGCAGTGCCAAAAACTTCATGAATTTAATTACCGAATTTTTTCGCTGTAATTACGAAATTCTTTTGGCCAAAAGCGGAATTTTCATTTCGTTTTCATTAAAATATTTTGCCAGTAAGTGTTTACAAATATGCCAGACGCCACGCCCACTCACGCCCCGCACTCACATGCTCTTCCCTATATACATATGTATATATGTATATATATATATATACATGAGCCTTGTAAATCCAAGGCGAGTTGGCAACTTGGCAACTTAGCAAGTTGGCCAGCAAACCCGCTGCTATTTACGACTTGCTGACGCAATTATTCAGTTATTGGCCCACAAAGCCGCAAAGCATCAATGTGGACCTGGCTCTGGACTTGGCCTGGTTTGCACCGGCTCTCGCACTGGAGCTGTGTCATCTTGCCAGTGTGCATTATTAACTCGACCACGATAAGCTCATAATGAGGCCGGATAACTGTCCGTTCCCAAATGTGTGGTCTTTTCTGCATCTGTGTATGTATATATGTATATGTGTATGTGTATGTGTATGTGTAGCTCAGTCTCTGTCTCACTCTCTCTCTCTGTTTCCGTTTCTGTTTGACTTCACAAAACAAACTCAAATGCATTGCATTTACAGCAATATGTTTATTTAATCACCTCCATATTGAATTCATTACTATTAAATTAGTTTGAATTATGCAAGAGTAGACCAACATCGACATGCGTCGATGATTGTTGTGAGTATCGAGAATGTCACATGTCATTAAAATTGTCCATTTTTTTTTTTAGAGTATTTGAATAAGTCGGACTGCTTGGAAAAATGATATGAGCCATCGAATGGTAAGGTTTTATGAAGATACATATGTAATGCAACAAATACATATTTATTAATTTGTCAATATCGCCATCTATGGGAAGTTTCATGTACTTCTTGAATGTTTGTTGCCATCTAGTGCATGAATTATGAACTAAATTTTAGGAATATATTTCACAATATATAGCGACTCTTGGGGTGAAATTTCTTAACGAACTCCCGGTTAACTCTCAAACTGTATCTTTATTTTTACAGTAATTAATAATAAAAGTAGTTCCTAATGCATTAAGCACACCCTTTAAACGCCATGCATATTATGCATATTTTAATTGCATATCATAAGTAATATTAATGTGAACACAATTCTACTTTTAAATATTGCAAATATATTTTCAACCAATCGCCGTTGACTATCGATAAATAGTATCAAAATCATATTGCTCTTGCAATTTCAAAAAAGTATTATCGATAGTCAATAAAAGTGCCTTGCTTAACGAGCTTGTGACATAATTTCCAAATAGAAAGGATTGAATTCAAACAAAACTGCCATGAGAGTACGCTGGCAGATAGTAAATAGCTGTCTGCGTCAGCACTGGCGTCATCAAAGCAATGCTGTGACAGCTACAGCAGCTGTCCCAGCGGGTGGAAACTCAGCTATACAAACATCAACCAATAAATCTGCGAATACACGTGAAACGTTCGTTGAGCGTATAGAACGCGGACCGGGTCTAAGAGACTTTTTCACAGTGAAACCCAAGCGAAGACTGAAAGAGGAGAACTCGGACGTCGTTAACAACGAGATACCCTACCTAAATGCAATAGACTACAATGGTCATGGGCGACTGGTGCACTTTGAGGTATATGGCTGTCAGATGAACACGAACGACACTGAGGTCGTGTGGAGCATTCTGAAGGAGCATGGCTATCAGCGAAGTGACGATGTTGCCAATTCGGATGTTGTTATGCTTGTGACATGCGCTGTGCGCGAAGGTGCCGAGCAGAAGATCTGGAATCGTCTGCGCCACTTGCGAGCGTTGAAGGAGAAGCGCGGTTCAAAGCGGCATCCGCTGCAATTGACATTACTTGGCTGCATGGCGGAGAGATTAAAAGAGCGACTGTTGGAGCAGGAGCAATGCGTAGATGTGATCGCCGGTCCCGACAGCTACAAGGATCTACCGAGACTGTTGGCCGTTGCTCGCCATTATGGAAACTCGGCCATCAACGTCTTGCTCTCTCTGGACGAGACCTATGCGGATGTCATGCCCGTCCGCTTAAACTCAGACTCGCCCACTGCCTTCGTTTCGATCATGCGTGGCTGTGACAATATGTGCACCTACTGCATCGTTCCCCTTACACGTGGTCGCGAGCGTTCACGGCCTCTCGACTCAATCGTGCATGAGGTGCGAACCCTGCAGGAACAAGGCGTCAAGGAGGTGACGCTGCTGGGTCAAAATGTTAATTCCTACAGAGATAAAAGTTCAGAGAATTCGACCAATGCCCTTGGAAACACGGCCCCTGGTTTTAAAACAGTTTACAAGCCGAAAACAGGTGGATTGCCATTCTCAGTACTGCTGCAAAGTGTGGCCGAGGCTGTGCCTGAAATGCGTATACGTTTCACATCGCCACATCCCAAAGACTTCTCCGACGAAGTATTGCATATCATTCGCGACTATCCCAATGTCTGCAAACAACTCCACCTGCCCGCCCAGTCGGGCAACACAGCGGTGCTGGCAAGAATGCGTCGTGGCTACACGCGCGAAGCCTACCTCCAGCTGGTAGAGCACATTCGTCAAATCCTGCCCAATGTGGGGTTGTCCAGTGACTTCATTTGCGGCTTCTGTGGTGAAACTGATGCCGAATTCGAAGATACCATTTCCCTCATCGAAAGCGTGCAGTATAATGTGGCGTTTCTCTTCGCTTATAGCATGCGCGAGAAGACCACCGCGCACAGACGCTATGTGGATGACATACCAATAGCGGTAAAGACCGCTCGACTGACGCGCATGGTGCAGGCATTCCGAGAAGGGGCCACCAAATTGCACAAGCGTTTCGAAGGTCAGGAACAACTCATCCTAATCGAGGGCAAAAGCAAGCGGTCCGACAGCCACTGGTTTGGACGCAACGATGCCAATATAAAAGTAATTGTGCCCGCAACATCTTTACCTACAACCAATGCGAATGAGCCGGCGAAGGATATAAACGCGGGTGATTTTGTAGTTGCACGCATCGTAGAATCCAATTCACAAGTCCTGAAGGGCATACCTCTGCACATCAGCAGCATTGGCAATTACCAGCAGTAACAAAAGTTGAATAAAGAGCCTTCCCAATAAAATAGCTAGAGGGTTTTAATAGAACTTAATTATTGTACATCACGTTTCCATGGGCAGATCACTGCGCCCACTTTCGTTAGTCATCACGGGCTGATCCTCTCTTCTGATGTGGTATTTGGCTATGTTACTACGATAGAAGTCAAAGATCTCGGCACTGGCCTGGCGGCAAATGCATTCGACGTCATTGAACTGTGCCATCTTGAAGGCGCCTTTCGTTTGCACCAACAACAGGTCTCCATCCACAGAATCAAAGGCTAATGTGAAGCTAGCTTGGTGATGCTGCGTCTCATTTTCTTCTGGGTCTAGAATAAATTCTCCGTTCTTATTGATGATACAGTGCACCGCCGCAAAGCTGTACTTTAGGGGCAAACCGCCAATAAGCATGGCTAGGCAGGCTGCATTCAAGGCGCACGCGTCTATCTGCAATGCACATCTTGAGAAAACTATTCCTTAAATACATAATTGATCCCTTACGCTTCCACGGTCCTCCAACTCCTGCACCTGTAATGACAATTTCGCCCTCGGATAAGCTTCACTGAGAAGCGCCAGTTCCAGAACATCTCGTATGGCAGTCTCGCGAATGCGCTCTTTCACCTGTGGCAAACCTGCTTTTGGGCGATAGTTGCACTCCAGGTAGCTGCCTTCAATACTCAGATTCTGGGTCTTCACCTCAATAGGACCAAGCACGGCGGCAATAACAACAGTGGCACCTACAATGTATGAATGTCTCAACCGGCATTCTAACAGAACACGAGCATCAGTAACAAACCTTGGCTATACATAACGGAGCCATCGCATCGGGAGAGCGGATTGAAATTGCAATGCATCTCACGTAACTTATCTTTGGCATCATTTTCCGTATTCGTTTTGCTCATTTTAATCGTAGTAATCAATATTAATCAAACTGTACAAACAACGTGCGCGCATTAACAAAAAGCGAATTAGAGAGGAGCAAATTTTATTAACCACTTACTCATCTCTAATACTGTCAAACTCTGTCTAACAAATATCGAATCAACAGGTTTCAAGAAGGTACGCTGACTAATTGAAGCATAACACAAAATTAATTGTTTTAAAATTGTATATCAACACAAATACATAAGAAATAGTTGTTTATTACATAAATTAGTATGTTTACGTTAAACAAAGGTTCTTATTTCATTTCGTCCAAATAATCAGTCAGCTGGCAGTGAGTGACTATCGCCAAATTTAATACTTGGTATTTTTCCTTTTCGTGAAGAGTAACTTAAATACACGCACGGCACGGCACACTCAACATATTAGTGGTAAGGTCTCAAAAACTTGTTCATTCCACAAAGTAAACGCCCGCTGTTCAGGTTAAATCTCTCTGAATTAGAAAGCACAAGAATGTCTGGTAAGTCGTACTTATAGTATAAAATTAGTTTATGGTGTTACATAATTACTTATAAAGGCGCATAATCTATTACAGGTGATAATCCATTTGCGCAATTCGAGAAATCCTTCACTAAGGATGGTACGGTGTACAAATACTTTGATCTGGCTTCCATTGATAACAAATATGGTAAGTCATATGCATGTAACTGCCACTTACTTGACTACGTGGTAACAAATTTTGGAAAGAAACCTAAATACCTACATATAAATGTGTGTAGAAACACATATATAATGCATAAAGCCGCGATTTGAAGTTTGACCCCCAACAACGACCGCTTTAATTTGCAAGTCCAAGCAGTAGCAGTCGATAGGTGAGACTTGGGCGGTTTATTTCCACCTCAGCTTTCCAATACATACCTTGCGCTTAGTTGAAAGCGAAAGTTATTAACGTTAGACGACGAGGGAGACGAGCTGAAGACAGAGATCGACGAGGTTCATTTGTGAATGTCAGGCACACGACGAGCCCGGCGTGCTCTGATAAGGCCTAACTACAATAATAAAGCTCTTGTATTATGTAGACACTTATCAGTAGCAATAAGACAATTTCAAACTGCTGATATCGGACGATTTCGTGGTCTGATGCCTTAGACATGCTAATGTAAAAACATAATTTGTCTATGTGTGTGTGCGTGTGTGTGACTTCTCTATGCATCTTCATAGTGGCGTAATATTTTTAAGTGCGACGCGTGTTTCTGATCGCCTGAGGTGAGATTTGTTACCCAACCCAACAAAGGTCAAGTGGTTGACTGATAAACAAAGGCCTCAAAGAAACCTATTATTGCCTGACAAGTGTTCGCCATCTGTTGCTTTAAACAAATAATATGGGTGTGCTTTAAATATCATCACAAAATCGTAAAATAAAAACATTTTCGCTTACAGACCAGTTGCCCTACTCGATTCGTGTACTCTTGGAGTCGGCGGTGCGCAACTGCGACAACTTCCACATTCTGCAGAAGGATGTACAGAGCATTTTGAGCTGGACGCCCGCCCTAAAGCAGGGATCCAACGATGTGGAGGTCTCGTTCAAGCCGGCTCGTGTCATTCTGCAGGTGGATTGCATACTTTCCCTTGCAATAAATGTAATATGTATTTATAATATTTAAATGTGCATAGGACTTTACGGGCGTCCCTGCCGTTGTGGACTTTGCTGCCATGCGTGATGCTGTCCTGGAATTGGGTGGCGACCCCGAGAAAATCAATCCCATCTGCCCCGCCGATTTGGTCATCGATCATTCTGTGCAAGTCGACTTTGCCCGCGTCCCAGATGCTTTGGCTAAGAACCAGAACTTGGAGTTTGAGCGCAACAAGGAGCGTTTCACTTTCCTGAAGGTGAATATTGAGTTGAAAAATTATTAAGAAACTATACTTAAAATACAATATACATTGATTTTTAGTGGGGTGCCCGTGCCTTTAACAATATGCTGATTGTACCACCCGGCTCAGGCATTGTACATCAAGTGAATTTGGAGTATCTGGCGCGAGTCGTCTTTGAAGGCGACTCTAGCGATGGCAGCAAAATCCTCTACCCTGACAGCGTTGTCGGCACCGATTCGCACACTACCATGATCAACGGTTTGGGAGTGCTGGGCTGGGGTGTGGGTGGCATTGAGGCTGAGGCTGTGATGTTGGGCCAATCAATTTCAATGTTGTTGCCCGAAGTAATTGGCTACAAGCTGACTGGCAAACTGAGCCCCTTGGCCACCTCCACAGACTTGGTGCTGACCATTACCAAGCATCTGCGTCAATTGGGTGTAGTCGGGAAATTCGTTGAGTTCTATGGGCCTGGCGTAGCCGAGCTGAGCATTGCGGATCGTGCCACGATCAGTAACATGTGTCCCGAGTATGGTGCCACCGTGGGCTATTTCCCCATCGATGAAAACACGCTTGCCTATATGAAGCAAACCAGTAAGTTTATACAATTAGATCTTTATTTTTCGACTCATTGAATTATTGCCACTTTAGATCGCTCTGAGAAGAAAATTGATATTATCCGCGATTATCTGAAGGCCACTCAGCAATTGCGTAATTACGCTGATGAAGCGCAAGATCCCATATTCACTCAGGTTAGCTGATGGCACGCATAACTGAAATAAATTCTTATTTTAGTATGAATTTACTTACAGAGCATCACCCTGGATCTGGCCACAGTGGTGACCTCTGTGTCGGGACCTAAGCGGCCGCACGATCGAGTTTCTGTTTCAAACATGCCCGAAGACTTTAAGTCGTGCCTGTCCAGTCCTGTAAGTTGAACAAATTTCGCTCTTATGAGATAAACAAAGCCCAGTGATGATTAGAGATCTGACAAAACTGAACTTAGTGTATCCCATAAATTGAAATCTTTAATCACAATTCACAATTCTGAAGTACAAAACTCCACTGCGACCGACTGTCGTTAGGCTGCTTACAAAAGAGCTATCTAAAAGAAACAGCAACTGTGATATGTAATAGTTTCAAATGTAAAATCACGGCTACTATTTCCTTAGATAACTCGATATAAATAAAACCTATTGAATCCCTGGGATCATTGTTATTACACTGAGATAGCTTTATGATTGCGATACACTAATGCAGTCAATTGTGTTATGCCGGACCACAGGCATTACCAAGACACCAACACGTAACGCTCAGAACTGAAACCTGGCTGTTGGCCATCTTGCTCTTATAAGCTCCGCTGCGTTCAATGGCCGCTGCCATCGCATCAAGTTTCCATTGACAGCAGCAGCGGCAGCGGCCGCAGCAGCGGCTGATCGGTTTTAGTTATTACCAAAATTCGCTGAGAATGCGCTTTGCTTTCTGGCACGCTCGATATTTTTATGCCGAATTTCTAAAATTGTGAAGAGCTATTGTTTTTAATCCACCTCAGCGGACTTTGACGGGCTCTGAACCCGGGCCTGGCCCGGCTTGGCCTGCACGATGGGGCCTCACGCGCCGCTTCCGCAAACAAACTGACCTACAAATAGCTCGGACAGAGTGGGGTCATTGAACGCCCAATTGACTTTTCTTCCTACACAGTTATAATCACCATTTTCCATTGTTGCCACATTTTAGGTTGGCTTCAAGGGATTTGCTATTGCGCCAGAAGCCCTTGCGGCAAGCGGTGAATTCCAGTGGGACGATGGCAAGACTTACAAACTGCAGCACGGATCCGTTGTCATTGCAGCAATTACGTCTTGCACGAACACCTCAAATCCTTCTGTGATGTTGGGTGCTGGATTACTAGCGAAGAAAGCGATTGAGAAGGGGCTTAGCATTCTGCCCTATATTAAGACTTCATTGTCGCCTGGATCTGGTGTCGTAACGTACTATTTGAAAGAATCGGGCGTCATCCCATATTTGGAAAAGCTTGGTTTCGACATTGTAGGCTATGGTTGCATGACATGTATTGGAAACTCTGGTCCTCTTGAAGAGAACGTTGTAAACACAATTGAAAAGAATGGTTTGGTGTGCGCTGGTGTCTTGTCGGGCAACCGCAACTTTGAAGGTCGGATTCATCCCAACACCCGTGCCAACTACCTGGCCAGTCCCTTGTTGGTGATTGCATATGCCATTGCTGGACGCGTGGATATTGACTTTGAGACAGAGCCGCTGGGCGTTGACAGCAACGGAAAGAACGTTTTCCTTCGCGATATCTGGCCAACACGCACCGAAATTCAGGAAGTTGAGAACAAGCACGTTATTCCAGCAATGTTCCAGGAAGTCTACAGTAAGTTTAATAATCGCTATAATTTTTAACTAAATTTAAGTTACTCTTATCTAATAATAGGTAAGATTGAATTGGGCTCAGAGGACTGGCAAACGCTGAAGGTGTCTGATGGCAAGCTTTACCCTTGGAGCGCCGATTCCACCTACATTAAGCGTCCACCCTTCTTTGAGGGCATGACTAGCGAGCTCCCGAAGCTACAAAGCATAGAAAAGGCCCGCTGCTTGCTCTTCTTGGGTGACTCTGTAACCACAGATCACATTTCACCCGCTGGTTCCATCGCCAGAAACTCTCCAGCAGCTCGGTTCCTCGCCATGCGTAATTTGACTCCCCGAGATTTTAATTCATATGGTTCGCGTCGTGGCAATGACGCCATTATGGCACGTGGCACGTTCGCCAACATTCGCCTGGTGAACAAACTGGTCACAAAGACCGGTCCACGCACCCTGCACATACCCAGCCAAGAGGAACTCGACATTTTTGATGCAGCTGAGCGCTACCGCGCAGAAGGCACTCCGTTGGTGCTGGTCGTTGGTAAGGATTACGGCAGTGGCAGTTCCCGCGATTGGGCCGCAAAGGGTCCATTCCTATTAGGCGTGAAAGCTGTCATTGCTGAATCATATGAGCGCATTCATCGTTCCAACCTTGTTGGCATGGGCATAATTCCACTGCAGTTCTTGCCTGGACAGAGCGCTGAGACACTCAAGCTAAACGGTCGTGAGGTCTACAACATTGCTCTACCCGAAACCGGCTTGAAACCAGGACAGAAGATTCAAGTTGAAGTATGTCGCAAACTTAATGATTTTAGAACATTTATTTAATTCGCTTACTTTTTCAGGCTGATGGAAATGTGTTTGAGACTATACTGCGATTCGACACCGAGGTGGATATAACCTACTACCAGAACGGCGGCATCCTCAACTATATGATTCGCAAAATGCTCTCTTAAATCACCCCACTTATTATTTGCTTATTCCACTTGCATTTTTAAAATTGTACATTGTAGTCTCCTAAGTTTTTAATGTGTGCTGGTGCTTACCCTGATTAATGGTCGAACCATTTAAATTAAGCCTACTTCTCATTCAACTCATTTCCGAATACTAATATGGCTCTTTTGAAGGTAAATAAATAGATTTATTCTACTCGTTTTGTTCGTTTTACTACATGACCAAATTATTGATAAACATAGCTAAACCAATACACGAATTCTACAAGTAGCGCCAATCTGGCGACCATAAACTTGACCGCAATGTCATCGTCTACAGCAATTATTACTTCATAGAATCATAACAAATATTACGCAAAATTTTCTAATCAGTGAGTACATAATCACTTATTCAATAATGTTGAGTAATATTCTAGATTATAAATGTGTACGTATCTATTCAGCCATTTAAAGAAAGGCTATGGAATTATTATTCCTTCATATTAGTTTCGAGCTATATTACATTTTGGGAATTGGATTTGATACAAATTTGCAGGATAAGCTCTGATGATTATTCAGACATGGACATATATTAACTACTTCCATTCTTAATTCTGAGAAAATCTGACTACACACATTTGAAATCAAACGAGTCGGAATGTGTTGGGCTAAATGACGTCAACTCAAATAGCCTTTTAAAGAAAATTCCAGATGTAAGATAGGCAATAAAACGCAATATCTGCGCTGCACAATGCCTAGAAAACAACTTGATATAATACGAGCTTGTAATATATCCACATGCGCGGCCGCCTACATTTAAATATTTATCGAGAATGTTGTATCAAAATTTTATATATAACGATGACGCAACAATTTTGCATTTTTATTGATAAGTTTATGGATCCAAAGGGCATTCAGAACAGAGAGTTCAATGCATAGATATTATGGTTATACTATCATAGCTAATTGCACACGTCTAAAACAAATCTAACTGATTAAATGTGAACAAATTATGCGCAACGAACCAATTGCCTAAGTGCCTACAGATATCACGCATACGATAAATACCTCGTTTTTAATAAATCCTAACAGTAACCATAACAAATATTGCAATTCATGCTGGCTATTTGCATAATATGTATAACATTGACCTTAATCAATAAAACTTCAGGTTCACATTCTGTAGGTTGGGATCGCATTGATCACTGAACACATGAAATTCACGTTTCACAGTGCCAAAAATGTATAAATTCTTGGTTTGTACTTTATTACAATGCATGCTAAAACTACATAAATATTGTTTTTTGCTTTTGTTTTTGGCTTTCAAAAAACACACATCGAAAAAGTGCCCCAGTATGGCGCCCCGTTGTGAGTGAAAGGACACAATGAGGTAAGTACTAGTGTAAGAATGTCCAGATTGGCTTTATAAAAGTATTATTGTAACATTATTATCAACATCATCATCAATTACATATCTTAGAATAATAATGTACAAGACTGCTATTTATGTATACATGTGCTCTATGAAGTTTTGTTTATCATTAACTTGTTCTCGCCTCTGGATAGCATATACATATATAACGTAAAAAATCACTATAGAAAAAATCTACACTTTATGCTACAACACTTTGGGTATTTTTAAGTTAAATTGCATTAGTTATGTACGTAAACGTTGCAGAGCGTAACAAATTTGTTTAACTAATTATAAGATACATTTCAACGCCCTAACAATAATGATAATTGTTAAGAATTTAGCTAATTAACCTGTGCCTTTTACTATTCATCTCGTCAGATATTTACAAAGGTGGAGTACCGAGCATTGTGCTCCTACTGGCTCAGTTACAAATCTCTGGTGGTTCCTCAGTACGTTGCGTAAATGCAGATGCCATTTCATTTGGATTTTCTTTAGCTTTGTGCGTCCCGTTTGTTACCAGCGTATTTGATGCTTATATTGCTCATCTATTGCTATGCGTTTGATGGTCTCATATCCAAGTATAATGCTGAATGAGAAGGCTGCCGATTGCACCAGGCGTGCAGACAGGCCCTTGAAGAAGCAGTTGAGTTTTTCCTCGTGCCACAGTTCGCGGAAGGCAACACCCATTGAGTCTAGGCGATGAACCTGCAAGTAAGGTGATTTCCGGTAGGTACAATACTTAATAATTTTAATCAGAGACTTACCTGCAGGCGTGCTCGTACAATGTCCAATGGATTCGTTAGTATTGTTGTTGTAAAGCCACCCAAACTTCCAGCCACACATTGAATAAACAGATGAGAGACCCAAACGGGGCATATACGACACAGTTCATCTATAATTTGATTTTTGTTTAACAAATCGATATAGCGCATACGTAATTAATGCTACATACCCTGATATAAATGATAAAACGCCCACCACATCGCTGAGTTCGGCACATAGGCCATTAGACTGGCAGTGTACCCTCTGTAAAATCCGCGGAAACCATCGCGTCGCAATATCTCACGCCCAATATCCATAGATATATTAAGGCGGCTGCGTCCAGGCCACGTTTTAATACCTAGTGGGTTAATATCGGCCTTTGCGCCGGCATGCGCTGACATACCCAGGACCATGGCGTGCTGTGATATTACGTCGAAAGGAACTATAATGGTCTGGCCAACGAGCGATGCACAGCCTCCTCCAGCTAAGGCCTTGAGACGGTGGCCAGCGCCCAAATCAGTGAGTATATGTCGTACACCCTCGTAGGTGCTGATGTAAAAGACGCCGGATACGATTTGCACTGATGAAATCCAAAAACCACGATACAGACCAGGCACTCCCTCAGACCGATAGATTTTCATAGCACAATCAATCATGCCCTTGTATATATCACTCTTGTGTTGAACCTGCAGCTGGGTCTTGATCACCGTCAATGGGAATAGGCAACATCGCACCGAGAAGGAGCTTAACATAGAAAGTGGAAAGAACTTGGTCTTGTTCATCATGTCCCATTCAATGGTCCGTATGTAGGGGCCCTCCTTCCCGGTGGGAAGAGCCACGCTCGGGCCGGCGAGATCGCTACTGGCTTCCATAGTCACGCCGGTGCTGTCCGACATTGTGTTAGCTGTATTTGGAACAGCTGTCGGAGACCGTGTGCTTGGCAACCTGCGCTTGTTGCATGCGTTTCCAGTACCAAGTGAAGCGAACGAGACCCGTACGTCGAATTCAGCTAAACCGTTTCTGAATCTTTGTTTACAGCATCATTAAACGTGATTGACAATTTTTAATCGACCGGGTATGCATCAAGTATGTGGTATGCTTTCCTATGTGCGATGTGGATGTGGGACTATCTGAAATGGAAAATATAACATTATGTTATATACATATTTATCTACGTTGACGCAATTGAAAGGCGACTGCACGAAATCATTTTGCTCCCAAGGTGAACGTTCCGATGTGTATAAATATATATCCATTGTCTTATTTTTTTACTTTGTGCCTCTTGTTTTAAATATTGTTATTGTTCACTTGACATTGAGGCCTTTTGGAACACCTGAACCCATATGTTTACAGATTTGTTTTTAATTATATAATGAGTACAGACACAACCAACTACATCACCACCTGACTGAATGACCGCGTCATCAGCACCGTTATCACTGTTCTGACCCCAGTCAGTGCGAAGTCGGCTAATTTCTAATTTGATTTTTTCTCATCACAGATATAGCTTACTTCCGCAGTAGTCCAGTGTCAACTCTACTTGCGTATATTAATATTTGTTGATGGTTGAAACACCTACACTCGCACCCACCCTGTTCAATTATTTTTGTTGATGTTGTTTTTATATCACCAATCGATATTTGAAACGGCAACATTATATTTCATTCATGAGTAGGTATCTATATATTCATTTGATTATACACTTACTTTTATCGAGAAGATAAACAAAACCTATAAATTTCTTTAACTACATACCAAAAAGATTAAAATACATTTTAAAACAAAACATTTTAAATAAGTTAATGTATCGATATATAACTATATATCGATATGTTGACAGCAATGCCGCAGGTATTTATTTTCAAACAGAGCAACACTTTTTGGTAACGTTTGAATGTACACACTGGTAAACAAGTGCGGGATTTTTAAAATAAATGAACCCCATATATATGGGGACGAGATACATATATCAAAGATATGTAAATATAAAAAAAATGTATCTCATCAAAATGTGAAATGGTATTTTATAGATGATAAAATCATATATTTATCAATGAAAATTATAGATATCGTCTCAGCTTATTCTAATAATATTTTCATGTTGACATTTTCATGTAAATTATCAAATTCATAGATGTAATCCTCTCTGATTGGTTGATGGGGATATTGACTGCACACCAATTGCTTTCTTGATGGGCGTTTTGCGCTTGCGCATTGTATCACAGCATCCTAGCCTATCCATTCAACCCTTAATGACCATCACATAAATCACATCGCACGTTGGCCGTGTGCTAAGAATTTCTGCACACAGTCGCCACGGTTACTTCATGACCGTTACACGGAATTAACGGAATGCGCCGATCACTGACTGTAACAAGTGAATGCCATGAAATGATTAATAATTCAAAATTATTGATGCACGGAAACAAGGTGAAATCCTATTAGTGAAAAAAAAAAAAAAAACATCCAAGTTCAAGAGTGCATCCGTCAGTGAGTGTTTCAATTGTAAAGTCCAGCTAAGAGTCAGTTATACAGAACAATTACATGGATACAGCTAAACTGGTAAGATCGATATGATTCAAGCATTCAAATTTAAATAATGATCGATTTCTTGATCCTAAGTACTTAAAGCGTTATTTAATTCAGACATTGCTCACATTTTTACTAATATAACAAGTCTTATCCGTAACTAAGCGTATAGCCCATATTCTCCATGAGCGTCTCCTTAATCGCTGGCTGAAGAGCTCGCTGCATGTAAGTTGTTAGCAAACCTCGCACGCCCATCGAAAAGAGCTTCTCCAGCTCATTGGACATGACATCGCTCACGAAATCCTCGTGATTGCCGTTGGCATTTATGCCACTGCTACCACTAAATATATCAGCAAATGCACGGGCGTCTGGCTCAACCATCTGCTGCAGCTGCTCATCCTCAAAATGCAGTACATCCTCATTAAAATGGATTTCATCCGAGAAATCAGCATTGCGACGACGCCGTCGGCGACGCTTCCCTAACTGTCGTCGCCGGTAAAAGTTATCGCCGTTCATATCAAAAAACTCGTTTGAATTCCCAAATTCTTCATTGCTGCCAAAAGTCAGGCTCTGATCTCGCTGGGTGGTTTGCTCCAACCGAATGTCGTATTCCGGCTTGTGATACTTGCCAGCGTTACCCAAAATAACTTGTGGTTCACTCAGCTCTACCTGTGGTGCAGTGCCCTCGCCGTATCCAAACCGTCGCTTCGAATTTTGTCGTAGCCTAATGCCAGTCGGCCCTTGGCAGCCGTGGGCAAATACAGAAATGAAGCCTGGCTCCGCAAAATGCGAATCTGTGCGTACTGAGGCAGCGCCTATCCTGCGCGACTGCTCATATGAGGGCCCCGATGCAGCGGGACCTAAAGGAACTGTGCGAAACTCGATTCCTGCATGCCTCATTCGCAATATCATATTGCAGCGTCCTCCAGTCGGTTGCATCACAATCCTCCCGCTGAGTGTCAAGTCTGGAAAAATGAGACGTGTATCCAAAGTGGAGTTTTCGGTGCTGAACTTGCACTTGTCAATTTCCACCCAACGAGAGGAGGACTTTGCCGGCGGCACCCGTACTTTAAGATCCTCAACCTCCACACGCGTTATGGCCAATTTATGTGGCTGCCGATGCGAATAAGTTTGTTGTTGCTGCTGCTGTTGTTTTTGTTGGTGGGAAGAGAGCAGCTCCTCAAGCTCTAAAGCACTGTTGCTAATTCCACTTGCAGATGTATCGCCAAATTGATAAGGACGCCCAGTGCGTCGAATACGCTTGGCATAATAGCCACGACCATAGTTCATGCTGCCACCCACATTATAGAAATCCTCCTCGGGTTCACTTTGCTGACCGTAGAAGCTATTATAGAGCTGATACGGCGTCTGCGACTGTTCCCACATGGAGCGCGCACGAGCTCGAGACGATCCTTTGGGTTGAGCGCTGCGACGGCGCATATGCTCGAGCGCGTTTTCCAGACGATTCGAACAACGATGCGGTGCCTGGTAAGGCTGACTGACAGCAGCTATAATCACATTTAAGAGTAAGGTAAACGAGCAACGGAATAGAGTTAAGTACTCAACAACTCACCTTGCAGAAGTGCGCTAAGTAAGAATAAGAGCATAAAATTCAATCTATTTCCTCTGCTCAAGCAGTCTGATTCTGATACTGGCATGATGCTAAGCTATTGCAGCACATTGAAGTGTTGTATGAATGGGTGTATATGTAAAGTAGACGCAGAAGAAACACAACCTGGTCTGGTCCACAGCTCAACCGAAAATGCGCTCCCAGCTTTGGAGGCAACGCATGCGAGACCGAGAAACTTGCTCGGTCGCGCTTCCATACACACACAGCCACAGACGCAGACGCAGCAGCTCCCACAAGAAGTTCACGACGACAGCGCGAAAGACAACGCCGAACTCGTGTCACTGCCTCATCATGTGCAGTGAAAGTGTTTTCCACGACAAGCGCCAGGCACAGCAACGCACACGAGCGTGGAAAAAACGCGCCGCACACAAAGCCAAAAAGAAAAGCATTGTCTTCTGTCGTAGCTGCCGCTGCTGCTACCGCTGCAAAGTAGATCAAAGTGACTTACAAACTTAAAGCAAATACGACGTCAACGTTGCGTTTCGTAATGCGCATGCGTCGTAATATTAGCCACCCACCCTCACTCAAATTGCTCGAGAAAAGTTCAAAGTTGATCAATCCAGCAATCAAGTAACAATTGCCATCTTAGTTAATTGAATGCACCATTATCAACTAGTTTTTTTTATGACAAGGCTTATGACCTGATATTAGCTTTGAAACGTCGAGTCGTTTAATTTCGACATTTACCAGCACATATTGTTACCAAAGACAACGATTAGTTTCGATAATTCTTCTATTTGCACAGGCTGCGTGCCAGGTGGCAACGCTTCGGCGGCGCAGCTTGACGGTTACGGTAAATTATGTCTGTAATTTGATTTAACAAATTGAATGCGTGCACTTATTAAATTCAGCACAATGTCTTTACTGACTGCAAACATATTTTGCCATTTATAAATTGCTATTTCCTAATTTATATATGTAGATACATATGTAATTGCCTATTGCAAAATGTAATACCGCATTTAGGTTCAGATTTAATGTACCAAAATTTATATAACCTTTAGCTCTATTTTCTACGAAAATGGCGAGGGAGAAAGCTGCACGCTGTGCGTTCTGTGCCTTCTAGTTGAGAAACTTGCCGCTTTCTGCGTTTCCGCATGAAGCCAAAGACGCTGCAGCTTGGGCCAGTTAAGGTATTTACAGCTAGGTGTGCATGTATGTTTGTAATTTGGTGTAAAGACACATACATATACTACAAAATGATTCTCAAATTCAGCGATGCGCAACGCTTGCAGTGCTCCAGTTTTCCAAGTGTCAAGTGCCAATACTGAAAACCAAAAAGCAAACAAAAAATGCCAATTGCAAATTGCAAATTGCCTGAAGAGCCAACAGAAATGTCAGATCAGCGAATTATTTGCCAGATCTTTCTGACGACTAGCTAGAAAGTGAAACGCTGTAGGCAGCTGTAATGAGCCCAGAGAGAAAGAGAGAGCAGCTGCCATCGCCTCATAAACTCGGCTGACCTCCTCCTCAGTTCACGCAGCTCATTAAGTGTAAAAGTGTCAATAAACCGCAAGTTTCCATTGTTTTTCTCATATGTTGTGCTATTCTATGCTCACAGACCACACAATCACTCCCAATGGCTATTCCTATTCCAATCCCAATTCCAGCTTTAGCCGAAGCTCATTACTTAATGACACGGCCATAAGCACAACAAAAGACAAGCGACACCCAGGCAAGGCCGGAGCTAGCAGTAGAAGCTGTTAAGCTAATTGCCACAAACTTCTTCACACTTGAGTATGTCAATGTGACGAACACTTTGTTTCCATTCTGTTTGTACCGGTATCTGTAACTGTAATTGAAACGGTTCGCCGTGACCGTAACCCGAACCGTAACCTGTTGTGTGCCGGACCAGCGTCCCGGGTAGCCGCCCAGCAGGTGGGTTTAAAGTCACTTAAAGCCAGCAGACCTGCAACCCCAAGAAAACAAAATCACAATTTGGCAATTCATTTGCCGAAAATTGAAGAAACTCATAATAACTTCCTGCTGCGTCTTGGTTCATTTCCTTCTTCGACAGGCCGACTACAGCGAGGCCAAGTCCCATCTTGAGCAGCTACAGCAGACGCTGACGAATTTGGATCACCATCACCATCCTCATTCCCACTCGCATCCACATCACCATGGGCTCTATCACACGGTGCCAAATACATCGACTATAACCACAGATTCGGTGGTTTCCTGTGTCACCTCGACATTGCCGGCAGTCGGCAAGGCCACATCCTCGTCCTCCTCGGCCTCCAGTTGTGAGAACACAGAGTCGGAGCGCAAGAAATGCCACAGTCACACTCACAGCGACATGGACGTGAGTCACACACTTATGGAAGCCATCTGCACTCTTCCCTTGCCTACACATGGGCAAAGGTCACCGCCCTGCTGCCTGGCAATGGCCGGAAATGGAACGCCACCTACTGGAGCTCTAATGAATGGCTTGGCCACCAACGCTAACGGAAGCGCCACATCCTTATGCAATGGTGACTTAACAGGGATCATGTAAGGCTCTCTCTATTGACCAGTGTCCCCTATCCACGCAGATCTTGTGCGAGAATCTTCCTGGTACGCGCATCATCACCATCACCATCACCACCACCAGCTGACGGATGAGCTGGTCATGTACACAACACCAGCGCCGACGGCGGCAGCGGCAGCCGCCATTGGTAAATTCGGCCTGGACACATCCACAGAGGGTTACTTGAACGCAAGGTACAATGGTAAGCGTCCTCGACCACCCGGATGCAGCTCCATGGCACAGCATATAAGTCTTCTTGTTTGCCTTTTATATTTACACGTTTTGTTTATTAATTCCCATTATGAGTTTTCTGATACACTTGGGCAGGGCAATCAAAAGGGGGATGTGGCATTGGCCTCGCTTTGCTCAGCTTTAGCTGACTTTAGCCCGGAGGCTTTTGTTACATATTGTTTAACTTTTCACTTTATTAAGAAAATATATAGGAGACTGATTTAACCTGAAGACATTTTCCTTCGCTCGAACGTGGGTTAAAATTCACAAATTATAGACGGAAGGGATTTTCAAAAATAACAAATAAACAGGAGTGAAAACTTATTTGATTTTTTTCAGTTTGAAAATTCAATTCTAATAATATAATTGGAAAATACAAAAATTATGTATAATTAAAATTAATTATTTTAATGATTTAATTGAATGTTATTTTTTATATATTTATTTTTATCTTTTTATGCAATTTTCTATTCAAGTCAATCTTCTATCATATTAAGTAATAGCGTTTCTGAGATACCACAAATAATATATCCCATTTTATCTGAAACTAGTAAAGTTATAGTGTGTAAATATAAATAAAATAAATTTATAATTCAGCTAATGTTTTGTGATTTTTATGCATTAGCATTAAGCAGGAATTGATTATAAATTAATTAAATATGGGTATTTGTTTATGTTTTCACTATTCATTTTTATTATTAATTAGACACATTATTACTTTTGTGTTATAAAAAGAATGAAGGCATTTCAGTAATGAAGTAATTTGTATAATGATTTAATCACATTATGAAATGAAATGACTATTATTATGTTCTATTTGTGATTCAGCTAAATTGGGACTTTGTTGCAAATTTTCAATAATTTAGCGATGCTAACCAAAAACAACTCAAAATTAACAATTATATGTGCAGTTCATGCTGCAACTAAATATTTCGTTAATACGAACTAGATAATCAATTTATCGCAAAGTCGATTGATGAGCTTGAATAACTTTATGTATTTATTTTTAGTGAATTTATTATTGGTATTTTGTGTAATGTTTTTGCCACTATTTTGAATTCGCATGAATGTCTACTTAGGAGCTTTAGGTTTGTGCATGTGACAAGCTCGATTTGCAGACTCAAAGATATCCCGGCGCGAGCCGTAATGTGAAATATTATCTAACAAAAGTCAAGCTACCTAACATTTACTACAGAAAATCACATTAAAAATGTTTCTTTTGCTTGTACGCCCGCCTGTCCAATGCCGCTCTGGATCTGCAGTGAATGTCAAAGGCGTGCGCCATGAAAGAACATCAAGTTTCTTCGACATACCCGCTGTGACCCACCCACACCCGCACCAACATCCGCATCCGCATCCACACACCCATCCGCATCCTTATTGCTACAGGTAAGTGGAAGTGGAACTGGCAGGTGGAGACTGATAAGACAAGCCAGCAGATTGTGCAGCTGGTAGTGAAGGCGACTTTAAGTCAATCAACTTTTTGCATAATTTTCAATATTTTCTTTCTGTTTTCTCTAATGCCGCCTCCAGGTTTCCACCGTCGCCACCTGCGGGCATCTTAAAAAAAAGCGACGAAGGTAAGCAAATGAGAATTTGAGAATCAGAAAAGAATTATTATTAAGGCATGCGTTCATCATTTATTTAAATTAAGCATAGCTACGTGCAGACTGCGCCTGAGCTCCATATAGGAGTAGATATGGCTATCAAATGTGCTGCCAATAACTCAATTTGTTATTCTACAAGATGACTTGGATTTGTGTTTATTTTTATTCATTTTTGAGCGCAACGTAAGAAATCGGGCGCATAATTTACAATAACAGTATCCGCGGTGTTAGTAACCGCTAATCCAATTGGTGGCACGGGCATGAAATTCAATTTGATAGCAACTCAGCAGCTCGGCAATGCGATGCTCTTAGTTGGCCCCCACCCTGCTCTGGCTGTTTGGGCGTATGGATTGGGTGGTTTGCAGTCAAACAAGCGACTCAATCACCAGCCGTTGAGTGGATTGAGTTGAGCATACAGACTTGCTGATTTGGGGTGAGGGTAATCATGAGGGTGGGCGTTGCACCACTGGGAACTGGAAAATCCGTACTCTGCAAGTACGCTTTGGCAGCCAACAGGTTTGCCAGTTCGTCCCGCTGCTCGTTTGTTGTTATGTTATCGACAATGATGTTTTTACTTGTCGACACTTTCTCATGGATTATGCAGAGGTATCTCGTGCATTTTTAATGCGCCCAGCGTCAAGTCGCGCTGCCTGCTGGCTGTGATTTTGAGCTACAGCGAAGGAGCGACCAGCAGCGTCTAATGAAAACGGCATTAAGCGTGGCATAGGCGGGAACAGAGCGCCGGGCGGGGGTTACTCTGTTACTGGCTGTTGTTTGCCCTTAAATTGCAGCATATTGGCCATTTACAAGGGTCTGTGTAGTGGGTTGCCTAAATAATTAATGTGTGCTAAATACCGTGGCCATTTAGTGAAACAAGCAAATGTGCACCAAACCCATAGTCTATTTACATATACTCTCTACATTCCATACGTTATATATATTTAAATACCATATTATAAATTTATAAATATTGAAAAAATATTATAAATTTTCTTTTTAATAACAAAGCTCTGAATATGTGCTTTATTCTATTTGATCAGTTAGGACTTTGACTGCTCTATCAATATTTTACTCCAACGTTGAATGTTTTTAGTAAAACAGTCAGAAACCTTAGAATATCGAATAAACGCAGCTTTATATTTTAATCTTCTGTTGCCAACTCGAGAATATAGTCCAGATTTGAAGTTTTAGTAATTTAAAGATATGAATTTCTGAGAAACCACTTTTAATACAGGCAGATGGACGGACGGACGGCTAGATATCAAGATATAAATTGTACATGATAAAAAAAATCTCTTTAAGTTCGTGAGTGACTATGATTTCTTAATCTAATCCTTAATAATTTTAAACTTAATAATTTTAATATTAAATAATAAAAATTTTAAAATTAAATAAATAATTTTTTTTACTTATTTTATCTGATTTGTAATCAGTTAAGTTGATTGTTAAGCAAAAAATCAATATCTATTAATTATTACGATTAAGCAAAGTTGCTTACATAATGATAATACCTAATGATTACAAATGCTAGATACTCTTTGCAGAGAGTATAAATACATATATAAAACATAATTAGTACTCACTCTTAAACTCTTTGGTTAAACGTGCGTGAAAGCGGCTTTCATTTGGCTCTTTCAACTCCATCTCTTGTTTTAGACGCAGCCGCCGCTGCCGCTGCCGCCGCTGCTGCGGCAGCTGCTGTATATTGCAACGATGTATCTGTTGGTCAGCACTTTCATCAGCACAACACCAAGATCGAGCATGCCGACTCAACAACGACAGCTGCTGCTGCACAGCATCATCAGCAGCAACAACAACAACAGCAACAACAGCAGCAGCAACAGCAGCAACAACAGCAACAACAGCAGCAACAACAACAGCAGCAGCAGCAGCAACAGCAGCAGCATCATGATTCTCTACATCCACATAGTCAGAGTCATCAACAGTCGCAGCATTCACATCAACAGGGACACGCACACCTCACTCCGGTGCATGCGACCTCCGCCTTCAAATTTAGCCATACGGCGGTCATATCCAGCTCGGCTGTCTACGCCGCAGCGCCACACTATACCCACCAGCAGCAGCCACAGAACCACTCGCATCCCACAATATATCGCGATATTTCACCTGGCTTAGCCAGCGGCAGCGAGACGGATCTTAAGTACGACAATGGTCCGTATAATGCTACTATATCTTCAACCTATCCACCACCATTGCGCCCCGCCGTGGTAGACTCCACAACCTCGAGCGATGCGGAGCTGCGGCTAGATCAGTTTTATGCTAGCAATTCAATATCTACCAGCAGTAACGGGCAGGCCATTAGCCAGCGGCGTGGCTCGCTTCAATTATGGCAGTTTCTAGTGGCCCTTCTGGATGAGCCTGCCACAAGGTAAGTGGGGAAGAGATTGACGTTCCATATGCTTCCTTTCACCTCATTTACTCTATCTTCAGCTCTAGTTGCATTTCGTGGACAGGACGTGGCATGGAATTTAAGCTCATTGAACCGGAGGAGGTGGCACGTCGCTGGGGCATACAAAAGAATCGACCGGCTATGAACTATGACAAGCTGTCGCGCAGCCTGCGCTATTACTACGAAAAGGGCATTATGCAGAAGGTCAATGGTGAACGGTATGTCTATCGGTTCGTCTGCGATCCTGATGCGCTCTTTAACATGGCCTATGGCCACCTCACAAGCAAGCAGGCGGATCAGCAGCATCAGTTGGCCTTGTCGCTGGCTAAATCGTCACCGGAGTCGCATTCGCATTCGCATTCGCAACCACTTCGCGTGCAAAAATCGGCAGCCGTTGATTACTATGACAGTGGCTTGCATAAGTATCAGTAGGTGGAGTGTGGGAACACCATTGTGTGGGTGGTAACCATATCTCATGTACATTATGTAATTTAATTTCATGAAGGTGTGTGTATATATATGTTTGTGTATGTGTGTGTGTGAGGAACACACTGCTGTTTGCTGCTGTTGATGAATAATATGAAGTTTGAACCGGCGCGCAATAAATAAGAGCTAGTGTTGGCAAGCAAGTGATTCTCAGAGATGACTATCGTTTAACCACCACAAGCAATCAACGTCTATCGATCACAGCTACACAATCGCCAAACTGTTATGCTTCAAATTTAATTAACAAAAATCGAAGCATATCATTTTTATTTTGTTGTATTTGGTTATTAGATGGCTGGCGTTAGATGCATAGGTCATCTAAACGAGACCTTATCAGCAGTATATACACACATACATCAAATTACATTCATATATACGAAACAAAGTGTCTACCACAAAAATATAATCGATTTGAGGTTCAGTTGACGAATTTAAATAAAATATATACCGTTTTTGTTCGTTACACAAAACGCAGTTCGTTTTGCATATGTGTTTCTATCATTCTTCCCTCTTTTTCTTTTTGGGTACAGATTTCTCTTCCGACTCCGAGGTGCTGCTGGAACTATTGGCATCGCTACTGCTGTCGGTGTCATGTTTTCGTTTCTCTGGTGATCTCTTGGCGAGTTTTTCCACATAAATCTTTAGCTTGTCTTGCTGTGGACTGTAGGCCCAGTGTATAAGCTCTAAATGTATATCCGTAGGAGCACCCGTATCCTTGTCGAACAGCTTCGCATCTTCGCTCTTGATCTTCTCCAACAATTTTGCTATTTTCCGATTTCGCACTATATCCCAACTCGTTGTATTTTCTTTAGGATACATAGTACGAAGATGCTTATAGTTTCCTTTCGCTTTTGATCCACCATAAGCAGCTAAGAACTCAGACGCGAGTTTATCTTTCGACTCAGGCAATTTGGCTATCAATGCATGTGCTAGATATGCCCGATTGTCTTTGATTCGGTTCTCCGTTTCGAATTTTTCAAGGAACTCTTCAAGCACTTGCACACCCTCCTTGATATCATGTATTTTATCCTCATTCTTGGTGCCAGAGAGCACTCGCTTCGAGCTGCCAATAAGACCCTTGATCGCTAGTCTCTGGTAATCTGGGTCACGCTCTTCCAAAATTCTACAATTAAAATGTATCGATACATTAATTTAATACGCATATACGAATATAAATATTTGTATGGGCAAACTGTGGAATGCGTCTCGCGTAGCATGCCAAATGCTACAGAGAGAGGGAGAGACAGCGGCAGTCAGAGAGGGAAGTCGGTAGGCGGCGGTCTCTCAACCAAATTATTAGACTTCCGAAAGAGGGAGCAGCGTTCACATCAAACACTAAAACTGTGACATGACATCATAGTGGCTGGCCGCAAAGTCAAAGCGCCGCTAGCGTTGATGACCTTCAGCTGAATTTGATTAATATGCATAGTGACTCTCACGTACCTAAGGGTTGCCAGTGCTGCTGCCTTGTCCTTAAAGCCCAGGCCAGGCACGGTCTCCACCTTGTCGTCGCTATCAGTCTTTGCATTCTTATTAGAGGCACCGCCTCCGTTCTCCTCCAGCCATTGCTCAAACACGCCAATGGCATCGTTTATGTTCTTCAGTTTCTCTGCAGCCTTTGTCACTATTTATGAAAATATATATATATATGGATAATTGCTCTTAAAATAAACAAAAAGAAATTCTTCTGAATCTTACTCGTTAGGACACGTTTGGCGCGCCCGAGCAGCCCACGCACGGTCAGCTTACGGTACTGCATATCATGGCTCTCCAGCAGCTTGAGCGTCTCCAGGGCCTTCTCCATGTCCTTGAAGCCAAACTTGGATTCGCCCTCGGACATTATTGCTATTTAATTTGATAAAACTCAATTAAGACAGAGAAGAAGCGTTCGCAATACACCAGCGACGAACTATGACTGAAGACAAATTTTTGACGCCTGCATGAAAGCTTTAAGCCAAAGCATAATCAGAAAAGTATCGAAAGAGAGCGCGTGAGCACCTCGGATATTGGGTGAGCAGTATCTGGGACAGCCAATTAGATAACCGTGGCCAAAATAACCAAGTGACATTATCAGTGTTCAATAGGAAAACCGGTTTGTTGTCGTACTGCCGTAGCAAAACAAAAGCTAGAAAAGACCGCGCCATGACGTCATGGCGACCAGTAGCCGATGATTGTTTCACATAAACAGAAGCATATTGTCGTCTTTCCGTTTACACGATAGTTTGAGTTTCGATGTTTTCGTGTGCCCAGATTCAAAAAGTTACATTAACGAATTGGACTTGATCTGAATACTACTACAATAAATATTTGTTAATAAATATGCTTTTTACAAAAATATATATATTATTTAAATATAATTATTTGGTTAAGTGTTGTTAGCTTTTTTATTGTTAATCCCCTTTGCAGGATTTCTATAAAAATATTTAGCACAAGTAACATATTTTATATATTCATTATAGAAATTATTGGGCTTAATTATAGACTTACTTCACATATACATATAATATACAGTCAGCAATGTGATATCTTGAAAGAATTTAAATAACATATACATATGTTTTAGTCCAGCCGAAGATTGATTTTCTTGCAGAAATATAAATATAAATATAATTGATAAATGATAGATTGTGAATTTCATGCAAAAAATTATAATAGAATATGTGCATGATAGAATATATATTAAAAAGCATATCTTGACTGACTTGATTCGTTACCCTTGTCGAGGATATTATAATTTAACAAAACTTAAAACAAATAATGGCTTCATAGACGACCTCATAAAGTCAAGTTGGCTACTATCTATTTTAATGCTATAGGTCTCGGCCGAATCGGATTTCTATAGCAAAAAGTTGTTATAGAAAAGATCGGTCGTATATAATAGATATTGTCTTAATACCAAATCTAACAAATAATTTAAATAATAATTACTTAATAATAAAATATTTTATGCTTTGAACCGAATAATAAGGTATTATTCTATAAATAGTTAACCAATATAGGATTGCTTAGCCTGATTCCAGATTCCAGTTTTGATATCTGCAAGGATATTCAAACTCCGGTAAACCGAAGCTTTTTCGTCTTCTTCATTACTTCACATGAAATTCTCTCTCTAGAATATAATTGAGTTCAATATATGGTTTAATCTTAAAGATATTGTACTTACATTATAAATCTAGCTTAGCTCTTTTCTCAAGTATTTCCAATTCCATAATTTCGATTCGTAACTTTCCCTCTTGAACTTCTTGGTCTAGCTTAATTTTCTCTTTAAGCATTTCGTGATTATGTTTTTCCTGCGCTCGTTGGTTCTCTCCTTTATAAAATTCTTGCTGAAGCAGCACTAGCTTAATCTTCTCCTCATCCAAACTGCGTAGGGTTCGTGGATTCATGCTATTCCAGTCGGAGCTTATATGTGCTCTGACATCTTTGTGTTCAATCAAATTAGGTATCTTAAAATCAAAACATATATCAATATATATAATAATGAATTTTGCGTATATAATTATCTATGCTTACGTCATGTGTATCGGTGGAGCTGCCAAACATATCTTCGTCTCCTTCAAAATTGATGTCGTTAGGCACATTGGCTATAAGAGAATACAAGTAATTTGCATAAATAAAAAGTTGCGCACAGCTTTTGTATTACGTACACACATCGCTGTCGAATTGGTTGACCAAGCCTGTTGTTGATTCGCCCATTAAGCCTATATACTTTCCTGAGTCGATCTTGGACCTTCGTTTCATGTTTATAAACTTATCCCTTAAGGCCTTCCATTCTCGGCGAATGCCTGTTCTGGTGTAAAAGGTGTCTGCCATTTCCTCCCATGCTTGCTCTTTTTGCTTCCATGTCGCCGCATCGGACTTTTTATTCTCTAATATATTCTTCCTTTCTTCGAGGAGTTCCATTAGAACTAGTTCCTCCTCTGCCGTGAAATTTTTACCCCTTTTTTTCTTTTCTTCACTCGACATATCTCAATTTTTCCAACACAATTCCAAAATAAACAAACCCAGCTGTATTTAGCAATTAGAGTGACCAGTCTCCACCCTATCTACCAGGCATGCCAACTTAGCGAAATGACGATATAAGATGTGCGAAATAAGTAAATGGAACAAAGACTAAACACATTTCATTCCAGTTGCAACTTGCAAGTCGCAATATCCTTCAGCGCTACGCAAAGAAATGCGAAGACGTACCGTAAGGGTTTCCCGCTATGTTTATATTTAGATAACGTTGAGTTTTGCAAACGATTACGTTCATTGCATTTGGAGATAAACGACGACATATGTAGTTAAGGCGTTTTGTTTTAACAATTAAGAGAATATCAGTGCATCTCAAATCAGGAGTAAGTTGTCTTTGCCGATATCCATGAGACGTGTGCAGAAAATCTTGAAGAGCTCAGAAAATGATTTGAATGAAAAAAAAACTCCATCCACTAATCAGATATATGTATGTACATATATATAAATAAATATTCTAAGACTTTAGATATTTCAGAATGGATAATCTATAAATAAAATGAAGTCATTGTTATGTGAACAAATTGTTTATTGGTTTTTCTTCTTTTTATACCATGTGTAATTTATGATATATCATCGAGTGTATTGCAAAAATTATATGACAATTAGAGAAAAATCTTACAAATGCATTTAAGTATATATGCATTCATATACATACATAGATACAAGTGTTTGGCTTCCCTAATCAATTTTTAGACAGAGATAGGTTGAGACAGAAGATTAAAATTAGTTTAAGCTGCGCCGAATTTCGAGCACATCGTCCAACATGAAATTTCGTAAGTGACACAGGGCCTGCACCGTATTTTCTCGGTCACGTACATTGGGGCCCAGCCAGTGTTCTGGCAGTTTCGTGTTGCCCACCTGTTTGGGATGCACGTGGCTTAGGGATCGCCGCCAATTGTTGTTGCAGGCACCGACGCTCAAATGGCTGCCCGTCTGCAGACTCTCAATGTACTTAATATACGCCTCGGAGTGAATGACACGATTGGCACGGGGTGGCACAGTAACGAACATAGGCTCTGGTGGCGGTCCCGCAACAATGGTCTGTATCTGGTGTTGTTGTTGTTGTTGCTGATGATGATGGTGCTGCTGCTGTTGTTGCAGATGCATTTGGTGTTGCTGTTGTTGTAATATCTCCGCGTTCAGCGGTGCTCGCGGTGACAGGACATTGCTGGATGGCATCACTACAGGTAATTGCGGTTGATTCTTCTGTTTGCGTGGTATAAAATTCTTGCTTCGTTCTGCAATGCTGAGCGGCTTGCCACATTTGCTCAGATGTACTTCGCGCACATGCTTGACGAGACGGAGCACATTGGGGAATGCTTGAATTGACTTGCGAATACGAGGACAATTGCGCCACAGACAAACGTAATCCATTTCGACTCCCGCTTGTGGATGTCGGTTTATGTGCCCGGTGCCATCCGACAGGCAATGCTCGGTGCAGTCGGCCATTTCCTCGAACTGAAAGTCACATTTGTCCCATTGGCACTCATAAGTTAGCGCCGGACTAGCGTCCTGGCCACCAATAGAACTCTGAGGCAATGGACTGCCGCAATTTTGATTATCGTCAATTTCACGACGCAAGGCTGCGGCCTCTTCGTTCAGCTTGTTGGCACGATCTTCCCAGCTCTGCTTAACACTGGCTGGCAGACTCTTCCACTCGTTGCCTACCAAGCGCGAAATGTCACCAAATGTGGCATCCGGATTGCTCTGACTTATACCTGTGAATCGGAGAAAAAATGTTTATATGAGGGAACTAGCCAAAGTACTTACTTCAGTACTTACCCTTTCGCACATCGCTGGAGTAGAGTATATAACCGGTGAGACTCTTCTTGGTCGTTTTGGTTTTGGCTTTTGAGGTAAGTGGGGTTGAGTTGATCGACGGTGCTGGCGACGATATTGCTACTATATCCGAGCTGAGGGACGGTGTGTCGCCATCCATGGAATCTTCGAGCATAGCTAGCTCATTCAATTCGCTTTTGACATCTTTCGCCGGCTTTATAGGCGTTTTAAAATAAAATATTTCATCCTCTGTAACCTCAGCGCTGTGCTGAAACTTGCGCAGATTACCAACTACCAGATTGCGCAGAGCCTTCTTTATTTCATCGTAGACGGACTCGCATATATACACATCACTCTCGGCGATTTCCGTAGGCCGGGAACTAATGAACTCGGCATACTCTAGCACAGCACATCTGCCCACGATACTGATGACAGGACTCATGTCCTCAACGGTGCTTAAAAGCAGCTCTTGGCGATAGAATTGCTTGCCCAAAGCCGGCGTTGTTTCGCTAGGCGCCAGCAGCCATGGCCCTTTGAAATATGACTTCCCATTTAGCTCCCAGATTTGCTGGACTTGGGCAACGGACTGCTTGCCGCTTTGCGTGGCCACATATACGAAGTCTCCGGTCTTAATAACACCACTGCAAATGGTGTTGTACTGCTGATAGTAAACACTATTGTCCTGCGCATTTGGTGGCGCATCGCAGGTTACGTTGGGCTTCTCCTTTTCGATGAGCACCTCTTGCAGCTTAAGCTCCTCCAGTTCACCCTTGTGCTTCTCGATCCGTTCCTTGAACACGGACATCACACGCTTCAGCTCCAACGGCGTTTCGCGCGGTACAAATCTCACCGAGGTGTTTGTACTCTCGCGCGATGTTGGCCAGTTTTTAAGCTTCTTGAAGCAACGTGCCTGCAGGTTGTAGCGCGACTCACAGACAAACACATCTTTTTCTGGCAACCCATCCGGTCGAAGCTTAATATAATCCCTGACATGCATGACGTAGCACATGCCCAATACCTTGTCCATGGATATGGTTTGCGAAATGCTGCTTTTGAATACCTCTTTCTCGAGAAACTTGCGAGTCGTGACGTGATAGGTCTCATGGGGGCGCACAAAGATATTGGCCTGCATCAGCTTCTCATTGGTCGGGGTAGTCCACAGCCGCTCGATGCAGGCAATGCTAGGAACCTTGTTGTCAGGCAATTGCACGTATACATAGTCGCCAGGGGAGTAAACCTGCTGATTGATTGTCATGCTTTCACCCTTTGCGCTTGCATTGAAGTCCTCTTTCTCTTGCTCCTGGTCCTGCTCCTCTTGCACCACCTTTTGGAGCCGCATGACCTCCACATCTGCAAGCAACTTGTCCACAGTGAATGCGAGCGCTGGCGAACTCAATGTGTCCTTGCACAGTTCATCTCGCTTTCGTATGAAATACGTTTGAAGTTCAATGGAATCCTGGAAGATGTCCGAGTCGGTGCGGGACAATTTCCGCGCTCGTTCCAAACAAGCAAATACATCCTCTTGGTATACATCCAAACGTTTATACGCACCCTTATCCAAACGCCTCTTGATTAGATCCAAGGAGATTCCGCGTACCTTCGCGCCCTCTCTTAATTCATCGTACTCGGGCAACTCAGCCAAAGAGTCCGAATAACAGCGTCCCTCTTCATCCTGATGATTGTAGACCGTTGAGAAGAGAGTTAAAAATAGCTCTTGAACAGCCAACTGAACATCAGGCAGGGCATCGCGTTCAGTGCGCAGTTGTTGCTTCAGTTGCAAAGTCAACTGCTGCAATACCAATGCATCCTTGTAGATTTGGGAGTCGGGCTCATTATATTTGCAGGCATTCTCAAGCATAAGCAGAAAATCTGCTGCCAGCTCATCCACGCTTTCGTAGGCTGCCTGCTTAAGTTTTTGCGCTATCCGCTCCATATCCATGGGATCCTTGATGATGTCATAATATTCCGGATAGTCGCTCTTAGAAGGCAACTTTGTAAAAATCAGAGATAATTGCCGCTTGCCTTTCGGCTCTTGATAGTCTCGCAGTGTTTCATAGAATTGCCAGAGACGTTCGCGGTCCGCTAGCAGAGCTGCCTTTGGTTTTCGTCCCAGTTTATATTTTGGAAGTGGTCTCTTGACCTCAACCAGACCAGGAAATTCCTTGAGTTTTTCATTCAGGGCGCGTTCTAGGGAATTGGCATCCTCGTATATATTGGAACCCTCCTCGTTATACTGTCGACAATTGGAGAACATGAGCCGATAGTCGGAAACCACATCTTCAACTGTAGCATAGCGATCAGCGCGGATATTGTGCTCAATGGTGTTCATGTCAATGGGATTCTGTATTATGTCATAGTAGTCCGGATATACCTTGCGCGGCGGCTTCTCCATGAACATCTCAATGGGTCGACGGTTGCCCACCGTATAGTCTACCAAGTATTTCTGAATACTGAGAATTTTCTTTTTGATGGCCGCGTTAATAGCAATGCGATTCGTCTTAGGCGAGTTTGAGTTATTGGACGTATGCGCTGTACTGGAACTGGAATTGACCCTTGGTCTGCCCGGCTTGCGTTTCTCAGGTTGCACATTGGTCGTGAAAGTTTCATCATTTTCATCTTCATCCATATCACTGGTTTCCTCCAATGATTCCTCGACCAGCTTTGCATTCATTAGTTTTTGCATTTTCAGTGCATCTTTGTGGGTACGATGCGTGACTGGAAATGCCTTCTTGGCATTGTCCAGCATCAAGTATAGATCACCGGTGAGATCACTTATATTCGCATAATCGCCCTTCTTCAGCTTAGTATGAATTTGACTCATAGAAATGGGCCGCTTGATCAACTCAAAATATTCCGGATGGAAGCGACGCACAGGTAACTTCCACAAAGAGTTGCCTAGCGGCGGACCGGTGACACCCGGATGTTCCGAGGTGCCAGGAGCATTATATAAATGATCAAACAACGCCCACATGGGTCCCTCGCCTTTCTTGCTGGTCTCGTCATCGTCAGAGCTTTCCACTTCCTCTTTGAGCGCTATAATATAGGGGATATTATAATTCATTTTCAATCATTCATTGATTTGCTTACATACCTGATATAGCTGCGCTTGATAAGCTTTTTAGGCGTCGAACTGGTTTGAACTTGCCCGTCTCCAGTTCTAGGCGTCGCTGCGTAAATATGCGCTTTAAGGCTTTGGCATCCTTGTAAATCTGTGATCCGGGCTCATTGAAGAGACATGCATTCTTAGTCATTTGTAGCAGGTCACGTTCCATTTCCACCAGCGACGAGTAGGCGTTCATTTGTATCTTGGTGGCAATCAGTCGCAAATCAATAGGATGCTCTATGACATCATAGTAGTCCGGATAAATTTTCTTCGACGGCAGCAGCTGAAACATGCGATGCATAGCCCTATCGCCAATTGGATCTGTGGCCGTCATGACAGATGCGAAAAGCTCTTCATACTGATTATATTCCTCTTCAACGTCCCCAGCACCTGGCTCAGTGCTACTCGTTAGCCGACGAGCGTTTCGAGGCGCACGCTTAGCACGTGGTTCCTCCTCGGCGAAGCCATTGGCTTCCATAATGCGCTGCCGATGCGTCTGTATGTGTTGCCACAGAGCAAGTGCGTCCTGGAACTCGGTCGAGTCGGGCTTATAGAACGCCTTTGCATTGCTTATCAGCAATTCTAGGTCGTTCATCATGTCGTACAGATCGTCATAGGAATCTGTTTTCAACTTTTGTTGTACTTTTAGTAAATCGATGGGGTTTACCACCACATCATAATAAGAAGGCTCCTGTCGACGCTTGGGAGCCCTTATGAATGTATCGCATAGCATTGATCCATCTTCTTTCTTAATGTTGCGTATCGCGTCGTACAGCTGTTGACACAGCTCTGTCGGGTCTAAGCGCCGCTTTTTTCGCGCCGTTTGTGTCTGCTGCACCGGTGACTGCTCCGGCGTTGAGTCATCAAGCAACAGTGGATCTTCGTCTTGTCGACTTGATATTGAGCTAGCACGACGCTTGCGGCTGAGCATATTTATGGAAATATTGTAATTATAATTTAAGAATAAGAATTTTATTTGACAACGACGCCACCGGAAAAATTAGTGATGTTCACCATATAATTGAATGCAACTATCGTAATACATTTGTACAGCCCTGGAATACATCGATAACATCGTTTACTCATCGGGGGCGTGCCAACTTGCTTCAAATACTTATGTTTACCATTTTGTAGTTATTTAAATTTGTATGAGAAGCAGTAATTTGTTTATTTAATATAAATTTATTAAAAATTAAATTAAATTTTAAAAATATTTTATGCTATTTATCTAGATCACAGTATTTAAATAGTTTACAATAGTCTAAGCCGTTATGCTAGCAAAAATAGAGACGTCAAACTGAAAATAAATAAAATTACTGATTAGCTCTCATTCTCAGAGATCAATAATGGCAAAAAGCTGAGTATGCGAAATGAAAAAAGCCATTTGAATTTAATTTTAAGCTATATTTATTTCAATTTTATCACATAACTTTTAGATGCACATATGTTGTTTTGTTTTGTTGTTGGTTTTAGTATGCAGTAAAATTGATGAGAGACGCATCCCAGTGTATGCCATATAAGGAACATTATTGTTAAATTACATATGTATGTTTATATATATATATATTAATATAAATTATTCGTTTATGATTAAGAATGACAATGAGACGTATGTATGAGTAAAAATAATTTGCTTTAAATTAGTACATGTACGAAAATTACTGAATAAATATATATGAAATGGGGCATCGATACGAAATAATCGACGTTGACTATATACTCAGACTAATAAAATTTTCAAAAACCACATACAATTTAGCCTAAACCTATTCTGTCGACAGCAGTTTATGTTGTACACGAAGATTTCATATAAAATAAAATTTGTTAGATTCTCACAACTGTGAAAATTGTGTTTGTATAGGTATAGGTAAGTGTGTGTGAGTGCTTGGGTATGTTTATATGTGTACGCACAGTAACGGGGGAAACAAAGTTGAAATGCGGCACGTACACCTCGGGGGCTCTATTAACTACAACAATTAAGCACAACAATAAACAGCGCCACATTTAAATATCAATATCAGTTCTGTATAAAGTGTATTATATTCAATCTGAAAGGTTCACCCTCCACATTTCTCTCTCTTTCGCTCCGATTTCTCTCAACAACAGTCCATCTGGTTTGCCTGGCGACTAGCGGTGGTATTATTACGATTATTACTCTTACGACTCAGATCGTAGTAATTGGCATATAAACTAGTTAGACTCTTCAGGGGCGACTCAACAAAGCGCCTGAGCAGCTGGTCAGCGTAACGCTGCCGCTGACAGGGTGAGCCTTTGTTGTGTCGCCGTCTTAAATATCAGTTGATGAAGCTCATGTAGTTAGTAAAGAGCACATAGTTCTCTACTAACCGTGCACGTAGCTCGCGTCGCACCGTCGCTGTAAACTTATTGGCCAGGCAGAGTGCAGTCGTTGTGCCAAACACGAGATTGTACAGCAAGACAATTTGAAAGTTGCCCAGCCACTCGATGGCACCAAAGTCACCCAGCAAATCGAAGTTTGTAATTCCTAAAAGAAAACAAAGATAATGTATTAAGCATTAAGAATAAGTATACCAATATATCAATAAATATACCTATGATTCTGCTTAGCAGCGGCAGTGCCGAGGACAATACTAGCATAAAACCGCAATTTAACATCAGCTGGGGCAGCGAAGTTTGTCGGCGTTTAGGTCGCACATTGCTCATAAAGGGCATGCTATAGAAGCCGACCACAGAGGTGGCGCCCAAGTAGAAAATTAGGCACACCTCCATGCCGGCGCCAACAGGTCCAAGTTTTGAAAGCGACGAAATGCCCAGCGTAAATTGCTAAAACCAAAAAAAAAAAAAAAATTAAATGGATATAAAGTGAAATTGGAAGGAGAAGCCTTACCCGTGTGCTCAGCGGCAGCGCCTTAATGCCTATGAGCAGCTCCAATGTGTTCTGCACAACCAGGAGTATTGTGACGGCCGTGCAGAAGAGCAACAACAGCATCGCGAGCGGATAGACGAAAGTGCGCTGAAAGGTGCTTGACTTGCGCATCTTGTCCAACTCCTTGCGTTCACTGTCCAGCTCTCTCAGTCTTTCGTTTAGCATCATCTGATGCTCGTTCACATTCCCTGCAAGCGTTTTGCGCTGATACAAATGCGCCAGGGAATGTTGCAGCAGTGGCTGTGGCAGGTAGCTCAGTGGGCGACTATGCCCATTAGCAAGGGGCAGGCGATTGCCGTTCGTCGCATCCAGAATGCTCACATTGTGCAGTTCAATGTGGGCCAGTTTGCGCTTAACGCTCGCCTCCTCCATGTAGAATGCACTGAACTCCTCGTTGACATCTCGCATCAGCATGGGCCGCACCAGCACCTGGTTGACTACGCCAAAGAGCCGGACAAACCCGTACGGCGTGCAAACTGTAAATTGTAGTAGTCGGGGGAGAGATCGAAGCGTCAGTTCGTTTCCAAGGTTTTCAAACAAATAAACAAGCAACAAACAAACAAAAGTTATAGCTGCCGGGCAAGCGCTGAACAAGGCGAAATATTTTATTCTTAATACAAGTTTCAATATTCACAGTCACGAAATGGAAGAGAAGGACAATGATGACTTTACTGATTTCGAGCAGACTCTGAAGAAGATCGATAAAATCTTGAAGGGCGAGCCCGAAACAGATGCAGATGACCCACCCAAAGCGAAGACGGCTGAGGACTTTGAAAACATTGATGTGGATAACGTGAAGTTAAAAGTGCGTGAAGATCGCACAGTAATCAATAAGAGAAACGTAGAGCCGACCACGAACTATACCTCGGATCAGCAGGGTTTTATGAAGGAGGTGGAACGTGATGCTAATGAGCGCGCCCAGGCGCGTGCCAAGCGTGAATATGAGGCGGAAGTGCAGCGCAGGCAAGTATATAAATATACATATATAGAATAAGTATGTAATAAAATCTATATAATATTCTCAGTCATGGAAACGATGCGTTTCGAAAGGGCAACTTCGAGAAGGCTATTCTGCACTACAGCAAGGCAATAGAACGCGTCAAGAATAGCGCAATCACCTATAACAATCGAGCCCTGTGCTACATCAGGTAAGTAATTCCCTTTCATCCAATGTGAACTGAATTTTGAAACAAAAATGCTTCGTAGGCTCCGCAATTATAAGCGCGCCATTGATGACTGTCAGTATGTGCTGGACAAGCTGCAGGAGAGCAATCTGCGCGCCTGGCTGTACAAGGCCACCGCCTACAAGCGACAGAACAATGTCGAGCAGTTCGAGGAGAGCGTGAATAAGGCACGCTTGCACAACCCCCAGCAGCTGGCGTACATTGACAAATTCATCGGCCAGATTGATGACAAAATTTAATGAGATTAGTTAAGGCTGATATTATTTAAATAAATTGTACTTACTCAGCATTAGCATTACGCCCAGAAATGAGACACATGAATAAAGGAACGGCAGGTGAACACTGCCCAAATCTGTGAAGCGTAAAAAGCGGAAATTATCAATGCATTTAGTTGTCATCCACACATAATGGGTGCAGTCTGCAAATCGATCAAGCGGAACTGTTTTCGTTTCAATCAGCTCGCGTTCATACTTACTTAGAAACCAAAAAAACTGAAACTTTTCAATGCCAAACACTGCACTCAGTACGGCGGTCAGCACCAGCACAATGATGGCCATTAGGACGAACACTATAAACGTTTCGTAGACTCGGGCCAGGATGCCCTTCTTGTGGCCCACGAAGCCCGTCGACTCAGAGAACAAATAGACAAAAGGCAGAAATATGAAGAGCGACAGATTTGAAAAGAGAAACACATGATTCCACAATCCTGCAATGAGAACACAAACAAATTAATACTCAATAATCTTTTCGTATTTTCTATAGCTTTACCTACCCTGTATTAGAGAGCTGTTCAACCATTTCACGTAGTAGCTGTTGGGGTATAGTAACAGCACCTCGTTGCTTGCTATTGAAACGGGCAGCAGCATGGCCGCACCCTCAGCTACGGCCAACGTGAAGGTGCACAACCAAAAGCTGCAAAGAGTTTGAACATAGCCAGGTGAATATACGATACTCATCGATTGCAGTGCAATTAGCGTTTGAGGTGGTTGACACGCGTCTCATGTCACGCTCAGCCACTTGCGCGCCCTACTATATACAACTATAAGTTACCTTATGCGATAGACCAGCACCTCGTCCTCGTCATTTGAGTAGAGATCGTCGCGATCGCGTCGTCGGAAGCGAGAGACAACCACATATGAGCTAAAGTAAAGCAAAATGATGAGCAGCAAAAATATCTGCAAGGGAGAAAATATAATAATTAGGTAAACTGGAGAATGCTTATAATGTGAATACTTTATATTATATAATATGGAAATGATGACATAATAGGTTTATAAAAGCCAGGTATAGAAATTACTTGTTTAAGTTAGCTTTTAAATTAGTTGTGCTTGTTTTTGACACTTTCTATATCGTTGAGATACATATTTAATTAATCATACTAAACATATATAACAATTGTCTAAATATATTTGTACGTATAAGTATATATTCGTCAATTATATTTAGATGAATGTTAGTATATGTATGATTGTCTCAAGGTCGTAAATACTACATTATATAATTGTTAAAATTAAAAACGAATTAAGGCAACTAAGTATAAGGATTGACAATTCAGATAAATAATTAAATACATTAGACGAAATTTTATAAAAATTATTATTTTTTTTTTTACAATAATACGAAATCATAATAATTGAAAAAGAATCTTAAATTCTATATTTTGTTTACATACAAAATTATTATTAAAAGAATCTTAGATTCTAGATTTTGTTTACATACAAAATTATTATTTATTGAATAGGAATTCTGGCCTTCATTGCTTTTATATTCAACCCACATATCAATATAAACAAACATTTAATCGTACAGCAAGCAAAATTGTGATCAAAGGTCAAATTAGATATTTCTTATCGGCAACCGACGACAAGACCATAATTGTAGTGATAAGGATTAGATTGAATGAAATTAACAAGATATGCTTTTAAATATTCTTGGTGTGTCAATTATAATAATAATTAATATATTTATTTATTAATAATTACAATTAATTGTAGAGTTATAGAATATTTGCTTCTATTTAAAATTGTATTATATTATTTCAAATTCAATTTATTTATTTTCTATAAATAAAGGAGCTTAGCATTCATCCAAAAAACGTCCAAAATTTTCAACATAAAATATAATATATCAGATTTTGAGGTAACTTATTACATGTGATCAGCTGATATTTAACTGTAAAAAGCGTCGCATATACAATTTCCCTTATTGTAAGACCCTCAATAGTTGTATTTGCATTTGTAAGCTTGACCTTTACTTTTTTTGCGATTATATAATCGTGATATGCACGATTATATATTTATATTTAAGGTAAGGGTTTTTTTTTTTTTTTTAATATTTAGTATATTCCACTCAAATGCTAACACCTAGATGGATCTACATATATATCTATCTATCCGTTTCAAACTTCTAGCATACAAATTTGATAGTATTATTTGTTTTACATTTATCCTACAAAAAGTAGATAAATCGAACCAAACCAATATACAACTTCCCAAACATGTAAAAGAAAAATAGCATTTATTAGCTCAGCGAAAGTAAAAGTAGATTTGGAGTATATTGGGAAACATACATATATATTTGATTGAATTTTTGTGCAGTAAGCTGAATATAAACATGTACAAATTTTATATAAAATATAATTTTGATTGATTTCAACTAAATTTCATATAGTCATTCCTTTTATATCTTATCAGGTTGGTTTGATTCAGTGCAATTGCTAATCAAATTGTTTTGGTGACAATTTCCTTTAAATCTGTACTCAGATGCCAATTTAAAATAGCTAAAATGTATTCAAACACACATAGATAACAAGCGACAGTAAATGAATAAATGGAAAACAGACGCCGAGTGCGTTAAGCACACGTCATTGCTTTTTACGCTGCAAAAAATTAAAAACACGACAAAAAAAAACAAAAGAATATATGTACAAACATAAGCAAATATGCAAGTATCATTAATAAAAGACTTTTTTCATGTTCCCAAGATAAAAACAAAAAACAATAAATACATAATGTCTCGAATGACTGTCTGTTTGTTTGTTTTTTTCTTTCCACTATTACGTTGTCTGATTCTCGGCATATAATGAATACCACTACTCAAATAATAGATGTATATTTTTAGACATATATACTTATATAAATATACATATATATGAGTTATATTATATACATATGTAGCGCTGAAGTACGACAGTTTGCAATTAATTTAATGCTTCATTGAGACCAATAGCGTTGATTGGGGTTGATTGATTTGATTGAAAGAATAATTAATTTTATTCTAGCTATTTATAGTAAAATATATTTTGATAATTATGTATGTATAAAGCTCTCTCTCTCTCTCTCTCGCTCTTTCTGTGTGTCTCTCTTTGAATTATTACTGTGCGTAGTTTATTTATAAAAAATTTAACAACCAAAAAGTATTTATGTAATGTAAAGAGATTGTGTGACGTTTGGATTTTTATTTCAATGCTGTTGAACTTGGAACGCGTGTCCCACAGTCAGTTTTAAAATAAAGCATAGAGATAAGCGCTATTAAATGCCAAGTCGCAGTCTGGCACGAATACTGAATGAATATGCTTCAATACGGCGATACGAGCACAATTGGAATTCACAAGAACAGACCGCACAGCTGTGTCCAGTTGCCAGAGAGTACACACGGAAATCTTTACAAATTGTTGCCCAACCGGGCACTTGTTCCACAAGCAAGCGTACACGACACCCCCATACAGTAAAGAAGAGGAACAACTTGGCCATCATATCATAGATATATCTGGTTAATTGTTTGTGAGACAGGAATTCAATTAGTGAATTACTATGTCAAATTAGTTAGGTTCTTTTACGACTGCAAAAAGATAGTTTGCGTATCGATTTTTCTCGATTTTTTCTGGATGATAATGAAAAAGCCAAATGATCAGCCAGAGCTACAAAATTTAAGAATTCTATTATAATATATAATATATTTAAGCTGTTCATAATAGCGGCTGAATATATTTATTTATATTATAAGCCTATATCACTTGAAACCCGATCAAATTACTAATTGCGCGATATATATTCTATATAACCGTTGATGATATAATTTTCAATTAATATTCCCGATGGAAACATTTTTCATGTTTATTGTAATAATACATTTATACTTTCCACTTCTTATCAATATAGCTTCAGCATCGATATATATACATATAATAATAATAGGTATACAGACGTATCATGCATTCATTGAGATAGCCTGGAATATCATTACCCGTAACTCGTAGCCCGTTGGGGCTGATGGGCTCAACAAGTTCTGCAAGTTGCTCGACCAAATGCATTGGCCAAGTTAATGCAGCGAGTCAATGACTTGACATGAACTCGAGATGAAAAAACGCCCAAAACGTCGACGCAAAACTTGGCTATAAATAGCGATGCATATATTCCGAATGGAAGAGGGGCAGCGACAATCATAAATGTTGTCTAGGCGGCATGCTGTTGTTGCCACGCCGTTGATGTTGTGGTGCAACAGCTTTACCGGTGAATGGTGGATCCACAAATACGTTTCGCACACTTCCATTAAGTGAAAGATGTTTTGCAAATGGTCGAATAAACTATTATTTATTTTCCAGACAAACAATTAGAAATAATGGACAGATACTGTGAATGCTTGTGCATATTTAAGAGAAGTGAGCGACATTGTAAAAAACTATGTAGACATTGACTAGCCATTGCTGACGATGGGTTTGTATTGGGGATGATAAGTCTACAGATTATGATTTGTATTTTTTAATTAATCAAGCTGTTGATTCTTGACAATACTACATAGAACATTTTTGTGGTAATTTTCATTCTTCATTTGGTATGATGAATCAAGAGACTTAGAGCTAAATTTTTAAATTAATATTCTGTTGCTAAGTTTTCACTCTTGTAAAACAATCTGAATTTGATATATATTGTGATAATATTACATTGCAAATGTTGTATTACTCTATTAAAAATGTTCAATTGCATTTCTAAAAGTTTTTCTCTCAGTGTGGCAACAATTCTCACAATTTTCATAGTCCAGATTTGACAGTTCGAGAGTATTTTTATGAAATTCTCTAGTTATAAGTAAAATCTTATCTTGACCAACCCCAATATGTATGAAGTGACGCCTACTTAAACAACACTCAATATGTATCTCGACTTATCATGTATGTACGTGTATGCAAGAGTATTTAAGCTTCGGCATGTCACAGAATGTCATTTCTTTTCGTTTCATTTTCGATTCTTTTTTGAGGGGTTCCTGCATAATTTATTGGCGCTTTGACCAAGTTTTTGGGGAGAGCATTGTGAATGCGACACACGCACTCTAATTGACCCACATACCGCCTGACATTATTCAATTTTCATTAATGTAAACGAAGAACTATTGTATGAAACAACAGCAACAAGGGTTTCCTGTTCAATTTTGTCACATAAACTAAAACAATATAATAAATATTAAGTAAACATACGTACATGTATTATACGTACAATATATGTATATAAGCAATTGTATGATTTTAACAAATGAAATATTTATTTTTAGCTGCATAAACATCCCACTGGCAGACATCAACATTTCGTGTTGACTCTGCTGTGTATACTGTGTCAAGTTGAATATACTTAAATATATTCGTTAATTGACCGTCGCCGCGGTGGCTATTGCTTAAACAAAAGACAACTGCCACACTTGAACTTAGAGATTGAGAGAGATCGAGGCTATATGCGGCGCACTTGAAACTGTTAGCAAGTGCAACAATTTTTTTGTTTTTAAGTCATCTCAAAATGATTTCAATTTGTTTTGTTTCGTCTTGTTCGCGCAATGCCTTGTAAATACTTATGCATATATGTATGTATGTTTATAGATTTCATTGCAAGCCAAAATGTTTATTAATATACAGAAACACTTTCACTTGTTGCTGCGCGGCTCTTTCTCGTGTGCCGTTTTTATTCATTTTGTATATTCCAGGTGTTAAGTTTTTACAAACTACTTGGCGCCTCTTGAATCGTTTCGTCATGCAGTTAACTGTCTAACAGGAAATTATTTAAGTGGCAAATTAAATAGTAACTTTAGTGATGGCGTCGGCTATCGCTAATTTCTATATTTTCGCCTCGTAAATCGAGCAGCGCTCAGCTGATAAGAACCATAAACAAAACGAAACACACACACACAAACAAACACACTCGTACACACAGGCATGTAAGTGTTTCATCGGTTGTAACTGTGTTTCGCGACGTGTACGACACTGCTGTACTAGTTACAATTGTTGCAGCTGCAAGAATAACAACAATCACGTAGGCAGCTGCATCCCGTTAGGGGTGGTGTTGGTGGCTTTATTGTACTGTGATGTCACTTTACTGATGCTACTTACAATGTGCTCCCGTACTGTATTGTGGAATAATTGTAGCTTCAGATCTGTCACCTCCTCCTCCTCTTCCTCCATGTTCTTGAGGAAGAAGCTCAATTTGTCGTTTTGAGCCAGCTTCGTATTTATTTTGAAGGCCCGCCCACGCCCTGGACGCAGTTGATTTGGCTCTTGAGTGAGGCACGCACAAAATTAAATGGCCAATAGTAAATAATTTCACTTTTCTCCCGCGTACGCGCACGACCCCAGTCCGGTTAGATATATAGATGCTTATTGTAATTGCTTATTGGTTAAATTCGTGTTTGCTTTCATTGCCGTTTTATACAATTTTTTATTAAAAATAATTTTGAGTTTTTAACTGTACAGCATTTTAGCAATGCCCACTAATCCTTCGCGCCGAAACGACCGTCGCATACAACTACACGACGTAAAAAATTCTTGCAACTGAACTGGAGATGTCAAAAACAAAAGGCTATCGAGAGAATTTTTGATAGATACATTCGATACATGAAAGTAAGCACCTCTGCAGTGCTTTAGGGTTGGCTATTCCTCTTAAGTACCAGCTGATTGTTTGGTAATGACGTAAAAAAAATGTCCCAGCCTTTGAAGCGCCAGGCAAGTTACTGATTTTTTACTCTGTTTATGAATGTTTTATATATTTGTTTGGCACCCACAGGTGCTAAGTGCGTTTAAGAAGCTGCATCGCACGCGGCAGTATGTGTTTCAAGGTGATGACAGGGCCTTAGTGGCTGGACGGAACAAAATAAACGAGTCTTTTCAGCAAAACCGCAACGAAACCAATGAAGAGGAAATTAAAAAGGTCCTAGCTACATATTTTTGAGTAATTATAATTGAAACTAAAGATATAGTTCTATAATTGTAGATGATTAAATTAGCAGTAGAAGTAGACTACGAGCTGCGCACGAATGTCATACAGGCTAAACACAAAGAAGACAACGTTTTCGGTCAGTAAATATTATATAAATAGTTGGCTATTTACTCAAAGCCACAATTCTTCCAGAGCTCCGTATAACGCCAGAAACAACGCGCCTGGACAATGTAGTCTTCAATCCCGATGCTGTCATCGAAGCACCGCGCAGACGACGAGTTGACAAGTCAGCAGGCTGTTGCGGTGGTGGAGCAGCTATGGCAGCGCTTCAGGCCGAGGTAGACGCGCGTAATAAATAAAAATACATTTTGTGATTATTAGCAAGCTAATCTAACTAAAATTATATATATTTCTTATAGCAACAACATATAAGTCATTATTTGGTGTGTTTTTTCTTCGACTTGTGTTTTCTCTTAGTTTTGCTCTTCTTCTGCTTTGACTTGTGCTTTTTGCGTTTGCTGTGTTCATCCGAGGAGCTTTCATCAGAGCTATCAGTGGAAGATGATTCACTATCATCAGAGGAGTCACTACTCTCGGAGCTGCTGGATTTAGTCCGTTTTGATTTTTTCTTAAATACACGCTCGTCTTCAACAGCTACGCGTTTTCGATCCCTTGAGACATTTTCTGATTCCTTTTCCCTGTGCTTTCTTTCCACTTGGCGTCTCTCGTTTTGTGAGCTCGTCTGTGCTCTATGAGGAGGCATTTAAAAATATCTGTTAGTTAAATAATCAAATTTAAGAATAATTAAGCTACCTGTGATGTCTATCCTCACTTCTATTGTGTTGTTTTTCCCAGCGTCTACGCTCTGGCGAGTACTGAGAGCCTCTATGGAGCGATGCCGGTCGTCTACGATCTATGTTTCGGTCTTTCGATCTGGATCGTCGTCTTTCATATCGAGCATTGGTTTCCCTTGACCTTGAACGTTGTGTATTATTGCGTCGACCACGATCTTCGCGTTCTCTTTGCTCTTTGTGCCGTTGCTCACGTGCCTTTCTGCGTTCCTCCGAAGTGATTTGACTTTTCTGTTCGTCGTTTCGGCTTCTATCGCTACGCCGGCTTTCATGCTCTCGTCGATCTTCTTGTCCTCTTCTTTTTGGTTTACTCTCGTGTTTTTTGCCATTCTTTTCTCTCAAGTTATTAAAGTCCAATTGACTATCATCACCAATGACGCCTCGTCCTTTGCCCCGCCAAGTTACTTTCGACACGGACTGAGAGAAGTCCACGTGTATCCGGCGATCGTCAATCAGCACATTGTCCATCTTAAAATAGGCCGCTTCGCATGACTTCTGATCCTCAAACTCTACAAAAGCGTACTGCAAAGAATCGCCTGTCTTACGGTCTCGTATCACTTCACAGCCTTTCACAACGCCAAACCGGCTAAAAATGATTTCCAAATCATCGTCTGTTGTCACGGGATTGAGTTTGCACACAAAGAGCACGTTTTCTGGTGGCGCCATCTCAGCATCGGGTAGGTCCCCCACAATTTCCAGGATGGTAGCACGTGCTTTAGCCTCCCGTTCAGCCAATAACTCCTGCATCTCTTCCATAGTTTTACCATTGGTCTCATCAATGTCTTCGTCTGCCGCGATGCGTCCATTTTGAAGTCTTTCTGCACTTGGAGACGGAGAACGGCTAGGCACTTGAAAACCACGCGGATTTGGGAATGGATCTTCGAGAACGACTGTATGAGTAATGCGAATATCCTGATAGGGACGAAAATTATCGTCTACAATGGTATCGTTTAGCTTTCGTAACAATTCGTGTCCCTCCACAACTTCACCAATCACGCAATGATTTCCATCCAACGAAGTTAGGTTTTCGCCCAGTGTAAAGAAGAACTGCGACCCAACTAGATTTTTGCCAGCACTGACCAATGATAGCATGCCCGCACTTGAGTGGTGTATTTTCGGTATGTATTCGGCCTCGAAAAAGCGTTTCTGTACGCCTTCCACGACGCCCCAAACAGAAGAGCCACCATTTCCGAGGCCACTGGGATCACCAGTTTGGGCTATGAAGCCTTGCTGCACGGTATGAAACAAGTTGTAGTTGTAGTATTTTAGCTGGCATAGTTTAATAAAGTTGAGACAGGCAATTGGTCGCTCGTCAATGAACAGGTCAACTGTTAAGTCTCCTAGTGTGGTCTCAATAACCACCGACATAGTACACTTTTGCAAAAAAAGGAAAAAACTACTATTTACAGAAACAAGCGGTAAGGTTGTGCTTCGTCCAAACAATGAGACCGTACGCTGAAATCCAAAAATAATATAATATACTGCAATTTGAGCTCCTCCAGCCAAAAATGAAATATATCCAAAAAGATTTTTAAAATATTGAACTGTAATTAGATTTTGCAATTCAAATTTCATATTTAAAAATAGTTGAATTTATATATTAAATATGAATATCATAAATGAAGGCAAGCTAGAAAATCTGCTTATCCCTGGCTTCCTAACAATAGTTGAGTAGCCCTTGCTTATCGATATTTGATCCCTGGTAGATATTTTTTATGTCGCCATTTTGATTATAGGAAAAATTGTGAAAGATTCACAGTTGGCATACGGGCTAACACATATTGTAGAAACGAGAAAATTCCCAAAAATTTTCTAGATATATTAAAAGAGTTGTTAATAAGTACCGGTTATTGTGTTATAATTGTGCGTCGAAAATAAGTAAAATGCCCGAAATCGGCAAGAAAATTAACGAGCTGCGAGTCTGCGATTTAAAAGACGAGCTTGAAAAGCGCAAGCTGGAGACTGTTGGTCCAAAGGCTGTGTTAATCGAACGTCTTGAAAGGGTATGTATGCACGAGACAATAGTGGCCAACACCACTACAACAGTGAGTAAAATTGTAGGCACTAAAAGAGGAGGGCGTCGACCCCAACACACATTTGATTGAATCGGCTTCTAAGGCAAAGAAAGCCATGCCGGTTCCACTGAAAGAAGCGACAGCCGATGTTAAAATTAAGGAGGAGCCAATTGATCCTGAAGAAGAACCACAGGCAGCGAGTAATGAATACGATGGGAGTGGCGAAGGGGAAGACAGTGCTCATCACGCTGACGAGGACGGACATGAAATAGACCAAGTTGGCGATGTCGATGATGTATGCGTTATATTAGACGACGATGAAGAAGAGGACGCAGAGACATTCGAACAGGCGAAGAATGGCAATGAAGAGACCAATGAAGGAGTGGTAGCCGCTGAAGGCGAAATTGAGCCTACAGCCGATGAGGAGATGCAAGAAGAGAATACAGGTGACACTGTAAACATGGACAATGACGAGTCCATTAACTTGACAATTGGAGAAGAGGAACAAAAACTATTACACGATGAGGTAATTTATATATACGTATATTTATTGGTCATCTTCTAAATTAAATTTATCATTTCAGGCCCCTGACGATAAGTCTATTAAGTCGGGTAAGTACATATACTTCGTCAACCCCAATATATAACATTGGGTATAAATATATATCATAACTATATATACACACTGTTATGAGCACTGGTTCTATACTAGACTGATTAAATTAGGTTTTTAGTGCATTAATCAAAGTGTGTCAATGCCGTTTTTCAGATTTTGTAGTGCTTGAACATATTTCTTGCAACTATACAAATAATTATTGAAATTACAAAAAATTACTGAACTATACAAATATTTACTTTTAGTAAAATAAAAAAAAAAAATAGGATGGATTTAATTTTAAGCATATAGGGACTCTAATGATCCAATACATTAACTGATAACGATTTTCAGTTAAACCGGCAAAAAAATCTGATAAATTGGGTGCAACTGCTAAGGATGGAGATAAAAAGATTCACAAGGATGATGAAGGCGCTCGTTCAAAGAAGAAGGATGAAAAATCCACAGATAAAAAGGATTCTAGGTTGGTACATACTCTCAGTGTAGTTTAAATCAAGTCTTATTACAATTCTGATTACTAACATTGTTTTCTTCTTTTCTTTTTACTTTATTTTCTATGAATATTTTGGACTACATAGCGACCAAAAATCGGTTTCCAAATCGTCGAATCAAAAAGACGATAAAGGTAATTTATGTTACTTTTGCACCAGGAAGTTCAGTGTGCTTGAAAGGTTATACATATAAGTTGGTTAGGCAACGCATGATCTAAGTAAAAGCTTGCGAAAAAAAAAACACCATTTGCGGCACACTTGTAAGATAGTGTGTAAGAGAGTGTGAATTTGGTTGGGAGTGGAATGGACGTAACTGGAAGCAGAGCAACACAGTTAAAGGAATCATCTCTGATGGGTCGTAGACCACATAAGACGTAATAAACAGAAATCGCCCTGACGAACCATGACTGACCGTTGTCCATGCTAGATGCGAAGTGCAATGACTTTTTAGGATTTCCAGCTGTCCGACGATTTGATTGTATTCGGTTCAATGCATGAAGAAAGTGTCCATACTAAAACGATTCGCAGAGAAGCAGTTGAATTCCACAGAAGAGATATTTGTCAAAAGGTTGTTCAAAGGGTTCTTCATTTCCTGTGTCCTGAACAGCGGTGTTTAATCAACCTGTAATGTGGATTGTCAATCCCTGCTCACAATCTAAAACAAGCATTGGCCTTTTAATGGACTTTCTTGTTAAATGGTGGCAGAACGATGAATTCAACGTTATTGGCGGCGATTTGAGGAACATGTAACACTTTGGAAACTGGTGAAATCTTCATGAAGGTTGGCGATGCGATGGTTTTGGCAGTCCTTCATCTACATCCTTCTTCCTCTGAGGGCGAGACAACAACGACAGTGTGGAATCAGAAGCATCAACCCAATCAAATTCACACTCTCTTAGCTTTCGTAGTGCGCAGTTAACCACGATGTACTTTTAATGTAGTCAGATTCAGGTTCGTTATATCAATAATTTACGATACAACAGCAAGCAGCAGCAGCTACAAAGTGTGCGTTTAAAGTGCTTCCCTTAACGATCAATGATAAAAACCAATACCAAATACCAAAACAGTTTTCCAGCCACTCACAGCTCTGACCATAACTCTCTTCCAATATTGTTATTATTTACATGGAACTTGCAGAGAAATCATCGACAACAGCAACGGGTGCAGCATCGGCATCATTGGGTGCCGCTGCCAACAAGTCAGGATCGGCCGGAGGTGCAGGCGCAGCTGGTGCTTCGTCCAGTGCTGCTGGCAAGCAGGCTTTGCTGTCACGCAATCTCTGGGTATCCGGTTTGTCAACTTTAACTCGCGCCAGCGACTTGAAGGCCATTTTCTCGAAGTTTGGCAAGGTGATTGGAGCAAAGGTAGTCACCAATACACGCACTCCTGGCACACGTTGTTACGGCTATGTAACCATGTCCTCGTCCGGAGATGCCTCGCGCTGCATTGATAATCTACATCGTACGGAGCTGCATGGTCGAATTATATCAGTGGAGCGCACCAAGAATGAAATCGGCGGCAGCGCAAACTCATCCAAAGATGTTGGTAACAAGGGCAACAACAAGACGAACAGCAAATCCAGCAATGACTCGAAGAAGAAGGATGATGATAAGAAGTCCGGCACCAAGGGAAACGGGGGCGATGAGAAGAAAGGTGGTGACGTCGGTGGTGATGGTAAAAACATAGGTGGGGAATCAAACAACAAGCGCGACGTCAAAGACAAGGACCGCAACATCAAGGCATCGCGTGATGACAAGGATAAGTCGACAACGGGCAGTGACAAGCGCCACGAGCGTGATCACCGCTCTGGAACGGGACACAAGTCACAGCATCGTGATGGGTCCAACGAGCGTCGTTCGGCACGCCAGCCACGAGACGACCGTGAGATCCAACAACGTCAGCGTGAGCGTGAGCGACGCCAACGCGAGATGCTGTCCTATCAGAAGATACGTGAGGAGCGTGAACGCCAGCGCCTGCGTGAACGAGAGCGTGAGCTACGCGAAGAGGAGCGACGTCGTCGCGAAGCACGTGAACGCCAGCGCGTTGAGGAGGAGCGCCTGGCCGAAGAGAGACGCAAGCTGGCCATCGAGCGGGAGCGCCTTGAGCGTGAAAAGGCCGAACTGCTGCGCATGGAGCGGGAGCGTCAGAAGCTGGAACGTGAGAAAATCGAGCTGGAGCGCCTTGAATTGAAGCGTCAACAGATGAAGTATGATAAACGTAAAAGCGTTGCACACACAACGTTATAAAAAAAAAAAAAAAAAAAAAAACAACAAACACCATATTTATTTTTACATATTCTCAAAAGGCATTTGGCCTCGTAAATTAAGTTAAGTGTGTTAAGTTGCAGCAGCCACGTTGTTTCTTCAACCTCAACTAAACTGCCGGGCAGTCTAGGCAAATGCATTTGCATTCATGTATGTTTATGCAACTGCAAACGAACTGCATCCTAGTCTAAACTCTATTTACATATACTTGCCAATTTAAATTTCATTCCTTTAAAATATTTCTAATATGATATACCTTTACTCTTTTCATCTATCCCCACTTGCCACTCCAGAATTATGGAATCACGTGATGATCCCGTTAAGCGTTCGATAAGCAAGCGCACTGATGATCGCTATACAGATGTGTCTGACCGCAAGCGTTCCGCGGTGTTTGATGCTCCACCACCGCCACGCTTTGATACATCATTAGTTAGCTCACGCAAGTATGTTTCGTAAACTCGAATTGTAAATGTAGATTGATCTGAACGTTGTTTCTTTATAGCACCAGTACTTATGACAAAAAGCATGATGACTATGGCTCCTCATCGGCCTCCAAGCGTGGGCTTGATGACTATTCAAGCTCCAAGCGGATTGAATACTCCTCAAACAAACGTAGCGAATACGGAAGCTCCACTGGGACTAAGCGCGGTGCCATTGATGAATACGCTGCGGTGCCTAGTAAGCGCTCTGGCAATGATTATGGAACAAGCTCCAAGCATGATTACTCGTCGTCCACCACCAGCAAGCGTGATGATTACAAACGCGAGGTAGAGGTACGCCATTTGCCGGTTACATCAGGAGGTGTTAGCACAGGTGGCTCGAGTAGCTCATATGTTCACAAGAGCAACACGGGCGGCGGTGCCGGCTCATATGTGCACAAGAACAACACTAGCAATGTCACCGCGTCTTATGGTCACAAGAACAACACAAGCGGTGGAACTGGTGGTGGAAGTGGTCGCTACAATGACGCCGACCGCAGCAACACTTCTAACTATAGACGTGGAGGCGTCGACGACATGTCTCAGTGAGTAAATCAAGATAAACTTTCCTAAAATGAAGACACCCAGACATGATTTTTGTCAATCATTTCAGTAGCAACAAGCGTTATGATAACTCGACTAGCGGTGGAGCAACCAGTGGTTATGGCAGCAACTCGAACAACGTTAACATATGGGCACCATCCAGCGGCGGTAGTGGCAGCGCCCATCTGGGTGGAGGCGGTGGCCCGATGAAATCTTACAGCAACAATGGAATGTCATCAAATATGCATGGCAATAATTCGTGGCAAAAGTCGGCCACTATCGATGACAACTGGCGTCCAATGCAGACACAGAGCCGTTTTGATCGCAGCTACAACGAACGCTCCAGTGGCTATCAAGGCAACAGCGGAACTGGTGGAATGTACGGTGGCAGTCGTCCGGCACAGGATCGCTATGGCGGCCAAGTGGCACGCTATTAGCTTGCTCTGCTAGCGCCTACATTTAATAAGTCAACTGAAAATCCTGTCAACGCACTATCCCAACAAACTTGATGATTTTTCCTTGAACGCTTTTGGCGTTTATGTTAATTTCTATTAGTTATATTGACTTAGTATCTAAAATTATATTAAATATCATTAGATATATAATTTATATCGTGTTGTATGTAATATTATGAATTGATGTGAGATGGTGCTAGATGGAAATTCTTGAATGTATGTACGTTTTCATAAGTTGAATCTTAAGTTCGAACGTGGATCACTTATATATATATATATATAGGAAAGGAATACAATTCAAATTTCGAGAAAATCAATTGCGCCATTTTGTATATTTCGGTGACATGGTCAACTGAGTGAAATATCTCAATTCGTATTATTTCATCTTTTAATGATATTCTGAAAATCTGTGAGATTTAAATCATATTTGATCCGTCATATATTAAAAAGACCAATGTCAACTCATTCCACCTGCGTCCTATGGCTTCCAGTATAACCAAAAATTGATCGAAAATCTGAAATTTAAAAGCTCGTTGACTACAATCATTTTATAGAGATCAATTTAGCTTGTCGCCCCGATAAATAATATAAAAACCTTATGATAGAGGTAATGGCTCATTTTGCATGCCACAAAAATTGGCAGAAAATCCAAATATCTTGGATTAAAATGTATATATTTGTGGATTATTTAAAAGACATTCAGAATAATTTTGTTTTTTGCTTTATCTACTCTCGCTTTTATAAAATGTAACATTTTATATACATGTGTATTTACCCGATGCCAAATAGAATGGGCTACGTATAGTATTGAAATAATTCAAAAAGCGCAGAATGATTGAATATTAGTTGCTTGGTGCAGTGACAAGGTGTCTCTCAGTCGTGCTCACACACCCTGAGTACTCTTACTCTGTTTGTCTTTTAATTGTCAGTAAAACACAATTAGTTGGCCATTAGAAAAACTTATATTATTGTATAGATTCAAATCACTGTTGACTTAATTGATAAATAATAGGTATATTAACTGCGCTAAATGGGTCCACTTATGAGCATTCTTCATCTGTTTCTGGGCTTTCTTTTCATCATTTTATCATTCTGCATGTTAAGGTATTAAGCTTAGTCGCTTAGATAAATTAACTAACGCTAACTAATTAACTTAAAGGTAGTTTGAAAAAGTGTACAGCACAGGCGGCATACTTCATATAGTAATACGCCAAAATGTAATACTCCATCTGTCAGTTCAGCTTCCTGTTGTGACATCTTCGGATTTGATGGTCGAACTGGTCACTGGGTCAGCGCCTGCGAGCAAATCAGCATTGGAAGGCACTGTTCTGATCGGGGTTGGGACACTCGGGTGAGTGGCGGGGGGTGCCACTAGTGCCACTGGCACCACAACTGGCACTCCAGAGGTATCTACGCCTGGGGCAGTGCTAATGGTGCGTGCCAGGTTCATTTGCTGGCGCACCAGCTTCTCCTTTTCTCGAGCGGCTCGTAGCTTCTCGAAGTCATCGCCAGCGTCTGGCGCGGGTTCGGCAGCTGCATTGGCCAGCACATCGGCCGAAGTTTTAATGTCGAGGTTTTCGACTGTAAGGACAGAGAGTTGCATTAGCTTCAACTGAAGTAGAAATTATTAGCGATTAATGAAGATTAAGTAAGACGTGCAAAGGCTACAGGGATTACGGCTAGGCAAAATCTAAATATTAATTTGGCGGTAACGAGAGCATTACCTTATCGACAACCTAAAATCGAAGAATCAAAATCGAGTTCAATGCAACACAATAAAAGAACTACTGATGCAAATAATTGCTAAGCTCTGGTTAGTAATTATAATAAACAAGTCAACAGATTTATCAAACCACAAATAAAAGTAATAATAAATTTTAATTAGGAAAATTGAAAATAATAAACGATACCACAACTCCAACAGATATGTGGAAGAATAAGCTAAGGAACGAAATAAACTTAGTTTGGCCAATGCTTGAACTTTACCGGGCGTCACGAACCACCGGAAGTACTGCGGTGCATCGGGTCTCTCACTCGCTTCAAGTATTAACAGTCGAAAAATCGAGTGTATGTGATGTGTTTGTATGGATGTGTATGGATGAAGATCAATGTTAGATGTGAATATCAAAAGCAGGAGAATGAACGCATTGCGAGCTTCATTCGTTGGCACCAGACCGACCACTTACCCGTCTCACGACTGGTTGCCCTGTTCGGTTCAAACAGGGATTTGCTGCTGTCGCCCTGTGGAGAGCTGGGCGCTGTGTCGCCTGCCAACAGTGAGGGACCGTCTCCAGCTGGTGCCGAGGTACTCAGCAAAGCGTCCACTCCACCGGGCGGAAAGAGCGATGGCGTCGGCTCATACTGTGAGTGAGCGCGCTCATATTGCGGCGAGCGTCTGGGTATATCCATTGGCTGGGAGCGTGCCGGATGCTCACCGGCTCTACTTGCAGGCGGCGGCGGTTGCAGTGGCTGGCCGCCAGGTTGCTGCTGCGGCTCACCGGTTGATGGCGAAAATATATCTTTGACATTGGGACGCGGCTCGTAAGGGCGCGTCGATGTGATAGTGGCCTGTTCGTCCACTTCCTCGATGACCTGTTGGGTAATGCGCATGCTGCCCGCCGGCTTAACGGCCGCAGAGCCAGCATTGGCGCCCGTCAAGCTGGCGGAGCTAGCGCTGTTCGGGAAACGGTATTTGCCCGGATCGTCGCTGGGCGTAGCGGAGTTCGGACGGCTTTCGTCGCGACTGAGCAAGCGCTTTAATGCTGATGCCACAGTGTTCACCCGTGAAAGCGTACCCGAGACACTAACCAGGCTGGGCGAGGAGCCGAGTCCCAGACGCGATTTACCATTTCCTGCTGAGAAGTGAATGCCGCTGGCATCGTCTGCCTGCATTGACCATTGTAAATGAGGAAAGGGTAGATTAGTTATAAGAGAGAAAAGAAGAGATAGAGGGAATTTAAAGTGAGCATAGGTTACTTGAAACCAATTGGTGCAGTTTTCTTTCTGGGGTGCACTAAAGCAACTGGAAGCCGTGCATTGCGTAGTGCAGTTAGAGGCTGTAGGCAAACTCATTACTGTTAGAATCAAAAGTTAGTATGCAGTCTTATAGCTTATAGAACATTTACACAGACACCACAATAGATTTACAACTAGGTTGGTTAATGATAATGCTCAATGCATTCGATATGGATCTGACTTTGTTCTACGGCAGGTTTTGATTTCATAACTTTGATAGAACAATATTTTTTAATATCCATAGAATCCACTGTTCATTTCATTAGCGTTTTCAATTTCATTTTAGTTTTAAACTAAATCTTAAATAATACATAACTACCAAACACCGTTGTGATTTGAAATGCCAATGATCGATTTGACTCCGAAATGAAATACATTTTTGAGTTAATTACAGAGAAGGTTAAAAAATACGTATACATTTGATAATTATTTGTTTAGATTTGGTTTTCCTCCACGCCATTTTCATGAGGTACGTTTATGAATGTACATTTAGTTAAGATAGACAATTAGTTGGTGCCAATACTTCGTATTGCTAGTGAATGCTGCCAACGTTTTGATTCTAACCTCCTCGTCTGGAGCAGCCTTGGAAAGGTCATAAGTAACTTGCTGCATGGTTGGCCCTTGCGGCTGCTCATTGGCAGTCGGCTTTGAGCCAGAGGCAACGTTGCCATTGTTACCAACCATTTCATCAATTCGTACAGATGACATGTTCGAGGGCATGGCCGCATTCTTCGGCACATCGATTTTGGCAGTCGAGGGTTCCGGATGATTCTCACGAAACCGTTCCGCAGCAATGGTGTAGGGCAGCTCATTGGGAAATACCTCGTCCCAGTACTGATCCTTCAGTAGCTCAGGGTGATCATGATGCATTTCATCTACAATTAAATAGGAAACTTGCAAATTGCGATCCACCATCCAATTAACCTGGGAATTGTATCAGTTATCGATTGATTTAACACTTCAAGCTATCGATCTACCTCAAAATCATCATCGTCCTCGCCAAAAGGATTAATCAGGGACTCGGCCACCTTCAGCCAACCCATGTAGAAGAAGAACTGCAACGTGGTGAACACTGGGAAATACAAATCTACCTTATTCAGGTAGCTGCTGCCGCCAACGACTTTGCCATCCGTCCACTGCTGACCCATGCAACAGGTAAGGAAATATGAGTAAACTGCCAGAGTAACTACCTGGGTGTAAACCAGGGGCACACTGATCGTATCATAGCTAATCAGTAATCCGCACTGTCCTCGGAATTTGTTCAGCTCATCGATGATAGTTTTCACAGCGAAATCGTCTCTTATGCGGCCCTACATATGCATATATATAATATTTTTCAGTTAGTTAATTATTAATTTTTACTCTCGCTATATTACCTCTTTTCTTGCTCGAGTAATGATGCTCGCCGCCCAGACAATGGGCAACCAGTGCTTCGAGGGTCGTGGAAATGATTTGTTCATGGTCTCAATGATGGTGCGTTCATTCTCGTTGAGCAGGCCCGCCTCCACCAGATTGTTGAGGCCAGGAAATCGTTTCTTGACGCGAGGCGACACATTGGCCAGCACCATGGTCAGGCACAGGCAGACGTAACGCATGATCGTGCGACGCATGACGCGACCACGCTCATCCTGGCCATGTACATTGGAGCTGACGAAGACGGCGATGGGATCTGGCCACGGGATGGAAGTGTACTGATTCCACCAGCGAGTCATCACGATGGACACATAGAAACCCAGCACAAAAGACAGCGGTATGAGATCACGATAACTATTACAATAGGCGACGATCGCCTCAAAGGTTCTAAATACCAAATAGACTACAATAAATATGTGAACTAACTATAGCTTTTGAGTTCACTTACTCTTTCTGGGCTTCATTCAGCGCAAAGCGATAGACCAAATTAAGTAGATAATATAATGTTAGAAAGGCCAACAGATCCAGCCAGACCAATTTGTAAATGCTTCCGCGCCATCTACAAGAAAACCGAACGTTAGTTTATAGCTTAAGACGTATCCGATCATATTTATAAATAGATCGCACACGACAGAATTGTTGATTCTTAGTAACTCTACTAATATTCCATCATTTATTGACTCCTACTAATCGCACGTAAGGTGCTATTTTATTAATGTGCGGCACAGAGTCTGGCATGTGTTTACCAATATTTCTGCAGCTGTCAACGTCATCGGCCTGATATTGAGTAATAATCATGCCACCGCCTAAACGTCATAAAAACAGGCATGTCTATGTATATGTTATATATATACTATATAAATTCGAAAACGTCCGATCTAGCCATCATTTGAAATGAAAAGCTCACTAATTATAAAATAAATTCTTATCAAACATTTGCGTGATAAAAACACAAAAACAAACATATAATCATTTATCATAAGCAAATGACAAACAAAATTTGACTTTTATCAGTTGCCCAAAAAGATTTCAAGGTCTGTCCTAGCTGATAAATTTAATTAAAATTTCTCGTATTCCCAGTCAAGATTACTCGAGTTCAAAAAACTTCACAGGGTATATATTTGTACAAGTTGCTAAAAATTATCATCATTATTAGTTTACTTGTATTTGATTTCTTTTAATTATTTGTTTGCGTTTGCCTTTCAATATCAAGTGCATAATGTATTAAATTAGCAAAACCGTTTGATTATCGTCAATCTAGGCTGGCCGGTTCATTGATTAGCAGGGACAATCAATGCCATCTGACACTATCAGCGGATCAGTCAAATAAATGAACTACTATATACTAGCTTGTTTGTGTCATATATGTAGATACACATGCTCATAGATATGGCTAACAGCAGCACTTGCTACCAATTATTAAATTATATTTCAAATTACACGCATGACAGATGTCAAATGCGGCTTAGATAACACTGCAGCAGTCACTGTTTATGTAAATGTGGAAGTGTATCTGTATCAGTATCAGAGGCAGTGCCAGACTCATGGGTCATGAGTAGGAGTATCATGTGTGGGTGGAGTTGTTGCCGCTATCAGCGGAACTACAATCTAATACCCGTTAGTTGTGTGTGCTCGTTGTGTATGCATGGAAAATTCTATTATTTGCATTAGTTGCAATTGTGTGCTGTCGTCTGACGACTGACTGCCGACTGTCACTAGCTCAATTGGTCAGCTCGAGCGAACTGTGTCAGTTCTTTAATTAGCACTCAACTTGCAATTTTTACACGCCTCGCATTTAGCACTGTAATTCGTGAATATACAACTTGTTTTTCATACACCCATACAGCAATTTGATAGGAGCACTTGAACGTTGGCCGTGTCTGGGGTATACTATTATTTACTTTCTCTTCTTACTTAATTGCTTTAACACAAATTTTCGCATCAACTTATTCAATATTGCATTCTCGTTACTAATCAAATTCCCAAAGTTAATTTTGTTTTATCAGCTAATAAATCTGCTCAATAAAAATTAGCTGAAACAGCTGGTTTTTTCGTTTATATTGTTAACTTTTTAATTGAATGCTGATGGAACTTTGTGAACATCTAACACTGGCCAGCAGGCTTAAGTAATATCAATTGAAGGAGTACTTTTTCAAACTCTTTAACTGTAGATTAAATTAAAGTTTAGCAAGCAGCTAACAGATAGAGGATAGATGTTAAAGCGTTATTCTAGCTTTAAATTCTGATTCAAATTTTCTAATTTATACATTTTTAAAGTTTTTACGCATTGAAAGGGAAGTCAAATTAAAACTATTTTAATAAAAAGTGTACTATTTTATACTACTCTTTTTAAAAACTTTCAAAACACGTTAAATGCTGATTTGATGAAAGATAGCCGTAAACATTAAATAAAAAAGTCATTTTAGATTGTATTTCTCTATTAGTAATCAAAGATAAAAATAATTTCATTGATAAAAGAACGAAAAGTAATTAACAGAAAAAGGTTGTGAAAGTTTCTTAGCTATATATTGTATACTTATTTATATCTTATATAACTTATGTATATAACATTTATCACTTACCTGAGAAGCAGTTTGAGAAAACAGCCAAAGCCACGACACGTGGCCACTTCACCTGTATATGTTATTGTCATTTTCGTAACTTGTCTCTAATTGGCTCCTTATATATTTGCAGTTGAGATTTCAGTTTTTGTTCTTTAAGTCACTTTATTATCTTTATCACATTTCCCGATTTTTATAGATGCACATTTTGCTCGTGTTTCATTTTGGCTTTGCCAGCAGGAAGAGTCTCTAAACGAAACAAGAGATATATTATGTTTATTATTTTAATGATGCTCATATAGTTGACTTAAGGTAGTATAATTAAAGAGAACAACTCGAAATTTATAATTCTTATGTAACTTGCACATACTGACTGCGCACTGACTGCATCTGTTAGAGCTTCTCTAGCCATGGCAACAGCCACGATAATAATGCATTTGAAATTCAACAAATCGATATTTCCAGTTAAAAGTGAATTAAACATGCGACATTAAAAACAAACAACGCGGAACATACAACCGAGCTGCATGCATTGCATTCTATTTAACATTTAAAAATGCAACAGTTACAAGCTGATTAAATTAATTGCGGCAATTTAACAAATTGTAGGCTGACGTGGAGTAGCTCCAAGCTCATCCAAAGTGTCGATATACATATATGTATATAAGATATCTATATGACATTTCTATCACATATGTATATAACCTATCTATATGATATGTGATTGAAATTGACGCAAGTTTAGCTCTGACAGATCGCGTGTGGGCGATGCCATTGTTGCTGCAGCAATTCGAACTGAAGGCGTCAACCGAGGGTCAGCCACATTACTACGAGAGCTACGAGTGCAAATAAACGAGTTGGAATTGAAATCGTTAGATGTTGCCGTCATTCCATAGTTCAGACACCGTGTATTCATTGGAAATGCAAGTGCATGAATCTTGAACTTTAAAGCGACAATTGAAATGTCTCTTTGAGCTAGTTAATCTGAATGACTGTAAACTATCTGCAAGAATTACCAAATTGATAATAATCGATTTCAACTTAGATAATTATCGAATTTTAATCTTTCAAAAGGTGATCTACAGTCATAATTCATTAATTTTATATCCATGATCACATATTATACACAAGCAGTCGTGCTCTCCGGTTTAAGTAAGCCTATAAATATTACTTCTGTTTAATGGTATTTTATGTACATATAGGGAACTTTGAGTACATACGCATGTGGCAAGAAAAACGCGAATGGTGTACTTAATGATGATCAAAGATGAGCTCATATCTCCGATTACGAGTGGGAAAAGTCCGAACTCAGTGAACAGAGCATGTTGATGAATTTCCGTATAGAAGAGAACAAATAAATAGAGGCATTCCGCGAACCGGTGAGCTAATGATCGACATAGACAGCACGAGCTGAGCTCAGCGCTTCAAAAAATTCAGTATACGTGTGTGATTGTGAAATGTAGGTGTGTGTGTGTGTGAGAGTGTGAATGTGAATGTGAGCCGGGCTTTTGCTTTCGGGTCTGGATCATGACATCATCCGTTGAGTTGTATTACGAATGGACAGAAGACAGAATTGGTAGAACTTTGTACACATTATATAGACGACTACAAATACAGCCATTCTCTTATTAGTGTTATTTATTTGCTTTTCTGGTTCGTAAATCAGAACCAAATCAAAATTTTGACGTAGTCATAATACTATTAATCATAAATATTGAAGCTGGCTGCTGATTACCAGGTAGCGCTGATATGCTGATAGGCTTAACTGGATCACGAAGTGCGTGTGCGATCGATTTGCCAGCGTGATCAACTGTGTTTAGTGGGTCTTTATGGTATTAATTTGCACATATGTATGTACATATATTATGATTGTAAGGCTTGAGCATATTATGAATATGTTTTTGATAAGCAAATGACTCACTTGATTTTTGTATAACTGTGTTTCTTTTCGTACAAATGAAACAAAGAGCGAGTTTCGAGTTCCGAGAAGACAAAGTCCGATACAACAGTCAAATACAATGGTAATTTATCAAGTTTGTGTCAATTGGGTCATACAAATATGCAAATATATACATATATGTACGATTGTATTCGTCAAAATATTCTTTGAGTTATCAGTTATTCAAGCAAATTTACAGGGTATCTCAATTCCAAAGAGTGCACAACTGCATTTGGTATTCAATTCAGTATGAATGGCATTCAAACATGGGTATATTATGAGTAATATGATATATAAGTAAACGGTATCATCTAATGTATTCCCTGATTGCAGAAATCATAAAATGTAGCAAATATATTATTTTACTCTATTGCTAGAGAAAACTTCTTACATTAGTTCATTATAACTACAAAATAGTTGATTCAATTAAAAATAGCTCTAGTAAAAATCTTATCTTGGAGTTAATTATTATTTTTTATTACATCCTCTGAATGCAGGGTATCTGCCTGTTGAGCATTATTTATTTCTAACTGCATTCGTGCATTCTATTCCGTGGCGCTCAATGAATGCGGGTTATCGAATGGCAACAAAGAACTTTTATTATTACTAATCTACTTTTACTCATAATGTGCAAACTGACCTTATTTACCATTATTATTATTGTTTACTCATTTCGATTGCTGCAACTGCACGAGACACTCGGAAATGAAGTACTCCATTGCAAATTCAATTTTCAGATTTTACAGTCGTTACAACGAGAACTGTGCCATCAGTTTCAAGCAGGTATATATAGTATGTGTATATAAGAACTATATATCTGTATGCTAAGCTCTTCAGTTGTCTACAATAGTCTCGTGGCTTATATAACAAACCCGTTTAGAGTAAGTATTTTATGGCACTAGAAAGAAAATGGCACATCAAATCAAATTATCATGTCAAGTCAGTCACGTGAGAAATGTTATCATTTGAATAAATGAGAAGTTTGTATTCACGTCATAGCAATGCGAATGACAACAGCATTCGAACTCGATTCGTCGATTCGTCGATTTCTTGAGGTTAATGACATTTTATGCTAAATGTAACCGATTGCTTGCCAGATCGGTGCGTAAGTCTAAATATATATAGTATGCCCACTTGAGGTTCTCTATATATTTACACTGATGCACATACAAACACACGTACACATACATACGCACATCTATGTAAAGGCATTAGTGGAAGGCAAAGGTTTTTACATAATGATATTTTATTGGCATTTGCCTTTTAATGAACTTGCTGACAACTGAGCGCACCCGAACAGCATTTAAATCATTTTGTTTAATTATTATGAGTATTATATTCTTCTTTTTTTTTTTTTTGACAAATTTGGTATTTATAGCATTTTTAGTATTCATTACGAGCGTCGCTGGCGTCGTCGTCGTTGTTGTCTAAGCGAAATTTGCATGCGGCACAAATTTTGAGAGGGCCAAGGGTTAAAAATAAACTTCTATGTATTGGAGTAAATTGTGCTGAGATTGCATATTGACCAACGCGTACTCTGCGATGACTCACAATGCGTGCAGTGGACCTACCACACACAAACAAACACAAACCCACACTCACACTCACATACACACTTTCACATCTATAGTGCAGTCAGCATTTATGTTAACAAAAGTAATTTTTTTTTCTGCAGTAACCAAAATATTACGCATTACTGTGGGGAGTATGCGAGATTTTGCACAGTGCTCTTAAGATTTCCAACTTTGTTTTAGGTGAGTTGAAATCGATTTGCTTTCGCACTACGCTGAGCATCAACCGGATGCAATTTGAGAGTCACGCGGCTCTTACGTCTATAGAAGTAAGTATGGGTTAGCTGTTAGATATGCCCGATTGTTTACACAGTTATTAAATCACGGCATGAACACTTACTATGGCCAACTAATACAGTTGCATGTTGTAACTTTAATTTTGAACGCCAAGTCACGTGAATATGAAAACTAAACAGACTCAGGTACACGAGGTATGAGCAGCAACAGTGACAGCAACTGTAACTCCACTTCGAATTCACCAAAATAATGAAAAAAAAATCCAAGACGCTGACTATGACGCTGACGCTGGCTGTTGGCTACCGTTGTTATTGTTATGTCTTGGTGTTTCTTTCTTTGCTTGGCCTTTCTGCTTCACTATTTCGATGTCGGTGTTGTTATTCTTCACCCACACACACACACGCACTCACACAATCACATACACATAGACGCGAACGTAAACGTACCAGTCATTCAAACAAATCGCGCTCTGTACCCGTTTACTGTCGCACTCTGAGCACTTCCACGCTCAACAACCGACCAATTCAGACTGAAAACACAATGCAAAAACACCAACAGAACTGGGAACACTTTGCCGGCAGCTGTGGCGAAACCATTACCCATACCATATACCTACGCCAAGCTGAGAGAGAAAAAGAGAGCGCAATAGAGAGCGCGAGCACAGAATGGCGATAAGCCAAGCACAGGGTGGGATTTGGCACTGCTGGTGGAAGGCGCTGAAATTTGCTCAAATATATTTTGATTTCTCTTTGATGTGACTTATCATAATAAGATAAAAAAGCTGATGAAATTCGTATCTTCTAAATGCTGAAATAATTATAGAAATATACCTTGAATATTAACACATTTAAAAAAATAAAAAACAGATAAGTATATTATGAACTTACACATATATAAGCATTTATTAACATTTCAGTGAGTTACATGTTTCGTAAAACATTTATAATAATAAAATGTATAATACGCAATATATACACTATAAATATATAGCATATAATACACACTACAAAGCTATTATTATTATAGTCTATTATACATTTTATAAATATACATATATTTATATTAAAATAAAATATGACAGCGTGGGTTTCATACCTATTTTTCTCGAAATTTGTAAAATATCGAAACATTTTTTTACGTACAGGTAAGCAAAACAAAACTGGGCAATGCTGGATTACATCTCTGTTAAATGGTGTATACTTTTAGGGATATTACAATTGTATTTACAATGCATATATGCATAGATCAGACTCAGTTATCTTGAAGACTTGCAAACATATTAATTGCTGGCAATCGCTCGTAATTTGATTTGATTCTAGTTTAACTTTATTCTTTATTCTACTTTATATTACTAAAGAGCCGGCAACAGGTATATTAATTATGAATATTATCATTGATTTATAATTTTTAACGTATATCATAGCAGGTCCACCTTAAATTAATCAACATATTTCATAGTTGGTATTTTAAAAGTTGTTATCATTCAAATTTTCTGTATACATTAAATGTCCGCGGAAGCTGCTCAGAGACCTAAAGTTCCCTTCGTACTTCTATTTATGTAATCTTCGCATATATATTTTAGTTTTGTTTATAAAGTATAGAAAACCATTTGATTTTTTGAATATCGGAATATGACATCTTCACAAGCTTTGAATTCACTTCATTTTTTGTACAATTGTACTATTAAAAATATTTATACGTCTGTTTCATTTTTGGTTTTTGTGATTTATGTAAATGAAATAAAAATTTAACTGAGTTAAATATTTCTATTGTATTTCAACAACTGAAAAAAGATTATAAATAAAAAGCACTTTATAATTTTTAAATGTTTTGTTACTTTATTATCTCATTTAATACATGTATTTTATTTTATTTTAAATTTAAATTTAAATTTATGTTTTATTTCAATTTAATTAATTACAATTCATAAGTTTCACGTTTGACGCAATTCCAAAAATTTCCATCAATTTTTTCGATTACTCGTAAAAATTGCTTGCTTTTCGAATTTGTGATTTTAAATAGTTTTTTTTTTCTCTTGTTTTTGCATATTTAAAATATAAAACTTTTCACTTAAACTCGTACACATTCGATCGAACTTATGAGAGACTAATGACTTATGTTTAGTTGTTATTTAAATATTAGGAAAGATTTCATGATATAAGACTTTCGTTTTTCATTTAGTATTTTACAGAGAAATCAGCTTCAACGAAGAATTTTGAAAAGAGTTGACAGACTGTAATATTCGTAGTTATGTACATTTGAGACTTATTTGAAGTGGGCAATAACTAAACTATGTTAAACATTAAAAAAAAACTGTCACATTTTGACTTAAGCATTAGGATTTCATATATTACTGGGCGGTCCGCGGTGCGCACGCTGTCCATGCAACGTGGATGAATGTCTAGAGCCGGGTCGGGAATGTACAATTGCATAATCGTTATCAATTGGAATAGACCTTCGAAGTAGTACGTTGATAAGTTCAATACAAAATCAATAGTTAATTATAATATATATATATGAATGTATATATATGTATGTGGCATATTTCAGTAGAGAATCTGAACAGTTTAGTTAGCAAATATCATTAAGAAGGACGGTTAGTGGCTTCGGGTGTGGCCCAATGGAAACTCAAAGTTCTAAAGGTAAAGTTAGTCGTAATTTGAAACAAAATGCAAATTATCAACGGTTAATTACAGTTGCAGTACAAGGCACGAAATATAGTCATTCTTCATTTCATTTATAATTTTTTGCTTGTGAACACAAGTTGTGTTTTTTGTTTTGATTGTTTTGTTGTAGATGTTGTCCAGCAGGGCGGGCACTTCAGTAGAGTTAACAATAGATATGAGTTTAACAAAATACGATACATAGATACGGTACAAGGCTGTTTAGACATGCTTTATATATATATGTTTGTGTGTGTGGCTGTGTCTGTGTCTGTGTGTTGGCTACCAGAAAAATATTTAAGAGCAGAGCAGATGCATATCAAGTGTAGAATAGAGCTTTGTGTGTGTTTGTGTGTATTGTTGTAGATCAGCTTAATATCTATCAGACCTATTTGAGTGTATCGTCGAACCACCGCTAGTATAGCCCTTGTGCGCATCACGGCCATGCAGCGAGTACCGGGAGCCATACTGACTGCCGTGCCAGCTGCGATAAGGATCGTATTCCTCAATGATCGAGGGCTCCTTCTCAATGATCTACATAGAAATAGATTGAATATGTTAATTACTCCAAAGTAAGTAATTGATACCATTCTCACCTCTGTATTAGCGCAGCTACAGCTCATGGCAGTGCAGAGGAATATGTTCATTAGCAACATGATGAGGAACAGAACGCCGAGTGTTATGGCCAGCCACAGCAGCCAGCTGGGTCGGATGCCATCCTCGCAATTGGGTGAAATAACTGCAAGTTTTATAATAATTTCATTTCAATTGAAAATCATTAATCAAGGAAGCTTTCTTACGTCGTGCCTCGGCGGGATCTAGAACGAAGACCGTTGTGCCCGCAATGCTGGAACCTTCCTCGTTGGGGCCAAACTTGCGTGGACCATTGCCGCTGCCCTTTGTGAAGCCAGCCAGTGCGACTTGACTGCAATCGTCAATCTCTACGCAGCGGCCATAACACTGTATGACATCGCACTGCAGATGCACCTCAGATCCTATCAAGAAATCACAAATAATAATCAAGATCTTTGATTTGTGGCAATCTACCTACCCTCGGGAAACTTGAACATGGAGTCTAGTGTTGCCTCAGCCGCACGGCCATCGATCGTGGGCACAAACCGACTCATAATGTTGGGATCATAGGGGCAGCTATGCATAAAACAGAAACCGTTAGAATTGCCGATAGAATGCCTAGTGGAAGACTGAGCTGCACTTACCCGCGATCGTCTGTCAGCTCAAGGGTGATGTTCTTCTTGTCAAAGGCGAAGCAGTTGCCCACACGTAGGCCATAGGTATCTAATTATTGAAGAGAGTCTTGATTAGTGATTTCTGTTGGCAGTCGCTCAACTGTGTTGATTACTTACCGTTTGGCTTGGAGAACTCGGCGCGTATCTTGTACTTGTGGCCGTAGACGGTTTCACGCACGCGGTGATCGTTCTCCAGAAACTTGAGAACGACATGGGCATTGTCATCGCTGTGAATTTTCAATGGAAATTGAAAATAAAAATGAATGTGGCACATTAGCTAACGACTCTCTAACGGCCCTTGTGTGAGCTTCCACAATTACTCAGTCGCTGCAATCTGTGCAGTCGTTGCAGCGTGCACCTGCTAATTAAAAGCGCAGCCAATAGACCCGAAAGCTGCAGCCCACTGTGGCTCGCTTGCAGTTTCATTATGCATTATGCAATTGCCGGTCATTACGTTATAGGTAGTTGCGCTTTATGCCAAATAGACGGGCATCGACATGGACCAGCGTATACCATATTATATGAATAGTTTTAATTTTCACTACCTTGTTTCCCGTTTTGTGCATTTCTGTCAATTTTTGTTTTTTTTTTTTTTATTTGATTTTAGCTTTCAGCTTGTGTTTTCCTGTGTGCCGTTAACAGAGCGCAACAATTTGCAGAAATTGTTAATTTTTTTTTATCAAAGCCAAATATTTGTCTAAATTGTTTTTCTATTTGCTTTGAACGAAAGACTTAGACAACGAACTTGCGCAATTCAGAGTTGTGGCAAAGTCATTGGCATTATGCAAATGAGGCTAAGGCAAATTAAATTGTTTCTTCAACTACAGATTGCGATCTTTAAGAGGTACCATAAATAATTTACCGTTCATTTGAGTCAGTTGTGTTCATGCGAAATAATTTGGCTGGAAAGAAGAACAGAATTCCATGGAAACAAACGCTAATGGCCTTGAGTTCTATTTAGCGCTGACTCGTATATAGAAGATCAATATAAAAAAGTGCTATAGAAAGGCAACACCTACGAGCACCTCTGTATTTATATATCATATAAATATGTGTATACGTATGTATATACGTATATATATCAGTCAGCATAATTCGATCTTTGATTTCATTTGTTGTGCGCCGATGCCGAAAAAACAAGTTTCATGAAATAATCTGAAATTGGCGAGCGCTGGCAAAACTACAAACACTCGAAGCACTTTGGCCTGACGGAAGCTTAGCCAAATTACAACCATCTACATACGAGCAGTCAGTAGTCAGTAGTCAGTAGTGGTGAGTGCAATTGTCTAGACAGCTACAGGTACAGCTTAGGTAGCCAAACTTACCGAGAGTAGCCCGATTTGCCACAGGTAATCACATAAAATTTATCATCCGCCAGTTCAAGAGTCTTATGCACACGCACCGCCAGCTGTATGGATCGCTCCTCCGTGCGCTAAACAGATAAAAGAGAGAGAGAATGCGAGAGAGAGAGAGAGAGAGAGAGAGAGAGAGAGAGAGAGAGAGAGAGAGAGAGAGGGAGAGTCTATGGTTATTAAAAGTGTATGAAGCATTTATGTTGATTGGGTTTAAAATGGCGCGTTAATAAACTGAGCTGCAGGCGTTGGGAGCGCCTTTTTAGTGATCATATTTATGTTTGGCTTTAGTCTCTTAATACCCATTGGCTTTAATGGTACTTATTGACTATTAAATACAGCTGAGCATACGGCTGCTGTAGTCTGTGGCACTTGTGGCACGTTAATTGTCATTATGATGTAATTGCAGCCCAGCAACAACAAGAAAATGCAAAATGCCGCCAAGTGTGACGCTGTCAGCCAACGCAGTCAGCCAGCCAGCTAGCCAGGTAGCTAGGCAGCCAGGTGGCCCACACTAGATATAAGTACACACATATTTTCCAGTTGTTTGTTTATCTTATTTAACAATTTTCTTGGCCACGCTTAGCATTCGTCTGAACTTCATTGAATCTTATGCTCAGCAGCCACATTAATAGCTGCGCTTTCGAGTTAATGAGTTGGCTGCCTCTCTCAGTGACTCTAACAGACATTTCGGTAATAACATGTTTGCATTTCATTTCGAATGCGGCGAAGCTGGCATTTGATGTAATTTAGCGTTTTAATTGTGCAGCCACATGTAACCAGCCAGCGAGCACACAACGAAAGACTTAGGCGAGAAACTTGCTGCAGCTATTTTTTTTCTGCTTCTAATACTAATACTAGTTGCTCATGCTTATGCAACTGGCTTGGTTGAGTTATTAAAATTGTTGAACTGTCAGCATTTAGCTTCTGCATAACGGCGCTATTTATTGTCATTATTCGAACGCTCGGCTGATGAGTCAGAGTAACCTTGACCCGCAATTGACAGCAATTAAGTAATACAAACAACTTACTATAAAAAGACAGTTGACCAACTGAGCGTGTTTTGTATATGGCAATTACATATGTATGTATATGAATAAGCACAGCATCCTCAGTCTGCTTAATTTACAATTTTTACTTGTCGCAACTGCTAAACCGGTTGCACCTTAATGCCTTTATATATAATGTATAGATATGTATATGATCAAAAAAGATATTTCTGATTTATCTGGTTGACGTCCCACGCCCGCGTGTATCAAATGTGGTCAGCATCTTATGAATGAATTTCTTACTTCTACGGCTCGACTGGGTTCAGTGCTTTTTAGTTGATGACTCAAGAAACTAGATAAGTATATAAGTATAAGTGTGAGTGTGATTAGTTGCAGCATTAGTAGAAGCTGTTAGCAAATAAACACTCGATAAATACCTCAGGCACAGCTGCAAAATAAAATAATATCAATTCAGCTGCAGATCGAGCCTGGCCATTTGTGTCACAATCTGTTGGCCAGCTCGTGCATCAGACTCGAGACCAACTGGCCGAGCAGCTTACAGCTCGCTGCACAGCCGCCATCAGCAACGGATGGGCTCATTATCAAGTTATTATCAAACCGAGTTAAAGTTGAGAAAATTACTTGCGCTGAATTTTCCATATCACATGGCTCGGCGCACAGTTCTCAGCTGTGAGGCAATCGTATTTTAAAAATTGCTCAATAGTAAATTGGCGTCAGATTTGCTGCCTGTGTTGTGCAATTAACATTTGAATGATTATAATAATGCTGCGCCGAGCGGAGAACACACTGTAACACCCATCATAAAATAATGGCAAACAATTTGCGAGTCTGCCGCATGCCCACTCGCAATGCTGTGAAATGGGTTCAAGTACGCCAAACTTCAGCCACAATGGCAGCAATAACAACTTGAACTTTAAGCTAAATTGTTGGCTTGCCGCGGCTTGGGCGTCTTTGCCATTGTCAGCGCCAATTTCATGCTTTGCCAAGTACGGCAATGCGAGGGCTTTGCCATACCAAAACCAAATCAAAGAGATTACGGCGCTGGAGCCGATCTCTGGCTGCGGCTTGGGCAAAGGCACAGGATCTACTTCAGTCTCTGGAGTGTAGGGCCAAGGTCAGCCAAAGTCGAGGCATTTCGAAAGCAATTAAAGCCGAATGAAAATATTTGCCAAGAAATAGAATCAAAATTGCTCGAGAGTTTTGAGTAGACACAAAAAATTCTTTTGACACAAATACCGCGCACACGCCGAACAACGAGAACAACACAACTCGAACAACATCAGCTCGGAATGCTGTCAGAGCTGAAGCTGAAGCGTGGAAAACCTTGTCTGGGCATGTGAACTGTCTGTGGCGCGTCGTCGGCCTAGGCCGCAGCTAGACGCCACCGCGCAGTCGACACTCCCAGGCCACAGTCTCTCAGTTCCTCACTCACTCACTCGCTCAGTTCTTCAATTGTTCAGTTGTCCACCCTCACCCTGTCCCTGGCACTGCATACTCTTCGCAGTCCGACAGACGCAGCTAAAATGAAACTAAAGCTGCCGTCGCGATAAGCGTGATTTAATTTTATGGGGGACCTCCCTTCTTTTTTTGGCCCGCTAAACAGAAGGTGGGCCCAGAGCTGTAAGCCACCTATGCATATGCGCAGGTAAGCCTACCACTGCCAAGGTATTCCGAGACTACCAAAGCAAGTTTATTTATAAAATTGGGATACAGGGCCGGGCTGTGTCAGGCGATTTGACATTGCAATTAATAATGTTGTACTCGCTCGCATGTGTTCAAAACTTTGAACATGACGCGTAAGCTGATAATTTGCATTTCGACACTGTTCAACATGTTGTATTATGAGCGCTTCATAGACACACACACACACACACACACAAACACTCAGAGAAATATGTGTGTCTATGTGTATTTATATCTGCCATATCTACTTACATATGGCTCTGGCTAATGCTAATGGCTCTGCCGGAGCCCAGACTGCCTTTGTCTGCCATTGTTCAACTTGGGGGCTGCTTACCCACACGCAGCCGCCGCCTGTCAACGCCCGTGATGCACGTAGGATTAAACTTGATTTTTATGGCCATCGTTACTATATAGACTGACGACTAGTCGTCGTCGTCGTCGTCGTCGTTGTCGCTTGCATCGCAGCTGTTGCTGATTTGCCTTGATTTGGGGCCAAGACCCAAGTACACCAGATACGAGACTCACTTAAATTTATGGACATGCGTGCCCCAGCCCTTGCCCGTAACAAGGTCTTTGTGGTACGTACACGCAAAGCTAAGATAGGCAAGACTAGAGAGATACCCACTATCTCACTCTTTTACATTAGAGCTATCTTTATATATTGGCATAGACTTCTAAATCTGAAAAGGGCTTGATAGCTCAAAAAGTTTTGACTGTAAGCAAAGTCACAGATACAGAAATAGTCTTCAGGATATAATATCATAGTTTCTATCGGTATGTTTACAATAACCAAGTTTCTATACATATGCATATAATGGATGATCCCTTGGATATAATACCACCCAGTCATTCTGTATACATATAGCTAATTGACGGAATTGAGAACCATATCAGTCTCTGTAGTAGATCTTGTAAATAAAAATAAATCATATACTTCATTTTTAAAGTCTTATTTTAGAGAATTTTTAATGAAGCTAAGAAGTTATGTAATCCGGCGATGATAATCTAGTTAGGTATTGTTGAAAAAAATAAACTGAATGAATTAATCTTGAGCAATTATAACCAAAAAAAAAAAAAAAAAACATTTCAGTCACAATTAACGAGCGTTTTATAAATCATAATTAGATTTGATTTGCGTATAAAAACAACAAACAAACAAATTCATTAAACAAAATCGAAGAGCTATGAAAAAACTCATCAATAATTGTTTAGACTTTAGTCTTGCTCTGAAATAAATAATATGCTTGGCCATTCGTTGAGATCTTAGTTTGATTAATATGGTTAGAGAAGCGTTGATTGGTTATGCTTACATTGCTTCCACTCACGTTGCTGACCAAGATGCCGCAATAGTCGGGCGCGCCCTGCTTGGCCCACAGGTTGAGGCTGAATGCGACCGAGTCGCTGCCATCGCCCATGGCCATGCAGGGCTGTGTGCGATGATCCCGCGCATGGACGGCGCCTGTGTAGCCGGAACTGAACTTCACCTTGATGTTCATTGTGCCCGCCTTGCAAGTGGCTGTGACATGGGGGGCAAACTCGCCAGGCACCGCAGCTGGATCCTGGGCGGTGGCTATCTGTGAAAGGAGAAAGGGAGAACAAAGTGCTATTAGGTTTTTGGCTTTGTTTCGCTAATAACTATGACCCATTTTAGGTACCCTGGGAACGCACATGACAGTAAGACGGTAAGAAGTTTTTAGCCAACTCATTGGGTAAGCATGGGAAGCCATAAGAACACGAGAATTCTAATTAATTTTAATGGTTAGCCAAAGAGTCAGCAAAAGTCGCAATTAATTGCAAGAGGCAGCGGCAACCGACTCGAAAGCTTGGAACTTAGACCTACTGCCACATCGAGTCGCGTTTGTCTATGTGTGCTTGAATTTGAGTTCTTTGGCGGCCAGAGCCAGAGCGGTCTGCACGTTTTGGGCCAGTTTCTGGTCCAGCTCAAGCTCCAGTCGCGCACTGTCAAGGCATTTGGCTTGAAGATAATTTATTGGCATGCTCTCGACTTCGGTTGCCATCGCGTCGTCGTGATAATTGAATTTGTGCTCCAGCTCCAGCGCCAGCCAATTGAAAAGGCAAAGTAAAGCTATGCTGGAACTAGAGTTCCAGACCGTAGGCGCTAGATAAGCAGCACAAAAGTTAAGTAAGTCATGTCATGGCAATCGCACTGAGTCCGCTTCATTCAGCTGCCTTTAGCGTTTGGCTTTTCGGCCACTTCTGATCACGTTCTTGGGAGTCGGCCCTCAGGCAGCGCCTGTCTAAGAAAAGCCGAATACAATTCCCTACGCCTGACATGCCTCATTGATTTATATGTATTGACTTTCGAAAGGTGACCAAAGAAATCCGTTCGAGATGCATTCATTCAACAGCGAATTCGGCAATTGCCACAGCCACAGCCACTGCAACTGTCCAGTCATTAAAACTTTTCTCAGACAGAACCAGAGTGCGCGGCTACTGTGCGTCAAGTGAAATGCAGCGGCGAATCGACCCAATTTTCAGCTGCTGCAGTTTGTGTGTATGCCAAAAAAAAAAAAAAAAAAAACATGTTGGCCACTGTGCCACTTTCTAAGCTACTTTGGTGCTTGATGCCAACTAGAACGTCCACTTTGCATCGCAAAAGGAATTTATAGAGCTGCAGCAGTGCCGACAGAGGCCGAGCTAAAGGCAATTCGCTTCCTTTGTATGCATGTCTGCAATTATATATACATATATTTATATATATTATAGTCAGATCTTTGGCGGCGCAGTTCAATGCGCGCTGCCAACGCTCGAGGGTCACATACAGCACGTAGCAAAAATGCAATTCCAATTTTATATCCAACTTCCAACTGCAACTGCAACTGCAACTGCAACTCCCATGACAATTTGTCGCTTGACAAAATGCAATTGTTTTGTATGAATTTTGCATTTTATATTCAGCTACGGAGACCGCAGAGCTGCAGAGCTGCAGAGCTCTAGAGTCACCTCAGTCAGAGCTAGTCAATTAAAATTGTTTTTGCATGCTCGTTTCGCTATCGTTGGGCTTGTTAAAATCGCAAAACAAAAATTGCTGCCAGCTGTTGGCCTTTGTATTATGCAACACGCTCTGATTGTTGTTGACTTTCCATACAAACAAATTCAAAAACAACAAAAACAAAAACAAAATGCAAAGAGAAAAAGTTCAAACAAAATCGCAAACACTAAAAAAAAGCGAAAATCTCAAACACAATTAGACACTTGCGCTGTCAGTCACGCCACAGCCAGAGCTCCAGCTCAGCGGCGACCATTAAATCCAATGAGTCCAGGCTTTGATTTTGATGGATTTAGACTGGCTCATGTGCTCAGTCATTAGCCACTGCCGAGTTGCAGTTGGAGTTGCAGCAGCAGCAGCAGCCGCAGGATACTTGGGTGATTTTTCATAAAATTCCTTTCGGCCTGCGATTACGGGCAAGACAAAAGACTTGCAACACAAACTTGTTTGGCCGCAGCGCATGTAAATCGTATCAAAATCAGTGCCGGCCCCAGCCACGCACAGCTGGAGCTACCTCCAGCTGGAGCTGCTCCGGCTCTGGGTTGGCTGCCTGGCTGGCTGGCCCATTAAGCCCGGCCCACAGCTAATTTATTTAGCTGCAAGGGGTCAAACGTTGTTGCCATAAACTAAAAATCTTTTGACGCGGCTTTAACTATTTACTATTACGAACAGAAATGTGCGCAATTAGTAATAGAAAGTTTTTGCCAGACTGAAGGCAATTAACTGCTGAAGAATGACAAAACTGCAAGAAGCTTTACAAGATTTGAAATCTTTTGTGAATTCAGAAAGACAGCAGACAACAACCGCTTGCTATTAACCATTTTTTGTGAATACATAAAGCAAAACATGACTTCACAAAATATAAAGATAATCTATGAGAGATCTAGTTGATAATGCTCAGGTGGGAAATGCTTCTCAATGCACTTATGAACCTAATTCTTCATTCTAAAGTTGTAGAATACGTGCTAGTACTAAATAGAGAAAGAGAGAGATAGAGAGAGAGAGTGAAAGAGAGAGAGAGAGAGAGAGAGAGAGAGAGAGAGGGAGAGAGAGAGGGTGTGTGTAAAAAGTGAAATTCAACAGCTAAAGTATTTGCTTTTTGTTTATAGTCTAGAAAATGGTTTAAGCTCAATATAGATTTTATTCAAATTTCTTGTATTTGACAAATATTTGATCTTTGCATATTGTATATACATATATCTCGCATGAGATCTCCTCGAAGGTCGACCTGCTCATATAGACAGATTGGCGGAACGAGTTTAAACAACATAGTTTATAATAAAGTTGATTGATATGCAACACTTAATGTTCCAGTGATAGCCACTCATAATAGCAGCGAATTTTTTCAAAATTATATATAATATCAACATATGAACATAATAAACATCAAAACAAACTTGTGTCTTTTTTTTAGTAATTATTAATTGGACCATACGTAACAAGGTTTTTTTTTTTCCCTATAATCGTCTTACATTTTATTTTCAATCTTGAATTAATAAAGATATAGGTTATCTATACTTCATTGGGTTAACCGACCTTCCAAGGTTTTTTTTTTTTTGTATTATTCGAAGGGAAAATATCCTTACATAGCACGTGAGTGGAACGATTTGCCATATTTATTGCTTTATTTAAAATTAAAAATATAAAATATATATATTTCTGTTTCTGATTTATGAACATTCAACTTGAAGAGTGTAACAAATTCTTCAGTAAAGTTGTAATAACTCTTTGCAAAGCAAAGTATAACAATATGCATGGAACTTATGTGCACAACTAATTTAAGTTGAATTGTGACCAGACTTTACACAGCTAAAGCGCTTGGGTGTGTTTCCTTGTGTTGGCTTTTTGGAAAACATTAATATTGCGCAATAGTTGTTAAGCGATACAATCGCCAGAGTCTGAACTGCGAATAGGCGATTGCAGGCAGCTGTGCATATTTTCGACTGATTGCCAAATAAATTCGCTAATGCTAAAGCTAAAGCTGAAGTCGGTAAAACAACAGCAACAACAACTTGTGTTAGAAGCAAAACGAAACTCGTGCATAACAAAAGACGGCCTCCAGAACGATGAGGGGCTGGGAAGGGGAAGAGAGGCTGGGGAAGGGGGTACAGTCACAAGGGGCTGTGCGCCTTAACATATTTTGTGTGCATTTGAATTTCCGCTATGTGGCCGTGCAGTAATAAAGCTTGCCAAGTAAATTATAACATAAAGCCCCAGACCGGCCAGCCGGGTCGGCCAGTCGTATATCGCAGTCACCAACTTGGAGCCAAGTTTGTGGCTGCTGCTCTGGCTGCTGCTGCTGCTGCTGCTGCTGATTGCAAATTGTCACGGTATTTTAGCTTGCAGCGCATAAATTGCCGTTTAAGCGTTCGCAGATCACATTACATTGCGGCTGCACAGTCGCGCGGCTGCCAGTATTTATGCTTAACATCGAATATTTGGGCCTGGCCGAAAGCCTAATGCTCAGAGTGCTGCTGCTGCTCGCTTATATAATATAGTATAATATGAGCTGACTGCCATCCATCTCTCTGCTGTGTTGTGCTGCAATTATTGAGGCGTTTGCCACAATTAAATTTCATTGTTGGCGCACTCTTTCATTGATGTTTTGGCGCTGACGCGCTAATTTCATGGCACGTACCCATCATGCACGTTCTGAGAGTCAGACCCAGACCCAGTCAGACCTAGACCTAGGCCTGGACCCGAACTTTAAATGGAGGCTGTTGCTGTTGTTGTTGCTGTTGCTGCTGCTGCTGCTGCTGCTGCTGCTGGTGCCGTTGCTTCTGTCGCTGTTGCTGTCGTTGTTCGTTGCCCCATTCAACACATGCTGGGGTCAATTGTATGGCTTTTACGCTGTCGTAGCACTAATATAATAATAAGCACTTGTCTATGGCCTTTTGTTGCGGCTGTCCGTGAAGAAAAAGTCTTCAAACTTTTTCTTACTGTTAACCGATGCACAAAGCAACGAGATAAAAAAAGAAGCAACCAAAAAAATTCATAGAACATGTCATGTGCCGCAGACAGTTGTTGCTTATTTATGTGTTTTACTAATTGTTGCTTTTCGAGTGGCTTTGTACCCGGAGCCACTGTCTCAGCCCCAGTTGACGTTCCAACTCGTCTGACAGTAGCTGGAACAAGTTCGTTTAATGGTTTTTCCATCAGATGCAGCCACTTATGAGCATGGCCAGCACTTTCTATGCCTAGACGATTATCTGAGGGCATCATGCTGCTAGTGGAAGTGAACTAAAATATTTTGAAAGCTGCCTTTAATTGAATTTATCTCGGTCATAACCCTCTTAACACAATAACTATACTGCTGGGAAATTACCAAAAATTCTTGCTATAATTGTTCAATATATATTTTTAGGGCCCTTTAATTGTCATTAATCAAGATCCGAGTGATCGAATCAGTGCGCTAGACATAATTATTTTCGACATTGCAGCAATTTGCAGCTCACGTGGAATTTCTTCAAATATTCTTATATACTCATGAAAGTATTTTCTCTCCTTAATGGATTGCAATTGTTTGCTCAGCAATTTAATGCACGAAAAGCCTATTGTTAGGCCTCTGGGCTGCACAACATTTTCCATTTTCCATTTTCCGACATACCCTCGAGCGTTGGGCAATTTTCATAAACGCCACTTTCGAGGCGCCTCACTCGCTGCCATGAAATGTCAAAGAAATGTCTTTTGGCGCAGAAGCCCGACTCATGTGGCCAAGGAAAATTTCACAAAAAATGCAGCCAAATGAGAACTGGCAAATGGATTTTCCATTTGTTTCAAATAAAACCCACTTTTACCACAGCTACACACAGGTAAAAAAAAAATCATTGGCTAAATTGTTTTTGCTGCGTAGAGTGACAGGGCTAAAAAGAGTAGCAAGAGCAGAAGCAGAAGCAGAAGCCGCAGCCGAAGCAGAGCTGTGCGCACTGCACTGAGCGTTAACAATGCAAGCTAATCAAATAATGAAGTCGACTAGCCAAAAGCCAAACAAAAGAAAGAACTTTCTCCCCGTGGCGCACTGCTGAGAACCAACTACTGCTGCTGCTGCTGCTGTAGTTGATGACCCAATATGGGAAAAGCTTTTGCATAAATTTCAATGTTTTTTACGCTAGACTGATAACAGGCACAAATGCCAACTGGCAATTTGCAATTGGCGAGCGGCCAGTAAACAAATAATTTGCACTCGAAATCAACGCGGCGTTAAATTGCGTCAACTCAGAATGCTACAGGCCAATAGATTTCGTGGCCAGTTTGTTGGTACATGACATAAACACGATTTTTTCTTTCCGTTTCATTTTTTCTTTTCTGTGAGAATTATGGCCAGCAGTTGGCATCTAACTGCGTAGCACACCCAGCTGGGCAATCTAATGGGACAACGCTTCCTGGCCTATACCTGTAGATGTAGCTGTACCTCTACCTGTAGCTGTACCTGTACCTGCCACAGCGCTAGTCGCAGCGTCTGCAGACATAGACACACTACTAACCCAGTGGCGGTTGCGTGCGGCATAGAAACTGGTTGCTCTTCTAATTGGCCCAGTCCAGCAGGCGGTTAGTTCCACTACGAGTATGACAACATGACAATCCGGTGAGCTGCACCTCGAGCAATTCACTTCATTGCACACAATATTGCGGTCGACTTAGGATTGGATGCGAAGAAAACCTGGCCAATTACCCGTCTGCCCAGCTAACCATCCACCCGGCTGCTAATTGGAGCATAGTGCCGTGCATCACAAATATTCTTCTATTTGCAATATGAAAATGCCAAAAAATACATAAACTAAGTCTGTAAACGGAGCCAACTGTGATCTGGTCAAGATTTTTATGAATGCGTAGCTGTTCTGGAGTTTTACCGTTTGTTAAGCCCAAAGACATACATAAAAAACAAGAGAACCTATGATGAAAGAGCTTCAATCAACATATTTGAAACAATCAACAAGTTTGTTGCCTAAGTCTTTTGTTAGCGGAACTGCTGAAAAGTCAGAAAAGATTTCTGTGAAGCAAGAAATGAATCATATACCAGGTAAAACAGTGCGACATTCTTAACAGAGTATTTTTTTAGTATTCTAAATGAATATGTATGTATATATGTTTACAGATATATATAGGAATATAATAGAAACTATAAATATATAGACATATTTCACTTTAATTAACACTTGCAAGACACGTGCTTGTTTAACTATAGTTGGCAGATGAATACAGATTGATGTACGGTATGTATAAGTTATATGAATACACATATGAATTTATCATCTGTGCATATATAATGCAAAATCTAAATGTCTCTACCTGCTGCCAGCGTGCATATAACGCGTCATTTGGGCAAGATCTTAAATGGCTTGTGTCTGGCATATTTGTTACCTTTTCGGCTTTAGCGGACAACAACAGTTCGAACAATATGACGACATGCTTAATACACATGCATAGCATAGCTATTCACATATGTGACGATCATATATAGAAATATATAATAATATATGCGTGTGTGTGTGTATCTCTATGAAAAATTAGCATATTTTGTCAGCTATGACATTGAAATGGATTTTAATGGCCCGTAACAATAAAAACAACCACAGCAACAACAACAACAATGACAATAGCATATTCCTATACCTTGCTAATGTGCAAGTCAATAATTGTATTGTATTTACATTGGGGCGACAATTATATTTAATAACACGGTCGATAGTTGTCGCAAATGCGTGGCGCATTTTAAATACGTTTTGCCCATGTCCAAATGCCGAAATTCACGTCTCTGGTCTCTTGGCCGTTGTGTGAACAACCTTTTGTGGCTTAAAACAGAAAACGCAAGTTCGTCTGTTGCTTAATGAGTGTGAAAAGCAAAGTTGTGGCAAAGGCAGCAACAACAAAAGTACCGTAAGGCAGCTAAACATTTTCAATTTTAACAGATATTTAACATGCAGCCACTCAAGTGTGTATGTGTGTGTGTGTGTGTGTGTGTGTGTGGATGGCTTGAAACTCGTATACGCAGCCTCAAAGTTACTGCAGAGCAAAGTCGGTAAACTTATATTATAATCATCATTAGCAAATGAGCTGTCATAATGAACATCAAGCCCTTCATCAGCATCAACATCATTATCTCCATCATTCACATTATCTTCATCATCATCATCTTGATCGTGTTCATCAAAGCTGCTCCGCTGCGTTTGTTTGTCGTTGTTTCTGCTTCAAGGTTCTGTGAGTTTTGCATTAGCCCGAGCTAACTAAAAGGTAAATAGCTGTTGCTGTCGTCGTCGTTGTTGTTGTTGTTGTTGTCGTTGTTGCTTTGCATTTAGTTGTAGGCAGCGCTTTTAGCCAAGCCCAAACGCCTGACTGACGCCCCACGTGGGCGCTCTGTGTTATGTGCCATGCGTTATGTGCTTCATGTGTTTTATGATGTCATTTTTACGCGGCCGCTGACATCGATAAATACAATACTTGCTTCAATCTGTCTTTGCATATGCAGAAACTGAAAGTTTTTGTACCTTTTCGCTGACTGGCTGGCTGGCTGTCAGTCAACTGGCCAAGCCCCACAATAATGGCCAACGGCCAATGGCCTAGAGTAAGTGTTTCGTTTGTTTTCCTCCCAGATTTCTCTGACTAGCTGCAGCAACTACGGCAAGTTGTTGCAGCTGCTTAAAGACCGGCTTGGACCAATTTCAATTGATGCCAAGCCTTTGCAGCTGTCGCTTTAATAGATTTGTGCCATTTCATAAGCCGAAAACGAAATCAAAGCATTTCTCGGCCGAGCGCTAACAATTGAAAATTGACTCCGGGCGGAGATGGCAAACGGCGAAAGGCGGAAGGGCCAGAAGTGAGCAGAACCTCTGTTTGGTAAAAGTTAAGATTTCGGTCAGTGGCACATTTGGGAAGTGAAAAATAAGTACAAGCGCCCAAGTCGCTTGAATTGCCGCCTCTCTATTGATAAACTGGAAAACTGAAGAAATGGAGAGCTTGAGAGCTGGAGAACTTAGTAACTGAGCAACTGAGCAAACTGGCGCAGCTGCGACCGCACCACAGTTCATTAATTTGTCTTGCCTGGAAAATTGCCGTGGAAAATTCACGTGCCCGCAGCGAATGTTGTTTGTACGAGCTAACGACGAGTGCGCCATGAAAATGGTCAGCAATAATGTCAGAGCCCGCGGTTAACCTCGTTTTTATGCCCGGCCCATCCAGAACAGTATTGTATGCAAATGAAAAGTGAAATGGAAGAAAAGTATGCGCCATTTGACTAGTTATAATTGCTTACTCTCACAGCCCCCCCTAGGCGTAAGAGTGTGTGCGAGAGAGAGAGAGAGAGAGAGGGGGGGGGGGAAGGAGAGAGAAGTTGATATTAGCTTACCTGTGTGACTAGCAGAGCGCTGAAGAGCAGCCAGAATGCCGCCCAGCTCGAACGGCAGCCGTTCGCTTCCTTTGTGTGGTTTGTCATTGTGGTGGGGCACGTTTGTTGCCTAAGTCTTTTGTTTGCTGGCGCCTGCCGAGCCTTATCCTTTTGGCAACTGCAAAAAGTCGTTGATCAAGCACGCTACAAATTGTTATTGCAAATTATGGCAAATTTCATGCGCCTCACGCAGCTGCCAGCTAAACAGCTGCTCCCAGCTGCAGTTCCTAACAAATTACTCATTCAACTCATTATTGTTGCTGCTATTGCTGTTGCTGTTGCTGTTGCTGTTGCTGTTGCTGTTGCTATAGCTATTGCTATTGATGTTGTTATTTTTCAAATGCTCATCAGACGATGAGTCAGTAAGAGATGCGAGAACAATGCGAGCTTTTAACAATTGCCTTAGCCATAGCCAACCATAGCCGATTTCCTGCGGTTTATTGCCTCGCTTTCAGCGGCGCAGCTGCAGTTCAGATCGTTTTGAGATTTTTGTGGTTTTCTAACCATAACTTTCTAGGAAATTTGAAGTGCGCAAACGTGACACAAGTGTAGAGGGCCCGGCCTCCGTCCACATTAATTTCTAATCTTTTAATATGATTTTCTTATCTTTGAAACTTCTGCTGCAATGTGGGCCACAAGCCACGCATCTGCTTCTCACGTACACGATTTCATTTTCAATTTCACGTTGCGTTTTTTACAATTTTTTTTATTTCATATTTTCTTTTTCTACCAAAACTAAAAGCGACCCCGACCTGATTGAACTGTAGGAGCGGCGCATTAAAATTTTAAATGAAGCTGCTTGTTTTCGCGGAAAAATTCACGCGAATCATTTCAAATGAAACAATGAGAATTGGTGTGCGAAACAAGTTTTTTTTTTTTGTTAGCGATATACATATGAATTTATGGCATACCAATTGAAGCTGCGGCAAAAAATAAACTACAACAAACACTAAATGCCAATAATAAATTGGCGCGCATTAAAAGAGACTCGCAGAAAACAAAAACTTGACTGAGAGCGCGCTTACGTCATGAGATCGCATGGTCATCAAAAAATAATAAAAAAAAACCTGAGCGAAATAGTTGAAATGCGCTTTGTATGTGATACAATGCCATAATGGAGTATCCTAAGTATTTCAGTTAATATATTTATATATAAAAACAACAATTATTAGTAGTTTTAATTCCTGATTCACAATAGCAACAGGCCACAGCAAGTGTGAATATCTAAAGACTTTAGCTAAAGTTTTTTTTTTTGTAATTTTATGCAATAGGACGTTAAAAATAAAGAAACATTTGGCCCAGAGTTGTTAACTTTTGGCTTACAACCAACACGCAACTAAGAGAAATGTGCAGCTTAGCCTAAGCCAAGTTAAGAGCACGAATCGGAGCGTGCGAAGAGCTGTTCGCGCAACTTGCGAGCTTTTCGTTTAGCATTCATCACTTCCTAAAGTTATTTTTCACAACTGTTTGCGCATGAAATTTGCCACATTATTATATTATTATTGAAATATTTATTGTTTTTGCCGATTGATGCAAACTGTTTTATCTAATGCCAAAGCATTCAGTGCGCTCTTCAGCAAATATTGTTAGCGCACAGCACGTGAAAACAAGTTTATGCAACAAGTTTGTTGGGCGACTTTATTGTTATTTTAAATATATAATAAAAAATAAACAACTTTTTTTATAGTTGGTAAGCGTGTGTGTTAATCGAGTTTTGTTAGCTGCACTCACAAATTAATTATAACTGTTTATACTATATCGAGAGTGTTCGACGCGCTTAAGTGAGACGCAACTGAAGTTTCCGTCTGACACGTTTGCAACAACTTTACGGCTCGAGAGTTTTGTTGGGACTGAAACTGGGAGCGTGGGGCCTTCGTGGTAGATGCTCGGGCTCCAAGTTGAGTTAGCATTGAGCTTAGTTGCCGCTCCGTTGCTGTCAGTTCTCGCTATTGTTGTTGTTGTTGCTGCTGCTGCTGTTGTTGTTGTTGTTGTGTGCGCTCTGCGCTCAGCGCTCAGCACTCTTTACTTTGGTTTTTTTTTCGTTATTATTTTTGTTGTTTTGTGTTTACCTACAGACATTTTTTCATGTCTCGCTTTTTGGCCACATCTTTCGTTCGTTTGGTATCTCATCCGTATCTGCTATTGGTTATGGCAGCAGCGTGTTGCCAGATCGTTGAAAAATGATTTAGCAATGGGCACTCCACTTGGCCTTTTATCATTCATAACGCTACCGTTACGCTCTTTGCTGATAAAACTAAAGCACGTGTGAGTGAGTGCGTGAGTGTGTATGTGTCTGCGTGTGTGTGCGAGTGTGCGTGACGGTGGTTGCTAGTAAGAAGACTTGAATGAATCGATACTCCCATAGGCTTACTATCAGACGCATGCGCCGTAGCCCAGAGAGGGCGATAGAGCGCAGAGAGCAGCTAAATTAAGCCGTGTTGATTAACGCCAAAAAATTAACGGAAATTTACAAAATGTTTTAGCATTTATAAGAATGATAAGAAACTATATAAATTATTTAATAATCATTTGTTAAGTTTTAGTTGAGCAAGAAGTTTGAAACATACAAATAAAATGAAAATTAAAGTTTTATTTATTTAATTATACAACTTGTTTACTAAGCCTCTAGAGATTTTTAAATTTTCTCTCTCTCTCTCTGTCTCTCGGTCGCTCTCTCAAGGAATTCCGCTCTCTTACACCGTTACACATAGCATTTTGGTGGGAAATTCTTATAAAACTCGACTCGACGCTCAGTGAAAATTTCATCACCGTCGTTGATAGTTCAGCTATTTTTTGCACTGTGCGCTCGAAATTTTATAACAAAATTGAAAAAAAAAATCATCTTTGTGTTTTTTGATAAATTCAAATTTACCCACAGCGCTCACTCGGTTATTTCATCAACAAATTAATCATTTCATTACGAAACCAACAAAATATCTGTGTGAATACCTTTACTCTTTTCGGCTAAGGAAAAGGTGCGACTCGCAAACCCAAAGGAATTTGGAACTGCCAAAAATCGAAAAACGGTAAAAAATTCTGTATCACTAAGTCAGTCAGACGGACAGCGTGTGCGTGTATCTTTTCTGTGTGTGTGTGTGTATATTTATATATGTATATGTGTGTGTATGATAAGTGTAGACAGACGCCGTAACAACAAACCCCAGGCAAAGGCTGAAAGCAGAGGCAGAGTCACAGTCAGAGGCAGAGGCAGTGGCAGAGGCAGAGGCGTTTTATTGAATTAGACACAAAACAAAAAGCACTGAGCGATTAAAGCGTTTGGATTGCGTCTCCACGGATTGGCAGCCTGCTAACCCACAAAACCCGCTATGAAGGGATTATGTACGTGGATGGGGGTGGGAGTGGAAGTGGGCGGCACTTGAAGAAGCGAAATGGGAGACTAAGTTGCTTGTGCATTTTTAATATGTTTTGCTAATTGCCAAGTGAGCAAATATTAATTAGAGCTGTAAACAGAGAAAGAGTATTTATAGAAAAGAGCCCAAGAGTATGCAATGAATAATATTTTATTTAATATTAAGTTGAGCTTATCATTGGATACATATAACACGAGCTTTTAGTTTGGTGTGGATTTAACACTAATTAATTAAAAAAAAGTAGATACACACACATTCACTCACACACACAGACACACATACATATAGCCATAGTCTATCTACCTTTGACCTCTGCCGCAAGCGGTGTCACATTTGTGTCACATATTTTGTCAGTTTTATGCTTTAATTACCATTGGAAGCACATTAAAGCGTTCGTTCTCGTTCTCAGGCAACGTCACATGACCCGAACGCAAATGCCAGCTAAACGGTTGGTAAAGGAAATGCGACCTGAAAATGGGTTAGATGTGGCTGCAGGTGTTTGCGGCAATCTTTTGCCCCTTTTTTGCGGCAACAGTATAATGAGCCGACAGCTCCTGCCCCAGCTCTTGCCTCCTGTCATTTTTCATATTGTATGCAACGAGACGAGAAAAAGTTTCATATGAAAACCAGAGCCACAGCCGCAGCTCTGTGCTCAGCTGCACTGCCCTCTCGTGTCGACGTTGATGAATTGTGAGCCGCAATCGACAGCCATCAAGTAGTTAAACGTTGTAATGGAGTTTGAAGCACAGATTTCAGCTGACTACAAAAAGCAAAAGTTACAGGAATGTTTAACTCGGGTTATGAGTTCAGAAATTTTACAAATTGCGCATACCGCAGCCACGGCCAGACGAACTGGCGTCAGTATATCAAGTTTCAGGTGTGTGTGTGTGAGGGCAACAGCTTAGATATTGCGAAAGTTAAGATATTCCGGCTATGCAACAAATGGGAATTTCCCTAAAGCAAATTATGAAAATTGTAAACTTTCGCTGTTATGTAAGCAATTGAAGGTTACAGATACAAATTCTGATTCATCACTGACTGTGTATTATTCAACATGAGCAAAGTTTGCGTGCAACAAACAATTTGAGACGCTGCATTAAACAACAAACATCCACGACCAATATCAGTTTACTTTGCCCACCAACAACATTCCGCTTCCGATTTAGTTTATTTGGCACAGTCATCCGTCACCTTTGACATTTGCAGGCAAGCGTGTGTAAGCGAGCGAGAGAGAGAGAGAGAGTGAAATGGCAAATGCCACACAGGGGCAAAGGAGCAACGTCGGCACTTGCACAGCTTCTGAAACATACTCATACACACACACACACACATACACACACTCAGTCGAATCAGTCGAGTCAGTCGCAGCGGATCTGCTCGGCCGCCCACGCGAATGTGGCACAATTTCAACGTCAGAGCAGACTCAGTGACGCCATTGGCCAACTACATGGCGTATGCGTAATGTCGCCAGCTTCTAATAGCCCATCATGAGAGCTTATGCCATAAATGCAAGTCCTACATTGTCCGAATCTAAGCTTTATGCATATTTTATGACCCTGTATATTTGGTATTTGCAATTCCAAGACTCATTCGCATTCGCATTCCCGTTGCCGTTGCCATTCCCATTCCACTGTCTAACGAATTTCAATTTATGTACATATCATTAGAGCCTGCCAAGGACATACATAGGAGACCAAACAGCGCCTAAGGCCTTTGCGTCAATTTGTAACACGCACACCTTAAGTCACTCAAGCCTTTTCAGTAAAGGCCCAAGAAAGTGGGCCAGCACAATAATTGTCAACTAGAAACTTAGTGCGACTCTAGACTTTTTTGGCTTTAAGAAAAAGAAAGTTATGAGAGTTATATTGATTTGATTATATTATTTAGATAAGACAAATAATGACTTCAGTTATGACTTTTAGTTAATATATAAAGCGTATTTATCGGCTTTAAGCTAGCTAATATTAACTTGATTTGTGTTGTGCTTCCCTTTGGGATTATTTATTCATATTTTTTTTTTTTGCTTTAGCGCTTTGCATAGACTCATAATAAATAAATATTATTACGCTCTCTTGCCTTCGGCAGAATGCATAAGCTAGTCAGAACTAGAGCAAACACTGCCTCAGCAAATAATTTTAAGCAATTTCATTTTGCATTTTTATCATTTTTATATTCAGAGTATCTGCATGACTTGAAACTACGTCTCAGATTGTTCATTTGAATGTGCATCAGCTTATGAATGAGCATATAATATATTATTATTATTATTATATTATTATTAACCATCTATATAAGATTACATATATAATATATTCTATTTGCTCAGGCTCATGACGTCTTCTATTTGCATATTCTGACAATGGTTTTGAAATTGTTGTTTATTCAAATACTTATTTGTAACACTGTTTGCCCTGGCCAATTTGGTAATTTAAAATTAAATTATTTTAAAATAGGTATAATATTTTGTTGCTGAAAACATAATAATTCATTAACTGAAATTGTCCTCTGATTTTATAAAGTTCATGCAGAATATAATTATGTATTAATTTTGAGTTATAAATATTGAATAAAAAATTAAATGATATATAATTATTAATATCCAGATATTAACACATATTTGTATTTATTTATTTACTTAAATACAACCAATACAACCGATACAACCGATTTTAATATCAATATTCAGGGCTTTTTATTGAGTAACGAATCGAATGTCAATAAAAAGTTGAAAATGAAACATGAATATAATATATCCTAAGCAAATACCGCAAAATCGTGTCACAATAATATGCTCAACTCGATGGGGATATTTTATTTGCTCGACCGACTGGCTCTGCTCAAATGTTGTCAATATGCATTGGAAATGAATTGATGAAAATTGAAAAAATAATTTTGTAAAGAATCTGTTAAGTACGTAAAAAGAAAAAAAATAATTGAAAAAAGAAAAACTTGAAAAATAACAATGAGGAGCTTATTAAAGGGGACTTAACTAAAGAAAAAAGTGAAAGAAAAGGAAATAAGAGAGATTTTTGCAATTTCACATTCCACATGGAAGATTGTGAAATAACTTCAAGGTATTGCGTTGGGCTGGTTGGAGGGAATTCATTGTTATGCAAGTATAAGAAGTAGGCTAAAATGCGAGGCAAACAATATTCATTCAAGTCAATGATTCCTGCCTGAGACTGTACAAACTTTTGTATATCAAGACATTATTAAATTAATAAACTGTTTTGCTTAGCAACAGCAAGAAATTTAAGTCCTATGAGTAGAACAAAAATGTCTGAAATGCTCTACATTTAGCTAATTAAATATCTTGGCAGGCGCGACGATTTGATGAAAACAAATTGTTGGGTCATAAGTCATTCAGCATGGGAAAAAGTTTTTGCTCTTTTGAGAAGTACAATATATTTTCTCTGCAATTATTTCGTACTCTCAGTTTTGCACAGACTACAGTTTTTGCTGTATGCTTTGGCCTATTTTGCGGCAGGCGAGTGCATTGAACCAACAATAATAATCGTTCGAGCTGGTCGCAACAACAGCAGCAACCACAGTCAGAGAGACAGACAGCCAGACAGTCAGGCTCGTTGGTTTGTTATGTGAGTCCTGAGCGAGGTAACCAAAGAGTTTTGTCTGCCTTGCGACTTTATGGAGTTTGCCTGACAGTTGAATGTTTGTTTTTTGCTTTGACAAAGGCGGAGTTGGATAAACTAAAATATGATTTCTTTGTTCTTCAATTGCAGAGAGACTCTTGAGCTTCAACAGACCGCTGAAAGATATCATCTGTGAATAGCAGCGCAGTGCCATAGAGAACTGAACCACTGAACACCGGCCAACTGTTCGGGTCCATCGTTGTCCACGGTCAATATTAGCGCCATTGCAACTGCTGGGTGTGGGCGAATCTGCGCCCCGCCACCGGTAAGGCAGTGCCAAGCTCTTAAATTCCTTCCATAGCTATGCATTCATATCATACACTCACACACACATGAACACACACACATATATATATATATATCATGCCACGCCTTGCATCAGCAATTGCATCACATTTTTTCAGCATTTCAGTTTTTCAGTTTTCAGTTGTTCAGCTTTTGCCTTTAATGTTTGGTTTAGTCCAGCAAAAAGAGGCCACATAAGCCAGAGTGGTTTATTTGCTTATTGTGCGTGTGTTGGCCCATAATGTCAGCCTGAAAAGTTTCAAGAGCCTTGAGCCGAAGGGGCGCAGCCAATGCAAATAAAGCACAATAGGGCACGATGAGAAGGCCGAGCAGCGCTTTGACTACAAGTGTTTGGCATGCCTCACAGGGCACCACAAGCCGCCACTAAAATTCATCATTGATTTCTTTTTTATTATTATTATTTTTTTATTTTTGTTTTGCCAGCTGGAGTCCACAAAAGACGCACACAAAGTGCAGTACTCCATAAAGGTGCCTGTTTAGCTTTCGGCAGCCATTGCCCGCAGTTGTCCATGGCAAACCACCTTGGTCGACAGCAGTTGGCAGCGTTCACCTGTTGCCAGGCTGCGCGTAATTAAATTTTACTATTCTGCTCGTATCCTTTTGCAAGCTCTTACTTTTTATGTTCGTTTTGCACATGTGCTAATATTTTTCCATTTAGATTCACTCTTTGCCTTCTAGCGCAATTTTAAATGAATTTATTTTAATTTTCATTTACTTTGACTCTTACTCCGTCCGCTCGACCATCAAACCCACAACTAGCAAATCCTCATTGCAATTCCATGCTCTATAAACACACACCTAAGCCAGTTGGCAGTTTGTAAGTGACCCGCATCGCATCGAGTCTAGCATTTAAATGATTTATGAACAATTTACTAATCGAGTTCTCAACGAGTTGACATATGAAATTTGAAATTGGGACTCCCCCAGTGCGTTCGGCAATGCGAGAGTTCGTGTTGCGAGCGCATGTTTTAGCTCTCTGTTTTACGATTTTTACCATCTTTCACTGTGTGAATTTCCATTCGAAGTGACCAACAAGTATACGCCTCGTGTGCCGGCAATTAAAATGCAAAGAGCGACTCGCTCAGGGGTGAAATTGGGCAACTCAATTGGCAATTGCCAAGCCAAAGTCTGATTAGAGCCATGTGGCCAAGTCTTTAATTGCATTTTAAGTTGATGTAATGCTTTAAATGTTTTGCCTTGAATATACTGAATATATGAATATTTACTATAAATACACAAACATACTACCAAAGTGCTTACATAATAGATCGATAACTCAGTAAATGTGTCAATCAATGCACTGCAACAATAATTCGTTTATGGAATGCCCAAAATTTTCAGCACTTAAGTTCTAAGTTCTAAACTAAATACTATAAACTACTTTGTGTTTTCTACTCCATTTTGTTCGCTCGCTCGCGTGCCGCACAGGAACCTAAAAGCAGCACCCTGAATTTCTCGTCGTTTAAATCAAGCTTCACTTCCAATGTTAATTTCCTGAAGAGAAGGTAAAGACCTTAAAAGGAAACGCCCCCTTCCTCAGCGGGAAGGGCGGCAACGGTTGGACGAGACTAATTTGAGATTTCATATGTTTGTCTACTTTCTCTCCCCCCACGCGACGCCAATTGTGCGCGCTCTCTCTCTCTCTCTCTCTCTCCCTCTCTCTTTTTCTCTTTCTCTCACTCAACTGCGCTGCACCTTTCATTTGTCTACCTGTCGAATGGCTCGACTTTACGATAATCACAACAAATCCACGAACAACGATCAAATCCACACCACACCCAAACACTAACAACTAATCCACATCCACGCCACACGCGCGCAGATTCAGCTCGGGAGACTTGTCTTCCGAGGTCGACGATGTCGATCCCAATAGCTTGCCGCCAGCTGCGCGTCCTATACAGGACCAGCCAACGAAGCCGCCAGTGGCCGGCGGTCCACCGAACATGCCGCCGCCGCCGGCACCGGGCCAATTGCCGCCGCAGCCCGCCGGCGCCGCTCCGGAGCTGTCGCTGAGCTTTGGCGCTGGCAAGGCACCGCCGACAGCGGCTCCAGCTCCGCCACGTGGCGTCAGCGCGCCCACCAGCCCGGCCAAGTCGCGTGAGAGTCTCTTGCAGCGTGTGCAGAGCTTAACGGGCGCCGCACGAGATCAGGGCGCTTCCATATTGGGTATGCTATAGCTAGACAATAGATCAACTGCGAATCCAGGAACGGCAATCGTCGGTTTGCCGACGATATACAATTTAGATATAGTTAGTTAAATCGCTAAATAGCTAAATAGCTAAATGCACTGCTAGAAAACTTTAACTATATATACCAAACTCAATGAGAATAAGAATACATCTGCATTCAATGAGTCTTTCTAGTTAGTTGAAGAGGAATTATTAACAAATATTATTATTACACTAAGAGTAGTAACTCTTAATACTACGAGTAATTTAATATTTGCAATATAGGAGTAGCCTTCAAGGAATTCCAATCATCATTTTTACTAAACCCTTTCCAAGTAGAGAAAGTAAGTATTTCTGCAATCCCCGGCTCAGTGCAATACGGCCACCAATGTACCTTCAAGGTGCCTGCAGACGCTTTCAGCTTATCTCTACCACTCTGTGCACTCTCAGAGAGCATATTCCCCGTTCTTATTTCAGGCAGCATCAAGCAACCCTTCTCCCACGTTGCCAACGCCAACGCTGTGCATCCACAATACTCTCGTCATACGTCCACAAGGGGCTAAGCTCAATGAGAGCACTCTCAGTGGGGCGTACAGAGCTTAAAGGATCAGTATCCCCTACCCTCTGAACGTTGGACATATTCAGCTGTTAGCTTTATAAAGTCGTTTCGACTATTTGCTGTGATGGAGTTTTAAGCGCCGTCAATTAGCCGATTGTCATTCCAAGTACAATAATAACTAAACTTTGTGTACATTTATTTATTTTTTGATCAGTTGAGTTTTTGTTATTGATAGACTCAAATATAAATTGTGCTCAGAAAACAGTCAATTATAGTCTACAGATACACTGTATTCAGACATGAATATGGTATTGACAGCCGTCTCCGGACTAAGGAGGACTCTGGATGAGAGATTTTTTGAGACTAATCATAATTTCCTACATGGCTGCTTTATAATATAGTAATAAACTAACACAAATATATACGACTGCATAGGAAATTTTAAGTGATAGTCAGGAGACAGCCTAATGATTGATGAGAAAACAAATTTAAATTGAAGGACACAAACTGCCTGCGTTTATGTAAAGTCAAATTCAAGGCCAAACTATAATACACTGAACAGTAGTATAATAAATCATTTCCACGTCAATCGGGCCATGTTTCATGAAATTCGTTCGAATTGAATCGCATTAATAACACGTAATTTCTCTCTATTGCAATAGAATTTATGACAATGATTTATGATGTATCAATTAGCTTACTTCAACTTACAGCTCCATAGAGTTCTTGCTAATCATATGAAATATTTCCGCACACGAAATTGGGCAAAGTCATAGACGACATGGATTCTAGAGTCAGCTGATGCTGTAGCCGTCCTGTTTGGAATATAAAGTGAAATTAAATTATTTACTAATCTCGTTCAACGCTTGTCACACCAACAGGAGCTGCGGTTCAGAGTGCCACCCAGCGGGCGCCTGCCTTCAACAAGGACAGATATTTCACGCTGCTGGTGCTGGATGATCAGAACACGGATTGGTCCAAGTACTTCCGTGGCCGGCGCTTGCATGGCGACTTCGACATACGTGTGGAGCAGGCAGAGTTCCGAGTAAGCTTGTGTCAGACTAATTCCATTGTGAACTCCCTCTCTATTATCTGCTGTGCATCCGCAGGACATCACCGTCGTTTCCAGCGCCGACACCGGACCGGTCGTCACCATGGCCGCCTATCGCAGCGGCACCCGGGTGAGTTGCAGCCCCTCCTCGGAGGCAACGTGCTTGCTCTTAATTAGTGCAATGCGCAATAGTGATAGAGGACAGACGACAGAGGACAGCTCGCGGTCTCTCGTTGCCTGTCAGTTCTTTGCAGTTGTTTATTTGCAGCTTGGTTGTATTTGTTTTTATTGCCCTCACATTTCAATCTAATGCGCGTTCGAGTAGTATAAGGGCCAGCTTGTCGTCACCGTAGATAGATAGATAGATTCCAACGGGCACGCACTCAATTTATGTCCCTGCCAAAGGACACTCGAGAGCTTCGCTTATCAACACTTTCTACTCAGAGGTGTTTATTTATCTCCCAGCACTTCGGTTGTGGTCGCCATTGAGAAAGTAATCAAAGCGCAAGTGCTTTAACCATGACCTACTTGCTGCATACTGCATTTATAGTTTATACTTCAAATTATTTGCCCATAAAGTGAGTTGATGCGTAAGCAGCAGACACTTGCAGATAGCTGTAAAGAAAATAAATCTTGTTCAATTACAAATGAAGCTTAAAAGCTTCATAGTAAAAATTTAAAAGCAACTTAAGTCAGTTTCGATTACTCTTTTTTAATGCTTCTATTAAGGTTTATTAAGTATCTCAATTCACTTTCCTATAGCAAAGCTCTTTACCGTATTCAATTCATTGCATACAGCTATTGAGTTATCCAAATACTTTGTTTAGTTTCACAACACGTATTAGTTTGCTGATCCTAAAAGTATGCAGCATAAAAGTGAACATCAGAATGCATTCTTATTTATCCAAGTTTACAACCTTATACTGCTGCTGCCAAAAACTCATTTATCCGAATTTATATCCAACAACCATATATAAGACGATTCACTTATATTCACCAAAGTTGTAAAGTAAAGAGTAACTTTGATAATTAAATAAATAAAAAAATGGTTGTCAAGAGTACTGGCATAAAGAAAATTTGATAATAATTTCTTAATTTTTCATGTTATCAAAAGTGCTTTAATACTAATTTGTATATTCAGTAAATAATATTTACGCAACTTCAACCAGTTTCAACAAAGCTATTTGTTGACTCAGCCCAAAAGTATGCTACTGAAAAATCATTTAACGCTGCAGTTGAAGTAAACATCTATTCTATAGCTAAGTTTCAAACCTTATCAGAAAATCAGAAAGTATCCGTGTAAATAATATAAGTAAATATCACATTCAATTCAGTACTAAGTTATCCGAGTCAGTATCCAATAACCGATTTACCCAAGAGTCTTCATTTATTTTTTTTTTAATAACAATATATTTATTTGTGAAGAAGCGGTACAGTCAGGCTTAGTACTTCACCAAACGTATTTGTTTGCTCAGCATAAAAGTATGCAGTGAAAACGTATGAATCGACAACGCTTGAATTGATGCATAGCATATGGAACGTGATAAAATTATCTGCTGCTTACGTGCCACAGGGATATGTGCAGCACGCAGTTCCGTATGTGTGCGTGTGTGCGTGTGTGTGTGTATGTGCATATTACGACTGAGTTGACAGTCGTATATAATTACGGAGCAGATAGCTTGATTATTTGTGCATGCATCGCTGGAAATTCTGCGCTGCAATTATAGTGACGCCTTTCTAGGACATGTAAAGTAAAAGTGCGCAGCGTTTAAGTTTAATTTAATGCTTTAAACTTTTGATTTTCGTTTTTATTTTATTTCATTTTGCGTACACTTAGTTAAGACTCAACTAAAAATTACAAATATTTTAATCTGTTCTTCATATGTGTTTCTAATGTAACTTTGGAATATCACACACAAAACAACTCAAATTTATAATGACAATAATATTAAAAAATAATAATAATAATAATAAAAAAAAAAACGAATACAGGTTGCCCGTTCTTTTCGGCCGGATTTCGTGTTGATACGCCAACCGCCGCGTGATGGCTCCAGCGACTACCGCTCGACCATTTTGGGCCTCAAGTACGGCGGAGTGCCCAGCATCAACTCGCTGCATTCCATCTACCAGTTCCAGGTGAGTTGAAAGAGGACTCCTTCTCTGCATTGAGTTGGCCTGAAATCATTTGCTTTTCTCTCTCTCTACCTCTTCTCTGTTGTAAAGGATAAGCCATGGGTGTTTGCACATTTGCTGCAGCTGCAGCGGCGTCTGGGACGCGACGGCTTTCCGCTGATCGAGCAGACATTCTTCCCGAACCCGCGTGATTTGGTAAGTGTATTAAAGATTAAGTGCTAATTGCTAATTAGGTTAAGTAGCTACCTCGAATTGTGGTCACGTCTAGAAGCCATCCATTAATAAATAACATATTAAGCATAACGTACGAATTAAAGCTTTGCACAAAACTCAAGTATAAAATTAAAATTAAAAAATCTGTTGCATAACAAAAGCCATTCGACGGCCAGCTCCAGCTCCAGCTCCAGCTCCAGGTCTAGCTCCTGGTCAACGCTCTACTGATAGCTCAGACACTGTTTGTACAGATGCGTGCGTCGCCAGCGGCAGCTCTGCGACACGCCCACGGGCGTTCGGATCTTGTGCAGCACGCAGGAGGAATAGTCTCTCTTGCACTTGTCACGCATTGACCACTTGCAGTTGCCCGCGGGCTCCAACTCCTGCGTGCCCTGGTAGTTGATCTGTGGAGGGACGCAGTCGTTATATCCGAGTATGGATAGTTGACCCTAATTACACTTACTGTGCAGTTGCAGGCCGTGCCATAGGCGCCGCTGAAGCCGTGACGCTCGCTGATTGTCATCTTGATGTACTCCTTGTAGTAGCTGCACAGATTCAGCTGCTGCTGTCGTCCGGCTATGATGTATATCTTGCCAATGTCCAGCTGTACGCCGCACATCGAGTCGATGCTCGGCGAGGACAGGCGGCCGTCGCGCAGCATCCGGCGAGCTTCAGGTGTAGCCTAACGGGAAATAAGATAATGGAATAATGTAATAATGAAATAATGAGATAATGGGAAATAAGAGCAATGAAAGGGCCGAGGCCAGTGCTTACCTTGTAAATGCGCTTTATCTGCACCTTATAGAAGGTTTTCTCCGGGTCGATGATGTTCGACTTGCGCAGAACGCGGACCTGCACAACTGCAAGGAAATACGAGTATTTAGATTAAATTCACCAAGGACTCACACGTCTCACACACTCGACTGCTTCCCACACTTCCACTCACCATAATCAGCATTGCAGTAGTGCGTCTGTGGATGCCACGGCTGGCACATGCAGGCATCTGTGGTGCGGCCATAAAACGCCAGCATCGCGAGCAGAGCAAGCATCAATATACTCAAATGTTTGGTTAACTCCATGGCGCCGTTATAGCTGCGTGAATCCAATCCCTATTTGTCAGCCTGTCAACAGCGAATCGTGTCAACGTCGTGAAGCTGAAGAGAAATGAAATGATTGCATTTTTTTATGATGAAGACTTCATGTTTGCGGTAACCCAAAGCCCCTGCTGAAGGTCACTTGGCGTTAAGTGTGCCTTGCTTATGTCATCTGCTTATCTGCTAAGCGTGCTGCCACGCATCCAACTCAGATTCTGACTCGATCAGACATCCATCAATACGAGTACAAACAATTAATACGTCTTTTATTATCAACAGGGAAGTGTCTCTGCTCGCTGCTCGCATTGTTTATTTGCCGGGCATTGCATTTGCACTGGCAGCCACTGTAAGCATTTGCATATGCACTTCAAGTTGCGTGTGAAATAGATTTCTATTTCTATTTGAGAGAGAAATTCCATTTTATTGGCCATTTGATTTCAATTTAGTGTCGCTTCTGCTCTCCTCTATGATGTGCAATCGATTTGGATGCACCCATAAATCGTATTGCATAGACTCTACGGACTCTACGAAAAGTAGTTCAATTGCCAGCCAAATGCATTCCATTTAGCATTGTTTATGGTAAATTCATAGAAAACTTGAGGCGAATAAGTCGAAATCCATTGCAACGCTGATGCCATACACATACATATATCAACGCGAAAATATTGTATAATATCGAGAGACGGAGCTAAATAATCAGTCCAGTCAGTTGCTTTCGCATTCACAGTCGCCGTCGCCGTCGCCGTCGCCGTCGCAGTTCCATTCCCATTCCCATTCCCATTTCCAGGTCCCCAGTCAGCGTGTTGAACTGATCGACAGAGATAGGCAGGCCCATATAGACGAACATATGCATTGGCTATGCCGACTCCGACTGCGACTGCAACTGGGACTGTAGCTGGGGCAGCGGGCAACGGGCAACTCGGCAATGTGGCAATTAAATTGAAATAAAATTGAATTAAAAGCATTTTGCGGAAAAGCCACTAGAAGCAACAGAGAATGGGGATAAAAAAGGGGCGCAGAGTCGATTGACTTATTGATTGAATGCAAGCTGAAATAATGCATCAAACTATTTATTAAGTGGCAGCCCAAAGTGGGAGCCAGACAGTCGGACGCCGCGGCTAATGGGCGCTGCCTTTGCCTTTGTCAAATCCAGATCTGTGTCGTAATACGACTTGGGATATTCTTGGAAAGTTCTTTGTGAAAGTAAAGCCCTCTCTCGCTCACTCCTTTGCTCTCTCTCTCTCTCTCTCTCTTGCGCGGCACTGTTTGTGTTGGGCATTGTTCGTGTCTGGATTTGACACTTGTGCTGGCAATTAACGGCCTGGATTTGTTTAACAAACAGTCAACAAGACAACAAATAAGCACACACAAAACTGGCACACACACACACACACACACGCACAGCGTTTAGCAACTAAATCAACTTCATGAAAATAAAAACACCAATGGAAAACAAGAAAAACATTTTACACTCGCTGCAAATTCGCACGATTTCCTTTCAGTTTTCCACGTTAGCAGCGGCCGATCGGCAGTGGCAGCCACAATTAGCATGACCGTATATCACGCATATACGTATATATTTTAAAGACAGCGACAGCGGCTGAGTGAGGGAGAGGGGGAGCGTAGGTGGCAGCGACTATTGATGCCAGAGGCAGCCGTGTTTTGTTGACAAGCTATACATGTGTCAATTAAATGTTGTATATCATAGCATAGTATATCATGACACTCGAACACACACACACACACATACATAGACTGTGTGACATGAGCATGTATGCTTAAACACTTGTGGACTGTTGCTTTGACGTCACACTCATAGCTGTTTGCCACACTTGCTGCTGCAGTTGTTGTTGTTTCGTCGTCATCCTCATGAAAGTTGACATTTGACACTGAAACAGTCGGCAGCCGACAGTCGACAGTCGACGGCATCTCTGAGTGTCACATAGCTATGCGGGCCGCCAACAACAGTTTCGAAATACACATTTATAGCGACAAATATATAGGGAGTCAAATATCGACATGACTTTAATTAGCATTGATTTCCACTTTGCCCTCAGGCCATTTAAACGAGACCAACCACAACAGCCAGCAGCAGCAATGAGAGCAAAGAAAGTGCTTGGCAGACACACACACATATATACATATATATCTGATATATATACATATTCATCAAATTGGTGCCGCGTAACAGCAAAGATAAACGATTGCAATTAAAGTCAAGATAAGATACCGACATCTGGAGAATGCAGATACACAATAATTCTCAGGTTGCGACCATATTTACTCCGTTTAAGACATTTCATCTGAAGAGAATTTCAAATTATCTTTAAAAAATGATTAAGTGTGACGTCTTGTTGGCTTATTTAATTAGCTGTTGACTGACAGCTGCGACAACTGCTGACAACAATATTGAATAAACTCATTTGATACAATTATATATATATATACTATATGCATGTAATGTGAGTCAATTAGTATGAATGTAAAGCAAAGCTAACCCTAATCAGTTTTGGGTATCATTCAAGGTTCACATGACTGAAATAAAGTTGTGAAACTTGCAGCATACGAAATGAAATATTTTGCATGTTCTATTTGAGTTTTTAAATTTAAAGCATCTTCAGTTCATTCTATATATCTAATAGATATTATTAGATATTATGTATATTTTATATATTTATTTAAACCTGATAATATTTTTATATAATATTTTATATTCTAATTATTTATTTTCATTTATACAACTTTGTAAAATCGGCAATAGAATATTTTATGTAGAACAAAAGATGAATGAAGAAACCTATTTTAAATACACGAAACCAACAAAAAATCAACCTAAATCATGAAATGTTTTGTAGCTTGATCTCTAAAATGAGACAGTAAAGTTATTGCAGATTACTTCTTGACTGTTTTACTGCAATCTTTTCCATCCAAAATTTGGGTTACGATCAAAGCTAACAAGATTTGCTTTGCAGCTAAAATGTAAATTCGAGATTCGGGCGAATTTGCCTAAAGATCACAGTTAATACCTTTTAGGCTTAATACGTTAGCAAAAGTATTACATAATAGTTCATTATTTTGAGTTATTATATTTGAGTTAGAGATAATATTCAGACTACCATCTGTTAAGCGAACGTGAGTGGATTAAATTGCAATTTATTTGTTGTTTTGATTACACGGCTGACTTTACTATTCAACCTGGAATACTCGGAATAGTTATCATAGGTCATAATTTACTCCAACGAGGTTGCCTGGCCGACAATTGCCTTCGCTCTAAGCCAATGTAAATGCATATTTGTTTAGAGAGAAAAACAGTCACAAACAATGTGGTCGGGTCGACGCAGCATCTAATTGTCTGCGGGACTGTTTTATATTTATATACATACGTACAAAAGGCGCCACAAATTTGAATTATGTAAATATTCATACAGACAGGCGCGAGACAGGCGGCTTTCAAGGTAAATGGATTGTCGGTTAACGCAGCGTTGAAAAGGCCAAAACCGAACAGGTTAAAGGGAAAAAAAGGATAATAAAAGGACGAAAAGTCAAAAGATTTTGCCGCAAACCACCTTCAAGCGATTGGGTTTTAGGCTTTTGGCTAGATTCGGATGCTGGCCCAAATGGCTTACAGAGCAAAGCCGCATAATTAATGCGCTTCTCCTTATCTGCGGACTGGCTGGCTGGTTAGCTGGTTGTCTGGGTGTTGGGCTGGGTCGGTAGCAGGGCATAAAACTGGCCCGTAAATGGAACTGTGGAAAACTTTGTTTTATGAGCGCTTAATTGAGTCATAAAACTCCGCTAATGCCTGCATAATGCATGGCACACAAAATATTGACATGTTGCGCCACTTGTGGCACACAATCGCTCGACCTCTCCCGCCCGATGGCCGTGCTGCAGCACGCCGCATGTAAATTAAGCTGACAACAACAATTTTCGCGCCTGCTTCGAACAAAATAAAAATCAATGCACATAAAACTCAGGCACAATCGACTCGAAATAAAAGCCACCAAATTTTAATTTGTTTCGTTTGGTTTTCTGTTTCATTTTATACGCCGCGGCGGTCATTTACTTTTGGCTTCTCGCTTCCCGCTGTCAGCTTCGCTGTTTTGTCACCATTCCCTCTCTGTGTGTGCTTGACTTTTATTGCTGATTGGCTTTCTAAACAATTCGCTGTTTGGGGAACGGCCAGCTACAATATACAAATGAAGGCGCACATACAAAGATATGCCAAGATATTGCCCGCCGAATCTGATTGAGAATGAGCTAAAGCTCTTCGATTTGAGTTTGACCTTTCTTTTAACAAATTTACAACATTTTTACATCGACAACAAGTCATAAATGCAATTGGATACATGAGTTTCAGAAAAGCAGAAACTGATTTTCCTTAAATGAAAACTAAATTCATTAAAGAACAATTTATTCTAAAATTTGTATTAAAAAATTCATTTCACTAAAGTGACAAAATTATCTTTGTTTAAAAATTAATTCGAATTACAAAGCATCGTTAACTCTTAATGATATTAACCATGTAAATAGGCTACTTTACACCCATAAATCAGAGACAATTGAACACATAGAAATCGAATTTCGAAATACGGTGTTCCAGATTGCCCTTTGTAAGACCATATGGCGTGCTTTATTGACATACAAACATGATTTAATTGTTGTATTATGATTTAAGCTTCAAGAAATGTCAAGTATTTTAGACATTCGTAGTCTGAAATTGCTGAAATTCACATGATCTGCTTTAACAAATAAAGTTTAAAAATATATACTCATATAAATCAGTCATAGAGGTATATCACACATTACATCATGCTTCTGCAGCTTTGCCCCACTTCCGGATTAAGTATAATTTTGTTTGTCATTCATATAACTAAACTAAGCTGCATAATAATCATTTTCTCAGACCTCTGCATATATATCAAATATATATATCAAATATATAGTACTTTGCCTTACATCATTGTCTTATTTTGCTATCCATGACTGTGCACTACAGAGGAAGTCTTATCTTGCAAATTTATTTTTCGCACTGAATGCAATTTGTTGGAATTTTGTAAGTTTTCCTCGAACGACAGTTTGCAGCTGATAAGGAGATTGCAACGCAGTTTCCAGCTTTGCCATGGTTTCAGCTACCAAATTTTCCAAGATATTTTCGTTTTTGGGTTTCTTGGCCATAACGAGCACGAAACTTTCTTTGCCCAATGGCGACCTTTGTGGCGGCTGGCGTGTTTTTGCCGTTCGCCGCACAATGAGAGAAAATTAAGGAAAATATCAAAGTCACGATCGGCAACGCCATAATCAGCATGATCAATGATTCCCCGAAACTTTGCTGGCCTGAATGGCCCTCACTGGCCAAACAAAATATTTTTCTTGATTAATGCCCAGAGTCAAGCCGTTTCTCAGCTGAACTTTGGCATGCAAATCTGAATGCGCGTCGAGTCGTGCCAATGCTAAATATATGTGTGTATATATATATGCATTGAATCGTTTTCTGCTCGCGATTAACTCTTGGCTGTCCACACACGACATGCTACACAGACAGAGAGACACCTGTTAGTTAGTTAATATAAATGCCTGGCTGATAAGACATGTTAACGTCAATCGATGTTCGCTAATTGAATTTTGACCGAATCGCAACTGATGCATTAATGACAACATCAACATCAACATTAACAGCAGCAGCAGCAGCTGCAATTGCAACTGCAACTGCAACTGGAACTGCAACTGCGTTTGACGGCTCCATTCGAGCGTGACGTGATCTTGACAAGGCGGCGCCAGCTCAAAGCACTCACAACTGGCATTTGTTTGGAAGTCTCTGCCAAAACTGAATTGCAGTTTGAGCAGTCACAGCCAGAGCTGAAAAATGGCTCTTTGTAATGCAATGAACCGAGACGAGACGTCTTGTGAAATACTTTGTGAAACTCAAAATAAACAAATATATAAAATTGATTTGCTCATATAAAATAATGCAAAATTTCGTAAATCGTTGAGAAAAAAAGAAAGAAAAGAAACACAGAAAACAAGTTAAGCAAATTTCCATTTGAAGTTTTCCTGTACAAATTAGATTAAGACGATATCCTGTGATAAATTGAAATATAAATTATATTTGTGCTTTGGCATATTTTGAAAGTACTTCAAGGCATGCACAACCTGGTGCTTAGCTGGTTGGCTGCTGTATTTGCTTTATGAATCATTAAGTTTGAGTGATTTTGTAAACATGTGCTCTTTTATATATATTATAGTATAGGCACACAAACGCATTGCATTCTTGCAGGCTTGTAGACTGGCATCATAATGCCGAAAATAAATCTTACGCATTTCTCATATTTGGCCACTCAATACATCCGTCTGCGGGTAGATAAATATACAGATTGCGAATTGCCACAGTTTTCGAAATGTCGACTTTCGTCACGTTCGACAACCGACACTCGACACTCCACACTTGGAGTTATTTCGAGTGTTCTTCAGTTGTTTCGAAAAAGTCAAAAAGTTTCGCTTGTTCGATGTGATACCAAAAATATAATTGCAGGCCCCAGCGACATAAGAAAATAAACAAAATTTGGCACAGGACGCCCAACAAAGAACTCAATTATAAATGCTAATGCGAGTTGACGGCCCTCTGTCAAGGGCATTCAATATTTTTCCCCCACTTTGCATTTGCGGCTCATAAAAAGCAACATTTATTTTTTCGTAATTTGAGAAACGAATGTCATTGATTTGTGCATATTTGCACATATGCATGCGCATGTATGCAACTCAATTGAATTCTTGTTACTGTTTAATTACGTACAGACAACAAGGGGCAGCAGAGTGTCGTCGTATCAACACTTCGTAATGCCACCAAGTTTGATAGAAATCCATTTAATTTGTATTCCGTTCAGTCTTCACATATTTAATCTTAACTCTCCAAAGAACTTTGGCATATCATCAACATCGTTTAGCTAGGGAATAAAGTGCAAGGAGATCTAAGTGATAAGATTGTCTCATAGAGCAGACTTTGTTGCTTAAAGGAAACAGTTTGCAATTGACGTAGGCAACTAATATAATATAAGACTGAACCTAGGTAGCAATGAGTATAATATATAGTAATATAATATAAGCTTTTAATGAATTAGCTGAGACTGTAATAATTAAAATTACTAGTTTCACATGAGACTTTCAAATAAAAGGCAAATAATCATAATAATACAAACTCTAAAAACGTATATCATTTATAGCTTTAGTTAGTAAAATAAAAAACTCGATAATTGAGCTACTTTAGATCTGATCTATCCACCAGCCAGCAAAGAAGAATTAATGGTTTTTCTCTACTCAGTCGGAATTATGTTCAGCAAGAGCTAAATTTTTGCTTTTCTCTCTCTTACGAAGGGAGACTTGTAGGATACTAGCCACAACTTAGATGCATCCAAGACGCAAACCCACTCAGATAATACCTCCACAATCAGTTTGTGCAAGCTCACAACTTCACAACATTACGTCATATACTTAATGCAACTCGATATCCACATAATGTATATCATATTTATCAATGAGTTTCAAGGTCTCAAAGCAGTACTCAAGTTGGAAGTAATCTTAAAATCAAGTAAATATAATTAAACAACTTTGATGTTCTAGGGTATGAAAGTTTAAATTTGTATAATATATAATCTTCTCACTTTCGTGCTCGATGAAACAATATAATAAATAGTCCGTTTCATTTGACATAATAATTTTGCCTTAAGAAATACTTATGGGTTCCATCCAATTATTGTTTGATTTATTGAAGCGTTTTTTTGCTCGCTCTGAAATATGCAATTTTTAATATAAAAAATTCCATACTCATTCACAATAATGCGCTCTGACAGATCTTGTTTAATAAATTTAAAAACTGACAGACAATCAGACAAATTGACAAATTGACAAACTCAGGCGACATCAGTTTGAACGCACTGAGCCCACACAGAAACCAGGCGGACCGTGTCGACCCATCCCCGGACAAAACTTATTATCATCCCCATCCATGTCCAATGCCATGTCGATGCGGGAGCAAGCGAGCGGGCCAGTGAAAAAAAATCATCGTCAATAAATTTGCGATTCTGAAATTTACACGATGCGAACGAAGCGAACGCTCTTTGTCGCGCTGTCTTTTGCATTTCTCTTTAATTGTACAATAATATTTAATTGCAATGTGGCGCAAGAAAATTATTAATGGATTTCTGGTGGTTGGAGCCACAACGCCAAACAACACCCACCACAATGACCAACAGATAATCCCAAAATCGTCTGTGGGTGTGTCGCCATTTGACTTGTGCCAAAAGTCAAACAAGTGTAAAATAACAAACAATCGTTCTCTATATAAGGCGAAACACTTTAAGCAATTCGCTGACTCTTTGCACTTCCAAAAATATAATGCTCAACGATGTGCGAAAGAATTGTTGTGTTCGAATTTGATAAGCCTGTCAAGCACAGACTCATTAATTGTCTCGAATCTTGAATACATTTTTTTTCCATATAGCAACTTCGAATTACAATAAAAATATACGAGAATACAATGTTAAGTCCAATAATAAACACATATATATATATACAGTATTCATATAGTTAGAGCTAGCATTGGCCTAGTTCTTTGATATAAATCGTAAGCAGATATTTTCCTTAAAATTTCCATATTCAGTTTTAATATATCTTTCTAATGAATGAATACATCAAAGATATTGAATTAGCAAGAAATCAAATGCAGATAATGCTAATTTACTATAAATGAGGAATGTCTTATTTAAAGCAAAATTTCCGAAAAACTTTTATCTCAATTATTTGCAGACATATTATTAGTCATAGTCAACAAGCCATAAACATTATTCTATTAATATTGCTTCATATCATATATGATATAATGCAAATATCAGCACTAAATAGTTAACGAAATAAAATAAACATTCAATTTAGTCTAACTATCAGAACTCAAGGCAAAAACAGAAAAAAATAACCAGAATATCAGGTCTTTTGACAAAATAATGTATGTTATATACCATAAGATATGTATGATATATACAAATCAAGTCAGCCACATATTCATGTTCACATTTCCAAGAATAAATACAAATATAAAGTATGATATATAATGATGGAATACAGCAAAATATTAAAATGCTGACTAAGGCAGAGCTGAAAGTAAGGTCAACTGAAGGAAATGCTTAAGAGTCTTACAAAAGTGCCGAGCCACTACTTAGAGCACTTAAAATGCATGTGTAACACAGTTTTACGCTCAAATTTGCATAAATTAGCAAATGTTCTAAAGAAAACAATTTTAAATATTTAATGTTTCATAGTTTAGGCCTAGGCGTTAAGTGGCCAATGCCAACGGCGACACGCATGGCGTATACGTAATATGGAAACGCACCCAGACACACAGCCTCCCTTGACATTTTTAAATGTGTTGGATGATCTTTACATAAATGCGTACAAATATACATACATACATTTGCCCACGTTATATGTGCCGTATGCTAAATGAATTTATGTTGCTGGATTGCACAATTCAGAAATATTTTTTTATGGCTGCGTTTTGTTTACAAATTGGCGACATTAGAAACTATTAAGGCAAATCAAAGTCGAGCTGAAAATTTTAAAAACAAATATATACACACATACATATCTGAACGTGTATATATATTTGCTTGTGTTGCGGCGAAGCAAAGCAAAGCGGGCGACGAGAGAAGAAATAAAGAAATAAAAACAAATTAAAAATAAACGCAAATATGTTCGGGCACAAATAAATAGAAAGAAATGCAGCCACGTTAGTGTGTGTGTGTGTGTGTGTGTGTGTGCGTGCGTGTGTGAATATGGAAAACTGTGTCGCTATGTCAACGATGCTGCAACTGCGAGTTTGACGCGCGTTTTTAGTCGCGTAAGAAATACGCGCGACTCTTGCTTGTTTACGAATTGCATTCATTTTGAAAAATTCATAAATTCCTTATGATAAGTGCATGCAAATAAAATAGAAATAATTCAAATACCTGAATCGTCGCCGACTGCGAATAATTTGTTTTCTGTCAGTATAATTAATTTGTAGATCGTTAATTGTTAAGCACGCAAAATTGTTTATTTAGCACTATTAACCACTGCGGGGCTCTGCTTAATTTGTTCACTCGCACTGTCAGGTTTCTTTAGACTTGTTGCATTTGCATTTAATAATTTTTCACACAATAATTTTCGCCGCGTCGTTGCCGTCGTCGTCTTCGTGCGTTCTACTTCGCTGCGCCTGCGGTTCTGCACTGAATCGTGAACTCAACCGTTTAAAGTCTTTTCATAGCCGAAGCCGACTGCCAGCCACTCGGCTCGTGGCGAGAGAGCCAGAGTGATCATTACAGTTAGCTAAAGAGCGACCGTTCGGCTCGTTGAGATTGAGCTTTTTTCTTTGCATGCTTGAGTCGTTTAGTCGCTCAGTCGTTTAGGCACCCGCACATGGTACTCCTTAAGTTGTCTACTGCTTGCTTTTGAGAGACTTTCCCCGATCCGATCAAAGGCATTCTTAAACTCAAGAGCAACAAGCCACAAGCTCATTTCACTTGAGTTTTTTCCTCTGCATGAGTCTTTTGTGCACCCGCACAACATTTGAGTTACGCTCGCCGTCGCCGGCCGATCAAAAGCATCGTAAATTCATTAGAAGCGAGTGTGAGATGGCGAGAGGAAAGAGAGAAGAGGCATAAGAGGAAACTCTCGCATTTTGGCGGGCAGCGAGCGACTGGTTCAATTGCATATTTCTGCGCATTATTTTACCTTGGCAGCTTTATTAATTGCGAGCATTGCGAGCATATAGTTTCTGCTCGCAAACATAGTTGGCGCCACAGCAAATGCAGATGCAGATGCAGATGCCGATGCCTATGCCTATGCCATGGCACGAACACCGAATGGTGCATCTGTCAGGCAGCATATCAAGCAATAACTTAGTTATACTTTACACTGACTTACTTCCAGGTCTACATTCACAACCTCTCACAAGACACACACATATTTATGTACATATGTATATACATATGGCCAGTCCAAGTGGCTAGCCATGTGGTGCGCACACGTGCAGGGCATGGGGCTGGGCATGTTTCATGCAACGCCTACAACTACAAGCCGCATATACGATAATACCATGTGGGAGCTGCTAGGTAGATGCCAGACATATATCTTTCAACGGATGCGTCACAGTGCATATTTTAAGTGCGCTGATATAACCAGACAAGTAGCCATACAAATAGTATGTACGTAGTAGTAGTACGTGCCAGCTTCCCGGAATGCCAACAATGCGGGGGTGTGACCATGATTTGCCAAGCACCCCTTGCCTATCCGTCCAACCGCTCTTAGGGGCATCCGCTCAGCCACTCAACCACTCAAACGCTCGCCGCGCGACATTGTCATTGATATTCATTGAGAGTTTTCTTGTGCCTCGCGCCAATTGCGACAATTTTTCTGTCTGCGTCATCGTTTGTTATGGTTTGTTGATCTGTTCTCTTTGGAGGCTTTCAATAAATATTTAAAGATTTCCACATGTTTATTAATGATTTATGTGCTGTTGGCGTGATACGCGATATATGCGCATATTGGGGCCGACTGTAGACTCAACAAAATTTGATTGGCTCGGTAAATTTTTAACGAGCTACGCAAGCGTATAGTAAATAGATGGTTGGAACACATTTTTACAATAATAATAATGAATTATATTATTTTTATAAAAAAAAATTTGAATTAAGTTATAATCTATTTATAAGCAAAAGAAGAAATAGTTTTAAAATGTTTTCAAATGCCCTCAAATTTGTAAATATTGAAAATAAAAATCAAGACAGTTCGTGGAAAATGGTATTTGGCGCCAAATATCTTGGCGAACATTCAACAACAAACAAGAGGCGATCCACCCACGCCAACAGCTTTGCTTATAATATATACCTGACTCAATAAGCAGAAAACACAAATCTGAATGCGAGCAAAACCATTTTGGCATTTTTCCTATGAATTAATAAACAAGCCATTACATTTGTTTTGTAATGGGAAAGCCGATGTCGAGCTGCATTTAATTTATATATTTTCAATCAGTCTCAACTTTGATATTTTCTTCCCTTTGTATTTATTTTTGCAGTTCCAATTCACGAAGTTCCCCAGCGTGCTGAAGGCTGGACATTGCCATGGCGGCGTAGCCACGGCCCGTCTGGAGAACCAGAGCGCCTTGCAAGATGCCGCGGGACTTGTTAGCGGCGCTGGCAACGATTCGCATTGTTATTGCACCATCGAGCCCTACATCGATGCCAAGTTCAGCGTGCACATTCAAAAGATTGGCAACAACTACAAGGCTTTTATGTAAGTGACCAACCAGCACAGGTCCAGACCGCAGGCCGCAGACAGCTGGCACCGATCGACTTGACTCGATATCAATGTAGATGGCTGGCAATAAGGTCGAGTGCCTTCGCCGCTGCCTGACAATTGACCTTGGGCTCAACTGCCACTGTCGGCGCACAAAAGCAAACTAAAAGCCATCCAATTGACAATCATTTTACCAAGTGCAGTTCATTGTTTGGGTTCACCAACTCGATGGCAACGACGACAGCGACGACGACAGTGGGTTCAAAGTACCCAAATCGAGGCAATCGTCTACTGCTGCACATTATCTACGCTCTTGCAACTAATTTATTATGTTTTCATGCATGCTCCGATCTCTCTTGCAGGCGCAAATCCATCACTGGCAATTGGAAGACCAATCAAGGCTCAGCCATGCTCGAGCAAATCACTTTAACCGAGAAGTACAAAACCTGGGTGGATGAGGTAAGTCGACCTGTCTTAAACTCAAAACAGTTAGTCAAATTTGAAGAAAGTATTAGCTTGTGCGAGCGCCTCGAATTTCAAATACACTTACTAAAACCCAATCAGATAACAATGAGATATATAAATACAAATTTTACTAAACTTGATTTCTTAAGATTTTTACTTGATAACAAATTGTACTATTAATTAAAATTAAAGAGTATTGTAGAACAAATAATTATTCATAGGGGATATTTGTTAATAGATTTTCTTAAGTTAGTTATAGTTTATAGCGTTACTCGGCTTGCTTCGACTGATCCACTTCATTCCCAATGCTATACACTGGAATGCCTTGGCCTGACCTGTCCTGGCCTGCATGAGAAAGTTAATATAGCCCATTTGGCTAACAGAGATCGAGCGTTTAAGCCGCATTTATGAGCAGCCAACTGAAAGGTAGCCCAAAGCAGCGAGCCCATTTATCAAATGTTGCCAATCAAAATTGCCACAAAATCGACTTGAATTATTCGCGGCACATATTTTGGGCTAACAATTTAGATTTGGTGGGTTTTACCCCTTGGCTCCATATTGAGTCGGCTTTGATTCGAATTCAAGCATTCGAATATTCATGAATATCCAGCATACTAAGATACGGCGCACATTAGTTATGATGCAATGGAACGGAGCATTCGTCGGTACCGCAATAATTGCTATGAAACATGAGAATGCCATCAATTGTGGCATTTAATCATTGGCCATAAATGGCATAGAACTCAGCGTGCAAAAATGGCTAGGCTCTGTGGGCTGACTCAGAATTTCCGCGTACGCGCACAAATGAACTTCGGCGACTGCAATTTTCGCATTACTTAGATAAACTTTCGAGCAATGCGGCAATGCAGCGGCGAGGCTTTAGGTGGGTGGTCCACAAGCCCAGCACAATTCTAAGCAACGCGACGTTGCCCCTAATCAAAACAAACTGTGTTTGTAATTAAAACCAAAAGCTGGCGACAGCAACTGCAACAACAAGTTGTGCACATTTTGTATTTGCAGTTGTATGAATGACAGATACTCTGTAGGCAGTTGAATATTAGAAGAAGCTAAAGATATAGAATGATTCGAATTGATCCAAAATTTGAATTAATAAAAGCTACTACATATTTAAATTAATCACATACTTAAGGCAGCTGTCCCTCTAACTTTTTTTCTTCTTTAAGATGAATATAAAGCAAATAATATATTCTCCTTAAAGTTATTAATATTGTATTTAAATTGAAATTTTCAAAAATGAATAAGGAAATAATTGTGAGATATTAATTAATCTATTATATAAAATCGAAATCTATCGATATAAAATCTATCATATAAAGAATAAAATATATTATGAACCAATATACTCCATTAACTACAGTAACAGAGTATCTCAGCCACAAATGAGTAACAACCCACACACAGATAGCGCTGTGGCTGCGCATGAAATCGAAAACAGATTTTGATTTCGATTTTGATGGCTCGATTCGATTGAGCTCTGTGCATATACATATTTCTGTATAAATTTACATATATTCATAGAGCGTATTATTAACAGATATCGGAATTGTTTGGGGGCATGGAGGTGTGCGGCGTTTCCGTGGTGGTGGGCAAAGATGGGCGTGAATACATTATCAGTGCCTGTGATAGCACTTTCGCTCTGATTGGCGACAGCCAGGAGGAGGATCGCAGGCAGATAGCAGATCTGGTGTCTGGACGCATGCAGGTGAGTTTCAAATGGCAGACCAGACTGAGAATAGGATAATGACTTATCTCCGAATCCTACGTAGAATGTGTGCCGACCCAACATGGCACAGACGGGTCCTGGCAAGCTGCCATCGCGCTCATCGGTCTCCTCGCGTGCCGAGAGTCCCACTGATGATCTGGCACCGACTCCGCCTCTGCCCGCTGGACCGAGGCCAGCTCCGATGGGCGGACCACCACCAATACCGGAACGCACCTCGCCAGCGGTTGGCTCGATCGGACGGCTGAGCAGCCGCAGCAGCATTTCAGAGCTGCCCGAGGAGCCATCCTCATCGGTGCCCAGCACGGTGGGTGGTGTGCGTCGTGACTCGCAGACGTCGCAGGCATCGAGCATCTCGACTGCATCCAGGGTCGGACAGCGTCCCCCCCAATCTCAGAGCTCTGTCGTTGAGGATGCGGAGGACACCATGAAGAACCTGAGGAAGACCTTCGCGGGGATATTTGGTGACATGTAGGAAATCGCTAATAAGAAGCGCGGCAGAACGGCGAGCGAGACTAGCAACAGCAGCGGCCTGGGCAGCGTGCCCAGCAGTGCCGGACCCATCAGCAGCGGAGGCAGTGGCTTCAGCGGCTCCTTTTTGGGTAAGCAGTTCTCGTTCGCCTCGGGCGGCAAGTCCAGCGGTTCGGATGTGATCTCCACACAGCCCAGCCGACCGCAGGAGGAGCCAGCAGCACCAGCTGCAACAACGGCCGGCTCAGCCGTTAAACCCGCTGCCAGCGTTTCGGTTAGCGAAAATACTACGGATATAACAACAACAGGCGGGTACAAGCCCGTCACCAACTTTGAGCCACAGGAGCGTGTGAATCCCTTCGACAAGGAGCCACACAAGTCAGTCAGCACCGTCAGCATCGGTGCTGCCTCGAACACAACCTCATCTTCATCGTCGATTTCGTCATCATCCATCTCATCGCGCATCAATCGCAATGGCAACAGCATCAAGTCGCCGCCACCACCGGCCGGGCCACCACCACCGCCGCCCAACGTGGCCACCAATGCCAACATCAACACGAATACGAACACGAACAGCTCGAGCGTCAGCGCCAGCGCCTATCGCAGCAGCTTCAGCAGCTCCCTAAGCAAGGACAAGACCAGCTACGGCAACTACGACAGCAACAGTTCCATTGAGACTATCACGCGCATGGACACAAATACCACAAATACTGCGGCCATTGATACAGGAATAGGCGCAGGCGCCAGCGAGGCGAGTGGCATCACAGCTATTACAGCCGGAGCTGGCACAGGTGCCACAGCCAATGCCATCACCAGTTCGGCATCCAACAACGATTGGCGCACGGCCATTGGTCTGCGCTCGGCCAGCGTTTATAGCGCACCAGCTGCTGTCACCACAACTGCTCTGCCGGGCGACACCTCCGGCTACGATTCGAACTCGCTGGCCTCCCAGGCTGGCTACAACAATCCCAGCGATCTGCCCTCGTACACGCGGCCCTCTTACTCCCGCTCCGAGAGCAATGGTAATTATCTAGCCGTGGGCGTGCTGCTGGTCAGCCTAACGTTGCGCAAGACCTAGAATAGGCTGCCATCTGCATATACTTTACACGTCATTGAACCATTTCTAATATCATATCAACATCAGCATCTATATCAGCATCAGCATCTGCAATAGCAGCGCAACTACAACAAATATTCCCACTATAATCTCTATTACCATACTGTCATACTACACATATTCATATATACATATTTACATTGATACGAGTATATTTGTATATTAATGCGAGTTTAGCAGCGACCAAGTTAAGATGTAATCGTTAACCAACCCCCTTTTAGCCAAGTAGACAGCGATTCCGAACGTTAGCCAAAGCCAATTAGGTGCCACTGTGTATTCTACATTGATTCTCTTCATTGATAGCCAACTTTAAAAGTGTAAGCCAAATAAAACGTATACGACGCGTGCCGCGCCGCAAACTGTTTGTAAGTTCGCCAATCGCCAGTGCTGCCATTCGCTTGCCTGCACGCACGATTCTCCACAACGACACCGACACAGAGAACTCAACACACACAAACAGGAACGACTCTCTGCCGTACAGTAACTACTCGATAGAGCGCACCGCAACTCAGTTATTTTCTCGGCTTTCTCGGCACGCATTACAAACCATACACACACACACACCCATACACATAGACACACCAGCAAAATCAAGTATCAAACAGAAGCTTCAAGTAGAACAAAATTCGATAGATGTGTTTTTCTTGCAACCATTTCAGTTCTGCTTTCTTATCTTAAGTTTATCTTCAACTTTGTCTCAACGTATGTAATATGTGTTTGTGTGAGTGTGTATTGAAGCGGAATGAAAGCAAACCTAGACTCTGACCCCACTCTAGATAAACGCGTCCACGTAATTATTCAAATTCAAACTTTAATTCAATTGGCGAGATCCATTTGAGTATCGCATGCGCACTCATTACCAAGTTGGTTGAAAACATTAAGTAATAACCCATATATGAAACTCTCATATGCTCGCTCTCATACTCATACATTGCGGTCGCATTTCCAGTCATCTTTCATCTCACCTTAATCAGTTTAATCAGTTTGATCCGTGTGTAAACAATTGGCAGACGTAGTGCTAATTTTAAGCGCGCAAGAATTGGTACCCAATTGCACCCACGCAAAATTACTGTGCATTCATTTATTTAATATAATTCATTGATTAACTTGAGTGTGTTTGTATCCGCAGCATCGAAACAATCCGATCTGGACATCATATTCGGAGATGGGAAGACAACAACAGCTTCGAGCTCGGGCAATGGAAAGTACACGCGCTCCGGCGGTTCCATCTCAGATGCGGACATGATCTTCGGCGGTCCGCCATCCAACTACAAGGCTGATCGCTTCGGTGCCGCCAAGAGCATGAGCATGAGTTCCAGCGGTGTTGGAGCCAGCTCCAACTCCTATAAGATATACGAGGGCATACAGAATGCGGCCTTCAGCGACTTTAGCGATTCGGGCAGTGTTAGCAGCGTCAACTCAACTAGCAGACGATGGAATGCCAAGCCCGAGGAGGAGGATGAGCTGGATTTAAAATAAATCCACAAAGACAAACACACACACACGCACATGCGTAAACTAATACAAACACATTTAAACACACACACAAACATGCGCGCGCACACACACAAACACACACTCGAAGTATTCATAGCATATCTCATCTGAAACACATTTTAACTATAGAGAATCTGTCTTTTTTCTGCCTCCGAAGTTTCCTGGTTTCATAAGGGAATGAACACAATGAGCACATGCATCAGCATCAACATCAGCATTAGCATCGGCATCAGCATTAGCATTAGCATCAATCTATAAACACATTGAGTTACTATAGTTTTCACTACCGATACAAGTTATTTGAATATGCTACGATATCTATATGTACAATTTCCTGTTATAATATCTAAAAATATATGTATGCAGTTACTTCTCATTTGCGATATGGTAGAAGGAAAGGAGAACTACTCTCAACTACTCACAATGTATAATTATAACCACCAAAACAACAACAATAATATAATATAATAATAATAATAATGGAAGAAAAGACCATTTTTAAATATGCGAAACTTCGACGATGACTTGACTGGTTTTGCAACTGGGATGGATGTTAGGGATACAGGCGATATATATACATATATAAACATTATTGAGAAGAAGTTTGAATAATGGACAAAAAAAAAATTATTGTGAACAGTTTTATGGCATATTCAATGTTGCTAATTAAATATATTCGCAAGCGTATATTAAATGTTTTAACTTGCTATTGAATTTATTCGAAAAAGAAACCTAAACACAAATTAAATTGTTATCAAACGCGATGAATCTTTAAATAAACTACTAAAAAGGCACAGATCGACAGTTCCGTTGAGGTCGAGTGCTTAGATAAAAGACAATATTGAATGAAAATGAAACTTCAACTAATATACTAAATGTTTACAATGCAAACGATGGTTATTACAAAATATATCTACATATATACATGTATGTGTATGTCTGTACTTATTCCCAAATAACTAAATATAATATATATTATATGAGCAAATGTTACACAGCAAGGCATACACAAAAGCTACTTACACACAAATTAAATGTTTATTATATGCCCACAATTATTATTGTACAACACATGCATATATATATACAGATAAATATATATATTAGTAGTAAATATTTATACACACATACAAATACACTCGCAGCGCTATTCAAACCACTGCGAGCAAAGCAATGTTATATTAAGGTATAAATACGAATCTGAAACAAAAAGTAGAAAATGAATGCAAGTTGGAGAGGATGCCGAGAGGCGTCGCGGTTCGATGGATTGACTTATTCAAAGGCAAGCACACCCAATACAATATGGATCACTCACAAATGTTGGATGCAACAACGAACATACGAACATAGCAAACAAACCAACAGAAGCAAACATATTGTATTGAGGAACTAGGTTAATGCGAAACTTTAGCCGTAAATATTTAATTGATTTTGTTACGCACATGTTTAAGCATTATTTTTAACAATAGCTAAATGTATACTATAATAGATTGATTTTGTTGTTACATATCGCGTGAAATAGTTAAACCAACTTTAAGCTTGGGTTGTATATTACAAATTTTTAGAATATATATTTAAACGAAAAAGTGACGAACGTTATTTCAGTTAGTTACAAAATATACAAATCAAACAATAGCATCATTTTAATCCCAACTCCCCCTTTTAATATCAACTTTACAATTCAGAAATATTTCAATTACAAATATATAAATGTATCTAACTCCAGTTTAGTAGTGTTTTACAAAAGTGAAAAGTTTTCGAAATATGTATTACGAATTTAACGAATAATGTTTACAAAGAGCTCTATCTTTTTCATTTGAAGTTTGAGCTTCAGTTGTTTTATTCTCATAAAATAATACATTAATTAATGATATCATTCGAAAATACATTCATACATATGTACATCATGGACTACACTCAAATGCGCAGTCCTAGACATCATCATTTCAATCAAATCCAATATCTACATGCATATAAATATAAATATTCAACTGGCACATATGAAATCATATACAATTGTTTTACATACATACATACATCTATTTACAATGACCGAAAGTTACATACTTTCAATACAAACACACACACACACACACACACACAGGCTTTAATCATTTGCGTATATCACATCGGAAACAATATCATGGAGTGCATCATGAATGAAAAATCAATGCTGAAATCTAAGACACAAGAATCATTAAACAAAAAACAAAATAAAAAACATATTTAATAAAAATATTCATGCATACTACTTATACATATATTAAAATAAATAAATACTTCTTATACATACATACTACATGCATATGTTGCAAAATATACCAAATAAATACTCATACTCGTATTATTGTGAAATTATAGTATCTGCAAATATATATAAACATATATACGTATATACATGATGTATTTGTATGTTGTCCGTAATTGCATAAATCGAAAATATAAATATTCATATTTATAAATGCCGTTAAATATGTTTCTCAAAAAGCAACAACAAAACAAGAAAAAAACAAAGTTGATTGCGAATCTAGATTAATCACGCATACATAAATACTTTCCAACTATTATATACAAGAACAACAACAACAACAAGATACACCCAAGTAACAATAAACGAGTTGATGATTGATACAAAATAAAAGTAAATAAAAAGAAAACTATGGCAAAAACCAAATGGCAATTGTGTTAGTTTACTCGATGACACGCACAATTTCGCGTGCGTTTACCTGGAAATCTGTGACATTGGGCAGGTAAGTGGTAATCCTTGAAGTGGAAAAATGTGTGGCCAATTTTAGGCTAATGACACCAGGAAAACACTCTCGATCTTTCGCTGCCGCAAATCTCTTTGCGCTCTCTTTTATGGTGCAGCGAGGCACAACAGGCAGGGTCTCTTGGCTCTGGCATTGCTACCTGTAAGCCGGAACAGTTTTTGCCGGCGACAGATAAAAACCAAGGCACTTGCCATAGCTCAAACCAGTTACGACGCGCCAACTGACACGACAACTGCAACTGCAACTGCAACTGCAACTGCAATTGCAACAACAACTCTCACGCAACCATCATAAACAAAATGCAAGCCAACTGGATGCATGGGCTGGCGCTGGCATTGCTGCCAATCCTGGCCTGTGGTCGGGCAGCCAGCATAGCTGTGCAGCTGCAGAGCCCCACGTCGAATGCGTTGAATGACACTCAGATTGAACTGCGACCGCTGACGTGGCTGAGGAGCGCCCAGGATATGTTTGCCAGCCCGGCGGGGCATGTGGTCGTGCAGGTGGCCAAGGAGCTGCTGCATCGCTCAGCGGGCAATAGTCAAGTGCGTGCACAGTTTGCATATTTACCAAGCGAAACATAATTACTGCATGTGTCAGCTATTCGCAGGTGCTCAGCTTGAACCTCACCAATCTGCTGATCATAGTGCTGCTCAAAGTGCTGATCTTCTCGGCCGGTCTGCTGGGAGCGGGACACTGGAGCAGCTTGGGCTATGGCCATGGCTATGCGCGATCCGCGGCACGCATCGATGGCAGCTATGGCCTGGGTCTCAGCTCTGGCGATGATTATCTCATAATGGGCTTTTTAGCCGCCCAGGGAGCCGGTCAAGACGACTGTCTCTACGCAGCGGCCTGCGCCTGCCCCAACGCAGCCTATGAATACGCAAAGGCGGGCCGAGCACTGCTGGGCGCCATCGAAGTGTTCGAGGGGTGAGCTTGAGTCTTGCTGCATTGGAATTGCATTGATAAATTGCATCATATATTATTGCATTATTTGCAGCGCACCATTGGAGAAGCCGCGCTACAATGACCTCATCGTGCTAATGGAGCGCGCCGCCTACGACGGCTATCGAGGAGCCAGCTGCAACACCACCCAGTCCTGCGATGGCCTCTTATAGCCTGGCACCTTTACCACCTAATATATCAAACTCGTATTCAATTAATGTAGTACAAATTAAATATGTATTTAAATAGTGCTATTGTAGTATTGCTTTCGGATGCGGCTTTGTGGCTGTGTGTACGTATGTTTTTGTGTGTGTGCGGGTGAGTGGATGTTATGTACAGTCTCAACGGTTCAGCATGGAAATACACGTGTATAACTAAATGCTACAATTTAACTAAGCTATAACTATTAGTATATCAAGAGAACATTTTCTATATTCAGCTTATTGGAGCATGTTTCGCTCGAAGGCCAGCTGCTCCTTGCCTCCGGTCACGGCCTTCACGAACTCCGGATAGTGCAGCAGCCCGTCGTTGTTGTCATCCGCAATTAGCAGAAACTTGTCAATGGCATCTATGATATCATTGAGTAACTGACTGTTCGTATACAAACATATATATTAAACTCACCTATAAAGTGGTCCAGTTCTTCGCTGGCATTCGGCAAGTAAGTGTCGCTTTCGTCGTTTTTTAAGTAATCGTAATTATGATGCATGGCCGATTGAATCATCTCAAGACCGTCTAGAGCATTGTTATTGTCATTGTCATGCGCCTATTTAAGCGTGAGGTGCAAATGTGCGTAAATTAATGGGTCTCACTATGCAGCTACTTACCTTGAACATGTAGAATATTTTCTCCTCCTCGCTCATGTCCTCGAGGCTCGCCTGAATGCCCATATCCTTCAGATCGTCATCAATGCGACTGTTGAGAAATCAAAATATTTATCTACTTTTTATTCATACTCCTCGCAACCAACACTCACTGCTCCTCATGGGTGAGATGCTGGTCGACTCGTCGGGTTTCTCCACGCGGATGGTGGGGTCCTCGCTTGACCGCCAAGGCGCCATCGAATGATTGGCTGAAGCTTGCCATGCATATGATGAAGTTAAACACATTTGACAAATTGTACATTTTTTGCATCAGTCAGACCAAACAAGTTGCAGTCTAATTTGTGTATATGTTCGTCATTCAGGGCTGGCCGAAAAGCATCTGTCAAGCTATCACAATGACAGTCCGTATGGCGCATGCGTCGTTCTCGAAAGGCGAGCGAATGCCGCGTCTTCTGTCAGTTTCAAATAGGAGCTTCATTCCGTATCGTATCCAAGCAACCCTTGGGCGAGTAAAGTATTTGTTCGATACATGTTCGGATTGGAGCACAGTTAACCATTTAACTAAAAACAACTCAGAACTAAAAAATTTTACATTTACATATTGGAAGTTGCGCTGATTTAAGTGAAAATGTGTGAAACTTTCTGTGATGATTTGGAGAGCTTCAATCCAGAAGCGGAATTTCTTAAATTTATCAAACGTAAGCCGGTGGTGCAGACGGCCAAGCTCTACGAGAATCTGCACAAGCGCGAGGATATCAAATGTCCCTGTAAGTGATCAACCTCTAGACGTTGAAATGATTTACTATTTTCTATTCTCATCCCTCCGCAGACAACTTCAAGGGCTACGGCGTGGAGAAGGACACCAATACCATGTACCGCACTTGCAACTCTGAATATGGCTACTATGCTCCGAATGCCTATACCATACCGACACGTTTCTTTCCCCTCTCCCAAAAATTCTCCAACGATGTCGTGCGCTTTGGAATGTATCGAAATTTCTCGCTGAACACACATATGGATCCGACATTCTATTGAGATTCGGTATGAATCCCGTATCAGAAACAGCGTTAATGTTTTTATAATTGTATAGTCGTCAAACAATCGATGATGAGCAACAAGTCAGCAAGCACAGTGAATGAAGTCTGCTTGGACATCTTTTCAAATTTTTATACCACGTCCTCGATCTTAAAACGATGCATGAAATACTTGCCACCAAATTACCTCTGCATACATTTACATTTAGAAGTTATACACATCCTTAGTTGCACAGTTGCAGAGCCTATGAAATTTACTGATCAATTATTCAAATAAAATTGTTTATGGTTAAAAGAAAAGTTGATTTTATTCGGGAAAAAATTATAATTTGTATGGATTGAAATCCATAATTATTATTCAGAATTCAAATATTATTCAGAAATGAATAAATATTGAATTAAGAGTTTATGTATATTATTTCCAAAAGATCATGAATATATTATACCCTTTTTATTTATTTTTTTTTTTTTTAGTTATTTTTTTATCTAATTTTTCAGTTATTTAATTATTTATTTATAATTTATTTTTATTTATTTTTATTCATTTCATTTTTAATTTATTCAATCAATTTGTTTATCAAGGAATTTATCTTAGTTATTTACTTACATATTTCATTTACTTAAATTATTTATTTGCATTTATATTTATTTATTCATTTAGCCATCGTAAGTGTTATTTAAAGTATAACTTTTATTAGCAAATGCTAATACCACAAAACAAATTAAAAAGAAAACTTAACTATAGTCTTATAGAAACAATTCCCTAAGGCCTCGCTAGGCTAAGAAAAATGAAATTGCAGCTCTCGTCGTAAATCCTTATTGCGCTGCAAAGCTCTACATAATGTGTTACGAATAAAGAAATGACAAGGCATCGTTATGCACACAAAATGATGAGTATTTACTTTCAGTAAAACGTAATTATATAAGAATATAGTTATGTGATAATAAATATAAATATATCACGTTGCAGGTCTTTAGTCGGTACTGTCAGATTATTGAGTATCTACATATAGGCACGAGTTTTACGGACTTTAGTATATGGGAATTTAATTGTTTAATTTTCTTCATCATTGTCTATGTTGCGTCTTTTAATGAGAGAATGCTAAGCTATCAATAGATATTATAAGCAACCGCGCTATTAATAAACCAGATATAGATATATTTCCCAGTTTGTCATGTCCCTATTGAAGAGGAATCTTAACATATGAACATAATTACGCCAAAAGATCTCGAGCTCACCAAATTGAATGGATGTTTACCTTATTATAGGAATGAAGAAGAGTACAATTTCTCAAATCAAACTACGTTTTGATTATTATGTTAATTTATTTTGTATTTTCTGTTTTATATTTTGCATAAAAAAGCCATTGCGGCCGATATAAAGAAATTCCTATGCGACAATCATTAACCGACCGCTGTTGCCTATCAGTGAGGCCTACGAAAATGAGGTGAGCTTTAATTAACATTCAACATTCGGTCGAGATAAGCCTTAACCCATTTGTTAATAACCACAGCGACACCAAAACTCTGTTGAGTGCATTGCTATGCGACATTTATGGCAAGCAGGAGCAGCAGGCAAGACGTCTGCGTCGCTACCGTCGCCATCAAAAGGGACAGGATAAGCCCAGCTCCAAGGAGCAACGGCACTGCCGCCGATCCGCAAAGAAAGAGGCTGGAGCTAAAATGGCCAGCGGCTTGGCGGGCAATCAGAAAGTTCTGCGGACGCTAAGCGTGCACCAGCTGATCGATGTCTGTGCCATGCTCAAGGTGGAGATATTGATGATGGGCTATCTGCTGGAGCGAGTGCTGATCACACGCGATCGTCTGCAGCGACATCAGGAGGTGCTGTGCGAATTTGTGACAGCCATATTGGTTGTGGAGACTCGTAAGTAACCAATCCCCACTTTTGCTCAGTGTATAAACAGCTGTCCAAGTGCGGACTGTGGCTGCGGTTCGCTGCAGTGCGCATGACCCACAGCTGGTGTTCTGGCCTCCGGGTAAGCAGTGTGCTTCCAAAGCAAAACCAAGTTAGTCAAGTGCGGAACTCTCAGCTGTGTGCGTCGTTAGTGCGGAAAACAGCAAGCAAAGCTGAAGGAAATTCACTACACGCAACGCGCATGTATGTGTTACTGTTACATTTACATATGTATATGTGTGTGTAGTTATATGGAATTGTCTATGTGTGCATTCAGTTCACTTCATTGAATGAATGTTGCTTGTGTTCGTGTGCGTGCGTGTGTTTGTGTAGTGGGCAGGTAAGCCTACGCACATATGTACATGCATGTGTGTGGGTGCGTGTATGTATGTGTCCACGTTGGGGTTGATGACGACACAATGTCAAGCGAGTGAACATGAAAACAACTCAGTGGTGGGCGCTTAGAGACTGTCTGACGTGCAGAAGACACACACACACACACACGCACACTCCCTCACACAAACACACTTTCTACGTGTAGCTTCCAATGCGTTTCTTTATGTAAATATGTATGTAAATGTGTTGGCACGTGTAGATGTTGCTGCCGCCGCTGCTGCTGCTGCTGCTGCTGCTTGGCCTCCGCAAGTATTTTGCCACTTTTATCTATGTTTTTATATCTGTGCGCTGGCTCGCTCGCCTGTCAGTTATGGTTGGCGTCGTTATTGTGTGGGCTCGTTCTGTTTGTGGCTGCTGGCACAGTGTACCCTTGATATTCGTCCACCACGTAGAGCTTGGTTACATCGACCGACGCGTCGCGACGTTGACGACAACACACAGCCACAGTCACAGCCACAGCGGCAGCAACTAACGAATGAAAGCACGCACACGTGCAAAAGTAGTTTTTTTATATTCATAATTTAATTGTGATATCTTTTTGTGTTTTTTTTTTTTTTTCAATTACGGTAAAACACAATTAAATGCATACAGAGGCAGACGACATAGTTTTCAATGTCAGTAGTTAAGTGTGTGCGTTTGTTCATTCCTAATTGAATAAGGCCATAATAATATCGATCGACCGGAAAATGCAATTAAATGCAATAGCTGGAGGCATTTTATGCAGCTCCTAAAACTATGCTATGGAAAAAAGTTTCATTTCATCGAATCTACTTCCGTTTTGCGGTCGAGGGCAGCGCGCGCCTTTTCAGCGCGGCTCATTTGCTAAAGTGCCAGTGAAATTGTATTTGCTGACTATTGATATTGTTTGTTATTCTCACTCACACACACACATAGATAGAGACAAAAACATGGTGTGTGTGTGTGTGATTGTGTTTTTGTGCTTGGGCTGTCGCTTTTAAAGCATATCCGATTTCTTGTGATTCACGTCATGCACACACACACACACACACACGTGCTCATTGAAATATACGTGATAAAGTCGATTAATAAAGTTCAGTTACAATTTGGCAAAGCAGAACATATTTATTGAGCCATTGCATAACAGTGAAGTAAATCAATTTTTGTACAACTTAAATCATAAATTATTACCAAAATCAAATCGTATTGCACCTTGAAATATTATGCTCATGCAATTGAACATAATAAGCTAAGTCAAAGCTCGAATTACTCGCTGCACCAACATTTCAGGTATCAAAGACAATTTATGAAGGTAAGCTGAAATGTCAGTTAAAGTTTCATAGATTACGGCTAGTTCTTGTTGCTATTGCTAGCTATTCGGCTTGGCCAACACTCAAAACTGGGTCAAGACGCCAGTTAGCACTTGGCAAAAAAAAACCCAGGATCGATGAACGACAGAGCAAAAGTCACACAATGGCACAACGGCAACTGCGACGCCGTCTTCTTACCTAATCCAAATCCATGGGCTAACAACAACAATAAAAAAGAAAAACAAAAAACTAGTTCAGCTTTAGTTGCTGTCAAGGTTTTGACTTGGCTCACTCAGTGCGTGCTGACAGAACTTTTCGAAACAAAACAGAAATATACATGAAAACGTTTTTTTTTTTATTTGAGTGTGTGTGTGTGTGTGTGTGTGTGTGTGTGTTATATAACTTTCATAAGAGCATGTCATTTATAGTTAGAGAATGTAGTAAAAATCTGTATTTATTTTAAGTCTATATATATTACGCTTATATATTAAGTAAACAATACTAATAATAGGCCACGACCACAACAGAATACAGCAGATACGTACAACGCAAAAATGTAAAAATAAAACTAAGTAAATTGCGAACCCATCACAACAACAACAACAACAACATCAAGTACTACTAAACAACAGCTATAAACATCAACAACAACTACAACAACAAGAACAACAGCAACAGCAGCTTCGATTTTAATGAGGCGCCGCTGAAAGCCGTCGTAGAAATCGTAGCATAACAAGCAGCGCACGTTTACTTAACATGGGTAAATATGCCAACTGTGCAAACAGACTGTCATTTGAAATACTTTAATGCTCTCTCTATATATTACATATATATATACTAATATACATTTATGACATTTATGTGACGTATTTGTTAATTAATGTGCTCCCCACCTTTTTAGCGCGCCTTGCAGCAATCAGAGCTTAGCTGCGTTCACTCTAAATGTGTTCAGAATTGATCTAATTGTTATAATTGTACATTTATCGCTCTCTCTCTCTCTCTCTCTCTTTCTCGTTCTCTTCTGCTCTCTCTGTTTATGATTTTTTTTTAATCTCTCTCTCTCTCTATATATATATATATCTTTGACTCTGTAAACTCTCTCAAACAACATTTGCGTCTTTAACAATTACCAACAAAAAGGTAAATTCTTCTATGAAATATTTATGCAACATCATCAATATTGCATACATTTCATTCCGAATTTCAACTGGCGCTCATCAACTACATACAGACACATGCCTAACCAAACACACCCACGTTAATACATACATATATATATATATACATAAATACATCTACATAGTGCCTGGCATTAGTCACGCATAACGCGCACAGTTCTAATTTTGGGGGCCGCTTGTAATTAACATTTGCATTTTTCACATGAATATGCCAAAGCGAGAGAGAAGCCAGCACCAACACTACGACCTGTCACGCTTCGCCCCCCCTGGATCAGCCTTTCGTATTCATTTACATGATATTTCATTATTGTTATGGACGTTCGCAAATACCTCTTTCGCCATTTAAATCCTCTCAAGCTAACCGTTTAATTAGAATTTGTGCTCACTCTCTCATGTTTGTGCAGTCGCCATTTGATTCTGTTTTCAGATAATTTCTCATGACGTCTCCCGTCATTGGCAGACTTCGAATACAAGTCGAATGCCCACGCATACGCATGCCTACACATCACTCACCTACACACACACACACACACGCACATGCATACATACATACATATATATGTATATGCGAACACACAACTGTTGCATGCTGCTCTGTTGTTTCTGTTGTTGTTACTTTTAACTGTTTTTATCAACTTTAAATTTGTTGACTTATCCAATTATACTATAATCTACTATAGCTTCATTCGAGCTTTGCTTCTCTTTGTGTATATTAAGTTTACCACTCTTTGAACATCATTAAATTGTAATTGCGTCTCAGTTGCCCTTCGCACAAGTCTCTTCATGCAGGTGTGAGAGGATTATAGCCGCAGTAGTAGTAAGAAAGGAATTTAGTTTATGGCCAAGTTAATTAGAAATATTTTGTATTTATTTTACTTCACTGGTTTAAATATGCTGACAGATAGTGAGGTAGACTATAAATATATATATATATATATTTATATTGTGTATAGTTATTTTTGTATTTATTCCTACTGTCTCTTTTAGTGCACTCAGTTAAAATATATTGTATTTATGACTTCATTTGACCTTGATCCGAGTGATTTATTTGTAGCTTCTATGACAGTATGAATGATAAAATAATTTTATACTCTTCTACTGTTTTAATCAGTATTTATTGTATAACCTTTTCCTGACTTTTGCTACTCGAGATCATTCATTTTTAAAAATTATAGAGTACAAAAATAATCAAAAGCAAATATTGCACTCATTGAAGAAAATTATATATTTCCAAACTAATTTTGCTAAATTTACTTTCCCTAGAAATGTCAGTTACAAAATTCCACAGTCTGGCCGTCAGTCTCTCTGTACATGTATACAAACTAGATGCCTACTCTAGATCTGATTATCTGTATATTATCTGTATGTTTCTATTTTCGCTCTCTCTCTCTCTCTCTCTCTCTCTCTCTCTCTCTCTCTCTCTCTCTCTCTCTCTCTCTCTCTCTCTGTGTCTTTCAAATGTATGCCTGCTCTTTTAGATATAACTCTTGTTTTCTCTATGTTGTCCAATCTAGTATATCTCTCTTAATTAACTACATTAGATTTAAATAAACGTTTTATTAATATTAACTTTCAATATCAATATGTTGCGTTTAAACTTCTACTGTCTGAAGAGACTCACTTCATGATATTTAAATATCGATTATCAATCGTTATTATTGTTATCATTCATTTAACATTGTACCAGTGCAGGCGATTAGCGAAAGCAAAGAGGGCTTTAGACATAATTTTTTTAAAATCTAATCAAAATAAAATCTATAAAAGGCTCAACCTGCCAATTACGGACTTTATTAAAGTGTACGCGTTAATACTTTCTGGGTCTGCCTTCGTCCTTGTTTATACACATTGCTGCGTGCTCTGCACTCAAAACGCCAAAAAAAGAAAAGAAAAAATAAATAAAAGAAGTAAAAAAGACCCGAATGATTTCTGTGCAATTTCCCGCATTTTTATATGCAAAACGCGCAAAACAGACCTGATTGTGTAAGCCGAAAGGACCAGCAAGGAAAAAGATGAAAACTGGTCGGAGAAAAACGCCTGAGCAAATTGTGAAGCTTATTGAAATTGACAGGCTGCGGCTCGGTTGAAATGCCTTCAGCTTAAGTGTTACAGCTGATTAAATGAGCCATCGAAATTGCGTTTCATGTAATCAAAGTTATGCAACAGACAGACAATGCAGCAGAGATACGCGAGTGCATGTGATGAAGGGCTTTTCAAATATCTATGGAAAACCAAAAAGCCAACGCACGCCGGGGTGCCATTATAAAATGGAGTCCGTTGCACAAACACTCGAAACCAGGACAACAATGGCAGCCACTTGAATGCTGCACAGCACAAGTGCAACGTTCCACATACATAAATACAAATATATATGTGTATGTTTGTGTGTGTGTGTGTAGAGAGAGAGGCTGCTAGCTTAATCGACATTTCAAGCTTTTGTCTCAGTAAGTCAAAACGCACTGCCAACGATATAAGCAAGAAGGTTCAATGGGTTAATGAACCAAATAGCGTTTCATTCATTATGTAACCTCTGGGCTTAACCCATTCCCTTTCTGCACGTCTGTCTGCCTGGTCAGTCAACTGATTGAAGCTGCCTTAATTGACGGCAATTGCATAGCACGTGCTGGCGCATTGACGAAAGCGGAATACATTCTCAGACGTTGTTGGCGCAACAGGAATGGGAATTACAGAGTTAAGTGCCACTGCTGCAGACTAACCGACGCTGGCCAAGCATCGCGGCATTCCCCAAGGATAAATGCTTATATATATATATATGTGTGTGTGTGTATGTGTGCGCCGCGGCAACACTAACTGCCACTGCTGCAATTGAGATGAGGGCTAGCTGCGAGCGAGTTGCTGAACCCACTGCAAATGGGACATCAGGGTATACTAATTTTCAGAAAATGTATGTTACAGCCAGGCCGCAAATATGATCTATATCCTTGATCATAACGTCAAGTCAATCTAGCCAATATGCGACCCTTAACCGAGCTATAGACTTCAAACTATAAATTTATACATAGATACATATGTATTCCATTTCCTTAATATCCATAAATATATATTGTTTATCTTCGTTTTTAAGCACTAGCGCTGAAGCAAGAAGAGTCATTTTCACTAATTCCTAGATTTCAGATACCATTTCTCATTTTAAACAACCTATATGATTATCACATTCTTTTCTTATGAACGTCTATATAAAAGAAAAGTTATTTAACAAATAAATTCTCAAAATATAGCTCATGCGCAGTCACAGAGCGTGTTTGTAAAATGCGTTCGTGTGTGTGAATGGAATGATATGTATATAAGTTCCTCGCAGGGTAAAGGGTAATCTTATAGTCGAGCAATCCCAACTAGAGCACTCTTACTTGTCTTATATCCAAGTGCATAAGCTAAATGTGTGCTTGGCTCATTAGACCAAAACTCTTTGCTTGCTTTTTTCTTTCACTTCACTTGCCAAATATAAAACTAGCAACACACATACATACATATGTATGTATATATACATATATATTTACGAATACGCTCGTGATGCAGCTTAAAGTTCAGTTTCTGGTCAAGGCCTATTCACTGCTCGGCACAGCCTTGACACAAACACACACATACACACATACACACAAACACCAGACACACAAACACACACAGCAGTCTTTTTTGCATCCTTTCCGCTTTGTAGTGCATTTAAAATAATTACGCGCAACTATTTTTTAGCCATTGCACTATGGGTAAAAAGCCCGATTTTTTGGCATAAATTGTCCCTGAAGAGATAGAAGCTTGAAATTTTGCACACATATTAGTATGAGTTTTTTAGAATTTCGAATTTTTTTTTTTCAAAATTGAACCACGCCCACACACCCTCCCCCTATAGGTGAATTTATTAAATTGTTAAAATTAAGACGGATGCTTACATGTACGTGTACGTGCTTATATATATATTTATTTTATATAATTTTTATTAAATATTTAATGCATTTAAGTATATTTAATGTATAGGAATGACCACCATAGCTTCGGACCATCAGATTTCTGAAAGAACTTAAAACATATAGCACATATAAGCTTAGGTCAATTAAATATATATAGTTTTTTTTTCAATTCACAAGCAATACTTAACATTTTGAATTCAGTGCTAATATTCTTCTTCTTCATCTTCTTCTTCGTCTTCTTCTTCCAACTCAATATAATTCCTTTCGTAATCGTCTTCATAGGCGTCTTCATCATCGTCTTCAGAATCTTTCTCTTCTCCGCTTTCGGTTGAATTAGTAATCCTTCTAAATGTTCCAGAAGGCTCAATAAAATATGGCTCTAAGAGTGCAATAACTTCTGTAGGCAGTTTTTTCTTTCTATTTCGTCCAGCTCGTTCTTTCAAACTGAGACTAGAAATAAGTGGGTCAGATGAGTCTAGTGCTCTATTGAATACATCACTTATGTTTTGTAATCGGCTACATTTCCTAGCATGCGATTTGCGATCGTTTTTGTAAATTTTATTTCGGGCTTCAGACGCGTGTTCACCCAAAACACCAACTGGAATTACACAGCTGTCCATTATTTGATGTCCATGCACCAAAACTTTGTGGATAGTTGGGGACATTGGATACCAAAAATATTTTAACATATACAAATTGAATGTTTTTTCACACAAAGCCTTAAATTTGCCGGAGTTCACCCTATGCTCGCAAGAGATAGCAATCAATATTATATAAAAGTTTTTTAAAATGTCTTTGTCAAAATTTAAAATGGTTGCAAACAGCTCAACATTTCCAAAAGCTCTTCTTGCTGTGTTGCCGTCATTAGTGTTACCACTTCCATTTTGTTTCGGATTGTCCACATTAAGACCCATTTCATTCCACAGCCTTCTTTGGATGTACTGTTTCTTTTCAAATATAAGTTGCTTATCAGATCCTTTAACGCGCCATTTTTTTAATTCCATTCTGTATGAAACTTTTAGTACAAACTCCAGAAATCTTATCCATGCATGTAGAGGGCTTACTCCATACTGAAGGCTTTTGGAATTGACAGTAAATATTCCTGAGTTATAGTCTATTGTTTTCAGTAACTGATTTGGCTTTGCTCCACATAATGGGCAAACTTGGCATGAGTTGGTTCCAGTTAAAACATTCAAAACTTTCCCGTCTATTAAAGTCATGTACGGCTTATAATCAATGCATATACTTTTTTCTTTGAAAATATATAAATGACCTTGTAGGTTTTTAATTTGCTCATCTAAATTGAACTTCTCCTTCAATATATGCTCAGTTGTTTCCTTAATAAATTCTATTTTCAAAGGCCGACAAAATCTAACTGACTGTGGAATACTATTAAGCCAAATGATTTGATTATTTTCATCAACTAATTTCAATGGAATTATTGTTGTTATGAATAATGAATGATCAAATCCGATATGATCATCATCTTGAAAGCGCTGCTTATAAATGCTTTGTCCTGTAGAACCGTCGAATCCATAACTTAGTATTAATGTACAACGTGTTGAATTCGATATTTTAAGAATATCTTGCTGCATCTGAAGAACACGATCAACTGTGTGCACAATATAATCTTTAACAGCACTTTCTTGTCGCTTGTTGCTGTTCCACACTTCCAGCAGCATGGAATTGCTGAACTCATGTGCAACTGCAACATGTCGATTATTTTTTAAAGGGGCAAAAAGGGGCAAGATGTCTTTTTAATATTGGATTTAGCAAACATTAGTACACAATTTGTCATTTCAACATTTCAAATGCATTCGACTGGTCACAAGTTATGTCTAACGAAACGCACATGTAAATATTAGTTTTGATCTAAAAATACACACAGCAACACATGACAAAATTGAACAATAAATCACAGAACTACAAAATAAATTGCAAAGATCTTATTCGACATACCTTCTTGAACTTTTTCCATAACAAAACTTTTTCACTACTTCAAACTGAAAAGATTTATTCACTTTGAAAGTTGAGAATGATTTCCCGCGCTTTTTTCGATTTAACATGCAAGCCTGCATCAGCTGACTTTGACGAAGCTCAAAACATAAACAGCAGTCTTGAAAATTTTATAAAAATTATTTTTACATCTACTGGGGTATTATAAATGAGAAAAGCAAAGCAGTTGGCGGATACTGAAAAAAAAATTTTTTTGATTTATGCCAAAAAATCGGGCTTTTTACCCATAGTGCATTGTTATATAAATCATACTTAGCAGCTGGCATATACGAGAGTTCCTAAGGGCAATAGAGGTCGAAGCATCAAAATGTTTTATGGCCCTCACTTAATTTGGTTGAGGCCTATTACATAAGTGTTTGTGCAATTAGTAATTCATTAGTCATTTGCCGGTTGTTTGCTTATCATTAAAGGACAACATGAATAATATTTCTAACAGACTTCTTGTAAACAACATTTCGTTGTCTTTATTTCTTTGTTTTCATTAGTTTCGTATTCATTTATGCAAACAGAGATGAAACTGCTGGAGCGGGCATCCGCTGTAAGCAGCTTATGTAAGACATCTTATGTAAATGTATTTATGTACGTACTCAGTAAGCACATAAATATGTTGCCCAAGGAGACTCCACTGATGCGAGCCTTTGTTGTTGGCAACTTTTCAATTTTCAATTAACTTTTCACAATTTCTTTTAAACGTGCTTGAGCTGCACATTTAATTATTTATCATGACGCGTACCACATTTTTCCTCTCTTTTTTTTTGCATTTTATTTTCCAATTAGCTGCCGTAGGAAATTAATTAATATTGTACTTTCATTCGACATTCCCGTCTTAGTCTATTTGCTATGTTATGAATTATGAACGTAAATTCTTAAAGTACTCACCTTAAATTTCTTATTAATTCGTAAGTCACCCCTCGGTGTGGAGTGCCGACTTTTCCGGCATAAAGAAAATTAAGGAAATACGCATTAATTTAAAGCCTCTTGTTTGCATAGCTGTTGGGAATACTTCATATATAATATATATCATTTTGTATTTTTGGCAAGTCCTTCAGAATCTAAAAGCTATGTAACTAGAGTAGAAGCTCCTTATAGGCCATGCCTTCAAAATGGCATACAAGAAGGTAAACAGTAACTCAATAATATTATAACTAACTCTAACTCTTCCCACAACAGACTTAAGTATATTAAATATTATATTTATGATTGTCTTAGTCATATACTTGGGTACATATACAAAATTTCGAGTCTCTTTTACTTCATGCGTATAAAATATCAAATTACTTGTAAGAATTATTTATATAATTCTACTGTAAATATGATATGAATAAAAGAGTTTTTATTACAATTTCCAATTTTATTTGTAATAAAACAAATTCGAGGAATGAGTAGATATTAAATATTGTATAAATATATTAATGCTTGTGTCTATTTTAGTCTATGTATTTAGGGATTCTTACTTACATTAAACTCTAACTCAGGTCGGGTTGCAGTTATAATTAAAACCCACACAAAATGTTTTTAAATCTAAAATGTAATAGATATTTTTATATGGGAAAGACAAAGTCAATTTATGAAATATAAATACGTACATACAGATACAATATGCAGCTCACATTCCAATCAAAATTTCCAATCACCGTAAAAAATATTGAATTTTAATAAAAGCAAAAATGCGATTTTTGTAGCTTCAATGGCTGGGCAAATAAGCAGCAGCAGAAGCTAAATCAAACCCAATTCGTGCAGTCAGATTGCCCCAGTTGCTTTTCACATTTTCAGATATGACGGGTGCTCAGATTGCGAGGAGTTTCTCCTTTATTTATTTATTTTATTTTTTCGGTGGGGACAGAAATCCAAGCAACAGCAGCGGCTATAATAACTAAGTGAAGATTTATGCGCTTCAAGGAGCAAATAAAGCCAGCTCAAGTGAATTAAGTTTTCATATCAGAATGTCAGCATATCAAATGGCAAGGACCAAGAGCGAATAACCTAAGTACTTTAGCCAGCACTGGCGACATGTTAAACTGCCAGCACTCAGTGCACACACTCATCAATACTCACACACACATAGATAAGCATCCACACATACATATGTACATAGTCAATGTGAGCAGAGGCAAAGCCAGCCACTCTCCCACGCTCTACCACCCACACCCTCCCCCAGCCCACAAACACACATCTCAGAGTTAGAATGTGGCTTGTGATGTTTGGCGTATTCATTGTAGCATATTTTATCTCATTGTGGCACAGAGGCAGCCCAACTGCAAATCGCATTTGCCATCGCATGTAGTTCGTTGAATGCAGCAAGTCTTCGCTTATCAATTGCTTTCAAGCTTTCGCTCATTGTTGTCACATCGTACTCATTGATTCAGGGACATATCGTATAATATAATTACTCTATAAATATACTTATGTCGTTTGTTTTGTTTTTTTTCTTCTTCTCTTTCGCGCGTGCTCTTTAATAACTCGATACCAAAACCGTATTAATATTCCGTCTAAAATCTTATTAATCTAATCTATAAATATGTACTTGGGTAAAGTTTGCATACTGCACGGATATTGTAAGTCAACTCACACGGAAGTAGCCAACTAGTTGTTAGCTCTTAACTGATTGCATAAAGTTATAATTCTTGTCGTTTGCTTGAACATCTACTGAACATTTGAAATTGACAACTTTTGCAGACGATGCACAGCCTAAAATGCGCTTTAGTCTCTCACCACCGCCACCAAAGGTCAGCCTAACCCCACCCACTAGCACCACAAGCGCCATTAGCACCACTGGCAGCAGCAGCTTAACCACCGCCTCCACCGGCAGCAGCGGCAACAACAACGTTAGCGGCGGGCATCGCAAAGCTCTCAGCCGCAACCGCAATAACAACATGCTAGGCACGGGGCCGGCCAACGCCAGCACCGATGCTGGTGCTGACGAGGCTCTCTCGGACTATAATCAATGGTTGCATGCTATGAAGCTAGTGGCTCGCTTGCCAGGTGGCACACCACCTGAGTTCCGGCGTAAGGTAAATGGAAGCGCAGTGTATTTGCTTTTGGTATTTAAGTCGTAATCTTTAAATTAATCGTTGACCCCACAGCTGTGGCTATCCTTGGCGGACAAGTACCTGAAGTCGAAGAATGTGGATTGGGCCGAGCAGCGAGAGAAATGCTTTTGCGAGGAGTGGCGCGAAGATGATGAGGAGCTGGGCATTCAGATCGTAAAGGTACAAAGCAATTAACTCTTACCTGACTAGACTCTGGTTCGAGCTTAACGAATTGTTTACCCCCTTAGGATCTACATCGCACAGGCTCGAATTTATGCACCGGCCCCGCAGGCTCCATCAACCAGGCAAAGCTCAAACGCATCTTGCTCGGCTATGCGCGCTATAACCCCGAAGTAGGCTATTGTCAGGTGAGGGCCCCAGAGTTGTTTTTGTTGTTTCTCAATTATAGACAACAGCTTTCATGTCACCCCAGGGCTTTAACATGCTGGGCGCGTTAATACTGCAGGTGATGGACAAGGAAGAGGAGGAGTCCATGAAGGTCATGATTTATTTGGTAGAGGGCGTGCTGCCCACGGGCTACTTCTACGGCTCAATGGGCGGCCTACAAGCGGACATGGGCGTCTTCCGAGAGCTTATGCAAACAAAGCTCCCACGTCTGGCCAAGCATCTACAGCGACTGCAGGGACCCATGGAGAATGCCTATGAGCCGCCGCTCACCAACGTCTTTACCATGCAATGGTTCCTTACCATGTTCTGCACCTGCCTGCCAATGTCCTGCGTGCTTCGTGTCTGGGATCTGGTGCTCATCGAGGGCAGCGATGTGCTGCTGCGCACCGCCCTCGTCCTCTGGAGTCTGCTCGAAGAGTGAGTAGTATTTTAAATTTGTCAAGCAACTGCTCAGAGCTTGTGTTTAGCCTCTTTGACGTTGGCGTTGGCGTCAGCGTAGGCGTTGGCGTCGCCATCAGTGTCTGCTTTCTATTAGCCTACGGGCCAAAAACTGTGTCAAGGCTTTTGACAGACGCAAGGTTACAATCATTTGCCAAAAGTTTTTTGTTGGCCAAATGCAATTTTCCTGTTTGTCGAATCAACTTGTGTGTGCGTCGCAATTTTGCTTTTAAGTATCAAGCAAAATAAAAGAAAAACTAGTTTAAGGCAACCGAAAAAATTAGGTATAGTCAATAAAATTTGGTGTAAAGGAAATAGATTTAACGATTAACGTAAGGGATATGTATTTATAGCAAACCTACACAATTGCTTTTATTTATTTGAAATAGTCATTATTATACAACGAAGCATATTCAATATCTTCATATACATATTTACTTTCCCTAGTTAAGTACATAGATCCAAATGCCATATTTTATAAGTCACTCTATACCTGTCGTTTAGCTTTCTATGCATATGGGTCTGGGTGCCCCTCTCTATTAAAATTTCGAATAGAATTACATTTGGAATGATAAGAACTAAATTAAAGAAGAAAGATTGGTAAAGACGAGCATATAATCCATAATCAAGTTAATCTTTTCTTAGTAAATCAGTCAGGTCTGCAGTAGCTTAAATATTTTACTAGTCTACTTTGCAGCTCCAACTCCAAAATATTGTAAGATATATGTGTTTGCGATTTGCCATTCTCTTAATCCATTTACTTTTTAACACTAGACTCTATTGTACATAAATTAATTTTTAATCAAAACTATAAGAACTTTCTTTTTATTAATAAATTATTATTGTTTCTCCTATTAATCCTCAGACGCGTACTAAATGCACGTACTGCTGATGAATTCTATGGGAAAATGGGTTCATTCTCCAATGAGCTATTGAACGGTCATCTAATTGATTCGAATGGGCTCATTGAGAAAGTAGTGCAGCTTGGACCCATAGCCGACATCAAGCAGCTAAGGGAAAAGCATCTGTACAACATTGCTCCGCTGGGCAGTAAGCAAGGATTGCAGTAAGCCAACAATTCCATCTGCATTGCAATAAGTTTCAAGTTTAATTATTTTGCAGACTTTACTACGATGAGGAGGATACGCATTCCGACGACGAGTCACGCATGGCAGTGGCCACTGTGTGGGGCTTGAACTGGGGCAGACGCGGCTCAGTGGGCACCGGAGCTACGGCGGCAGGGAAACCGCATACAGAACAGAAAGATCGCCTGGCACTGGATATATCGTTGCTGAAGAAACAGTACGATCGACTGCGGGAACGGCAGAAGCAAGCCCACGTCATACTGACCTCCGCCTGCTCCACAGCAACTGCAACGCGTCAAACAACTTCCAATCAGCTGCCAGTTAATCAGCTGCTCCACGGCCGTCCTGCCATAATCACTAACAAGGGCAAGCGTGTGGGAGCCCCTTTGGGCGCCATTCCGCCTGCACGAAAGCCCTCGCTTCCAACTGTATTACATAGCAAGCCCCCAGAGAGACAGTTGCGGCGTGGGGAGACGTTGCTCTGGCGCGACACGGATACATCTCGGCATCGACGTGATAGCCTGACTTGGAAGGAGATCAAAGCCGATCGCGCTGCCATGTTTCGAGAAGGAGGTGATGCGACTACAGTCAAGTCACAAAAGCTGCGTTCGCGCTTAGGCAAAAGTGATAGCTCCTCGTACAGTGAGGAAAGCGATGGTGAGCAGGAGGCTCAAGCCAAAGATGGTTCCAGCACCGATACCAGTCTGTGTGATGACGACGATCCGAAATCTAGCGAACAGAGTCCCAAACGCAAGGCGAAGCTAACGCGCAAGGTCAAGGAGAATCCCAAACTGCTTGTATCGCGAGATCCCAGCCTTGAGCGTAGGAGACCCAAGTCCTGGGCGCCAAGTAGCCATGAAATACCCTTTATGCTTATGGGAACAGACAGCGGCGATGAGAAGGAGCCTGTGGCAAAAGAGGAAGAGGACAGCGCTACTGAGTGTGATCGCTTTGACTACTCACGGGATTTGGATTGGTCAAAGGTCGCAGGTGACCTGGCGTCAAGCAAAGTAGAACCGCTGACTGATGAAGCTCTACCAGCAACGAGCTTTGCAGAGCTCTCCCCACTACGAGATGTGGCCAGCTACGTAGGCCCAGTCAGTATTAGTGAACTGCCTTCACCTAGGCCAGGATACGTAATGTCTGATACAGAATCGGTTAATCCCGTGGATATTGCTGAGGCACTGCACACCGTAACGTTGGCAAAAGAATCTACTTCAAGCCATTACGATGTTAGTGATGATGGCGTAACCAATCAGTATTTTGAGCGTGTCAATAGTGTGGAGCGTCCAAAGCGACTGGAACTCTCATTCTCCTTAAACGAGGCGGATGCTGAAATATCCTCGCCCAAGGAAGAGCAACGTGCGCTGGTCGAAGGCCACAGTGCTGGATATGTAGCAAAGAGCATACCTTTCGATCTACAAGCTAAAGCTGCAATGGAAATAAAAGCGGACATACCCCCAATACGCGATGACAACATACCAGGCGAAAACAAGGACGACTATAAAGAAGTGCTGAGTATGACGATAGAACCGAAGAATGAGACGTTACCTATGAGCATAAGTAGTGCCAGCCGTAGCCGTCGAGATCCCAGACGCAAGACTCTGACAAGGTCCTCCACGATTGAGCTAGAAGAACGATTTCAAGCGTTGGAGCGACGGTTCAGTCAGGAGAAACCGATTCGACAATCGGCAAATGATAAAGCAGAGGGCACCAAGTATATACCTAGCACTGCGGCATTGGAGGAGCGTTACAATACACTGGAGAAACAGATCAGTGCGGAAAAACAATGTGCACAAAATGTAGAGCCTGTGATCGAATGTTTTGAGAAACCAGAACGCATTCCCTCGACTGCTGACCTTGAAATACGTTTTAATGCTTTGACCAAGCAAATGAGTTCTGCTGAATCAAATTCAAAGGTTCCTATTGAACTTAAGGGTCAGGACCAGCCAGCAGGCAGTAGTTCAAACGAAGGAAATGATAGCGAGAAAACCAGCAAACTGCATAAGTTGGATAGCTCGCAGACAGATACAACTAAACCTGCCAACGAAAGCAAAACAGCTGAAAAGAAAGAAAGTGAAAGTAAACAAAAATCAGAAACTACGCGCCTTAAAAAGTTGCCTTCAACAGCCGAATTGGAAGATCGCTTTAATGCATTAGAGCGAAGGATAAGTGTACAAAAAGCTAGTCCAACCAAAGCAAAGAAAGAACCACCTGATGAAGGCATCGAAAATATTAAAAAAGTTGCCGAGACACCAGCAAAGGTAATAAGTAGACCCCAAAACAAGCAATCCGCTGAAGAAAAACATTTAAAGAAAGTGGCATCCAATGAGGACATTCCCAAACATGAAGAGGACATAAAGTCAGAGACCACGGATAAAGGAGCTAAGCACGACAATGTTTTAACTCAAGAGGAGGAAAAAATCCAGAAAGAAAAGAAAGAAATTGTGAAGAGCAAAGAATCATTGAATGCAGAAGACAAGAAAGTTGAGGTGCTCAAGCGGAAGTCCCCGCCTTCCACAGAGGAACTGGAGAAACGCTTCAATGCCCTGGAAAAGCAGCTCAGTACCTCCAAAGGAGATGCAAATGGAGAAGTTGACAATGAACCAGTGCCGCAAGAAGAAATGCACCCGAAGCAAACTGAGAATGTTAAAGAAACTAAAGGACAAAAAGAGGATAAGATTCAAAACCCAATCAAGTCTTTTGATGATAAAGTTAAAGCTATAAGTGCATCGTTGACAACCGACGAACAATCTAGCGAAGTATCAGAAGCCACATTAGAGAAACGGAAAGCTTTTGAGACAAAATACAAAACAGCTAACAAAGTCTTAGAAACCGAACAACAGCCTTTACCAACCGAAACTAGTGCAGATACGCAAACTGCTGTCAAATCAGATAAAAAGTCAGAGCAAGTAGCTGAACAGTCAGAGAAAACACAGCCAACAGAGCATATTAAAAGGCGAGCCTCCGAACCTCCTTCTATGGAAGATCTGGATAAGCGCTATGAAACCCTTAAGCGTCGCATGAGCAGTAAAAATCACTTAACCAGCCAAAACGAAACAGTGAACGAGGCATTGGAGCGCATTGAGCAGGAGGTAATGGCAGAACTAGGCGACTCGGAGGAAGAGACAAAACCAATCAAAAGGCAACCACCTACAACTGAGGACTTGGAGAGCCGTTACGAAGCGTTACATAGTAAGGATATAAAAGAAACTGAGAGTAAGTCAAAGCCTGCACTAAAGTCACCTCCTCGCCGAGTCGATGTGGCCATCGAGGCACATATACCCGAACCACCACCGCCCCCACCAACAGAGCACAGGATCATCAACACTCATGGACAGCATCAACAACGCGCTCTTATTGAAGAGCTGCAGAGCAAAATTAAAGCGCAATCACTGGGAGAGGAGAACTTGAAGCCAAGCGAAATAAATCCTCAGCGAAAGCGCCAACCGGAGCAACGACAGCTGCAACAGCGACCCACTACAATGGGCGATGAGACATCGGAAGCACCTGCAAACACCGCTTACTACAGATCGGGAAATTACGAACCCTGGCAATCGCAGCGAACGGTTCGTCGTTTCTCCGATTTGCCATCAAGGGCCGATTTGGAAAATCGTTTACAATTCCTGGAAAAGAAATTGTACAAGAAATTCTACAAGCAGCGCTGTGCAAGTGATTCCGAAGTTGCATCGAGGATCTTTAGCTATGATGACAAGCCAAGCACCTCGCACCAGGCGGAGGCTCAACTAGAACAACGTGTTCTAGCCCTGGAGAAGCAGCTGAGTGAAAACAGTCTCAAATTGCTGGAAGCTATTCGCGAAAAGGAAAAACAACAGGAGAAAGTAACCAACAATTCTGAAGATCTTTGTTCCCCACGGCGACTTAGCACTGACATGGAAATCGGCAAAGAACTGGTGCGCTACACACAAAACATCACTGATGTCGAAGAGTCGGACAAGCCGATAAACATAAGCATCAATATTAAAATGCTGCTCAACAAAGATAATGAGCTGAAAAAGCCGCCAGCAGAGCCCAGCACAGAAGATTTGAGGCGACGGTTGGAACAACTGGAACTGGAGCTAAGCGAAGCTCGTGCCAGAAATGGAACTGGAAATGGAATAATCTTTGATACCGAAGTAAACACCGAAGATGTTCAACTGCCGTCAACTGAGCCAAACGATGATACTGAGACATGTAAAAAGCAGGAAAAAGATAGCCACAACGAGAGCGTCAAGTGCGACGAGGCCGAAAAGCTAGAGGAGGCTCCAGTGCCATTGACGGATAGTGTTGAGCCTGAGACGGTAAAAGAAACAAAAACCTTGCAAAACGAAGAAAAAGCACAATCATGCAATAAAGAAACCAACGTAGTAGATACCACTAAAGAAGAGCAAAAAGCTGAAGTGAAATCTTCAAATGAAGCAAATGAAAACAAAATTGAAAATAAATCTTCTCCATCAATCGAAGAGGCCAAAGTTCCTGATACACCTTCTAAATCTGAGCCTTTACAACCAAATAATGAGAAATTAGATGAACAGGTGATTGTGCAAAAGTCCAGTTCAGGCGAAGAATCAATTAAAGATACCGATGAAAATCTTCTTGTCAACCCAAGTGATATTGGTCCCATCGATCCTAATAACAAGACTGTGGTACTTTTAATGGATAATGAGCCAAAAGCATTGAAAGTTCGCCGTCTAACCAGAGCCAATACCGAAGAACTTGAGGGACTATTCCAGGCACTTGAAAAACAACTCAACGATCGCAATCTCATTAAATCCAAAGATGGAAAATTGATCCGAGCAGAAAGCATGCCATCTGCTGAGCAAGTCGAGCAAGTCGAGCAGGCACAAGCCATATCTGATCTGACTAAAGAAATTGAGGACTTCACTAGTGGAAAGCCAGAACAAAAAGCCACAGAGCAGAAAGAAGAAAAGGAAAAGCCAGCTGAGGAGGATCCAAACTATGACTGGGGACCCAATCCAGTTAAGCATCACCTGAAACGCAAAACAGTCTATCTGCCATCCACCAAAGAGCTAGAGGCTCGCTTTCGCTCCTTAGAACGTCAAATAAAATTACTCGAAGATGTTGAGAAAATTGACGTAGAGCAGAGACTCTGTGAAATCGAGCGCAAGATCAAACTACAGTATTCTTTGTCACATGAGAAAGACCTAAATAAGTACTTAGAACTGTGCGAAGGCAAAGGTTTAGACGACGAAGAGGAAGTGATTATGGCAGAGACTACTTCTCCAGTTAATGAACGTTCACGCAGTCCAGCACGCAAACAAAAAAGCTCCTCGAGATCACCATACACTTCTCCAGTTTCCAAGACAGTAAGCAAGTCGCCATATGTCTCGCCGTCACGTAAGGAAAGAAGTACCACGAAATCCCCTTATACATCTCCGTCACGCCAGAGTAATAAGACGCAACAAACATCACCATCACGCACCGGCAACAAGAAGAGTCCCTACACTTCGCCGGCTCGCCGTCAGGCTCACAAAGACGATCTGCCCATCTCTGACGATTTAGAATACAAATATCGCGTACTTGATTTGGTTCGCTCCAAGTCGAAAGACAATCTCTCTAAGCGTAAAACTGATCACAATAAGAAACCACCTATTCATCCACTTGAAATGTTGCTCGATCCGAGTCCGGATGATAGTGAAATTCCGACTACCGGTGAGCTAGAGCATCGCATACGATTGCTAGACGAAAAACTGAAGTCACCAGTGCGTCACAAGTCGCGTTCCCGTTCACCCACCATTGAGGATATCAAGCGAAAGAAACTCTTAGATGATCAGCAGCCTAAGACACCCGTGCACAGCCTGGAACGCTTGGTTTACTCACCCAGCAAGCCGGAACCACCCACTGCCGAAGAACTGGACAAGCGTATACTTGCTCTAGAAAAGGAGAAACGCTTTGATATCAAGACCCAAAAATACTACAAAGAATTCAATCAAAAACTAAAGGACGTGGTGTCACCCTCGCTATCCTATGAGGAGTTCAAACTAGCAAAATCACGCGAGCAGAGTCCCCGGCGTCAAGCTCCCACTACACCCAAGTCAGCGATGCGACGCGACGAGATGCATGACGATTACTGCGATTATCGCCGAGAGGAGACGATTTCGTATCGCCCTACCAGTCCAAAGGTCATCCGATTCCGTGACGAGGACGAGGACTACTACGAGGACTCGTGGCGACCCAAGTCACGGCAGAGTCGGGGCCAGGGCCCTGCCAGCGAACGAATGGTGGGCACAAGTGATGTTTTAAGTTTTATGGAGGAGAATTCTAAAATTCTTCAACGTATTCTTAAGAAGACTCTTGCAGATCAGCCGTCAGCATCAGCAACACCAAGTCGCAGCTATATCAACAGCGCAGCGGTCGTAGCAACAACTGAGGGCGTCGACGCTCTAGGCAGTCGCCTAATGAGGGTAAGGGCTCCATTATTTTGTAAATCCCAAAATACTTATCTGAGTTCTCTGCGGTATCGTTCGCCTAAGGAAACATCGCCCATAACTCGAACTGGAACCCATACGGGAGTGCCACTGCGCACTGGAGATAATATTAATGATCGTCTGAGCTCCATTAAAAACAGCATCAAGTCCATCGACAGCTTGTGCGAGGAGAAGTCTTACCAGAAGGAGAAGTGCCAGCGGTATATTGATTCCCTGTTTTCAGACTCATTGCACTTCTCCAACAAGAAGAGATCGGTCGAGGACTTGACGCACAGTCGAAGTGAAAGTCGAGGGCGTGGCACGCAGCGCGGCTCCGATTATACGCCAACAATCCGCATCAGCTCCGAGCATCGTTCGCTGGGCTCCGTGGAGTCGTTGCGCACGGGCAGCCCGCTGCGTGCTGCCAGTCCGCCGCATCATCGTTCGCACAGGGATGTTAGCCGAGAGCTGTCGCCGCGCCGTCGTCGCGAGACGGAAGAGCTAGAGGAACGCGAGAGCAGTAGGGTAAGACGTGATAATATGTTGCCAAATTATTTAGCTGATAATCGTAGCGAACTAGGTAGCTCCAGTAGTTTAACTAAGTTTCACAAAGTAGATAGACAACTAGAAGAAACCTGCGCCAAGTACGCGGATGACAGACGCTCAGCATGCAAGTCCCCGTTGAGCTCACCGTACGAGTCCCGAACAGCAGGCACACGTTACACCACAACAACCGTAAATCCAACCGTCGACAGTTTTCCTAGGCCCATTTCGCCATACCGGCAACCCTATGACCCCAGCAGGACAACCCGTTCCAACACGCCCGTCTATCAGCCAGCCAAGCTGGAGATCCGCCACACCACCGTCACCTCGACCTTCTACGATCGCTTTCTCACCGAGAAGCAGATTGAGAAGCAGACGCTGCCTCGTCCACCCAGCCGCTCACCCGTTCTCTCGCCATCGGCAGCGACCAAGAGCTATAGCGATCTGCCCAGCTCTCTGACAGCCCACAAGTACAGTCACGACCTCATGCCAGAAGTGACTACCACAAGCGCGAGCAGCTATTCACCCATGTCCCGCAGTTATGCGGGCAGCAGCAGCAATTACTCATACCTCACCCCACACACCACTGCAAGCGAATTGGCTGCCACCTCCACTCCAGCTGGCAGTTCATCAGACCTGCGCTTGCGCAACAGTTCTGAAAACATTCTCTCACAGACATCCACAATCACAAGCACAAGCACCGCCATACCTTATGCAAGCTTACTCGGCTCGAGCTCAGTATCAGCTGGCAGTCAAGTCTCGACAGCAACTGCATTCACGCCATACAATTTCACTAGCTCATTTAGCAGTCGCCTGAATGATGCAGTGAGCACCTCTGGCACCTCCACTCTCAGCTCGTACTCCACTGGCGTTTACAATCCAATGATGTCATTCACATTGCGCGAACCCCAGATAGGCAGCTTGCCCAGCACGTCATCGGGTCAGTATCAATTCAAGAGTGCGTTCAGCTCGACTCTGCCAAAGAGCGAACCCGATAAGCCATAGACTCAATAAGTCGATAGCAATACATAAGAATCGGTTGTCATCTGCGAACCATGCTAAACACTTTCAACACATGCTCAAACTATATTTACTTTAAGCTAACAAATTACTCGTTGCAATTATATAAACAAGAAATAGGAAAACTTTCAAAGTCTTCATACATATGAGATATAATCAGAATTAGGAAACAGTACACACGTTTAACTACAAATATAACCTATATTATACATATATATACATATATACAAAACAGAATTTTATGACAAACTCTTTGCACCAAAACAAAAAACATATTCTGGCTTCTTGCTAATAGCTAATTACCTCAACTGCATTCATGGCACCAATCAACGTAACTGATCATAGAAATAGCAAACTAAAAATCATTTTATATATATATATATATATACCTTACTATATAAATATATCTTTAAAAAAACTTTTAAGACGAATTCTCTATTCGAGCACTGCATCAACTCAAATCTATTATAATGTATATCTTTAAAAAAGAATTTCAATTTCAATTTCGTATTTGTGAAACTAAAGAAAAACTTAGCTAAATTATGAGATGGGTTAGATGAGCTGAAATGACAGACAAAAAGACGTTAGTTAAACAAAACAAAAAATCAAATATATATATACAAATGAATAATAATATATATTCATATATATATATATTCATGTATACCGATTACAGTTCGAGAATTTCAATTTTGCTAAATCAAGTTCGAAAACGGAAAAGACAAAAAATGGCTTCAAGAATTATTACAACATCAAGCTGAGAAACAAAAAGTTAATCAAAACGATTAGAAAAATTATATGAAACCCCAAAAACATTTGGCTAGCTAGATATATGCCGAGTGCTCTCAAAATATTATATGTTAAATGCAATTGTTACAAAATCAAGCAAGATCCATATATATACCTATATATAATTAAGTAGGCAAGAAATTCGACAGGCTTCAGTTCGATTCGCGGAACAACAAAATATTTATATTTATAATGTTATCTTTTGGTTTTTGTATGCGCATATTCCGTGTTGTTAAAACTTTTTATAATATTCATTTTGTTAATGTTGAAAATTTGTCAAAATATTGAATATACAAATCGAATATTTTTGTTACAAAAACGTTTTGATTTCATTAGAGCAACAAATAAATATATGTTAAAGTGCATTTAATGCGAAAATATCAATTGAGTGTTGTTTCTATGGGGCATGGCATGCGTAGAGTATAAGAGCAGCTGAGATCAACTCAGCACAGCTCAGCTCAGCTCAGTTCTCCATTGATAAGACTAAAGATGCGCTCTATCAGCTCGAATGGTCAGCGAGTCGAATCAGTCGCTATTTGGCTGACGCTTGGACTGGACGTGACAGAGGAGATAGAGCCTTACAACACCCTTGAGCATCGCATAGAGAAATCAGAATGCAAAGAATTGTGACAAAGCGCAGCTGCAGCTTAATGCTGAGGCTTAATACCACTCGCTTTCTGGCTACGACGCCTGTGGGTGATGTGCTCTTCCCAACCAAATCAGATTTTCCCAGTCGCCATATAGGGCCACGCAAAACGGACGTGGTTGCCATGCTGGACACGCTGGGCTTTAAGGTAAGCCAATAGGAAGGCTACTCAGACAGGCTATCAGGCTAAAACATCGCTCTCTCTCTCTCTCTTAGTCCTTGGCTGAGCTCACCGAAAAGGCGGTGCCGCAGAGCATACAATTGAAACGGGATCTAGTTCTCGACAAGCCTCTGAGTAAGTAATGGAAATGTTTTTTAAAAATAGTCAACTATGTCGACCCCCTGGGACGTAGAAGTGATAAGAGATAAGCGCAGTTCAACAGGTCCGCCAGCTAGCGTAGCGACGTTGACTGCCGTTTGACTCAAAACTCATGAAATATATAATCTCATTCGCGTTACAGATGAGCACGAGCTAATCAAACGCATTCGTGATATTTCGCTCAAGAATCAGCTGTGGCGCTCGTATATCGGCCTGGGATACCACAATTGCCATGTGCCGCACACGATAGTGCGTAACATTTTCGAGAATCCCGGATGGACCACACAGTACACACCCTATCAGCCGGAGATTGCTCAAGGTCGCCTTGAATCGTTGCTCAACTATCAGACGCTCGTTACCGAGCTCACGGGCCTGGATGTGGCGAATGCCTCGTTGCTGGACGAGGGCACAGCTGCCGCGGAAGCCATGTGCCTGGCCAACAGGCACAATAAGCGCAGGAAGCTTTACCTGTCGAACAAGGTGCATCCTCATACCTTGGCGATAGTGCAGACGCGTGCCGATGCGTTGGAACTGGAAATTATCGTAGGGCCCATTGAACGGGCCGATCTACGCAGCCGTGAACTGTCCGGAATTCTGCTGCAGTATCCCGATACGTACGGCGATGTCAAAGACTTTGAGGACATTTCGGCTCTGGCACGCAAAAATGGCGTAAGACTATCAGAGATTTCCATTCTGAATCAGTTACTCGAGTCTAAGGTCTCTCTTTCTCTTACACACTTAGACTTTGGTGGTGGTGGCTACCGATCTGCTAGCCCTCACGCTTCTACGTCCGCCCGCCGAGTTTGGTGCGGACATTGCCATCGGCACCTCACAGCGCATGGGCGTACCGTTGGGCTATGGGGGTCCGCATGCCGGCTTCTTTGCCTGCAAGCAGAGCCTGGTGCGCCTGATGCCAGGTCGCATGATTGGGGTGACGCGTGACATGGACGGCAATGATGCCTACCGCTTGGCACTGCAGACCCGGGAACAGCACATTCGCCGCGACAAGGCAACCAGCAACATCTGCACCGCTCAGGCGTTGTTGGCCAACATGTCAGCCATGTATGCCATCTACCATGGTCCGGAAGGCCTGAAGGCCATCGCCAATCGCATTCATCACTTCACGCTGACGCTACAGACGGGTCTGCTCGAGGCTGGCCATGAGGTGCTCAACAAGAATTTCTTTGACACGCTGCACGTGAGACTCTCCGGTGATCTCTCGCTGGAGGAGCTCAAGGAACGCGCCGAGCATAAGCACATCAATTTGCGCTACTTACCAGATGATACAGTTTGTATCGCCTTGGATGAGACGGTTAGCGTGGCTGATGTCAACGACTTGTTGTGGTCCTTTAGGGCGCCCTTAACGCTGGAGGAGTTGCTGGCACGCAAGGATGTGCTGAAGAACTCCATTGAGAACTCCAAGTTCTTGCGTACCTCGCCCTACCTGCAGCATCCCATTTTCAACAGCTATCACAGGTAATCAGAGAGACAGCCAGTCAGTCAGGTGAAACCTAACGAAAATACTCCTCCCTCAGCGAGTCACGCATGGTGCGCTACATGAAGAAGCTGGAGAATAAGGACATCTCACTTGTCCACTCCATGATTCCATTGGGTTCTTGCACCATGAAACTCAATGCAACCACTGAAATGATGCCCTGCTCGTTCCGGCATTTCACGGAGCTGCATCCCTTTGCCCCCGTTGAGCAGGCTCAGGGTTTCCATCAAATGTTTAGCGAACTGGAACGGGATCTGTGTGAAATCACCGGCTATGACAAAATCTCATTCCAGCCTAACTCTGGCGCTCAAGGCGAATACGCCGGCCTGCGCGCCATTAGGAGTTACCATGAGCATCGCAACGAGGGACATCGCAATATTTGCCTAATTCCCATTTCCGCGCACGGCACCAACCCAGCCTCAGCTCAAATGGCTGGCATGAAGGTAGATCAGCTCACCAAAAACTCATCAATATCAATATTTCACTAGCTAACACTTACAGGTAGAGCCCATACGCATCCTCTCGAATGGCTCCATCGATATGGTACATTTGCGTGATAAATTGGCGGAGCATGCCAATGAGCTGTCCTGCCTGATGATTACGTATCCCTCAACCATGGGCGTTTTTGAGGAGACAGTCGCTGAGATCTGCACGCTTGTGCACCAGCACGGTGGCCAGGTGTACCTAGACGGTGCCAATATGAACGCTCAGGTGGGTCTATGCAGGCCCGGCGACTATGGCAGCGATGTTTCCCATCTGAATCTGCACAAGACCTTCTGCATACCGCATGGCGGTGGCGGGCCCGGCATGGGTCCCATCGGAGTGAAAGCACATCTAGCACCATTCTTGCCCGGTCATCCAGTTGTCAGTCCACTCGCCAGCGAGGAGCACAGCTTTGGTGTCGTCTCAGCGGCGCCCTTTGGCAGTCCAGCAATCCTCCCGATCTCCTGGTCGTACATTAAACTCATGGGCAGTCGTGGCCTAAAGAGAGCTACCCAAGTGGCCATACTGAATGCGAACTACATGTCCAAGCGTCTGGAGCAGCACTACAAGACGCTGTACAAGGCGGAGAACTCGCAGCTAGTGGCCCATGAGTTCATACTGGACATTCGTGATCTGAAAAAGACTGCGAATATTGAGGCCGTCGATGTGGCAAAGCGTCTAATGGATTACGGCTTTCACGCACCGACCATGTCCTGGCCCGTGGCTGGCACGCTGATGATAGAGCCCACTGAGTCCGAGGACAAGGAGGAGCTGGATCGCTTTTGTGACGCCATGATATCCATCCGAGAAGAAATTTCAGAAATTGAGGATGGGCGCATGGACAAAACAGTCAATCCCCTGAAAATGGCCCCGCACACCCAGGCGCAGGTCATGTCTGACAAATGGAACCGTCCCTACTCACGGGAACAGGCTGCCTTCCCAGCGGTAAATATTTCTCATTATTAATCTATTTTAATCTATAATTATTTTCCATCGACAGTTGTTCGTGAAACCGGATGCTAAAATTTGGCCAACTGTTGGAAGAATCGATGATGCCTACGGCGATAAGCATTTGGTTTGCACGTGTCCGCCCATTTTGCCAGATTTGTAATAAACTTGAACCATATATAATATCTACATTTAAGAAGAAACATATATAGAGTAATAAAATATATATAAATAACCCAACTTAGTTTTTACGAAATCTTTTTTCAACAACTTTATTTTACCAGTATAAATAAGAAAATTCTCTATAATCAAAATTTATACCATACAATAAATATATGTATTAAACAATTTTATTTTTGTTCATTCCCTTTATTTTTCCGCCAATATTTTGAAAATGAATCTTTCGCAGCAGTACCATTCACAGCGAACGACAACACATTATAAATCGATAGCAAATGATAATCATCGCATCCCCAACCCACTCCTAAGATTAATATTTATGTCGGCATTGGCTAAATTAACACTATTTTAATGACATGTAAATTTTCATCTTATAATTATTTCAATACAATATTATAAAAATAAGACATAATTGAATTATCACATATATGTGTTGAGGTTTTATTATTATTATTATTATTGTTAATTGGTTGTTGATAATTATTAGTTTATTTTTTTTACACAATCAACTTTATAATTCCTGCATGAAAAATTTGGCGGAAATCAATTAAATCCTAGATTGTTCCACTGAACAAGTTCAAAATTTTTTACGTTACTCATCTCTAACTTTACCGACAAATACTCATTTTGGCACTGTTTAAAGGGAGCGTCAGGTGTTTGCTTAAAAGAAATATAGAAATACGCATATTAAATTGATTTTGCCAACTGAATTTAATTTCCCTAATTAATCTTTGTACTTATTTAAACTCTCACCTTATTTCTAGCATAATATATTTACGAAAACCAAGTTAAAAAGAACCAAACAACCGGCACTTTTGACAGACAATTCAAAGGCACTGGTGTTATTAACAGTTCAGCAAATGTTAAGTTGTTTGATGCTAAAACCATATGTTGTTGTGCTGGTGACAGAAAAACAAGCGTGCGCGCAGCGACAAACAAATTCTATTTCACAAAATTTGTTTGATCAATAAACAATATTTTAAGATTTCGAGTTCGAGAACAGTAACTATACGGCAGCTGCTCGAAATTAAACAGAAATCATGAAGATCGAGGAAGTAAAAAGCACCGTACGCACCCAGCGTATTGCGGCCCACAGCCACGTGAAGGGACTCGGCCTGGACGAGACCGGAGCAGCTATACAAAGCGCTGCTGGACTAGTTGGCCAGAAGGCAGCCCGCGAGGCTGCCGGAATTGTGGTGGATCTAATCAAATCCAAAAAGATGGCTGGCCGAGCTCTGTTGCTGGCTGGACCACCAGGCACAGGCAAAACAGCCATCGCCTTGGCAATTGCCCAGGAACTCGGCAACAAGGTGCCCTTTTGCCCCATGGTCGGCTCCGAGGTGTTCAGCAATGAGATCAAGAAGACCGAGGTGCTCATGGAGAACTTCCGTCGCTCCATTGGCCTTCGCATACGCGAGACCAAAGAAGTCTACGAGGGCGAAGTGACCGAGCTGACTCCAGTGGAGACCGAGAACCCGATGGGTGGTTACGGCAAGACCATCAGCAACGTTGTGATTGGCCTGAAAACCGCCAAAGGCACCAAGCAGCTGAAGCTCGATCCGAGCATCTTCGATGCATTGCAGAAGGAGAAGGTCGAGGTGGGCGACGTCATATACATCGAGGCCAACAGCGGCGCCGTGAAGCGACAGGGACGTAGCGACACCTTTGCTACAGAGTTCGATTTGGAGACGGAGGAGTATGTGCCTCTGCCCAAGGGCGATGTGCACAAGAAAAAGGAAGTCATCCAGGATGTTACACTGCACGACTTAGATGTGGCAAATGCCCGTCCGCAGGGCGGCCAGGATGTGCTGTCCATGATGGGGCAACTGATGAAGCCCAAAAAAACTGAAATTACAGGTGAATAACTTCGACTCCCTACCACTTCACCCACAGACTGACTAACGAATCTCTTGCAGACAAACTTCGTATGGAGATCAACAAAGTTGTCAACAAATACATTGATCAGGGCATTGCGGAACTGGTGCCCGGCGTGCTGTTCATAGACGAGATTCACATGCTCGACTTGGAGACCTTCACCTATTTGCACAAATCTCTGGAATCTCCCATTGCGCCCATTGTCATCTTTGCCACCAACAGAGGCCGCTGCGTCATTCGGTGAGTTGCGCTTTCATTTCATGTTTCATGTCCATTTATAACGTCTCTCCTGCAGTGGAACCACTGATATAGTTTCCCCGCATGGAATTCCATTAGATCTACTAGATCGCTTGCTCATCATTCGCACATTGCTGTACTCCACCTCGGACATGGAGCAGATCATCAAATTACGTGCCCAGACTGAGGGCCTGCAGCTAGAGGAGAATGCTTTCACGCATCTGAGTGAGATTGGAACAAGTTCGACTTTACGCTATGCAGTCCAGTTGCTGACTCCAGCTCACCAGATGTGCAAGGTAAATGGACGCAATCAGATTTCTAAGGAGGATATTGAAGACGTTCATTCGTTGTTCTTGGACGCTAAGCGCTCCTCCAAGCATCTTTCCGAAAAGAATAATAAGTTTATGTTGTAAGTTACTCAAATCATGTAAAACACAATTCCATGGTAGCCGATACTTTAATAAATTTGCGTAACTATCGAGCCTAATCGGATTTTTAAATATATCGATATTAGAAACAGCTGAAATGTTACTCTCTGAAATGTCACTCTGAGAGAGTACTGCTTGTTAACATTGTTACTGTTAATTCAATGCGCTCAAAACTAGTGCTGACAGATGCTTATACTATAAGTTATAGAGCACAAGTCTGTTTCCAGTTTATATTAAGGTTTAAACTAAGCCGCCGAACATAACGGATATCTTATTTGATTAATTCTCATATCCAACAGAAAAATAAGAGGCTCCAATTGTTTAAATTTAATGTATTTGACTTAACATTTAAGGGTCGTGAGTGGCTCTCGTGTTTAATTTTATCACGTTCGCACCGCTTCTCTGTTATCAAACTTCTCTTATAAGAAACATTTAACAGAGTTTTTTCAGTAACATTTTATAATTCGGTGCGTGCTATGTGCTTTTCGGCTGCCGCTTAGACGCTGTGTGTTTTAAATAATTTAAAATCTTACGCTCGTGTCAACAGTTTACGCTCACGCAGTAACAGCACACATACACACGGTTAAAATATTAATTAAGTGTTCAGTTGTTAAAATAATCAAAAATATAGCGGTTGACGGTGAGAGCAAACGCCGCCTCCAAAAACGCAATTAACCGTTATAGTTATTTACACCTTCCATACACATACATATGTACATGCACACACGTACGTAGATGCATGAGTGTAAACGCATTATATTTTGTATACCGTCTTTGCAATAACAATTGCTTATGATTATTTGGGTGCCAATCAAACGGTGCATTGTTTCTGGTGTCAGTCTAAGCCTTTCGATGGCTGCATTTTAAGAAAATGGAAACATTTGGCGGCCTTTGGGTCAACGAGCAGCTGCAACGACAATTACTACAACAGAACGACGGCAGCTAGAAGACACCGTGTGTGTGTGTGAGTGAGCGAGCAACAAGAACAGCGAATATCAACAACAAATACCAGACGGTAAGTGCGTGTGAATGCCTGTGGGTGTTGTTCTCTCTTTCTCTTTCTGCATTTGTGTGTGTGAGTGTGGGTAAGTGGGCCTTGCCTGCCAAGCAGCAAATTAGCTGTAGTATTGCCCCGCCGTCTGTCTACGCACAGCAATGTGTGTATATGTATATATGTATTTGTGTGTTTGTGCGTGGGTGCTCGTTATAATAATTTTTTGCATTAACTGTTATTATCATTTAAGCAGCACGCTAGCAAATTACATAATTTTTTGTACGTTTGTCGCTGCCAGCGAAAACGAAAGTTACGCTGGGCAGCTACTGGTTTTTGTTTCCACGCTGTTTTCTATTTGTTGTTGGCCAGTCTTCGTTCTTATTGAAATTCTCCGCTAGTTTTGCCGCTTGCTTTGTTCGCTTCGCTTACAATAAGATTGAGTGAAGCGCGCTATTTATGTTTATTTATGAATGAGATTTATAAAATTAATTGCAATCATACGTTTTCATTCGATTTGTGCGTAAAAGCTTATCTGTTTTGGAGAACCGTTCGCTAATTAGTCTCTCTCGCTCTTATAAGCATACGCCTGCCTAAAAGTGTACATGTGTACATATGTATGTATGTGTGCATATACATATGTATGCACGCAAGCGCAACTGGCTTTGTATCTGCTTTTCGCCGTAAATCAAATCAAGCATTGCGAAAAATATAATAATATACAAAGTACATACATACTTTCATATAAATATATATATAGTTATATACATATACATATGTACATACTTTTGTCTGTATAGATTTATAAATACAAGTAAATATATACATACAAGTATTTATGTACTTTTTCGTGCTCACAGCTGTGCTTTCGACATATTCATTACATCTATATGTATGTATGTATGTATAATTTTAAGGCGAAAATTTGGCTGAAATATTTAAACAACACATTTTTATATGCCGCCGGCGACATCGACTGAGTCGCCCACTCGCCGCTGTCGCTCTTTTGAGCGCTCGCTCTCTCTCTCTCTTCCTCTGTCTGTTTCGCTTGTTGCCCAATTTTATGCCCGTTTTCTTTTTATTTTTTTTTTAACATTTGGACCAAAGCAAAATGTCCAATACATACGAATATGGGTACGTAAATCTGTATATGTATGTATTTAATATGTATTTATGTACGCATGTGTAAACGGCTTGTACATTGACGTTGCTGAACAACTGCTACAATAACAAAGTGCTGGCAGCTTTTCGCCGTATTTATTAGTCGGCGCCGTTTTCGCCTGGCATTGTCTGGGAACAAAACGAATTTATGCTGCTCAAGCCGTCTGCTGCTATTTACTTACTTGCAATTAGTTGTTAGTTTTGAGTAGTTGCTGCACACACAGTTCATTATTGTTGCTGTTGTGCGGTTTATGGCTCCAAGCTACTTACTGTCACTGCGTTAGATATTTATTGTTTGTCGCTGCTGCTTCAGGTTTTCTTTCCTTCTTTCTTCCTCGCACAAATTGTCATATGAATATCATCTAACATACACACATATGTAGATATGTATGTATGTATGTTTGTGTGCACATGTTTTTAGACAGTAAGTGTAACTGTGTGCCCTTCGCAAGGTTCCTTTGGTGTGGCCACAGCACAACGGTAAGTTACACAGCTCTTGGGTTATGTATTGTCATGGAATTTCTAGAAAACTTTTGTTGTATTAGAGCGATGCAAACAAATCAACAGCTGCGGCGGCGCCGACTGCGACAAGTCTATTGTGAATGAGCAGCAGCCTTGTAAGCGCCACCCACATAAAAGCAACAGCGTGCACACAAACATTTCTAAAGCTGCAGCCGCTAGATACCTCAACACCAACACTAGTGTACCGATTGTATGCAGTTAAATATACATACATACATATGTTTACATACATAGTATATGTTTGCCTCGCTCACACGCTATGACGTGAGCGGCCGTTGTTGATGCCTACGCGAACGTTTTTAAGTCGCGCTTTAAAAGCGTCATACGCTCAGCTGAGCGCTATTCGTTTGCTTGCTCGCTTGCTCACTCGCCACGTCTTGTTCTTTCTAGTCGCTGTTTTATGACGTTTGGAAGCCACTTCACTGCGCCAAGCTTTGTGCACGTGTGAGTTCATCTTCTTTGCTCCCTTTGAGCTTTTGAGTTCTTTTGTTGCGTTGCCATATTAAGAACGCACACATTGAGTCATTCACCGCCTACGCTGAGATGAATACCAACCTTAAATCCAATTTTTTGTTAATATTGCACTTCGAGACACATAAAGAGGAATACGAAGAAGCAGCTAAAGCGACCGCAAAAACTTTGTCGAATGCAGCGTGCGACTATCATTTTTTTTTCTTTTTGCGTATTCTTTTCTTGTAACCTTGTGCCAATAAAATTGAAATGCTGCCAGAGAGACAGTAAAAACAGAAAATATTCGTCTTCTGCGTGAAAATACATTTGTAAGTGTGTACATACGAATGTAGTGTTAAATCACAAACACCTCTACACTCACATACATATACATATGCATATATGCATATGTATGTGAGTGTAGAGGTGTTTGTGATTTAACACTACATTCGACTTGCTGCCTTGTTATTGTTTTTCTCTCCTTTCCCGCATGCTTCACTTTGCACTTTGCGAAGCAATTGTCAAGTGAGGAAAAGAAATGCATAAAACGCGGCCAGTGTGCTAAACGGGCCAATAAACTGAGTGTTGCTTAATTTCTGGCTAGACAAAAAACGGTTACGCATGAGCTAAGATACTATCTCAATGGTGAGAGATGGCGCCAGGCGTAGCATGCAACACGATTTCAATTGATTCACAGCTCTCTGCTCATTTATCTCACCTTTACTAATGTGGTGTGTGAATGTGGTTGTGTGGGCGGCTTTTGATTTAGTCGGCTGTAGATATTGATGAGTGGGTCGCTCACAGCGCGCTGACTCAATTCACTCACACCAAGTTGCGCGCACATATACATACAAACATTGCCGCTCAATGTGTCTACGTATGGATGAGGTACAACTGTAGTTAAGTATTGTTTGTACGTGCCGATAAGGTGTAAAGAAAAAGAGCTAAATATTTGCACACAATGATACCGAAGAGCACCTGGCTGTGATGGCTCTTACCCTCTCTCTCGTATACTCTCTTGCTCATTTGGACTGAGTAGGCGAATTCTTATAACTGTGACGCCAGCGTAGGCCCTAACACTTCGCTTATCAGTTCTATGTCCACTGTGCGGTCCCGGCAATTCGATTTACTTGCATATGAATGTATGTTTGTATGTACATATGTATTTTATGTATTTATATACATTTTGCCGCACCTTTAACAACAGCAACAAAGGTAGATAAAGAACAGCACGGCGAATTGCATGATTCATACGATAGGCATTTCGCTGTCAGCGTTAGCGTTTGCGTCGACGTCAACGTCGGCGTTAGCGAAGACGTTGCCACTTGAGCTGTGGGGTGGTCTGGCCGCTTGTTTTGCCGGGTGTTTCGCTTATTAATTTTAATTGATTTTAATTTGATTTGCTTTTCGAGCAAGTGAATTTTGTTAGCCCCTCATCATGCTGCGAACGTGTCTCTGCCGTCTGCAGTCTGTCGCTGTCGGCCCAATAAGCTATTGCAAAGGGAAAGATTGAGTTGGCTTTGCTATTGCAATAGCAACAGCAAACGGTGTCTGACCCACTTACTCAACCACTTCCATTTGCTCTTCGACGAGCGCTTGCAACTAGACAATGTTCCCGAGTAAATATTCTATTTTAACAATGCAATAGAAAACACTTTGCATGCATTTCAAACACCAAAGCACGCTACTCTTAAATCACTCACACATAGATACACACAAACACACAAACACACACACACACACACACGCTAGCTCCCCAGAGATGCACCACCTGACTGTACTGTGGTAGCGGCCTGAAGCACTCGGGCGGAGCATCTAGAGTAGCTGCAACTGCTGCAGAGCTGGGCTTAATGAAATCCGCAAGTTAAATAAAACTCAGCCACATTTTTGATGCGCTACCCGCAGTACGTCACTCATTCAAGCTGAAGTATGCGCCCGTTGTGGCAGATGTGGGAAATGTGGAAAGTCCAGGCAAACGCCTTCGACAAGCTTTTCCTCATTTTTCTCTACCTCTTTCTCTCTCTCCCTCCCTTGATTTTGCGGTTGCTCCTGCAGTTGCAGCTGAGTTCAAGGATCTGGAAGCATTTATTGAACCTCTGAGCATATTATCAAGTAGAAGGGGAAATTGCTTTACTTTCATTTGAGAATTGTTGGAATACTTCAGAATAGCACTAGAAAACAATTACTCTGAATTATTAAATTGCAGTTATATCGTTTGAGCAATTGCCTTAAAATTGGTATTCACAATTCTCTGTGAAATATATAACGTATATAGTATAGTAGAATCTGATATATATAGTATAATAGAGTATAATACATTTAATATAATTTAAAGTCAGTACTCACACTTTTATCCATTTCAATGTTTCCCTACGAATTCATCTCAAACTAATTAAAACTTTGCACTTTTCAAATTTAACTTTCGAGATACCAGAGTACGTTGTCATATAAAATAGATAACTTTGCCTTTGATAACTATCTGTTGCAAGTTGATAACTCATTCCATATGTTTATCTAATGTGAGCGATATTCTGGTCTAGTCTCCATATTAAATCTACACTCAACTTAATTCCGATTTTTAAAGCCTTCGTGGATTGAAACGCTTTACAAGATTCAGGTTTTAATTGGTTTCTCTATTAATAGGAGCTTCTATCACCAGCAGTAACTGTCGCTTTACGTCGTTTCTCATTTTTTGATTAAAAAATAATACAAAATCCGCAAAGCATGCAAGCGAAAAAATTGTAAAATCTGACACATGATGGCATTCGAATGTTGGTAAATGAAAGTCAGGTAACAAGCAAAAGAACAGCATCTGCACTGCAGTCGTGCAACGAAACGCGCAATGGCAGGCCAAAAAATATGCAAATGTGGCGTCGTTGTCGGTGCTCCTCCATCAGCCCCCGCATCTCATTCACCCCAATTCCCAATTCCATCCCCTGCATGCATGGAATCATTTTAAATCCGTGGAAAAAATGCAGCCACTTTGCCACCCCGCTTATACTCATCATAAAAACTGTTGCGAATGTATTTAATATACATACATTTGCACATCTGTATATATATAAATATATATAATATATATAAATATATAATAATATTGCGATTCAAATTAAAACAAGAACTAATGAACCGCTTTAGAGCGGCTAATGAGATGTTTACAAATTCTAGAATTCATTTGTGCTCAGGCTAACAGACACTCTTAAAAATATATATTTTTTTTAATTAGAAAAATTAATCCCTATTTAAAAAACAAAATTGTGTATAAATAAAATTGATAATAAAATGAAATCTACTTAAAAATCTATATACATATATATCATTTGGATTGAGTGAGAGATCCTTAAAAGCTTTTGTTGAATATAATATATAGAGGAAAAAGATTTCAGCTAAATTTAAAAACTTAAGTGAGACTGGTTAAAATGAAGTAAATATTGTTTTTAATCAAATACTGCATATAAAGTAAAAAAAAATCGCTTTTTAGATATGCAAACATGCCTACACTGTGGCAGAAACGCTATTCAATTTCTTTTACAAATAGAACAATAAATTTGTTTAAACATATTCAGGGTATTTTCACATAGTGAATTTATACACAAATTCGAGCGAACGAATGCATGCAAATAAAACGCAATGCCTGAGCGTGGGATGGCAAATGAATGATGCTGTGCTGTGCGCTGTGTAGTGCAGTGTAAGTATTGTAAATATGCAAAGCTTGCTGTTTTACACACACAAAGAGAGAGAGAGAGAGAGAGAGAGAGAGCGTGAGTGGGAGAGTGGGATGGATGAAGGCAAAGGGCGCACTTCTCCTTAAAATTCTAAAATGCTTAGCGTGCAAAATCAATTTGATGCCATTTGTTAAAATGCATTGTATACATGTGCGGGCTAAGGAGTGTGTATGATTGTGAGTGTGTGTGTGACTTTGAGTGTGCATAAAATATGACGGCGCATTTTGGGAAAAAGTCTGCTGAAGTGCAGCAGCAGAGGCAGCAACGCTTACGGCACCGTCAACATTGCCACATGCAGCATTTACTTTTGCTGCCACTTTTTCGTCATTTGTGTGTGCTTGTGTGGGTGGCCGGAGTGCTTGCGTGTATGTGTGTGTTTGTGTTTGTGTTTGTATTTGTGCTTGCCACTGAAATATCGGTCAAGGCTGGCAGCCAGCTAGCTCGCACTTAAACAGCGCTTTAGGAACTGCCATCGCCGATTCCAAGACAACTGTGCCACTAAATCAACACGTTTGACGATATCCACAGCCGTTCCAAATACGGTTGCCATCGTTAATGACATTTAGACATTACTTGCGCCGCTTTTCGTCTCCAATCACTCGTGGCCCTCCTTTGTCATGACAATGCTCAAAAGCTTTGGGTAACCCCAAAATAAGGTCAAGGATATGGCTTGCACGGTCCACACGCGAGCCTCTGAGATACTCATGAATATATATGTACATACATATCAAAGTGAATGGTTCCAATTCTGATCAGAGCGGAGTTTGCGTGCATTTTCATTTGTTCGTTCTTTGTTGCATTTGGGCGTGAGTGTTATGAGCCGGAAGTTTGCATGCAACAATTAGAAAGTTAGGGCTGGGTATGAAAGCGAATCCCTGCCCACTGCCAATTCAACAAAAATATGCTCAACAATGTGATTCAGAAATACATTTGTTACAGTTCAAAATTGATATATTTCGAATTAGTATTGTGTCTATGTAGTTCAATAACAGGTTAAACTATCACAATCTAAGGACTAATGTTTTGTCTTGCTCTTTGGTAAACATAAATTATATTGGTTCAATGGTCCAAGACTGTGAATGTATTATATATACAATCTTTTGTTGAGGTCTATCATAAAAGTCTATAATCTGAATCTTAAAATATTGCTAAATTGGATTATGCCACAACAAGATTTGTTAAGTAATTAATTAAGCCTAAATTCACAGAATGAATCAAGTGGTCTAAATAAAGCTACATTCGCATGGTTCACAGCTATGAAGCTTCGCCCTCAACTCTAATTAGCTTAAAAAAAAAGTGTAGTGCATTGGTCGAAAAAAGTGAAAAAAAATAAAGAAAAGTTTTTGAATTTGTTTGGACACGCAGATGCCATGAAATTCACTTAGATGCTGCCAGCAAGCAAGCAAGCAAACAAATAGCAATCAGCAGCACCGCAAGAAGTTCTACAGCCACAGCAATAGCAACAACAAGTTTAGCAACTCTCATTGCGCTATTGAAAAGCATTCAATGCACTTCTCAGCTCTCAGTACTCTGTCGCTCCCCAGCAGCCGCAAAATTTTGTGTAATCTCATATAAGTATGCCACTGCTGAGCTGTAGTTCGGATGCAGCTTTCGGTCATGAGACGTGCGTTCAAATCTGCCATCAACACTTGTTTATGAAGCGTCGCTCCAAGCAGACCACGCTCCTGTCCCCGCTCACAGCTGCCGTCAACACTGGCAGCAAATAATGCGGATTTGAAGCTTACGCATTTGTCGTCTTAGCTGAGCAGCGACAACAACAACAGCAGCAGCGAAAGGGACGACAACGACGTTTTCTTAATCCATTTGCTTCGTGCAGGCGCTGCCAGCCACGCCCACTCGCCGTCACGCCCTGCCAATAAAACTTTTGCTTTAGTGCCTTTACTCAGGCAAGAAGCAGAGTAGTTGCAATTGTTATTTTGTATTTGCTGCTGCTGCTACTGCTGCATCTTGACAAAGCTTTTTCTTGGTTTCTCCTGCGAGGACATCGACACTGGGATTAAACGCAGCAAGATTTCCCCATTTATTTTGTTACTCTTTGATTACAAAATCTATATTATATATAATGTAAGAGGAGTGACATACATAAAATACGAAATTATTAATATAGCTAATTATATATCAGATACTATTAGATATTACAAAATTTTTCCAAATGAACTTGAAGTAGATTTAAGTCGCATATTTCATTTGCATGCATTTCAAAACTTTCCCAAAAATTGTAAAATAAATTAAACGAAATATTTAAAGATTTTAAATAGCTTTCAATTAGTGAGTGTATTCAGATATTAGCTTTTTAATGTACATATAGTTGGATACTTGGATATGTTGTTGAAAGAAATTTATTTTCGGACTGACCTACATTGATGGTGCTTGCTTTCAAGCCTTAAGAACTTTGCTGTTGATGCTGCCTGGTACTGTCAGCTGGGAGCGGAACGCGGAACGTCAAACGTGGAACGTGGTACGTCTTATGATTTTTGATTATAACGTCAATGACTCGACACAGTCACAGCAGCTGCGTCTGGGTGAGAGACTGGGCGTCAGAGCTGGGAGATTGCTTAGCGCCGCTTGTCGTCAGCGCACGGACAAAGTGAAATGATTCGAAATGTTTGACAGCTGAAAATGAAAGAGTGCATGGCTGAATAGCGGAATAGCTGAAAACTGTCAAATATCGCATATGGGGCGACAAAAGTTCGCAATTTGACTCGTAGATAGAATGTATATATGTACATATATGTATATATAACAAGTACATATGTATGTGTATGTATAGAGTCTACTCCCACTAATGTCACTCTTTTCCGCCATGCTAATAGTTTTTGTTGGCCTTTTGTTCTCTGCTGCTACTGCTACTGCTCTGTATCTGTGATGTCGCTTTCCCTTCCCCTGCACTAAGCTTCCTGTGTCCCGTTGCGATGAAAATATGAAAATTGCTAGCTGTTTTGTGCTCTGCTATTTCTCTCGATTCCCATTGAAGCCATTTTTCGTAAAGCTAACCCCAACTACAACAACGACAACTAAGTTTTTGTCTGCCTTGTGCGCTTAGTGTCGTACATTAGGTTGTTGTGTTGGTTTTTATGGCTTTCAAAATAGTTTTATGGCATTGTCTTTCCTTTGATTCGACTAGTTGGTACGAGCTGCGACACTCTGCGATCTACTTGCTTCTCTTGGTAATTAACATAAATATTTTTTTTGGTCAGCGTCAATATGTGTTTGTATGTGTATTTTTGTAATTTGCCATTTATTTTAGCTAACAAGCTCAGCCGTACGATAATATCGTGTTTAAAGGAGGCGAAGGAGGTGCCATGAGATTTCCACTAACACAATTGCCAAGTTTGAAATGAATAGAATAATTGTAACATATGAAAATAGCAGTTGTATGCCAACAATGCAATAAATAGTTTCATCAAAATATTAATGAACCAGTCTCATGTGTAAATTTATATATTATTTTTTGGCATTGTCAATATAACAATTGAATTTACCAAAGCAAAAGGTTAGTCCGCTCGAGGAACGTACAAAAATTTCGTTTAATGCAATTTTCTCGTGAACGTTCGAAACGCTTATGTGTGTTATCATTTTTAAATCGATAAGCTTGCTGATGTTAATTAATCTTTACTTTATACACTCAATTATTAACAGATTTTTCTGCTGTAAATAATTAGTATAGGTCAGATACTCATTATTTGGTATCTTATGGTATGCTATACGTACGTATTGGACAGAGAGAGAAAAAGAAACAAATAAACATTTTGTTTTTTATTTTTATAATAAAGTCATATTTTTATTTAAAATTTGTTAATTGCAGTAACTTTTCATCAGATACTCTGGCAATCTTTAGCATACAGGATATTTGACTATTCATATTTAAAAAAAAAAAAAGTAGGAAAAATTATTTCACACACATAATTTTAAAACATATTTATACATATACATACATATATGTAAGTGCATTAATGTAATGTCTGTTTTAAAATTTATTTAATGGACCCATTTAATATGGACTCATAATTTACTTTGGTGGTTATAAAGAACCACGCAACATAAAACCTCCACAAACCATCCACATGATACTTAAAATGGGAAAAATTTAACATATATTTCAAGCATAGTGAAATATATTATTAATTAAGAATATACACATCGTATTCGTAACAAAATAAATAATGATTTCAATTAAATATTACTTACATAAGAACTTATATACATTCCGTCTACACATCATTTCTTTGGCCTTCCATATCAAAATATTCCATTTTTGTCATATTAAAAAAAAAAAAAGTTGGTACAAAAAAAAACATATTCGACGAGGATGGGATTCGAACCCACGCGTGCAGAGCACATTGGATTAGCAGTCCAACGCCTTAACCTCTCGGCCACCTCGTCACTTGCAGCGAGCAGCCGTCAGAACTGAACTTCAACTCTAATCTTTTTTTTCACATTGATTATCAACGCAACGTTAACAAACAATAAACATACTAACAAAAACATACCACATATATAGATATATATTTATGAATGCGCAGACATAGTAAATAATTGAACTTCTGAAGATTAGTTCAATAAAATAATTGTGGAATCGCTATCATTATTATTGACTTTGTTATTATATTTGTCATTTGCAATATAAAAAGAAACAGAAAAATAATTTCAGTTTATTTGTTCACTTATTCAATATGATTCATTGTTCAGTTTGATATATGCTATAAATGATCCCTGTAAGATTAACTAACTGACTTGACTAAGTTTTATAGCATTAATATTGTATAAACCCATAGTGCGGTACAAATATATTCTTCACTTTGCTTTTTTAAAAAATCCTTTTTTTGTTTTCGTTTTCAAATTGTATTACACAAAAAATACCCCTGAAAAGGAATACTAACAAATTGCATTTACATTTATCTTCATATTTTAAGAAATAAAATCGTCTTCTGATGGCATGCACATGATCTGCGCATATGTAATGTATGCAAGGCACAAAGAAAGAAGGGGAAAAGCACTCAGCACTTGACGGTCTATGCTTTCATTATATTTTGTTATGTTTAAAAGGCACTTTGGCGAAAAAACTAAACGAAAACAAAATAAAAACTGAACTAAACTAAACTAAATAGCAACAACAGTTGCAAACTGTGTGCGCTCTTTTAGGAATTGCTCTGCGCTCTCATGCCTCAATGTGATGCCCGTGCCCCGCGCCCCGCACCCAGTAGAACGTGCGCCGTGCTTCGTGTTTGGCTCTTCAACAATGAGCTGCAGCAAAAGCGCAGCAAAAACAACTTGAAAATGAATTTTAATTACATGCGTCTCAGTGGCAATACACGCCTTCGTGATCGCTCCTGCAACCCCCTGGCCATCGTACTTGTGCTCTTTAATTTAATGTGATTTAAGCAGCTAACAAAAAATTCGCAATTAAATAGTCAACCCACTTCGGTGGCTGCCTCTTAAGTGGGTCAGACCCTCGAGTTGTGACCTTCCCGGACAGACAGCCGCCAGTCCGAACTCAGACAGACAGGCAGTTTGTCAGTCATTCAATTATATCTATTTAAATGTGGAAATGTTGTGCATACGTGTCAAAGGATTGTCCAATTAATTTTCAACGAAATTTCACCTTTGAAATCTCTCAAGATATTGCTTCAAGATTAACAATTTGGTTCATCAATGATGCATAAAAATTCAATCAAAGTTTTTCAATTAACGAGAAATTTGCTGCTGTACCTCTCAGTCTACTTTTCTACTCCTCTCTCTCTCGGTTAATATATAGTATAGATTGGCAAATGGCAAACCATTGAGCAACATTTACATATATTGCATCATAAAATGATTCTACAGGCCAACTAAAAGAGAAAACGGCAATATACGACTGCAACCATTGCCATATCTGAACTTTGTGGCGAGTTTTTAATAAAAGTTTCTGGCGCTTGTTTTCCAGCAATGACATCAGATGGAGTTTTATATATTTCCGTAAATAAACACATCTGACATCGTTCCAAAGGCCATTGAAATGGTATATGGTAGAGATAGTACAAATAACATGCATAAATATGGCCAACAACCATAGAGTCCTTTATGCAGAAAGCTCCTGTTAGCGGATCTAAATGGAATGAAAAGTAATTATAAACACAGCAGTTTGAAAAGTTGAGGAAAACTCATCAACAAGTTCTCCAACAGTTATTTAACAACGCGATTCATTCTCATTCGCTCATCATTTTACATAATAATTGAAAAGTTTCGAAAACAAATATCAAATTGTTGCACTCGTTCAGCAAGTGAAACTAATCTATTAGGCTGTGGGCTGTTCGGAATGCAGCGACATCAGATGAAAATATCAATTATAATAAATCTATGTAGAATCGTATGTTTAACCGAAGATATAATTAAGCTCTATAAATGACTTCAGATTGAATTACTCTTCCATTAATTTGAATGTCAACAAATATATGATTAATATTTATTTAATGGTCAGCTATGCTCAATCTTTGAAATTGGATAAATAAGTGGAATGTTGAGTAAATTATAAAAGTCGTAATTATCAAAGCTTGGAGTTCAGGAAGTTTAGGCACTTATGTCAAGTGTATATCCTTCGGACCCTCTTTTGCCTTATTTGGCACGTATTTTCGTTTTCACGTTCGTGTTGGCGGGCGGGGCACATAAATGTGGCTGATTAAGTTGTTGCCGCAAGCAATTTGCGTCAAGTGAGGCACACGACTCTCAGCATGTGTCACAGTGCTGTGCATAGCCGTGTGCAACAGCAGGCAACAGCAGAGTAAAGCGGAACACCGAAAGCCAACAACGTGCGACAATTACAACCGTAAATTATGCCAGCAAGAGGCCGCAGCGGAGCCTCTGCCAACCACTTTAATGTTATTCTCCTCTCCTCTACCCTGCCCAATCCCATTACCCCGCCTCCCGTTACTCTGTTACTGGACTGCGACGCCCCTTTGGTTGGCTGCCCACAAGTTGGACGCCACAACTTGCAGCCACAAATGAAGAAAAGCAACTGCAACAAAATGGAGCGCGACAACGACAACGACAACTCAATTACAGTAAATGAGTGAAAAGCAGGCGTTGATGCTGGTGCTGTCAATGGCTCCTGACTGTGTTATTATTGTGGGTAGTTATACTTTGTTCCCGAAGGGGAAAAAGTATATTGGGTTTGTGCAATGTCTGTCTTGCTGTCCGTCCGTCTGTCCGTCTGTCCGTCCGTCCGTCTGTCCGTCTGTCCGTCTGTCCGTATGAACGCAATATTTTTCGGCGCTATTAGAGCTAGAGACTTGAAATTTTAAACATATACTCATATATGTTCCCGAATTATAAAGTGTAAAAATTTTCCCGATCCGCCCACTAGGGGCGTGGCAAATCGGAAAACTCTTCCGCCCATAGTTAAGTTATCATACTAGATGATGAGCTAGAGAGTTGCAATTTGAAATGTATACTCGGGGTGACAACCCAAGTTCAAAAAGCTATGGCGGATATATCTACGCCCATTGGGGGCGTGGCAAATCGGGAAATACGTATCTTCTACACCGTTAAAGCTAGAACGCTGAAATTTTGCATGTGAGTTAATGTTATGATTCTAAGAAGATCGATCAAAAAGTTTTATGTCTACGCCCATTGGGGGCGTGGCAAATCGGACCTGAATATATAGTGATTTTTCAAATTGTGCTATATTTTGAACACTATTGACACTAGAGATTTGAAATTTTGCATGTATACTCGGGTTGACAACTCAAGACTAATAAGCTATGGTAGATATATCTACGCCCACAGGGGGCGTGACAAACCGCAAAAGTTTATATCTCCTACAGTTTTAGAGCTAGAAGCTTGAAAATTGGATGGTTGAGTTACTAATGTTCTCCTCTATCGATCCCCCAAAAATAATTTTTCAGCCTCTTTGGGGGCGTGGCATATCGAAAAATACCCTGTAATTTTCGCATTTTTGGAATGTAAGCAACCAAATTTTGCAGGCATGTTAGCCTCGGCCCTTTCTAAGAACTGGCAAAAAATTATGCGTCTACGCCCCCTGGGGGCGTGGCAAATCGTCAAAGAAGTTTGTTGTGGCCAACTGCATAATTCATGCATACAATAGCTTAGTAGCAATTGCTAAGATGGCAAAAAGCATTTTAACATAAATATAATAATATTAATGAATTTAAAAAATAAAATTCATAAGTTTTTGATTAATAAATAAAAAGTTTCCAACGGGATTCGAACCTGGGTCTTTTGAAAACAACATGTAATCGTTAGCTAAACCTAAATAAATTCACAGCTGATCAGCTGACCAGCTGATCAGCAGCTTGTGACGTCACAAAACAATACAATGGCAATTCTTGCAATATGTATACACTTTTGGATGTGTATACACGTACACATGCATACATACATATATGCATGCATAGAAAAACTGCCTGCCACACAGCGTCGCAAATCGGAAAGCATAAAGCAGTTTTAGTTTTTACTTAAATGCACAATTCATATGCGTATGTTTATAAATGATTATCAATTGGCAGCAAGCATTTTATAATAAATATACAAATATTAAAAAAATAAAAAATAAATAATTTTTGAAAAAAGTTCTCTGCGGGATTCGAACCCACGCACCTAAGTATAGCTTGCATAGCGCTTACCACCAGCGCCACTGCCCTGACTTGAGTTTCGTTAACTAAAACCAAATAAGGCATTGCTAGAGCGCCTTTTGACAAAACTAAAGTAACGATCGAAAAATTCTCAATTCAGTCACAATTCTTAGAATACTCTGGCATCCAAACTTTTGTATGTATACATAGAAAATTGTGTGTATACTCGTATAGTGTGTACATGTGTAAATCTGTATGCACGTGTAGGGAAAACGTTTGTTGCTTGCCATGTACGTTTGCTAATTGCCGAAATATTTCGTTAATTAAATGTTTATTAAAAAAATAAGATGCACCTATGGGAACAAAGTATATCGCTGTTAGTTGCGCCTAACTGCAACGTTCTTACTTGTTATACTTTGTTCCCGAAGGGGAAAAAGTATATTGGGTTTGTGCAATGTCCGTCTTGCTGTCCGTCCGTCTGTCCGTCTGTCCGTCTGTCCGTCCGTCCGTCTGTCCGTCTGTCCGTCCGTCCGTCTGTCCGTCTGTCCGTCTGTCCGTATGAACGCAATATTTTTCGGCGCTATTAGAGCTAGAGACTTGAAATTTTAAACATATACTCATATATGTTCCCGAATTATAAAGTGTAAAAATTTTCCCGATCCGCCCACTAGGGGCGTGGCAAATCGGAAAACTCTTCCGCCCATAGTTAAGTTATCATACTAGATGATGAGCTAGAGAGTTGCAATTTGAAATGTATACTCGGGGTGACAACCCAAGTTCAAAAAGCTATGGCGGATATATCTACGCCCATTGGGGGCGTGGCAAATCGGGAAATACGTATCTTCTACACCGTTAAAGCTAGAACGCTAAAATTTTGCATGTGAGTTAATGTTATGATTCTAAGAAGATCGATCAAAAAGTTTTATGTCTACGCCTATTGGGGGCGTGGCAAATCGGACCTGAATATATAGTGATTTTTCAAATTGTGCTATATTTTGAACACTATTGACACTAGAGACTTGAAATTTTGCATGTATACTCGGGTTGACAACCCAAGACTAATAAGCTATGGTAGATATATCTACGCCCACAGGGGGCGTGGCAAACCGCAAAAGTTTATATCTCCTACAGTTTTAGAGCTAGAAGCTTGAAAATTGGATGGTTGAGTTACTAATGTTCTCCTCTATCGATGCCCCAAAAATAATTCTTCAGCCTCTTTGTGGGCGTGGCACATCGAAAAATACCCTGTAATTTTCGCATTTTTGGAATGTAAGCAACCAAATTTTGCAGGCATGTTAGCCTCGGCCCTTTCTAAGAACTGGCAAAAAATTATGCGTCTACGCCGCCTGGGGGCGTGGCAAATCGGCAAAGAAGTTTGTTGTGGCCAACTGCATAATTCATGCATACAATAGCTTAGTAGCAATTGCTAAGATGGCAAAAAGCATTTTAACATAAATATAATAATATTAATGAATTTAAAAAATAAAATTCATAAGTTTTTGATTAATAAATAAAAAGTTTCCAGCGGGATTCGAACCTGGGTCTTTTGAAAACAACATGTAATCGTTAGCTAAACCTAAATAAATTCACAGCTGATCAGCTGACCAGCTGATCAGCAGTTTGTGACGACACAAAACAATACAATCGCAATTCTTGCAATATGTATACACTTTTGGATGTGTATACACGTACACATGCATACATACATATATGCATGCATAGAAAAACTGCCTGCCACACAGCGTCGCAAATCGGAAAGCATAAAGCAGTTTTAGTTTTTACTTAAATGCACAATTCATATGCGTATGTTTATAAATGATTATCAATTGGCAGCAAGCATTTTATAATAAATATACAAATATTAAAAAAATAAAAAATAAATAATTTTTGAAAAAAAGTTTTCTGCGGGATTCGAACCCACGCACCTAAGTATAGCTTGCATAGCGCTTACCACCAGCGCCACTGCCCTGACTTGAGTTTCGTTAACTAAAACCAAATAAGACATTGCTAGAGCGCCTTTTGACAAAACTAAAGTAACGATCGAAAAATTCTCAATTCAGTCACAATTCTTAGAATATTCTGGCATCCAAACTTTTGTATGTACATATACATAGAAAATTGTGTGTATACTCGTATAGTGTGTACATGTGTAAATCTATATGTATGTGTAGGAAAAACGTTTGTTGCTTGCCATGTACGTTTTCTAATTGCCGACATATTTCGTTAATTAAATGTTTATTACAAAAATAAGATGCACCTATGGGAACAAAGTATATCGCTGTTAGTTGCGCCTAACTGCAACGTTCTTACTTGTTTTTGTTTGTTGTTGTTTGCATCTCCTTTTTTATGATGGCCATAATTATGAGCTGGGCTCGTATCAGTACAGTGAACTAATAATTTTGTACGTTCAGAAAAGGCTTTAAGTATTTGATATTAAGGCTTATGCTAATGCGATTACTATCAATTTAGCTAACAATTGTCTGTATAAATATATATTAAAACGGAATCTCGAACAAAATAAAAAAATATTCGAAATTAACAGACTGTTCAATATGTGACTATGCAATCTACATTAAGATTTATTTAAACTCTGTGCTAATGCAATTGACTAACTAGTTAGTATAATGTAATCAGCATATCCGAGTGATTTGCGATTGCATTTTACGTTCACAATTAAATTGCTGTGAACTTTGTTTTGTATTTTTTTTGTTATTTAACTTTGTCGAGCCACTCGCTGTGTTATTGTATGAGTAAAACTCAATTATCACATACCCTGGCGCTAGCCATTAGTCGGGTCGCAAGAAGAAGGGTGAGATTCGAGTCACTCCAGCGACAGGCGACAACATAACTAACACTCTCTGTGCAGCATGCAAAGTCAATTAACAGGCAGAGAAAATGGCCAGCGCACGTAAATGCATTCATGAAAACACCTACTCACCAACACCCTCACACCCACAAACACACACAAACACACACACACAGATGCAGCCACCCACGCACCAGCCACACACGCGACGAAGCGCCATTTTGTAGCCTGTCTGCCGCCATTCAGAAAGTTGAGGCAAATTTGCCACATGCATTGCAGCAAAATGAAATGAAACGAAATGAATTGAAATGAAACTGTATGAAGGCTAGTGATAAGGGAGGCGAGTGAAGGTGAGCATCGCCTGGGCATATACATACATGCATGTGTGGGCAAAACTTTTCAAATTTGCTTAAGCGTAGCTTTTAATAAACGCGTGCCGACCATTGAAAAGACTTGGGCACTTATATGGCAACTATTAAGGTATGTTAAGAGCCCAAGCGAAAGTTGCTGATTTATGGGCGGACATACATGCATACAAATACTTCTATAAACTCACACACGCATGATAGTTTGGAATATAAACCTTATAGAACTGAGCAACACGCCCAAAATTGACATTTCCGGTTGTCGCTAGCGAAAAATTCCAGCAAAGTCGCGTTTATTTTTGGGGCCATTTTGCTGACGTGCACGTTACAGTGGGTGCATGGCAACCCCCATATTGTTGTTGTAGTCATGCAATTGTGCGCTTTCTTTTGTTTCAGCTTAACGGATTTTTCGCTGCTGCACAGGCGAATATGTGGGCGTGGTTTGAAGTAGGTCGATCGGTCTGTGGGTCATTCTTAAAAATACATTACACATGTAACTATGTGTGCATGTGTGTGTGTGTGTGCGTGTGCTTGAATTTGATATGGAGTCAGACACGCTGAAAGGCAAAAGGCGTGCGGAAATTATATAAGCTCACTTTATGCCGTTAAGGTTGACTTAGTGCCCTGGCCCCAATTACGGTCACATATATACATCGTCTAAGCAGCGATTCGATTCCGTGCTCCATTTCTACGGCGCTTCCTGGCAGGCTCACCGCTCTGAAGCGGAAGTGTGCCACAGCCAGACAGCCCAGGCGTCGTCGTCGTCGTAGTAGTCGTCGATGTCTGCCTGGCGCTTGATAAATAGTCGACGGCTGATTCTTGGCAGGCTGCCTGGCAAATATTTGCGCTAGCTTCCACTAAAAGGTGATAAACTTGGCATAATGTAATATTTAATGCTTGAGGAGGCATTTAACAGGCTATGCATACCTATAATGCATTTTTGCCATGGTATTGGCCTTGCTGACACCAAATACATCATCATCATTATTGCCATGATTACGATGATCATCATGCTGTGTTTGCCCATCGTTGATAAGCTTTGAAATATTTTGCACACTTCTGCATATGCAAATGTGAGCCACACAAAATACGTATCCAGGCGCTGAGAACTACTTGAGAGGATTTCAGCTATGCTCACAGATAGAGAATGTGCCTCACACACACACAGATACACATGCAAAGGCTCTTTGGTATGCGCTTACGAGATTGACTCTGTTGATTAATGTTGCTCGAGCTCCTTCGGCAGACTGGCCCGAGGTCACACAGCTGGAAATATGAAACACTGAGTAATGCCCAGTTGTTTGCCAGTTGTTTGCCTTATAAATCGTAAATGGAATTTGGATGTCTGGTTCCCAAGAAGCACTAGAGTATGGTATTACGTGCGTTATGCTATGTTCTGTTCATTTGCTTAGCTCAGATACATTTTGTGCAGCAATTGGCATGCGAACGAGTTGCAGGTATTTCAATTGTCAATACGTAAAATTATATTTAATCTGATTCAGTTAAATATGTGTTCTGCAAATACATTATTTAATAACTTGTGGCATGTGTGTCTGTTTGTGCTTTGAATATGCTATAACCATGGAAAATTGTTCTCAGGTTTATAGTTGTATTTAAAGTATCATCGTACGCCACAGTAATCCCACCGCCATATTAATCTCACTTATGTTTAATATTATTAAATTGAAATGTATATTTTATTTATTCATTTGTATTCATGCTACTTACTTACCAACGAAAGAGTTAATTTTGTAATTAATTCTGCCATCTAAAATTGAGGAAAACATCTGAAGATAGAAAGATTTGTGAACTTGTGATAGACAAGGTAATAAAAACAGCTTAAAAATAGCTGGAAAGGTAGATAGAAGCCCTGGTTAAAAGATGGATGGATAAATTGGACTCGTCATCGTAAATATCGATTAAGATAAAAATATAATTAGAAACTAGAATAGGAAGGGTAGAAAGTAGAAAAATAACATAAAATAGCTAAAAATGGCTAGAAAATAGCCACCAATTTTTTGTTTGTTTATATTGATATGAAATATTTATAAATTATTGTGCATTATTAGAATTTAATGAAATATATTTTTCTATGAAAGATAAATACAAAGTAAATTTCAGCTGCTTAAGAAAACACTATACAGTATAACTAACACAAATATTCTTATATTCTAAGTCAAAATTCCCTTTCAGAATTAATCAAAATAAACCTAAATGACTGTTAGTTAATTAACCGGCAATCGATTTGCCTATTCTGCATTGTCTAAGAAATATTTTTAGGGCTGCACATGAAAAATTCTTCTCATATACATGCATGCCCAATTTTCTCTCACTCACACGAATGCCGGCGGCAATATTTACCAACATACTTATATATACAAATATATATATCTATACGTATGTATATATAAGTATATATAGTCGTAATACTGATCTTTGTGCGGCATTAAGCAAATTATATCAAAATAAATCAATAGCCGATTTGGTGCTCGACTACTGCCGCTTATCTCATTCTTTCTCTCTCTCTTTCTCTCTTGCCACCCTTAATGTTTATACAGTGTATTATGTATGTATTATGTACGCATATATGTACTTGCTCATGTGTATGTACTACGTATGCATACAACGCACTCGCTTATAGACACACCACATCCAATATATATGCACGATCATGATCTCGCTACGATCGGTTCACACATAGCTCTATGGCACGCGCCCCGCTCCAAGCATCAAGTCTCCCTGACGCACGTGAGCAGAACGCACCATAAAATGAGAGATCGTGTGCGATTGATGTAGAAATAGAGAAAGCGAGAGCGAACGCAAGATTACGAGCAAAAATACGAGAGAGATCGATGCAAATGGTACGATCGTGCCAAAGAAACAGAGAAAGAGAGAGAGAGAGAGCGTGTGCGATGTATGTAGGAATTTATTTTTAGGATAACAATGCCGCAGCATTGGGTAGCAGGAGCGAAATTCAACATTTTCAGTATTTGGGGAAAATCGACGAACATTTTCAGAGCTGCAACCAGTCGACCGGATAGAGCAACGCGAACAAGGTGGCAAAACGACAAAGGCAGCCCAAAGACTAGTGCGCGAAATATATACACATATGTACATATAGATATATATATATATATGTATAACTAATGAGATACATATACTATTCGGAATATAGCCCATGGTATATATAGGCGGATACACATACGTCTTATACTATATATGGAGCAATATTTAAGTGAAGAATTCTCTGAAATGTTTGACAAAAAGGAGAAATGTGAAAATTGACGTGCGATTCGAATTAAAATCTGTGTGTAATCGCGTGTGTGTGTGTGTGTGTGTGTAGGTGTGTTGGTCATGAAAATTGCAGGCAACACCGTACAACATACAGCGAGAAAAGAAATCAAACTGCAAAGAAATACACATTCGAGGTAAATACATATGAAATGTGCATACAATATATAATTAAGTATATGTATGTGTATGTATATATGTGTGTGTAATGAACTTCGCAGACAACAGGGTTCTTCTGTGTATGTATCTATATAATGTGGCATTATCCCGAGCATCTCCCCAGCCTGATTCTTCGAGAGATGAGCGAAGTTGCTTCCTCGTTCGTATACTATTTAGTTGGGTATGTTTTTGTCGCTGGCGCTTTTACTTTTCGTAGCTGGTCGGGTCTGCTGCTCGAATAAAAATTCCTCTTGCGTGTTAGCTGAAAGTTATTTTTAAAAATTTCTTTTAATTTTTTCTCATTTACGAGATACGAGATTTTAAATACTGACGACGTCGCTGTCGATGTTATTCTACACAGATACTATGCGCACACACACATTTTTCCGCCTTTGGCTGCATTGAAACTAACATTTCCGTATCTAGTTTAGAAAAATGCAAATTATCAAAGATCTGTAAGGCTTCAGATTGAAAATTTAAGGAAGTTAGATTGACTGAACTGAAAAGCAAACTGTCTCAGAGTCGATATTTCTTTGTTTAATTATTATAAGCATTAAGTGCAATCGTCTTTGTTCATGTTGAGTATACGCAATGTTCGTCTTCAAAGCTAATAGGAAATTCTGCAATTTTCAATTGATTAATTTTTTGCAAAACCATTCAATTATAATAAATTGGTTTATAATATTTGAACTCAATGAATCAAATAATGTTTATCGATCATTTCTGAATATTAAGTTTTTCCTTAAGCGCTTAAGCCTTTGACCATCATCAGATCAATCTTGAACTAATTGGATGAGCTGCATTGTTTGTCTTCTATATACATATTGAAGTGTCATTTAGACGTTGCTGCCAATGTAGGCAAAGTTTAAACCTCTGCTGTTCAAACATTCTCAAAATGGCAATTAGGCCCAACATTTATTTGTCAACCGACTGCCAAAGGCAATATCCGTGGAAGGTGGACAGCAAGACGAATAACAACAACAACAACAAGTGCAATAACAACAATAATGGCAATGGCAACAATGTCACAACTCAAGTGTCAAACAAAAGGCGACGATGGCAATGGCATAGACAGCTACATCTACGGCTACAGCTACATCTACGTCTACGGTTACGTCTATGGCTGCGGCTGTAGCTGGGGCTACAAAAACAATGAAATAGAGAGCGAAATGAATGCTTAGTGAAGAGATGGAAAGCGCATGCAATTTTAAACAAGGGCGACCAACTATTATAAGTAAAATCAAGCACACAATGCGATTATTATCCAACGCCGAAAATGCTCTCGCCCCATATGCCAGCCATCTAGTCTCATTTGCAACTTCTCACTAAACAGCTCATAACTGAAGTGGAAATCCAACGCGAAACTATAAAACGCACACATTAAAAATTCAAATTGCAAACAACAACAAAAGCACGAAACATCAAGTAAAAACAAGCAACAGTTCTTAATTGAATTGCTGACAAACTGAAAGATACCCTACGTATTGAGTATAGATATTTGCTTTGATAGAGTTCATGTAATACTATCATTTATCATATTTATAGTGATTTCATTTGCGGAATCATTTGAATAATGAAATGACATCTCTTTAGCAATCTTTTATTATTTGCAGAGCTGTAATAAGCGAAGCATAAATAAAACAATATTCTTCACAAATCCGATTCGAAATAATCAGAATTCAAGTGCCGTTCTTACTACTATAAAATACATTATATCAATAATATTGATTTAATATATTAATGTTAAAATATGGAAATATAAGAATATACTAATGTAACACAGAAACCGAAATGACTTTCGCTACTTCAAATGCATTTCCTTTAGCAACTATTATAGAGGTCTTTGTTGGAAGATTTTTAAGCAACATAACAAAATATCATTACTCAAATAACTCTTATGAAAAATATATGTACTCTATAGCCATCCATTAATTAGCATCAAGTTTAAATTTTAAAAATACCTTCTTATGCCAACTACATTTGAAGAAAAACACAAGCGTATATTTTTTTTCTCAATTACAGGGTATACAAATAGCGATAAGAGCAATGCAGTGCACTCAAAACGAAAATTCTGCTCAGAGCAGTTTTGTGCACCGGCATAAAGAGCGAAGCGAAAAATTCTTGTTTTCCGAATACACCAACGCACCACAGAGAGGCGGCTGATGGCGTTGTTCTCGCTGTTTTGCTGTTGTTTTACTCAGGGCTAGAAAATTTTTTTTTCAGCATATAGCAGCCGCTTGTTTCACGTCAATTGTGGGTGTATGTGTGCACGTGTGTGTGTGTTTGTGACTGTTGGTGTGCCAACTTTAGTGCAAGGAAAGGAAATGCTTGACATATCTCGTCCGTTGTGCTTCCCCTTTTCGCTATTTTATTTGTTTTTGGTCTTTTCACTTCTTTTTCTTTTTAGCAAGGGGGCAAACATATTTTGTATTTTATTTTATTATTTTTCTCTTTGTGCACAACATTTTAATAATATATGTACATCATATTTATATACATATATACATATATATTTATTTTGTTCTCACTTTAATTTCTTGAGGTATTTGAGTTTTTCTTTTTTATTGTTCTCGAGGTATTTTTAATTCAGTTCCAGATAAATCCTTCGCTTATGCTTTCATCACAGTGAAATAGAAATTATCATCGTGTTTTGCAACGCGCATGGACAGTGCCAAAATAATAATAACAATAAATTGCTTGATTTATTTAACGCAATTAATGTCCATGTTTATTTGGTTTATTATGCGTACATTGAACGTTCGCAGTCGAGGCCAAGATATTTTGACTTATTGACTTATAAAATTGCCAGTTGTTTGGCTTAATTGTCACAAGAGACATTCCATTTATTAATAAAAAAAAAAAATAAAATAATAGAATTAATTAAATGAATTTGCATATGCTCATGTACATAGAACTGATTCTGTTTATATATTTTAAATGATTTCACCAGCAGTAAATAGAACAAGTCTACAATTGCTGCCACTGAAATGCCTGTTTATAATGGAAAATCATTAGCTTTGTTGATTAGCTTATCTTAAATATGATTTGTACATAGTTTAGTTAATTAAATTTAAATTGCTCAGTCAAAGGGGAATACTTTTTGAAAGATTCATTTCAAATTGATAACTAAATTCGTTCATGCATACATAAACGAAAATAAATAATTCGTCCGAGCTTCAATTCAATTATACGATGGAATGAATTTATCTGTGCATGCAAACCAGAGAGCGACCACACACTTTTTAACGACAGCTTATGGTCCTTGATTAATTTATGCGATTATATATGGGGACATTTCTCGCTTGGATTGATGTGTTCATCAGCACAAAGAGGAAATGTCTGTGGCTGAATCTCTGTATCTGTGTATCTGCATGGGGCAGTGTAGAGGAATGTGGGGTACGCTAGCTCAACAATAAACAAGTAAGAAGGCTCTAGTCGAGACGGCTCGACTACGAGATACCCTGAACCCTGCAAAAAAGTGATACTCTTCTTCTTTACGCACTTAGAGGCTCGCGCTCTGCTAACTGCGCAGTTGCTGCCGTGGCTTGGGGGTGGGTTGGGCTGAACTTTGGACGCCTTTAACTCCATTTCTAGATGGACGATCTTCATGAAATTTTCAGAGTAGATTAAGAGTATCTAAATCTATCTATGTGCCAAATTGCAATTCTCTAGTATTTGAAATGCGTTTTTTCGAAATTGGGGGCGAAGGGGGCGTGGCATCCAAAATCTGAAAACTACATAATCTGCGTATTCATAATATCTATCTAAACAAACAAATTTGACTCTTTAGCTAAAACGGTGTAGAAGTTATGCTCAAAAAACCTTAAAAATGTAAACGAAAACGATTTTTTATCGATATTTTGGAAATGGGATGAGTTATCGAAAAAACAAAATAAACTTGTACTGCGTAACTAACATACGAGTGTTCATGTGAAATTTCAGCTCTCTAGCTTTTGTAGTTTCCGAAATCTCGACGTTCATACAGACGGACAGACGGACAGACGGACAGACGGACGGACGGACGGACGGACAGACGGACGGACAGACGGACAGGGCTAGATCAACTTATTTTTTTATGCTGATCAAGAATATATATACTTTATGGGGTCTGCGACGTCTCCTTCTGCCTGTTACATACATTTTCACAAAACCATTATACCCTGAATTCCCATTTTCAATGGGTTCAGGGTATAAAAAGAAATAAATAAACTCGATTTTGGGAAATGTTGCGCTTCACTTGACCCAAATATGACATTTCATTTGCATATTTATTTGGACGCCTGTAATAATTCGTATTGTCATAGTTGTCGTTGTTGCTGTCGTTGCTCCTGCTGTGAGGTAAGCATACCGGCAGCGTCGACAACAAAAAAAAGAAAACAAGGAAAATATTTTCCCTTGACGTAAACGACAGCGATGCAAGAAATTCCAAACTGACGGAAAAGCAAGCACAGATATTTAAGCAAGAGATGGGGCTAGTACTGGGACTGGGGCTGCTTGCTCGTGTTTATCTCTGCTGACTGACTGGCTGTCTGTCTGTCCATTCGTCCGTGTGTCCGACATTGCCTCGTCCGGCCTCTCATCGGTGCGCCCGAGCCCGCTGCTGCTTGGCACGTAGTTAGTTGTTACGCTATCTGCTCAATGACATGTGCTGAGTTCTGTGTGCCAAAAAAAAAAAAATAAATAAAAAATAAAGAAGGCAGCGAAGCAGCAGCAGCACACTGGACGCTGCTGCATTGTTATTGTATCTTGCAGATACACAAATTGAATTGCCTGAAGTGAAAATGAACGAACCGAGTTCAGCGCACTTTAAAAACTGTTCGTTGCACCGCACAACCGCTTAAAGAGCCCCAGATGACCGAAGATAGATGGACGTTAATACAATTGCGTGCCAAGATTAATTTATTTATTCCCGTCGAGCACGCGCCCCCAACGCATTTGTAATGCATGTGCCACTATCTCAAAGATAAACCCAGTATTATACGCTATATCAGTGCACTTGTATATATGTGTGTGTGTGTGTGAGTGTGCCTCGTGCCTCGTGCCTCGTGCCAGGCAATGCACATGACTTGTGGGGCAACTGCAAAGTGTTTCGGATGTCTTTACGACTGCCTGGCGTGCTCCTTGTTTGTGCGGCTTAAGTTTACTGAGTATATAGTTGGCTTCTATGTCTTATAAATAAAAGAGGTATAATTGATTTGTGCAAGCGCATGTGACATGCTTAAGAAAATAATTTCAATCGCATTTCTTTCCTTAGCATTTATCAAAAGGCTTTTAATCTGACTCACTACAATTTGTCTTTAATATTGATAAAAACTGATATTTTAAGTCATAAATTTTAATTTATGCATATTTATATTATATATTTTGCACCGCTTACTTTCCGTAGCTCTGTAGCGTATTTTTCAGCATACCTAATTGACTAAATGCTTTCCAATTATTTGATATGGTTAGAGGCCGTTGAATATAGCCAGGGTAGCACTTAGTCAAACACTATCTCAGCAAGCTTACAAGTTTATTATTTTTGTGTTTTGTATTCGTTTGCTGTGGTTACACTCAAATTTAGTGGCCATCAAATGCACATTTATAATTGGAGCATTGCCAACAAGCGTGCATGTCGATCTCTTTCAGGCAGCCACCCACTGTGGCTCAAGTCATAACTGTCACAGTCAAGCGCTCGAATTCACATACATAGATGTATGCATGCATCTCTTATATATCGTTGTTGTGTCTAATGGCTGCGCTCATGCATAATGCTGATAGATAAGTTAGCTAAAATCTGTGACAACAGACAATAGGGGCAATCAGGACGATACCGATTCTGGCGTCCACTACAAGTCAGCCACTTGACTGTGCACATGCAACCTGCCACGCCCCGTCGCTCTTAGACTGCCGCATGACAAGGGACAAAAGGCAGACAAGCTGGCTGGCACACAGCATATTTTAGAGAGCGTGGGCGTTGTTCTTCTGGTCATGACACTAAAGCTGTATAAATATTCCTTGAGGCATGCTCAGACTTCTCGGTGTATCGCTTTTGAAGCGCAAAGCTTATCTAGAACGTAATCTTATTCGAATAGAGCTAATATCCTCAAGTGACATTTCCATGTAACAGAAATCAAGTTTGCAACTTTATTTAAGTCTCGCAGCTAATCGTTTGAAACTTGGCCTCTGGCGACTATTAAATTCATAATTTAAATTTCTATTTACCCAAAGCAGATTTGTTTAAACTCAAATTTATTTAAAGCATTTAAATAATACACGGCCAATATTAATGGGCTATGTAGTTTGGTTCTCCGAGTGTCAGAGCGAGAGTCTAATCGAATTAAAATAATTTTTTGAATTTGAATTTATTAGCTGTAATGAAAAGTAAGCAAATATAGTAATAATAAATAATAGTTATGAAATAATAGTAAACACATATTCAAAATATTTTGTCTAATTTCCATATGTGTGGATGTTATTAAAATCATTTTTGTATAATTACAAGCTTTTTAAATTAAATTAAAAAGCTAAACATGTTTTCGTTCCTTTGTAATATTTCCCCTTGATTAAATGATTAATACTAGTGCAAAGTTGTAGTCTTTTAGCTACCAATAATGTGAAGAACTTTTATTTAAATTTCTTTTCCCTGTAATTTAAGAATTTTGAATTTTATTTACTTAACTTGCTTCATTTGATATAGGCTGATTCCAATTGAAATAATCATTAATTTAACTTAAAGCATACAATGAATAAAATATAAATAGATTATTTTTCCCACCAAAACTTTCCGTATACACTTTATCATACTTTATTTTTCTGAAATCCAAATCATAATAAAATTCAATACTAAAATCCTCGTTTTTTAAGTGATTCTATTTATCGTATTTCATTTTATATGTACTAAATCCGATTGGAATAATCCTAATTATCGAAAGGGAACTTAAAGCATATGCAATATTATTATATATCAACTCGATGCTTAGCGCATTTTTATTGCATGCTGTGAGCATAATTACGAACTATGTAGGTCGAGTGTGGATTTTGTGCGGCCCTGAACAGGTTTGCATCGCTTCAGATGCAGTGCGCTAGTTTCATCTTGGGTTGGGTCGTCAGCATTCCGACGACTGCCTGTCGCGCATCGTGGATAATTAATTGATTGCCCATTTGATTGAACGTTTGATGGATGAGTGATATGGTGTGTTGGTGTGTGTGTGTATGCATATTTGCCTTTGGTGCCAGTGAACTATTTGCTAACGTGGCGGGGCCATTCATCCTTTCCATGTATTCTCTTTGCAGTAATTGGCCTCGACAACAGACACAGCAACATTCACCGTCACAGCCTCAGCCACAGTCATAGCCATGGTGATAAGCAAACCCGATTCAACGCCCAATGGGACGGCGGCGAGTGCTGCTGATGCCGCAGCGGCTGGTCTGGATGCTACTGCGAATAGCATGGCACATCGGTCGGGCATACCACAGGATCAAATAGACAATATTATGAGTGGCACCCATACGGGGAACGTTAAAATGAACAATCATCGCAAGAAGCTGCGGCAAAGGTAAGTTCTGTGGTCGTTCCCAATTCGAATTAATCTCGACTTGCGTCCTTTGCAGATTTGATATTATTAAGAAATTAGGTCAAGGCACTTACGGCAAGGTACAGCTTGGTATTAATAAGGAAACGGGCCAGGAGGTGGCAATTAAAACGATAAAGAAATGCAAAATTGAAGCGGAGGCAGACCTGGTACGCATCCGACGAGAGGTGCAAATCATGAGCTCAGTGCAGCATCCTAACATAATACACATATACGAAGGTACGTTAATTCTCTCATTAACAATGAAATTCTCATGCCTGTTATGTAATTACTCTTTTGCAGTATTTGAGAACCGCGAGAAAATGGTGCTAGTCATGGAGTTTGCCGCTGGCGGTGAGCTATACGACTATCTGTCCGAACGTAAGGTGCTTAGCGAGGAGGAGGCACGTCGCATCTTCCGTCAAGTGGCTACGGCAGTCTATTACTGTCACAAACACAAAATTTGCCATCGCGATTTGAAGCTGGAAAATATATTGCTCGACGAGCAAGGCAATGCAAAGGTAGAGTCTTTAAACTATATTTGATTTAAAACTAGAATTAGAACAAATACGTCTTTAGCTTTATAGAACATTTGCATATTTGAATCATCGTTATATACTGGATGATATATTAATTAATTATAATAGTATAACGTACATATTGCTATTGGGATGAAAACAGCTAATAAATCGATTTTTCTTTCTCCTTAAATTTACCAACAGATTGCCGATTTTGGTCTGTCTAATGTCTTCGACGATCAACGCCTGTTGGGCACCTTCTGTGGCTCACCGTTGTATGCCTCGCCAGAAATCGTTGAGGGCACACCTTATCAGGGACCCGAGGTGGACTGCTGGTCCTTGGGCGTACTGCTCTATACTCTAGTCTACGGCTCCATGCCGTTTGATGGCTCAAATTTTAAGAAACTTGTGAAACAGATCAGTCAGGGCGATTACTATGAGCCGCGACAGCCTGTGCGTGCTTCCACGCTGATTCGGGACATGTTGACGGTTAGTCCGCAGAAACGAGCAACCATCGAGCAGATTTGTTCGCATTGGTGGGTGAACGAGAACGACAATGTGTCATGTCTGGATTTAGCCGAAGATTTGGCGAATCAAACGCCGGTGCGTCTCGACGTTCTACTGTCGCTTACACCGGCAGCCATAACAGCAGATCAACTGGTTGTGCCATCGGCGGAGAGCTCAGCGGCCGCAGCAGCTGCCGCCAAGGCAGCCGCCAATGAGCGCGTTCAGCGCTCGCATTCAGTGGGCTCCATACGTGATATGGGGGCGCCCAACACGGAGGCAGAGCGTCGCATTCTCGACATGGTTGCTGGTGAGTTGACGCATATCGAATGTGAAATACGATTCATGCTTGTAAAGACCATAAGACCCTAGAGCTCTTCCGCACACAATTTTGTATATATATATATTGTAAAGTGCTGTGAACTAACTTGGCATACACAACAATGTGTCCTGCCCACCACCCAACTAACTGCTGCTCATGCGGTCTCCCTGCTCCAACTCCTCGGTCTAACGATCAAAACGGATCAAACACTCAAGTGCACTAAACAACTTGAAATCAAATCCATTTAACCACGCTCATTAAACCGCGCCTCCCTTTCACTCTCTCTCTCTCTCTCTTTCGATCTCTCTTCTTTTCACGCTTTCCTAGCTGGCGGAGAGGCTGCACTTATGCCATCACCTACACGCACCATCACACCCGCCCAGAGTCCGGTGCAGGCCAAGCGCAAGCTGCAGCCAACGGTATCTACGGAGAACGCCGCTGGCACCACGGCCAAGAAAAAGGAGAAGCCGGCCAACAGTTCGTTTGTCATCAATGAAGCAACGGTGCCATCAGTCGCACCACCAACACCCACAGCACCACTCGCTACAGCTACACCCTTAACGGCGCCCCAGGCCATGGAGACTGAGAGCGTTGCCCCTGCCATCGAGCAGCCAACGTCAATAACGGCGCCCAACTACTCCCCGCTGGATATGCAGAAGGTTGGCAATCTGTGCGACCAGCTTATTGCTGAACCTGTTGCACCACCCGCCAATGCAGTGCCACGACAACCAACACGTGCCAAACTGGATGCTGTGGTTGAAGCACCCGAGGAAAAGGACGCCACCAAAGTGATTAAGAAATTTGTAAACAAACACAAGACAGCCGACTTGGTGAATGCGATCAATGAGAGTGCCACCGGCAAGGCCACAACCAGTGGGACTGCCGCTTCGCAGCCACCACCGGCAGCACCATTCGTGCGTAAGTGCAGCCTGCAGGATGAGTCCACACTGAACAAATTCAATGCAGAGCGTCGCAAGTCGCGAATTCTGGAAACAGCTGAAAAGTTTCAACCACCGCCAACAACTGTGGCGCCGGAAAAGCCCAAGAAGCTGAGCATCCCAGGCGTAAGTGTTGGCAGCTTTAAAAAGGAATTCGAACGTAAGGCCACAAACCCGACGCCAGTGACCGGACCCACGCCAGGCGAGCGTCGCGCTCAAGAGCAAGTGGCCGCCGCAGCAGCCGAGGCTGAGGCTCAGGAAGCCTTGGGCACGCCACCCGCTTCGCCGGTGGTGACGGGCGCCTTAGAGGCCAGCGATTCCAAGAACTCTGTGGCCTCAATATCACTAGAAGAGGCACGTCGCTCCATGGAGAACTCGATTGCACTGCTGCGACAGGCGCAGAACGAGTCCAACAAGGAACTGGACCAGCTCTGCGCCCAAACCGAGACAATCGGTGTCAGCGAGCCAACGGCCGAGGAGCGCGAACGTAAGTTGAAGAATGCGCGCGCCATAATCGGAAACGCCATACAGCCGGGTGAGTGGCCAATGCAACTGCATGCCCATATACGATAATATCCAATAATGATAATTTAAGCTAAGCCCGCAGCGCTTTCGAGTTGACTACCAGCACTTCTATCTATCTATATACATATATATCTATTACCAAGCAATAGCATCTGGCACAAGTCTAGCGGCAAGGCAGTTAAGCAAAAGCTCATAGGGCATGGAAAAAGTATAGCAAAATTTGATCTTGATACCTTTTTCTGCATTGTAAATTCACTATAAATTCTTGAATACTTTATTTTGTAAATATAAATGTTTTCAAAATATCCTGTTTATAACTAAAGTATGTTGTCTAATATTTAGTATTACTTATTTCATAAACATGTAGTGCTCAGCCGAACTATTATTTGAATGACAGACATATCTATGTGCTTTTACTGTGTCTAATCAGAGTTCTGCGATCTTGCAATTAGGTTTGATTTAATTTTAGCCATGACAGTAGCCATAAAAAAAGGAGTTTTAGTCGAAAAGAAAAGAAACAAAAACAATAGGTTTTAAATAATGATGTATATTCTTATCTGCCCACTGATTGAGACTTGTGCATAGCTTTCAGTTTTATGCGTCTTGTATTTCCAATATTTACATAACTTTCTCCCCTGTTGTTGTGTATGTAAAACGTTTTGCCAGCAGAGTGCTGCATGGATTACATTTGGCTTTTGGAATATACTCTGACACATTCATAATTATAAGTTGAATCGACTCTGAATGCATCTCGCTTACTCATACCAAACACAGTTCATGGACCCAAAAGTAAACAGAGCACATGCCACTCTTGACCATTGTCTGGGATTCACTTGCACACAAACACACGCTCTCTTTCTCTCTCTCTCGTTCTTTCTCCTTCTCTTTGCCCCTCACGCTCTCTCTCTCTCTCTCTCTTTCTCTGTCTTTTGCTCTGTGGTGCACCGTCACACAACCCAAACACACATACATTCACATACATTCTCATCATAATCATTGAATCATCTTAATTTTAGTGATACGCCGGCCAACACAATTATTTGGCAATGGCTTCGGCAGCGGCGGTATTGGGGGCGGTGCAATGCAACCGATGCGCACTGAGAGTGCCATTAATTTCATAGGCAATACGAGCAGTAACAGCAACAACAACAACAACAACAGTCCAGCCCACGCTTTGGCAGCTGCCAAGCAAACATTGCAGCAACGTCTCTTCTCGGGCGGCGTGCCTGGAGCGACGTCGGCGCCACAACGGACAGCCATCTGGCAGCCACAGAGTGCGTATAGCACGTCGAGCATATTCCAGCCACTGCCCACAAGCAGTCCCTTTCGGCAGATGCAGCAGCAGTACCAGCAGAAGTGCCAGGAGGCAGTGCAGCAGCAGCAGCAGCTACGATCGACAAGCAGCGCTTTGTTCACTCCACCGCCCTCGCCGCTTTACGCCCCCAGCCATGGCGGTAACAGCAGCAACAACAACAACAACCACCACCAAAACAACCCGATGCCAATTATCAATTACAATGTCAACTCGCGTACGAGACCATTTCATAATCAAGCTCAAGACACTCTCAATACATCTGCCTTGCCTGCGGCTGTGTGGCTGAAATGTAAGTCTTGGCAGCGGCTACACTGTGCCACGCGACGCCCAACTGCCCACCTGCCTGCCTCTCTCCGCCTGCCTGCCTGCCCCGCCGTCAACCAAATCCGTTGCGTTACTTTAGCAGATGTATTGAGGCTGGTTAGCAATTGACGCCCGATCAACTTCAACCGGCCTCATAGCGTTTCGTGTGTGCTGTTTCTCTGTTGTAGTATCTGTAGTTTCTCTCAATTAATATGGAGTTACTTGTTGCCGTAGTCGTTGTTGTTATCTATGTTGTTGTTACTCTGCTTTCCTTTTGCCCATAAATGGAACTCACAACAAATCCAAAAGCTACTTATCTGTGCTCTGTAGAAAATCTGTTCATTTCTGTTGCTGTTGATATTGTTGATGTTGTTGTTCTTGTTCTGTTTCTTGTTGCTCGTTGTTGTTAGTGCTTATTCGTATCTGTAGCTGCTTAGCTGCTGCTGCCAGTCGCTGCCACTGTAACATAACCCCCAACTTTTGGCTTGCAAACACACACACACACGTAGACACTTACTTACCACAAAATTTGTTTGTCCCTAAAATACTTCCGCTTTCCAATTTTGCTACTTCTATGCTTATTTACTTAACCGTTCATGTTCCCAGTTGAACCACAATAAAAACGCCCAACTAAATGCTGAATATCTTTATAATTGCATATGCACAGCTTCACCGGGCGGAGATTCGTCAGTGGGTAGCGGTGCCGTGAAAACATCCACCGCCTCTATTACGCTCAAGTCGGCAACGTTGCCGCGTCGCAAAATCAATGCCAAATCCGAGGTACAGCTGGACATTAAGCCACGCGTACCAGAGCACCCACAGCCGGCGATGCGCTTCAGCACCGAGATGCAGCATCCCGTTGCCGATCTGCGTAGTGCGCCACCACGCGAGGGCCCCATACCGTACAGCCCCATCAAGACCTCGCTACAGGCGCGCGCCACAAGCTTGGAGCCCAAGGAGCACATCATCACCATTCAGCGGCCACCGACGCAACAAGCCTATGGACGCACCAACTCCAACACCACAACACGGTGAGTGAAGTCAACGCAGAGCGCATTGCTATAGATGTCGCTAAGAACTATTAATCTTTGCAGCTCTGGCTCCTTATCCCGTCAATCCACTGCTGAATCCGAAGCGGAAACAACCGCCACCATGTCCCAGTCAACTGTTACTGGTGGGCCGGGCATCTCGCAGCCCATTAAGAAGAGTCCACGCGAATTCATTATACCTATTGCCGTGGAGGGCGGTGGCATTATCACGCCACGTGAACGCAGCATTGAGCCATCCGAGTCCAGTCACAAAACCACCTCCAGGCGGCCGACATTCGGCCATCGGATTGGGTAAGCCGTAGCTGTTCTTAACTTTCCTTCACTCCCGTACTCTATTAACCCATTTAACTGTGTACACAGATCACTACTCAGCGAGACCGGTTTCGATGAGAGTTCGCCATTCCAGAAGATGCGCACAGCATCGATAACTCGTGATGGCGCTGACGACGATTCGCTCTTTACCCCGCACAGATTAAGGTGAGTAAATGTCCAAACAATTTCAATCAGTTTCCGATGTACTTAACTAAAAGTTGCACTTTTGTTACGCAGGAGCTCGAGGCCCGTCAAGAAAATTAGCCAGGACAACGATTCACAGAGCTCAGGCGAGGAGGATGACGAAGATGGCTTTGAGATACTTACCGCGGAGAACCTATTCTCGACCTTGTTGCAACGCGTAAGTGGGAATTACAATATATTCTAAATAGAAACATTTTTTGTACATTTCTTATTCTAATTTCAGGTGCGTGCGCTAACGAATCGCATGAACGTCAATAGCGACCTGACAGCTGGTTTTCCCAGTCATTCTAGTCGCCTGCTAACAGATTTATCGCGGCAGGCACAGGGTCACAGGCCCTTCTGGAGTCAGAGCGGCCCCTTCGGCAGGTGAGTGGCTGCTCCCACAAGTCAGCTCCTAGCAAATAGGTCATTCACAATAGCAATCGATGCGAGTTCATAAATAACGTTAACGTTAATTACCATGATTTTGTTATACATTCTTTACATGCTTTCGAAATACTAAACCCTAATTCATTTGCTAATCTGCTCAACTAACTAACCAAATAGCGAGCACAGATCACAAGTCAGTTATAGCTATACTCAAACGGTTGAAAAGAAGCAAGTGTAAGTATGAACTGTAGCCAGAGCAATCTGAGATTTATTAAGTCGCACTGAATAAACTTCCCTCAAATCACCTGCAATCTATTTACTATTATAATAGAACTATTAACTCCTGGCATATGCGCCTGTGTTTCCTAGATGCGGACAACGTTTATTAAGGGGCTTGGGCATTAAGAACCTCATACGCGATTGGTTGATTGCTTGTTCTGGCTCCAAGTGCTGCCTGTAAGTTGGCCCATTCAATGTGCAAGTCCTTTAGCTAAACGTTGTCCGACATGACTCACAATCAGCAATGTTAAACATGCGCATGCCATAGACATTTATACATGTGAATAAAAATTAAACACCTTTGGTTCTCTTTTTCTCTCCCTCTCTCTTTCTCTCTCTCTCTCTATTTATCTCTTTAACAGTCGTCTGAACAGCGCCAGTAACAGCAGCGGTCTGGGCGCTCCCTGGCGTCACAGCATGTCTCGGGACCTGGGCAGCGATATGGAATCGATGTTCTCCCGCACGGGCGCCACGCTGCCAAGAGGTGAATATCACAGATTAAAGAGTAAATATTTAGATCAGTAGGCAGACAACAGGCAAATGATGCAAGCGAAGCAACTGCAACTGCAACGAATCGAGCAGAATGTAAATCGTTAAAATATCAGCTGCAAAAGTATGCTACGTAAATAAGAAATTTCTATTACGATATATACTTGTATACACCATTCTAGTAGTTGTTGATGTATGCTAAAACAAAAACAAAAAACAAATCAGAACATAAATAGAAACTACAAAGAAAAAAAGAAAAAAACAGAAACAAAACAAACCAAGTACTACTACTATATATACTTATTTAGACTAAACAAGTTTGTGCAGCCTGAAAAAAAAACACACACACACACACAAAATTAAACAAAACCCTTAAAATCAACAAAAACAAATTAAGCAATTAATTAAGTGTCTACTGTAATTATTAAATGAAAATGCCAATTAATACTTTGACAAATCCTTTTCTGTTCTATTCTGATTGACATTTTTTATTTACGATTTAATTATTATTATTTTTATTATTATTATATTTTGTGTGTGCGCACATCCATTTACTAGCATATCTACCATCAAAATAGGATGTGAAACTATATCAAAAGTAGTACTCTATCAATCAATCTATCTATCTATCTATGTTTATCTACTCTATCTATCTATAAATATATATCTATTGATCTATTGCTACCTGTCCTAGAGCACAATAACGTTTGTTATTAACCTTTAATGCTGCTGCCGCTTTACAATTTACAAGAATACATACATGATATAAATATATATATACATATATGGAGATATCTATATATATGTATGTATATTGCTATATACCTCTCATCAGAGACATGTTTAAGCTCTCGTAGCTCAACGAACCCAGCCGACTTAATTAAATGTGCCTCTCATTGTTCTCTTCGTAATGTTTGCACAATTAATTATTTATTTATTTATCTACTTAATTTATTTAATTTGAGTTTTTCCATTATTTGCTTAACAAGGTTTTTATTATTATTTTATTAAGTATTAAAATGTTATGCAATGATGATAGAAAAAATGTCAAAGGTCAAATGAAATATGAAATATGAATTGTGAAATATGAATTGTGAAATATGAACTATGAAATCGTATTCAAAGTTTTGAATATCTGCGCAAAAATTTAGTTATTCGCATAGAACGTTTATAGCTTGGCCAACAAAACAAAATGCTCAACAAAGAATAAGTATGCACACATAGAAGCAAAAAAGCAAACACGAGATTTGAATACATTTTCTTTGACTCGTATGTTATGAAAAATTGTTAAAAAAAAAAAAAACAAAGAAAATCGCAACAAAAAATATGAAAAATAATATTCTTAAATTGTTGAAAACCAAACAAATGAAAACAAGGGTGTACTTAATCTTAACAACCATCCAAAAATGAACAAATTTAACCCACAATTAATTTTATTACATTTTACAGTGAGAACAATTTTGATGACAATAAAGCGATCCACTTTTGTTTTAGAAACCTAGAAAAAATGAAAAAAAAATAAAAAAAATGCAGATGGAAGGAAAATAAAAAAATATATATATTAATAAACCATGGCTCTTTTATTTCCAATTACAAATTGTTTGACAACCAAAAGAATTTTGTTTAATAAATATCCACATATACATACATAATACTTTAATTATTGTTGTACAGTTTGCAAATGGCCCCGCTACCTTAAATTTGTTTTAGTTTTACATACTTATATACATATATATCTATAAATATAAATCTCTCTCTCTCTCTCTTTTTACCATAAAGAATAATCACAAAAGAAATACAATTAAAATGGAAATTCGCTAACCAAGCAAGTTGTTTGAGTTCCAAAGTTCTTGTTTATGTTTTTAGTTGAATAATAATTAAACCAAACTTTGTGTTGTACGACATATTAATTTATAACACCACTAAGCACACACACATGCATACATACACACAAGCACACACATGCAACTGAAGCTTATCGATGTATTTAATTTTGTCCACGCTGTTTAATGCTGTGTAAAAGCTGATCAACCACAACCACAACCGTAACAACAACAACAAAAAGAACAACTAACATGGCACAAATACCAAAGGAAATACAAACTTTGTTTCAAATTGAAATCGAAACTAAAAACAACTTTCTGAGTTCTGGGCTATTTTTAATCGAGAAATAAAATTGTTAATCAGTACGAATTTTTTGTATAGCAGTTCTAATAATGTAAACAAAAACAACCACAATATAAAGAAATATAAAAGATCTGTGCATTTTATTCAAGCAATTTTAGCAAAGTTAAGCGAAACTAAAACAAACAAACAAAAAATGTCCAAAACTTTGAATACGATAATGTACAATAATAATGTTCAGCTACTAATTGTTGTCATTCTCTGAAGCGCAAACATATTTTTTTATCATCAGCAAACAACACAAACCTTGAGCTGCTCTCTCTCTCTCTCTCTCTCTCTCTCTTTCTCTTTCTCCATCTCTCAATCTCTGTTATACTATTTTATTTCTATATATTTCGAGTATTAATGCAATGCACCGTTATTTCATTCATTCTTAACTAGGTCCCACTTAAGCTTAATTAATTATTATAATACTTAATATATATGTATATTTGGTTAGTTAACTAATTATTTGATTATTCGCAATTCGTTGGCCGTTTCACACAATTCGTGCTTATTTCGTTTACAGTTGGTTTATCTTTAACAACTACCACGCCCACAAAGCATGTCATAACAATTAACAACAGCCCGTTCAATACAAAATCCACAACAACAACCAGCAGCAACAGCAAAACCAAAACGCAACTGCAGCCAGCAATTGTTGCAACGGCCACAAGAACGTCAAGAAAAGTCGCCATCGCCACAGCGCCGCATTTAACCATCAGCCAGGAGCAGCAGAACAAACAAGCGACAACAGCTGCACAATCACCCAACACAGCAAAAACCATCAGCACCACCACCACAGCCACAATCACAACCACAAGAAACCTCAAGAAGCCATAACATTAAATCTGTTGCAGTCACTGATGCGGATGCTGATGCTGATGCTGTTGCGGATGCTAATGCTGATGCTGTTGCTGAAAGCTGTTTGGTTGGCCCAACGAAATAATAATTTGATTTTCCAATTGGATTTTACATAGTTGTTTATTGTTGATTTCCAATGACCAGAAATTAGTTTTGGCAGCGCATCGAACCACTCGCACATTTGGCGTTCAATATGCGCCCAAAAGCATATTGTAATAAACGTATCAAATGCTGTTAACTAAATGCGAAAAGCACACTACTTACTTTTCTTTATTTTGTTAAAGTAAAAAAGAACAAAAAAAGAAAACAAAATTGAAAAACATTTGAAATTCTGAGGAGAGAATATGTTGTTATAGAGTTTGACACAAATTGTGATTTTTAATTATTTTTAAACAGCTTTAATTATTTATGTATTTGCTCAATTTGAGTTTGTTCTAAGGTAGTTCACAAAATCTAAATACTAAATACTAAAAACTAAAACAATAATTATCGATTGTTATACATATTCAAGTCATTTATTGAACTCAAGCAGAGTATTTCTCTAGCGCAAATGCTGCCTCGAGCATTACAATTAAGCAATATTTTTATATGCACACACAGACACACACACACACACACATACAATTTTCGTACATACATATATACATTTTATTACTAAAACACAAATTTTATATGCTGATTTGCAAATGAAACAAAAGTCATTAAACGTGTTAAATTGCAAAATACATAAATCCAAAATAAAACCCAAAACATTGTTATTTTTGATGTCCTCCTGCACGTGAGAACGAATTGATGTTTGTTATTTATTGTTGTTACTGTTTTTGATCAGTTTTTTTAATACCAATTGCCTTAACAAGCTAACCCCGCTATGTTACTCTAGATCGATCCAGTGTGCAAAGTTCTTTTGGTTGCAAACATACAAAACGTTTACAGGTGCGACTGGACAGCGACTCGGAGAACAGGTACTAAGTTATGTAAGATGCTTGAATTGTGTGCATTGAGAACAGGTAAGTGAGCTTACGAACTGATCCAGGAGCATCTAGTACGACCGTGATTCTACGAACCATGCTCGAGTCTTAATGCATTCCTTTTCCTCCTACCATTCACAGGGCATCAACCCAAGAGCAGTTCCAGTAAACCCACGGCAGCGCCAGGAAATGTGGAGACTGGAAAGGAGACTTTGAATACAGAGGCAGCCGCAGCCAGTATCGATGAGCCACTAGATCTCGCCGACTTGGATCTGTCGCGCCTGCGACTGAGCAAAAAGGATCTCGAAACACTGTCGAGCATTACGCCAGGCCTGCCCAAATGCTTCCAGGAGCAGTTGCTGGCCAAGCTACCGCCAACGCAGGCGCGCAAGCTATCTCGCACACTGAGTGTCCAGAGCGGCACTGCAACCACGCCAGCTATTAAGGTGTACAAACGTAGCCAGAGCAGTGGTCGTGGCTACATACCGGAACAGCCCGAGGAGGATGGTAAGAGCAAAACATTAACAGACGCACCAAAGACCACATCGGCCAGCACAGCCATATACCGACGCAGCCTAAGTCGCGCGCCCAGTCAGGGACCCGCCCAAGATACAACTACTGCTGCAGTGGCCACTAAAAGTCGGAGCAGCAGCGTCTGTCGTGATGACTATGGCAAGTCTTCGCTCTGCAGCAGCAGCTACACCAGCGACATCAATGACAAGTACAAGTACTACTCGCCCTATTTGAGCAAGTCCGGCAATTCATCAGGATTGTCGAGGGAGGTACCGGAAAAGCGTTATAGCGCTGCTGTAGGGCGTCCACCAAGCGGCTACCTGTCGCCACCGCCACAAGCTCCGAGTGTAGCTGTGGCCATGACTGACGGCAGCAGCTCCTTGCGTAGACGCTCCTCGCAGCGTCGAATCTCACGCTTTCTGCGGCCTGACTTCTTCGACGAGCCACGCGAGCGCGACTCTCAGAGTGTGCTCCGTGAAATACGGGAAAAGTCATGCGATCGTTTGGAAGCAACGGCGGATTTGCGCCAGCGCAAACACAGCTTGCCCAATGTGGAGTCCGAGGTGGAGCCAAGCCAAACAACGAAGCGGCATGCCCGCAACAAGAGCATGGAACAGTTTTCGGACGCAGTAGCCGAACCACAGAACGTTCAACCACAATCTGAGAAGCGACGCAGCCAGTCACGTTCACGTGAAATAGAAACAGAACTGGATAAGCACGACCTGGCCAATAAAATACTGCAGGAGCTTCAGCTGCTGTCTGCTGTGCGAACTCAAAAAGAGAGCGATCAGCGTTCCGCCACCGAGCAGACAATTGTCGAGACGTCTAGAGGTGAAAGATTGGAAGAGACTTCCACCATCAAGAAGGTAAAGAAAATCAAATCAAAGGAGAAAGATACTGAGCTAAGCAACGATATGGATGCTGGCAAATCAGTTACAACAACTACATCAACATCCAGCCAGCTCGTGCGAAAAGTAAAGAGAGTTATCAAAAAGTCAAATGATGAATCTACAGTACAGCAGATCAGTGCGGAAACACAGCTCAATGAGCAACCCGCACCGATGGACACTAAGTTAAAGCGTCCTAAATCGTATCCCATGAAGGATCTCGGCCTAAGTCTTAAAGGAAACACGGAATTACCTTTGCCCCAAACATCAAATGCAACTCTGCAAAGTAAACCGACCAATAAAATAACCACAACAGCAACGGATACGTCTGCTGATGCAGGACCCAGAGAGAGTCGATTGATGCGTCCCAAAAGCTACCCAGCTACAAAGTTGGCCATGCCGAAGGATATCAGAAAGGTGACTCGCAGTGGCGCGGCAATACCGAGTATCGCTGAAGCTTCGATAGCAGCTACTACTGCTTCAAGCTCCAAGTCAACCTCCGAAGAGAAGTCGCTATCGAACACAGGCTTAATGAGCACAATGACTGAAAAAGAAACAGGATCCTCATCTGCGGAACTGCGTTCAACGACTACTAAGAAAATTATTAAGGTTTCCAAAAAATCCAAGCTTGTGCCCCCTACCCCAGTAACTCCATCCACACCCACAACCACAACAACAACAACTTCAGCGAACAGCTCGAAGGAGTCAAGTCCGGTAATTAAGTCGAAGGAGAAGTCACCTGAAAAGAAACCCAGTAAAGGCCTTCTCTATGCTATTGGACAAAAATTCGAGAAACTGCGTGACTCTGCAATGAGCAAAGAGAAGAAGGGCAGCATGCCCGGAACTGTTTTGAATTGTGCACACAAGCAAGTCGTATCAGAGGAGCGCAGCTCTCCAGAGAAGTCTACGTCCACGTTGCAGCGAAAAAAGAAATGCGTGGATGCAGAAAAATCACAGGAAACAACCACAGACGAAAAACGTGTCGATAAGAGATCTCGCTTTGACACCATGCTCCGTTCGTTCCGAGAACGTTCCGTTCCCCGCACTCAGCCCACAACCTGTGCCAGTCCCAAGCGGTCCGCCAGCGTTGAGGAGTTGCATGCCGACAGCAACTGCAGTGGAAAGCAGAGCGGTACAGTGAACAAAATGCTAGGTGGACTTTTCCGACGCTTCGATCGCGACAGCAGTGAGCAGCGACGTGTTCGTAGTACGCGTTCGTCTAGTAATATTGACAGGCAGGTGCGCGAGGAGCAGGACATATCACTTCCATCTTCTCCCATCTACCAGAATGTGATCAAAACCAAAAGCGTAGTTGCTGAGGAGAATTGTAACTGCGACACGATATGCCCAGACTGCATACAGAACCTGGGCGCAACAATGGTCAGCTCAGAGGCGCCATCGGCTACAATTACGACAACGACGACGCTAACTGGCAGCAATGCTCAAAGCAACAAGGAGAAGCGCAAGGGTCTCATGCTGGATCTGAGCAATGCGACTAGTGGAAGCACATCCGGTCCGACTACTGGCACTGCAACAACCACAACTAACACTAGTGGTAGCTACCGTGGCGCAAAAACGAATCCGGCACTGATCAATGGCAACGGTCTGTACTCTAATTTGCCGCCATATCCGGGTGCCATGAAGAGCGCCTCCTCCAACAACAGTTCGAGTCAGCAGTCAATGGACAATGCCACAAATAATAACTCCGTCAATACCAACAACAACTGTAGCTCACAGACGTCGGGCTACCGCACTTCCTCGGCGCATGAGATTAATCGGAATAACCTGTTGACGCCCTCGTTCGAGAACATTGCTAACTACTCGTCGGACTCAAGAAGTTATCAGGATGACTGTGCCTCGACTTCCACGTTTATGTCGCCCACCGAGGAGCCAGAACTGTACTTCGACAATTGGTCCATTTGTTCCGAGGACAATTATATGCTGCATGCAACGCCTTCACCCACGGTCTCTCGTCTCTCGCGCACCTCACAGATGTCATCGCCCACTCGCTGCTCAGAGAGCTCCGATCCAAATGAGAGTGTGATTGATCGCATTAAGCGCCGCAGCTTCTACAGCCGCTTCAATGAGCAAAAGCCTCGACGCACCAGCAGCATTGTTGGTCCCTCGGCGGTTCGAGACTATTATCGCGAGCAACAGGCGGCAGTGAAGGCGCGCTCCAGCCAAAAGTTGCATGCGACTGAGTTGGAGACGCGTGCCCACTCCCCGGACATTGCTCAACAGTTTTTCAGGCCATTGAAGCTGAGCCCTGTGGGCACTGAGCTCAAGCCTCCTGTCTATCGCTCTCCGATGGACTATTCGACATCTACGTCTGCGGGCGCAACGAGCAAGCCTCGCAAGAGTCTTAACGACATTCGCAACACATCACCATCGTTCCTAAGCAAACGCTACGAGTCGCACGACTACAGCTCCGTGCCCATGCGCTACAAGAGCTCCTCCAGCTCCAGTCCCAGCAATACTACCGTTGGCGGCATCAATGGCTACTACAACACATATAACCCCAAGCGCCGCTCCTCGTATACTCTAAATGGCACTCTGCACTCGGGAACCAGCAGCAGCGCCGGCGCCAGTAGTCATTTGGATGGCTATGCCACACTTGGGCGACGTTCAATTCGACCTTATGATCATCGCACTATGTCGCTGCTGGAACCACCGACCAGTGGCAGCAGCTCAGCTGGCACTTACCATAGGCGAGAAGCCCGCACTCCAGTACGGGACTACACATCGAGCATTTCGCGGTGAGTTGTGAAGAGGGAATATCTCTTGCAAGTAATAAAATGTAATCTGATTTTACAGTTCCGGATCGCGTTACCGTACCTCGTCGGCTACACGCAGCCCTACAAATATTTGATGTTCCACACCGCAGAATGGATTCTGCATCTTCTGCTACTACTCAAAACGGAAAAAAGCAGCCAATGCCACAGCCATGGCCACGCCGCCCAATACAACTGCCTCTTCGTCAGCCTCGGCCTCATCCTCGCGCGCCAGCAGTGGCGGCATCAGAAAGTTAATGCAATCCGCACAAACTCATCACACCCAACATAGGTTCTAGGAAACCACTTACTTGATGCTGCCACAATATCACGACATCTTAGATATTACGAAAATTCGTAACTGATTTTTGATATGTTTTATATAGCCAAAGTTTAAATTTAGTGCAGAATGCCCTGGAGCTCTGTTTGTAGTTGTCCCATTAACTAGTCAGATATACACATAGTAACGTTTCATATAGCAAATAGAAATTAAAAGAAGCCGTAATAGAATGAGGCGAAATGATGTCCCCTGGTGTCCATGTGACCGATGATCATTATTGTCGTCTAGGATTCTCAAATAATTGTGCCTTGGTTCCTTCTACGTTTTTAGATTTAGCCCTAGCCATAAAGATGATTTAATTTGTAAGCAGTTAACGATACGGGAGGAACAGTTGAGGAATGTTAATTTTTTAATGAATATTTTAGAGATATTTTATATGATATTATTAGGAGCCCGCGCCGAAAAATGCGTTAAAATTTTATCAATAATTTTAACTAAAATGTTTTGCAAAACAGTACTGAATGATGATTTAAGAAATTTATAGCTTACGATGGTATTGATATTAGATTGGAGCCATCTTTCGTTAACTAGAACTATTGATGTTATTGCAAAATAATAGAAGATACGTGTAGAATTAACGAGAGCTAAAGATTCGAGTGTAGCGAAAACAATAAGCGAATTTAAAAAAAAAAATAAATAAATAAAACTAGTTGTTAGAAAAATGAACGTACGAAAATGTAATAATAAAGCATGATTATGCAATTAGTGCATCCATTTTAAACAGACATCAATAAACATCACGTATAAATACAATCAACAACGTACAACAAATTCTTGAATCAACCCGTTCTTCATTAAGTGCTTATGCCATTGATAAGGGAAATATCACTCAGTTCTGTTTCTTCAGCTTGTAGGTGGGCATGAATGGTATGTAGTAGGTCCACTTCCACTTCCTTATGGAGTCCATGCCATAGGGGAAGTCGTAATCTGTGGCAGTGCCATCGTTGATATTGTCGTCTCCAAGAGGCATCTCGTTTGCCCAGTCTATGAGTCCGCGTTCGGCTGGTGTGCCTGGAAAAACTCAACTGTTTTTCATCTAATTCTGGTACTAATTGACTTTGATTTACCTGGAATTATATTATCCAGAAAACAGCCTAGTAAGCCACCCACTAAAATAGTCGTACCCAGCAGCACGGATAGCGTGGAGTCGACGGTCTCATTGCCCGTATTGATGGCGCCCGGATGCTGCTGCATCCAGGGACACAGCACCATGGGGAAAAATATCGATAGGCCGAGAATATATAGGTTTCTCGCGGAGCGCAAGTCCACATACTGTAGTGTAGATAGACCGAAGGCTATGATCATGCCAAACATTACACAAAATATTCCTCCCACCACCGAGTCGGGGATCAGAATAAAGATGGCACCAAATTTTCCTATGATACCTTGTAGAACCATAATAAAAGCGGCCCATTGAATAACCCGCCGAGAACCTATCTGAAAAAAAGTGGAAGGCCTTCAATGACAATCCGTTTATCTAACAAGTCTTGCTTGTTGCCCACCTTAGTCACACCTATAGCCCCCACATTCTCGCCGAAAGTGTTGGTGCCATTGCCAGCGCCCCAGAGGCCGGCCAAAACTGTGCCCAGACCCTCGGTACCGATGCCTCGATTAATGGCGTGCAGCGGTGGGGATTGAGCGCCGGCCATTTGCGAAACTGTGGGATAATAACTTAACGATTCCACGGTGCATGCAAGCACGCCTGCCAGCATACCAAGGACACCGGACAGCGTCACCGAGGGCAATCCGAACTGGCCCGGATACGGCACATAGAACCACTTGGCATTGGTCAACACATTTAGACGCACATCTGTGCGTGATGGATGTGACGGCGGAAAGACATCTGTGGCTGTTAAAATGCCGCAAAGGCCCCACATAATTATGATGGTCAGCAGCACTGGGAATAGACGGAAGAGCTGAAACTGGCGCACTTCCAGTCCATGGCCCTTGCGGTAGGCAATTATTGGAATTGAAACGTCGCACATGATTTGGGAGAAAAGCGTCAGCATTCCTGTGGTTCTGCAACCATATAGACAGTTGTTAATGAGGTTCATGTATTGGAACTCCTTTTCAATCTCACCCCACAGCAATACCCCAGTGCTTGGAAGCAGTTTCAGCTGCGTGCTCGAAAAGCGTTAGACCGACCAAGGAAACCGTTGGCACAATGGTTAGCGGCGTTACATACTTTAGGATCTTGCCAACTAGACCCGTATAGCCCAAGATGACCTGCACCATAGCTGAAACTGCAATCGCTCCAGACAACTCGCGCATCCTTATCTGCCAGAGCTCATTGCGGTCTTCTTCATTCATAGCATCAAGCTCAGCTGCAGGCGGACATTTCCACTGCGGCAGTGCGAGAATAGCTAATGTCGGTACCAGGAAGGATATAGTTCCGCCCTGAACTATAGGCAAACGCACGCCCCATGTGGCTTGGAAGTAAGTGACTATCCCGGTCACAAAGATCATGGTAGAGATAATGATGCCACGATTGGGATCCTCGTCGGACATGCAGAGTGCCGGCGTTAGGATAAAAGGTATTGACACAATCGCTCCAATCATAGTCAAATAATGTTGGAAAGCAAGAAATATACTCAGGTACCACACTGAAACAGATTGGTAAGAGAGAAATTAAAATTGTGCTCATGTCTCTTGGCAGTTGCCAGGATCTACCTGGATTCTCGTTGATGGCATACAGCAACTGGGGCTTGGATCTCTCAGCATTTGGAGCCGGTTGACTTTCAGTGGGTGGCCTACCATTAATATCAGTTGTCTTGGCTGCTTCCGCCTACAACAAATATATATAAATAAAAAAACTTATTAAGATATTGCGCTGATGTATGCAGCTATTAAACTGACTATAAAATTACAGTATATTAAATCAAATTTCTATTGACTTATGGTAATTAGGAATTGCTGAGAAACAATAGTATATGATCTCCGTCGCTACCAGCAGCGCCGCTCTATCTATCAGCAAGGGGAGTGCATTTTTTGTTTAATTTAAAAAAGCTTATATAAATTGAATTGATTAGCATTATGAATTAGCTAGATCGTGGGTTTTTATAAGTAACGCCCAATCCCCGCCGTCTTGCTAGCAGACAGATATTATTAGCACTCGTGTTGGAATTCTGATTAATTGAGCGTGAGTTGAAGACCAGCAACTGTTGAATAAATGGATGGATCGCAGCTTGTTAGGTTGCATTTCATTTCAATAAGCCAATAAACTTGTGTTGAGTCAATAAATCACTAGCATAAATTGTTTGTTCAAAATATGTGACAAATTATAGGGCAGCAAATAGCCCCACGGCAAATTAGATTTTATCAACAATTACACAGAGTTTCGCTCTGCAACAAATTTAATATAAATTGATATTCGGTCGATCCTCAGAGAATGGCCCCACGGCAAATAATATTTTATCAACAATTCACTTTGCGACAATTTAAATATATATTAGTATTCACCAGATCCTCAGCGATCAATTAAAATCCGATTTTTCTTGCAAGAAGGAAACAATTGAACTGATAAGAATCACAACGGAATCGGCACAAAAATGAGTATTAGGGGCAATAGAGATTCGAATGAGCTTTGAAAAGTCACCACTTACATAAACTATAATATAAAATAAAAATGAGAAATGTGCACTTGTATATAGAAACAAATGGAGCTTAGCCCGAACTCAAATACTCAATTACTTACTGCAACTCCATCGCCAATAGCAACATTATGTAGCTCCATTATTCGAAATTGGTTTGCTTTCTGTTCAGCATCGATTGAATTATTACAATTGTGCACAATATGATCCTCACTGCTGCAGTTGGTGTGAACTGCTGCAGTCGACTGATCGGAAGAGACTGAAGAAAGAGAAAAGAAGCGAGCAACGCGAATAGCGACGACAGAAGGTAGCGCTGGGAAAGATCTTAGCAAAAGGCTGTCGAAAATCGCTCAATTGATTGTACAATCTAACTGTACAGTTACAGTGAGAGAGTGTTGATTGCTCGGTAATCGTAGCGCTCTCTCATTTGAAGAACAAAAACTTATAGAAATAGAAGAGAATGTGATCCATACAGCTCTGAGCAGATATATTCTGATCAATTCAGTAAATAATAAATTAATTGTATTGATAATTAAGTCTATTTTTTTTCTTACTCATCTAATTTTACTATTTTCCAAGTTATTTATTATTTGTGTAGTTAAAAGATAAAATCGTTGCTACCCTATAAAACTGTCGAAAAAATCGTCATATAGATATGACCCAACGGGCTTGATAAACGATACTATATCTTTCGCTTAATTAACAACGTTTTTGGGAAAAGCAAACAATCATAAGTCCCATGTGTATGCATATGTAAACGTCCATAAACTTATCAAGTATATGGCAGCATGTCAAAAAAAAAGTACTGAGTTCTTTTAATAAAAAAAACCTTTTATTATATGCATTATTATTATACCTATGCAGTTATTTTGTTTTTAATCGCAAAGATCAGTCAGCTAAAAATTTGAAATGAACTCTTTATTAATTTCATTGATGTAAGTAATTGAGTTTGTAATGTTTTGAAACTCACTGAGGTCTTTTTGTATAATATATGTATATACTCAAGTAAATTCCACTACCAAGGCTACAACAGTCGTGAAGAAAAATGGGAATTTTTTAAAATTGAAAATAATAGTTTATACCCTCAACACATTTCAAAAAGGAAAAGGTATGATGATTTATCAAATGATATGCAACATTAATGTACATATATTCTTGATCAGTCGATCAGTCGATAAACCGATTTCACAATCCAGATTTGCCAAATAGAGACTAGAATTAGTTAGTAATGTAAATATGTAAATATATGGATTGAGCTAATTGTTCTTAATTAATAAATAAATTTGTGTACTGTTTTGTATGTTAGATTGCAAATAAAAACAATAAATAAATTTATTTAAAAAAATTCCGTTTGAAATGCTAACATTTTTTCCTATTCAAACATATTCGATTCTGTTAATCATCAGCTAATATTATTTACGGTAAAAGTAGTTTAGATGTGAGTCCTGTTGTCGTTTGTTCTTATTTTCTTTTACAAGCTATGGAGTACATCTCTGCTACCTCGACCAAAGCTTTCATACTTCTTTTATCTGATGGTAAACGAAAAGTTAAGAGCGAAATAGGTTACTTATAATATATGGGTGCTTACGTCGATTAAGGAAGAAAGGTTTCCCCTCCAGGTGTACTAAGGAAACACAAATGTATTCTTGGAGAAACAAAATTTATTTTGCGTTGCATTTTAATTGTAAAAGTAACTCTGCATATTTTATTTGTAAATATTTAACTAAATGACTACATTCATAGTTTAATACACATTAATTTAGTTTTGGTGGTGTAGTTAAAGTTGTGATATTTTATGCTATACACATATGGTTATATTCATTATATATACCAATAGATCCATTTGATGAAACATTTATATAAGTCGCGATAGAGTTTTAGACGCATTATTTAATGAAAAGTTATATTTTTTAATATGCATTTGTGAAGGTGATTTTTATATGGAACTTTGATTAATATGTATTTAAATATTTTTAACTCATTTTTCATTTCTCCATCGATAACATTAATAATTATATTTTCTTCATGTAAAGCACACCAAGTTCTGTTGCAGTTGCAGTCTCTCATACAAAAATTAAACAAAACAAAAGAGCATTAAACAAAACTTATAACGATAAATTAAACTGTCTAGTGCGCAATAAGCGGCATTAAGGAGCAATTCATGGTGTGTCCTCCTCTTTATCTTGCCACACGCTGCTCTCATTCTCCGTATCACTTAAAATTTCGACGACCTCCTCTTCGCCTGTCAGCAACCCTTCTTCTTTAATATCTTTGAAGAAATCAGCTGGCACAGACATATCGCTATCCCCGTTGTCAACCATTAGATTCAGCTCTGGCACCAGTGATTCTTCAGTGCCCACCTGTGCATTTGTCGTTGTGGTAGCTGACGTTGTTGTGGAAACATCCATAGGTGGCAACGTTGCTACCGGATTAAAGGGTACATCTAAATCTTCCAGACCACGCGGTGGCTTTAGCTTGGCGAGTTCTTCCCGTAGATGCCGATAATGCCGACGCAACACCATCGAATTGAACGAAATAGTGCGACTAGCTCGCTCGGTATACTGCGGTTTACTTAGCTCCTCAATCCAACCTTCGATTTGAGTACAAATCTCTTCACGCTTGAGCCAAAAGTGTTTGTGAATCACCTGCAATGTACATGGTTAATTTAGATCAAGTGATATTAAAAAATAAAACTTACATCTGTGAAACATGGACTCGGATTGCGTATTTGCTCTAACATTGCCCAACGTACGCACGCCTGATAGATGTTGCTATTATATTCGCGCGATGAGTTCGTGCCGCTGGGTGTGCCCCGACTGCGTTCAAAGCCCGGCTCATTAAAGTATGGCTCAGGAACAAGTATCAGGGACTGTATGGAAACGAGAACCTGCAGGAAACTGGAGGTTTGCGCATTCCACTTTTCCTCAGGCCTTCCGTGCCAGGTGTTTAGCACTGACAGACATACTTTCCCATCATTGTATAGATTGGGATTAAAGCGCACCGAGTGACGACCTGTGGTCTCTAGATTGATAAGCATGGGCAAGTTGGGATAGTCCGGTGGAAAAAACACATCAAATTCGAAACAACCATTGGCATATGGCGTGTCCGCTGGGCCAGTTATAAGCACCTAATAATCGATTACAATATAATAAATCATTAGTTTACAAACAATTTATATGTAAATAACTCACTTTCATTATATCCAATCTGTCCGTATCACAGCGCACAAATACAGAACTACTGAAACTTAGTGGCAGACTGGTGGAGAGCGTGACTGCTTCTTGTGCCAAACGCTTGACTCGTGAGGGATGATATCGATCTCCGGCTAGTCGCACCATTTTTTCAAAATGATGCGATACCACAAATCGAAAGCTGTTGTTATCCGATTCGACAATCATATCGTACGTATCGAACTGACGTTTTTTCATCAGTTCCAGATAGCGCTGCTCAACAGATTTGCTGATCGGTCGATCTATTGAACCCATGCCATCCTCATGAGTATGCAACATGTTAATCAATGCGTCTGCATCAGTCGTCTTCTGCACCAGCACACAAGTCTCATGTATATCCGGAATAAGCAGCGCTAGGCCCTCGTCATCGCCATCATCAATATTGAAGGTCAGCTGATGCGTTTGGCCTTTGATGTTTGACTTTTTATTGACTCTGTGAACATTCAAATAAGTATAATTTAATCGTTATTGTAAATGTTTTATATGTATGTTACTCTTACTTGAGCCGTTTGGCATACGTATCAACGCAGGTCTTCATGTTCTTTAGAAGCTCCGCAATTGGTGGGGTACAATCTCCGCTAACACTAGGCTGTAGCAACGAAACTAAATTCTTAGAAAGAGAGAGTGCACGCAACAGCTTTAAAATGGCACGATAAAGGGGAATGTGTCGTGTTATATCTAAAACTGAGTCGTTACGCAGGTAAGAGCTAAGCGCTGGTATGAGACACGACTGCTGTAGGAGAGTCTGGAATATGGGTGGCAGCTCCCCAGTTACATCACGTACGTCATGATAAGCAAGTATATCCTCTCCGCGCATTTCGCTGGGTATACAATCACCGGGGTTGATATAACTGGATAATACCAACAAGAGAACCGTTACGTGCTCTTCCTCACTTTTTTGGCGCATTAGGGCCTGCTCTACGTTCCATGATTGTGTCGTAGAACCAGTGCCGAAGCCAGTACCCTTAGCCCAGTATATGTGGCTTTTATCGTCCGATGTTGCCGTATTAGCAATGGGTTCCTCTGCTGTACTGTTTTTAGTTGCTGCACCGTTCCCGTTGCCATTGCTATTTCCGCTTGAGCATGGCTCGTGTATCAGTGCTCCAATTTTGTTGTTATGAGATTGATGAGAAAATATGCCTAAACAATTAAGCACAAGATGCATAGCTCCCACTTCAATGACAACGCGCCGCAAGAGTACGCCATCATCTGTCGATAGTGACACACTATCAAGCAGCTGGCGGAATACCTCAAATGGTAATGTTGGTAACGAAGGTGCCAGCGAAAGACTGTAGATGTCGTCTGTTAATGAAATAGAATATTTTAGCAAATATAATACTATGTCCACGAAGCTCCACTTACTGCCATCGCCGTCACCGGTGACGCCAAGTACGAGTCTTAGCAGACACTGCGCACGCTGTTTGTCCTTGAGCAGGACGTCAGAGTAGGCAGGCAGTCGTAAAAACAACCCAAAAGCAGCTAGCGAATGTTGGGGCACAGAGCTAACGGTAATCTGTTTTGTAGTTGGCTCACATATGGTATCTTCCAGATCTTCGTAGATCTCATCATTGGGTTCAAGCTTAACCCAATCGGATAGTGGGGGACTCTTCTCCTTCTCGGCTGCTACAGCAGCAGCTTTGCGGCCCATGTGCTCTGGATACACAGTCGGCAAATAGTGTGCTAACAGAGATAATCCACCACTGCTTGAGAAGCGTTGCAACGGAGATGGCAAGGGTTCGGTGCAAACGGCCTTGATTTTCTTCGATTCGGCAGCCTCGTCACCCATGGTACGCTGCAGCACCAAATCCAGAGTGAGACAGGGCGCTGACAACGAGTGCCCAGCATCCTGCAATGTGGCCAATACCTGTGAGATAGTGGCATCACCAGAGAGCACTATATCCGGGTACTCCGCCACCACCAACTGGCTGCTAGTGCCAGCATGTGCAGCTTGCAATAGAAATTCCTCAATATTGAATGTGTCTGGGAGAAATTTATCGTTCATCAGCAATGATAAATGATGATTTTTACAAAATTTCACTTACTTATGGGTAGCAGTTGCATAGCTGTTGTCTGTGTCTCCTTGTCTTTATTTACTGCTGCCTGGTTCTTGGCATCCTTAATGCGCTTGTCCTTAGCAGCCACCGCGGCGCCGACTGTTAAGAATTCCATGCTTCCTGCCTCCATATTGTTGAAGTTGATGAAGCTCGATTTGTCGAGCTTTGTATCGCTTGACTTGGAAGCGCTTGGCATACCACCTGAAGCATCACCGCCAGTAGAGCGCTGATCTGTTGGTTGTTGGTACACTAAGTTACTATAAACTACGACATGAAAAATTAAAATAAGAAACAAAAATTAAAATTAATTGAATTAAAAACTCAAAATGTTAAATGATGTTAAAACAAAGTATATGAATTTATATTACAATTCTTTTTTCCTTAACGAAAATTATATAATAATCAATTTCAAAAGCTGTCATTTTAAATACCAAATAGTGTGTTTTATCATAATTATGAAGAACACAACAATAATGGATTGCACTTATAAGTAATCAAATGTAATCAGACTCCCACTTTAAACGCATGTTGAATATACTTACCGCTAACACAATTCTGCATGATTTCCTGACAGGTGGTATTTGTGGTCACATTAAATAGCATTTGATGTGCGCTGCTTCGCTTAGCTGGATGATGATTGACCGCTGCAATCGGTAAGCTGTTGCTGGGTCCTCCGGCAGAACTACCGCCCATTATGGCAGACAACGTATCCCGGACCTGTAGTGGTTGCTGGCTGCGCACAGACACGGTAATGTGCTCGTTCTCCAGTAACAGCTGCAGTACTAGTTGCCGCGTGAATCCAGAAATAGTTGGACGATTGCCACCAGCAGTACGCAGTGGCTTACAAATGATGGCTCCAATGAGCAAGGAAGTGAGCACTTCCTGATTGGCAGGATGGCAAGCGCTCACACGAGTAAAGAAATTGATTGTTGCCCGTTCAAGTCGAATGAACGTCTGCTGCATTGGCAACGTTTTGCTGAACTGCGCCAAGTGTGTGTTGCACAGTAGCTGTAGCAACGGTTTCCAAAACATTGAGCCCTGCATAGTGCCCAGCCAGTCACGCATTGGGCCCTCTGCACAGCACTCCGAGAAAAAGTCCAGCACCTTTGGGACATTAGCGCAGCTAAGCAGCGGCGCAGTGTCAATCCCGAAATTTGCTTCCGCTTTATCGAAATCTGTAAGCGATGAATCTCCACCAGCAGCAGCTTGATTACTGCAGGACGCTTTGGCCATTAGCTCCACCGGTTGTACCTCTGTTGTTGGCAACATGTGGGTGCAGTATTCGTAAATAGCGTGCGCAAGTAACTTGGGGAGACCCGAGTCTAGCATTTGGTAAACGGCCACAGGAGATTGGCAAGCCAATGCCAGTGTCTTTAGGAAAGCTGGATATTCCAGCAACATTGTAAGATTTTCACTTCCCTCGCGCCGGAACCAAGCACATCCGCTTTGGACTTTGCTATCGTCCGTTTTACCGCGTGTCTGCTGCTCCAGCTTCACACCCAACTTAACCAGCAGTTGGTTAAATAGCTCGGGCTTTATGTAGCACAGCGCACAAATGAGCGCATCAAAGCTGCTCTTCAATGGCTCATCGTGCTCCAGTTCAGATATCCACTGGAAGCAAGTCTCAAACAATGGTGATGTAATAAGTTGCGACAGTTCGGGTACCTGTTGCTGGCGGTGCACTTGCCACAAAATTGAGGCGATAACCTTGACGAATCCGCTTTGCGGATTATTACAGCGTGCTTGCTTGCTGTAAGTATCGCGCAGTTGCATAACCCAGTCAAGCAGCACCCGCAGCTTATCCACCATATACACGGTAGAGCCTGTAACCACTTGGAAAATGAGATCACACACAGCATCACTGGAGAGTTTAAACACTGTAGATAAAAATTTCAAAATATTATTAAAGGGATATGTGAAACAACTGTGTTGCGAATTACCCTGGGGTGTTGTGTGCCAAAGTAATGTCCGCAGCAGCTGCAAGCTAAGCTCATTGTTGTAAGCGCCCAGCTTGATTAAAATAGTTTCAAGATGCTGTTGCGCAAAGCTCGGTATCATTGGCATGATATTTAAAAGAGAGCAGCAGGCCTCCAGGAATCCGGGATATGCAGCCGGGTACGAAGCAATTAAATCCGACAGCTTGCTATCTGGTTGCAAGGCAGCCACATGAAAGCATCGAGATAGAATTCGCACCCAACCGATGCTTGTTTTAGCAAAGGCATCATCCTCCGGCATTGCATCGACATCCATTGCAGACAATGCGACCGAGCCCATTGGTGCAGAGGAGCCAATAAATGATTCTCCAAATGCACCTTGGCTGCGTAATCCTTGCATCCGATTGCCAAAGATAGTCTGACCCAGGACAGCTATTTGCACAAGCCCAACATTTCCGCAATCTTTGGGTCTAAAATAGATAATAGTCATTATTAGTTATTGTAAAACAAAAGTTCATATGCTTTGCATACTTATAAAGCCTTAGCACGATGCTGGTAGCTACTTCAGCTTTGGCAAGCTTAAGACGTATGCATGTAAGTCCAGTAGTAGCCATGGGAGCGCCCACAGGAATAGAACCAACGCCATAATCACGCGACAGCTCCAAGGCTACGGCTGAAGGACACGAAGCTAGACTAGAGGTATGGGGCACCAATTGCACCTCCTTCAACAAAATAGCCGTGGGCAGAGTTATCGTCAAATCAACATGTGTCTCATTTGGATAGAACATATAGCTCCAGGCTGGTGAACGGGGTCGCCTATGTGTCGCATTTGGATTTGATATAAGCATTTCGGCGCTTTGAGCCGCATCATTTTCCGATACTATATGTGAGAACGGTGCGAAGTTGATCAGTCCATCGTATTGGGCGCTGCCACTCCTGGTAGACTGTGTTCCTGTTGTCGTAGTTTGCGCGCCAGTGTTTGTGCAGGCTTTTTTACATGCGCTTGCATTGTTTACATGACTATTGAGCTTAAGCCGAGTATTACGTGTCATATGTTGCATAATCATTGAGATCTTTAAATTAAAAAAAATTTCTATAAATATTCCAGGTAACAATTATATATGTATAATATATATTTAATAGTCTACTGTTAAGTTCATTATTAACACACAATGATATTCAGCTACTTACCAGTCCGGGTTGCATATTTATAATAGTCTTGTTAAGCCGGACTAAATTATGGCAAATTATTTGTATACCGCCAAGCTGAGTGAAAATTTGAACAGCTGCTGTTACTTCCAACACCTTCGATATATACCAAAGGAAGGGCTCCGATAGCTGAAGACGTGGCAATGTGGCATTGCGCTGTATGGTAGCTGCGAACAAACACGAAAACAACTCGTCAATAAAACCTCTGAGAAAAATACAAATGATAGCTTACTCTCTTCGAGATATTGACATATGGGAGCTACAACCAGACGTGGATTAGAGGCCCTCTCACTTAAAGTAATCATCAAACTAAACACGGCATCGGCAATAGTTTGTGGCTCATCCAGCACCATGTTCGTTTTGAGCGAAAAAAGACAACTCGAAGACATCATTGTAAATGTATTTGTTGAGCACTGAGAGAGTGCGCCAAACAGGCGCTTCATAGTAGGGAACTGGCGTAACACTGCAATAAATATTATTATTTTAATATATACTAAAGAAGTAAACATTATTACGCACCCCAATCTGCTATGCATGGCACCTTGCTCCGATGACCCTCTGTGTTCAACTGCTCTGCTTTGGTTTCATCCGTTTGGCTTTGATTGGACAGCTCTTCTTCTTCAGGTATAGTCACCTCCTATGATACATTAAGTCATTAGAAACAATATATTTTGTATTCCCCACAAGAATAACATACGCTGGGCTGCCTGGGCATCTCGGTGAGAGCCATATGCGAGGACAATTTCAGTAGATTTATAATCAAGGAGTTGTCACAGATGTTGGCATTTTGTTTACTCGGATTCTCGGAACCCAACACATTAGCAAACAAATTGCTGAAGTTATTTCCAGCATTACTGTTCTCGTTTGCACGTTGGCATTGTAGTTTCTCACCATTGGAAATGTTGTTGTAGACTAGAAAAGCTGGGTGAAAAAAAAGGTTTAAAACTCTAATGTACGCCCGTTGCCAGTTACACTACTTACAAACACTTTCGATAATCTTAAGGGCAATATTCAAATCGCCTTTGTCATTCGGCATTAAAAGCAGATCCCGTACCAGTTGATTTTGTGCATCGATGGGGCCTTGCTGGTTGCTAATAGCGCCGCCGGGCTGCACCAATTGCAACACGACGTGCAACAAAATATCTTTAAGTCGACGCTTACATGGAATGAGACCGCCACTGCTTTCGTTCTTACTGTGAAGCCATAACAGTAGTTCGTGCAAATGCTTGCAGATGGTTGGACCGGCCTAACAAAATAAAAGGAATTAATAATGGACCTATATTAAGTTGTCAAAGAGTATCTTACACAACGGTTGGTAATTATGGAGGAACTCATGCCGTATCCGGAAAAGAAGCGCAGTAGCATCTTTTCAAAGTTTTCATCATTCACAATAACTTCATTTATGCGCGTGCAATCCGTAACATCGTCACCAATAGGCAACGAATTGCAAGCGAGGAATAGACATTGGAAACCCAAGCACCAAGTCCGTAGCTTAATGTCATTGTGCCAGGCCAGAGCCAACAGTAATCCTTGCACAGCATTGGCGCCAAAAGGAATTTTTGGTATGTCTGACTGAGTGATACCAGAGGTGTAGGGTTTGTCAGCTAGCTCACAATTCAATGTTAGCCACATTTGCAGCACTTGTTCTAGATGCACCCACGTATCCTCATAATGCAAATCGGCCAGAATAGAATCAAAAACATTCTTCAGCATAATGTATGTATTGCGACCACTGTAATCTGGCCCAGACCACAGCTGGGTAAGATATTCGGGCCAGGGCGCAGCATCTGGCGGTGCGGACACAAACTCATTGGTCAACACTTGAGGGAGCGAGGAGTACAGATCTAACGATGTACGGTTGGTTAGGCGACGCAACTGGGTTTCCACATGTAATTCCAATCCAGCATCCAACCGGTTATCCATGGCAATCGATATAGATTTGCAAAAGAAGCTAAACGTGTTCTTGCAGAGCGCATTACTTTCCTTCTTTGTAATCGGCTTTGTGCGCTCTATCATATCAATGTCATTTAGCATTTCGTCAAATTCAGTGTCCTCACACTCGATCAGAGAAGGTAGGTAATTGTATTTTACAGCTGTTAATGTTTTGCAAAGTTTAACAAATATAAGAAGACGTGGAAACAAAATTGCATGTATAATAATCACACAAGCACTCTCAACACAATTTTTTTTTATAATTATTGTTCAATATTTGATCATGTGTGATTGAGTAGATACTTACAAGTATAGTCATTGAAAATATCGCGAGTCTCCTGCACCGCTGTCGTTACAATGGATCGAGCTCCATCGTTGGTGGGTGTGGCGTCATTATCCCTATACTGTTTATCTGCATCCAATAAGTCCTAGATTAAATTAGTAAAATTAACATTAGTAAATGATTTAAAAATCTTTGATATTATATACGAAATATTACCTGAAGCAAGCAAGTAATTGCATGCACAGCCCAGGGTTGTTGCTGGTCGTTCCACACAGCTAGGCGAATAAGCTGCTCCAGCTGTGAAGTTGTCACAATTTTGCACAGTCGCACCGATGGCCGACACGCCGCCACAAGACGCGCTATGACTTTACACGTTAGTAGAAATTGATCCATATTGCAATCGAAATTCATCTCGAGCAATAGTGCGAATAGCCCACGGATTACAACTTTAATATTGGACATGCTTAGGGTCTTCAGGCCCTTGTCAAAGTTACTATCTCCCTCAGTACTTCCTCCCAAACCATCCAGATGCTTAGGCGATGACGTAGAAGCACTAGTTGCCTTAACTGAGTTGCCACTGGCACTGGAGCTAGGTGGACACATACTACTTGATACCATATTAATCTTTCCAGCAGTTGACGTTGATTTGCCTGCACCACTAGCTTTAGATTTCGTCGATAGCTCCATAAATATGCCGGGGTGCTATGCGTTAAACGATTTATAAATTACTTAATGCTGTTGCCAGTTTGTGATCTTTATATCATTTACCTCATTTTGAATCATATAAATTTTCTTGCCCCAATCAGTATAGGGCTGTACAGAGTATTTATTCTGCTGAATGATTCGCTTTTTGAAGCAACGTAATTGTTTGCTGTTTGGTGTATTGCTAGGTCTGGTTTTGGTAAAGTCGCTTTCACAGCTCATGAAATCCCAGCGAGCTGACGCTATAACGAAAACATAATACAATGAAAATAATTCTAAACACTCGTTTAAAGTAATATTTTTGCTCACATTTATCTTTGCGTTCATTGTTATCATCCAAACAAACCGAAAGGAACAATAAAAGCCATGTAATTAGTTGAAGGTCAGACGTGCTTCCCATAGCAGCGTTGCGTTCCGCTGCACTGGCTGATGTGCTGGGCTGCTCTGATTGGAACTTATAGTGCGGCGAAATAGGTGCCAACAATTTGACGAGTGTCTTAAGCACAGCATCAATTACAATAGAACGACAAGCGCCCATTGCAATGCTTCGACGTCCCAAATATGTGAGCAAAAAGAATATTCTGCAAATATTCGTATAAATAAGTGCAAAAATATAACTGAATGGAAATAATATTCACATACCGATCCTGTGGAAATACTTTGCAATTCTGAGCAGAGAACAAACCACAAAATGTGTCAGCCAAAAAGTCACCCCACCAAGGCTGGAAGCAGCACATGCGGACCAGTAGGGAACACGTTGTAAGCTGCAATTGTGCTTCGCCGTACACGACCAAGGAATTGAACAGTGCTTTGGCAGTGACCACATTGAAACGCTGATGCACGGGTAGTATGTTTTTAATACCATACTCAATGGAGAAGTGCAATAGCACCTCGACCAAGCTAAGACTCAATACGCGCAGTTTATCCCGCGATGCGGTGCGCAACGCCTCTTCGATGAGTGCAGGATTCGGTGGTGCAGGCGCACGTACCGACTTTGGTGAGATTGCCCGCTCCAACCGTAGCACCACATTGCGTATAACGTTGATTTGGTATTGCAGTAGCATGCATTCCTCATATAGGGAAACAACTTTGTTGTTACTATCCATGCCACAGCTGAGTTCTTCATCACGTTGTTTGTTAATAAAAGCCTGTAAATGAGCAACATTGGATACCTCACTGTTGCGCATAGGCGACAGCAGCTCTATTAATTTGCAACTGGCTAAGCTGTAACGGCAGTGGACATCCTCGTGAAGTGCATTAAGAGACTTAAGATGGGCCTGCAGGGATTGGACGGGCTGTTTAACAAAACGCACCAACTGATCCCCGTAACCATCATGCTCCAGTACAATGGGATGACCAAAGAAACTGCCCAGCGGTACCTTGCACTTGGTGGACGACATTCCAATACGTCCAACGATAGTCAGTTTTAAGTAGCGACAAATCGGTGGCGGCTGCATGTCGCTTAGAACCAGTGTTTTGGTTTGTATGTCAGACACCTGTGCAAGGCGCGTGGAATCCGTTTCCTCATCAAAGCACCAAATATCAATATTTAAGGACGTCAGCTCATCGCAGGCGGGTATCACCACATCGGTCAGTAATACGTGCTGACCAAAATCAAGTACGACGAAACGGCGGGCGCCAGAATGCATTCGGTCAACAACAATCATAAGCTTGGGGGGCGGGGTAAGTAGCTTGTGCCAAGCAATTGGTGGACAAGGATTGGCACTCAAATTCTCCAAGATCTTCTCTCTCTCTGCGGCATCATCCGACATGTTCTGTGTGTTGTCATTGGCGCACGGTTGAGTTGAGGGCTGCGACTGCTCAGACGACTGCGACAGCGAAACCTCTTCAGGCAGCGAATCGAGGCAAGACTTCATTACCGGCTTTTCCCAGTTCTCCAGCTCCCCAAAGGCGTCATACGAGTTTTCTTCGTTTATTCCGAACTTCTTTTGAATATAGCTGCTCCAAAGTGTGAGCTGTGGCAAAAACTTAGAAATCTTCAGCTTATCAATGGCCTTCTCGATTTTTACCTCCTCTTTTAGAGCATGTTCCAAATCAGTGAGCGAAGAAACGGCTAAGCATAAAATTCATATAAATTAATACATAAATTAAATTATATCTTCCTTCCACACAATACTTACAAGCCTTGTCCTTGAATCCATTCACCATGCCAAAGGATCCAAACGCAGTTTTAACATCCTTGTCTTTCATCTCTTCCACCAGACACTCTACATCATTGACCAGATCATTTAGCTAAGAATAGAATTTTAAAGCATTGGACAACAAATTTTAATCTTACGTCATCCCTATACAAACAGTTTAAATTTTGTTACTGAGCTCTGTTATTTACCAATTCTTCATCCTTCCCTTTGCTTACTACCATCTTTGGCATCATCATTACATCCTCAATGACCACACTGGTAGCACCGTTGACTACGCTGTCAATGCTATCAATTCGCGTAGCCTCGGAGGTCTGTACACAGTTAAAGTGCAGTTGTACTACTTCCAACAGTCCCCGCAGCTGATTGCTGATACTCTTCCCACGTATGAGATGCGGAAAGGTGCGAAAGTCAACACCATCTGTAATCAGTTTATATAATAAATTTATAGATTTTGTACCCCAAATTCACCAACCTATCGAGCTTAAACGCTTTATGTCGAGTCCTGTTACCGGTAAAATTGTTGCACTGCTGCGTATTACATTTGTGAGTGCCACAGATGAGCTAGAACCGTGTCTATTTATATTGGGAAAATCAAAGTCGAAAATTTCTGGCTCAAAAGGATAGCCATAAAGACCAAAGCGAGTGCTCAGCAACGCGCAATGCGGATCCCATCGTTTATCAATTTCGGCCGTTATGTCTTTGAGCAGATTGATAGCATATTCGGAGATGCTGTTATGGGATTCAGCAGTCGAAGTCGCACACGTGAGCATTGCATACCAGCGCACAACGCTTGCGCACTGTGCCTGCGGCAACTCATGGAACGTATTTGATATTGCCGTCTTAATGCTGACATCTAATGTTGTGTGTTTCTGTAGCTCGCGGGGCAGATTAGCCATACCCCTGCAATTAACCAACAAGAAAAAATTTATTGCATGTAAGATAATACAAGCTCTTGTTTTACTTACTCTGTTAGCATGATCAATAGCTTAACACACTTGTGTGCCGTGGTGCGCTCACTATATAGAATACAGTTACGTATCAGTTTCTCAATGTGCTTCTCGGACAAGTTTATGCATTCAAACTGCTGTGCAAGCAAATCGTTAATAGTGCAGGCAGTTTGCTTGTTAATCTGATCCTTAATGCGTTCTGATTTCGGCGAACGGAACCGATTTAGGCGGATGAAGCAAATCCAGTTGAGGATATCCAGAGCTAGATTCCTGGTCAATGGTGTTGTTTCAGAATCGGTTACTATGCGGAAGAGCTGCTCCAACAATCCGTTGCTATCAAGCATAGCAATGCGCTGAATGCGTCCATTGCTTATTCGAGTTTGTGCCTTTACGGCGCGAACACTTATTGAAATCTCGTGTAGCCAATCGCAACCTGCAGCAAATGATTTTATGTTATGATTCGAATGTGGTATTAAAAGGAAAGCAGTACTAGGTGCAGCTACGGTGGGCACTACCTATTAGTTGCCCGGGATTGCGCCGAACATAAGGACCAGCTGTATTTGGCCGAGACCTCAGCGAATGCTTGGGAACGATGATCGTTTGGATATGTGGTACTTTTAAATTATTGTTCACATTGTAAAGCGGAGCGCTCAAAACTGAAATCAATTTCATTTTTCCAGTTTTCACATGGGCTTGATTTACATTTGACAGTGCGGCATTTAATTTACTGGTTCGAGTACGATTAACACAACATTCAACTTGATGCGGACTCTTCTGTCGCGCAGAAAAAACTGCAATTGTTGGGTGAGTAAAGAAAGTAGCCAAATCCAAATAACAATAATCTGCAAAGTATCTTCGGTGCACCGAGGATCATATACCCCTGCATGTATTTAAGTCAGTTCAAAACTAAACTGGAAGAAGATTATGTTTGATCCGACATTACCAAAATCCTATCGAATGGATTATTTACAATGATTCTTTTACAAATATTGAGCTATGAAGAGCGAATATCTTACAGAACACTTGAGTCAAATTTAGAAGGTTAGGACCTAGCAAGAAAGATTAGTTTGCATAGATAAGAGCCATAAAGTTTGCATGATTATGCAAGGGTAGTTTATAAAACTTTTCTATTTTTTTTTTTTTTTTTTACATATTTGGGGTTTACAAACCTCTCGTTTTACTCTGCCCCTCCTTGGATGGATCCGATACTGTTTTGATATGCAGAAGAAAATTGCGTGTGCGTGTCTTGAATAGTTTCGGCGAAGTGAGGGTGGCGGTGCCGCCCTGATCACACAGATCAATGCATGACGACAGCTCAATGGGACCAGCCAGCACCTCGGCATTGTGGGCCAACAAATATTCCTCACTGAGAACCGGATTGTCACTGGCAACTGTAAATTATGAATGAATATAGAGATGCATAAAGCCAAGCATATGAAATGATTACTATTTTGTGTCTCACTATAAGAGAAGTCAATGTTATCATCAATGACGTTGGGTTTGTAGCTAGCATGCGGTCCTTTCATTCTATATCCAAAGCCATTGGTGTTCTGCTTGAGTAGGGTGACTTGAATGGCAGCCGGATTGGAACACTGCTGGTACACCGTAAACTTAAGGTCGATGTGACCCAATGACACTGGCTGAGCCAGATTAAGCTCAATTATGTGCTCGTCCCATGTGGTTCTTATAAAAATAAAATAAAATAAAAAAATTGGTTAAAATATAAATCAAATATTATTGCTAGAGGACTTACGCATCATTATGCAACCTCCAGGTCCGCGTGAAATCACGCTCATCGCCTCCATGACGCATATTTTGCGACTGCTTGCGCTGCTTTTGCACCTGGCCTAGATCATTCCAGCAACTTGGCACTTCAGCTGAGTACACTGTGAGCTTGTCATCGAATTGCGTAAGTGAATACAATACACGCAAATCTTCGAGCGTCAGGTCGGCAGTTTTGTATGCTAAGAGACTGGCGTTGTTGCCCATCAAGGATGCAGCAGAAGGAGACGTCTGTACGTGTGTGTTTTGACTTGATGTCCCGGCCACCGCATCGTTTCCCGCATCGCCGCATAACATCGTATCGCCCACGGCAGTGTCAGCCCCAGCTATATTGCGCACACCATCAGTTACGCTTAAGTCCATAGCATGTGTCAACGTAGTGCTGCAGTCATCCTCCATTTCCAACAGCTCATCGCCAGAGTCGTTCTCGCCGTCGTTGAGCGAATAAAAAAGCATTCCTCCCTGACGCGAGCAGCAACAGAGTCTGTCCAAGTTTCGGCAATATACTACGGCCTCAAAGTGCTCTCCCTCTTCCTCGATAACCGAAGTTACTTGAAAATCGGCTAAAGAGTAAATTTCAATGCATCCATCAGCACATACGACACAAATGGAGCCGGTCTCTTTCAGATCAGACAATGCTGTCGACGCTAAGGGTGGCAGGATGCACAGCTGCTTGGGACATTTAGCCCGGCTAAAGGTAATGGCAAGAGTATAATCATTGGAGATTTGGACGTCATCGTAGTCAAAGAGGAGCAGCTGTGCTGCCACATTGCATTCGGCATTGTTTTCGTCTGAAATTAGTAAATTCATGTTCATTTTAAAATTTAAAATTTACAGCTTTATGATTCAAAACATATACTTGTTTCTATGCAAATATAGTGCTATTTACTTACCAATATCCGTAGGCATACTATGTTGTTCTTCCTCTTTGGCGACCGTAGCCATTATAATTTTAGTGTCCTCGGAGTCTGGAGCTTTGGTACGCATCAGTTTAACCAGCAACTGATTGCACTTCGGACTGGTGGGCATAATTTCAGCAATCTCCACTATTTCCTGCTCATCTAATTGTCCTCCACTCGTACTATGGGCGCCATCTAGTGCATTCATGCGCTTAACGCTCGTCCAACTTTCTACTACGCAGTCGATTTCCTCGCTGGCGGTCAACTTGTCGCTCGAGTTGTTGCTGCCATTTATGATGTTGTTATTGTTGTTATTAGAGGAGACTACACCCATGGAGTTGTCATTGTTATTATTATTGTTTTGATGCGAAACATCGGCCTGATCCATCAGCTTATCCATGTCATTGCTCATGCCCATCAAGCTGTTGCTAACATTTACAGTATTTGAGGAGACCATTAGCCCCGAGGAGGAATCATCTAGATTACTGTCCAGTATTTGCGACAATGTAGACAAATCAAAGTCGTACAACAAAGAAGAATTGTTGCCGGTCTGGTTAACATCATTGTTTTTGTTATATGTCATTAAAGCGGACACAAAACCGTTACTGTCAAACCCATCAGCAAATTTTTCATATGGCGTTAACGATTTGTTGTCATCATCCTTTGAAGATTCAAGACTCACTTGGCTAGCAACAACATTCGAATCACTGGAAGCTGTGAATAAGAAATGATTCAATTAGGAAATAAATAAATAAAATTATCATGAAACAATAATCAGAATATTTTAAAATTATTAATTGACCAATTGCTATTAATATTATAATTGATCATGCGTTAGTTTATTATTATATATTAGAAGGAATTATACCCATATATATTTATTTCATCATATAGATATATTTAAAGCATAATGAAAAGAACTTACTTGTCCCTAGCTGCGATGATGTCTTTTTAAGTTGACCTCCCATGCTAGAGACGCTGCCACTGTCATTGCTAATGACAGCTGAGTTCTCGCTGTGCCTATCCAGCTCAACGATGTTAAGCACCACCATGCGTAGTGCCATCTCGCCGCTGCTTTGACGCACAGTTACACCGAGGACTATCTTTGAGCCCACAACTCCGGCTCGGAGCGTCGATGTAGATGTTATGTGCTGTGCATTAACGCCACCAAACTTGCTGCCGTGCATGCTGCTGGCGTGAGCGGCACCGCTGCTGCTGCCAGTTCCACTATAATTCTCCGAGTATACATAGTTGACTTTAGCCCGGGCGCGCGCATTTGGCAGCACGCAGATGGCAGTAACGCGCGCCCACTCAAAGTTCTCCTCGAATAGCTCTTTGAGCAGTGTGGGTACATGAAAGCTGTGCATGAGCTTCAGATGACGCTCAATACTCCACACGCTTAGCTCACCCGTCTGAGTGCAGCTAGTACAAAGAACATTTGCGTAGTCGCTGTTAGAAATTACATCAAATCCTAAGCCCGGCGAAGTTATTGCCGGATTGGTGGCATAGCTGATGGAGAGCGGTACATTTTGTGTATATTCGCCCTTGACAAAGGGGCAGAGAGGAGAGTGGCGCTCGTGCTCACTCCAAGGTTCATCCGTTTTTTCCCAGCACACCAGGCACACGTTACACGTAAAACACATAGCTCGATCTTCGCCTGATGACGAGGGTTGATGATAAAAGCCGGCTTGTGCCATTTGGTCCGGCAGTGCCCATTTATAGTCCATGTGCGGCCACTTCTCGAATGTCTGGCGACGCACAGCTTCCGAGTGCATGAGGACACGCTGGAAGTTGCTAAAATTCCAGCCGTAATCCGGCAACCGAGAGCCCATTAGCATATCCGTTAAACGTTCGTTGATGGCCGATGCTATGGCCAGAACCGGAATGTGTCGTTCCAAACGTTTCAGCAGTATGACCACATTGTTTGCAACCAACTTAAGACTGGAATAGGGCACTTCCAAGCAAATTGTGTTCCACTGAAATAATAATGTTAATGACAAAAATTAAAATAATAATTAAATACCACAATTAAAATACAAATTCAATTAAAATGTTTACTCTTGATTTTGTTGAATTGTTTGTATAAACAATTATAACTTAATTTTAATTAAAAAGTAAATTATCTATTTCCCTAATATAGAAATAAATATTTTATAAAAAATATATATAATATTATATTAAATATATATATCTATACAAGAAGGCAGTAAAATATTCAGGAAATAATAACGACAAGCGAAAAACTTACACGTTGTGCTTTGATGCCCTTCTTGGTGTTCAACTGAGCCTGGTTAATCTTCTGTGTCAGCTCGTTGCTAATATCACACGGACACTCGAGCCCTTCACTCTCCAGTTCGTTTATGCAATTCTGAAAGATGATAGCCTCGGACAATATAAGCTCCAGCTTAATGTAATCATCATTCTGGCCGATTGGGGCCTGCAGTATGGTATCCAAGAGCAAAACTCCGTTGTAGTCGCCGCGAAGACCCAAATTATGGCCATCCCAGAACAAGATTTTATCTTGCAAAGGCATGTAGCGTCCATGGATTAAGTTTTCTGCTACAAATTGATGTACAAAAAATATATTAAATATCACAAAGATTCACAATTTCATCAAAGATTGCAATTAATTCGTTTGTTTTATCTACCAGGCACAAACATGCACACACATGCACACAGGTATACACAGACAAACATACATACTCATACATATGTATGTCATGTTAGAGCAAGCAACATATGCGTAAACTGCGTAATAAGTAAAAACAATAACAATAGAAATGCCCGATGTATATTTGGGCTACACAAACCTATAAACATATATATATATGTATGTATGTATATGTAACTCCAACATAAACATAAAATAAAATTAATTTTATAATGTCCTTGCAATCGTTCAACATTTCCTGTCAAACATGCATAGACATACAGACATATGTATGTATATACAAATGTATGTATGCATATTGAGCCTGACGCATACAGGCAAATTTACAAAACACTATGCAATAAATTGACATTTGTTCGTGCACAAGTATTTGTGAGTCTGTGTAGTAATTTTTTCTATACAATCATTTACGTACATACATGTATGTATAAATGTATGTATATATGTATGTATATATGTGTGTATATATGTATATATGTATGTATATATCTATGTATATATGTATGTATATACATATGTATGTATACATATGTATTGGTGTAAAAATTGCTACTGCTGGTGCTGCTTACCATTTGTACTTAATTGATACGTCTGCAATATAACGCCGGAATTGACATCTAGAACTTTCACTAGATTGTTGACACCGAACGCAAGCAGCACATTTAGATGCGGATGATACACAATGTTGCGAATTTCAAACACGGGTGCTCCGCCAGGCAAGACACCGTCGTTGCTACTATCATCGCCCACATCCAAGTAGCCGTCTTGCTTTAGAATACGCTGTTCCATGCTTGAGCTACATGCGGGCGTCGTGCGCGCGTTTTAGTTCGATGACAACGCGAACTTTGCCTATGCTTAAGATTATTGATTTCACAATTGATTCAAACAAGATTTTTTTTCACAATTTAAATTACTTTCGTCGGGACTCTTGCTGCTGCACTGCAGTTTTTCTATATGTGTCCCCTTTTCTTCCTTCTGACAGATGAATATTTGATTTGCCATTCGCGTTAGCGTTTGCCAACTGTCAAAAACTGCACTTCAGAGTTGTGTAAGAATGTAGAGGTAGATTTAAAATTAAGTGTTCAAATAAAAATGATAGGTAAATACAGGTCACTTCTATTCAATGCAAACAACAAAAATGTTATATTTATAATTATATTTCAAAATAATATATTTTTGTGCTCCACACAAATCGTTTCACAGCACTGTTTTTGCCATTCACAACATAACGCGTTTTGTTTACATCCGCATATTGTTTCCAGCAACTGCAGCAAGATGAATATCTTACCCAAGAAACGGTAAAGCCAAATTAATTGTAAATTATTAACTCCTATTATTTTCCCCGTTTTTAGCTGGCATGTACGCACTAAAGATAACATTGCTCGTGTACGTCGCGATGAAGCAGCCGCGCAGGAAATCGAAAACAAACGCCTGGACAAATTGAAATTGGCAGTAAATATTAGATAATTATTAGATTATTTATGAATATAAAAACTAAATATTGTCATTAAACCCATTAAGGAAAGTGAGGCGCGTATAAACTATCTTCGACGTCAATCGGGATTGCCTGAAACTGGGATAAAAGGGACTGCAGCTGAAGAAAATAGCGATAGTCCACTGGAGGTGACTGCAACACAATCTTCTAGTGTTACATCTGGAGTAGACTTATTTGCAGACTACAAAAGTCGCGTAAAGAAAACGAATAAAGACTTAGAAAAGGAGAAGAAGGAAGAACAGGAGAAGTATGAAAAACAAATCGGATACCTCACCTACTTGGGGCAGGACACAAATGAAGCTCTTAAAGTGCGCAGTTGGTATGAATTGCCTCCAAACCGAACAGAAAATCATACGGAAACCCAACTAAAAACAAAGATATCACAAGATCCGCTCACCTTGATAAATGCGCTGATTCCGAAAGAAAAGCCACCGCCAGTTCAAACAGCCCCAAAACGACGAAATCGCTCACCCACACCAACGTTGTCATTAGCTGCATCAGAGCGCTCGCCCGAGACTAAGCGACAGAGAGAAAATGAGAAAGACAAAAAGAGAAAGAAGCACGACAAAAAACATAAAAAACACAAGCATAAGAGGAACAGAGCTGAGAAAGCAAATGAGATGGCAGAACACGCCAAGCGCGATAAATTGAACAGATTGCGCAAAGAGCGGCTGTTGCGTGAGGAGAGGGAACGACTGCGCCAAGAACAGTTATTCGCACCTAAGGAAGCGGCCATTCAAGCCAATGCAGTCATCACACCAGCTCCCACGCCCCGAATAGTACAGAAGTATAATAGCCAATTCAACCCAGAATTTGCTAAGCAAAATATGATTTAATATGATTACATATAAAATTCAATTATGTTATTTAATTAATATATTCGTGTTTTTATTTATCTAAATTAATTTTAGGTTCTGAGTATTAATTATAATTATGTTAGTAATTGAAAAATATCAATATTTTTACATTTTCAAGCTTAACTGAAAACGTTTCGAGCATCGAGAAATCTTGCAATCGAATTCATTTTAATTTATGTACATATATACCAGAAAACAGTTTGCAAAACTTATATAATAAGAAGCAAATACCATTTTTATTATGGTAGCCATTTTCATAATAGGTTTCAGAATAAAACAAATTAGCCTTTTAATCAGAATAAAATATGTAATCAAATTATTTGAATAGCATGGTTCCTCATTTCATTTTAAGCTTTTATGCATTTAAATTTAATTTGAGAAAAGCAGATAAACACTAAAAATATGGGATATCCCATAGAAGCATTTGTGTGACATCGTCTCTCTCCCCCCTCTCTCACTCTCACTCTCTCTCCCTCTCTCATGCTTTTTATTAGAATTTACTGTCTACTTCGAAAAGAAATAAGTGAAGTACAATGCATCTATTTAAGCAAACGCTTGATTACGAATTCTGTAATTCTTATTGAAAATATTTTAATAGGCACATTCATTTGAACTTTACGAAATACATTTTTTATTTTCATATATGTATTTTGATATAATTTTAAGCAGGGGAACTATGAATAATTGTTTTATTTCGGGTACTGAACTCTTACTCATATTTATGAACTTACGTAGGCCACTCAGTTTGTATTATAAAAAATATAGAGACATCTAGAAGGCCTATTGTAAGATCATTTAAATCATAGTGTTACATAAATAATTGGCGCCAAAACTTTCTATCGATGTTTTGTGCAACATTGTGAGCAGTGCTGTAAATTGTCAGGAAGTCACGCACACAGGCACATGTCATTTTGGCGGTGCTCGCTTTTCAGTACTTGGTTATTTCATTTCTAAGATTAGCGTCGACAGCTTCGCCACTTTTATTTCAAAGCAGAAAATTTTCATAAAAACATAAACTGTAAAAAAGTAAAAATATTATTGAAAAAAAAAAGTATATAATAAAAAACACGAAACAATATTAAAATGGACGAAGATAATAGTGGTACTCCGCGTGGTAAGTTGTAATGCAAATGTTTTCCTTAGAGCTTGTTGCTTTGATACATAGGAAAACCGTTTGAATTTAAAAAGACACGCGAAGAGAAAGCGCGTTGCTCCATTGTTTCTGTGGGGACAATGCGTATGTATAAAGGTAAGCTAACGAGGATTTCTGAACATTTACAGTAACTCGCGCACGAAGTCGTCGACTTTCCGTCTTGCCAGATGCCGATGGTCGTAGCATGACCCCAGTTGTAGACTCAACTGGTAAGTACATTTCGTAATTATATCAATGTTCCATAATGAGCATCCTGGTTGTAGCATCTCCGCGCCCGGTGCGTCGTACACGCTTGAACTCAGCAGCTGCTGATTTGAGGACTCCGACTCGGACCACACGTTCATCGCTAGCACGTGGATTTACACCAGAACCGGGAACGCCAACTTTGAGCCTCTCGGCTGCAAAACTGTCATTGCGCACCCCGACCACCAAGTCGGTGGTCAAAAAGTTGCCATTGCCAGAAGAAATAATTGAGGAGGAAGCTAATCAAACGGCGCCAGCGCAGCCACAGGCTAAGCCAAACAATGAAAAGATCAATGGGACCAAAGCTGATGCTGCCCTTGCTGACTCTAAGAATAGTCCAACAAATACGGATATAAATAAACTTCTTAACACATCTTCGGAGAAGTGCACCCCAGCCAATACTAAGAACACTTATCGACGTAACACATCATCGGAGAAGCGTGTGACGCGTTCTATGTCGAATACACCGCCGATGAAGAATTTAACGGAGCCGCGACTTGATATACAAAACCCATTGGAAGAGAAACAGGAAGCAGAAAAGAAAATGGATGCTGAAATTGTGGATGCGCCAGTTGAGGCACAGCAATCTGATTTGGCCATAACTAAAGAATCAATAAATTCTGTTGCCACAAAGGAGGCTATGGCTACTGCTTTGGCTACTGCCAAAGTTAAAGTAATAGTCAAAGATATACTGATTAACGGCAAGGAAGATAATGCACAGTCCATTGATGATCCAAATATATCTATTGTCAAGAATGAACCTGACACTCCAGAGGATATCGAAGGCAAAGGTGAGACAAAGAATTCTGCTATTGACATTGATAGGACTGATGAGCGGGATTCGGCGGATGCCCTTCCAAAGGCCCAAGACCCAGAGGTTCCTTTAAAAACGGGTAATATTGTTCCTTCAGTTAATGATGAACTTGAAACGGGTAATACGGAAGACGAAAATTACAATCGTCGGCCTAATGAAACACCAAACTTAAAAGGTCTCTTAGAGGGAGCAAAACAGGCAGAGCCTGAAAAAAGTGTCGGGTTCAAGAATTGTGGATCAGCTGAAGATACTGTTAAACCCACATATCCAAAAACACCGGCACGCACTAGAGTGCCAGTCGCAGAACTTTTTAATCTTGCAGAGTGCAAGCCCGAATCACCTTTAAGGCCCATTCCCGTTAAGGGACGGAACAGCTCAACACCTTTGGCCAAGTTAGATTTGTCAATAAGTGAGACAACTGCATCCACTTCATCTAAAGAGTCGAATCAGCCACCGTCACAGATTGATATGATAAAACCTCTATCCGAATTGGAAGTTAAAGCACCAGTTGTCCACGTAACTAAGGAGAATTCCTTAGACCGCCTTGAAAGTGATGATGATGTCGTTGACGATGATGACTATGTGGATGAAATGGATCCAGCTGTGCGTGAATATCTTGTAACTGAAGCAGAGGTCGCTGATAATTATCATTCTGGTGACTCAATGGATAGCTCTCTTCGCGCTGAGATTGCGGCCAATGAAATCCCGCACGATGGCGAATCTGTTGGCAGTAAGGACACAACTGATGATCAGTCTGAAGATAGTGCCGATGAAAAAATGTCGTTTATTGTATCGGACAATGAAGATGAAAATGAAGATAAGGAAATGTTTTCACCCTTGCATTTTTCGTCGGGATCTGAGGAAGAAGATACTGACTTGGAAGCACCCAAAAAACGTCGCCGTATTATGGTTCATGATAGTAGCGATGATAGCCAAGAGATGGATGAAAAAAATAAAGATAATGAGCGCATAGAATCCATAAAGAATGATGATAGTGGGAACGATAGAGAAAATGATAATGCTGATACTAATCAAGAGAACAATATAGAAAATGATGATGTAGAAGGAACAGAACAGATAAATATCGAGGAGCCGAACGGGTCTTACGAAAAAACAGTTCACATGGATGATGAGGAAGACATTGACACAAATGAGGAATCAGCTGAGGCACTGCAGCTGCAGCCACTAAAACAAGCTGAGAAAAGTGAGCAACGTTTGCATTTATCGGTATGCGAGAGTTCACAATCAAAGGCAAAAGCCGTCGATCGTCTAAACAAGACAGCTCCGCCGATCAGATTCAGTATAAGCGAAAAGATCCAAAAAGCTGAAGCTGAAGTGGCTGAGTATATTGTTTCCAGTTCCAATAAGGAAGAGAATCAAAAAGATAAATCTGTTACTAGGAAGAGTATTAACAAGAGTATCTATGAAGTGCTTGATTCTGAAGAGGAATCATGTGAAATGGATAAAGAAGATCAAGTGGGCGAGGATGAGGAGGCGAATTCGGAGTCTGAACCATCGGAACCTGAATCCTATGATGAGGAGGTTGACCTAACCGAGTCGCCCGTTGTTAAAGCTGAAGAGTCCAAACAAACAAAATCTGCACCTCTTCCATCTACTAGCAAATCTTCGACATTCCATGCCAATCAGAAGCACGAAGACGAGGCAGCTCTTCTATCCGAACTCGATTCGTGCGACTTATCACATCTGCGCCAGATGTTCAATCCACTCCAGAAATCACGTCGCCAAACGTTGTACGTACAGGGCAGCTTTTTGATAGAGCCAAAGCCAAAACTAAAGCGTCGCAGTGAACAATTAGACAGCGATGTGAATCCATCACAATCCTTCATCGAGACCCTGGCCGAGGAAAGCCGCCAACAGACAAAGCGGAAGCGTTTGTCCAAAAGCTTTTGTGGCACCGTCGACGGATTGCACAAGAGCGGATCAGCTGAGTTACCACAAAGTGATATTGAAATAGGTAAATGTGAACCCGCCACAGTTATTAAAGAGGAGGAGCCACCTCAACCAGTGGATACAGAAATAAAAGAACTGGTTAAAAACCTCAAGAAAATTGATAGCAAAGTATATGAAACTGTTGAAGGTATTAAGCAGAAGCTGCCCTCTGCTACGACAGTGGAGAAGAACTTTCTGACAAAGAGTCGTGATGAATATCTCGAATATTGTGACACACTTATTCTGGCTGCAAACCAAGCTAAGCTAGAGGAAAAGAAACAGGTAAGCTATTTCGAACTTAATTTAATGCGAACTAAAGTATTTTCATTAAAATTTTTTTATTTTACAGCGCGTTGCAGCAGGCAGAAAGCAAAGAGTTCGTCCGATTTCCAAGACTATATCAACTTGTGTCGGCAACTCGAACGACACTGATGCGATTGAAACCGGTTCGCCTAAGCTAGAATCCGGAAAGCTTAAGATTAAAAAGGATTTGAAACGTCTGCAAGCCACCACTCAGGCTGTCAAGCATGCTATGCATATGCTCATTCCTGAGGCAGCCACTAATCAGGTATGTTGTGGGTTAAGAATTACGCATTTTTAATATTATTTCTAATTCCTGACTATGACTTTTGTAGCCCCAATCGCTGGCGCGGAAACTGTCGCCACAGCCGCAAGAGAACACCAAATCCAAGACCAAGCAGCGAAACATGAACAACAAGCAAAAGAAGAACACATTGAGTAAAATGTCGCCAGTTAAGAGCTCGGACGAAGAGAATCATCAATCTCCCAGAATTATAAAGACCACAGCGGGCTACGTCACAGTTAGAAACGCCAAAGAGCCGAAACATATTAAAACATTCAAGACATCATCGGGCGTGGTTCAGGTTGAGCCGTCCACGCCTACCTCAAAGTATTTCAGAGAGATTTCCCAATCACCCAAACCCCGTCACGACTTCAAGGAGCAGAAAATAATTTGGAAACAGTCGTCGTCGTCTTCACCATCATCGTCGTCGGTTCGTAACCCAGCTACGGAAGCGGCACTGCGCTTTAAGCGTGAAGTATTTGGTAGACGTTTCAAATAGATAGTACTCAATACATATTTTATAATTACTTATTCGTTGATTGTACACGCAGCATGCTCACATAATTCAATTTACTTTTACATTTATATACATATTTCTGCGTAAGTTTTGTTCCTTACGAAGACTGGATTTTGTTTGAATGTTGTTCCAGTGAAAGTTTAGAGAATGCGGATTGAAGTCTTATATATTTTTTTTTCTTTATTTTTTTTTTTTTCCTTTGTTATAGTTTAAAATCCTTTAAACGAAGCATAAATCTTCAAAAACATGTACTGTATTATTTTTTCTTTTTTTCCAAACTCTGTGAATTATGATTTAAAATGTTATCCATACACTGGTAGATTAAACCAAAATATCGAAATAGAAACTTATACATACAAAATTCTCGCTTGCCATTTTTAAGAATTTAATCATTTCCGGAAAATAAATAATCATCAAAAAAATATAATGTAAATACTTTGTTATTTTGTTTTAATTCTTTTTTGTTGATTCCCATTATTATGTATATTTCAAAAATCATGAAGTGATAAAAAATAATCAGGCAATACTAACAGTGCCTATATGAATCGATATTATATCGACAGCTCGATAGTTTACTAAAAGCGTATGTTAAATTCAAGTATTGGAATGTTTATACTTAATAAAATCTCATATTAATAAACCTAATATACTGTGAATTGTATATAAAATATGAACATCTTATTTTATATACTTCCTGCATTCATGCATTGATGCATTTTATATGTAGATGTGTGATTTTATAGTGTACATGATTTTCCAAGCCCACATACTTCAAATTAAACGGCTATTTACGTTGAACGATTTGTGTGGTGAATTAATTATACGATATATATTTGTATCGATAGTACATATGTTCCATTTGCTTATATATATAATCGATAGACCACATCTCTTCCTCTGAAAAAAGAAAATATCACTTTGAAATCTCAAATTAACAGTAAAAACAATATACATACATACTTATAGTAAGAAAGAGAAACAGTCGACAATTACATGGCAAATTTGACTTTCGAATCATGTCTGTCGGCAGTCAAATATTTTTGTTTTAACTATAAGGTAAGCTATTTTCGAAAAATATTTAAATCATTTGAATAGCGATCAATTAGTATTAAACCTAGTCTCATTAATGTGCATTGCGCATTGCAATTAAATATTTTTAAAATAGAGATAATACTTTCATTTAAACTGAAAACGGTCAGTAAAAATACTAATTATTCCATTCACAGTGAGGTGAAAATATCGAGAAAATATCTTATACTCACCATTTGCTATAATTGCTCATGCAAACAGCATACTCTGTCAAAAGCAACAACAAGGCCGAACGGAGCGGATGTGCGGCGGTCGAAATTTTGTTTGTGCTAAATATTATTTAAATATTGTTTTTGCTAAAACAGAAGAGGTGATTAAAAATAATTACAAAATGTTCCGGTGCAAGAACGAAATTATACCAACATGAAAATTGATATCCACAAATTATAAAATAAAAAAATAAACGTGCATGTGCGAAATAAATTGTAAAATACACAGAAACGGTAGTTCCCTTATACCTACCTACCTCGTGTAACGGTTTTTGTAACAAGCGGGTTACGAAGGAGAGAAACGCAAATTGATCAAAACAAAGTGCATAGGCAACAGTAAATTTGCAAATAAAACGGGTGCAACATGTTCGAATTAGAGGATTATTCAAGCAGTATTCACGAGGGTTTCTTCAGTAAATATGCAGTAAGTACATTCATATACATATACATAATTAACTCCCGCACAATCGCATGAACTGTGAAGCAAACATGTGTGGATGTGTATTTGCTCACAAAATCAACAAAGCATCAACGAGAAACAGAAATTGGCGAACATCAATTTACCGGCCGGTAAGACTCACCAATACACTGACAAAAGCATTGTTTTGAAATGTAACGTTCGTTTCGTTAAAATTCGTCGGAGTGTACAATGTGACGGATTTTTCCTAGTATTTTGACTCTTGCATTCCCCCTGCCACTCTATAACAGCACCCAGTCTGTTGCGCACTCGTCAAAAGAACAGTTTGCCCCTCTCTCACACTGTTATTCCATTGCATGGTGAAGAATTGTTGTTGGCGGACTTTGTTTCGCTTGCTTTGTGCTCGTGGACATACTCGCTTCGGTATTAACGCTCGTTTTTTTTAAATTTGTTTTCCCCAGTTTTTTGGAACGAGTAGTGCGCTCACTGAATATGTATGTGTGGTGTGTTTGATGCGATCGCCTTTAAAAATTACTCTTAAGTCGCACTCACTGCTGATTAATTGTGGTGAGAAAGGGGAGCAAAGAGCGGTCATAACCGGAACAGAGCGGCCGATAATGTGACTATTAAATTGTATAGAAATTCTTATAAATAAATATAATTCCTCGATTGTGGGGACATGTTGCTTAATGCTTGTCTGGTTATTAACTCGGATATTATCGTATGTGGAGACCACGTTTAATGGAAAGCCATAGCCGCCTATGTTAATGCTGACTCAACAGTGCTCTGTTGTGTGTACTAAAAATGTATGCAGCAAAAACAGAGGGCTCTCACTGTTGCTGTTGCTATTGCTCGTTGTGATGAAGTAGGTTTGAGTTTGAGTTTGAACTGGAATCGGTTGGATGACCTTCATTTATTTAAAGCGACAAATAATTATAAGTTTCTTCGCTCTTGCTGGCAGCTATCTAAAGAGTCATGCGTAATTTATTTAACTTTATTTATTGTTAAACAATACATGTGCAAACATAAGTATCTAATTTCTGTATATGTAAACATACATACATATGTACATATTCGAATGTTTGTATGTGCAGACATATGAACGTATAAATATGTTTGTCGATGTTCTACGAACTGCTTCAAGCTGTATCTTTTGTCTTTTTTGCGTTTTAAACTTTTTGAAGGCCAAACGTTCACCTCGTTTGCTGGCAGTTGCTTTTGTTTTATGTAGCCAAAAATTTTGCTTGTTTTAAATTAAATACATGCATAGATATAATATATACATATCTATGTATAAACATAGATTATTGGTATATTTGTATAGATATGTTTGCCCATCGATCTGTATGTGTAGGAATATGTTTTAGTTAAACAATATTTATATTAGTCCTGACCTCATGCGAGGTTTTATTGATAAGCGCCACAGATTTTTAAAATATGAGCTCCTGTTAAACGCATATTAAAATCGCATGAGAGCTACAAGTGTGATGAATGTATATGTGTATAGTTTGTGTATATATATGTGTGTGTATGTGGTGTGTGTGTGTGTGTGTGTGTGTGTGCGAGAAGAGAAACAAAGAGCAAACACAGCAAAAAACGCTTTTATCTTGCATGCCGATTTCAAACGTCACGAGTGACGGAGAGGAGAACCGAGTCAAAGCTCAACGGTCACACATCAAAAGCTTTCGCTCTCAAGAAATAAAAATAAAAAGTATAGGCACATCACAAAACTTCAAAGTTCAACGCGCCGGCCGGTTGAGTGAAACCCCATATGGGCCCCCAATGTGGAAAGAAAAACTCAGACTCAAATTCAATCGAGGCAACATGTCGCCGCTGCACGCCGGCATTCGTTTGTTGCTTGAATATGAGCGCCCAGCTGTATGCCGCATAGATTTTTCTCACGGCTCACACACACATGCACCCACTCTCGCAACTCCATCTACTCTTTGGCGCTGCAGAGTAAATACATATATTTTATTTTATATTTTTGCATATAACCCAAAAAGATTATAAAACTGATTTACAATGTCGATTTTTCCAAGCCATAAAGTAATTTAAAAATAGGCGCTCATAATTACGACGAAGACAGTCGTTGTAGAGTGCAATATGCCCTGCCATGATTTTTTTTGTTTACCTGGTTCGGGAATCGAGTTCGGATTTGGATTTGTGTGCCAGAGCCTAAGCAAGAGCCTGGGCCGTCAAGCCATTACAATTATAAGGTGAAAGCGGTGTAAAAAGAAAAATAACTGAGGTAACAGCGAAAACAAAAGATGCACAGCAGATGCAAAGGATGGCGAAGGTTCCAAAAAGAGAATTGCCGATAACACAGACTGAGAGACAGACACGCAGACACAGACACAGACACTCGCTCACACATTCATAACAAAAGCAACTCTAAAAGGCGGCATAGGAAATGCTGCACCCCAGGCGCGTTGTCTAGGCCATGAATTGAGCCAAGGGTGCGACACTGAGTCGTCTGCATGTTGCTCAATTACACATACATGTGTACAAATGTATAATATGAATGTATGTATGTATGTGTGTGAAAGGTCAGCAGAAGGCGGCAACTATAAGCTGCAAGTTACAAAATAAAGTTTTATAAAGTTTTCCTTTTTTGCTTTTGGTTTTTGCCTGCTGCCAATTTTGATCGCCTGTTCAATGCATTTTTATTTCGGCACATTTTTTCGAAAACATTTTTTCTTCATAAAAAAAAGGGAAAGAGAAGGCTAGAGAGAGAGATAGAGATATATGCATTGCCAGCCAAGACAAATAGTAAGTAAAATCAATTAGAAGCAGGAAGTTTCCTTTCCGTTTGAAAATGTGCAGTGCACAACTTACAGAGTAACAGCTATTTACGAACACTTACATATACACGAATACATATATTTACGTACGTGTGTGCATGTGTATGTGTGTTCGAATACAGGGACAACCCCTGAGTGCTCAAATTGCAGCTGCCGCCTGCCGTCTGCTCAGTCTGTCAGCCTGCTTGGCAAAAGGTTATCGTATCACCAATACACGCACACACTCATACACTCATACACACACACACACACACACACACACACACACACACACACACACACACACACACACACACACTCGCACTCACACACACTTCATAGTAATACATATCGATAATAGCATGAAGATTGTTTGAATGGCACAGAGGAAATTCTTTTATTTATTCTAGTGAGCTAGTTTTTACTCTATGGAATTTTATACATTGAAGCAAAAATTGGATGAATGAAATTTTGAATTTCAAGTCTTAATCTTATCAAAAGAAAATTAAAATTTATATAGTAGCCAAATTACAAATATAAAATTTTAATTTGTAAATTCAAACGAACTTTTTTGATATGAATATAATTGAAAATAAAATTGGAATTGAATCTAATCCATTTTTTTTAGATGTTTATATTTTATAAACAATTTAATAAATTAATAAATAAAAACGATTTTAACCTAAATGTAAAAGAAAAATTACAAATATTAAAATTAACTTAAATTACTAAATATTTTTGCATTACATTTTTAGTGATAAATAATTCCATACATACTTTAAAATATACAAAATAATAACAACGTCCCAAATAGTAGAAACTAATAATAGTTGCATGAGAGATATGATAAGAATGTTGATTGATCGAACAAAATAGTTTAATAACAGATCTATTCGATTTGATTTTAAATGAAGTTCCTATTTATATTGTTAATTTAACTGTCAATAATTTAACTTGTCTGAACATATATGTACATATGTACAAAATATTATAAATTTGTTCTATAATTAATAGTAGTAATATTAAAATTATAATGTGATAACTATTTACTTATGTATATGTACATACATACATATGTATGCATGCATGCATATTATTTGCCCACACATACACATACACATAAACATACATACATACATACATATGTACATATGTACGTATAAAGGCCTATATTGCTGCGTTCTTCTTCTGTTCATGCAGCATGATGCATTACGACGAGTCAAGAAGCTAAAATGAGTGTTGCTACTGAGGCAGCTGACGGCTTTCAATGTGCAACACCTGCTGTGCCCCAATTGTTGTTGCTGTAACGAAGTTCAGTTCTGCAGTTCGCAGCTCTTGAAGGTGTTGCTCGGATTTTACATTCAAAATTTCTTTTCATTTTGCATTTAAGCTGCCCACATCAAGCCAGACACAAGATTTGTGTGTGTGTATGTGGGGGTGTGTACATCCCAGCACATTTGGGAACTGATAAAAGAACGCGCGCCACCAGCATTGAGAGCCTGTAGAAATTTATGGAATCCTGCTAAATTATGCAACTTATCATCATTCGTCGTGGAGCATGCGGCGCTGTGTGTATGCCTCATCTATCGATTTTTTTCAGCAGGAGCAGACGCCAGGGCCGGGTCAATGAGTTGGAATGTGTCCAAGGACACGCTGCTCTCATTGCCATCTAAGCCAAACACACCTACAGCCAGCAACCAACCACCCGCCCCCAAAAGCAAGTAACAGGCGCGAGCGTTTGCCTCTCTGCTTGCAAACTCTCGTCTAAATGTGAAGTTGCGCCTAATACCCAAAGTATAAAAAACCAAAACAAAATGTTGCTGGTGAGCATGTATTAACATGTACGGCACGTTGAGCGGCTCAAGCTGTTAAACTGTTAAACTGGCGCCTACTACCCTTTTTCGTAACAGAATTCAAGTTATCGCAACATCAAAAAAGTACTCAGAAAAGCAAGCGCTCGTCTGTTCAGTTGTAGCTCTGTTTGCGCTACTCTGTTGGTGTTTCGTTTTGCAGAATGTTTTGTTGCCAACTGTACTGTGGTGTGCTTGTGCGCTCAACAGAGAACTCTGTTGTTGTGCGGTCGATGTTCTTCTATGTTTTCAACATAAAGAGTAGCAGACTTTTTCTGTGTGGTTTCGAGTTCTCTTCCACTCGCTTTTAACATGAAACACAATACACACACACACACACACATACACGTGCACGCAACTGCTGTATGCTTGTGTTGTGCTGTTGCTGCTGCCGGCAGTTCGTTGTTTATGTACGGCTTTATTCCTTTATTTTTCTGTTTTTTTTTTTTTTTTTTTTTCTTTTATGGACGTACCTAAATATGTATAAAGTCGTACATACCTACATAAATATGCTGTAGATATGTATGTTTGTATGTATATAAATATATATTTGTTCCCCTTTTATCGTATATTCGCTTTTAAATGTTGCTGCAACATTTTTAAATTGGCAACATTTCCAGTGGTGGTTGTTTTAGCTCATGTTAATGCAACATATATGTATGTACATATGTATGTATACATTTAGCCTGCAGTTGTAATAAGTAGTGAAAGTTCTCTAGATTATGTACAGATGGATGTATGTATGTATATAAGTATGGACGTTCATCTGTAAACATACATACATATGTAACATTTATACATCAATGTGATGCACAGTAAGAAAACTTGCCTTGTTTATGTTTTGTATGTACGTAAATGTATGTCTAGCAGCAGCATCAGTCTCTGCATAAAACTTTCAATTTTATTGATATCCGGTTTAAGATGGTGGCCTTCTTTGATTCATACTTGCATGCACACAACAACATATGTACATATGTATGTACATGCATATGTATGTACATCTGTAAGTATGCACATATTCCTGGTTCAGGAGCTGTTATTCATGTGTGTGACTGAAATGCATGTGTTGTAATTCATTTTTGTTGTTGCTGGACATTGGCGCCGATATGTACAAACATACATACATATGTACATATGTGTATGCATGTGTGTATATGTATGTACGTGTAAGTGTAAATACGATGTTATGCTCAGGCCATATGCAGGCTGTGTCTGCCCTTCGTTGCCTGCCATGGAACGAGAAACTGGTTTGGACGCTGCTCCTGCTTCTTTCCCATGAATATGTCAGTTCTTGTTGTTGGTGCACAGAAAAAAGGAAAAGTATATATGTACATACATACATACATATTTACTTGTGTGTCCTATGTACATATCAGATAACATACATACATATGTATAACAACAACCATATAATAATGATAACGTTGATGGCATAATATACTCTATATTATTTTTGTACAGATTGTAAATATTGATATATGTATAAATATATATGTACTAATATGTACATATGTACATATATGTATGTATGTTTGCATATACATATATAAGCGGATGGATACAATGTATCTATGTATGTACATATAAAACAATGCAAGTTTCTTATGTTTTTATTATTGTTCTAAGGAATGCCAACAAGTTGCTAACTCGGCAGAAATGTGAAAAGTAAAAGCCTATGCAAATCGTAATATAATTATTAAATTAAATTGTTAAATTGTAGCAAAAAAGATCATATCTACATACATACATACATAAATAGTTAATTACACGAAGAGCAACAGCTGATCGTAGTTTTGGTCAGCATTATTCAACACTGTTGCGCAACAATTAGAAAGTTTGGTCACCTTGCTGTTTAATTGGCTTTGATTGATTTGTTGTAATATATAACAATATACATATATATTCTGAATTGGATTAGAGATATCGTATGTAATGATTTAAGGTCTTAATTTATTGATTAAATTAATATTATTAAAATTACCAAACATATTTAAATAATTTATTCATATTTGTATTTATTATTCTTATTATTAGCTCTTTGTTTTTACTTTTGTTCATTTACTACTTTTATGTTATGGTCCACCCAGTCCGGGTTATTTCCCTTTTTTGATTTGAATTGCCATTCAAACGACAAACTTACAAAAGATTTAAACATGTATACGACTACAGAAACTTTGCAACACTGCAGTCGTGCTTTGGGCGCGTTGACGACATTTCTAATGTATATTTGTTTTCAGGATACGGCGGGGCCTTCGCTGGACTTCTATGTGTCCGACTCTATGCAGGATATGCTGGATGTGGACATACGGGCGGAGATTGCCAATGTGGTTGGTAGCTCCAGTGACTTGACCTCCTCCCTCGATCATGCCCTGGAGGCCATTTCGGCCATTAACAACAACAACAACAACAATAATAACAACAATAGCAGCAGCAGTGCATTCTCAACACTTAATGCAAATGCGAATCTCTTGGCCAGCAGCGCGCTGCACGCCTCGCCCACAGCGAAGTGGATGGGATCGTGCGCCAATTTCTGGTCAACGACCGATTATTATGCGGACGTTGGGGCTTGTGTGAGTCCCATTTCCGTGATGCCGATGATCAATTCGAATTCATTGATTGGCTCGGGATCCCCGCACAAGTCGCGTGGTGGTGCGCCGACAATGCAGAACAGGTCGGCATCGGGAGCTGGACAGGCGCCGCCCGCATCCCCTTGCGATCAGCACAAGTCGCATTTGACTTTCTCCCCGGCGCAGATGAAGGTCAGCGCCGGCTCGATGCGTAGGGAGCAGGTGATGGCCCACATACCCAAGCAGATTTCCACTTTGCCCATATCATCGTCATTGTCATCGTCGTCGTCAGTCGTAAACGGTGGCACAGCACCGCCTACCATGGCCACGAATGCTGCACAGCAGCGTCGCAACTCGTCAGCAGTGGATGCTGTCCGCAAGGATCTGGGCACAGAACTGCGGAAGGTGCAATCGTCTGGGTTAGAAGAGGCAAAGGGCACTGCAAAAGGCACCAGTCTACTGACGACTAGTGGCGCCAACACTAACACCATCAAGCTGGGTCCCGGTATTGGAGGCCTGACCTTTGCCAACAGCGCCACCTACAACAAGCTGAAGCAGCAAACCTCAGCGAAGTCGCCCAATGGCGCTCCAATCACCTCCAATGGAAACATTGTGCTGAAGCGCGATCGGGAGGCGAGTCCGCTGCACAATATAACGACGCTGCACGCGAATGGCGTGCAGAAGCGTGGCAATGCACCAAAGAGTATCGCCTCGTCGGCCCACTCGCCGCATCACCAGAACGGGGTTAGCTCGCCATCCTCCACTTCCTCCTCCACAGCTGGACGGCCCACGAACTCATCCTCTCCCTTATCATTCGCACCGCTGGGTAACGCCAGCTTCTGCAACGGCAACAGTAATAGCAGCCATAACAACATCAGCAACATTAACGGCAGCAGCAACATCGTCAAGCCTCTGCAACAGAAGGTTAAGGTGCCCACAACCATGAGCAACGCATTTCCGAAGCCCGCCTACTCATACTCTTGTCTCATTGCGCTGGCGCTCAAAAATTCGCGCGCCGGCTCTCTGCCAGTGTCTGAGATTTACAGTTTCCTGTGTCAGCATTTTCCCTACTTTGAGAACGCTCCCAGCGGCTGGAAGAACAGCGTGCGCCACAACTTGTCGCTGAACAAGTGCTTCGAGAAAATTGAACGGCCGGCAACGAATGGCAATCAGCGAAAGGGTTGCCGCTGGGCCATGAATCCCGAGCGGATCTGCAAGATGGATGAGGAGGTGCAGAAGTGGTCGCGCAAGGATCCGGGTGCTATACGCGGCGCCATGGTCTATCCAGAACATTTAGAGGCACTGGAGCGAGGCGAAATGAAGCATGGTTCGGCTGATTCGGATGTGGAATTGGACTCGCAGTCCGAGATTGAAGAGTCCTCTGATTTAGAGGAGCATGACTTTGATGACACCATGATCGATGCGATGCTCGTCGAAGAGGACGACAACGATAACGTTGAGTAAGTAGAAATAAAACAAATATTCAACATTCTCATTTATAACACTTTGATTACAATTTCTAGCTGGGCGAACAGTGAGGATGAAGAGGAGCATGTGCTGCATGAGTATGATCCCAGCCACCAAACAGCCAATCACCCGCCCACTGATCATCAGCTGATTGTTTCACAGAAAAACGGTGTATTCGATATTGTGGTAAGATTACCAGACATTATTATTATTTATTAATTAATATTTGAATTGAAATTTATAACTTATTCATCCGACAGGTCGACGAATTGTACGAAGACATCGACATCGATACTGGGAAGCGGACCGTGCGTCACGGAATAGTCAATGGGCAGTCAGCAAGCATTATTGAGCTCAACCCGGCCGATCTAAATGCCAATGATGGCTATCAGTCGCCGAAACGTGCTCGCCTCGATATCAATTATGCCATCGGCCCGGCCGGTGAGCTTGAGCAGCAGTATGGCCAGAAAGTTAAAGTGCAGCAGGTACATCAAGTCCTGCCGCAGCAACAGCAGCATCCGCCTACGTACAATCGTCGGAAAATGCCGCTGGTTAATCGAATAATTTAAGCAGTCATTCTATATTCAAGCATATACATGTTTATATATAAATATATGTATAAAATATGTATAAAGAGATCATATACACTAAGTGTTAGGTTTAGGTTTAAGAAATACCCGTCAGCTACGCTTACAACTTTAATTCTAAGTAAGTTTTTGTATGTGCACTGTGCAGTTTCGACCGACATATATATGTATATATATATATATATGTTTAATTTGGTCGCGCGCTTTGTAGTCGCTTCTAGCAACTGTGTCGCAATGAATCTTTTATATGTATATTGAAGGGGGCTTTCAAATAAATGTCTGTTGCAAGCATTAATTAATAAGATTTCCGATTTCACATTATATCTGACACATATTTAAAAAGTTTTGATAAGCTAAATTTGACGCTTGGGTGAAAACTCAAGAAGTAATTGTAATAATTGGATAATATTTGTATTCGTTTCAATTTCTGAAATCCAACAATGACGAAACATCAATAGTGTTAATTGTTTTTCAAAATCTTGACTATAATAAGCGTTTTTGAAATTGATCTCCAAAAAAAAAAAAAAAAAGATGAAAATTATATAATAATTTAATTACATTTGACGATTGTTTTCCATAAATTTTAGCCTTCTAGCTACAGAATTTGGAAACAAAATTTTGAGAAAAGGAACAGGAAAAATAACGAATGAATTTATATTTAAGTACGACTAAACTAAATTAAGCTTCAGACAACGAAATATCACTTAAAGGTATTTCCACACTTGTCAACTGTACATACAAATGGCATTTATAAGCATTTTTCAGCGAATTTTCTCTAAAATCATTTGTGTAGCTAATGTTGAAAACAACCATCTAAAACTTGCCGGTCCAGTATTCATGTGTGACAGACGTTGGTAGAGCATACTGCCAAGTATAAATGTTATATATATATACTATATACAAGGTTATTAGAATTTCAATTCTCTAATTATACAAACATGTAGAGTCAATTAAATTTTAAAAATATTTCATCATATTACGTATGTATATGTATGTAAATACCTTTTTCTTATGAAAGAAATGTATACTATTTTAGATGTAAATAAAATGTATTATTAATTACTATATAATATAAAGTGAATGATATAGCAACCAAAACAGCTGCGCAACATTGTAAAAATTCCAAACGAATTGTCAAAATTCTCCAAACGAAAAGACTTGAAATCAACGTAAATAAACAGCCGAATATTCAGGACATGAGTGTAAACAGGACCTCAGACTTACAAAGTACAAACAGTTTTTAAGCTACATGAAATAAGATAAAATACCAAGTATGTCAATTAACTCAAGATTAACAAATACAGTCAACAGTAGCAGAGCGCATTGCTCAATTCCACTTTCACATTCTTTCCTTTTTTATAGCCACTTTACATACAATATTGATTCATACATTTTTGTTGTACCGTTTATGATTTATTAGCACTTAAGATATTTTGTATTAGACGTATAGTTATTATATGTATTATATATATCAAATATTTTAAAGAAAAATAAACAATTTTTGTTAGAAAATCAATATGTAAAACACAATTGAAACAAAAAAAAAAAAAAAACGAACTGGCTTTTATTTCCACCTCTTTACGCCAAGTATACAGCGGAATAGCATAGAGGATTTGACCATCAATTATATGTTCCAATCAGTTAGCCACCAAAACAATAGACAAATTATTTCGAAGCAGCAAGCATTCAGCATAGATGACAGTAGCTAAATTATTTTCGTTCAACATTGATATTTTTCCTTCAGTCCACTTAATAGATTTGAATGAATTTCATATTCGATTACGAAGTTATAAGATTATTGGTTTAAATAATGCCTGTATTGATGAGTGTTACTCGCATGATATTTAGAACATTTATAGTCATTGGTTTTTTTATTATTGGGCTCTTTCCGTCTCGCTTTCCTAGAAAAACAGTTTAAAAAAATAAATATGAAAAGTCAATAGTATTCAGTGTTCTTAAGTAAAGAGTACAATAATAATAATTTTTTCGTTTTGTTTTTTAGACATATTTATTTCACATTTATAAATAGGTAGATTCGATTTGAATTGATATTTCAATTATTATCGTTATATTTTGTTTCATGTTTTACAACCAATAAAGCTCAACAGTTCAGCTTAGTATTTGCAAATTGAGCAATAAATTTTGTAATATTGTTCTGTTTATTATACATTTTACTTGACTGGAGCAATCGAAAAGGTTTCTGTTCCGATTATTAGTGTCTATAAAAATTGAGCTACACCAAATCGGACAGAGTAACAGCTTGTGGGTAAACTGAATGACATTGAGCTTCGCATTGCGCAGGGATATCTTAAATGGCAAGTCTTAAAGTTAGGTCACATAACACAATATTGGGGAAACATATAGATTTTAAAATTTAGAGGGTATTAGCACAAAAGGAATAATTTGAATATACATTGAGTAGCTTACGAACTGTATGTGCCGAGAGTATTATATTGGTTGTTTATGATTTTCGATATGGACTACAACTCGGACCTGGCCGAAAGTAACATAGAATGTTTTTGTGATCGCTTTCAATTCTTTGAGTTTCAGACTAGACTTTCTTTGCATATTTCTTACTTTGAACTAATCTAGTTGAATGGCTACAATAAATACCTAAAATGGCATAAAATACTTTGTTGGGTGCCTCTGTTAAAATATATAAATTTATATCATATATATATATGTTCTGTCTCTTTGTATATGATTCAGGAATTACCATACAGTTTCACTTTCAATATATATAAACATCTATTTATATATGTATATGAATAAATATGTATTGTTTTTTGGACACACATACATATATAGTAGTATAATGTTTCATTATTTCGTTTTTTCCATTTTCAATATTGAGTGTGTTGATATTTGCACATTTAAGGCCTGTAGTTCACTTAGTTTAAATTAGGTTTTACAATATTTTAGCATTGAGCAAGCCGTTTCAGCATGAGTTTATACTTCTTTCTTAACTAATTTCTACAGTTTTGCAATTAGTGCATTTGGTGGATCTTTACCTGTGCGTACCTACTACGTCTGTATACATATATATATATGTGCTGTGTGTGGGTTTGTGCTTTTTGCATGTATGCGCCGAGCGCTATGCTGTACAATTTATTATTGAAACCAGACAAAACTGTTGTGACAATATACGCTTTTCCTTAAACTAAACACAAGTAGAATATGTAGTTCAGTTAGACGATACGTTCACGCGTACTTACTAAACTAATATGTATCTCGTGTGATTACATAAACAGATCATCAGACAAGGTCATCGCTGCAGGAGCATGACAAGCTTGCTGCTTGGACGGTTCTTCACTTGAATGCGGGGGCAATGCCATCTTTTATTTATGCATTTGCCTACATATTGACTGAATGTATATACATATATATGTATGTATATTTTTAACTTAAGCTACAACCTAACAATACACAAATACATATACACGAACATCCCATTGACTATTAAATGCACAGGCGAAGTGAACTTTGCTGGGAATCGTGCACATATAATAATTATAGCCGAATAATTTAACACAAATTCTACAAATACAAATACTCTGTCCACTCGGGCGAGAAGGATTCATTTCTCATTCCTGCTTCAGGCGTTTGGCCTCGTTGCCCGCACTTGGGGCACTTGCAGCGGCTGCTGATGCTGATGCCACTGCTGCCACCACCGCTGGACCGCTGACAGAGCTAGCCGCTGGCTGCTGCTCCGCATCGCTGGTTATGTAGGCGAACTGGCACTCGAACTCAAAGTCCATTTCCTTCTTCTGGTCAAAGGTGGACAGTTAATAGATGGCACTCTCGTTAGTGTGTGCTTAGGTGCTTACCATGCGCTCACAAATAACCGCAATTGCCGTCTTCTGTTGCGCTTCGGCGATCTTGTGCTCCACCAGATAGAACATATACTCGTCGAACAACAGTCGTATCAGGTGAAAGCTGCCGAAGCTCGACGCGGATCGCAGCGTCAAGTCACGTATAATCATAGAGCTGTAAAAGCTCCACTTGAGCAGAAACTGACGAGCGGCACGTGCATAACTTGGCTTCCCTGTATACTCCTCCATCGCAGACTCGACGACCAGCTGCAGCCAGCTGGCCCACTGCTCTAATGAGCTCTGCTGCTGCAGGGCTGCCTTAAAGTCGTTCTCCAAACGCTGCACCACAGCTGGTGCACACTGACTCACCCATGCGGCTTGTTCCTGCAAGAAGATTCCAGTTATTTCCAATTAATTTAACCTTATGTTAGCTAACATACCTGCACATTGTGAAAGTCTACGCGATTCAGATCATTGAGCATTTGGGATATCTGGGCACCATTCTGAAGCACGGCGCGTGCAGCCTGTGCCAGATGATTCAGCGACGTGTACCGCCGCAGCGTCTGACAAAATGCCGAAACTGCACTTGTCTTGATCTGGGCCAGCTGCTCCGGTACGCCCAACATGCTTTCACAAAGCCACAACTCCAGATTCTTGGCAAAGTTGCGAATCGCCTGAGTTAATGCGTTGGGTATAGAGCGCAATACATCTGGTATTATAACGTCCACAGTATTCTGATAGAATTGATAGTCCACCTGGTTGAAGAGAGAATGCAATTAGTTATATTGTTTTAATAACAGTTGTAGTAGTTGTTATAAGGGGTCATTTAGAATATGTTCTCAGAGAGTGCTTCAGATCACTTCTCATGGAGTACTTGAGATCATTTATCTCAGCACATGGTACCCTTTATATGAGAAGAATGCGATATACTGCAGGCCTTTTTCCCGATTATAGAATACTTTAGATGACTGATTATGTACACATGATTATAGTATATTTTATACGAATTACCTCAGCTTATGGTATATATTATGATATAATTTAGATCCTGTACTTCGGCATTTAGTGTACTTTAGATCATTTAGTACAGCATAGTTGATTCATAATTTTATTTGAATTTATAGATTTTGCTATTTGGCGTATTTTAGGCTATGTTCATCCGGCGATGTTTTTTAGATCATGTACTACGTCAGGATTTGTTATGCTTTAGATTATCTAACATCGCATATGATAGTACACTTTCTCCGTTGAAGGGGCTATTTAAATCATATATCCGCACTTATGGTATATGTTACTATCGGCCATGCACCCAAGATAATTTCACAATTTAGATCACCCACACCCGCTAACGGTACAATTTAGATCATTTTGATCAAACACAAAAGTTCGGGGTACAGCTTAAAATTCGTACTAATTCTAGTTACAGTTTAGACTATGCAACTCTGCATATAAATGAGACTCCATATATTATATAGTCATACATTGGCAACACCTTCTGCATGCCCCTAGGCCCATCGAACTGATTTATATTGTACACTTTTCATTTTACCATATCTTGATTTCCATTGTACTCACCTCGCGAACAAACTTTTGCACTTCTGCGCAGTGACACAACAGATACAGCTTCGTCTTGCTCAAGTACTTTTCCTCCTCGCACTCGTCCAGATTGTTGTTGTCCGAGGTGCGCCAGAAGTCGCGTAGCAAAAACTCAACAGTGCCAAACTCGAGATTAAGTACTGCATCCAAAAATGATTCACAGTGCTCACGATATAGCGCACGGAATGTGTCCACATCGTCCAGCGTAAGTTCGCTGTGAAAGCTGTGGCCTAGTTCAATGGGCGGAAATACGGGCATCGCGCCGGCACCGTCGCCAATATACTGACAGAAAAATCGCAAATGAAAAATTCAATAAATTAGAAAGTTCATGGAGCACATACCTGTATACAAGCCTCGTAGGTTTCCGGCTTGAAATTGTGCTTCTTAGTGCCAGCCGTGCGCTGACCCGAAGATGTGGACATGCCATTGCTGCCGTTGGAGCTGCCCAGCTGGTTGGCATTGCTGCTGCTGACATTGGTGATGGCGCCGTTCGCTGGCGATGTGCCATATCCCTGCATAGATTTGTCCTCCATGGATTGATGGATTAATAGGGAGCCAGGCTTGATGCGAATACCATAATAGTGGTACTTTGAATTTCCGCGAGTGCCCAAGCGACGTGTGCGCAGGCCAGAGAACACGGACCGTATTAGCTTGCCGAAACTGGCTGCATTCACTGGCTCCAGCTTCTGCTCGTTGCAGTGCTGCATGTAGTGGTTGTACAGCGTGGACCGTGGCAGACTGACTCCATCGGCCGTCTCGTAGTTGCGCGACAGCCACTTAATCTGCAATTGTGCGAGAGAGAAGTTAGCAACGCTGCTAGTAGCTCTGCTGCTGCTACTGGTGCTGCTGCTGACGACAGGCGGAGCAAAAACGGACCCATACTCACCGTTGCCGAGGCGATTTTATTGCTGGTGCCCATTGCGCTCTGGTCACTATCGGGCGACGCCCCTTCGGCGCCGTTGCCGATGCTGCCGCCGCTAGCAGAATTCGTGGTTGTTGTTGAGGTGGGTGTCTGTGGCGTACTCTGCGCCTCCTGTATGTAGGCAACCTCATGCTGCAATTGTTATTCAATGTCATTTCAATGCTTCAATTGTTTTCGGTTTGTCATTTTCATTTTCACTTCACTCACCGTCAGGCTGTGCGGTGAGTCCCGGCTGTGCGACTGCGAGGACCCATTCAACAGGAGGCTATCGTCTACGGGCACGAGATACGTCGAGTGCGCATTGCTAGTGCTGCCCGCAGTCGTGGTCGTATAGTTGCCCGTCGCTGCCGTGGTGGAGTAGTACGTCTGGCCATTGCTCTGGTAATCGCCCACCGGGCAAAACGGATATGTCCTGTATGCAGGTGAAACGTTATACTTGTAGGTCGAAAATCATGCTGATTTGGGAGAATGAACTTACATTTGGGTCTGGCTAGAGTTGCTGTGGTACAGCTCTGAGTCCACATATTGCACTTGGTAATTTTGTTCCTGTCCGGAAACTGAAAATGATAATTGGAAATGATTTAAGCATTAAAAGCGAGACAAGACAAAACTCTTAAAAAAATTAATTTAATAATAAAAAAGATGACATGACATACGATATCAATTTACTTCTGGCAAATATAAAAAAACTACGTAAGGAGTAGATTTCATTAGTAAAAAGAGGATGGCAAAAATCCGTCGGAGTCCACACCGCATACATTGCGAATGAAATAAAATTTCTTGCAAATGAATAACATTTTTAATCCATCTACTTATGGATACATTCAATAGAATCTCTGTGTGGATTTGTATATATATGTCATTTCTGTGCATTCATATTGAAAATTCATAGTATTTATCATTCTTACTCTTTACATTTCGCTGATTCAACTAATGAGAGTAAATCCGTACTTTACTGGTTATATTTAAAAATAATAGTAAAAAAGCTATTTTTGTGTAAAATAATATATAAAATAAAAATAAAAACACTTCCAGCGGCTAAGCAAATGTCTTTTGCAGTAGATTTTTAATAATAACCATTCAGTTTAAAGTAAATCAGATTACTTTAGTTGGGAACTGATGCTTCTTTGATACATACATACAAAGCAAGCATGAACAGTGAGTAATTTACTTAGACGATTGGCTTGGGCTGCGCTTTGGCTTCGCTTTTAAATTTATTACTGATTAACTTATATTCTTTATTTTTATTAAAGTTTACTGTGTATAATAAGGAAGTCCAGATATATGTGTTTGGCAAAGCACAAGTCTATAGTATTTGAAATCAATTTTTTGTGATATTATTAAATTATCCAAAATCGCAACATGCTAAATCTGTGTATTCATTATAGGGAATGATGAATCGAATATTTTAATATTTTGTGGTCACACTTAAAAATATAATATACTCTGAAATTATTGAAAATTTGAATTGCGGATCCATTCCTTTATCTATCTATAACATATAACTTTTTTTTTTCAGTCGAATAGTGGTTTTAGGGTTACACTCGGAAGTGAAACCCAAAAATTAAATAGTATCACTCTAATAAAAAGTTATTAAATTTTATTTATATTTAAATCTCGTAATTTGTAAAACTTTGATTTTTTATATATTCGAAAATCATCAAAAATATCACAACATCCTAAATAGAAAATTCTGGTGTCTACACCAATATATATATGTTGATCAAATACTGACAATTGCATAAGATCCGTTGTAGATGTTATTAATTAAAACGATTAGCCGCAAAGCCGCATGGCCAGCAGCGTCTTTTTCTCTATACATGTGACACATTCAAATTCGAGTTATTTTTTTATTCGAAGAATCGCATTGCCATGGTATTTTGTGTGAATTGTCAGTTGCTACTACTTTAGTTTTCGATTAAGCACTCAATGGCGATGAGCAGATTTTTCCAGTGACACAAATAGCAATAAGTATAATTGATAGATTGATTGGTACGAACTATGCACTTTGCTTGAAAACATAAGCTATCTGAGAAGCCTTGAAATTTGGCAGTTGAGGGCAATCGTAAAGTAACTGCCAAAAATTATGTGCCTTACGAATTTCCGCTTGGCGTTATATTATGTCAAATACTTTTGATTTATTGAATTCATAGATATAGTTCGATCGTTTTTAGTGATATAGTCAATATCATGATGATATATCAAGCTCATGACTTAAACCTTTGCACTTTATATTAGTAAAATTGGACTTCACATTGAAACAAACTTCACGAGTGAGATTGGGGATTGTTTGCCTTCCCGCACTGAATGTGAGACCACTGTTCGAACATGTCTGACAGCAGATGCAGCTATTCATTTACTTTAAAGTTTACAACATGGACAATGATGCATGAGTGAGACACTTGACACCTTTGTTCGATTACCCGAGCTCCTTGGCAATCAAACGCACAAGGAAACACTTAGATACAGCACACACCCAAACACACATCGATGAGAGTGTAAACAGAACGTCAATTAAAAGCCATTGATAGTATTCAAGCTGAAATTGTTGGCCATGCAAAATATTTACCACCGCAATAGGACAAGTTGTTGTGGCGTCGATGATGGTGGTGGTGATACATGGCACTTGCTGCTGTTGAGCTGGATGTCGCGGAGGAGGAAGCTGCAGCGGCGGCGGCGGCGGCACCTATCGCCGTGCAGCTGCTGTAGTTAACGGCGCTGGCTGTGGCCACGAATGTCTGGTGGTGATGATGATGATGATGGTGGTGCAGTTGCAGTTGCAGCTGGGCGGCTGGTAGCGTCGCCGCTACTGGCAACTGTTGCTGGTGCTGCGGCAGCAACTGGTGGTGATGTTGCGCTAACGTCTGTTGCTGTTGCTGCTGGTAGTGCTGTTGCTGTTGTTGCTGATATTGATGGTGGTGTTGGGACTGGGATTGCAGCTTACAGCGACACTTCTCCAATAGATTCGTGTAGGCGGCGGCGCTGATCGGAGGTGGTGACGTTATGTCCAACTCGGGCAGAAGATGATGCTGGTGGTGGAGCTGCTGCTGCTGATGGTGGTGTTGTTGCTGTTGCTGTTGCTGCTGCTGCTGGTGTTGGGGCTGATGGTGCAAGTGTTGTTGATGCTGTTGGAGACGCGTCTGGCAGTCGAAGCCGAATCGCGAATGCATTCGTTTAGATTTAATTGGAGTGGCCAGCTCGCAAATGAGTCAACTGTGGTGCCAAATGTAGGACGTATGGTCAGGGTGCCTCAAACAGCTGCTGCAGCAGTAGTCACATGTCCGGAAGCGTAAGTAAAGCGCTAACTGTAAGCCGAGATTTTGTCGACCGGTTGCTTTGGGCAACTGTTTCACAGAGGCAACGAAAACTGAAAGTGAAATTCGGAAGAGGTTCGCACAACTTGCTGCTGTTGCTGCCGCCGTTGCTGCTGCTGCTGATGCTGATGTGGTCGCTGCTTTTGCTGCTATTAACAATGCTGGCAGTGGGTGGACACCTGGCGATGTAATGGCGGTAATAGGACTAGGCAACGTTGTGACGTAGCAACGGAGCAAGAGCAACCAGTACGTAAGCACGGTAGAATTACAACTGAACTCAAAATCAAATGTTATCCTAGCAATATGCCTCCGAAAAATAATGATGCGATGGCGATGACGGCGGCGGCGCAGCAACGAATTAAATTACAGCGGTGATGGTGGTGGCGGTGGTGTTGGTGGTGGTGGTGTTGGTGCTGCTGCTGCTGCTGCTGTTGTTGTAGTCAATGTGGGCGGATGGGTGCTGGGTCGGATGCTGTATTGTTATGATTTGCGCCCACTCGTCACCCAACCATCCCTGGCAGTTGGCAACCTGCAGAGCAATATATCCCCGCCGTTGTCGCGTAGCAAATAATCCAACCCAAACCCTCTCTCATCATCGGGATTGAAGCTGGAGATGTTGTAGCAGCGTTTTATTTTTCAAGCGGCGCCAGCTAATTCCGGGCTCAAAGTCGTATTTTCTGGGATCTGAACAAGTGTCGGCAGTAGAGCCCAGAGATGTGCCTAGTGCGAGTGAGATGGCAGATGCTGACAGGCAGTCGGTGTCAAGGCAACGCAGCCAATCATTTAGACGCACTGTTGCCACCGTCCGCCTACCCTATGGCAGCCACACAGCTTGGTGGTTGCTAGGACAGCAGTTACTCACTCTCTCACTCTCTCTCTGTCTATTTCAACTCTCTTTCTCTCTCTCTCTCTTTGTCTTTTTCTCTCATGTGCACACTGACGCTCAGAGCAACACATATTCTCAGCAACCCCCAGCGGATGCTGCTGGCCAACCAAATCGACTGCTGCTGGCACGGGCTTTTCTTATCCCTGTTTGGGGCAGCGGGTGGCCTGGGCTGGATGGGCTGTTCGGCTGCCATAGATGACACATATGCCTGCCAGATTGCCCCCGCGTGCATACGCGGAATTTTTCCCATCAATTCATTTCATATCCGTAACGTTCCATTCCCATATTAGAATATATTTCAGATATTAATATTTTCGCTGCATGAAATGCACATGCGTCCAGTCGTCCACATTGTGTATGTCCATTACTTTGGATTGTGTCTGTGCCTGTGGCACTGTGTGCTAGTGTCCACGCACATACCCTTTAAGCCCTATGCATGAGAGCTAAGATGATTTGGGACCGTTTTCGGCTTTAAGTCTGGCAAGCTTTTTAAACATTCTTGGGTTTCGCTCGCAAAATGACTGTGGTTTCGGTTCGCATCAATTTTGAATATTCAACTTTAAATAAAGTTGAGAACTGTTTTTAAACAATGCATACATGGCGGGAAGCCAGTAACGAACTAGCGGAAACTTGTTTTAACAGAATTACCAGAGGCAACCATGAAATATTTCATTATGAACTTTTGTCATTTGCACATATGCATTTTGACAATTTCAGTTCTACATATATAATCTAATTAGATTTTTTCCATATTGTAGAGAGAGTAAAGTCAGTAGACACTCAAAAAAAAAAAAAAAAAAAAAATTTAAAAGATAAAGTTTTTGCTTAAACATAATAATAAAAGTAGATAGTTTATCATCACTAGTACAATAATAAGCAGCTTAGGCTAACACACCAAATTTAGTTAGTGAATATCCTCGTATATAAATGTACAATATATTCTGAGCATTCGCATAAATTTTAATTTTAGATTTCACTATGACTTTAATTATATCACAGATAGGAAAAAGTTATATGTTAATAACATTACAAAATAAATTTATAGTTGAACGAGAAAAACAACAGAATTCCAAATAAAACAGAAAGATAATTTAATCATCTTTCGCATTTACTACAACAGATTCGTTAATATAATTTTTGTATCGTCCATAATAACATAACAAACTTACTGCAAATTTGGAGCTGCTTTTTGTTTGGCTTTTATCAAAATGAAACAAGTTTATCTATGCTTGCAAATGAAAGCAAATTGCCTGGATAACCGACAAGTGCTGGACGTGTGTTCATGCTCCCAGCTTATCCGTGCATCTGCTGCAGCCAAAGCAACAACAACGACAACAACAACAATATCATCAGTCGAGCATCAATTAAAGTTCTGTAAACTGACTGCACCTTGCCAGGGGGCAAGGGTCAGAATACTTTCAATCCGGAACACTTTAAATAAATGATCTGGCTACCGAGATATCAAGCGATTCTAGATAAACTCTTGCCTTTCCAGGACTGATAGCTATCTACAAAAATTGTTTGTTTACCCAATTAAAAGAAGCCTAGCATATGCTGATTTTCCCTCACTGTTAACCAAATGCCCAGCTACTTGGCTGAGCTACTCAATGTGGTTGGTCGGCTGGTTAGTATTGAATTTTGCAGGATTCCATTTTTATTAGTTGTTGCTTTTATTAAATTTGAAGCTTTTCTGCATCGTCGATTTGATGAGCACTACACTAAACCGAATCAATTGAAACATTCCCATTATAAAGCATCGCTGCACCAAGCGGGGGCGGCAGGCAGAGCTGACGACTTCCATAAAGCCTTTCAGTATTGTATTTTGAAGTCTAGAGCTAAGTATACCTTCATTTGTCAAGCATTGCACAAAGTGTATTGGATCAAAGTCGAAGTCTGTATACTCTAGACAGAGAAAATATGTCATATATGAAAACTATCTATCGGAAGCTAGTTTATCTTCTCTATCTTTATCTATATATGTATAGATTTATTTATATATAGAAAGATGCAGTTCGTGTACAGATCATGATCATATATAGGTATGCATAATATATCTTGTATAGGTATATATTATATATTGATGTACATTAATATGTAGATAGAAGTCCATCATCATATATACTTTATACATCATGAATAGATAGACAGATATATGTACATTGTTGCCGTTCTCATATCATTCAGGTGAGCTCGAAGTATGACAGACATATTTCACATCAAATCCGATGATTAGTAATGATACATATTATATATATAAGTAGGTTAACAAACTGTAGCGATGACACAGTCAACATACTCATTTAGAGGGCATAAGTAGTAGGCTAGCCTTAATACACAGCGGGCGGTTATTAATGATTTGCCGAATGAGGGTTCCATTCGCTGTTGCCCTACTGTCCTGTTATCCACCCGGTTACCCATTCCATTTCCGATTTTCATCCCACCTCAATTTGTTGTGATTACTTGCCGTGTTTGTTGTCAGGCCCACTGGTGGTGGTAATTTGTGCTAATAAAATCAAGTATCATGGGCAAACAGTTCTAGTTTGTAGTTTGTCCTTCGGTTCCCCCTCCCTCCCTCTCTCTCACGCTCTTTTTCGCTGATCCTGCCCTATAGATAATGCTCACCAAGTGTAATCTCGATTAATTCATTGTGTAGCGCTGAAGTGGAATATAATAATTATGTGTGTACGTGTGTCCGTCCGCCCGTGTCTCTGTGCGCCGGTGTATAGGGTATCACTGTCAATTCACTCCCTTTGTAAGTCACACAGCTGCACTTTGCCACACTTTTTGTTACATTCTGTGTAGCACGTGCCGCAACTGGTGCTGTGAGCCCTGTTGCTAGGAGTGCTCCTGCACAGGTAGGACATCATCATCCACAACGGGGTGAATCCATCTGTCTGTCTTTCTATCCGCCTGCCGGTGTGCGTCTATCTGTTTGCCTCTTATTACCCGCTCATCTCTTCGCGTTTCAGTTTTCAAATTAAGTCGCCTTAATTGTGATATCAGGCAAACGTTTAGACTGTGCAGGGACTTAGCTGGTTTGTAGTATTCTCCTGCTCTGCCACATCCCCTCCTGCCCCGATCCCGGGGGACGACATGCTGATCCTGTGATTATGTTTGTTTACAAAGGCGCGACTTTTGCTGTTTACTGTTTGTTCGTTGGTTTTCGCTTTGATTTCCCGCAACTTGGCAAGTGCGAGCGAGCGCATTAGCGAGCGCCACTCAGCGATTCCAGCGCATTCGTTCCTCCACAGTAAGCCCAACAATTGGCACAACATTCCCCTTACAAAATGGACTAGTTAAAAGAGAAAAAATGCGCACTTTTTGCAAATATCATATGCATTTTTTGTTAAAGAAAAACTCGCATTTTGCGAAATTTATTCGTTTATAAAAAGTTCCGAATTATATTGATTCGACGAATATTGCTGAGAGTACGAAAATATCCTTTTATCGAATTAAATAGAGGATGTTTTTTTTAGTACTGTACAAAGCATATATACAAAAAAAAAAAAAAAAGCAACCATTCTAATTATTAGCATTGATATCCTCAACACTTAGATATTTAATTGAGACTAGGCATACATAAATCTTCACCAAAATTGGTTGATTTTGTTTTTTTTTTATAGTTAATGAGAATTGTTGATTAGGTCAGGAGATCGTCTGAACTCTTCAATGAACTGAAATTCTTCCATTGCGTAGGTAACGCTGCGACGCTATTTTGCACGGCTTTAGATCCATTTCAAAATGAACTATAATCATGAAAGTCAATCACATAATGTATTAAGAGCATTCATAGTATTCCCATAGCATTTGAAATACGTTTTTTTTTTGCAAATCCGTATCTAAACTATCTACTTACCATAATATCTACGTATATATATTTCAAGTCTCTAGCTCAAACGGTGTATAATCTACACTATAAAAACGAAGCCAAATTTTCTATGTGTATCGATAATAAGGAAATGGGCTGAGTATGTATTACACGAGTATACATGTCAAGTCAGCTCGTCGCGCTGATCAAAACTATATATACCTTATGGGACCTGTCATGTCTTCTTCTGCCTGTTTCATACATTTACACAAAAAACACGATACCCTGATTTCACATTTTAAATGAGTTCAAAATGAACCTACATAGGAAACACAACAAAGTTTGTGAAAAATATATCATATATATAAGCAAAAATGTATATTGAATGTGTATAAAAGAAAGCTGATTAAAATATCCCTCTTATGTATAATGTAATTTAATAATAAATTATAATAACAGTTTACTTGAACTCACCGGTCACCGTTATGAATGGTGTGCCCTCTTCGTCCTCGGTGGCCTGCACCACGGTCAATTGGCCGTTGGCAACTTGTTGGGCCAGGTCGACGCCGCTCTTGATGGTGCTGAGACCGGGCAGAGTGTGTATGGTTGTCGTTGTGCTGTTGGTCGGGCCCGTTGCGTTGGCATCGCTGCTGCTAACGCTGTTCACGGCATGGACGTGGGCATGCAAGTGCGCCTCCTGGCTTGAGTCGCTCGTATCCATGGGCAGCACAACCCGTATGACCTCCAATTGATCAGCGGTCGTTGTGGCTCCATCCTCAATGCCGTCTCTCAATTTCTTTTGCAGGAGCTGGCAATTCTGCAACAAGAACAGAATCAATGAAAGCCATGCAAACTTTTAATATGCATAGTGAAATTGTTGACAACCTGTGTCATGACATCCTCCAGTGTGGCAGCCACAACAACACCATCCTCCGTGCAGAACTCGAACTCCTCGGCATGAGTTGTGGGTGTTAAGGGCGTTCTTGGCTCAATTGTTAGGACATCGCCAGTGGCTTTGGCCACAAGATGTTGGTGGTGGTGCTGCTGCTGCTGCTGCTGATGTTCCTTAGGATCTGTTTGGCTGGCATCAACTGTGGCACCCTCAACGGCAGCGCTCGTCGTGATGATGAATTGACGCTGGGTAGCCAGGCGTGTGCTCATCTCATTTGTTAATTGCTCTACAATCTAATCCTTAATTGTTGTGTTTACGTTTAGCTTAGTTGCAGGTGCGTCGTAAAATTCGTTTGGTTAGGTTAAAAGGCCAGATTGTTGCACTTTCGATGCGAAATTCGTTTTCGTAACTAGTTTGCTGTTGATCTATCACACTCTCAATCTCCCTCTCTCTCTCTCTCTCTCTCTCTCTCTCTCTGTTTATCTCAATCAGTTTAAGGCAATTGCGGTGTTTAAATGTATTTAGTTGCTTAAGTTCCTAAAAGCTGCAACGAAAGCATAAATTTGTTATATTATTTGTAAGGTTGCAAAACTAAAAATAAATTCGCTAAATTTAGATATTCAATCTGAGGCTCCATCCATAGTCGAGAGCCATACAAATACCTCCTATTGTATGATATACGAGTTTTACATGCATTTCAATTTGTTATTGTTGTTGTTGTTTGTGATATTCCCACTTGATGTCTTTGTTGCTAGCCTACACGCTTTTCTGGGGGTTGACTGCTTCCGATGGGGCGTTGCTATGAAATTAAACATTTCACAGGTATTTTCTTCATACTTTGATTCGCTGCTCGTTGCTTTGTTCTTTGCGGCAGCAGCAGCCCCCATGGAGCACCAATTTTCCTTTAGCTTTTGTTGTACTCTAGAACGACGCCATTTTGTTTTCTTTTTTTTTTTTGTGGCATCATTTAGGCGCTAAATATAATTTAAGTAGCATACATCTGAATTTGTATATATTTGTGTGTGTGTGTGCATGTGGCATGAACTAATTAAAAAGTGCTTCGATAGCTCTTAAGGTTTTCGTTGAAATTTCGATTTTAGCATTCAAATTGACGAAAGCAAAAAGTGAGCATAGAACTTTTAATATATATATGTTTTTTTACTATTATCTTCGACTCTATTGCATATTTAGCTCTAAGCCTTAAACATTAAATCTGTATACTAGCCAATATGAAACGTGTACTCTACAGTACAATAACAGTTATATTTGTACGATGTAAATATAGAAAGATTCGATAATAAGAGTCTTAACATTTCGAAATGCTTAAATTAAATTATTAAATATTTTATTATTATGACAGTACAGGCAAAAGGCCCAAGTAAGTATTTAATTATTAAATTTGATGTGATTCGATTTCATATAAAATGAAAAGCAATCACTAGTCCATATAATTCACTTAGATAATGTTCAATATTAAACAATTATTACTACTTCGTCTTTGGAATTCAATTATTTATCAAAGGCTTATCAAGTCAATTGAATTATTTAATTTTAGTTAATAAAAGAGATTCGATTCGCACTCACTGCAAAGTAAAATGATTTTGCTTGATAAGCTGTATACACTTTATTGAATTTGAACATTTCTATCTCTATTATTGCACAAATTCCGTAAATACTGCACTTATAATTTGCTCACACTGAATTGAAATCTACGGGATATCTAAATGCTTTCCCTTTGGCCGCCCGCCACTGTTCACTGGGCAACCGGTTCAATGTAAATAATAATTGCCAATAGGCCGCTGGCAACCGACCAACCCAGCTTAGCCCATTCCCTAGAAAGTATCCAGACAGTAGATTGCAGTTAGGATTGGAGCGCAGACTGGAACTGGCACTGAGATGTAGTTGAGGCAACTCGACGACCCGGCATACGTCATATAGTCGCGTTTCAAGTCGTCCAAGTTGTTGTTTATAAACAATAAACGAAGCCAGCGGCGATTGCGCGTCGCTTAATGTACAGGGGCGGCTTTGGTTAGAGGGTTAATGTTTCGCCCCCAGCGGAAGTGTAAGGTGCTCTTGCAATAGTTCACAAATCAAATGGTAAAACCACGCGGACAACTTCATAAATTTGACGTGTGAAAAATGCAGCTTGAAAATACACAAAAACAAATATATACACACAATCACACACTAACACTTACAAGAATCACTAAGGACGCGCCACGGCAAATTATTGATCAAATAAGTTTTTCATTTTTTTTTTTTTTTCTGCTGTTGTTGTTTGGCTTTCGCTGGTGTTTGGATTATTTCGCTTACTAGCAAGACCATAAAACGCTTTGGCTCAGTTTGATTAAAGACCCTTAAGTGGGATCTGCCACTGTTCGATGATAATGTTGGTCTGCTAGTGATGTTGTTGCTGGCGCCGCTTAGTGTGCTTGCCGTGCGAGCGTGAATATGCAACTACAATACAAAACTTGTTCAGGCTACTATTGTTGTCAGCCACCTGCCACTTGCCGCCTGTCCGCTGGCTCGAGTGCTCAAGTGCCGCCGACGGGGCGTAGGGGTAGTTAATTGATAATAGAGTTGGTCAATACACTCCTCTGTTTGCCATTGCTGTCGGTGGTGTCTGGCATACTGAGTCAATCGGCTGCACAAGCGAGACAGAAATGTATTTTAGGTATTGGCCCAAACGAGGACTGCAGTTGCAGTGCCAGGACTCTATATGCCCCGAAGCCCCAGTCTAACACCCTCTCAACAATGCATTTGCATCTAGATTCTATGCATCCGGTACACATCGGCAGCTGTCCTTGCAGTTGCTGACGCAGTAAGCGTGACGCTTTCACCAAAAAGACAAACATTTGTTTATTTCACTTAAGGTTTTCGACCGGGTTGCACGGCGAGTGCATGGCACAAGACAAGCTTAAGCTGTCTGTGTGTAGAACATACAAAAATAATTGGTCTTCAGCAGATGCCACTTGAAGTACTTTAACTTAAATAGAATGATTGAACAGCATCAAAATCTGTTTGGGCTTAGTTCAACAAGAAATAGTTAACAGAAATTGCCAATAATACATAAGAGACATGTTACCACCACATTTAAGATATATTCCAATTGGGTATTAACTTAAAGTCAACTTTTGAATATATTTATATAAATATTAAATTAAAATATTTATAAATATTTGTAGTCCAGACTTTAAGTTATTTATATATTCCCACTACTTTGTTCATTTTCGGTATTCATTCTTTTCAAAACTTAAGGGACTTAATAGGAACTTAACTTTACACTACTCATATACAGATCCAGAGATGTTTACAGTATTGTAAGGATCTGAATTTTATGTTAGATCTTAACCCTTTAATGTCCTTTGAATTGGATCATTTAACCTTAGATCTATTGCAATATTGATTGTGTTACATTGTGATTGTGTACATTGTGTAAATAAAATGATTGAAACATGGAGTGCTCTAGTAAAGACTGCTCGCCTAGGAGGGTCTGTAAATGAGCTTCTGTGTTAATTTTTAGTTAGTTCCATTAATAACAACATATACACACATACAAGAATATATATTGAACATTTCACGTTTCGTTCCTTTCTTGTTTACGAGATTGTTGGACGAACGGACTCCCATGTTCAATGGGTTTGGGGTAGTGGACTATCTATAAGAAAATTTCATAATGTGATGACATCGATATGAACGAAATCGAATATTTATCGATGCAAACTCGATCAATCCGTGCTAGACATGGGGAAGGGGAAGAAAAAAAGACGGCCGGTACAAAGTCAACTTAGCTCGTCTCTTAATACTATATTAAATTTATAGGGTCTGAAATTAAAGCATATTGAATCGAAAGACAGTTGATGAATTAATGTAGAGAGATCAATGAATAAAGTGAGAGGAGATATAAATTTAATCTAAAAAATATATCAAACTGTTAAGTCATTTATTTGTCAAAAAGGAGTTATATATAATAGGAACAGTCTCTTTATATTATTATAAAGTTTGTTTCTATTCCTATTGAATTTTTTTTACCATTTAACACGCAAAGTTTCTTTTTTCAAAGAGAGAGATAGGGAGAGGTTTTCATATAATGTTTACATAAATATAATTATTCGATTTCAAGCTACAATTCAACCGAACGCTCTTTTAATATTTAACACAGTCAGAACGTAACTTAACTCGTAACATGAGTAATTGTAATTTTAAAACAAAACGAGATGAAAATGCGGTCTAGCAAGAAAATTGAAATGCAGTCAGCATTCGAGCGGTCGCCGAACTCTGCAGAAGTTTGCCTTTGCTTCAATGGTTGCTTAATCAAATACGTTGCGCATTAATTGAAATAATATAATGCAAGTTGTTCACTTCAACAGTGATGTCTGCGGTTCGCAATTATACCAGCTCAAAGCACTTCGGGTCGAATGTCGCCAATGATGAGCATAATTCGAGTTATGACAGTATAATCAGATGCTCTGACAGTTATTATATGAACGTTCGACCGACATGTGCTGACCCCGCTCCGCGTCCCTGTCACTGACTGCGTTCGGTGCGAGGCAGCAAAGCGGAAATATGCAGCAAGATACATGTGCTACACCTGGTGTGGTTGGTCGGTCGGCTGTACAACCGCCCATGGCAGCTCGTAAGAGTAACGCACACGCCACATGGATGCGAAGGTGCACGCGGGTGGCTGTGCCACATACATATGCGCCTTACTGCCTCGAAATGTTACCTGGATATGTATGTTTTTTTTTTGGGGGTTGGTTGGCCGCTTGGCTGGTTGGTTGGTTTGTGCGGCCATGGCCAGGACTCGTCTTAATTGCCTCTAAACATTAAGCCCTATAAAAGTGGCGAAGTTTAAAGTCGGAAAAGTCGAGCACGAAGTGTGGGAAGCGTAATTTTCTCATTTTCCCGTTCAATGAAAACTCATTTGCAAATCGTCGTAATGCTTGGGGGAAAAATGGAAAAAGTTATATGCTTTTTGATCTTTGACTATCGGAAAGTTTTTTCATTTCCACATAATTGTGAAATTTGCTGTCCTGGGGGGCGGGGAACGACAAAAGCGGTGGCGGTGCGGCGGTCAGTTAGTTAAATGGATTTTTCTAGTACTCACCATATCAAATGCGTAATATCATCCGCCACACTTGTCGGTATCCTGGACAATAGATTGCATTTTTGAGTAATTTTTTTTGCACTTTGTTTTGTCATTTTATTTTAGTTTAATTTTTGTGAAATTATAAATATAAAAGTTAGCGCTGCTGTTTTGTGCGATATCCTTCATTGGGTATAAAAATTAGACCGGAAGGAAGTATGGAGCTCATATACATATATATATACACACACACACAAGTAAAAGATCGACCGTGCTGCGACGTAACTTGTTGTGTTTGCGTTTTTCGTTTCCTTGGCAACAACAGGGGACAACAACAAACAAAGTGATGGCATTTAATTGGCCAAAAGGCCGCGTTGTAATTCAAATTAAAACGATTATCGGCCTAACATTTATTGTTGGAGAATTTGTAGTATTGCACGTTCGATTTTAAATTAATATTCTATGACTATTGCACGTATTTAAAATTATTTATAAAAACTTAGATAAAAGTGCTTGACTAAATTGTGAGCAGCTGACTCGGCATTGTGCAGTGTTGGTAAGTGATGAAATACCATCTGCAAACTTAATAGTGTTTCGACTGTCCGGCAACGCTGTAACATGAGATGTACTGTTTTGGCCATTCGCATGTCCTCGAAAATTGGCGGGAAAATTTAAAGCATATAAACAATTCTACATAATAACTTTATTTAAATACATTTGTTTTAATTAAGGATATTTGTTTATTCATTTGATTAGTAATAAATAAAATGAGGGCCAAATGGTTAGTTTGACTAACTTCTTTTTTATTTGGTTTCTCATATTTTTGTTGTTCACGCGAAAAAACCTTTTCAATTAGCTGCACATTACATACAAGTTTTTTGTTGCGATTTGTAATTTTAACACTTGGCTGGCATAACAGCAAAACCAATTATCTATCAAATAAGACAATGTCTCAACACTGCATTGCAGAAAATATAGTATGTCTAGTGTGAATATTGAATATGTATATAGGCATATTTATTTATATACACACATTCCTGTTGAATGCTGTTCGTCTAGTTAGTTTCCCTCAATTAGCTAGCCGGCGACTCTCTGAGCATTCGTACACGTGTTGCACATTAACATGCGAGTTCGTTTGTTTGCGTCCGTAAGTACAACTGAACTTTAGTCGTATCTATGTAAGTATGATTGTATGTCTGTCTATCTTTGTGTGTGCATATGGAAATTTGTATTCTACATGCACAATTTAATTATTAATAACAATTGCTTTCAATTTTCAGCTAGTTCGTAAGCCGTTTTTTATGAGTTTAATATTTTTGTTGTTTTGTTTCATATGTTTTGGATACTATTTTTTTTTACTCATGTTTTTTTTTTGTTACAGCTCTGCTCTTTGTGTGACGCATTTTCTGGTATTTTGTTTGAGTTCTGTTGGCAACTGCAGGGGCACACCCTCAAAACTGGTGCCAGTTGGACAGCACGTTTGCCACAATGAATTTCCGTTACCATACAAATAAATGCGTCACAGTATATATATAAATAAATACATATGTATATTGGGGTATATACTTATTTGTATGTGTACTAAGATATCATACGTAACGGGGCCGATGTAACTATCATGACAAATATTGGCAGTGACAGTAGTGGCACATTGTCAGCGGTTCTCGTTCGAAGCTTTTGCGATTGAAATAACAACGTCTTTTGGATTACACTGGGCACCCACAGCTTATGCGTAACATACTTCGAATCTTAACAGCACTAGACACGTGGACATACGTATGGCAGCTGCCAAACTGTTAGCTTTGTTAGAAGGTGGTCATGGTCAGGTTAGCTGGGCCCTAAAATCCGCATGCAAATTCGATCAAACCAGATGTCATTATTCTGAAATGTATGCACTACGAATTACTACTGTACTCTATCAGTGTGCCCATGTGTGTTTGTATTTTTATTTACATATATACATATTATAGTCAACATCAAAACAAAAGTCCAAAGCTTCGCCGTCACCTTGTCGCTAGAGTGGCAGCCTAATATGAAATTCAAAACCCGCTTTATCTGATTTATCAAACAGCTACAGCATTTAAGTGCAAAACGTGTAATTCAGCTTGTAACTTTTACATAAGTCGGTAGCGGAGCAAAAATAGCATTCGAGAACGTAAACAAATACGAAATGCTCCGACATCAAATGAAATTCAAATAATAAAATAGATAAAAGTTAAAAACAATTGACTGTGCCCTGAGGTTGACAGACTAAAAGGTACTTATAAATATAAAAAATATGTAAACGATAAATTTAAATATAAAATAAATGTATATAATATGAAATAAGTATTTAATATAAAATAAATAAGTATGGACAATTTTCTTATTATTCTAATATATTGTTTTAACAAAGAGAGAAGGAAAGAGAAAGTGTGAGTGAGTGAGAGCGAGAGAGAAAGAGATAGAGATAGAAGATATATATCAGATTATATTCCTACTTTTTTTTCATTTACCAAGATAAACAGCATTAATGCCAACTGTCTCAGCAATATACCCGATTCCAACTGTTCCTCGCTCACACGAGCAAACGTGTCAGTACACACATACATACACACACACTCACTGTCAAGTAGTGCATATAATACTTTTTATCTACATTTAATTAATGTAGCAATTCTATTTGGCCAAACATCTTCCACTTATTGGTTGTCGTTATTATTATTTATTCAGCTGCGACAACACGTGTCGTGGTTTTTTTTTAGTTTCTTCAACTGAGAGTAATTTATTTATAAGCCAGTTCTTTAAATAAAAGTATAACATATTGTTTATAATATTAAAATACAATTAAAAAAGTCTGTAATTTTCATTTGTGTATAGGAAAGTATATTTATTTACATATCATACAAATTTTCTACTTTTCTACATTTCTGTATTATGGACCAGCATAATATAAAATCTTGATTAAAGCTTTTAATTTTTACTCTATAATAATAAAAGTAAAAAATACATGACATGAATCTGCAAAATATATAAAAGTTTAATAGATATATAAAGTCCTTCAAAGCCATTTACAATTTACCACAAATACTGTTAAAACGAAAAATATCAAATGCAAACTTGGCTTACTTAACATTTCTACCACAAACCTTATTATTTAATGAACTTCCAGAAGCAATGCATATTTTCTCAGAAGTCGATTACAATGAATAAAGTCTGTTAGAAATTGAGCTTTCGTTTCGCTACAACTCGCTTTCAAGATACATGTATAGTTATGACTACATACAATCACACACTATGAATATGCACACATATTTTAGTGTATTTTGCTTCTATTCCTTATCAGTGAAGCAATATCAATGTACTATGTACATACGCATACATGTACATATGTACATTTTAATTAGATTTACCTCGACTTTGAAATTAAAAGTTTGGCAAAGCGATAAGAAAATGTGAGTTTTTATTTTGCGTTTTATTTGCTTTTCGTTATCTCAGTTCATTTATAGAATCCAAAAGCGTGCACGACGGTGTGTTATATATTTCCAATTCAATTTGAGCATACATACAAATCATCCATATGAAATGTGATGCTAATCGAATATAGTAAACTTATGAAGCAAGTTGTTTAGCACACACACCCATTTTTATTTCTTATTTGTCCCGTTTCGGGGCCTTTCTTTTGAGCGACTCTTACGGGGCCTGGCCTGGCCTGGGCTGGTCTGCGTCAAATCTAATGACTGCCCCGCCCCTCTGCTGAGCAATTTGATTAGCTTATGTTAATTTAAAATGTAAATTGTGCAAATGATGCATATACAAAAATACATTTGTCAACATGCATACATACAATTCTACTTGTAGTACATACAAAACAGTTTCACTGTCGGCGATTGGCGACCTGATTCACTGTAGTTCAATCATAATTTAACATTTTACGAAGCCTATTATTATTTACTTTACTAGTATTATATAAATTATATTATAATTTGTTGATGAAATTCTATTAAAAATAGATATAAAAGAAAAGTAGATCACAGTTTTCACGTTCAGATCACAGTTCGAGATTTAATAGAAAACGCAATGAATTACATAATTTACATTTGGTCTTTAAGATATTAGTCTTAAACTGGCAGAGAATTTCAATTTGAATTCCTATTATATTATTATTGATTTGCGTATTAGGCAAATTATAGTAGTCAGATTATAGATGTAAATTAATATGAGCACACATACGTATATAAAAAATCTAATAAAACTGGCTTGTTCTCTTAATGGTGAATATGTTATTGCAGTATCTTAGAAAATGCATACTGTGGGAACGGCTTTAAAGTTGTTGTTGTCGGTTGTTGTACATGTGCTCGGCGGCTTCACAACACTTTTAAATAACAAACAGCTTATGAGTTAAATGTAAACACATCTATACTACAAATGAAAGCTGAACAAGTACACGCACACAGACAGACAGGCTAATAAAGATACAGACGATACAGATACAGAAATTGTCAGATAATCGCATGGATACCAACACAAGCAAAAACATAGTCGTATCCATGTGTTTGTGTGTCTATAAGTTGTCTCAGTCAGCGCTTGGAACTATGCCCACACAAGCAATCCACAAGTGTTTGTTTTTTATCACGTCGCTTGCCGTATTTATAATAAAAAAAACAACGGCAACAACAACATCAACAACAACTACTACTTCAGCAATAACAACAACAACAATCTTGTTCATATTCATTGTAGTTGCTTAGCTATGTTTTGCTTGTTTGCATTTTTTTTCTATGGAAATTCACTGGCCACGTAACGGATTTGGATTAGCAACACGTGACCAACAGATAAATCAACTATTTACACACGAATGAAGAAGGAAAAATATTTGTTTTCAACAGCAATTGAAACAATTTAAAGTTACGATAAGGCCCCTGCTGCGGATCGTGGTGTGGGCCAAGCGCGTGAATAGTTCGAGGCATTTTCAAAAGTTTTATAAATGCGCACGTGCCTTACGGGGCGTATGTGTATTGTGTGAGTGGGCTACGTATACGTAATAGCATGTGATGAGCCATTTTCTAAGGGGCCTTGCACGTGTCACGGCATATACATACATATGTACATATGTATGTATGTAGATGCATGCATAGATGTGTATGTGCATGACTATACACACATATGTGTATGTAGCTTTATTTGTCCAGCTCAGACTGTGAGATCAGCAAGCAGCTACGGCAACGGCAAGGAATGCAACTTATGCAAGCCATTTCAGCCAGCGCCCATTTTCATTGCGCATTGGACTTGGACACGTTTGTGACATTTGTTGATCGTGCTGGGCAGTGACTTGTTGCTTTGATTTGGAGCGACCTTTGCCAGAGCTATAAATAGATTGCATGCCTTTGTGACTGGCGACTGCTGGCATTTAAATTTAATTAAAGTGCTGGAAAATAAAACGAAATAAACAAAATTATACATATGTACGTATAACAATACGTAGATGTATACATATACGTATGCGTATGTATAAACAAAGTGCTGTGCTGTGCTGTGCTGATGATAAACACACTCGTAAACAGCAAAAACATTTGCACAACACGTGACCAACAACAAACTGGCATGTGTGTAGTGGTGTGTGTGCCTGTGCCCACATGCATATGCATATATTTATACACAAACACATATATATGTATAGAAGTATGTATGCATTTGCACATGTATTTCCAAGCGTCTTTGTGTATGTAAAATGGCTGACACGCTCGCCTCGCGTGAGATATTACGTCATGCGCTATGAATTTTTTTCGTTGGCTGTCGCCGCTTTTAACGTGTCTTGATTAAAAAGCTGCTCACGCGTACAGTAAAGAGAGAGAGAGAGAGAACATTGCGAAAGAGAAACAGTGGGAGAAAGAGAGAGGGTGAGTGCGAGAGCGACAAAGAAATAGAGTAGATTGAAGTGAGACAGAAATATGCTGTGTTGTTCATAAGCGGCCAACTCAGCGTATGATTATTATTTCGATTAATAATAATACTCATGTACATCTATATCTATATACACACATACATACACGTGTATATATGCATTAAAAGGCATCGAGTGTTTAAATATTATAAAAACAAAATGTCAGCCGACTGTGAGAGCTTGCGCTTTGCATGAATGTGTGTCTTCGCTTGGAATGAATGTGTGTCTGTGAGACAATCACTTTGTTGCCAGGCAATCCTCGCTCCGTCGCAATTCGCCGTCAAACGTGGCCGTCGTTGTTGTCGCCGCCCAATGTAACAGCTGCGAATCGCTTTGGAATTTGTCACGTTCACGTGTTTTATTATGTGCCGCTGCTGCTGCTGCTGCTGCTGTTGAACGTTCAGACTGTCGTTGTTTTGCTTAATTTGCCTTGGGTTTCTACGTTTTTTTTTTCTTTCCATTTTGTTGTTTGCGTCTGCCTTTCAACTTGAAAGCTGTCAGACAAACATAAACAGAAACAACAACTCTAAAGGCAAAAAAGCACGCAGCGCACGCCCCAATGACCATTGGCTCTATAACGGTAATGTTTATCTGCATACGTGTGGGTGAACGTTTATTATCAATAAAATAATCGACAAACTTTTTTCTTGCCTGAATGTCTGCACCGTTTGTACATATTTATCACTCAGTCAACAATAAGTCTGGTATAGTAAATGCTTATTAATATCATAAATACATACATATGCACAGACATATTCAAATGCACATGTGTAAGTACATACATACATATGTATATGTAAGTAATTGACACACAACTAACTATGGTTGTACTTCCCATTCTTGACATTATAAACATTAACATAATATTTTAGCAGATTGTATATATAATTATATTTATATACATTTGCATATGTACATACATAATTGTAAATATATTACGTACTCACACACTTCTATAGAAACATACATGTATATATGTTATTTCTTATTATTCGAATTGCGTATGAACTGCGCTTCTTGGCTTTTGCTGGTGCATATAGCCTGTAAATTGTGCCATCTGATCATCAAAACATGTACTATAGACCCTTTTAACCTCACAATTAGTCAATATTGTATTATTATAGTGCATTAATTCAACAATACATTGCCATTCACATCCGAATTCTATTTTGAATTATTGCAATTTAAAAACTGAACTTTTGATAAGAACAAGTAGACGCATCTAGATTATAGAGCAGCTTTGAAGAGCATTTTATTAATGTAACATATAAATTTAAAATTTGTTCGAATATGTTGAGCTTAGACCCACCGTGGCAATCACGTTCGCCGCGCACGAAATGCGATAACATCAACGCACGCACCAACACATTCAAATAGATCTGAAAGCCAACGCATACCAGCACACACATATGCACACACAATCGCATTCACACACATACCAAAGTCAGCCGCAGTACAACATGACTTGACAAAGTGCTTCGCTCAGTGTCAGCGGGGCGGTTTCTCTCTCGTTTCTCTCACGTTTCGTAGCTCTTTTGCCATTTTACTTCTCGGATACCCGACGCACGTCATCTTCTCTCCCGAACTGCTCACAATATTTGGTCTCGTGTTGTGTGTATGTGCACTCTTTACGTAAAGTTTAGCGTGAATGTTATTCAGTTTGTAACGGGGATCCGTCTGTCCCGACAAAATTACAAGTTTAAGGTCCAATATTTATTTTGAAAAATATCAGAATTGATCAAATTATTGATATATTGCTTATATTTATTGAATATTGAGTTGCATGTAAAATATAATCTTTTATATTTTAATCTGTAAAATTGTAGATAGTGTAGGGCATTCAGTAGTCGGTACTTGACTTTTACTTTTATTGCTTGGTTTAATTTTAGCCCGTTCGCCGTGTATTTTTCATTCATTTCAATTCAACCGTTCGTAGTGAGCAGTTGATGTTAGCAGCGTGTCGGACAGCGCAAGTGCTTAAAAAAAAGTAGAAAAGAAATACAAAGTTATAGCAGCAGCAGCAACAACAAATTATACGCATACATACACAAGCAAATATATGTATAAAGTGCTGTGTAGTAAAATATAAAAATACATGCAAACGGTGCGCACACAATACGCGGCTGCTGGTAAAATTCCACTGTGAAACGAAGGAAGTTGTGTATTAATAAAATAAATAAAAATAAAAATAAACAATAACTCAAAGTACAAAACGTGTATATCGGTGCCGTGTGACAAAAAAAAAAAAAAAAAAAAGAATCACGTTTTTCGACAATCGTTCGCTTTTGAGGCTGTGCGGTGCGGAGCAGGTGGCTTTGTGTGCGTGTGTCGTGTGTGGCAGAGAGCAAGTCCCGCGACCAAAAACGAGACGTGAGTCCAAAGAAATTTCAAGGTTTCCAACGTAGCATCAGCTGCAGAAAACGCGTGGGCATCAGGCAAGCACGGGCGCGGCAGAGCCAGAGGTAGAGGCTGGTCTAAGACAATTCGAAATCGAGACCAAGGCTTACTTTGGCCCAACAAGTGCGGTTAAATTTTCATCTAGATAAACGTCCCGCAAATTGTCAACTCTCAATAAAAGTTAAGCCGCATATGCATTACTGCATATATATAAATGTATGTGTGTATGAGTGTATGTACCTAACGTGTATATAAATAAATAAGCCTTATCTCAGCCGTTGCTGTCTTCGTTATCGGCACAGTAACAAAAACAAAAGGCCATTGCTGATAAAGAGAACAGTCATCCCTTAATAATCGGCAAGTCGTCGACGTTGCATATGAAAAGTCGTTCACTCCTTGAGCGTTTCTAAAATAAACAGAGAAGCTAAATCCGAAATGTTATGCTACATTTGAAGCGGCCGAGCGTGTCAGATGTGTGCAAAGATTATTGGATATTCAAGTGTGATACAAATTGTAGTCAATATTTACAGTCCACAGATAAATTCTAAAAGTTCAAATTGTTAGAATATTCAAGTAAGTTGCTAAGCAAGTTGTGCGCTGTGTGAACCCACCACATACAATTGAACAAAGCAACAGTTCGTAATTCGCCGTAATAAATTCGCCGTGGCCGACAACCTGTTTGCTGTCAAACGAATTCGTGAGCTCACTCGCCGGCATTTTATCTTGTCTTTCCTGCATTGACGTAGAGAGCGAATACCTTCCACCATTCCACCACAACAGCAAGTAACGTCTACGCAGCAGGAGCAGCAGCAGAGGATAGAAGTAATCGCAAATTTGCCTAGGATCGTTACCTCTAGCAGCAGCCGCGGGAATCACAGCAGAAACAGCAGCATGGAGCCCTATTGGAGCGAAGCTAACGGTCATGCAGCACATCCGGTTAAGTATGAGAGGTAGGTATACATATATGCAAAAGGTATTTAAACAGAGCACTTCACCACCAACAAGAACAACAACTAGCAGGACAATAATAAACAGTAAACATACTCACTTTGACCTGCTCGCGCTTAAGTCTATGCATAAATTACAGTTAGTTTAATTTTAAATCATGTCTAAGCAGTAGGCTAAGTATGCAGACGGCAATGTAACGGTACACATAGTAATATATGTGTGTATGTGTGTGTGTGTGTGTGTGTGTGTGATTGGGCGTGGATCGTGAGGCTATTTTTGGCAGTTGAGCAAAATGAAGAAGCAAAAGAAACAAAAATTAAGTGAAAACCGAAAGAAAACGTGGGCAGACAGACTCGCGTTCGCTTGACGCCTTTGACTCTATTTTTAAAATAGATTTTAGTTGATGTATTTATTTATGCAAACAATTTTGCCAAAACACTGGCAAAATACAGCACACACGATTGGGCAAACGTGACGCTCATTTTTGGGGGCGCACCCCTTCTCTCTTCTTTTCAATTTATATTTTGAACTTGAATTCTTATGGAATTGTGTTTTTATTCTTGCCTGTGGTCAAAATAAACTGTGCATATAATATACATCATATATATACATACATATATACATATGCATATTCACACTAGCGTACATATAGCAAGTTTTCATGACCGGCGACCGGACTGATTGGTTTTTATTAAGCCCCCGCTTATATTCCCACTAAATGTCAACGGCCAAAATGCTTTAGGGCTATTAATAGCCAATTGGAGCGCTCATTCGAGAGGGTTTTGTGGGCGTGTTGCTCTCACACAATGAAGCACTCACGCACATGTGCGTGGTTGTGTGTGTGTGTGTGTTTACTAGTCTGTGTCCTTTTGAAGGTCAGCAACTGTAGTTCATTATTATTATTTTTTTTTTATCTATTTTTGTGTCCAGTGGAATGACGCTTGATTTTTGTATTTTTATAAATGTGTTCTATAAATTCAGTTATAATAAATGCATTCCATTCCCAATGGACATTTATGAAATATGCAAGACACACATTCATTTTCTTAAATGACCAATATATTGACTAATGCTAAACACAGCTAAACACAGATGCTGCTTGTGTGTTTTGTGGTTAAAATCAATTATTAAGACACTCCAAGGCTCTCACGTGAGCAATAAATTAAGTCCAGACATGATAACTTAAGGCAATTAGCCAAACTATTTGTCAGTTCAAGTGTTGATATGCTGCTTTTCGTGGAATATTTATTTTACTTTTTCTAGAAATTAGAAATAGAACTTGGAAAAAGTATCAATATTGTAAACTCCTTTAATTTTGATACTCTTTTCTACGTTTATGTAGACATAAGAATATTTTCTTTTTTTAACACATATATATTTGTTTTAAATAAATAGTTGCATCTTTACGCCATGTAACAGGAAATTATAAATATGACTTGAATAGATTATCAAAATTAAAGCAGTTTCCATTTTTGCCCACCTTATCACCAACACATTATATTCGTGACGGTTATCGTAATCTTTGTTGTGCTCGATATCATTATCATTATATTGTTTGCCAGTTTATTCAAGTCGTCACTTGGCACTTGAAGTTAACGCACGTCTGCGTAGCCGTCATATATTTACAACGTATATAATTTACTCTAGCGATGCTTTAATCAACAAACAACAACTCAACTACACAATCATGTCATCCATAAAAGAGATAAACAAGCACGCGATAAAAGCGAATTTCTGGTGACGCACATTGTTGTATGTACTTAACGGATAACTGAGCTATATACATACATATGTATGTCTGCTAGGATATATTATATTTATATGTATATATGTATGTATATATTGATAATGTTCCTAATTAAGGAGTGGGGGCTGTGCCAAAATATGTGAGATCTCGGGTTTGTTGCACGACGAGGCAGCTGCTCCAAATGCCAAAATTCAAATATGCAGCTGTCTCTCGTTGTTTTCGATTTCGGGATCTTTTCGACAACGTGACCCCAGCCATTTTCAGTGATAAGCAACAAGTGATTAGTGTTTCGTTATTTGTGATTTATGATTTGTGATCTGCATTTTTGTGGCTATCGATGAGACTGCTACGAAACAATTCTAATAAAGTGTGTTTGTTTGCTGGCCACGTTTGTGTTACATAGCGAAATTCTGTCAGCTGTTGCAGTTTCGTCATGTAGATTAAGCAACGCACAAATGTTCAGCAAGACAACACGTCAAACCTAGCCGCAAGTAATCGAATTTATATTTTATTTATATTTAAATACATATATACATACATATGTATATGTATATATGTACATACACTTTTGTGATCCATTTCGATTATATCAATCGCATAGTAAAACAACATCAACAAACTCATGCTTGTGCTCTATAAATAGCAAATAAAATTTCATATACACACGCACGCACTCAAATACTATGGGCAAACTTTTCAAATTGAAATAGAGCGCACACTGATTCGAAATTCGAATTGGATTCCAAACGCTATTCGGAATCGCGTCGGCTTATCGTCAGCGTTCGGCCATTGCCATCCCCGACACAGGCACGTACACACGATCATTTCCATGCAGTTTTTTTTCATGCAAACACACCCATATACACACACACACACACATCTATCTATACCCAGCACTTGCATATACATATATGTTCCACATATATGTACGTTCCACAGAGCATGTTTATATTTGAGCTGGGGAGATTCCTCGTGCCGTTTGACAAACGTGCCGCAAATATTGGGAAACTTACAAAACAATCATAATGCATGTGTGTGTGTTCGTATGTATCTGTGTGTAAATGTATCTTTTAGTTTTCCGCGCTGTGATTAATGCACCAGCATTGAGTGGGGCCTGTGGCGGGGCAGGTGATTCAGCGGCACATTTGTTGGGCCCGCATTGCATTTGATTGCCTCTAAATGATTCAAATAGATATATTTATATGTCTTTTGACCTAGTTATCAAAAGTATTTGATGCGTGAGAGTGTGTGTGTGTATGTGTGATATTTGTATGGCCTAACAAAAAAATATGTGTGCGTGCCTCCCTAAATATGTTTGTAAGTTGATCAAATTTCAAAATATTGTGCTTACATTATATAGTAAAATGTGGAAGCTTAAGCGATTTATTTTTGTTTGGGTCAAGCAATGTTGATTTCCGCCGTATCGTCATTTTACCAATGTATCGAAATTTATATATTCATATGTCATTTATACATACATATGTATATAGTCATACGTGTGGGCGTAACATGTGGCGTATAAGTATTGCAGCTGTGGAAGTCGTACAGCACTCAACGTCTGTGCTCAATTGAGCTAGTTGCTCTATAAATGATTGTTGTTTATGTTTATTGAATTGTAGCAGCAGCAGCAGATGCAGAGCAGCATATTGTTTACTGAACATAAAGAATAATAAATAAGAAATAAAAGTAGAAGATTCGAGGCAGTTGTTCTTTTTCTTTCATTGCTGTTGCTATGCAGTGGTCGCGACACGTGGACACGTTTTGCTGTTTTGCAGTTTATTTTATTTACTTATTTTTCATTGAATAAGCAATTGGCACTGGGCTCCACTTTGGTCATTATATCACGTGTACAGTCAGCCCCGGCCATATCTATCCATAATGCTAATTAAAAAGTTTCAAGTGGGCAACTGCAACCGGTTTACGTGTTATTTCCAGTTTTCTCAAGCATAACAAAGCAAAACAATCTCACGTGATCGTAGCTAAAGTCAACAAGTCAACTAGTGTTTATAGCAAAAATAAAAAAAAGTAATAAAAAAATTCCAGCTCTTGTATGCGGTTCTAATATTACTTTGGTAATTGCTGAATTGCTGACGACTGTTGCCCGGCGGCAGCCCTGCACGAGCATTTGTTTATATGGTCTATTTATCTTATCAGCAACGTCGCAGACTGCTGCAGGTGCAGTCAAGGTTAGAGCGGGCCAATGATCGGCGTGAATCTAGTCTCCATATCGTGTTGGTTCTCAGTGCGAACAACTTTTGTTTTTCATTAATATATTTGTGTTTTTTGTACGCTAATTTACCAAAGCAAAGAAATAAATTTATTATATTTATATTTGTGTTTACTATTTGTTGTTTTCCCCGTTTTTAAAGCGAGTCATCGTTTTTAGTGCTTTTTTATATTATTTTATTTTATTTTTTGTTGTTGTTGTTGTGGTATTTCACAATTGGCGGCAGACATTGCCATTGACAAAAAGACAACTGAAGTGTGGAAATATGAAAATTCTCTAATGTGTTGAGAAGGTCGCCCTCTTTTGACATACATTTCGAATCGGAAATGCTTGACATTGGGTGCTTGGGTCTCGTTTACATAATTGTTTATATAGTCATTGATAGAAATTGACAGAAATTAGCTTAGAGCTGACGAAAATTTTCCACTTACTCAGTTCATGACTCATCTGCGGAGAAGAAAACAAGTTGAGCTGTGATGTTGATCATGCGAATATTTATAAATATATATATAAAATTCATTGTAATATATGTTGATATATTTCGTAGTAGCCGCACAATCTTCGTTACTTATTTACAAAACAAACTAACTACATATATGGACAATCTATTGATTGGGTAATTTCGAAATGAACATAAAAGAAACTACTATCTGAAAGTCATGTGAATCAATACAGAAAATACATGAATACATACCTGTGTGTGCACCTGTTTAAAGCGCTTTCATATCACGTGTAGCTTTAAAGATATCTTATCTATGGACGCAAATAACAACTGGAAACCATAAAACTAACCATCAATGGAATATAATTCCATTATTTTTAGGTTAATGCACGATATCGTGAAAACCATTTTTGAGGGCGTGCGAGTGCAAAACATTCTAATTAGAGTATACAGGTGATTCATATACACCTATGTACATATATATAACGTCGGAATTAAATTAATTTGTCACGAAATTCATAATGAATTGAAGGAAGTTTGAGACCATTTAGCATTCCATCCTCTTACCCCCGAATGTCTATCTGTCAGGGTATTTCGGCATCTGCGTCTATAGTTTGAGTTATTGCAAAGATCTCAACTAATGCGTTTTGTTTTTAAGCATGCGTCCTATGTCCGATGTCCGTTCATGCTGTTGGCAAACAACGTGTGGCTGATCAACAGTTGGCGTCATTCAGCTTGTGAGCTACCTGTCGCATAGACAAATTTTTTATTGCACTTCTGCATCTTTCACTGGGTGGCTGGCTGGCTCATCTCTAAAATTAAACGGGCGCCGATGCTTGCCAATTACTTAATAGCTCAAAAGTGCGACGATGGCGACTACGAAAGCGTCGTTGTCGACAATGTTTTTGGCCCAATGGCCCCCAGGTTCGAATCGTTGCCAGCTGGGGCGGATTCATGGGGGCGTGTCCGTCGGGTTCAATGTTCACTGTGCAACGTTCAGGGCATCGCGTCGTTATTTCATGAATCAAGCGAGTGATTTGGCAATGACGCCGTCTCCCAGGTCTAAGGGTCGATGGTTACTTGAGAATGCAGTGAAAATACCAACACGCTCTGCACACGGGATGCTGTGTGGGCGTTTTCCTTTCGGCCACCGTTCGAACCCTTTTCTAAGTGTATGCAAATATATGGAGAGTGCTGAAAGCCTTTAATTGAACTCTGAGCGCACATTACTCATACATCGCGAGCACCAGACAGTGTGCGTGACATTTACAGCATTGTCCAGCTTGCAAGCTTCATCCAGAGAAGTTGTCCTAAGTTAAATAGTCGCTGATGTCTCAATTTCTATATTTCACAAGAGGGGATATACAAACAAGCTTGAAGCGCCACATACTGGCGAAAACTGGTATTCTCTACGTCAGTATGCAAGCATGTATGTATATACACACGCATACATGCACACATGTACACACATACACATGCTTATGTATGTGTCTTTAAATATTGTTTACAAATCGACGAATTGTTGCGTGTTGCTGCTTATCGCAGTCGTCGCAACTCTTCTAGTGTTTTCTGACTTAGATTATGGCGAGTATGTTTATATGCCCAGCAGACGATATTGTTTATGGCCACTTGGAACGCTTGAAATCGAGAATATGTTTGGCCAATTTGACATTTCTTAAGAACAGAATTTTAGTTGACATTGAACTAATTAACTTATAAAATAATGGGTAGTAGAAGTGTTTCATTGTTTTATAATTTTTAAATATTCGGAAGAATAGAAAATTATAATAAAGTGATTTATTCTATATGCTTTTCCATTCATTGAAAGTTGTTATCTAAAAAAAAAAAAAACGATATATTCTATATTTGTTTGCTTTGGCTGTCTTAAGGGTATTTTATATTCGAAATATAAATACATATACTTTTCATTTGTTTCTTTCTCTGATTCTGTTTTGTTTTCTATTTATTTCTCTTATATTTCCTATAGCTATGTTTAGTTTGGATCACAATTGGTGCTCTTTGTTAATAAAGAAATGCTAGCAATTTTTCATTCTTTTGAATCGCTCATTTATTTACTTTTTGCACTTGGCAACAGTTTTTATTTGAAGGGAATTCTTTCCACAGCTTTAATACAATAAAATTTGTTTTTCTATTTGGCTGCTTTTAAATGTGATTTCATTTTGTTTTTCTTTTTGTTTATAATTTCTGACACATGCGATTAAAACGTGTAGTTTCTTTATTTATATAAAAATAAAATATATTCAAAATGAATTCTTTAAGAATATTCTTATTGGAAAGCCAGCTCAACTATTCTGCTCATAGCTCACAAAAGATCCTCCGATTAAATGTTGAAACAAGTTTTGATCATATTTTTAGTTTTTGTGTAAGTGTAAGTATTGTGTCTGTGTCTGTGTGTGCGTGTGCCGAAGTCGATACATAGCTGGGTATGTTTTTTTTATGCATATACATATACATAGAATGCTAACTGTATTTTAAAGAACTTTTATCCTTTTTTACTACAACACACAAAAACAAAAATCGCCTCGTTTGATTTTAGCCAAGCGACTACTTGGGGTGCAGAATCGGGGACTCTCGGATTAGCTGCTGGTTGACTACCAACTGTGGAACGTAATAAGACAAAATGAGATATTGAGATATCTGTAAGAGAGGGAGAGTATGAGACAGAGTGGGCGAGGGACGCGCGACAGACTGAGAGTATTCACATTTTGATTAATAAACAAATTCTTTTTATTTTTTCAAATTGCAGCCGTAGTATATTTTTTAGTTTTACTTCTTTTTGAAACGAATAAAGAATTGACCACAACAATAAAAAAAAAAAAAAAAAAAAAAACATAATTTAACTACATAATAATATTTAGATTAATTAGTCTTACGCTCTATACTCCTAAGTCAGTTTAAGTTATGCGCCTAATAAATGCATTACTAAAACAATGAAAATGAATGAATGAAAAAAAAAAAAAATCCAAAAACAAAAATTTGACAAACTTTTGAAAAAGATTTGGACTTATTTGTGTTTCTTATCCTTCCCACTTCTTTTTGCATATGATACAAAACGCATACGAATTATAGCGAAGCAGCAGTCTCCAGTTTTCCTTATTGCACAGAATCTAGCTTAAATTTTTCAACATCAGCAACAGCATACAGCGAGGATGATGCTGAATATGCCACCGGACGCCGTAACAAAACATCGAGGGTAAATATTACAATTTCAGAGCGATAAATCGCGACACTAATCAAATTCGAAAACAAGATCAAAGGATCAAAAGATAAAGCGCCCGAGTAACAAGTTCATTGCTCGTACTCATTATGTAACTGATCTCTGGTGACTGATGACCGATGACTGATGATTGGTTGCTTGGTTGATTTATGGCAATGGCCGTGATGACGATGTCGATGGCAACGCCCACTTTCACACGCCCACAACTCACACAGAACGCACACGCACATCATCCCGAGAAGTTGCCGCCGCTTTTGACCCTTTTTTATTGTACTAAAGAGCTTAAAGATAATAAAAATTACAAAACAAGAAAAACAATTTCCAAATTAGTAAATTTGATGAAAATAAAGCGAATTTGAATAAATATGACAAAGAAAGAGCATCAAAATAGAAACAAACAGTGTAAAGACTCATTATTTAACATAATGGTCCAGAAACTCCATGATCTTTTACTCACTTGTCGCTTAGGCACTCGTCGAGAAAATTCTAATTGTTTTCCAATTTATCTGCCCCAACAGCAAGATCCTCTGTCGCATCGCATCATTGAGAAGCGTCGCCGCGACCGCATGAACTCCTGCCTGGCCGACCTGTCGCGCCTCATACCGCCACAGTATCAACGCAAGGGGCGTGGTCGCATTGAGAAGACCGAAATCATTGAGATGGCCATCCGACATCTGAAGCACCTGCAGAGCGAGATCCTGCAAAAGGAGAGCGAGTACCGCAGTGGCTATATGGACTGTATGAAGGAGGCGGCCAAGTTCCTGTACGATAGTCAAATGCAGGACTTTTGCTATCGTCTCCTGGCCCGCCTGCAGGAGCACATCGACGAGGTGTTCAAAGGTAAGCGAAATTGTCTTTCTGAATTCTGAATAAATATTAATAGCTGCTTCTTTTTTTTTCAGCTGACTGCTACAAGTCGAGTCGCAGCTGTCATATGCCGGATAATGTGAGTGCCTCCAGTGGCAGCCCGCATCAGGCCTACCATCCGCCGCTATGCCATCTTCGCGATATGCTGGGCGCTTCGGATGTGGAGCATAGCAACGATCACAATGATGTCAAGGATCTAAGTTTTCGCAACCATCTCAATCAGCTGCATCGCAATCAGCAGGCGACCGCAGCTGCCGCTGCTGCTGCCGCGGTGACCAATGCCAGCACGACGTCGAGTGCCATGGAGGGTCCGAGCGGGCCTAAGCTTGCTACGGAAAATGGCAGTGTCAATGGCATCGCTGCCGATAATATACCCACCAACTCAACGGGGTCCAATACTGCCAGCAGCAATGCGGCCAGTTCGACTACGTCTACGTCCACATGCCACACGCTGACCAAGATGCCTGTGAGCGCGGCAGGAATTGCTGCGCACCAGCAGCCACATCAGGCGGCAGTGATTACGTCGACGGCACCTCACCATCACACGGACAGTAGCCAGCACGACTTTGAGTCTTCGCACGAACCGATGCTGCACACGGACACCTCGAACATGCATTCGCCGCCGCCACGGGATTCACTGCTGCAACAGCACGCGCATCTTGGCCATAATCATCATACCACGGATAGCCAGCTGTCGGCGAGGATGCGCAACTATTCGGAGTCCTCGCACGAAATTGAACACAATAACAACTACAAGTATAAAAACCACATCAAGGAGCGCTTCGTGCACGAGCTACACGACGAGGAGACGAGCAGCGAAACCGCACCGCACCTGCAGAACGACCATTCGCATTTGCATGCACTGTCCGAGCACTCCAAGGACGGCACCGAACCGGAGATAGCGCCCATCATGGCCAAGAAGCGCAAACTGGCCGAGGCGGCGGCAGCCGCAGCAGCTGCCTGCAATGGGAATCTGCCGCTGGACGGGCACAGTGAGACGAGCAGCATTAATCCGTCGCGTCCCATAGGCCTGGTGCGTGACGATAAGCCCTCCTTCAGCTTCAGTGATATTAAGGATATCAAGTCGGAGCTGCACAATACAAATTCCAATTCTAGTCCGCTGCTGGCCAAGCTCAGCGCAGCTGCTGGCGCCCAACTGAGCACGCCGAGCAGCACAACGGCTCCGCTGCCGTCTCGGCATTCGTTCACTGTGCCCATCTTTGCGCTGCACGGCCAGGGCAATTACTATGTGCCACTGAATGTGGACTACAATGCTCTAGTGCCGTACCTCCATGGCGTTGATCTGCTTGAGAAGAACTACACAAGCATGCCCGTGGTGCATCCCATCAACATCAATGTCAACTTTATGCCCAGCTCATCGTCGACATCCTCGCTGTTAGCGGCGGCAGCGGCTGCTGCTGCTGCTGCAGCCGTTGCTGCTGGTAAGCAACAGGGCGTGGTTGCTACAGGCACTGGGCCATTGAGTGCCAGCTCCGCAGCAGCAGCTGCGGCTGTGGCCAAGGCCAAGTTGGAGCAGGCCATGAGCAACAGCTGGTAAGCTGCATCAATGGAAGAGAACAAGTCTACCTCACTACTTCTGTGAATAATCATCAAATGATTGATTCCTACTTTTGTGCGAAATTCAAGCTGTTGGGAGTCGACTTGGAAACAACAGTATAAACACACACATACGCATACACATACACACACACCTACCCACACACATACACAATTATTTTTCTGTACATATAAGACGATGCAACCCGTGGACATTAGGCAACCCAGTTCGAAACTGGGCGCTTTTGATTGATTCCATGAGCAGAGTCTACATTCAAATGAGTCAACAAAATGCAAACTGAAAAGATCTGGAAAGAACTCTATAAATGTTTAAGATAAATACACACATAGACAAACACAACATTGAGATGTGCATGTCTGATGCCAAGAACCAGCCCACGTTAAAAAAACTATAATGTGAATTAAATGTATTTTTAGATGTGTAACACTTTTTGCAACTATAATAAGCGTTGTGGTTTCAAATCGGGCTTAAAGTGCGTTTTTTTTTAAATAAATAAATATTCGTAAAGCACTAGTCAAATCAACATTTAAGAAAAAAACAAAAAATTAAAAACAAAAAACAGTGGAAAATCGTTGATGTGTACATATTGATATCTTCTTACAAATTAAACACAACTTCTCTTAAGTTTGATGAGCTAGATTAAAAATTATGTATTTAAGTGTTTTTTTTTTTTAACTCTTGATCGAAGCTAGGAAAGCAGTTCAATTTTGTTAAAGTTTATACCAAATTTCATTTTCGAAATTGGGTTTATTTCGATGAACTTGTAAATTTCTGGTTCGTTGCTGTTATCGTCATTAGTTTTAATAATTCTAAGTTTCCATCATTGTGACATGTTAAATTACCTTCAAATTCTAACATCTATGTAAAGAAATAACAATATACAAAAAAGAAAAAAAAAAGAAAAAAATAAAACAAATTAAAATCAAAATATTTTGGAAAAATATTTGCTGCTTATAAACTTAAAGTTTATGCACAATATATATTCATGTGTTAGGGATTTTAATAATATGATTATTACGTTTACTACAGTACAATTAATATAAATTAACTACGTTACCGTTTAATATATTTTATATATATATATATATATGTATATATATGTATCTATACCTATGTAATAAAGTTGACAAAATTTATATTTTTTTATTGCGTTTTCTTTTACACTGAACGAAGCGATTTGTCTACAATACAAAAAAGATTTATTTAGATATTAAAACTAAAATAATGAACTGCATTTAAATAAGTTTTAAAATAAAAGAAATCGTCAACAGGCAGTCAGTCTGGATTATGTTGAGTAGGTAATATGAATTAGTATGAATTGGCAATATTATTATATTTCATATTATTATTAAAAAATAATATATACTTAAAATTATATTATTTTTTATAGCTTACAGTTTGAAATAATGTAAGTATGGCATTTTTGGCATTTACCTTTTCACGATTATTATATATTGAATTTGTTTTAAATATTGAGATTAATATTATTGTAGTATTTATATAATATAATATACATATGTAGTAATGGCCGATTTGAGCTTCAATCTAAAGCTATTTTGAAGTGGAAAAATTCCAGGTTCAGTAAAGAAACTAACTCTAAAATTCACTAAAATGCGATTATATATGGCTAGATTAATATTGTTGTAGTATTTATATAATATAATATACATATGTAGTAATGGCCGATTTGAGCTTCAATCTAAAGCTATTTTGAAGTGGAAAAATTCCAGGTTCAGTAAAGAAACTAACTCTTAAATTCACTAAAATGCGATTATATATGGCTAGTAATGATGTTTTCCTGTGGTTGGAAATTGCTGGCATACCTTATGGGCAGAATATTGACAGTTATTGAATGTTTCTTGACTTTGTATTTTATTTTTTCATAGCATTAATAGTCTTAATATATAAATACACCTTGTTAGTCACTCTTTATTGTCGATTACATATTTAAAGTATTGGTCTTTGACTGGTGCTTGGATACTCGGTAATCAAGAGAAATTAATTATTTAAAAATGTTATTCATACATATCTCGATAAAGTTATTTATATTTTGTTAATATTACTAATATTTACTGCGTACCTTTATGTTAAGTAAAGCTAAAGCTTGAATTATTTAGTTATTTGAAATCATTGGACGCGGTTGAGTTTCTTTTGTTGCCGTTTCCCAAGTCGTATTATTGCATATTTCAGAGAATTTCAGAATGAGATTTATTGTTGTCGTGCTCGGCGTTCTTATAGCGCAGATATCAGGTGATATTCCCGGTTGCGATTATTTCGATACAATCGATCTGTCGAATAGCACACAATTAGCGAACGGGTCATATGTGTTTAAGGACATAATAATACCAAGCGAAAAAACAGGAGAGTACGGATATAAGATTAAGTTTGATGGTACAATTGAAGAAATTTCAAAACACATACGGGGATGTATATGTCATATGATTTCATGTGTTCGTTTTTGCTGTGATCCCCAGCAGGAGCTGGCTAAAGAAAAGGATGAATGTGTTGGAAATATTCCGAATTACAATCCTCTAGTCAAAGTAGATAGATATTGTAACAAGATAACTAGATATTGTAACTAGATATTGTAAACAAGTTTGCAGTACAACTTTTCGGGATACCCTGTGAAAACCATTTTAGTCTCGATGCGGATAATAATCTGGATGAAAACTGGATATTATATGAGGTTTGATATATCACTCATTGATTGAGTATTATATTTTATTATTTACACCTATCAGAATGGACATTTGTATAGACAAAGTGATGGCAAAAATTTCGGGAAACAGTACTACTGTATGCAGCCACAGAAATTAATGGATGGTCGATATAAAATAATTCCGCATCAATGCAATGAGCTGCCGGACAACACCGATGCATATAGTAAGATAGTTGATTAATTCATGACATTTATTTTGATTGTAATTCTTTACAGTTCAGGCAGTATCTATAGTCTGTATGCTCCTTACAATTGCTGCACATTTTTCCATGCCGGACTTTCGCTCTCCCCACAAGCAATTCAGCATCTGTTTCTTCATCAGTCTAACACTGAGCTTCTCATTACTTCGTATTGAGACTTTTCTGCGAAAACATATGATACTTGAGGCCTGTTACCTATTCGGTATGTTTTATGATCTCAAATAAATGTGGTGCCCAGATGTTTCAAATTTCAAATTCAAACTTTTCAGCATGCATTAGCTACTATGCGGTGATGTGCACATTTCTCTGGCTATTGATTATTAACTACAATTCGTGGCAAGCGGTCAAGGAATATGGCACGTTAAAAGTGAGCGTCAAGAAGCGTCATTGGTTCGTCTGGATGACTGCTATGCTGTTACTTCTGATTACGATTTCGATCGACTTCATTATGAAGAACATTGACGAAGATAGATTCGCCGAATGGAGACCTGGATTTACCCTATACTCTTGTTGGGTGAACAGTATGACATATTAATCATTTATAATAATAACAAATAAGAATTTAAATATGTTTATACTCATTCATAAAGTGGAAGAACATATCTGTTTGTCTGTGGGAAGCTTGAGTCACGTCCGCTAGTCCTGAAATATTTGATCAAATATCTCAAAATTAAATCAATTAGTTAGAAGCTTAAAATTGGAGCTCAATTGAGTTATCATTCATATCATTTATAAATAGCGGAAGACAGCGCTATTTATTAATGTTTGGCCAGGGAAACATTTCATCTTGATTAGTTCAAAATTTACCGCATAAGCTACTGTTGGCATCCTCGATTGAGGGCGTGACAAATAAAAAAAAAACTCTATCTTTTAATGCTTTGAGACGAGAGTTACAAATAGGGATTTAACGGCATAATGGTTTTCTGAACAGGCAAAAGGAGGCGTGGCAGTTAGCAGAGCGCGTCGAATGATTGGTATACCAGCTTTTCGAAGGGTTCAGATTATTTCTTAGTCGAGCAGTCTTGATTGGAGCACTCCTACTTGATTCTATTTGTTCTCAAGACGTCATCTCAACTTCAGCCTGTTAAAAACCAATTACATTTTTTAAATCAATTTTGTTACCGACATACCGAATTATGTTCTTATTTTTTAGCCGAGTATTGGTCTGCAATGATATTTTATCATGGACCTATGTTAGTTATCCTGCTTGTTAATATAGGCCTTTTTGTTCGGACTGCTTGGTCAATATATAAGGAGAACAAGGCGAATCGAGCTATATGGAAGCAATCCGAAAACATACAAAAATTAAAGAATCGTGCTAAGTAAGTGATACGAATCTTCTTTTAAAATAATATATTCAATAATATAATTTTTATAGTTTCAAAATGTTTTTTCAACTTTTCATCATTTCTGGCGTCGTTTGGCTACTTGAAGTGGTATCGTATCTTTCGAATCTCATTGATTCTCAATTGAATATGACGTGGATTGAAATACCAACTTCATCTCAGGGAATCGTCATCTTCCTTGTGACTATCCTTAAAAAGGACATGCTCAAATCAATATCTAAAAGGTATTAGCATTATTATTATTATTATTATTATTATTATTATTATTATTATTATTATATATTCAACAGAATTGCTGAAGCTAGACGGAAAAAAAAGTCTACTGTTGTTGTAACTAAAACTGATCTAGAAGTTAATAATGCTAATTGAAAAGAGTCATATGTATATTCAAGAATTATTAAACTGGCCTCCAATACCATCTCTAAATAAATTAATTGTGAATGAGTTTGGATTACAAAGTTGTGGATCAATTCAGATCAAATAAAATATAATATATTTATATGCAAATTTTTATTCCAAAAACTAATGTAAAATATCAATTAGCACATAAGGAAGTCTGACAAGATTTCCAAAAATAAGTTTAAATTTTGATTAAAGGTTTGATTTAATTTTAATTTGTTGTTTATTAATTTTTTTAAAATAAATAATTATAAGTAACGAATTTTAAGCGACCGAATATGTTCTATAATGACTTATATTTATATGGAATACGCTTTTATAAAACATTTATTTATATTAGTGCTCTATCCATTAATATAAATATAATAAATATGTGTATCTAAACTGATGTATCGCTATATATATAATGCATAATTAGAAATAGAAATAACCATAAATGTTAATCTAATTGAAGTCACCTTTTGCTATTATTTGCTTTAAAAAGGCTATCAGGAAACATTTAAAATACTTAAATATATTTATAGTTTATTGGCTTTTTATCGGACCCAGTCCCATGCGGAACATAAATTGAGTAAGAAATTTACAAAGGTTCTGGCTGATTAATCAGTCATAAGTCAAGTATGTGCAAAATAATGTAACTACATTTCAGTTTAATTCCGTGGATCAAAGCTCAAACATCAAAGCGAATAATTATATTTACACCAGTTGACATTTTATTTGCCAAGTTGCTGTGAGTGATGCTGTCAACTGCATGGAACCTAAATTTTACCTAAGTTTCGTGAAATATAATTTTGAAAATGAGGATTGTAGTGTTTGGTGTTGGCTTACTATGTGCCCTCGTGGCTGAAATAGCCGGAGATATTCCCGATTGCAATTATTTCGATACTGTCGATTTATCCAATAGCCTGAAGCTTGACAATGGATCATATCAGTACGAGGATATTTTAATACCTAAAGAGAAAGTCGGCCAATACAAGTATCAGATCTTATTTGGTGGCGAAGAGGAGATCGTGTCCGAACACACGAGGGGCTGTGCCTGTCAAATACGATCATGTGTTCGCTTCTGTTGTCATCCCCAAAAGTTCCTTGATCAAGAAGGACGCTGTGTTGATTTTACTGTCAGCTTAAACTACAGCTCCTTACTGAATATAACAATGGACGATGGACAGGAGATGCAGAAAGATTTCATGGAATTTATAGTACAAAGGCATTTGCCTGTGCCTTGTCGGAATCCCTTGATTCTGGACCCCACCAATGAAAATCACGGCTGGACGTTGTTTGAGGTGAAAGTATTCTATAAACTCTTCATTCAAAACCTTTTTTAAAAAACTATTTTGTTTTTCATTGATTAGAACGGTACGTTATTTCGACATTACGATGCCACCAGCTTATCTAAGCGTGATTATTGCCTTCAACCAATTCTGCAATCGGATAATCAACTCATCCTATTACCTCACCATTGCATGGAACCTATTGACAGAACCAATGCCTACAGTAAGATGAATCGTATTTGTAATACTTGCATTGCAGTTCGTATGAGTATGTTGAAATTCGGAATAGAAACTGTTATCATTTTCCCCGATATGCGAAATATTAAGTTTGCAATAATTATAGATGCTAATAGGGTGCAAATCAGAAAAAATTATATACAATATAAAATACATTTTATTTGTTGTCATTAATTTGATTAATTTCATTTTCAGTTCAAATAGTATCAATATGCTTCATGATTATAATAATCATTGCCTACCTGATGCTGCCCATTTTCAATTCCATCCATGGCAACTGCTGTACCTGCTACTTCAGTTGCCTTACGATGAGCTTTGTGATGGTTAATATCATGGTCTTCGAATGGATAGATGTCAGTGATGGCATCGTTTGCAAGCTCTTTGGCTATGCTGGATATTATGTCGTCATGGCAACGTTCTGTTGGCTTTCGGTAATAAATTATAATCTATGGAAAACATTCAGCAACATTGGCGTAAGTCGCAAGGCCCGCTTCTTGAGGTACAACTTCACCGTTTGGAGCGTCGCTGCCGTCTTACTGCTAGTTACATTTCTAATCGATTATTTTTATGAATTTATGAGCATTCCGATCGATTTGATACCCGGTATTGGTCTATCCACGTGCTGGATTGATAGTAAGAATATTGCGTATACATTCATTTCACTATAAAATCATTTATCTTAACTACACTTTGCAGCCGTTACCTGGTCGGCCATGATCTATTTCTTTGGACCACTGCTCCTGCTGCTTCTATGCAATATTACACTTTTTGTGAAAACGACAAAGCGAATTTTTGTGCAAAACAGGAAAAACAGACGCCAGCTAAAATTATTGGAGTGCCAACGTAACTTAAGAAATTTGACTAAGTAAGCTCTATTGCCGTTTTAATATCATATAAATTTGCATTTTTAATTTCTTTTCTTTAGTTTCAAAATGTTCTTTCGGCTATTCATAATTGTGGGCGTGATCTGGATTCTTGAAATATCGTCTTATTTACTTCAATTTACTGCTGTAAATCGAATGTGGATCAGAGCTCTTGATTCACTTACTTCTGGACAAGGTGTGATTCTGTTTATAGTAACTCTTTTAAAGAAGGATGTGTTAAATGATATAGTGGACAGGTGAGTTTTTTTTTTAGTCATGAATTGTACTAAGCTTCATATATTTCCATAGATTTAGACACAAACGGAAACAATCTGATTTCCCAACCAGGTCAAATTCCTCTCAAGTTCCAATGACGGAAGTATCGTTGCTGCCAAAAAGTACCCGATCATTATCAAATTAAAAAAAAAAAATAATAATAATAAAAATAATATAAGTACTTTAAGAGAAATATTACTATCATGAGAGAAAATAAATTTTCCAATTGATTGTACTTTTAATAAAACAATTTATATATAATATATTTTTAAAGGAAATATATTTTATTTTTGAATATAGGTTGTCATGAACTTAGCGTTGTATTGGCTGTATAACCGCCACAAAATATTACTCACTCAAGTTTGAATTATAAGATTATTCAATTTGTATATTGACGCCAATCTTTAGGAGATGCGCAAATAACTAGAACCGTTCTTTACGTGTTCCTAACTAATTTTTATGTAGAATGTAGTATTATATGAAATATCAAAAGTATATTAATATATACATAGGCGTTATCGTATGTATGCCGTATAACTAACTACGATTCGTAGTTGAATTAAACGACTTCAGTCAAAACTAGGACGCATTATAACATTTTTTAAAAGCGTTTCGTTGCACTAATAAGAGTAAAACTATTTTAAAATTAAATACAGCACAATTATAAAGTTTTGAAAACTGAACTAGATGCACTTGCACGTGGCGAGGATTACGACACAACTGAACTATTCGTATCTACGTTCGTCGTAGCAATGAATAGGTTTCAGCTGATTAGACCACTTCGTTATTCGTACGTTTCAGATGAAACTCAACCATGTTGTCCAAATCGCAAATAGATGACTTGGACTTCTTTATGTCTGCATTTAGAACTCTCAAATTCGAGGTATAATCAGGGAGTCGGTTCAAGCTGTCTGCCATTTCCTTTGCCATCTGCCTGGCCACCTGAGCAAAGGTTAAACGAGTTTTTCCCAGTCGTCGTAGTGGGCTAAACAGTTCGTGCATCTCCTTGAGTTCGCCATAGTCTAATACTTGCCATTGTCCACTCTCCATATTCCATGTGAAAAGAATACGGCACTCGTACTGCCTATTGTGGAAGACACATCCCATGCGTCCCGTGCAGTACAAGCAATTGATTGGAGATGTTGGCATTTGATCTCGTGCTGAGAACTGTGCCATTAGCATGCAGCTAATGGTCTGACTGAGTGGGCACACATTGATGAACTCGTATGCCCAGTCATAAAATACATTGTAGATCTTCTGATGCTTTTGACAAAGCATGCTTATCACATAATAGGTGAAAGTCTCAAGATCAAAGGAGTGTTGCGTGATAACCACACTGCTGCATCGCAAGCGTTGATACGATGCTTGCGAAATCATTTGCATTTCCGAGTAACAAGAGCCATGCACCTCCATGGGAAGCGAGGTGTGATAACCTGGTGAGATGCAGTCATCTGGGTGTGAGAATATGAGAATGAGAATATTAATTTTTGTTTACCACTCTTAAGTTTTATATTATATAATAGATTATGGCTTACCCTCCTCACTAGTGATCACTGAGGTGGCATCGTCTTCATCTACATAGCGACGTCGCAGCTTCTTGGTGCACACCGGCTTCTCCGGCATAACTCCACCCTGAACTGGCATTTCCACAATGCGTTGCTCATCACGTCGCGGCGATAAAAATGACAAGCCTGCGCTTGGTGACATCGATCCTCCGATTTCGAAGCGTTTTGCCATAGATACCTGTAATGGCGATAATGCACCCAAAGGCCCAACGGGCTTATAACTGAGCATCTGTTGGGTCGCCTGAGACAATGGCGGGGACTTTTGATTGTAAATTTGAGCAGCTACTGTGGCTGCATTTGCATTACGGCTGGGCGACCGCATTAAATTCGAACTAGAAGGCGGCGAACGAAATCCCAAGTGCAAAGGCGGTGGCGGAGTATGTGAAGGCTGCGTCGGATGTGGAGAGGATGAGGGTGAAGCACAAGGAGAGTTGTGAAAATAATGTGCCGTTGGCGAAAATCGATGCAAACTACGTTGAGCGGTTGAGCTGGCAGCCGATGGACTAAACGTCGTTCGTCCTGCCGAACGTATCTTAGTGAACGGGATGATATTTTCAGAGTTATCCTCCGAGAACTCGTATTTTTTGTCAGCCAGCCGGCGTTTCCGAAATATGGAAATCTTCTCACACTTTTCGTTATCTTCGGAAAACTCGTACGCGTTTGATTTATCCGTCATTGAACTCGCAGTCGATGTGTGCTGTGAAGAATATATTATTTAATAATATTGAAAATGCATCAATCGCATTATATTCTTACTTGCATATCAATAGTAGTTATACCATTGCGATACGATTTAGTGACAATGCGCTGATTGCGTCTCCTCGATTGGCTGGAATCATTGGTGCCAACTGCATTTTGCATCACCACTGGCAAGCTGGTCTCCAACAGGGTCATGCTGGACGATGCCAAGGCGTTGCCACAGTTCGAGGAGAAAATTAACTTTTCATAAATGTTGCTATTGTGCTCTGTGCTGGTGCGCTGTTGAGTTTCGTTGATGTTGTTATTATTGTTACTGTTGTTATTGTTGCGCTGAGTATGATCAGTTTCAATATCACTGAAGTCCGCAATGATGCGAGCTACCACACTGTGCTCGCTGTCCGCCTCGGAGCCAGTAAATGGCACAGAGCAGCGATCCTCCTCATTGGGTAGCGGAGTACGGGGCAGAAACAAGGTGTGTTGGGTGCAGGGCAGGTTAAAGTTTTGCTGTGGCAAGCTACTGCTGCTGGGTACGACCGGCGTGTCCACATCGATGCGCAGCATGTGCATGAATCCATTCGAGATGATGAGAATGCGTTCGGGGCAAAGCAGATTTATTGTCGGATCGAAACGGGGATCCGTTTCGGTCGAGGAATACTTTGTGTGCACTGTCAAATGACAACTGAGACAGTGTGCGTTGTAAAAGGAATCTGAACATATATAAAATTGATTATTTGCATAATTTTGTGACTATTATGATTATATGATATTTACATGGACCGTCATCGCAAAGTTTTTTGCACTCCAAACAACCAAGTTTAGGAACTTTGACATATGTTATATAGCTTTCTTCGCTCTCCTCCGTTGCCGCGCCGTGTACAATCAGTATTTGTTTGTCCGCATTCTTCCACTGCGTCATAGTGACCGATTTAAGATTATCGACCACATGATCATCGAATAGACGGCGCGAGAAAAAATATCGCAGTTTCTTGTGCGGTTGGAAGAGCCAGAAGTAAAGACTATAGCAGAAGAAAAGAAGTTGAATATGGCTGTGAGATTATACTTGCATACAGTTCGCATTGCTTACGTGTATTTGTAGCCTACATTAAAAGAGTAATGGTTGAGCGAAGTGTTGTCGTTGCATACAACTCGATGGCTGATCATGTACTGGCCGCAGGCAGTAAGGCCCATGAATATGTGCCTGTAAGAAATTAACATAGAGCGAGTCTTGAGATTTAAGACTGAAACTGCCTTCTTCCCTCCTAGAGTGTGCTTACCCATCCAACGCATTGCTGGCCAATACGTCCTTGAGATATAGTTTTAACCTATTTGGCACCTGTTCATATGGAAGTTTCTGTTTTTGGCCTGCTCGAGATCGACCTGAGAAAAATCCTGTGCGCTGTTCATATATATAATTTCATCAATACGAAAGCAATTTGTTAGCCCGCTATAGATATTTATATTTATAAAGCTCTCAACCCATACATACCTCTCTGTCGTACAACATTTGTACCAAGTTTCGCGTTCGCGATTCTGGCTGTAATATATGGTTGTGCGAATTGGTCGGCTCTTCGGCCTCATCAGAACTATCCACCATGGACATGTCATCGTCATCTGAGGATACTCCCGACAATGACTCCACGTAATTTTGGTAATCAGTCTCCATTGCCTCACAGACTCGAATATCAGACTTAATTTTTTTTACCGACTACGGCAACAACGGGCTGACAACATAGAAATCGAAAAGCAGTTTAAGCACAGGATTTAGCGACGGCTGTGACGCGCCGCCACTCTCATGGAGTCCCGTTTGCTTTTCTTGCACAGTCTTTTTTAAATAAACTTTTACATTGGAAGCGAACAATTTTTCGTTTATTCAGTTTATGCAGTTTGTGGATAGTAATGGTGGCGGCTAGCCGATAAGTGTGCACCCATCGTTTTTGACTTATCGATAAATGTACAAGTAATTGGGTTTGGCTATCTGGCAACGCCAATTCGTCAAAATTCTATTTTCAAAATATAATAATTAACACAAACTTAGCTGAATTGTATACTTGATGTTTAATTAAATACAATAAATAAATAATTTATAATTTGGCATTTCTAATTTCCAGTGCTCATTTTAATAGTATAATTTTGTGATGTTTTATCTGCACCTGGTGCTGCTGCCTCGCGCATATTCTGCTTTTCCCGCACAATATGAAACGGCATTGGAATCTCTGCGGCGGGTTCAACGCCTAGTCCAGAACTCACTGTTGGCGGCTGTGGAAGGGGTGGCTCTTCATTTGTTTTGTTGAATATTACCCAATTGTCCGGTCTATAAATATATTTAGAATTTTACCTGCATTAATTCTATTACAGGTCAGGCTTGACTTACCTGTCTGGTTTTGTCAACACGGTAATCGGGGCAAAGGCCACATTGGTCAATTGCTGAACAATTGCACTAGCTCCTGCTGATCGCTCGTCATAGTCCTCGGCATCGGCTAAGATGCTACTGCCCAGCTGTTTGCCTACGCTGTCCGTAAAAACTGTAATTTTGCTATTGGATGTGCTACGGCTGGAGGTGCTCAGCATTGGCTTGGGCATTTCTGTCACGTACGTTGTCTGTGTTTTGTTCTCTAGTATGGGAAATACGAAGTTATCGTCCAGGTAAGTCGTGTTCAGAGTAGTTGCAGTCGAGTTTTTCGACGTCTCGTTATTTTCCTTATTATTGTCATGAGATGCAGTCAGTTTATCTATCGGCTTGCTTCCTTTAGAAAAGTCAATAATTTTGCTTAATTCGTCATCGTCGTAAGCGTAATCGTCAGTGCTATCGTGCGTAATGTCATCTGTAGTGATATTGCTTAAAGTGCGACTCAAGGAATCGTATTCTTTAATAATGTCTAGTTTGTGATCTGTACTCGAAACTTCGTTTATGTTACTCCCTAAGTCCTTCAGTTCCTGTGTACGTGCATAGTAAGTTTGTGTCTGTGTCAGTGGTCGATGACCCGCTACAGAGCCGCTGGAGAAAGGACTCTGATTTTGTGTTAGCTCACGATCGTAATAAAGTTCGCTGTGGCCCTGTTGGTAGTCTGGTTTGTAAGGCGACTGTGAGGCGAAGCCGTAGCTGCCACCCAAGCTCTGCGGACGTGGGTAGGAGCTAAAAACTGGATTATTATCCGGACGAGGACGTATATTAAAGCTAAATATGCTGTCTGCACCATTCGCACTGGCCACACCAGAAATGCTGCCATAGTTCCCAGCACTAACGGCCGAACTAGTTGCATGCAAATAATTATTTTGTAGATTTCCCCCAATTTGCGAACTGCTCGATGTTGAATGAGTTTGTGACAGAGGTGGGCGTGGAGCATAATGTACCGGGCTGGCTATGCTGTGAGAGCTGCTGATGGGACTATTTATTATATGAGTCTCCTGATAGGGTCGCTCTTGATGGATCGATGAAATTGGACTAGGCGCATGTGGTGCTTGTGTTGGTTGTCTGTTGGCATTCGGATTAAATGTGTTGGTGGCAAAATTTAAAAAGTTTTGAAAAATATTCGGTGCGCGGGTTGTGGTACGTTTTTCATCATTGTCGTTCAAATAGATTATTGTCGGCGGCTTTGTTTTTTGTAACTGCGGGATGGTGTCCCTATGCGTGTTATAATAACCGTAACTAGGTGTTGTACTGGCATAGTCCAAAAACTGAGGAGCGTAGCTATTTTCGTAGTTGTTGTAGGGTCTGTAAATAGTCGATGTCGTGTAGTCAGTATACTCTGCAGTAAGGGGTCTTGTGACTGGACTTTTGTTCGTCTGTCGTATATTAATCTCAATTTCGTATTGGTCGTTTGTGTTGGGTCCATTCACAACTACTTTCTGAGGGTAGAGAGGTCTACTTTGGTAATGGCTGCGCAGTTCCACTCCCCGTTTTGTTGTCTTGGAAATTTTGGAGGATTTTGTTGTACGACTACGGGGATTGCTTGGCGTTGTCTTCGATTTTGTCTTTGTCGGTGTCGTATGATTATGTTGTCCGTGCAAGAGTTTAGTGTCAGGTGCGACGTCCGCTTTGTTCGTTTTTTTCACTTGACGCTGCACGCGTTTTACATTGCTAAGGTCTGCAGGGTTTTGTTTTAGTGGATCAAGTGCGTCGCCTTCGTTAATGTCTTGTGCTGTTCTTTCAGTTGTAATTTCCGATTGGTCAGTAGTCACAGTCGTGTCGGACTCCAAGTTCATTTCCTGTACATTGTCGATGTCTCGGAATTCTGGTAGTTCTGTATTCTGCAGTTCTCTGTCTTTTTCTGTGGTCTCTATTTCGTCATTTGTCTTTGCCGATGATGTTATATTACCATCGCCGGCGCTGCGTAGCTCAAGGGGTATATTATTTATAATCACTGTGCGCTTCGGACTTGAAGCTACAGGTTTTCTAACGTTTACGTTCTTTATGTTAATAGTGATTTTGGGAGATTTGTCTAACTTATTGTTAACTCCCCGGGTTGGGGTTGGATTTCTATTGTTGTTGTTTCCTGTCTTCGTCTTGGTAACGGTCAACGTCTTCCGTTTAAGGTCAAGTTTGTCGTTTATCTTGCTTATATTTGCGTTCGTCGGTCGGAGGAAGCCTGTCGCCGAGTTGGCGCTAAAGTCAACATGAGGCTGCATTGGCTTCACACGGTTCGAAAATACTGCCTTATCTTCCTTAACAATTGGCATGATACCCATTTCATTTTGAGATAATTCCGTTTGTACGATGTTAAAAACGTGTTCGGGCTGCGACTTGGCCGGCAAGAATGGATCCTGCTCTAGCCAAGGGCTTAAATCAATGGATCCTAGTATGCCAGTGCCGCAACTCTGACGTTCGTTGTCTGTAAACTCAGCGGGTATGAAAATATGTGGTTGGAAAGTCCCGCCGCCCACTGCTCGGCATAAGACTTGTGCCAGAGAGACTCTTCTGAGCGAATGGAGCTGAGCTGGTGTAAAGGAACTCTCGAAACCGCCATTCTCATACCAGAAACGATCACCACGTCGCGAGTTGCTAAACTGCTGTGCTATGATGCATGCAAAAGTTGGGCCCACCAGTCCGCCTATTACAGGCCTTTCCGCAATGCCGCCAACAAAGAGATCAATGTCGTGAACGCTGCGATAAGCGTGTCCAATTCGCTTCGCTGACTCTGGACCGACCACATTAGCTATGGCAGAGATAAATGGAGAGAAATCAGGAGTAAATAAGCTGAATGACAAAGTGGGGAACAACATTACCGAATTCATCCCAGCTCTGAATCGGGCTGAGACCACAAGGAACTCGCCACGCAGTGTATGGAGCTAAGCCGTGATCACGCCCACGCTGGATATTGATGGCAGCCAGGTCAAGACCAAAGGGAAATCCCGGTGTTTGGAACAAATGATTGGTCAGCTCGGGCGTAATGAACTCGTCTCGCTTGAGCGCTCGTTGGGATGCCAGTCCGCGTAGCAGGCGATGCAGTGACCCCGCAGTTCCAATGTCTCCAATCTGAAACTCCTCATGCAAGCTAACATCTGCAGATTGAATTCAATTAGATTACCTAAAATCATATATATTGATCATTAGGACTAACTGTTGTTGATCACGTTGTGATGGCGATCGCAGCGCATGTACGAATTCTGGACTAGGGAGTGGCCAAATCGAAATGCTGCTGAGGAGAATGCATTGGCCACAGTCGGATTGACCTTTGGATCGTAGCCCTCATAGTAGCCGGTACTCATGAGCTGCAAGTCGAACAGCTTGCACACCTCTTGGCCCAGTACAACTGGCAGAAACTCTCGATATGTGATGTGCTGAAACATGGCGCCGATAATACGGCGCGTCTCCTGGTAGATCTTCTCGTCGCTCCAGTGTGGATTCAGCTCACTCAGCTCCATGGCAATGCGATTGTGCTCGCCCACCCACACATGGTGCATGGCCAGCAGACCAGGCTGCTCGCCACTGCGTCCGTCGCCAGCTCTGATGCATTGCGTCGCAATGGCTCCGCGTTGACACACATCTTCGGCCGGATTGCCGCGGCCGTATATCAGCAGTCCGTTACGAAAAATGCGTGCATTATCCGAGGATTTCGCACTGTTTGAGTAAATCGGTGAGGCATCGATATAGGATGTGGCCTGATTGGTTTGCTCTCGCCAGGACAAAACACAGTCGCGTCTTTGAGCCGGCGCGGAACGCAGAAACTCCAGACAGCGAACCTTAAGAGGCGACAGCCAGGGATCATCCAGTGGTACCTTGATGGGAAAGCACGACGGATGAAAGTCCTTGCCCCCACAGCAGCTGGGTATGGAGCCATTAATCGAACTAGAACAAAAACCAAAATCGAAGCTAAATTTAGCATTCTAACTTACACTCACATTTCTTACCGTGGCTGCGCTGTGGAGGTCATGTCGTGATCCAGCATTTGGCCCCATTGCGCTATCATTAGAGTCAAAGGTGCTTCGCCTTCCCTTGCTCCATGCACCAGGAGGCTAACAAATCGCGATGAGGACAAAGTGCTGCCATCTGTAGAGCTGCGAACGCTGTCCACGCCATCACCATATTCGGGTGGCAAGAACCGATTAAAGGGCATCTGTGCAGCGCCCCAGCGCGGTCTTCGCTTGTTGTTGCAAGTGCCATCGTGTGTCCGATAGCGTTCCGCTGCCGGCATGCATGGTGGAGGATCCCGAACCGGGCATAGGCCCTCTAGGGCAGTACGACGCAATGAGATTTTGTGTGCATGCGATTGCCGTGCCAGCTCATCGATGTGCTGGAAGCTAAAAGGAGGAGACAATACTTCTGGTTAGCTCATCCCAATCCTTGCCGTGTGGATGTCGCCGACATGGCTATGTTCAAACTTTGTATTCAAGTGCTCACTACAAGCGTTAGCGGCATCTATTTATAAAACGTTCAAGTTGCACGAAGTTGGGAGCTAACATCGACCCAAACGAGTTCGTCGCAAGATGAGGGATCCACCAACAAAATTAAACCAAGTTGCGTTTTCATTGGTCTACTCTGAATTTGTGTGTGTGTGTGTGACTGTGTGTGACTGTGTGTGCCTATACGCTTTGTGGGAAAACGCATACGAAATCAAAACGCCAGCAGCTGACTTTAATTTAGTTGCTCTGGCTTTCCATTTACAGCAAGGTTTCTACTCTTTCTCTGGGGTATAATTAATTAATCATGAACATTGCGATGCTTAGCAGAAGACTCCTAATAGATCATGTAGTTCTTATTAAGAAATAAGATTGTATGTTTTCAAGCGTACAAGATTAATAACAGATAAATTCAGATCAGACAAATAAAAAAATTATATAAAAACTGTTTCAACTTTTTTATTTATAATCTAATCCATTGACTGCCTCTTTGTGTTGTTAAATATATATCTTTAAATAGATTTAAAAAATGTTTTAGCCAACATGAATGTATATATTTTTTAAGGATATAAAAAAGCAAAGAAATTCAAAATTATATATACAAAAAGAACTTTCTGTTGTCTATACTAATATGTTTTATATACATATCCATTTCTGATAAAAGCTCTTTATTTGATATACAACTAGATGCTAGATAAAAAGAAAAAAGAAACAAGCAGACCACATTTTCAATCACCTTAAACATCAATTATAGATCAGTGAAAGTTCGTATATTTTAGATCTTTTAAATCTAGATCTGTTGTTAAACACGAAATAAAGACGTGAAAATAAATCAATATGAAAAAAAGTAACAAAAGAAAAAAACAAAGATATAAAAAAATATTATAAATTGACACAATAAATTTAAAGAATAATATTTCGAAAATTAATCAATTTGTATTAAAAAACTATTTTAAAATAAATGTAAAATGATATTAATAAATTTTAATAGAATAATTTTCATGAAATTTAACCAATAAAAAATTCAATAAAAATTGAACGGCGAAAATTTCAAAAATTTAATTTCAATTCCTTTTGCTTTCGATATGTATTGTAGAAATTTCAAGTATTTGCCACCATTGCATAGAAGGGTATCCTAAAGTCGTCATACTACGCTACACTCAGCGAGGTGAAAGTGAAAAATACCTGCTCTAAAGCTCAGCGTATCACAATTTTCTTATTTTCATTTACTTGATTACCAAGACAAAAAACAGCGCTCATCGCCCTTTACCTTAGACAACGAGCCGTATACGCAATCTCTGATGGACATACATAAATATATGTACATATGTATGTATTTATAAATAAACAGAAATGTAAAGCGCAGTCGCAGCCGCATTTGAAGTTGCGTTCAATGACCTCAGCAGCTTCGCAACAAAACAAATACAAACGAATATATATTTTATATATACATATATAATATGTTGATATGTGTTTGTATGTATGTATATGCCTTTATATGTGTATATTTATGCTTTCATACGCCTTTGGTGCTTGAGGCCGAATTCGTGAGGCTTGAAGAAATCGAAAGTCGCGTCTTGTAGTTTGTATTTGTATTTGTATATGTATATGTATTTGTGTGTGTGTGTGTGTGTTTTTTTTATTTTTATTTATTTGTGTTTGTATCTTTCTTTGGCATAAAAGTGGCCGGCAAACCTTTTGTTGTTATTGTTGCTGCTGTTGTTGTCGTCGCCATTTGATGTAATCAAATTGCGAATGCTGAGACGGATACTGCGACTGCGACTGCGACAGCGACTGAAGCTGAGACTTATTAGGAGGCGGAGGGACAGAGCGACAGAGTTAAATAGGAAAGCGTCATGCGTTTTTCTCCATATTATTTCTAGCGTTTGCCCATAAACAATCTACCCAATGCATATGTGGCTTTATAATTGACGTCGCTCACATTCGCTCGCTTTCTTCTAATTTGGCTAAATAACTGCTTTTGGCAATATTAATGAGTGCGTCAACTCTTGGTCACATCATCACCAATGAGAAGGCAGCAGCTGATATTTAATTGAAGCAAACGGATCGAATATTTCGTAATTTTATTTGGGGCAAACTGATCGAAGAGTAGATACCCTACGAGTTTCAGTAACCGTATAATTTGTAAGAAGAGAGGTAAAGTCGTGGCATCTTTGCTTTTATGGTTTGAATGGCAATTGTTGCCAGCTCATTGGGCAGCGCAGGTGATTCGCAATTACATAAAAGTATTTGGGCAGCTTTGGCTCATTGCACCTGCACACTTGTGTGTGTGTGTGTGTGTGTGTAAGTATTTGTATTTTGTAATTGTATCTGTCTTTAAGTGAAAGTTCTGTTGTAGCTTCACTTTAATGCTGTTTATGTGTGGAAAATTGTACGGATTTTATTTGTATTGATGTTGTTGCTTTGTAGAGCCAGGCCAAGTCAGGCTGACTCGCACCTGAACCCGTTGTGAAAAGTGAAAACGTGCAAACTGGAAAAACTACAGCAGCGAGTGCTATTTCCGTTGCCGTTGTCCAAAGAGGTCATTTACTTTTGCACTGGCCAGCAATCAGCGCTCAGCTCAGCTCAGCTTAGCCACTGGCCCAGCCCTGCCCACCTTTAATTTAGCTTTTGCTATCACACAATTTGGCTTAGCTCCAAAATGGCCGAGCCGGGTCCAGACCGTGACGACGGCGACGCTGCTGCTGCTGGCTTGGCAATTATGTGGCATTTCAATGTCAAAGTGAAAGTTGACTCTCAGCAGCAGTCACGGCAACAGTCGCTGTCGTTGTCGTTGTCGCTAAATGTCGATTTAGATACAATTTAACGGGTGTCTCTGCAGCCGCCCTCTCCCCCTCTCCTCCTGCCTGTGCCATTAACAGCTACTGCTCATATTTCGGAGCACTTTTGTCAGCGCACTTCAACTCCAACTCATTAGCCATGGGTGCCATGGTTGTCATGGAGTCGTAGAACCCGTTAATCAACCGAGAAAGTTACCGCTCTTATGACCAGAGGGTGGGGCACTCCCCACAAGTCATATGCTCAGATTATTGATATATTGTTTTTTCTCTTCTCCTTTTGCATTAGATTCGCTCCAGGCGCAACAACTTTTGCCAACTGTGCGACATGTCAAGAGATGTGGAGTATTCATAATAAACGAATATGAAATAAATTGAATATTGAAGCTAACAGAATTTTCTTTTTGTATATTTACTGCAGGACAATTAGTAAATTTTTGCTGTAATTCTCATCGAAATTCAACATATACATATGTACGAGCATGGTATAATCTATAAAGATTTTCGGTAAGCATTATTAATCAAAAATTCCCTGAAGTCTTTAATTATAGGTATATTGTGATAAAGATGATGAAGTGAGAGTAACAACTAGATCAACTGAATAAAACTTGGTGATGATTAAAATATACTAATAATATATATAATATTTTGAAAAATATATAAATATTTGTGTTACTTTCAAAATTTCCAGTGGGAGTAGGAAATAAATTAAAATGAAAATATTCTGAGACACATTATGAAAGGCCATACGAAATGTATAACAAGAAAAAAGAAAAAATTAGAAACTCATTCACAATGTTAGTTGGAATTCAGTATAGAAGGAATATGCAGCAACTTAACTATTCCATTTAAAAGATCTTGCTCCAAAGCATTGATAGTTGTAGCTTTTGCCAATTTGGCTGATAAATCTGTAGAAGAGGTAGAATAGGTCCACAGTTACTTAATCGTTCAATTTTCAAATTTGGGTTTTCAAAATTGTAGATAATACGCTTTTGGGCCAATTCGTAGAAGAAGTCTAGAGTAAAATTACAAAATTGTTAGACTTACGTTTCAAACATTGGAAATTTCAGGGTATATTAGGAATGCCACGCCCAACTAGAGAAGAAAGAGATTTTCCCGATTTATATATTAGATTCCCAATCTATGAGTGTAAAACTATATCTGAATATATTGGAATTGGTGCAGCATCATGGCTTTCTTTTCAGTGATTTATGTCTTTTCTAATTATTTGTATTTTCCAGTGAAAATTTCTCATTTTCATTGCCAATAACTTTGTGCATGTGGCAAAGCCATATGATCTATTTGTGTATGATGACACCACTCACCCACTCAACCAGCCACCCACACACACACACACACACTTAACCACTGCGGTCAGGAGAACTTACTTGTGACGAAATGCCTTGGTGGCTTCGATGGTTGCATAGGCGGCCATCTCGCGTTGCTCCGACTCTGTATTGGGCGCATTGAAACGGGAGAGCAGTGCGGCTGGATGATTGTCCTGCAGCGTTTGACCTTGAATGCAAACAAAACAAAAAAAAAAAGGACAGAGAAGAGAGATGAGGAATAGTTGCAAATGTAGTTGCAGCAATAAAAGTAGCATATCGCACACCATTAAGCAGCATTTGCGGCTGAATTCTGCCATAGAGGTCGGCCATGGCATTGAGTCCGTGCTGCACGCTCTGCTGCAGCGCCACATCCATCAGAGTGGGACGACGGGAACGTGGTCTCCGTTGGCCTTGGCCGTATGTCAGCTCTGCCGGTATGGTTAATGGCCGAGGTAACTCATGAGTGGGCGGTTTGTTGTCAGCATATCCCACAGCTTTCTCCTGCTCCTGGCCGGCACTCGACTCCGCCATCAGGAGCAGACTCAACAGCAGCGTCAACAGCAGCGCCAACCGCAGCATAACAACTTTGCGCCTCATGTGGCAAGTGCAATGCAGTGCAAAGCCCAGAAGCTGCTAAATCTGTAAAATTACCTCAGTGCCAAGGAAAATCGGAATTTAAGATATTCTCTAACCTGTTACCTGTGCATAAACAAAGGGAAAATAATTATTATACCTTTATTGTTCTCGGTATATACTCTATATATTTTAATATTCTATTTTTCATTTAGTGAGATAGATTAAAGTTTGGAAGTTACAAGAAATTTTATAGAATTAGATGCAGATTTAATTAGAAATATATTTATGATGACTTGTCTTCATGCAACTTAATAAAGGGTATTTTTTAGTCGAGCTATTTCTAGTCGAGCGTTATAGTTTATTGAAATTAACTCTGCGCAAAATTGATGCAGCGAGGAAACCCCACTTTGAATCAATAAAAGCGCAAATTAACTATAATTATTGATGGAGTTACGTGACAGATCAGCAATGTAATGCCAATAGTTATTGTTGTTGTTATTGGCATAGCTATAGATGTGGCTGATATTGTGACAAATTACATCAGCCACTTACAAAATGTATTATTGTGTGGAAATGCAGGCCAGTTTATTATTTATTTAATACTTATTTTGTGCATTCGACGTAAGCTAACTATGTTTAAACGATTCCTTTGAATTTGTATTAATATTCACATATATAAATATATATTTATATATATTCATATGATTGTGTTTGCCAATAATTTAGATTCAATTCAATTTAATTTATATTCTAAAAATTTAAATTTCATTTCAACTTTCGAAACATTTTCCTGTCTACATATAATATATATTGAATCGCCGAGTCAAATTGTACAGTTTATGCATAAGATCCCATATAGTCTATATTTCACTATAATTCACTGATAGATATGTGGAGAAGTACCAATATTGTAAATGGGAAAAGACATTTGTAGTTATTTATTTATTGCTAAGCGTCCACAGTGATTTGTCTGTAAAATATTGGAATTCAGCAAGTCAACATAGTGTCACGTTTACCTTTAATGCGCTCTATCGCAAAAGCCGTGTAATATACGGTTTTTTCCGATGCGTCATGTCATTAGTATATAGTAAATAAAAAGTATGCATGTTTATAGGAATAAACATACTATAACTCTACTATAATTCCAAATTCAAATTCTGTTTTAATATAACTTTACTAAAGTCTCTGCATCATCACTTTGTTAGCTGAGCGTATAGAAGATTATTATCTCAACTGAAATCAAAATAGATACATAAGAAGATACTATATATATATACTATATTGAATGTAAATTACTGTTGAGTTCCCTTGCTGATACAGATAGATAATATCCATTGCATCAGAGCAGCTCAATAGACTATATCTGTGTGTGTATAGCATAAACGACTTAAGCAGTTGTTGCCATCGACTGCAACATTCTAGAAAAGGTCAGATGCCAGTTAAAGTATGAAATCGCATCAATGTCCCTGAGAAACATTGATGTATGTGCATAAATAAAATGTGACATGTATGTATGTATAATCAACATTAATTTATATTTTATTTACGTCCACGTCCCTTGTGCAAGTGTCAAGGTAAGACATTTTTCGTAGAATTTCATAATTATTTCTACATAGCCATTTTGCTAATATGCTTGATATAGAGATTGTATAATAGAGACTATCTAGAAACATATTATTATATGTATAATATAAATAATATATGAGAATGTATAATAGCCTATAACAAGAATGTTTGCATATAAAATAAATTGTATTTAATAATAAATATAATAGTTTAATAAAAATGAACATGTTTTGATAATTGAATTATTAAAATGTAAATATTATTAATTTGATTCCTAATTTAAAAATTATATTTTTATATAATATAGATAATATACTAATTTAAATGTGTTCACATTTTATTTTTTTTATAAAATAATTTTTGATTTTTTTTAAACTGCATTTTAATTTACTTTTTGGGCTTTAATGCAAAAGGCCAATATTTTGCATAAGGCGATTCTTTGTCTACGACAGCGGCCTTGCAGCAGTTGAATCAGCTAGGAAATTGGTTGGCTTAGAGAGGCATTTGGCGGCGAGAGTCGAAACGATTTGTTCGAATGGTTTGGGACACGCTCACTTAGCCAACTGTGGCAAGTTGGCCATTTGCCGGCGTAATCAATGTTCATGATATTTTAGCAAGAGAGAGAGAGATAGTGAGAGAGAGAGAGAGGGGGAGAAAAAAAACGGAAATTGATATTGAATACCTTTAATTCAATTTGCAGCCAAATTGATTAACACCTGCTGCAATTAAATAGCGGTAAATTTTGCTTTAATCACTTTTGCTAGCTGCTTCTGTGTCATGAACGGGCGACGACAGATATTCACTGGATCAATGCGCGTTGTGATTGTTGTTTGTGGCTTTTGTTGTTGTTGTTGTTAGTTTTCTTCCTGTTCCTCTTCCACAGTTTGCTGTTTCACTCTTGAATACCATGCGCCGCACACAAAATAGAAACTTTTTCGCGTTTGTATCTTTGATCGCCGTAAACCGAACTAAATCGATTCTCACCATACAGCAACCATTAGAAGCCAAAAAGACTGAGATGCCAAAGCCAAAGCCAAAGCTACAGTCAGAGCCAGAGCCAGAGCCAGAGCCAGAGTCAGAGCCATAGCTGGAGCATACAGAGTACACTGATGCCACAAAAAAAAAAAAACTTCCACAACTCGCGACGCCGCCGTTGCTCACCAAAAGAAGAAAAAGATCAACGCCTGACGAGCGACCAGTTCTCGCTGCTTCTGCTGCTGCTGCTGCTGCTGCTGCTGCTGCTGCGGGCATCTCGTAGTAGCAGTTTATTTTATTTTGCTTTTTACTCTTCTACAAGTTTATTATTTATTTTCAGTTATATTGCTTTCTGTATAAAATAGCCGGAGGCTGCGAAAATGGCTGGGCAACTACATTGATTCGTCGATTCATAGTTGGGGTACTAGCTTCTAGGCCTCGGGCCGAATGCGACTTGGCCGTTTATCTCGCGACTCATCGAACTGCTTTCAATTAGAAGAGAAAGTTCTTGCTACAACAACAAAAACAACTAAATAAAAATAAAAAGTGAAAAAGCAATACTCAAACGTGGTTTCGCCTGGAGGGGCAAAGATGCTTATGCTCGCTCCTCTCTGCCATCGTCGCCTCACCCAACAGCGGAAAGATTAAAAAAAAAAAATTGCACCTCATAAATTACACAGTTGCCAAAAGCTGACTCACTGATCTCAAACTGATTGAGCGAGAGTCCAAACATAAACCTTGAGGAAGCGAAACTAAACTACTCAAATGGTCAAGTAGAGACACGTTTTGAAACAATATTGTTAGAAAGTAATGGAAACAAGAGCTAAGTGAAGCGAATTAAATCATTATATGAATTTGAAAGGTAATACATTCTAACTGGTCTCTATATTGGTCTCTAAATGAAAAACTTCAGACTAAATAGTTAAAAAAATAATTTGAATTTTTTCCATAAGGTAAAGAAAATGAATTGATTAAACTCAAAATAATCTGTAATTTGTATTACTGATCAGAGTCAGAGTAGACGATGCCCGGATGTAAGATGAAAGATGAGAGCAAAACAAGGTTTCAAAGTGTTCTGACTTACTACAATTATATGACAATACATATTTTCAAATCTTTAATTTAATATAGAATTGATAGACCTAATCATATTAGATATTCTGAATTGGATTCTAAACGAATTTCGAGAAAGAGAAAAAAGTCTTTAGTCTTTATAGTCTCTGGTTATATGATTATATCAGTTTTGCTTTCTTACTAAGTTTCCAAAATCTCAAATTATTAAAAATAGTCGTTTTGTTCTATAGATTAACGATATGTCTCTAATTGTGCAGTTTGTTTATTAATAAGACTCAAACAGCTAAAATACTTTGAAATGAATTAGATTAAAAAAAAAAATAATATAAAATCCTCTCTGTACGTTCCCTGCACATAGATTCCAATCTATAATAAAGGTATTCCAAGCCAAAACATGTTTATTGAGCGAACATTTCTAGAAGATACTAAAAGTTGTATAATTTCTATGTGTATATATTTTATATTGTGTATTGAGATGAGCAAAGCTGTTTTTTCTAAAAATACGTTTCATATACGAACATCGAGTAAAGATAGAAGAAGTAACACAGCCAACAAATTTTACCTTTTATGCTGTATAAAATATATAGAAAAAACATTATCTCCTGTGCATTAAAAGCAAAAAAACATGAAAAATATAATCCTAATTAATGTTAAGAATGAGGGCTATAAGCATTGGTTGGCCCGGCATGACTAATTACCATTTGTGCTGACGATAAGGCAGAATAATTGAAAAATAAAAAACAAGTCATTATATTTATATACATAATTCGAAACCATTAGATAAGCAATCGATCAATTCTGATTGCAACTTAGTTGACCGAAGTCGGAATAGTACATATGTACATACAGTATGTACACATGTATTTATGCATATCAATGCCATCTGGCAAATGGCGCTGCAGACCGTTCTAGCTACGTATACGTGTTACGTATGGATCTCTTAAATGAAATGTACGTAAGCAAATTAATTTGCTGGCCATAGCCACTCACTTGGGTAATTGAATTCAATTGAACTGAGTGCGCAGCTCGTAAAGAAAACGGGGGAACCGCCAAACGACAAACTTTGATCCATCAAAAGCCTCGCACGAAGAGAGTGCGAGGAGCAAGAAGCGAGAGCGCTCGACGTAGGCGTCAAATCGAAATGAAATGGAATGTGGCTGATGACGATTGTGAATGTGCGAGCGAGATAGGGAGACGTGAACAGTGGCGGTTTGTAAAACTGAGACTGGGTCACTGTTACAAGCACAAGAATATATGAGTAAATCGGCTCACAAAGAGACAGGGAGAGAGAAAGAGAGTGGGATAGTGAGCGAGCACACACACTCGATGTAGCGGTTAGAATCGAAATTGAGTTAAAGTTAGAAAAGAGAGGAAGAGAGCGAGAGCGCAATGACGAAGCAGCGACAGAGCGGGTACAGCATTGAACAAAGAATCGTTTGCATTTGACAGATTCAGACTTCGCTTTCATTTCGTTCTTTTTAACCGCTCTATTGTAATTTAAAATTTATGTTTTTTTTTTTTTTAACATTTCTTCTTTCGCTGGTGTTTTACTTTCACACGCAGGCAAAAAGGTTCGCAGCAATCACAATGACAATGACAACGCCTACACGATAGCCAGCCCCCTCAATTTATTGCTGATAACTTAGCTTTTTCTTCTGCTTCTTCTTATAATGCCTTTGCCCCTTTTGTTGCAAAAGTTTAATTGAATTTTGAATTTGTCTGAAGAAGTTGTGCGTAAGTTTTGTTGATTAAAAATCTTAGAGTTTATTCGCATTTATTGTATGTTAATTTAGGTTTTCACACATTTGTATAAAATAAAATTAATATTAGGTATAATAAATACAATATACATATGTTTATATGCAGCAGACACTTCAATAATTTGCATTCCATCAAAAATAGTCTAACCAATGAGTTTGATTTGTATTGTTTTATTGCTTTCATTGCGTATTCATATTTCTGAATTGATCAACATATCAGTTTTTACCTACGGATTCGGTCTGGAAACTACCAGAAGCGAGCTCCAAAAAATTTACATTTCAGGTGTGTCGTGTACTTAAACATATAAAATAAGCTTACAAATAAGGCATAATGTATGTATGTGTGTATATGTGTTGAGAGTATGTGTGTGTATATATATGTAGATATGTGTATATATGTATGTAGCTAAAGTATTGCACTATATAGTATTATTATGGTAACCAATTTACATAAGTTTTTTTCAAAAAATAAATTTATACTCATATACATAGGACGTCTACGAGATACACCCAAAAGCCTTTGTGAAAATTTCTCATGAAAAATAACGGAAAATTATGTAAAGCTTAAATGTAGGAAACCCTAAAGTAATAAAGAAAACTTTTCGTAACTGGCAAATGGACAAGTTGAAAATCAAAGAGAGGGAAAAAGATATTGATATATATATATATATATATATATATATATATATATATATATATATATATAGAGAGAGAGAGAGAGAGAGTGTGAGAGAGAAAGAAAGATAGAGTGAGAGATATATTAGATAAGGGATAGTTTAAGTGTAGAAGAGGACTGCTTGTTATGTTCTGTATAAAATTGGTTTAATTAGATCAGATTTGACCAAACGGAATGTGATTCCAACTCTCTTGCGACAGTTGCCTTTCCAATTGCATTGTTTCTTAAACACTTTTAAGCCTCTAACATGACCCCCTGGACCTTGGGCTATCAAAATCCGTAGCAGCATAACCGAGTCTGGTCCCGATTTGCCCGATATTGGGTTTGCTGCTGAAAATCAAATTTGTTTGAATCCAGCACTCGTCGTCTCCGACATCCTGCCCGTAAGCCGCGCCCAACAAGCCGCCCAATCGACCAACCGCCCAACCACCATTATTGACGTCGATCGCCGGCACGGGTGACCACATGCCTGGACTGTTGTTGCTGCTCCTTGTCACGTAGCTCCTTGATGGCGCCCACGGTGCCGAACATCACCTTGGCTGTCAGCTGTGTGTGATGCGAGGCGTTCGATTTGCTGCTGGCATTTGCGTTGGCCTCCCGATCTAGGCCCGTATTCGCATTGGCGTAGGCGTTCGTATAGGACACGTAATTGTTGTTGAGATCGCGACCGCAGCTGCACTGATGCGACATGTTGCACGTGTTCTAGTTAGAAGCTAAAGAATCGTCTTATCGATCGACGACGACGGATGGAAGGGGCGACGGTTGAACTGCGACGTGGATTTGATATATTGGCTAGCTAGTTGCCCACTTGTTGTAGTTTCTGTCTATATTTATATATAGATTTATATATGGGTATATATATTTAATATAGCCTTTGCCCAGTTGGATTCAAAGTCTTGCAGCAGTTGATCCGCTCGCTGTGTGTGTGGGTTGCTTGGCGAACGCGCGTATGCACGAAACAAAACTCAAAGTAAAGTTGTTTCTGCTCCTCGTCGTTGTTGTGGTCGTCGCCGTCGTCCGATAGTCGCTCACACTTTCACAGACTCACTAGAACTAATTTCGAAAAACTGTGGTGTTGTTTTTGTGGCGTTACCAGCCAGTCAGCCAGAGTCACAGCAGCAGCAGCGACGGCGACAGCGACGGCAACGGCGACGATGAGCGCTGAGTATCAAAGAGAGCGAACGAGAGCGAGTGCAGAGCGCGAACGTCAACACAAGCGTCAGCTGAGCGAGCGTGAGCCGCTTGGGAGCCATCTGAGTGCCAAAATAAAATAAATAAAAACTCTCTGCTGCTGCTGCGATCGTCGTCTCTGTTTTGTTTTTGTTGCTTCTGCTGTTTGCTGCTAGTGGGCGCTGCAGTGAAATGATAAATTTCTCTACACTTTGCAGTCGATCTACACTGGTGAGCGTTGAAGCAAAACGCGATTTAAATATTTTAAGTATCTGACAGTTGTGTGATCGATCGATTACTTAGGCGAATAATCATAACTAATTTGTCACCAGAAAATTATTTGAGTGAAATAAGAGAAAGTATTTAATATATGTATTTTTTGCATTTGGTAGTAGAACAATATTATTGATTCAGTGTGCGTCTAGCACTTGGAAGCTGCTGCTGCTGCGATGATGACGTTTCAGTACGCTCAGTACGACGACGACGGCTTGTTAAGCTGCGCGCGAGAGCTTTCTTGATTGCAGCTTCGTTTCTAATGGCCTCTCTCCCTCCCCTTCTTGAGTTCCCTTTTCAGTCGAGCTCAGTATGTAATTTGTGCTGCCTGCGTCGACGCTGCGCTTGTGTAATATTTGCGTCGCCGTCTCCGCTTGCTTGTTTTGGTTTTTGTTTTCTGTTTTTGTTTTTTTTACTTTTGAGTGGTAGCAAATTGTATTGTATTTTTGTTGTTACTTATTTGTTGCTCGTTTTTGCTTATAACATTTGCGAATTCCAAGCGCACGCTCCAAGCAGCAAACAACAAAAAACATAAGCAACAATTACGACAATGCTATAGTAAATTATAAGTGCACGCGCATGAGTTTCAGACGGTGAGCGCCATCAGGTGAAAATCGGTAAGCGCTGCAGCAGCGTCTGGCTCACCTGTTGCCTTTCACGCACACACACATGCATGCTTGCATGGCTGTAGTCTTTATGACTGTTGTTTTTGTTGGCATTCATCAGGTTTCATTCACCTTTTGGCAGCAGCAGCAGCAGCAGCAGCAGCATTCGCAGCAGCAGCTCCGGTCGCAATATATATTTTAAGAAAAAAAAAAATTAAAAAACTTTTGTCTATGTGGCCGAATCGTTTAGTTTACATAATTGGAATGCAAATAGGCTTGAATCACTCAGAGTGCTCTGTAGTCTCGTCTTGTTGGTTTTGTTGTTGTTGTTGTTGTTCTTGTTTGGACAGCTGCACCTTGCACATTGCGCATTGCAATTGCGCATACGCAACGTGAAGCAGCCGGGCCCTTAAACGGAAATGTCATCAAACGTATCCAGCGCTGAACCTGACCTCATTTTTAGCTCGCAACAATTCTATGAGCGGTCGCCAGGCGCATTTAGAATGACATAAACAACGATCGTCACGGCGACGGAGACGGCAACGTCGCAGCTGACGCAGATACTAATGGCGACGGCGACGTTGTCGTTGACGTCGACGCTAACGTCGACATCAGCGCCAGCAACAGCGCATTCGCTTTCGATCAAGTGACCATATCACTTTCCTCCATTCGCGAGCCACAGAGTGGAACTACCAGTTTTCTCCAAGAACTTCAAGTTGACCCATATACTTACATATCCAAGCATAAACACACATACATAAAGATGGCGTCGCTGCGACGGTTTCAGTGGGTGGCAGTCAGAATGCCGCAAGAAAGCGCAGGCGAGAGAGTTGAAGAGTTATTTGTACTTGAAGAGAGTGGAAGTCTGAAGAGAATAAGAGAGCTAGAGAGAGAGAGAGAGAGAGAAGAAGAGCGCAAGTACTGGTGATTTGAAGAGTTCGAAAAGAAAGCGAAAAAGAAATTTCAATGCAGCGAAGCGTAGAATGGATAACGCATACTTACATACGGGTAAAAGTATATGTATATGAACACACATACATTCACACACATTCGCACAAACAAAACGCCGACGTCCGCTGCTTACCTACTTCTGGCCCTGCCAGGCGGCTCTGTCCAAAAAAAAGTGTGTCACTCAGAAGAAACCGGCAGCAGAGTCAGCCGCGGCAGACGCAGCGCCGCATTGAAGAGAGGCCGGTAGCAACATTCTTTGCTGACTTTCTGCTTACACACCACTGCACAAACATGGATGCACAAGCATACATATAGAAATGAAAGAGTAGGCAAATACTTCTACACACATACATATATGTATCGTCTTTGTTCTAATTATAGTCACGAATACACTTGCACTCGCATACATATGCTGCTATTCGTGTACAGGCTATACTTGTGTGTATGCTGACTTTTAGCTTATGCTGCTGTTGCTGTTGATGCGGCTGCTGTTGTAGTTTTTGATATCTAACGCTACATAAGTTCATCTGGATCTCAAGTGCATTTGGCGCTGCGCTCAGTTTGTTTTTTCTCATGCGCCGAATCAATTAAAAGCCAACTAAAAAACTTGTTGTGGGAAAAATCGCCGAAAACCTGCATAAAAATCGTGATTTTTTCATCTTTTTCTTTTTTTGTCATCTTACAAGTACTAAAAATGTTTCTTTGACGTTTATTTTACTGCTTATGCATTTTCGGTGGGAAGTTTACAATGCAGCTGTGTATGTATGTGTAGGTGTGGGCCAAACTGGTTGAATGGTAGTTGGATGGCTGGCTGACTGGCTGGCTGGTGGGTTAGCGCGGGTTTGTTGCCCCCGTAGCCAGCCAGAGTCAGTGTTGCAGCCAGATCCACTGCCAGTGCTCCAAATGATGATTTATGACTGAACTTGTCCACTGGAGCACTAAATTGAAATTACTTGAGTTTCGGCTTGCAGCTGTTTTTTATTTGGCAGCACGGCACTCGATATCCTCGACAGACTCTCGGCCAGACGCTGGCGGACAGCACAAAGCAAACATATGGCATGGAACGCGGCTAATGACTGACGCCGCACACTCGGACCACTGGGAAATTTATTAACCTGTTCCGGTGTGTAACGCAGCGACCTTTGAGATTAGCCAACCACGCTGCGAGCGGTTGGCCAGGCTATATGGACATGGACATGGATATGCATATATGGAGATGTCATGCCATATTCGTCATGAGTCGCTAGTTATCAATGCTAAGATTTATGATCGCAATGCTGCTTTGAATACTGCGGCACAGTTAGATAATCTCTTCTTTTTGTTTTTATTTTTTTTACAGATACTCGAGCGACTCATGGCTATAATCAGTTGACGTCATTGTTGTAGCTACGATTGAAGTTCATTGAAATAGTAATAAGCGCAGCATATTGTGCCACGCAAATCTCAATGCAATTGCAAAGTTCATCATGATTTGGGATAATTATGATGCCACGCGCTGAGCGCTCGACCATATAAGGAGCGCGTTACGTATACGCCCGATTGGCAATTAGCGACGACCGCATCAGGACTTTGTGTCCCAGCCACGCCCATTCCAAAAACTTGCCCCAATATAGTAGTACATGCATTTATCGCCGTATTTTGCAATTAGCCAGCGATTTTCTTATTACGTAGCTGAACTATTTACTATTAAGTGCGCAGCGGGCGACAATTGCTGATGGCTTCTGCTAGTTGGCAATTTGACATCTGAATTGCTATTAGGAATTACCAGGACGCTTTTAACGTGTGTCCTTTTAGCTGTTGACTGTGTTTACTGCCCGCAGCTTTACCCACTACGTAGGTTCACTTCCATTGAAAGTTACATCAACAAAATTTACGCTTAACGACATTTTCATTAAGTATTAATAAAAATTAGTCTACAATTTTCTACTTGGGTAAAAATCTCAATTATGGCTCACAGTCTCAATCAAAATGTAATATACGCAAGTCTGTTTATATTTAATTAAATGAGCAAGCTAGCTAACATATTTACATGTCTTCTATATTTCTGATGAATGGATATTTCGTCCGACGAAATATTTGAAAGAATTTGTAACTTTGTTTCTAAAAACTTTTAAAATAGAGAATAAATCAGTAATTTTTAATAGTTAAAATAAATAAAGGTAATGAATGTCAGCTAGTATTCCTGCACAACCTTATTTCAACACATTTAAAGTCAACTTAAGTTCTGGGTCTAGTCTCTATAATATAATATCTTAATTGCACAAACAACTGATTTATATTGATTTGATATTTCATCCTGCATAATCTAAAAGTATATAAGTATATAAGTAGCTTAAACATTTAGCTACTTAAAATATATTTGAGATACTATATTTAAATTAGTTTCCAATTTAAATTCAATAACAACAAATATATTTTGGTTTTGAAGTCACGCGAGTTAAAAGTGGATTTCAAAGTCTGACGTCGTTTACATGTCCAAAATCGTAAGAGGGGAAACACAAAGTACGAAGGTTGACAGAGGCAGCCGCAGGACTAGATGTCCTTAGCGAAAGATTGTGATATAGGCGGATAAAGGCACGCTGCATAAATTCCATATCGTTTCGCTTTTGAAATGTTACAGTTCCAGTTAGAGGATAAACAGGCGAGCACACATGCACACCCGATTGCATACAGAAAGAGGCAGTCTAGTCACAGACAAACAAATAATATGCATGTCATGTAGGTTGTCAGCTGACTGCCTCTTTGAAAGAAAAGCAAAGCGAAAGCAAAGCATAGCAAAGGACTAGTAAGGCTGCCCTGCATTTGGCTTAGTTGCTTGACAATATTTCAATAGAATTGACAAATAGTTGGTCACATATTTACTTCCCCTTCATGCAGATACATGTGCGTGGGCGCTGCTTTATGTGCGTATATGTATTGCGCATTTAATGCTAATGAGGTTTGCAGAACATGCACTACAGGGCTGGTTGGCATAACCTGACTAAATTAAGCATACTCTAGTTTTCTCATAAACATTATTTGCTGCATTGCAGCGATGGCAACTCCAAAACATAAATTTCTATTATAAATTTCAAACGTGACCTAATTGTGAACGAAAATCACGACTGGCACGACTTGAAATCGATCGTCAGTTTTAGTTTAAATTGTTATCGATATATGTATATGTCAACCAAGTGTCGGCATTTTGCTCATCTATCGCTTGAAAAATGTAGTCGCAACAAATAGTCAGAGATGAACAAGAAGAAAGGGAAAGAGTAAACAATGTTTGAGGCCAAACATAGAATTCGTTAAGGCTAAGAAATCACCGAATTGCCGCCAAGCAAAGTCACGGCCACTTGTTACGTGCTGCTAACAATGGCGCAGCGATGGCAACCGCGGTATGCTTGAGCAGCAAGGACGCTGCGTGTTGAGAATCGCACTGAACTCACCACAGTGCACAATAATACATGAGTCGTGAGTCCACCACATTGTCGTCATTGGCAGCGACTGTTGCTTTTCCCGTGGGTTTCGCGCTGATAGCTGCGCGCGAAAGTCCGTCGGGCTGCTCATATAAGAACGAACGCTTCAGCGGCCGTACATTCAAAAGTTAACCGACATTTGATCTGTCAACGTGCTGCAGTGACGGCAAACGAAGAACTAGCCCCAAGTTTGGGAAAGGCTTTGGAACGCGTTTGTGTAAAATCAGATTTTGATTTAGAAAAAAAAAAAAAATAAATAAATACATACAAATTATTTAATCGGTGTTTCAAAAGTTTTTACGAATAAACAGAATCGAGTTTTCTCTGTTGCAAATGTAAGTCATTAATGAAAAATAGTAACTATCGCTCAATTGAGAATTAATTAAACAAAAGTTGAGCTTCGTAGGGAGACTTTTTTTTTAAGAACATAATATTGTACTTACATATAGTTCAGAAAGTTATATTCATTAAATTTTAAGTATATATTGTGTTTAGTACACTTTTGTTAATATAAATTAAAAAAATAGCTAGGTAATTTTCTCAATTCTAGAGTGGTTTAGAACAGTTTTGTTTTACATCACTTTCGAAATTTCAGATGGAAAAGTTTGAAACATGAAAAGTGCTTTAGCAATCTTTAAAATCATGTTTAACTATTGAACAATTTAAAAACCATAGAAATTAATCAAATCGAACCGAATCTATGCTATATTAAATTGATTTATATGTGAAATAAGAAATGTTTATTTTGACAAATTTTCAAATTTTACAATTAATGTAAAAAGATTTTCTTCTTTTCAATGAGTTCAGAACATAAAATGAAAAATAATAAAAAAAAATAAATACAAAATTCAAATTGTATTTTGCCATTTTATGTCAAATATCTTAAAATACATATTTCGAGTTAACTGCTGAAAATCAAAGAATATTAAAACGTTTTTGTTATCAAATTATTCTCTTATATATTTAAAAATTTTTCCCTAATCTTAAAATATTTATTAGCACGACAAAATACTGAAATAGGTGTAATACATAATATGATAAGGAAATTTAGACTGACATTCAATTAATAGATCCTAAAAATCCTATTCAAAAAACCTTTTTTTTTGCAGAAAAACATTGATTCATTTTCGGATAAGTTATTATTTATATTTGTAACTATTATAATTTGTGATTTTATTTAAATTCATAGAATTGTGTTTCTTTATTCTGTGAGCAACATTATGTTCAAAATTAATTTTCTATTTCAACTAAATGTATATCAAGCTTTTCGGAACTCTATTCTAAGATAATAGAAATGTTGACTTTATTATTATTATATTTGTAATAACCATTTGAATGCAAAAGTTACGGAGTTGGAGTGTAGATTTATTTTATCGAAAGCAGCGAAAACCCTCAAAAGTATGCAATTTTATTTATTTTTTGTTGCCATTTTCATTGTAAAAATATGTGAAAGAAAAGCAAACCCAAATCGAATATGGAAACCAATTTGATTATATGAAACGCTCGCAGCGAAACGCGTTGACGCATGACTTTCGTCGAATGGGTCCAATAGATGGCAGAATATGTCAATTGAAGTTAGAGAAAAGAGCCCTAAGACAAACGACAAAGGACAAGAGACAAAAGACAAAAGACAAGCCTCAATCAAATTGCAATTAATGAAATATCACAGAGCCCCACAATGTTCACCCCAAATATATTAAGTAAACAAATCAAAGGACATTTACTGATGGATGCCAAAACAGAGATCTAACATGATTGCCAAAGGCATATGTTTGGGATGTATCGAAAATAACATTGCTAAATGAAAATAAAACAAAATATTGGAGAAATGACTCTCCCTCTCTCTCTCCCTCTCTCTTTCTCCCCCACTCTCTGCCTCTATCTGTATCTTTCACTCTCTCGATTTTTTTTCTTAGCGTCTTTTCCTTAGCGGTTAAACCGCCATAACTTGGCGCAAAGAAGTTACCTACTTCATTACCTGAGCATAACTTAATTAAGCGGGTTTACTAAAGGCAAAGCCAGAGAAGCTTTCTTTCAATTTAAGCTGGTCCAAGTGGTTTCATTGGCAGTACCTGACCAGAGAACAATGTACACACTGTATCCCATGCTGAGCGGCTTCTGTTTTCATCTAACTTTCAATACGTTGAAGTTAATTTAATAAAGAGATGTTCGTTAGACAGCGCGTACTATGGGAAATGTTCCGCTTCTAGATTTACCTCTTAGGACCAGATGTTATTTAAGGCGTATAAATGTTTGTTTATACCAAAGCCAAAAGTTTATCCATTTGTTTTTAATTTGAAATCAACGAATTGGGAAATATGCATAAATTGTATTTTTATCGTTAAAATAAATTGCATTGATTCATAGATTCAACATTTAGTACAAAAATATTAATCTGCTGATTCATCATAAACACTTTGACTAGAGATATACATATATATATCGTAATATCCTTCATCAATATCAGCACGAATATATTTTTTATGTTCTTTTAAAAATATATAAATGAGTGGTTTAAAATTTAAAACTAAAATATATAATTATTTAGAAAGTAGTGAAATTATTAAATTACTAACGTTCTACGAGAAGTTATGTAAGCCAGTAAGTCTGTTTATAATTATCTTTTTCCAATTTGAATGTTCAGAATTTGTGGTTTGAGTTAAATGCTTGAATGCTGATTATACTTTACATTAATGTTAGATTGATATGTTAGCGATTTGAGGTCTTATATAGCCCTTAATACCTACGATGTCTGCAGATGTGGTATTAGATTAAAAATGAGTTGCGAGTGTGAAAGTATTTATTGATTTGAGTTTCTTATGCTTTTAGCTTTTATAGTCTTCAAGCTATGATTGAAACGAGGTAAAAAATTGAAAATTTAGGAATGCAAAGTTTTGTCTTTGATTAAGAATTAAATTATGCTACTTACATTTACTTATATAATTATATATACTTCAAATTTCAGCTCTGCTTAGACAGCCAAGCCAGATAGAGATATATACTAACTCAGCTGTCCAGTGTGAATAAGAATATAAATCTTCTATATAATATTTGAAAACCAATATACCTTTTATAAATGAGAATTGAGGGTATACTAAAAGAAATGTATGCACAAACTGTGAGCGTTTTCAATTGTGGCAAAGTTAATTTTTGCCTCATTTGCTCATCTATGTGTGTGTGTGTGTGAGCTTATATTGCTATTGGCATTTGCTTTGAAGATGGTAAGCTGCTCATATCCTTTGGCCTAGCTGCCATCACAGACAATTGCGTTGGCCAATTTGGCACAGGTATTGCAATTTTTGTGGTCTGCAAAGTTTTCAACTTAATTAGAAGCAAGAAGCAAAGACCATTTTGAATTTCCGCTGCATTTTCGCTGCCGGATATGAGAAAGCCACAGGGCAAGCACAACCGAAAGTTATGACCATAAATTCATAAACAGATAATCATGCTAAGGTGTGTTGTTTTTCACCGGCAATGTCAGTAGCAGCAGCAGCAGCAGCACCGTCGGCACCGACACAGGCAGCGAAAGGTTTATGGTTTGCAATAAGCAAGCTGTTGGCTAAGAGATGGGAAGTTTTGCAAAACGTTTTGCTTTGTAGATTTACGATTGCGGTATGAATGTCAACGCTAGTCCATGTCTATGTCCATGTCCATGTCTATGTCGCCTGATGTCGCCTGATAAAGTTTTGAGAATGTGACGATTTTCCGCCTATTATCAACGGCAGCGCATACAGCGCAGAGCTCGTGTTGCCCGTTGCTTTTATGGTGTGGCGTGGAAATGGGCGCAGCTGCTGCTTTTCAGCTGCCATGATTGTAAATCATGGCCGGGTCGCTTTTACGCCCTTGGCTCTGCTGCTGTGGCCAGTGTGTGTGCGTGTGTGTGTGTAACCTGTTGCATGATTTGTTGTTGCCCCCACGCACATACACACACACACATACACTCACACACACATCGCTGCAATTTATGGCTGTCAACGCGGCGTATGTGCAATTTCACAGATGTAGATTTCAAAAGCTTTAGCGGCACATACTACAAATTAACATTTGAGCGCATTTTGTTGTCACATCATTAAGTGTTCCAGCGCGTATTGGGGATTTGAGCAGCGCCATCCATCGATATTGAGTCCTAAGCCTCACGGCACTTAAACACATTAAATTATGCCAAGAAATGGCAACAACAGCCCGAGGAGGCCCAAAAGTCGGAAAGTCGTGGACTAATTGAAAATTGTCTTAAGCAAGCACAAGAAGTGGAGTGTCACACACACTAAAAATACAAAAAGAGAGTAGAAGAACTACAATAACACTTGGCGAATCCCATTCAGTTCCAGCCTTTCAGCTGCTACGTGCTCGGAGTGCTTGAGCACTCGAGCCACGATGCCAGGAAGCGGAAATGCAGGCAGCCATTGCAAAGGCCATACAATGAGATGGCGGCATATTCCATTCTGTTTACTGTTATGTACTTTCAATTACGAAGTCTTCAAGGCGTCACATTAACGCCAATGACAATGCGCTCCAGTACCACAACTCTGGATGGACGGACATGAGCCTCGCAGACGGCGACTCGAACCGTTTATCGCCTGGTAAAAGGCGCTGACAGCTGCCAGCTATCACTAAAAATTGCTTAAGTTTAATAGTTGCGATGCTCGCAAACTTAATTGTCGCACCCGTCCAAGGATTAAGCTATGCATACCACGCACTCAGCAAACTTCACTGACAAGGACATTGGCTTCGTAACGCCAGTGCCTGAGCTTGAGCCTGAGCCTTCAGGCGCGCAGCAAACCTAATTTTGATGAAATTCAAGACTTAACACTAACTTCGGCATACAGTTTGCAAGGACAGCAAAAATATAATGTCTGCTGCATTTTAACATTTTAAAGTCCTCTTCAGCAGTTGCTATCGCCTCTTCAAAGGCCAGACCGCATTTTTTAGCGTACCATTGCGAATTTCTGTATACGAGTTGAATGTATGTATGTTTTTTTTTTCTTTCTATTTTTTGCTTGTCGCTTGGCTGTCAGCGTGTTAAAATTTGTTGCCATTTGACATGTGTTCAAGCATGTATTTATTTCTCGGGCGAGCGGAATTCCTGTTTCATCGATCGCTTAAGTATTGTGGGGTATATAAGCTGCGTTAGCATCAGGAATGCGAAATAATATAATTGCAAATAATTCGAATACTTCAATGCATTAATATAGCATTAATATGAAGAATATATAGAAAATACTTACTTACAAACAACAAAAATAGCTAAAGAATATATAAATTAAAAGAATAATTAATATTAAAAAAATATAAAATACAGAGAGCAAAACATGAAGTATTTACTTTACACAAATAATTAAAGAATATAAAATTTAATATTAAAATAAAAATAATAATAATAAATAACAATGATTTTCAATCAAATGCACAGAAATTTACATTATCGTTTAGAGTCCATGCGGCTCTTCTTCATGGATCAAAACCGAAAATTTATTCAATTTATCCCATTTTAAAATTTAATATTTCATATAATAAGTAAGTAAAAGCGCAAAGAAGAAATATTTGACTATCGGATGTTGCAAAATTATTTGTATATAAAAATGTATTATTAATTTTTAAATAGGAAAAATTTACTTTAACTTAACTGCCAGTTAGACAGTTAAGATCTATTCCAACTCCAAAGAATATATTATACTTTATTTGATCGGTCGAGGAGATTATCATTAAGTTTTTTGTTTCGCTTTGACATGACCTAATATACTCTTTTAAGTTCGTTAAGCCCGGCAATTGTTTGACAAAATGAATTGTTATTTACTTCGACTTATGTACACCTTACAGTTACGGATTGATAGATAGACGCCACGTTCGTTCATATCTGTGAAGTGAATATGTTGCATACCCAACTGTTTTTCCTGGCGCTTTGCTGCCTGGGCTACGTCTGCTGCACTCCGGTAATTGGCCAGGAGGAGGCACGGAACCATGTCTCCAGTGTCAACGATGGCGACAACGACATGCTACTGAATGCTGGCGAGGATGTGCAGGAGAGTGGAGGCGACATCGACAAGCGAATGGAGCGTTACGCATTTGGACTGGGTCGACGTGCCTATATGTACAACAATGGAGGACCCGGCATGAAGCGTCTGCCGGTTTACAATTTCGGCTTGGGCAAGCGATCGCGTCCCTATTCGTTTGGGTTGGGCAAGCGCGGTGACTATGAGGACGAACAGGACAACGAGATTGATTTCAGGGCACTGCCGCCTGGCTTCATGGCAGCTATGGGTGAGTCACAGATTGCCAGATCTGAGGCAGCATTGGAGAAAATGTATTTCTTTATCGCATTTGCAGGCAGAGGAGGCAGTCGGCAAAATAAGCGGACGACGCGCCCACAGCCGTTTAATTTTGGCCTTGGTAGGCGTTAGGAGGTCAACTCGACTCTAATTAGATGTCAATTGTGAGCCACTAATAGACAATTTGAATTATTATATGGATATCAAAGGGCTCAGACTTGAACGGGAGTCGCAATTAATTAACATTCAAAAACTAATCTTAAATTGAGAACTTTGCGTAGACTTCGCTCCTTTTACTTAATATAAAATGCTTAAATTTAAATTTTAGTTATTCCAATTCATGTGTTAAGCTACAACAACATTTTAAACTTAATTTTACGATATAAAAATGCAACAAAAAATAAACAAAAAAAGCAAATAAATAAATATATTTCTAAAGAATATATAAAAGAAAAAACAAAAACAAAACTAAACCAAACGGCGTGTGCAATTGAAATATGAACAGACATACAAAGAATATATATTCGATTATACATATTTATTCGATTTAATCAAATTTAAATAAATATTATATATATGTACATTTTAATGGGGCATTATTATATATAATATATATATTTATATGTATATGTATCTGGGGCACTCTGTCCCCCACACCGAACAGGATCATTCGTTGTAACCAAATCGCGTAAACCAAATATATTTACCAATTATATATGTTATATATATTAAAATATATGTATATGGCAAATCGATGTAATTAATAAATTATTGAAAAAGTTATTATTTAAATTTACAAATATTTAATTGTTTTGTGACCTTTATTCAAATAAACATCAACTTAGCACTGCAAAATCGCGCCAAAAAACAAGTCATTGCAATTATACGGAGTATATAGTTTATCGTATATAAAAACGTACCGTTTATTTAATTATTTTAAAATTTACACAACATAACTTAATACGTAGAATACAAAAATGACAAGTCTGTATAACATGGAACTATTTAACGTCTCTTAAAATAATTCAATTTGAAGCTTACTAAGAATCGTGTCAAAGGCAAACACTGATGATATAAACGTATAAGGCCTACCCCGTATTATACCAAAGTCAGGTTCCAGACTGGGCAATGCACGCGGCGAGAAATTGGGCATCTGCTGTCCATGGCGACCGGAGCCACTGACAGGAGCCGTTGATTTCCGCACATTCTGTTTCATTTTCTCCTTGCGGGCGACAAGTTTCTTTGTCTCGCGCACCATGTAAATCGCCTCCGTGTTGCTCATGAAATTGTGTATTATCTGAAATTAAAGTATGATATTAGTCATGAGTGCAGAATTAGATAACACCATGTAACTAACCCTTCGCTTTTTAGGGCAGTGGGCGAATACCCATATCAGCGTGCAGAGCGTGTTAAATATCTCGCTATCCTTGTCGCACCAGCGCAGTAACATTTGGGCAACGGTTACGAGGCCGCCCTCCTGGAAAGTGTTAACCGTGGTGCTGTTGTAGCGCGCCAGATTGAGAATGATGCGACTGCATCGCTCAATCAGCTGCTTGTCCACCTCTGAACGAATAGCCTGCGCCATGATGCCATAGCAGAAGGTAGACATGAACTCGGAACACCACATAAGCAAATGCGGTACAGTGCGAGAGAGGCGATCTGCAATTAAATGAAGTTTAATATTAGTAATTAGCTAAAGGCCCAAATTCATTTACTAACCTAGCTGATTGAGTACGGCTAGAGCATCTGAAGCGATGAAACGACCACGTAGTATACGTACAGAGTCCTGTACTTTAGCACGCACCGAATTGAAAGCCGTCGCCTCCTGTCGAAGCTGCAAAAGACGCCGACGTATGGCCAGAATTTTTGCGTGCCGCTGATGCTTGCGCGTACGATAGCCTCGCCAGTAGCGCTGTATCACCTTGGCTGCCCGTTTCTGACTAAGATACTCCATCATTTCGGGAGTCATTAGGGCCTGGAAACGCTTGCGTGCTAAATAGCCACGAGCATGTGACTGGAAGTTCAAAGTGGAGTGCCTGAGGATCTGCAAATGCGCCTGCTGCTCTATCATTATACGTTTTCCTCTGAACTTTTGCTGTATATGGATTGTGATTTTTCGAAGCTTCACAAATTCTGAACGCTGTTGACGCATGACCATCGTGGCGCGAAATTTATGCTGAATTGAAATTGTGGCTGAGCGGAGCTTTTGATATTGCATCTTTGCCATGCGCATGGCCTGCAGACTTCGCCACCAATGTTGAATCCGAGTGACTGCAGCCAGTTGGCGTTGATAGTCACGGCGTGCTGACTGCATGGCAAGGCAGCCTCTAAACCACCTTTGGATTCTTATGGCTGCTTTTCGTTGATCAGTGAATACTTGACGTTGTCTCTTTCCTAGCAAATAGTTGCGCCAATGCATCTGCAAGCAGCCCACAGCTGTCTGGGTGCCACGATATCTGGCACGTTGAATACGCATTGCTTTATTTGCGCGGAAGCGGCGCTGCATTCGAATAGTCATCTCCCGCAGTCGTTGATATTGCTCACGTTGCGTCCGGGTCGATTGCCGAGTGCGCCAACATCTTTGCAACACAATAGCCGCGTTTCGCATCTGTACAAAGGCGCTGCGTTGCCGACGCATCTGCAGAAGATCACGATATCTTCTCTGTATCACTATGGTGGTCGCCTTAATCTTCTGATATTCGGCTGCCTGTGATCGCATCTTCAGCCTAGCTCTCCAACAACGCTGCAAGACTATTATGCTTCGACGTTTATCCAAGAAGCAGCGTCGTGCTTCCAGCATCTGCAAGCGGGCACGATAACGTCTTTGTATCACCAGGGCAGAGTTTCGCAGTAGTTGGAAATGCTTTTGCGTATCTTGCATTAGCCACTTGCTCCGCATGGTTCTCTGTACAAAGATAATGAGTTCTCGTTGACGAATATAGATCTTTCGCTGCTCCTTGGCCAGACGATAGGAACGCCAACGCATTTCAATGCAGGAAGCAGCTGCGTAGCGCTTTTGATCCAGTTGCCGTCGCGCTGCACTGGCGGCTGCCAGTAGCTTTTTGCAGAACAAGCGACGGCGCCATATGCGCTGCACACAGATCGTCGACTTGCGCAGCAGGAGGAACTTCTGGCGGCATTGTCGGGCCTGACAATTGGTACGCCACCAGTACTGGATGAGGACAATACTTTGATGTATTCGAGCGAAATGCTTCTGGGCGAGATATCGACGCGTATATTTCTGCAGAATAATGACGGCATGTTGACGTTCCTCTTTATAGGATTTGGCATACTTGCGAGCCTGGTAGCCTCGGAAGGCGGTCTGTATTCGAATAACAGCGCGTTCGCGAATGCGACGCTGAATGACAACTCGCAGCCAGCGACGGCGCCACCAGGCCTGCACGACTCGGGCGGCAGCATGGAACTTAGGCGATCGAAACTTGTAGCAGAGCTGCCAGAGCAAGGAGAGCGTCTTCTCTCGATATCCATCCACTATGTCGGCGGCAGTGATGTCGCCGCTCAGCTGGAAGTCTGCTTCGCGCAATGCGCCCAGGGCTAGCTTTACATTGAAAATGCGCTGAAGCCGTGAAATGGCTGGAACACGCAATTGCTGGGTAAGATCGTCTCGCAGAAGAATTACTTCCATGACACGCGTGAGCCGGACCCCGTCCCGCAGATCCACGGCCAGATTGCTGAAGGCATAGTTGAACTCATCTAGGAAGGTTTGCTTGTGCTTGAGTACGTAGCCCAAGCGGCGCAACTCTCGCGTTATGTCACCAATGTTGGCCAGCAACTCGGAGGAGAATCTTAGTAGAATATCTTTGGTCTCCTTGTGCGGCGACTTCTTGACGAACAGGCAGGGATTGTGCTTGATAATGCGCCGCTGCTTCGCCTGATCGAGGAACAACAACAGGAATAGTATTTTCTGTAGCGTGTGCTTTTTGATGGCCTCCGCATACTCCTCGGTTAGAGTGTAGGCCTTGCTGTACTTTTGCTCCTCGCATTTGTTGCGGAACAGGCGATTTAAGATGAAAGTAGTTAAGCCAACGATATCGCGATTCGATTGCAGATGCAGCTTCTCGCCAAAGACCACTTCGAGGCCGAGACGCAGCCAGAGAGGATTGAAGCATAGAAGCAACTCCAATATGGTGCGCTGCATAACCATATCCAGATGGAGGTTTCGATCGCTCCGGATGCGGAGTGCTTGCTTCTGTACATAGACAGCGACCTTGGAACATGGTAAACGCATTTCCTCACTAAAAAACAACTCAACAGCAGCGCGCCTTAGCGACTCCAGACGAGATGTGGTCAAATAGTTCATCGATTGCTCCTCCTTAGTAGGGGCTAGAGACAGGTCCTTGTTGCGTACCTCATTGAACAGCTTGCCCACGTCGATTTTGCTATTGCTGTCCGCATCCAGATCAGCGGGAATGCTCACTAATGCATTTAACCACTTTATAAAGTCCGCCTGGTGTCGCTCCACAGCCTGCTCGTCCAAGTACATGGTCGAAGCCAGAAATGGATCAATAGTTGTGGTAGCAGCAAACGGATCAGGGTTGATGTACGTTTGCATATAGAGGTCGGAATTATAGAGCTTAACTGTAACGTGATCTCGTTTCTTGCTCGGCGTGGTAGGTTTTTTCATCATTGACATTGTCTGTGCCAATTTAAGCTTCTTCGGCTGCGCTTGGGACCACAGCTTCTTGCCTCTCGCTGAAGCATTGGTAGGCTGCAAGCTGCCGCCCTCAAATCGCTGCCGTTTGGGCGGTGAGATGGCTAGCGTCTCGTTGCGATGCAGCGACTCGTTGCTGGGCGCATCCGAGAAACTCAGCTCATGGCACCGTCGCTTGTACCCAATGATGGCTCCGTTGCTCTGTTTCCCTTCCTTTTCCTTTACCATGACAGGACTTGCCTGGCGTGTTTGGCGACCAACTTCGTGCAAATTGAAGCGACTGGATTGGGCTAGAATCTCGCATTGATTGAAGAGCACATCATGCTGCGACACAACGCTTGTTTCACTGCTGCATGAGCTGTCGAGAGACGGATTTACAAACTGCTTGAGCGCCTGCTGTGATGGCGGTGGCTGCTGTTGTTGTTGATAATATCGATTCTGGTCAATGGAGGAAATCTTCTGCATTTCATTTAAGTTCGGCATGGAGCCCTGAATGGCAAATTTCGATTGTGGCGACAACAATGACAGATTACTCATGGACTCTGAGTACTTCCGCAACGGTGAGCCGATAAGGTTCACGTCTCGCTTCAGATCATGAACTCTGTTCTTGGTAGGTGGAGATTGTGTCTCTAGCTTCGGAGGGCTAGAGCCCTCCTCACGTATGCAGGCCAAGGCTCGCGGGTGTGTTGTTTGTCCTATAACTGTCGTTTTGTTTAGCACAAGCGTTGGAGTTTGCATCAGCTGATTTCTGGGTGAACAATCCAAAGTGTCTACGGAAGTGTTCATCGTTTCCGAAAGCTTGATATCGAATGTTTTGTTCACAATAACTTGGCCGCCGTCCTCCTCTAGCGCGGGTCCAAGTCGGCGGGGCCGCAACTCGTTGGCGGGATTTTGCATATGAGATCCATCTATATTCAGTTTTGGAGTTGGCCAGGCAGCCAAATTATCCGGCAAGGGCGCCGTTGATGACGGTCCATTTACCTTGTCGGTAGTCAGCGGAGTGAATTGCATGTTATCAATTAAACTGAATATATTTCCCGGTGTCATTGGACTAACGTTCTCTTTACATCTACGATCCTGTGGGGATATGTACGCCTTCATTTCGGTTCTGTCATAGTTAAGAGGCGCCGCCCCAATTACATTACGATCGCTTAGCGGTGCTTTTGCTTCAGGTACAACTCGTTTCACGCGTGTCGCTGGCACATTAACCCAATGTTTCTTAACTGTTGTTGGTGTTGCGTTTGCTGTCGCACTGGACATGCGTTTTTTCTGATTTACTGACGCATTTAGGGTTTTGTGAGATTTGCTGTTGCCAGTCGGCGACTTCAACTGCAGCGTCTTGCCAACTGTCGGAAATTTGCGTGTCGTCTTTAGGTAGAAAAGGAAGAAAATGGATTATAGGGGATGAATTGAGGTATTTCAGCATAACTGCAACCGTTACTTACCCTTGCCGGCTGAAGGCTTCTGGACTTTAGTATAATCATGACATCCTTGCGAAAATTGCGATTATCTATTAATTGCAGCGTCTCCTTGCATGCAATTTCCATCTGTGGAATCCAAACCAGTTCCATGGACACTTCATCTTGGGCAGGCACATTGGTTTCCATCCATTCAAGCTTGACATTGTGCTCGTCTCTGATAGCCTTGCTTACTTTGACCTATAAACGAATTGGGTTAGTAGCCATTGATCAAATAAACGGGGTGAGCTAAGTTGCCAAGCCGACGACTGGCGGACAGCTGATCTATATCTAGCTTTGGTGTCTGTGTCTGTTTCTAACTAACCTCAATGTCATCATCGCTAGGATTAATGACGCGCAGAATGCGTTTTGCTGTCTTGGTAATGGGCACATCTTCGAATTGCACAATCGCTTTAGCCGAAAATGGAGCCATAACCACATCCACCGGTTGGCGAATTTCGGCGCACTTCTTTTGTTTCAGACGGGACGGGGTCACAGTTACCTAAATTAATATAGAGCCATAAATTATCTAGGTCCTCCTTTGTATTGCACTTCAACTTACCTCGAATGCACTCATCCTGACAGCAGTAATAACTTTTCAAAGACAATCGTAAATAATGAGCACCTAATAAACACACTTTACACACTTGAAACTATAAACAAAACGTAACAGCAGAACAAAATAGTTAAAACATTAACAGAACAAAAACCAACTATCAAAATGTCGAGTCGAAATGAAGCGCCGTCGACGCCGTTGCCATTTTGAAAACAGCTTGCTAGAGTTGCTGTGGATCGAAATCGTTTTTGGTATTATTTAGCACATGTTGTTGAAGAGTAACAGTTATGTTAAATTGCGGTGAATGGCAAATTTTAATGTGAGCGGTGAATTCAAAACTCATTATTTTGTTTTTGTTCATGTTTATTTACAAGTATATATACAATATAAAAAAAACCCTTAATTTAAGCTAGTCTGCTGGATGGCAAAATGTGTACACTTTGATCGGGTTGCTCTTCGCTAAGTGCCGTCTCTGCGTACATATTCTTAAGGTAACCGGGGAATGGCGTTACCGCATCAAAGTCTTCCCCTCCATCATCATCTGGCGGTTCCACGGTCACAAAGGATATGGCGAATCCACGCAGGGCGTTGCTCTCATCCGTTTGGAACTTTAATAGGAGCGTATCTGAGTTGGAAATAATTATTGGCGGCTTTCGTTTGCCACAGAAGCGCCCATGTATGGTGTTCATTGCGTTGCCCTCTTCAGTGACTTCTAAGAAATCGTAGTCACATCGCTCAGAAAACTCGACTTCGAAATGAAGAAACTTAATCTTTACGCTGCTATCCGGATCTGCCTCGATGCGCCAGTCACAGTACATATTGTGCTTGTATGACCGGCTGCCGTATCGTGGATGCGAGTAGAAAATCTGAGTGTGATTCGTGGCCCGCAAGTAGCCACCGCATTCGGATATGAACGTTGCCTTGAAGCCTTTGCGCTGGAGACCGGCATCTGTTTTAAGCACCATAAACAACTCATTGCTGGATGCGATCACAGCATAGGGTTCACGGCCGCCACAGTAGATGCCCAACGTGGAACTGTTCTCGGAACGGCCATCATAAATGGCCACGTAGTCATATATGCACTCCTGATGACTCTCCACATCGAAGTCGTGGAACGTCAGTTGGATCCGATGGCCGAGCACCGTCTGGAAGTGCCAATAGCAATAAATGTTGCGCGCATAGTCGTTCGGATAGTTGGGACTGTGCAGGACGCCATATGACGCGGTGATCTCGAATTTGCACTTGGTCTCTGTACAATTGTGTCCATCCTTGTTCAGGGTGTAGCCATTCCTGCAACTGCATTGATATCCACCAAAGGTGTTCCGACATCTGTGCTGGCAACCGCCGTTATCTACCGCACACTCGTCCGCATCTGTCAAGCATGAAGTGGAGGAGACGTATGACAAATCATATCATTATTATATTATCTTACTCCACTCACCTAGAATGAAGTGTGCCGCAAACCCGCTTCGTTGTATTGTACGATCCGAGTGGAACTCGACCCGGAGAATATTCTGCTCTGAGTTTACAATGGGAGGTAACTCGTTGCCACAGAATATGCCAATCTTTTTCAGCCGATTGTCTCGCATCTTTGAGTAGATGATGATATAGTCATAGCTGCACTTGGTATACTGGAACTTCGTGCCCTCCAAATCAAAGTGCGTGAAGTTAAGGAACACTGAGTGATGCGCCGAGGTCACCATCTCCCATACACACTTCTTGGAATTGGGATACAAATCGGGATAGGATGGCGAATAAATTGTTCCATTTGAAACTGTTGCATTCACAATGCCACCGCATGCATCTGAAATAAAGTGAAGAGAATATGGAATTTATAAGAGAAGCGGAAAAAAGAAAGCGATGAGGCGTAAAGGAAAAATGGAAAGACAAGAATATTTATAAAAGAATTGATGCATATGTAAAATAGCTGATGAGACAGGATGTAAGGGGAGAATAAGACAGCACTCTGGTGAAAAGGAGAAAAAATAAAAGCATTTCAAAGGCCACCAACTCACCCTCGCAGGATTTGCCATTGGGCTGGAGCTCGAAGCCAGCATGACAACCGCACTGGTAGCTACCCAAGGTATTAATGCATATGTGTTGGCATCCGTGCTGCATAAACTTGCACTCGTCCACATCCAGCATCAGAGCAGCGGAGAAGCCCAGCTTTTGCACAGATCCATCCGACACGAACTTGATGTACATCTGATTACTATGTGTCCTTTGTAAGATTAAAGTAATGTATCCTTGTCGATTAGGGATTGTATATAAATTACTTACTTGATGTTGGGAGGAAGCTTGTCGCCGCAGAAACGTCCGATTAGCTTCGACTCGCTTTGACTGCCGTCGCGTATTTCAATATAATCATATATACAGCTATCGTGCTTCTCTAGCTCAAAGGACTGAAACTTGAGCGCCACCTGATGGTTGGGTGGAGCTGTAATACGCCAAATACATTCCTTGCCAGGCATGTACTCCAGCGGATAGTTGGGCGAATCTATGGACTGACCCTTGCTCAAGTGAATATCTCCACCGCAGACCACTGTAAGTTCAGTTGTTAACTATATTATCGGGCAATTAATGTTTCGTACTTACCTTCAAAGCGAGCCTTAAATCCTTTATAACCTAGAGCAGCATTGCGATTGACATAATTGATCAGCATGCGACTAGTATCGGTTGTGATTATCTCGCCACTGGAATTGCCGCAGAGGCGACGAACAAGTGGGGACCGATGCCAATAGCCATCCCGAATTTCCAAGTAGTCCTTTGTACAGTTTTCAGAGTAGATCAGGTGCAGATCCTGCATATGTAAAATAATCCTTTCCCCATTGGTGGCCGTTATACGCCACTCGCAGCTACTGTGGACATTATCAGGAGCTTCCTTAACTCCATCATCGCCGCTGCCCTCGAACTCATTTAGCAAACCATTCGCCGAGTAGACATAGTGAGGGGACACAATCTGTCCGCTGTTCTGCTGAAAAGTTCGTCCACAAGCGGCACACTTATACAAGAGATTGGCCTGCAGAATATCTCCACGACTGAGGCGACGTCGTTGGCCCAGCTCGATTTGAGCACCTTGCGGTAAGCCAATGGGTGTGATTGTGTCTAAGTATGGACTTCTTGAGAAGGAGTTCTTTGCATAGTGCATAATGGAGTTGTAGTCGTACGGCAAGAGCGGCTCGTCGAACTCCTCTGGCGACAACACGTCGAAATTGTAGGCCTGACCACGCATTATGTTTGCCTTGTTGATAATGATGTGCTTGTCCCGATCCCCGCGAGCGTGCTCATGATGAAACCCGATGGTGTGGCCCAACTCGTGGATAATGATGCCGAACTTCTCACAGTTACGCCCAATAGAGATCGGCTGTCGTCCACTGCCATTCTTGCCCAGAAAGGAGCAGCAACTAAATTTGAAATGATGATGATGTTAAGTAATGTGGCCAATGGGACTTCAGGTCACATTAGACTCACCCGCAGCTCTTTATGGTGAAGTAAATGTAGTTGGTGTGCAGCTTAGCATCGCGTTCGACAAACTTAATGCATGTGAAGTTCTCCCAGTAGCGCATCGCCTGCTTAAACAACGCCTTGTGAGCACCGCTGAATATGGAATCTATTTCATAGGGTATGACACCATAGTCCCATGTACGCTCCTTGCGCACAGTGACACCACGTCGAATCCGTGGCCTGGGTTGCAGGAAATCTTGCGATTCGTCAGTCCAGAGCAGTGGGAGTTCCGCATCTGAATTGGCCTGAGTCGGGATAGAGTCCTGTGATGGGATGTGCCTTAGCACATTCTTCCTGCAATGCATAGAATGAGAAACTTAAATTCGTGTATTTTGCCTCATTGTTTTGAGCCAATTCTTCACATTGCTCGCTAAGTGGAGAATAGCCCCATTGAAATTGTTGACTAATCGCACATTGTGGAAGTACGTGACGATTCACCGCCCTTGAAACTTACCGAAGGGATACTCTCTTTGCACATTCCCTTTTGGTATTTTGTGCCTGAAGTCCGAGCTTTGATGCTTTTGACTTAAGCTCTAGCACTTCAACTTCTTTAGGCGTATTTGCTTGCTCTTCGTACGCATTAGTCAGAGTTGCCTGCAGAATATGCTATTAGAGTCTTTTAATGTATTTAATATGTCATTCTGCTCACCATACTGTAGAAGTCCCCTGGCTGCTCCTTGAAATCAAATTCGTAATCGTCTTCCAATTGTGAGCGTTGCCATGCCTTGCCATGTGCCTGATCGAAGTGGAATGCGAATGCCAATAATCCCGCAAACAAAAACAAAAATTTCACTTTCAATAGCATGCTGCTGTTTATTCTGAAAGCGAGTGACACGACCGCGCCGGTTGAGGTGAGAGTTATAACTGAATTCCTAAATGCAGCGATTGCCGAATTATATTGGGCGCTGAAATTCTTAAGGGTTCACATGACACAGGTATACGAGATCAACGAAAGGGAAAGAGGGGCAACGACTGTGTGAGAGAAAGAGCGTGAAGAGATCGAGATATCAGGCAGGAGACGTTCAAGCAGCACGTAACGCAACGCAACCTGATCCGTCCCCATCGACAACAACAACAAGAACAAGGCACACGAATAAGTCACGAAGAGTATGCAGAGCTCGGGCCATCCTCATTGGCATTTCAAGTCGCCCATTGTTTGTTCGGCCTGTTGATTGTTTGCATTCAATGGACTTGATTTGGGTATTCCTGTCCCTTGACATTGTCTTCTACCTGTCTACCTGAGGATTGTGAAAAACGCGCCAGCTCTTTTCTTCTTCTTAGCTTACCGCTGACATCGGAATCAGGTGTTGTCTTTGGTATTTTAGGGCAGGTCATTATAACACATCATAAATTCAGCAAATGAACGAATTCAGGCTCGGATTCACAAGGGTTACCTCAACATATTTTGCTTCCATTCGATCCGAACCCCTAATTAACTAAGTACATCAAATGCAGTCGTTGGTTCAGGTTTTTACTGTTTTAAACATTCTAATTATTCGGTAATATATTGAATTACGTATTAAGTTGATGCAAAGAGTCATTAATGAAACATGCTATACATATACATATTCCGCACTTTTACGTATAAAATATTGCGCTTAGGCTAAATTGAAGTATTGAAAATGCAGTAGGAATAGAAAGTATTGCCCAGAAAATGCTTTGTCGTAGTATTACTCGAAGAATCTTAAAGTAAGTGTAACAGGAACTTCCAAGTAACAAATAAAAAAAAAATAAATAAAATAAAAAAAAAGAATAGATAAAAAAGTTTACCAAAATTGCACATTGAGATTAGAGTTGTTTTACACTAGAATAGATACATATGTACATAAAATATATGTACATATATAGATGGATGCACCGCAGTAAAAGTAGCGTTAAGGAAGTGTTCTATTGAGGACATGAATAAATAGTATTATATGGCAACTGATTAGTGCTTATGAATGTCACACAAAAATCTTTTGATAATCGATATTGATATACATTAATTGGTTTTCGGTCCATTTGAGAACCGATCGAATCGTTTCGTAAATGTAACGAGTGATTTTCTCCCATTTATCGCGATATGCTTGACGTGCTATAGCCTAAAGATTTGTTCTGAATATCTATGTATACTTAATATTTGATTATGGTCGAAATGAAGTCTATAATTATTTGTTAAGAGAGCAAAATGTTGCTATATGTACGCGACGATATGCCTAAATAGTTAAATAAATTCCGTTTTAATATATTGTCATGATTTTCGTGCGTTTACAGCGTGTCCAGCAGATCTTCCTAATTTGTCCACGAAGAATAGCTAATGGGTAAGAAATAGCGTCCGCGATATTGAGCGTTCACCAGCTGGTTCTCACTGAAGTCACTGTAGTCATCCGTCTCCTCGGTATCCTCCTTATATATGCTTTTGAGTGAGCCCGGAAAGGGTGTGACCATCTCGGAGCTGTACGAGCTCTCCATATCCTCGTCGCTGCCCTTGAACGGATCGACGGCCACATACGATGCCGAGAATCCTTTCATCGGCACCGAGCTGTCTGTCTTGAAGCGCACCAGCAACGAGTCAGTCATCGAGATGATGTCTTGTGGCAGCTGCAATGCGCAGAAGGAAAGAGCAGAGGTCAGACAATGAATTACAGTCCAGCAGATGAGTTTCAGCTTACCGAATTGCCACAGTATTGGCCGTACATGGGACCGCTGGTGTCCTCCATTCCAGAGAATACCTGCACGTAGTCGTAGGTGCAATTCTCGCTGCTCTCAATGTCGAACGTGAGGAAGATCAGCTGAACATTTCGGTTGGGCGGCGCTTGAATGGTCCACTCGCAGTCCATGTTGTCGTCGTAGTCCTGGTTGCTGAATCGCGCATGGGAATAGAACTGTTGGATATGATTGGTGGCACGCAGATACCCACCGCAGGCTGCAACAGAATCAAAGAAATTAGTTTCCTTATAAACGCTGTAATACTCAATCGAATGCTTACACGTCGAGTGCATTGCCATGAATCCATTCATCTGCTTGTTTTTATCCGTCTTCAGTACCATATATAGCTGGTTGGTTGTGGAAGATATGGGATAGGGTATTTTCTCGCCACAGAATCGTCCTAGCAGCGAGCTGAGTTCCGACTCACCATCATAGATGGCCACATTATCATACGCGCATTCCTAGAAAAGGAGTGAAATACGTAAATTCTATTATGCACTTGAGTTTAATGCAAAGAGCTTTAATTCACCTGATGCGATTCAATATTAAACTCGTTAAATATAATCTTGATGCGGTGTCCCGGCGTTGTGGAGAAGTGCCACACGCAATCGGCATTGGGCGGATAGTTGTCCGGATAGTTAGGACTGTAGATTGTACCAAATGAGCCCGATATCTCGTTCTTGCACTCGCCCTCCTTGCAGTCGTGTCCGTTTTCATGCAATGAATACCCATTATGGCAGAAGCAGAGGTATGATCCAATGGTATTCCTGCACTCGTGCTGGCAGCCCCCATTGTTCACGGCACACTCGTCGATGTCCGTAAAGAATACGGCAGCAAAGCCCGTGCGCTGTATGGACTTGTCCGAATGGAATTCAACGCGCAGCGCATTGCTGTCCGAGGTGGCTGTGGGTGGAATCGCACTGCCGCAGTAGGTGCCAATGCGCTTTAGGCGATTCTCCGTGAGTTTGGAGTAAATGGTCACAGAATCGTAACCGCAGTCGGATTGCTGATGTGCGGTCCCCTCCAGATCGAAATGCGTAAAGTTGAGCGAAATTTTATGTTTTTCCGGCGCAACAATCTCCCAAATGCACTCCTTCAGCATGGGATAGGTTTCCGGGAACGAGGGCGAGGTAATTGTCCCGTTCGGATACTCGATGACACCGCCGCAGGCATCTAAATTGATGGCGTACACGTAGATAAGGCCATTAGTACAATTGATTAACGCGTCTAATGATGCGCCGGATGCGGGCGTAGCCCCACACCAACAAGACTCGTGCAACCACAATGGCCAAAACAACAACAACAACAACAACAACAACAATAACTTACCCTCGCAATGTTTCTTATCGCTGTGCAGTTCATAGCCAATGTGGCAGCTGCACTCGTAGCCGCCAAGCGTGTTGATGCACTCGTGCTCGCAGCCATGGTTTTTCGTCTCGCACTCGTCAACCTCCTTCATGAATACGGCCGAGAAGCCCGCCTTCTGCACCGATGTGTCCGACACAAATTTCACGTACATCGAATTGCCACTTGACCTGAATGAGTGACGATGAACAAAGCAGAGTGGGTGGATGAGTGGGAATGTGACCAGCCAGCATGAATGAGGCACTGGCACTTGTCGGCACTCACTTCATGTTCGGTGGCGGCTTGTAGCCACAGAAAACGCCAATTAGCGTCGCATCCTGATCGGGTCCGTCTCGCACTTCGACGTAGTCATAAACACAGCTATCATGGTTTTCGACCTCAAACGACTGGAATTTCAACGCCACTTGAAAGCCCTTTGGCACTGAAATTTTCCACACGCATTCCTTGTTCGGCAAATAATCGAGCGGATAGTTGGGCGACTCAAGACGACCCTCCGAATCATCCACGGATAGTTGGCCGCCACATACAACTATCAATGTCAGAAATTTGTCACTTATTTAGCTTGGCTCTCGCCCTCACTCTCTCTCTCTCTCATTGTCTCTTTTTAGCTACTTACCGTCGAACTCTGCTTTGAAGCCGCGATAGCCGTCGGCTCGATGTGTATTCACATAGGTGAGGAGCATGCGACTGGATTGCGTGGTGATCACATCGTTGGCCACCTTTCCGCAGAAGCGTCCAATTAGCGGTGACTTGAAATAGTACCCATCGCGTATTTCCAGATAGTCAGTCTCGCAGTTGTTCGACTTAAATATATTCTAATGTAATGATAGAAAAGTATGAAACATAATTACTTTCACAACTTTTCGTCAATTCTCTTACCATATCCTCGAGTCGCAGCACCACGCGTTCGCCATGCGTTGCCGTAATGCGCCATTCGCAGTGTTCGGTCTCGTTGCTAACGGCGCCAGCCGTATAGAAGACGGGACTGGCAAATAGACCCGTGCTCTCCTGGAATGTGCGACCGCACTTGGGACACTTGTACAGTAGATTGGCCTGGGCAATGTCACCCTGGCTGAGCCGTAGGCGCTGACCAATCTCTGGCCTTTTGCGGCCCTTGACTTCTATTGGCAATATTGTATCCAGATAGGTGCCCCTGGAGAAGGTGTTGCGAGCGTAGTGCATAATCGAATCATAATCGTAGGCCATTCCCAGCGAATTAACCTCATCCACGGACAGCATATTAAAATTGTAGTCCTGCCCCTTCATTATGTTGTCGTGCTCTATTACCACGTGCTTCTCGCGGTCTGGACGCGTGTGCTCATGCCAGAAGCCCACCACATGACCCAATTCATGCACCACAATGCCAAACTTGTCGCAGTTACGGCCAATCGAAATCGCCTGTGGTCCATTGCCTCGCTTACCAACAAACGAACAGCATCTGATGGGACCAAACAACAGTTGATTACAATTAGAAACAACTCGGGATTATTATGTATAATATTTCTCCCTTTCAATTTTAATTCGAATGGATGAAAAATATTTGTATGGCATGAGTCCGCAGATTGAGTAAAGATATTTTTAAAATATTGAAAGTCTAAGATGCGCAGTTAGTTTCTTTATTTCAATCTTTAATAAGATTATTAAAGGTATACTTTTATGATGACGAAGTTATGAGAGTATATTGCCTTTGTCGAGATACTTTCGACAAGAAATACTATAATACTATATATCAATACGAAAAACACTTTGAATTTGAGTTTTATATGTGTGTTGGCAAGTCAAAATACCAATTATAAAACTTAAATTCCTACGTGAATATTGACCGTGGCTAATAATTATTGAATGACTTTGTTTAATCGGATCATTTGTAGACCATAAAATTGGAGCTTACAAAATCGAAAATATGTTGTATATTTGATAATTTTGGAGCCTTCAATTTTACTTTACTCTAGACTCTTTCTAATAACTAACCATAAATTTCGGCGTTTCGGAATAAAATTATATAAAAGTTTTAGAGATATTGATTTGCCAAAGGCATTTAAATTTACCAATAAATTTAAAGCTCTTAATTAATGAATTTTTATAAAGGTTATTGATAACAATTTTCAAGTGGATTGCATAGTCACCACAGTAAAATAAATTTTGATAATTAATTAAATTATAGCAAACTATGTTACATGTAATAATATTTAGAGCCGCATTACTCAGTCAGTAAGTGAACGTCTAATATTTGCTAGAATATACTAACTTTTATGCAAACATATTTATTTTTATGGCAAATTTTATAAAAGTTTAACTACAATTATTCTATATGAGGATTCGACAGTAACATTTGTACTCTACTGTTAACTTTAAACAGCAAACAGACAACAAAAAATTAATATATTAATTATGAAAATATTTGACACTGTATATTATAAATTAGAAAATGAATTAGGGTTGTTGAATATTTTTAAAATATCGTATCGATGATATTTTAAGTTTTGAAAAAATATCAAAATGATATTTGATATTCAACTTTAAAAATATCGATATATCGATATTTTCGATATTTTTAAAACTTTTTCCTACAATAACTTTACAATTCGACCAAAAAAAAAGAAAGAATAATAAGAACAACTATTTTAATATAATAATAATAATAATGACTAGTATTAAGTACTCAGAGTTTAATACAAAAAAAAAAAAAAAAAAAAAAAAAAACGCGTTCTGATATGTGAGAATCCGTCATACGACTTCGTGAGTCGCAAACAACTCATTTTATTGGCGAAGCAAGTCGCTCCAAAGGCACCTAGCTACCAGGGGCTGATCGTAATTGATCTTCGATAGTACTGGCATAGTGGCCTTATGAGAATTCCAAAAAAAATATCGGATTGCTTTCCCAAGAAGTTTGTGGCAAGCTGCGTTACACCTCAAGTTCCCTCTTCCGCAATGTGTACTTTCAATATTGACCTATTGTGGTCGTTTTCGAAGCTATCACCTTGGTCTTCTAAATTCATCATAATGTTGTTTTTTTCATGCATTGCTATATTTGATGTGTTACAACTTGTTTTTATTATTTTAGGGCATAAATTGCATTTTGCTGTTCCATTTTTGAAATCTGAATAATTCGTTTTAACCATTTTGATTCAGAATGTCTCACAATTTGTGTGACAATTTGTGTGACCAACGATATATCAAATATATCGCAAAAATATTCGATATTTGGGCAAAAAAAAATATCACGATATAAATATATTTTTTTTTTTATAAAAATATCGATATATTGATATTTTGATATATTATCAACAACCCTAAAATGAATTGAATGCAATTTGATATTATATATTGTGTTCTATTAGACATAACAATATATTTTTTATATTATTATTACTATTAGTATCTAATGACGAAACCAAAGTTTTGGAAAAAAATTTCATTTAATTTGTCCCAAAAATATTTTATATATATATATTATATTATTAATCTTACCCGCAGCTGCGTATGGTGAATACAATGTAATTGGGATGTATTTCCGCATCTCGCTCCACAAACTTAATGCACGTAGAGTTCTCCCAGTGGCGCATTGCCTGTTTGAAGAGGGCTTTATGTAGCCCGCTGAAGTTGCCGTCGATCTCGTAGGGGATGACACCATAATCCCAAATACGCTCCTTTTTGGCGGTTACAGCACGCGCCACGCGATTACGATGCTGCTTCAGGTCGCTGTGCAAGGGTAAAGGGTCAAGGGGGCAAGTGGGAATGAGTTGTGGTCATATTAAAATATTTGCGCACCAGTTGTGGACGATTCAAACAAAAGTTTGGTATGCATGGCGAATGTGTAATTTTAATTGCCGACAGTTTTCCAAAAAATGTTCGCTGAAACTTTCTGGCACGCGGATTTCTATTAAAATTCATAACTTTCAACGCCATCCACTTTTATTTTGATGAAGTGTGTGCTTGTGTGCGCATGTGTGTGTGTGTAAGTGTGTGTGTGTTGTGGTTCGGTGTGTGAGTCTGTGTGAATATGAAATGCCTGTTGTATGTGTAAAGTTTATGACCGAACCTCTGAATTGAATGGCCAGTAATTTACAGCAGTCAGGAAATGGCACCGGAAACGGAAGTGTTGCTGGCGGCTGCAGCTATGAAATGGTAACTGTAAACTTACTCTGTATCTGACCCTTGAGTTTTTGCCAGCTCAATATTATGGCCATTTATATTCTCAGTTCGTTGCCCATTATCAGCCTGCGCTTGCGTCGAGGAAACACTTAGAGGCGACGGTGTGCTGCGGCCTCGACCTCGACCTCGACCTCGACGGTGCTGGCGCTGCTTCTGCTTCTTGTGAAGATGGTGCTGATGGTGGTGCTGGCCCTGGTGTAAATGATGACTCTGCGGAAGATTGAGTTCCTCACGCAGTCGCTGCACCTTCCTCAAATAATCCGCCCATTGACTATTGTTCCTGTGTGTGTGGACATAATTATTGCAAAGTCCTAGATACTGTACACCAGATAACTCACCGATGCTTGGGACCGCGTCTGTGCCTCCTTCGCACAATGCCCCGTGCATGTAAGAAGTCCACATCGTCGTCCAAGTGCACGCCATTGCCTCCGGCATTGCTGTACACATTGGGCATTGTAGATCTCTGCGTGGGCAGCGATGTCGGCACAATATGTTGACGTCGTTCTGCGACAAAGTTATTGCCCGAATCGTCATCAATGTCCTTATTGTTCGATTGTATTTTTCGTGTATCCACATTGCGGTGCAGCGCTTGTGATTTGTTGAGTTGCAGCAATGCGGGTGCGAGACTCAACTCAACATTAGAAGCAGTTCGATGTCGCTGGTCTACCTGGCGCTCTGGCTGGGTCAACACCTCATTCTTGTAGCTGGGCGGATGCGTAATATCCGATGGGGTCTCTGCGCTGGGCTTTAACGGTTCGTTGGCACTCTGCAACGCCAGATAAAAATAGTGATGGTCGGAAATCCGCTTAGGTCTTCAGGCAACTTACCATGCTGACATCATTGTTGCTAATGCCGTTGGCTTTGGTCAGGGGCTGTCCTGTTGTGTGGCTAACTACACCCATGCTGGGCAATTTCGTTTTTTTGCGAATGATGTCCGTCAGACCCTCCTCCTCGACTTGTAAGCCTTCGTTGTATACTTCCTGCTTTAGTTTTTCTAGGTCCAGTTGAAAGGTCGCATTGTATTTGGTAGGCTCCGGAGCATCCGCTGACATGCGCTCAGTCGGCTCATTCGGCTGAAGTTGTTCCACCGACTCCAACTCAGACTCCTCGTCGTCGATTGGTGTGTGAGCCACCACAGGACCTCCATCAGGCAGAGCAATATCACCCATGAAGCCGCCTGCAAGATAAATGATGTTTCATTTGAACATAATTAGAGAAAACGCTACCAAGCTGCTCGTATCATAACTAACATATGGCTTTAATTATAGCATGTTCGCAACAACACAGCCGACACAGAAGACATAAATTTTTATTTTAATTGAAATTTCATGTGGTAAAACTCGTCTGGCTGGGCTCAATAAAACCTGGGATAATGCGTCCTGCTCGTAATTTATAATTTATACAAACAGCGATGCGTACTGTGTGCTTGGCAGGACCAATAGGTGGAGCATGAGCTGCTGCTGGAGCTGCTGCATAACAGACAGACTTTTGTTTGCCTAGCGGTTGGATAGACATTGTATATCCATTTAATCAGCACATCAGTGTAGCCATGGCCAACTGTCCTCACCGGACGAACACTTTGTTTGCTTTCGGTGTCACAGCGATACTCGTCGCATGCATATTATGGACACACATGTGGCCAACAGACAACAGCCAACAGCTAAAAGACAGCAGACATCAGCCATAGCCAGGGGCGACTGTTGGCCACTATATCGCGCAAAGTTTTCAGTATCCAGCAACAAAAAAATATAATTCAATACGGAAAATATGAATTTGTTGCTACATTCGTTGTGGGGCGTGTTAAAATTAAGTGTGTTTGTTATAAAACATAAAGGAAAGCCAATTGGGTCGGAAGGCGATTATACACCCCATATTCATTATAAGTAGATTTTTGTTAAGCCTTTCACCGTGATATTAAACATAATCAACTCAAATTTAAAAGCTTACCACTTTAAAAAATTATTCATATGTATATTTTTAAAAATGGGAAATCAGGGTATAATGTTAAAAGTTTGCAACAGGCAGAAGGAGGCGTGGCAGACTCCATAAAGTATATATATTCTTGATCAGAGCGACAAACTAAGTCGATATAGCCTTGTCCGTCCGTCTGTATGTATGATCGATCTCAGAAACTATAAGAGCTACAGAATTCATTCTTTTTTTGTTAGATCCGTGTTAGCTTTTCACTTTTTGTTTTGCAGGGTTCAGGGTACCTCGTAGTCGAGCAGTCTCGACTACAGCCTTTTTACTTGTTTTCAATATTAATTTGTGTCAGATTATCAGTATTTTTAATATTCACACGAATGATTCTTAAAACATATGCGCTCAGTAATCGGAGGTAAGTATAGAGAGAGTTAACATAGTAGCTTATGTAGATTAAATCATAAGTAAATATTGTATTGATGCAATCCTATATCCAAAATAAGGGCGGGCGAATTAAAACGGATATTTATTAACGGTTTTTGACTTCTGCAGACGGCTCAACGTGACCCACATTCTGTGAAATGTCGTTGCAGTTGCTTAGAGTCTGCTATCTCAGATGCAGCAGCTGAAGCCAATATGATTATTGCAAATTCTGCCACAAATTCAATAAGCTTTAAGCCAAATGGGAATGCCACCTCTCTGACAACTAGGTCAACACTCGTGCCGGGAGCAGAGCACATCAAATACTCTGGCTTCCACGCCAGATACGCACTGCAATGGCCTATAAGAGTTGTTTTACAATTTTCTCAAATTGGCCGCATTACCCACAGCTGCACCGCATATTAATTAAGTGAATGCCTGCCTCAATGCAAACTAGACTCTTGTAATGGGTAGGGGCTGACTGTGAAATATACAAGAAATCATGAAAATGATTTGCACTAACATGAGTAGATACTTCTGAATCTGTTGTAAGGAAAGTCTTCAATAGCTCATATTTAAACGACATATCATATTTTAGAGTTCTCTCCATGGGGATAGCCTTTTATTCATATTTTCGTTTTCCAACTCTAAAGCTGTAAAAGTTTATAAAGCCAATTAAATTATAGATGGTGGCATCGAGCATCAAAAGTTTCAAAACTTCTAGTCTCCCTAGAATTTAGTAGTATTTATTTGCATTGAATTGAATTGGATTTATGCTGTAATGTTTTGCTCTGTAACCCCTGTTACGCAGATTCACTCGATAAAGCTTTTAGAAAACCTCTTATTGCAAAGCTAAAATTATGGAAACGTCTTGCCAATGTAATCAAGGGAAATCAAGATTTTGTAATTTCTTTAATTATATTAAGCCCCCTACCAGGCGCCTATAAATTGGGAGCATACTATTCGACATATCATAAATATTAAGAAATAAATAATTCTCTCCTCAGATTAAAAAATAAAATGGATTTCAGGCCACAATACTTGAAGGGGTGTTGCTTTATGCTAATATTTTCAATATTTATAGTAATGCCAACTAATGCTAAGCAAAATAAGATAAATATATTCTACCCTATGACTGCACAGCCAAAATTGAATTAGCCTTTAGCTAAGCTTCATACTAACTTTATATGCAGATGTAAATGTTCAATTTATTCACACATACCAGAAATTAAATAAACCCACAATGAGCATTAGCTTAGTTATGAAGTAAATTAAATGAAATTCAATTATTATGCATTTTTTCTTTATAATTATCATCAATATAAATGTACATTCAATAAAGCATGTACCTATGAAATATTTAATTTTAACCATATAAAGTGTCTCACATAAATCATAAATGAACAATTGAATTGGCTGAGCAATACTGATTAAATAGCAGTAGTGTGTGCAGTTTGCAGATAGTTTGTCTTCATTGTTAATCATCGGTTCATCTGCCTTATTAGGCATGCCAACTTGTCATTATGTATGTAAAAGGTCATTATGTATTAATTAAAACGAAGCATTATGTATCACAAAATGGCGATGAGGCTAAATTGTCAATGTCAATTAAATGCTCTCCAATGCAAACACTTGGCGTATATATGAATTCTGGCCTAAAAGAGCAATAAGGGCCAAGGATGAATAGTTGATGTGAACTTTAATTGAATTGCATTAGCCAGAGGCAAAAGCAAATGCAAATTTAGATTGAAAATCTCTAAAAGTCATATTATTTATTCAAGTCGGTTTTATCGACTTGCATAAGAATTAATTGAGTTATATTTCACATTTTCTATTTTTGAGCAAGGAATTCAATTACAGACGAAATTGATATACAGGCCAAGCATACACATTTATACACATAGAATATTTCTTACACGTTCCTACGAGCGAATGCACAAATATAGTGATATGCATGCAAAAATTTAATGATATTCCGATGTGCATTTCTTGAAGCATACCCTGTAAATTCCAGTACTATTAGGATAGACTGTGGTATGCAATTCGTTGAAGATATTTTGTATTGCAATTTTTGTTATTATTAAAATTTATCAAGCACCCGCTGCAATGGCATTTTGTGTAGGGTAAAACTTTTACGTGGCTGAAAAAAAATCTGTTGAATATAGTTTTGTAGTAAAATATTTTTACATATGAAGTACAATTGAAATGCGTGTACAGGACGTGCACAGCGTACAACATGACGTATGATTGATAAGTAATTCTGATGAATTTCAGCAGAATAAAGCTTGAAAATAAACAAGAGGGTCAAATGAGAATATGTTCAGTTCACATTTAAGTCAGTTGCCAGAGAAAAAAGGATAGCAAAAATGTGCGACGGGCATACAGTGAAAAGCCAATGCACTTTGAAGCACAGGAGGCAAGAAAACTTGCACATAATGCGTCACAAATCCCACAGATGGCACTGGCAGTCTTCGAGTAATAGCCTCTGAAACCTCTGTGAGCGAAAGCCAACGGGCATTCAAAAGAGAACAAAAAAAATCTAGCGCCGGGTGACGCACAGAGAAAAACAAGAGAGCAAACGTGCGTGGCTTTCAGTCCGTGTACAATTTCATTACATTTAAGTTAAATGCCTTTAGCTGGTGCCTTTATTCGTCCAGCTTGGACGCCTGGCTGGCTGGTGCGTCCGGCAGACAAACAGTTGGCACAAGTGAAAGTAATTAAATTTTTGAGCCACGCCCCCGCCCTCGCCTCCGACGCCGCCTTCTTCAGTCGAGCAACGTTCGCACTAACGAACTGACGCAGAAACGTGCCGCATGGCGTTCTATAGCTGCCTTTTAGTGGATGCTGAGTCCAGACACCAAGTGGAACCCCTTTTTTATGGCCACCACAAACATGTTAACACATTTGCCAAGTTGCAGTTTTTGGACCAATGTTTCGCAGCGGCCTGCCAGTTTATGAGCTTTTCACGCGTACAGAACAGAATTTAATTAAAAATAAACTATCCGCTTCCACCAACTGCTACGCAGTCGATAATGTGATATACACACACTCAAACAATCAACAAAATGCCAATATATATATACATTATAGAGAGAGAGAAAAATATGTTGTATCGCAGCATCAGAGAACGGCCCCTTTTTCGCATACAAGCAAGAGGGAAATGCCAGTTCAGCCTGGTTAAACCTTTTGTGGGTCAAAATTAAATAATGAAAGCGCTTATCGAACTGTCCCTCAAATGATTGTCAGCTTAATATTGCTGCCAATAAGCTGCCATAAGGGAACATAATTCAAGTACTATAATATAGATATGTTCACATAAATTCCAAGAGATTGGACAGCCAGCTAAATTTTAATGTTCGACCAAGTGATTTGTGCATGACTATTTGATCCTTTCACTTGCCAACTCGTACTCACAACACCAATCTCATTTTGCAAAAGTTATACATATATATATATAACACAAAAAGCGTAAATGCATTTGCATCCATTGTATATATCCATCTGTCTATAACAATGGAGTTGTAATTGCAGCGCATGGCTAGTTGCCTTTTCGATTGGCCGGACACACAAATTATCAGACCTAAATTATGTTTTAGTAGACGGCCAGCAAACAAATAGATGAAACGAACCAATGTTTGCCCGGCTTCAAAAGCGAAATAAAAACGTCTATTTATATTCAGTAGTCATCCAAACAAAGCCATTAACACGTATCCAAATAAAATAATACAGACATTTTCTCATGTTTTCTTTTATGTTATTTTTTTTTTTTTGGCTTAGCTGGCTGACGGAAATGCCAATACTGATAGTAAATATAAAGTTTCAGTAAGATTATGTCTATAAGCGGCATTGTTTATTGTCCTAGAGTACACATGACTCTGAATATTTCCTGTCAAATAAATCTAGTGCAACCTCTTTTTACTCTCAGTAGCTCTTTAACTTTGTTCATGAAAGCAATTAAAAATAGCACACGGAGTATGAGCATATTTTGAAAGCTTGTTTTGCTAAATTTGAGTGGAGCTTTTCATAAATAAACATGTTTACGTTTCGTATTCATTTTATGCCTCGAAACCATTGAAAGTGGGAAACCAGAGTACAATGGTTATATTCAAATTTATGTACCAGACAGATTGTTCGTATAAAATAGTGTCTCGAAATTTGTAATTTATAATTCATGTATATCATTAGCTCTTACTTTCCTTTCCTCACTTTCCACGATAAAAATTTATACTTTTGTTGCTGTTTCAAGCATAGCTTAAATACTGTGAAATGCAGTGATCTTATTTAATTTATAGGCCTCTGTGGTTACATATATTTTGTATACTTCGAAGTGAATTTATGTTGATGTAGAATGATGGGTATAACTCAGGTTCTTCGCAGACCTCAGTGAATTTCTTGTTTTGATATTTTCTTTTTTTTTTAGTTTTGTTTACAGAATGGATTGGAATTTTTAACAGAAGAGTGAACTCAAATTGAACACATTAATTGACTGTATTGAAAGACTATCTAACATTTACATGTGAGTTAGATGCTTATCGAAGTGTCGTTGTCTGTTTGTTTTAAAATCTCTATTGTCGTTTCGAGTTGCCATGTGAGTAACGGAAAATCATAGATTCAACTGCAATGCACACAAAATCGGGCCAATTTTTGAGTTGACCAAACAGATTTATGACGGACAACTGTGGGCCGTGGATTCCACATTCGGCCTCGCCACTCGGAGAGCTGCCCACTTTACACTTATCACGAATACAGAGAGTATATTCCATAGCTGAGTGCACACAAAAATAAAAACAAAAGAGATAAGTGAAATATGAATCTGCGTGTGTGCAGCATGGCATCATTTTTAGAAAACTTTGTCATTGAGTGCAAAATATTTGGTGCTCAGCTTCACAAATTGAAATGCGGCGAGAAAACATTCATCGCGACCACATGATGTGCCTGACTGCAGATGAATGTGCAGAATGTGTGTGTGTGTGTGTGTGTGTGTGTGTGGTGTGTGGTGTGTGGTATGTACATATGAATGCTCTTCACCTACACATAGTTCGCTCGAACTTTATTACTATATAGAGACCAGGCAGCCGCCCCGTAGGTTCAATAAACTCTCATTGCACCTAACACAGCCTACACTTGCCCTCTCTAAATAACTTCGTCTGACGTTCGTTGTTGCATTTGATAATTGTGCCCTGGCAAGAAAACCAGCAGCAAAATTCCGAGTTTATTTTTGAAAACATATATTTTGCCAGCAGAATGTCAAAGCAAGCAGCAACAAAAAAATACAAAATTAAATAAATGTGGAAAAGTTGTCAACAATGCAGTACCAAGCAGAAGAATAGACATAGAACACTAACATATGTTTAAGAATATCAAAAATTAGATTTAAAAATATTATAATTTACAAAAAAAATACAATAAGTTCAATCAAAATATATGCATTAAAGCCAAAGAAAAGAACAAAAAAGTAATATATATATAGGGTCAAGGGGTTGTATGTAGAAATATCTGCAAAGGCTAATATTCTATCAATGACTGAATACTTATGTTTTTCGGAAATATAACTTTAAATATGATTTATATAATAAAAGTCGTTTGCATTCAACTTTAAAATATTTAACTTTTTGTTATTCAATTTGTTTTTAATAAATTATATTCAATTATCCTTAGTTCCCAATACAATCGATATACTCTGCCCGAACTGAACAATAGATACAGCAATTTGCTTTAAAAGCCTGTCAGATGCATGCTTGGATTTTGTTTCTTGCTCAGCCGACTGATTCAATTTCGGCTTGGCATATAAATTCAGTTTGGGAATCTTTCAGTTTGCTTTGGTAACCAAACGACAGGCGCAGCAACAGCACCAGCAGCAATAGCAGCAACAAAATAAAAGAAATCTGTCCCAATGCAAAACACATCCAATTCGTTATTTCAGCTGTCGTTCACCATTTGCCACAAGTCAAAAACCAACCAAACAGCTGAAGCTCTACTCATAAATTGCAGCTTACTACCGAGCTGAAGATTTTGTTTTTTGTTTCTGTTTGGAGCAATTAAAAAAATGTTAGTTAAAGAGTATTATTATAATCTGCATATAATCTGCATAGTACAGACACCCAGTATACGTTTCTCTGATATATATATATATGAATGTTTGCTCGACTTCTGTTCAAATTAGGAGTTCACTTGAGAAGCTTTTCAGCTTGCTTTTTGTATTAAGCTCACTTATTTATGCAAATTTTGCATAAACAATGATTTCCAGAGTAGCAACAACGCACAGCTTACAGGTTTACATAATGCAGAATACATTACACAAAATATAAGTATTCATATTGTGTATGTATGTACGTATGTATGTAATATGCGCTCGCATAAAGCAAAAGCCAATGCCTGGAAGTATGCAGCAAAAAATAATATGCAGCTCGGTGAGCTCGCAGCTGCTATGATTCTGTGCTTCCATCTGGCTGTCTGCTGGCCGGCGTTATACTTACATATGCATGTACTATGCATGCTAAATTTGATAGAAACATGCTGGTTAAGCTACACTCACACACACGAATACACTCTCACACATATGCACGCGTACGAAATCCTTTGACATGCCATTTGTGCCGTGCAACTATTGCAATTGTTTGTTTATCTGGCAGACTGTCGGCTTACTTTGTGCCTGTATGTGAGCGGATTGTAATTGTGCGTGAGCCACGCCCCTTGCCGAACAATACTCACTCACACATATACACACACTCACACACACACACAGCAATGCAGAAATTGTGTTGCTGCAATTTTGACATTAATTAATTATGCAAACAGTTTAAACGAAGTTTTATTTACACATGTTGCTGAATGTTTATCACGCAAGGGCGTGGAAATGACGCGATAGAAAAGGAGAGAGAATATTACAGCTACATATGAACCATATATGAGGTTTAGACAAATGCAACTATGTAAGCATATGTATTTATACATGTGTGGAGACAGAAGTATGAGTGCTTTAATAGAAAAGGTATGAGTAAAAAATACCCTCACCTTGCGCCAAGTGCCCATTTTAATTATTCATATACTTCATCTACACGAGGCTCACACTGAGAGAAGTAAATTATTCAGCATCCAGGATGTTAAGCAGAAGACCTTTTTAAGATTGCAAGATATGTACGTATATCAAATAATTAAATTTGTTATTTACGTTAATTGGTTGGATAGACGGTCAGATATGACTACTTTGAATCGATTAATAATTTCAATAAATAAATATATACTTTCTAAAGGCTTCTTCCGGCTTCTTCCGTCTGTCTATTATTTATATAAATATATATATATCTGTGTTTGTGTCTAGTTACAGTAATATAATATAAAGAGGAATATAATACTTTTTCTGATATTTATTCTATAATAGCATTCAAGTGTCCATGTCAAAAGAATTGAAGTGAAACCAACTTTTATGTCAAGCAGCTGCCAACTTTGGTGTTTCGCTGCAGTCTTTGCAATCAAAAGTAGATAAGTTCTCTTTGGTAAATAATGGACAAGTTTAAGGCAAGCTCGTACAGTTATGGCATTCAACGGACTTGTTATCAAATCTTACTTCATGGGGAATGAAATATATATACATATATATACATATACAAAGCTACGTTGCACCCCAACGCCATACGCTCCGCTTCTTGTCGACTAAACAAATACATCTACGGCCGACTAGGAGATACCCAGAATAAATCAGTTCAATCGAGTGTGAGCAACAAAACTTATTACTGAAATATATAAAATAACAGGAAATTAACTAAAAACTAAAATAAGCATAGTTTGTACAAACGAAATGGATTGCTTTTAGCTGTGAGTTAAAGATGATGAGATATTGACCAAAAATAATTATAATCATGATATTCAAGAAACTTATATATGTAAATATATTTCAGCTTTTAGGATTTTTTGTTTCCCACGCCAAAAACACGGCCTTATTGTGCCAATCATGAATTGATATACCTAGTCGGCTCGACGGAGCCATTATTCCGACTGTAACAGAAATTCATTATGCCGTGGTAAGTCCTTTTTAATGGGTTAAGGATGCAACTTTGTGCACTTCCTATTCAGTGCATAAAACTGGAGAATCGTGAATGGTTTGTAATGTCTATGGTTGCTTTTGGCTGTCTGCTACCCTTGGCCACCCACCGTATTCCCGCTGCTTGCATTTGGGATTGGTGTGTTTGTCTGGACGATACATGGAAAGCCTGCTAAGTGGCCTTTTATTTCTATGGCTGAAAAAGTCAACGACAGTGAAGAATGGCGCTGCTGTGGCGCGATTTAGCGTTTCGCTCTCATCTGTAGGCTATATTCCAGCACTCTGTCTGGCCGTAAGTGTCTGTCTGTGTCTGTGTCTGTCTGTGTGGATGGTACAAATTATTTGCTGTCGCTTGCGCCTTGAGTGGGTTGTTTATGCTTCCCTAGGCTGGTAAAAGGCCGCAGAGTCTGACGTTTTGGCTGCTCTGCTTGCGGTTGCGAAAACGTTGTTGTTATCATTACTGTCGGCAACTTTGCCTAGTTATCTGCTGTGGGCGCTTTCCGTCTTGCGTTTGAACGCCATTTTCACATTTGTAGTGTCATTTGCGGTTTGATTCTCAACTACCAACAAGACACACAGCCAGTCCCCTTTTCCAGCTGGTACCGTGCTGCTGTTCGGGCATCGCTTTGACCAAATCTACATGCATTGCGCAACACTTAAATTCATTACCGAAACTCCCACGACACTCAGCTGCCGACATCTTCAACAATATATAAATGTTTATGATATTTATGAGCATAATGCCTTTTCAAGGCATTAAGTTTCCATATAAAGTGTTTGAGATACTTTTAATTATATTAAAGACAAACTCTTTAGCAAAAGCTAGCAAATGTTTTTCGAGTTTCGAAATAAGATAATATTGACGTGAAGTTCATTGACTCTTGTTGCTCTACTTAGGCAATCCAAATGCTGTGTTGGACATGGATTTGAACTCACTTCAGAATTCAATTAGTTTACTTTTGCGTGTGTGTGTGTGTGTATTGCGTAGGGAAAAGCAAGAAAAATTTGTTTGTATTCTCGTCCCTTTTGTTGTTGCGTGCACTTGCATACATTAGGCTCCCTTTATCAGTAAGGGTGCGCTAGCATGTGTCTGTGTGTGTATGCATACATATATAAATACATATATAGATGTGTGTGAGAGTGTTTGTATATCTATTATAAATCTGTTGTGACCCACTTTAGTGGGCTACAGAATGCAAACAATTCATTAATAGTTAGCATGACAAAATCGCGCGCGTGAAAAACAATGTGCAGCCCTCTGATTAATGACGGCCAGTTTATCTAGGAGTATGCCAGAGCATGCCCTAAACCAAGTGAAACACACACACACACTCAAATAAAGGCGTATGTGTTGAGATGTAGCCGTGTCTGACTCGTAAATTGAGTAGACGGCAGGGCGACCTTCGAGTGTGCCCAGCAAAGAAATGCCAGACAGCCAGTCACCAGCTGTGAGTACAGTGAAGCAGAGATGAGTATTGATAAAGAAGAATTAGAAATAATAAGATAATTGAAATCAATTAGCTTTACCTAGCAGCTATAAAAAGAATTTTGATCTATATAAAAGATATATTTGATTTTTAAAGCGAATTATAAGCAATTCAGAATTTAAAATAAATAATTATTAAACTAAAACGTGAATGAAAAAAATACTTTATTTGTAATTATTTATATACTAAATAAAGAATCTAAATATTGTTAGAGAAAAACAAAATGGAATAATAAAATGCATTCCTATACGTTACGATATATTTTTGATAGGCTGGTAATTGTTTGGTTGCTCGTTTCATGTATTTGTCCGTTCATAACGATCTCGCAAATCACATATATTTATAAAATTCTCTAGAGAAGAACAATACTTTATATAGATCTTATTTACTCCAAAATACCAAATTTATTACAAATCAATTTATTATATCATTTAAAAGACTAGGCGAAAAAATGACCATGCATTTTTATTATTTTTAATAAATCTCTAATTTATCTTTTATTTCTAATAAATATCCAATCCTTTATATCACAATTTAATGTTGAAATTAGGTAAATCTTTTAAATAAATCTTGTAGTTCGGTATGGAATTTTATTTAAAAAATGCAAATTTATATTTATATTTTGGCTCTTGACATTTTTCCGGTACTTATATCGGCCCCATTGTGCAACAGACATTGTCGATTTACTGAGCCACTTGATACGTACATTGCCAATGGCACTGAAGGCGGGAAATCGTTTGCTCATAGATTCTACGGAACCAACTTTTTGACAATTGATGTGCGCACATACTTATAAGTCAGACGCATGGGAGAGGCGCCCGCAGACAGAACTTGGCTGGGGCCACACGATGCGTCCCAGTTGCCATCAGACAAATTGCAATCGTCGTCTTCTTCATGGAACTTATTCCACACACAGACATAGATACGGACATGGACACGGCCACGAGCATTGATGTGCTCGTTCTGGAGGCATTGCTCAGTCAATTTCGTTCCAGAAAATCGAGGTAAATTCAATTGAGTTGAGCTGAGCAGCCGGGCAAGTTGATCCGAGCCAGCGCACATAGATAACTACAATGGCGCTTAATTTTAACGCTGCACCTTAAATCTTATTGGAGAGGTAGCAGGCGGGTGAGCAATGGGAAATGCGATAAGATAACTCATCGTCTATGACTCGAGTTTACATGACTTTTCACTTCTACTCAAACTTAAGACATAGCTAAGCCAATATAATTCCCAAAGCTTTGCGATTGGCTCATAAAGTCGGCGTTCCACAATAACAATATGTTATAAACTCACGTACATACATATATACATATATGGAGCCTAGAGTTGAAGTTTAGATTGACTTGGCGCTAATGCGATTTTTAGCTTAGACAGCGTAAGTGCGCTTTCACAGGTGCACGGAAAACTACAAAAGAATCTATTTTCAGATAACTGGGCTTCTACTCACCCGCCTTGCAGGGATCCATGTCGATGTCGTTTGATACTTTGGGTGCCACATGCATGTGCAGCAGCTGCTCGATGCTATATTTGCTGTGATAGGCTCGACGATTGTTCAGCTGTGACACATGGTGCAAGTGAGGCGTATGCTGCCCGTGGACATGCTGATGATAAGGATGAATGGCAGCTGCTTCTTTCACGTGCTCTTTGACGAACTCGTTGTTGCTGTCATTGTAGTTGTTGTCACGCTCAGCCTTGTCAATGGCAACGTTATTCAGCTGCGGCTCCTCATGCAACTTGGCGCTTTTGGCATGCGCTGAGATTAACACCAGCAGTACGGTGGCCATCAGCAGGGCGTAGTTTGTATAGCTCATTACCCGGCCACCGCGTCTGGCTCCAAGCCGGCTCTGCAGCGCCATCTGAGCGTGCTCTCTGCCTCTTCTTCTGCTGTCGTTACTTTGCACGTTCTTTCGCTTGTCAATCGTCGGCGTGTTTTGTTCTTGACTTTCGTTGTCTTTCCAAGCTCTGCTTATCGCCTCCGTCTAACCCAGTTCAACAGCGCTGCATTCTCGCAGTGCACGTGGACTGAAATGAGCACGGAAAAGTTGAATTGAGAGATGGGTCATATATTAAAAACATATATACATATATATATAAATATCAGTATATGTATATAATGAATTGGCTAAATCTAGCTAATTTTGGTTTTCATTCATTGAGCAAGGCTGATCACTCAATTGATCTGTTTGCCTGTATACTATGGCACATGTATATTGACATTATATATGCCTATGTACATATATAAGAATATAGTATGCTGTTGATAACCCCAACCCCTTGTATGGAATATTTGTTTATAATCAGCTCGCTTATGTCGTTCTTTCCACTTACCATTCAAATAAATTAAAGACTAACTTTTTAAGTTGTGCCTAAGAATAATTTATAGTAAACATTGCCATTCGCATTTCTATTACTATTTACTTTATTTAATATCGGATGGACACTCTTCTGATAATAACACTCCACTGCATATGCTTAGGTCTAACTTTATGCACAAATTCTGAGCATGGCTTGTACAAATTTGTCTCTAGCAATATTATCTGATCAAACTCAGCTTAATCCGACCATATTATAAACTGAAGCAACAACCAAAACAAGCAGAGCAAAGGCAAAAGCCAGCAGTTGGCAACAATCAATGCACACCCGGTATCTAATTTACATATGTGAGCGAGTGTGTGGGTGTGAGTGTTCATGTGTGTGTGTGTGTGTGTGTGTGTTTGAATATATGTGAGATTGTGTGCTCACATCTGTGCACAATTTGTGTGCATTTACTTGGAATGTTTCTCTGCCCGTTGTCAGAGCATATTAAAAACAAAAAAGGTGTAAAATTGTAATATGGAAATGTGAGAGGAGTATGAAGAGGAAGAAAAGGGACGCTAGGATAGTCGGCAGGCAGGCGGCCAGCGACTGCAGGCTGCAAGCTGCAGCTCATAAACGGTGACTAACTGCCGGCAGTCGTTCAGATTAGCACTCAATTAACTTGAAGATGTCACAGCAAGGACACACGCTGCATGGACAATGTCCGCTATATCGACACACACACACACATACACACACAATGGCAGGTAATTTAAAATCGCTTAGGCCATCTTTTGCCGACCTTTTGGCCAAGTTTGGCTGCCAATTGAATAGGAAAAAGAAAATAAAACCTTTTCAATTAACTAAAATGTTTGGGCTCAGACATTATCGCCCTGTAATTGTGCCCCAACCAACTGGCAGTCAGGCTCAAGTGAATGTTGGCAATTTCATTAAATCATTTAATTTCCGGCGTGCACAACGAACAATTACAACAACTCTAATTCAACAAAGCAAATCAAGTGCCGGTCTGGCATTTTATGGCAAATTAAGTTCGCTTCTATGGAAGCAGCCTGCAGCCACAGTCTTAGCCAGCAAGCGACTGGCAAATAAAGCCAAAGACAATTCTAGCAACAACCCTTGGCACACTTGCCAACAACAACGACAATCTCGACGGTCTCAACGACAGCAAAAGCTCGGCAACTACATCTGTGGGCCACGCAAAGGAGTGCAACATATTTTCTTAATTTCATTTCATTTCGTTCCATGGTACTGGCACCCGAAGGCAGACCTTATTTTCATAATGCTCAGTCGCCTAATTGCGTATACGCAGCCTGCACGCGGAATTTGCCAATGCGTGGCCTTAATGTGGCACCGTCTGCTTATTTTTGCAAAATTATAAATTCAATTGATTAATTCTTGGCTCAGAATATAAGTTTATTTTTCGTTTGTCTATGGCATATAGCCAGGTCATAGACGTTCGAGCATTTTGTGTTTTGAGTCCCCTGTTTATCTGCAAAACAAGAGCACCCACATCGACCTGTCCGCTTATCAGCGGTCAGCATTGCGAAGAGCAACATGAAGCAAACGTAAACAAATTAAAATTTCATTGTTGTGACGCTGGAATTTTATAAACAACAGTGCATAGGTTGCAATGTGTTTTTTTAATACTCATTCACGAAGTTAAAGCAGTAAATTTTCTTTGTGCAATGTTCGACAGTTTGATTGTTTGTGCAATATAATAGCTGGAGAGTTGAAATTTGAAATATATATTCTAGCGTGTGCATTATAAATAGCACAGTATTTTGATATTGATAGACAAATTTATATTTAAAGAATATATTTATATATATATTTTTGTACAGAGAGAATTTATCAAAATAAACTCTCTTTGGAAGATCAAATATATAGTACATTCGATTAGTAATGCAAAGCGAAATCTGTTGGCAATTAAATGTTCATATTGAAGGCAATATAACTCAATCAAGCAACAAATATTGTCTTGTAGTTTAACTGAAAGATTAGAAACATGCTGCATACCCTAAAGTCTAAACATCGTAGAACTTGATAATTCATAACAGAATGCTAATAATTAATTATTATTATTTATGCATATGCAGATATTTTATTGTTAGATCACTTTTATCTACTATATTGATACACATAAATAAGGCAAGTATTCTGCAGCAATGTTCTGTATTGTATTTACTTCTCATTTGTGTATTTAGCAAATGATGAAACTTGAGTCTGCCTAATAGCATTTCTTCATTTCTGCTTGGCGTGCATAAACGATATTTGGGAATTGTGTGGGGTGATTTTGAATGAAGCGTAGCATTCGCATTTAGTTTAATTAAATGCGATGAGGGTCCAAGACGAACAGCTTCAGCAATTTCATGATTCCGCCAACATCCTGCTCATTGCTGCTCGCTCACAGTCACGCCATCAATCAGACTTGTCAAGTGTCAAGCGCCACTTTCAAACTACACGAACTGACAATGACAACGTTCTAGGCTAAGCGGGTACTCGGCACAATAGCATATTGCTCCTCTTCACTTCGCTTCTACCATTTTTAGTGTTTACAAGCGCAAATCTTGACACGAGTCTGTCCCTAAAACGTTCCTTCATACGACTCATTGCTGCTTGCCTTATTTTGATTTGCCTTGCCGCCATGACAGTTGACATTTCAAGTAGCTACCTGTGTATATAGCTGACAAAGGATATGATTATTATTATTATATATATAGGTACACTTGATTTATTATAATTGATTGCTGTGATATGTTGCTGTTCGAGTAAATACTTAAGCATCTATGTACTATATCCCTACAGACGGGCATCTTCGCTCACCTTGACACAGGTCCTTAAGTATTGACTTGTGTAGCATATACATATAGTGTTATGTAGTATATCTTTTTTATTATTTTGATTTAATTTCTGAGATGCATAGGTTTTCTTAACTCTGAATAAGAGGCCAGATCAGAGAGAAAAATCTGCTTGTACAACTATTTAATGTTGTGATCTGAGCGGAATTTAGTCTTGGTTTATAAATTTTATTATTATATTATATATTACAACAAGATCTAGCTAGCTCCTGGACAGGGTGTTGTTCAAAAAGTTTAAAAATAATTAGACTTTATTATATTTCGATTTTCTTCATCTCCATACAAAATATATTTCATCAATCTCTGTAACGATTAAGCTGCATAAAAATAAAAATGTGTTGTATTGTATTTATAATATTTTAAAATAATTTTGTCTGATTTCCTGATAGTGAAACTCTGCTGAATTGTTAACAAACTTTAATTCATATTTCCACTTTACTAAAAGTGCATACTAAGCTGAGACTTAAACCATATACTCTCTAGGAGCGCTGCCATACATTTGCCCTTTTTCAACTTGATCCCAAAGCCTTTGTGGCTTAAGCTTTGGCCTGGCAATGTGGGGAGCAACAGTAGCAAGACTTAACACACTTTTGAAAGGCTTTCCGTTTTGTTTCAATACCAATTACAAAGGTAGTTCAAATGTAGTTCGAAATATTAGATTTAAGTGGTTGCTCAAATATAATTTAATTTAATTTAATTTAATTTAATGAAAAATATGTATCCCATCCTAGATAATTAATATGCATAAAGAGTACAAAATAATGCAGATTCAGTATTTATTTGTAGTTTTTGGATCAATATATGCAGTCGCAAAATGAAATTATTTCATATATGTAGCTTTAATTCACACCGAAATGTGATAGATTTTTGCTGATTAAAAGTATTGCATATCAACAGGCGCGCAGTGGATGGGAAGAGCTGAAGTGGTTAGAGCGAGCAGACAGAACTGTAAATTGGTGTTATAAAAAGTCGTAAATTTAAATTAACAGATAGACAGACGAAAGTATATGTGTAAATATATATTTATGTTAAGCGAAGGGAGCATATTCCTATTCACTGATGAGCTGGCGGACCGACATCTATAGGACTTAAATGCTATACAAACGCAGAATGCAAACAAGCCAACACGGGGCCACAGCCAACGGCAAATAATTAAGCTTGCCCAGCTAGCACCTGTGGCCTCAGCCAACCAACAACATGTCCAGGTGGTTGCAACTGTAACCGAAATGCTCCGAGCTGTTTGTGTCCTGGCCCCTTCGACTGTAGCCATATGAATGTAAATAAAGTTCAACCATGGCATACACCGTAGACAGATAGGCAGCTCCTGCGGCTCCTGATTCTGCAATCCTGTGCAATATTATGTGTAACGGATACCGTGCCCCATAACGGCAAATATGTGCAGAGATGTGGGCAAGCGGCATATAGAACATGAGCAATGGTCAGGCAGCTGTTTAAGACCTAAATTATGCAATTTGAGGGCCGTACTGAGGTTAACAAATAATTAATACTAACAACAGAAATGATGATCGGACAGGGTATACACCTCACTGTGCAGCTAGGGGCTGGGGGCTGGGACTGGGACTGGGAGTGGGAGTGGGACTGGAAATGGGTCTCGGGATGAAACTTTGCTTCCTCGGTTTGTCAGCTGCTACGGCTACTTTTTCCTTCCCTTGCCCATAAATAACAATTGCCAACGACTTTGCCACAACATAAAAAAAAGAGAAGAGGAAAGCAACAGACAGCACAAGGGCAGAAAATATGACGCCAAGATTCGGTTTTATGGTGATTGTGTGGGAAAATCGGCGCTGGGTCAAACCCAGTTGTCTGGCAGCGGCGATAAAAACCAATGCAAATATGAAAAGCAAATGAAATCCTTTTAATTTGGCAAATAAAACTGAAAGCCAGGCGTTTGTCGGTTCTCTGTCCTTGGTTCTCGACTCTCTGCCCATGGTTCTCGGCCTCTGAATGCTGTATAAATTTGAACAAGCCCAAAAGATGAGCAAAGGAAGAGCATTGCACAAAAGCTGTGGAGGGCTCGGAATCTTAACTTTTGGCCTGTAAATGCTTTTTCATGTATCCTACAAGTAAACGCATGAATTAAGTCAATCCGACATAACCGAAGCTCACGGAGCAAAGAACTCAAAGTTCATTAAATTAAACAAAGCTTTTCACATCAGGTTCCGCATGGGTAATCATTAGGCATTTCAATCGCAATAGATTTATTGGGGCTTGTTTTTTGCATACTTGAATCGCATCGAGCATGCTTGAATACGTAAATAAATATATGTTTAAATAGTATGGCTGCTGCTATTGGCATTAGCAAGAGGCTGTACTAAATATAATGGCATTATTTCTGTACAAGAGAAGCAAATTAGAAACAAGAAATTAAGTGTACTTAGATGACAATTAATTTCGCATAAAGCTGATGCAGAGCGCGGACACAGATACACACTCATATCCTTAATCAGATATACATATATCAGAGATTTTATCAGGCAGACACGTACGCACACACACACACCCCGAACAACCAGGCAGCCAGACACCTATGCTCACCCAGTTGAGACATATCATTAACTTTGCTTCACAGCAGCAACAAGAACGAAGTTGATAACAAAATATTTATGTCAAGAAGAGGTGTAGTGCGGCAAGAGAGATGAAGTAAGATACGAAAGAAAATAAGTCGACAGAGTATGGGGTGGATGGGACCTTGCAATATACACATATATATATATATATATATATATACATATATCGTTAGCAGTGCCTTGATAGAAAGAAAACCCACGCGCGACACTCAACACTCAACGCACTGAGCATTCAGAGCCGTCCCGACATGGCTTACCATGCAAATTCGAGAGCCTATACAAATATTCATAAAATAACTTGAATTGCTTGCTCCAAATATTTGGCAGATATGAGATTTTGTGCGTTTCGGACTGCCCAGGCGGTCGCAGGCATCCGATTTGATGTGGATTAGAGTCACCACAAGCCCGCTTCCCTCGGCTGCCTCCTGCACCTGCGGCACATAATTTGCTTTTAATTTTTTTATATTTGCTGCGATGGCAAATCAACAAAACGTAAAATCTAAAAATGAAAATTTCAACATATCAAAAGCTCGACTAGAGTGGAAAAAATGAACCAAAACCAAAAACCAGACAAAAATAAAAACGTATTAAGCACGCGCCCCTTCGCAACTGAAGTAGAAGTGCGTGCAGAGAACCCAACATTTAATAATCTGCTGAAGATGGAATACTCTTAAGGAAATATTTAGGTAACTAAGCAAATCAATTCTAAAAGCAATGCTTAAATTGGAGTGACAATTTGTTTCTAGAACGGTCCAGAATAAGATGTGAATAGAATACAAAGAGCATGATATCAATAGTTAAACATCATGATCAAAATGAATTGAGAGGGTATTATCAGAACGAAGCAAAAATGTGTTCTATTCAAAAGCGAAAAAGCTGGCAGAAATATTAAATGAAATGAAATGTCGCAAAAATGGAAAGAATTGTTGCGAAATGCATACGCGGACAATTTTTTAATGCGAAGGGAGGTAACATGAAACGCTTAATGGCGTTCGTTGGTTGGCAATAAGCAGGCGAAGATGCCACAAAATGTTTGCCGGGCCAAAGGATAAGGGACAAAACAGCCAACAGGAGCAGTGAAGCAAAAGTGAAATGCGCATGCAGCAGCTTAAATTTATATGACTGAATGTGTGTGTGTGTGTGTGTGTGTGGGTGTGTGTGTGGGTGTGTGTGAGAGTGTGTGAGTGCAGTGAAGCGTAAGAATCCAGGCAACAATATCAATATGCGTCTCTTGTGCTGCGTTTGCTACGTAAAGCAACGCTGCTGGCAATGTCAGCGTCGACCCACGCTTGGCGTCCCAGGCTCCTCACTCCTCGCTCGCTGAATGCCTTGGGCCACCACCTCCTGCTGACAATTGTTTGCCAGCGGAAGTTGATTTTCTGGCAGAGCGGAAGTGCTGAAGCGCTGGAAAATGCCGCGGCAACCAAACGAGACTCAGCAACGGGACAACACTTTGAATTTCATATTCGTTCAATTTTTTCTTTTTGTTTGCTGTGACGCATAAATTTTCATCTAACTGACACAAGCATCAGGCAAATGCGTACAAATGCGCACCACACATGTATGCATACATAGAAATCTGTGATTGTATGTATGTGTGTCCATATGTACACACATGTTGTGGCAGCATTCTGCTAATGCCATAGCATTGCGTATCAGAGGCACCTGGTCTGGAGCCACTGCCGCAGACGGAGCCAATTAACTCTAATGCGTGTTCGCTGTCGGCCTTAAACATTTTTTTTTTATGTTTTTTCCCTTTCTGCTCTTTACCTTTAATTTCAGCGAGGATCGGCTCGTATAGCCGCTGGGCAAATGCCAATGATCGTTGTCAAAAAAAAAAAAGTCGTTCTACAATAACAACAGCAGAAGAACAATGTGCGATCCTGCTTTGCTCAATCTTTGTCTGCGATCGAGTTCAAAACAACAGCAGCAATGCAAGATCATTGCTGTTTCTGTCGATGCTACGTCGAGTGTCGCTGCTTATAGCAACAGCAGCAGCGGCAGCGTCAACGGCAGCGGTACCTTGACTTTTGACGTTGTTCCGTATTGCAATAGCCTGAGCAAAACACAATAAAGTAATTCTTACTTTAGTATAGAGAGACAAACATACACAACCACACTTATACATACATGAAATATTTATACACACACACACATTCAGGGAAAACAGATGCTATTTTAATTACGCAGGCGGCCTTCCGAATGAAGACCATTGACAATTGACGATTTGCGTTCGCTTGATTTTGTTGTTGTTTTATTATTATTTTTTTTTTTATGAAAAGCGGAAAACTAACAACGACTCAGTCAGCGATAGATAGTGGAAATCGTTGAACACCAAACACCCACAGCGCGAAATGCCGGCTGCAGCTGATTTAAGTTGACTGGGGTCAATAAGGTGTAGAAGCGGTGGAGCGGAGATTGGGCAAGTAACGTACAGTGCACACACGGACGCAGCCGCGTGCCGTTTGTTATTTATAGCTATTTGATGCCGTTGCCTCTTCTCTGCCGCAGCATCATCAACAGCAACGGCAACAGAAAGTGCGGCGTGTTTGTCGTCGTCTGCTCAAAGTGAACACAAAAACAAAAAGCGGGGCCAACAACAGCAGCCGCTGATAAGGAAAACGCATAGAGCGCGATCGAACGGCGAGTGCAAAGATCGCGACAAAACTGATCCATTCAATCCAATGCTCGACCGACGGACTGTCTCACAGATTACCGACTAGGAATTATATCAAACTTAGCACATGCAGGTAAATTAGCCGTGATTTACTTTGACCTATGATTTCATATTTTCTTCTCGAATAGAAAAACTTTGAATTGAATTGAAATAGTTAAGTGAACATTATCAAAGAAGTCCCACCTGTAGCAGGCAATCAAATAATGTTTTTTTAAATATATAGATATTTAAATATCGCAATATTAATATTACTTATTAGTGCACTTGATTATATTCACTTGGGGCAGCCACACACTCTGGATCCTTTTGGACCTTATCCGAATACTTATTCTGCTTCAGATCAAACAAGTTTGTTGCTATTATTTTCTCGCTCGCGTTATTTAGCCGGAACAATGGAATACACGTCCGTTCACGACGAAAGGTTCTCGCGCTTTGATTGGAAAGATTCAAACATAAACAGAGCCAACGTTTCAATTGCTGCACAGCTGTGCCTAGCAAAGAGCGAGCGCGAAAGAGAGGGAGATAGAGCGAAAGGGATAAGGCGCATGTGCCTAGACAATGGCTAACAGCTGCTTTTGATTAACAGTCGGCACGGCGGAAATTCGAAATAAATTCTCATTTCCTTAAAGAATGTCAAGTAAATTTATTATATTTCCTTTTTATTAGGGGTGTGCAGAAAGTTTTGTTTATTATTTATTTATTATCCAAATTTCTTATGTTATTGTTTTGTAGGACAAGAATTGCAAACGAAAAATAATAAATCATTAAATCAATCAGTAACAATCATTAAGGTCAGGCCGTTGTGTTTAAATATACATATGTGATCCATAAAATTAATACTAAACAATTTGAAAATAAACAAAGTCGTCGATAATTTCAATGCTATGCTTGTGATACCTCAAACATCGATTGTAAATATATCGATACATGGAAGTAGGAAAATAATAAAGGCGTTGAATGTAATAATTGCTGCCGTCGAAGTGCTAATTTTGGAACAGGTTTTAATAGGACATTTTTACACGCAGTAATGACGCAAAGTTGCGAAACAACGAATTGTAGCAACGAGGCAACGCTTCAATGCCCCACTTGTATCAAATTGGGAATTAAAGGCTCATTTTTCTGCTCGCAAGCATGCTTTAAAGGTTTCTGGAAAGAGCACAAGGCTATCCATGCCTTAGCTGGTATGTTCAGTTTATATTAAATGTACTTTCCATATATATTTTCTTTTATAAAATCGGAAATGTTTTGGTTCAACTTAGTCGGAGGACAGAAGGCTGTCGTTGACGATGGGGTCTACAATCCGTGGCCGCATTTTCGCTTCACCGGCAAATTGCGTCCATTTCCGCAGACGCCCAAACGCCCCGTTCCAGAGTTGATCGAGCGTCCAGATTACGCAGATCATCCAGCTGGACGATCTTTATCGGAAGAGGCTTTACGTGGAACAACAATTAAAGTACTCGACGATGACGAAATTGAGGCGATGCGAGTGGCTGGAAGACTGGGCCGTGAGTGCTTAGATGAAGGCGCCAAAGCCGTCGAAGTGGGCGTCACTACCGATGAACTAGATCGTCTGGTACACGAGGCAGCCATTGAGCGCGACTGTTACCCTTCCCCGCTCAACTACTACAACTTCCCCAAGTCGTGTTGCACGAGCGTCAACGAGGTCATTTGCCACGGCATACCGGACAAGCGGCCCCTGGAGAATGGCGACATATGCAATATCGATGTGACTGTGTATCACCACGGTTTTCATGGTGATCTTAACGAAACCTTCTTCGTTGGCGACGTCTCAGAGAAGCACAAGAAGCTAGTGCGCGTTACATACGAATCGTTGAGCAAAGCTATTGAACTGGTGCGACCGGGCGTTAAGTACAGGGAGATAGGTAATGTCATCCAGAAGTACGTTGCGCCTCATGGCTTCAGTGTCGTTCGCAGCTATTGCGGTCACGGTATTCATCGCGTTTTTCACACTGCACCCAATGTACCACACTATGCTAGTAAGTGAAATAATCTTCCGTGTCAGCCGGGACATCTCATTTATATCTTGGCTCATCCACAGAGAACTCTGCCGTTGGCGTAATGGCCGCTGGTCACTGCTTCACAATCGAGCCAATGATTTCAGAGGGTGTCCAGAAGGCAGAATCTTGGCCAGATGACTGGACAGCCGTCACTGCGGACGGCCTCTACTCGGCACAGTTCGAGCAAACCCTTCTAGTTACCAACAATGGTTGTGAGATCCTCACGAAACGCCGCGAGAACAATGGACAGCCATGGTTCATGGACAAAATGTAGTTCTAAAAAACGACTGTTCTCTTTTAAATTGAGCTTTAATTTATTTTTACAATAAAATATAAAGTTTGTCGTTTAATTTCCGTATATTCATAATTGTATTCAAGTGCGGCATCACATTGTTTCACTTTTCAAGAGGTGCATAATTGAGTAGCTTCTCAATGAGATCCACATGGCCAAGGAGCATTCGACGGCAACAATATCGCTTCAATCCCAAAGCATCCAAGGCGTCACTAAAAACAGTTATATATATGTACAGATAAATTAGTAAAAAATCAAAAGCAGATTATGCTTTGCTTGCAGAGCATCTTCTCTTACCCTTCCGTGTACTCGGCCTGCAGCAAGCCGAGATAGGATTCCCATTTGTTACCAATAACCTTGCCACAGGTAAAACACCGGATTGGTATTATCATATTTATTATAAGTGTGTATTAATAATAATTTATTTAATTTGTGCTTAGCGCACACTTTTATGTTTAGCTTCTATTTATCATGAAGGCTGCCAACTTATTTCATATGATTGCTAAAACACCGATAGTTGAGCACATGGTCTGAATATCGATAAGCTATCTATATTTAACAGGGTGACCCATTCAATAATGCGCGCGTTACTTGAGATTTAAATGTTCGAATCGAATAATGTTATTAATTAAGCATTTATATTAACAAGTTGTATATAACATTGTAGGCCATTTAATAAAACGCGCATTCTTTTAAAATATTAATACATTTATTAATTACACTATCGACTCTTGCTATATGATTACATTTACAATTAGGTTTGTAAAATAAATATTTAAAGACCGCTAAGAACTACATCCATAACAAAAATATATTTCTATTCGCTGTCGGCATCTGTTTGACTGCCTGAGACTTCCACAGAAGTTGAAACAGGAAACAAATCCTTTGTCACATCATTCGCCTGCAGTGTGGAAACATCTTCGAAACTGCCTCTTTTTAGATTGTCCGAACGTTTTTGTAGACGCTGCTGTAAAGATGAATGTATTGAATACGAATACAAAATGATCTAGTTTACTTACCGATTCGGATGTTTCTTCATCTGGAACAAATATACGTAGAGGCGTAGTGCTGCCCAGTTGCTGCTGTACCAAACGCTGATGCTCCTCGAAAGCTGCAGCTGCTGCATCTGTGGGTTGGTGCTGCTGTTGATGTTGCTGCTGCTGCTGCTGTTGTAGTTGTAGTTGTTGTTGCTGCTGTTGCAGTTGGTGTAATTGCAGTTGCTGCTGATGCTGTTGCTGCTGCAAGTGTTGCTCCTGAGCCTGTGCCTTCAGCTCTTCCAACTGCAGCTCGTGTTGATATTGCTGCTGCTGTTGTTGTTGCAGCTCTTGCTGGTATTGCTGCTGCAATTGAGCATGTGCCTGTGCCTGTGCATGTAGTTCATCCAAATGAAGTTGTTGCTGTTGTTGTTTTTGAAGTTCCAACGCTGCCTGCTCTGTTTCTAGCTGTTGTCGTCGGGCCTCTTCCTCAGCATATGCCTGCAAGAGCTGCGAAGAGTCATGTGAATTGCCATAGTAGTTGGACACCACAAATCCGCCCTCGGGAGCTGTGGAGCTGACTGAGGCGGCGACATTGGCCAGGTGGAAGGGCGCCGTATCATACACAGGCTCTACGGGCTCGCTCAGTGCAGGAGCAGCAATTAGTGCGGCATATTGTGGAGCCGAATCCAGCACAGGATGGATATTATGTTGCGGATCCTTGGCGGCCTGCAGAATTTGCCCATTGCTGGCCACCTCCTGCGTCAGATCGGCATTGACATAGCCTGTCTCAATGACGTGCTCCGCGCTGGGCTTGAAGAGCTGCTGCTTGTGCTGGCTGTACAGCTGGTTGGACTGAGTGACCAAATAGGTGGGGTTATAGATGGGTATATGGGCCGCAGGCAGGGCAGCGGCGATGAAGGGCTGTGTTGTTTGTTGCTGTGTGAACTGGATGGGATAGATGGGCACTGTTTGGGCTGCTGCTTGGGCACCCACGATCTGGACCAATGGCTGTGCGGGCAGATGGTTGCTCTGCACATCCGACGGAATCGGCTGGTTGTTGCTCGGCGTGTTGAAGCTCTCCGTGGCAATCTTCACCTTAGTTGTGGGCAAGGATGGATCGGGATCTGGGGCAAAGAGTTTCTGCGAACCCGAAATGGGATCGCGAATCGTTTGATCATTTGTCTCGTCCTCATGCACGCTGTAATAGCTGCCCGCTGCTGCGGGTGGCACGTATGTTTGGGTCTGGGGGCGTTGAGTGCTCAAATGTTGTTGTTGTTGTGGGGGCAGGTATGAAGTGTTTAGGCCGTCGTCAATCTGATTGTCGTGATCGTGATGAAGGGCCAGATTGGGAGCGCGTACCGTGTAAATTGGTGCAAAGTGCTCGGTGTTGAAGTTGTTGTGTGTGTCCAGCTGCGGGTATATGTGTATGCGTATAAGGATATCTCTCTACGTGTGTCCATGTGTGTGTGTGTGATCGGAGTTCCCTGCCCATCATTTTATGAAACTTACCGGCAAGTTCTGCAGTTCGCTGTAGGCAACGGCTGTGGGCTTCTCATACTTGAATGGCTTCTCGTATCCGAAGGTGGGCTTCGAGTGTGGCTTGGAGTTGCTTAATTTGATCTTCAGCGGTTTTCGTAGACTAACTGCCGGCTTTAGGTATACTGGAGCGCTGAGCTTCAGCGGGCGAGAGCCACGTAAGTGTTGAGACGGTGCTGCATGCAACAGGTGTGAGTGAGCGTGTGAGTGGGCGTGCCCGTGCAGATGGGCGTGAGAGTGAAGGTGCGAGTGGGAACCGAGATGCTGATGGGCGTGTGTATGAGCGCCGGGACGACCCTTCAATACCAATGGCACCGGCTGATCACTGCGAATCTGAACGACCAGTGTGCGCTGCTTGCCGTTGGCAGCGGCTGCAGAGGGGGCGCCAAGGGGATGACGAGCCAATTGGTTGGCGCTCTTGGGAGGCCAATTGCCGTTGCTGAAGATCAACGGACGCTTGCCGGCAGACAGATCACAGCTGACCAAGCCGCAGAGCAGAGTCAAGAGTACGAAATGCTAAAGCAATAAAAACGTTAAAAATTAACACGAAAATCCATTAAACGAAATTTAATTATCTCTTTTGCTGGTAAGTACTTAACAAATATATACATGTAAAACTTTCTAAGCTCTATCAGCGTGCAGCTGCATGAACAAAGGGGGGACTGAAGGGAGGCTAGTTTGGGATATATGTAATCAGCGGACGGTCGGAGAACCGAAAATAATGGCCTTAATTTGTATAAATTGGCGGTTTTCTAAAATTTTATCACGTCGCCTGCCGCCAGCAACTAAAGCTTGAGGCCATAATAAACCTTTAAGCATATACATATATTTATTTATGTATATATGTATATGTATGTGTACGTGTAAGCATGTAAGCCATAACTGCAGTCACGGGCGTGCAGCTGTCGCGTCTAATTAAGACTATGGGCCAATGAAAGTGAAATACCAAATTGATTTGGTTCTGCTATAGACATGGCCAAGTCACAAGTGAAGTGGAAGTCAACAATTTGCCATTGTAATTGTTACAGCAACAACAACAAATTTCACTTGTCTACCGGAGAGGCAGAGAGAGAGAGACAGAGAGATGGAGACACTGACAATGACAATGTTTTACCGTTAGTCCGGTCAGTCAATCAAGCGCTGCTCACAGGTGAAACTGTCAGCGCACCGATAGTGCAACAGTATCGTTATTGATTACGTGCTGCGTTTGCCTAATCAAAATGGCAGACGTAATTGAGACCAAATTGCTGCCTGGGTGTTTACCGAGCGGTTAGCAATTTGATACTGCTTTGTCGCCTGTAAGCAAATATGCATAATAATAGTAGTTGTAGTCGATGTCCAGAGCGAGTGCACTGACTGAATGTGGTGAATGAACTTGCGGCTGGTTGCATGAAAGTCAAGGTACGCACAAAATGTATATTATTTTACGTTATTGAAATAGGATCTACTACAATATGTACATATACTCTGACTGACCACGCTCACAATTCACAATGCAAAATTCAGAAATCATAACTCAGGAATCGCAAATAAAATAGCAAATCAGCCGATACGATTGAAGCAACCGCAAGCTAACCCAATTCGTAACGCATTTGGCCAACCTGAAAGTCTACTTTTATTTAGCATTGAGCTAACTGTTTCATCTTCTTCACTGTGTTGCACATTGAGGCAGCGGCAGCCACAGAGTCAATGGCAATGGCAATGGCAATAGCCAAGCAAGTGTAGCGAACGGCCCGGCCCATTGTTTGGTTGCCTGCAGCGAAAACTTGACGCATCAAGTGCTCTCAATTGCCATTGCTATAGCTATTGCTATAGCAATTGCAGCTAGTGCACCGCAAATGAAAGTGCCCGCCAATCGCAATTTAACAAGTATTCAAAACACGAGCTGCCACAGCGGCGCATCAATTGCAATTCAATTGAAAACATAAAAAAACAAAAAAATGAATGGCGCCATTGTCTTCAGTTTTCAATGCAGTTTAAAAAAGAAACCCGAGCTCCGACTGCGTCTGAGGCGTCTATGGAAATTGCGCATTTGCATAAAATGTATTTCCCATCATTTTATGATCGATAATTGAAGCTCATAAAGTCAGCGTGAGATTCTTACTTACCTTCATATTGGCTGCGATTGAGATTGAAATTTCCTTTGCAGAAGATGAAGAGTTTGTGGAGCGTAAAAAAGAAGGAAAGCTTTGGCTTGGAGCTTCGTAAGTAAGTGACTGGCAAATGAGTGTGTTGGCTCTGGTCTATTCCAACAACAAATATATGAAGATCAAAATAGCAATTAAGTAAATGATGACATCAATTAACTTCATGTCCACGTGCGCCGCGGCGCTTTCCTTTAGTACGAGATATATGAAGAAACAACACACAAAATGCTAACCGGAGCTGCAAAATCTGCAAGTCTGCACCTGTTCAGGTCGCGCTAACAACTGAGCTGCGCAGCTACTCCAACTGACTGTGATAGCTACTTTTGTCAGCCACTGGAAGTACACGTCTCATCGCTCACTGGAAGCCAATGAAACCGCAAAGAAAGTGGTCGGCTTTTCTTCGTTTGCGCTGGCCGATTCGATTCGAAAACTTGTTCAGTGCTCAAGTGAGACTTAGCACGCGACCACAACGACATGAGATTTGCCGGCATTTGCAATGTCTTCTTCTCCTTCTGCTTCCTCTCCTTCGACGTCTTCTTCGCCTTCGCCTTCGCCTTCTCCTTCTTCTTTTTCTGCTGGCAGACATACACGCACAGCTTAAACGAAAGTGTTTGCCAGTTCTTGACCAGTTGTCAGTTCAGCCTGGGCAAACAAAAGACTTGGGCAACGAACTTGTCTTGCTAATATTCACTCATCCAATGCCTTAAAAAGCAATTCACACCAGGCGCTCATAATATCGAACTGAGCTGCTCTTGCGCATAGGCGCCTGTGGCTTTCTGGTGCAGGAACAAAACAAAACCTTTCAACCTGCTGAAGCTTTAGCTAACCAATCGCCATCAAGAGCTAACCGGAATCAGTTCGCCTTTGGCACTAACACGTTGACTACTTTTATGATATATTTTATTGTTAAAATTGAACAAAAATTTCCTCTTATTTGCTGTCAATATAAGATGAATCATTAGAGCATAACGATTTGTGTAAAACCAATTAAGCTGAGCCAGTCAACTAACAAACTTTCTTATTACTCAAAATTAATAGTTCAATTTTGGTAGGTAATAATTAAAATAAAAAAAAATTAAAGAAATAAAATAAATAAAAATTGGTCAAATGGTCTTTATAACAGGTGGAAAAAATGATATATATATCCTCAACTCTTCTGATATGCATCTGCCCTATCAAACTTAATATATATATCGTGAAATACAATTCACTGAAAGAAATACATTATAATATATAATTAGAGCTACAACTAGAGCATTAATTGTGTCAATTATAGTAGATATTATATTTAATATTGCTTATCAATGTATCTCAACCTGTAAGTAAAGAATGATTACGTGAGCACAATTTTCCCATTTAAAATAAGGTTATTCTTGTGTCGAAGCATCAAGTATGGCTTATTCTACAGAAAAATTCTATTTGGAACGCTTTATTAGCTGGCGGATTCAATGCTGCATAACTCTTCAAAATGATCGACATCATATACATATGTATAGCTACATATATATTAAGAATGGTATCTTTATGAAATTCGACATACTTAACGTTTGCCCCATTTACTTATTTGATAGTTGTTTATTGGAAATTTGTATTGATGCTCTCAAATATGCTGATACTCTAGAGCATTAATTGTGTCAATTATAGTAGATATTATATTTAATATTGCTTATCAATGTATCTCAACCTGTAAGTAAAGAATGATTACGTGAGCACAATTTTCCCATTTAAAATAAGGTTATTCTTGTGTCGAAGCATCAAGTATGGCTTATTCTACAGAAAAATTCTATTTGGAACGCTTTATTAGCTGGCGGATTCAATGCTGCATAACTCTTCAAAATGATCGACATCATATACATATGTATAGCTACATATATATTAAGAATGGTATCTTTATGAAATTCGACATACTTAACGTTTGCCCCATTTACTTATTTGATAGTTGTTTATTGGAAATTTGTATTGATGCTCTCAAATATGCTGATACTCTAGAGCATTAATTGTGTCAATTATAGTAGATATTATATTTAATATTGCTTATCAATGTATCTCAACCTGTAAGTAAAGAATGATTACGTGAGCACAATTTTCCCATTTAAAATAAGGTTATTCTTGTGTCGAAGCATCAAGTATGGCTTATTCTACAGAAAAATTCTATTTGGAACGCTGGCGGATTCAATGCTGCATAACTCTTCAAAATGATCGACATCATATACATATGTATAGCTATATATTAAGAATGGTATCTTTATGAAATTCGACATACTTAACGTTTGCCCCATTTACTTATTTGATAGTTGTTTATTGGAAATTTGTATTGATGCTCTCAAATATGCTGATACTCTGCCTGAAACTTTAGCATTAATTATCTTCATAAACATATATACATGTACACTATGTAAATCCGCTATAGATCGCTGATTATACAATACTAATGTGTGTGGAAGGCGTTATAAAAAAAAGCTTATGAAACGCTTGCGTTCAATTGGACTTGGTAATTGGGTTCGTTTTATGCGAAGCGCGACTACAAATTTCTAAACGCAATTGGGCGATGGAATTTCTGTTGGCTTGGGCCGTCTTATTTGGGTCAATTTTTGGGCAGTTCGGGCCGTTGGCCATGCCCTAGCTCAAGATTTCACTTTTAACAAGGAAAAGTCTGGGTGCAGGCCGTTGATTGAAATTTTATATTCGTTTCTTTTTTTATTTTGAAATATTATTTTAACAAGGTTTTTTTTTTAACATTAACAACATAATATTATTATAGCGTTTATTTAATTACAGTTATCTGCTGTTGTTTACTTGCATTTTATTAATTGTTTTTATATTATTTTTCATAGACAATTGTTTAAAATACGAAATTTAAGGAGTATTTTTTATTTTTGTTATTATTTTTTTTATTATTCTTATTTAAAATGTCGCTTTCATCAACAATTTTTGTTATTCCGTTAAACAAAACCAATGTGTTTTTTTTTTATCAAGCGGTTGCCGATCTCGATCTCGATCTATTAGTTTAGTGTAAATAAATTTGTTTATCAGCATTTTAATTTTAATCTTATGACAAACTTTTAGAATTTTACTTGTAAATATATTTTATAAATCGCGGGTAAAAACTAAAAAGCTTAATTACAGTTATGTTGACTATTTGATGTTATGTTTTTAAGTTAGATTTTTGTTTTTGTAATTATTTATACATTTTTATTGCACATATTACTAAAATAATTTGTATGCATGTGCAGTATATATAACTATATATATGTATATATAGCATATTTATATACAATATATATATAAATATGTTAATCGTGAAAGTGCTACGAAATTATACAATAATTTTATTTTCAATTTCGGCATTTATAAATTTAATAACGATTTCTGTTTTTGTTTTTAGTATGCAATAATTACAAAATAACATTTGTTTGTTGTCCAAACATTTAAAATTATCATATGAGTGTGTGAGTTTTTTTTTTTTTTTTTTTTTTTGCTGCAAACGTTGTTTTCTATACAAAGTATCTAACTACTGTAAAATGCTTTACATTTACGAATATGTTGTATATATTTATATACATACGTATATATGTTTTTACATTTTACTCACGAAAATTGTCTACAAAACGTTGCATTTGTGTCTAGTTGTATGGCATCGAGTATTTCTAGGCGATATACAATATTATCATTATTTTGTTTATATTTATTTTTTATTAATTATTATTATTATTATTATTATTATTTTTTTTTTGTGAACAAAGCTGAAACGTTCGCACTTTCGATTTTAGCATTAATGGATTCGGAATGAACTATATAAAATTGATAAATGAATAGAATTACACGAGATTGGTGTCTATGAAATCAGGCAATTCGGATATAACAAACACCGAACGCAGCTTTGTTCAGATTTTCAAGAGATTTTTTATTTATATTTCTACGCTATTTGTGGATAGTTCTCGTTTTGCATTTTGTATATCATTGATTTGTTTTTTATTTGTATTCTCTTTTGTTTTTCATAATTTTTTATTTAGCGTAAACATGATTTAATCAAGTCTCACAACATCGAGAGTTCGTTTTGTTGTTCTTGTCAATGGATTTTTCGCAGATGTGATGTATCTATATGTGCGTGTGGTTGTCTCTGTGTTTCCATATGTCTGTGTGTCTATGTGTCTATGTGTCTATGTGTGTGGGTGAGTATTTATAATTCTAAAAATTGTATAAACTATGTTATTCATTTAAAAATTATGTTTAACTTTTGGGTTTATTCTATGCCTGTTATAAGGATTGCAAATGCTTTTTCTTCTCATCTATATTAATTTTAATTTGTAATAGCCCTAACAATAAATGAACTTGCTGCCGTATCATATATTTTATCTATTTCATTTTTTTTTTATTTCACACTACATACATACATACGTGCATGCTGTATATATGTTGCATGTTACTTTGAAGGCGCATACTCAATATTCACAATGTTCAATTTTTCGTTTCATTTGTTGTCTAAACCTAATGCTACTGTGTATATTATCAAAACAAACACAACAAACAAAAAATCAATCTTAATCATAATTTCGCTCTTTATCATTATTTATTATATATATGTATATATTGTTAAAAGCTCGAATTCGATTAACTTTTACATTTCAATAAGCTAAATTGATGTCACAAAATGTTATTGAAAATCATATCTGAATATTCACGATTACGATTCTGAATGAGAACTGAAATGAGCTATCTGCATTTTATGTTGTAGTTTAAAGTACATTTTATGTGATTTCTATACGCTTTGGCAGTGTTTAATATTTGAACAAATCCATGTACCGAAAACTATTTTGAACATTAATGCAATGCAAATATTTCAAAATCAAATGGCTTAACGATCTTTATACATTATCCGAGTTACATAATCAACTATTTACAAATATTTACAAAAGAAATGAGACGAAAAATAAACACACAGAGCGTTTTCTTAGCGGCTTAAGCGCAAGCGCGTGAAAATCTAAAGAAGAATTTGAGACAAGTTCAGAAAAAGTTTTTGAAGGAAAGCTAGGACTAAAAGTTTATCTTTCGGTCAACATTCATTCGTATTATTTATCTAAAAAAAATTTGTTTAGAACACCACAGCTGCTGCTCAATAGGCACGCACGTAAAAAGCGCCGCACACATCATACATACAATAAAAATATTACTAGCTACATTTGTTGTTTTTTTTGTTTTGTTTTTTGTTTTGATTTGTTTTGTCAACTGCTCGCTAAATGTGTTCAGATAGTTATAGATCTATCTATCTATCAATGCTTGTATTTACTATACTATCTTCAGCTACATTTATATGTATGTATGTATGTATGTGTTGCTACTGATTAGTTCTGATTTTAAATGCGCTACTTAATTTTATGTGTATGTGTGTGTTAAGTGCCCTGGTTTATGTTTTACAGAGAATTGAACGTGAAATGGCCTTTAATTAGAGTTAGGAAATGTTTATTATCAAAAATGCATGTTTCATTCATGCTGAAATCTGAAGAAACTGAAATATCTAGTGGCATTGGCTAAGGCTTTGGCCTTTGACTCTTGACTTGACTTTAAGTATGCAAATAGTATATTTTTTGTTGAAACAACCATTGTCTGTTCTGTTGACTAAGCTTTGGTATATAAAAATTTCTCAAATATTCGTCTATTCACACTATTTCTTTCTCTTCCAGATACTCAATACGTGTATGTGAGTTTAAGTTTTTAGTTGTTGAAATTTCAATTAAATATCGCAAGGAATTTCTCGGCTTTTTTTTGCGAACATTATAGTTAAATTATTAATAATACGTTAATATAAATTGTTTTTTATTTATATTTATATATATATTTCTTTTTCTTGTTTTTGCGCATGCTCAGAAACATCTAAATGCAGTTTTTGAACTTGAATGACTCAACTTCTGGATTTGGGTTTCCCTCCATTCAGCGGTCAAGCGATTTCTCGAATTTCTTTCAGTTTTCAGATTGTTTTCCGTTTTGTTTTTTATTTTCTTTATCATTTTCTTTTACATATGCTAATTGTAGCGTAGTTCATGCTGCTGCTGCCTAGACACATATCTGTTATCTCTAAGCACTTATATATTCTCTCCAATATTGAGAGTTAAGAGTTGTTAAGTTGATATTTTGCTTGGTTTTCTTTGTTTAATGTGTAGCTTACCTCACTAATGGTTCCCAATTGCTTACGTCACACCATTGAGATGAATTTTCATATCGAATTGCATAATTTGATTTGTATTGCGTTGATAGCGCCATGAACTGAACTCAAATTTGTGAATTAAATATAAATTAATGATAACAATGATAAATTAATGGCTAATGAAATTAAGAACATAATGATAATGTTTATGACTTAGTACATACCCATTACTTACGAATAACTAATGATTGTTGCTTCAAACTCAAGATTGTATAAGGAGACAATTTATTCAAAACAAATTGAGAAAGATTACAAAATAATAATATAGAGAATAGAGAAAAGAAACAAAAACGAAATTAATCTAACAATAATGGAAAAACAAATCATACAAATAATATAATAAATTGGGATAATTATATATCTATATAGAGCTAAAAAATTATAGATAAAATGTCAATTTCAAGGTTCTAAAAGGCATACGGAATGGTGTGGGAAGCAATCAGCTGACAATTGAACGATGGATATCAAAGATGTTGTTCTTTCTTTAATACACTTGTGGCTTTTATGTCTGCAGAGACTCTGTTGAGATACGATCACAGTCCTCGATCGTTGAGCAGGATGGACAAATCACTCTGTAACGGTGTCTCCACAAATATAAAAGCACAGAGTAACGCATTTATGGCACGCATTATCAATTTTTACCTAACTTACGCCGATCGGCCTAGCTTTTGATTTAGTTACAATTCTCATAGGTACACAGTATATACACAGATGTCTGTGTATGTGTGCCTGCGTGTGTCTTTGATTTGTTGTGTTGCTTATACAGATTATACCTATCGCCTATGGCTATACTTATACGGCTTGAGCCAAATGTTGTGCCAATACCTTTGCCATGAATGCGTTGCTCTGCTCACAATTAACTTCTCCAACGTTCAAATGTACGAATAAGGACCATCAGTTAAGGCGCTACACAGTAACAATCAAGAGTTATCATCCTTGTTGGAGCCGCCCCCACCGACCCCGGAACCTTGTGTGTTGGTGCCGCGACCGCCAGCGGGCGCACGCACTGCGGGCGGCTTGTACTCCAAACCCGGATCGAATTGCATTAAAACGAATACCTAATTGTGTGAAATGCAATATCAATGATTATACATACTAATAGATAGATAGTAAAAGAGCTCACCTGATCTGTTGGCAGTAATGAGAAGTCATCGGGTGGGTTGGTTATTACATAACGCTTGCTGCTCGCATCACAGCTAGAACTGGTGTCCCTGAACCTATATAGTCCTATACACAGCATCCCATACGACTTGAGTGCGGCAACGAACAAGTCCCCATACTTGCCGCACTCGCCGAACTGCGCCAACGGTCCATCGTACAGTGAAATTTGTCCCACGCGACATCTGCATTTTAGCCAAAGGCATTTAGCCCAAGTAAGTATAGTGTTGCCTATGCAGACTCACCTGTCGCGATTGCTCAGGCTGTCGATGGTGCTGTAGCCGCCCCGCAAGCCGGCACCCTCCGCCAGAATCAATTCCAATTCGGGTGTGGCGCCGCCCGTGATCAGCGATCGGATCAGTGTTAAGGCATTTTGATTAAAGTATGTCTGCGATGCAAGAAGGACAAAAGAGGCAAAAAGAGAAAAAGCAAAGTGATGAGGAATCACTGCTGAGTGGGCGAATCGATGAAACTGGACTTTACCGTGGACATCAGCGAGTCTAATACGCTCACAGCGAACGCCGTGCCGCAGGCGAACGGCTGTGTTAGATATAATTCTGTATCTGGATCATCGTCGTCGTCTTGATCGAGAAACTGCACGTTACTATCATTGACCAGTTCTTTAAACGACAACCAACAATAAAACATATGTCCATTAGTTAAGCGCCTCTTTAACATTTGCTTGACAGTGTATGGAGGCTGACCATGGCCACTCAACTCTACCCACTCGCCCACCTAACCCGGAATGGTCAGCCTCGCATACACCGCGAGAGGCAGGACGCTTTTCGTTCGGTCGTTCCTAAACTCGGCCAAGTTAGTGCGATGCAGTTTACCTGTTATCATGGGCACATTGGCGCCATACACTGAGCCGCGACGCTGCAGCACAATGGGGCTGCCAGCAGTCGCGCTCAGATTGTCGAACTCCGGTCCGCGTTGGCTCAGCACGCCAATCGTGTCGTCAAAGGTCATGGCCTTGATGTTGAGCGAGGCCAGGATGGCCTCCTTGTCGGCCAGTGTTGGATCGTCGTTACTAGGAACTTTTGCAGACAATATGCAGCACATATCACACAGGTTGACGTTGACCGCCCGCAGATCGGCCCGACTCAGCGGCGATCCGTTAAGCACCGAAATCTTAGGCAGATTCTGTAGCATTTTCCACTCGCGTCGTATGTAGTCAACGGAGCCCACAATCACCACGTGCTTCAGCTCATGGTAATGGAAATTGGATGCACGCAACGGCATTACCAGATTCCTTAACCCAATCAGAGGTGAGTCCGGATCGGCGAATAGGCAAACGACCACGTGACCATTTAGTACCGTCATGGCCGCCTGATTGCGATCCTGCAGAGACAAATTCGGATGATGAAATCTCAGTTGATAGTTCGTTTCGGCTATTCCAAAGGTATTTACCAGTATGCAGTCTTCTAAGCTCTTCGCCGGACTCCAATGGAACATGCCCGTTGAGTCATACTTCATTTCGGTCTTTTCAAAATCAAAATCCTTGGACTGATCGTCCGCAATGCCAGCGGGCAAAGAGACGCCGCCGTTTTGATTTTGTGTGCCGGTGCCAGAGCTGCGACTCGTTGGCCTAGAGGCAAGCAGATCAGTGAATAGTATTAAACAAATGGGTCAGATTATTCAGTTACGATTCTTTTTTTTTTTTTTTTTTTTTTTGGGAATTTCTTATCAATTTTCATGGCATATCTGATTATCAACCAATTAAAATAAACGCTACATCCAAATGCAAAGTGTTTTTCGTAACGCTACGATTTTCTTTCAAAAAAAAAAGTCAAAATTATGAAAATACTTGAATACGAGTTGGAGCATTTTAAATTCAAATTGTAAAAAAGTGTCTGTGAAACGATAGATAGCTAGATATAAAAATATATATGCATAATATTTGTATGGTTGTTGATACAGAGAAGAGATAGAGCTTGTGCTAGTAACAATAGTTGCGAAATTACGAGAATCAAAACACAAATGACAAACCAATATACTTATTATAGAATATGTAAAATAAAAACAAAATAATCAATCAATGTTCAACTACGCAAAACGCTGTCGCAATTGCCCGGTGATGGCAGCAGACTTATCGAATTGAATCCAATCGAATTGAATGCGACCGCCCTCGGGCACATCACGCAAATAATAGCGAGTGGCAAGTGTGTGTGGGGCATGCACGAGGGACACGCCACATGCAACAACTGCGGCCCCCGCCGTGGTGCACGTCACAACACTAGAAAATTGTGCACAGTTCGCGGTCGGATTAAAATCAAAACTAAAGTGATTAAGATGTGAAAGTATAGAGAATATATAGAGAGAAAGAGAAATAGTCAGACAGGAAGACAGAGAGAGAGAGAGAGAGAGAGAGAGATGCCAAAACTTTTTGTATCTACGCTATTCAGTAGGTAAGTTTCATTATTGCATTACTTTGCAATTGTTGATGCAAATGATGCCCTTTAAGTATTTAGGACTTCACATGAAAAACTTTAAAAGGTTGTTTTATAATCAATATTTACATATATATCTATATATACATGGATATAGATTAAACTTGATTAAGTTTGAATTGAACTTGAACTTGGACTCAAGGGAATTGCATTAGAAAAAGAGTCAAACAGTATTCAGTATTGATTTAAATATGATGAAATAATGTATGTATATTTGATGTACACGGCACAGCCATACACACACACAGATATAGACACACATATGCAATGATAAAAGCGATTAAAATGCAGTAAAGTTATTAACAATTTACAAATACTACACAAAAGTTCTTCAAGTAGTATTAGTTATGAAATGAAAAATCGAACTATCAGAGAGAGAGCGAGAGAGATAGAGAGAGATAGTTTTGAATAGGCGAAACAAAATGAATGAATTTACATATAGAGTAGTAACATGTTGTATGAATCGGAAACACACATTCAAACACACACATACAGACATTAATACATATATTAACAAATCAACGCACACAGACAGCAATGTGATTAAAAAATTACGCATACGTATGGTTAACGAATTGTATTTGGTATTGATGTTAGGAATAGCTTTCAATCAATCAATCAATTAATGTGTGTTTAACAAAATGCGCATAGTTTGATAAGTTTTACGAGTACTAAGTTATAGTAGTAGTAGTAGTAGTAGTAGTAGTTAAAAACGCTTTTGGCTTCTTATAATTTGAGTTAAGTAAAAATTTCTAGGAAATTATGGACGCATACATGAGCTTTTTAACTTCGTAAGCAAGTTGATAGCCCGCATAAGGGTTAGCATCATTTTCTGGTGGCCTGAAACAAAATGTTGTTTGTTTTTTATACATATAGAATTGTTGTTGTTGTTGTATTTTTTAATCTTTTTTGTTCATTTTTGTTTAATAGTTGTAAACGTGTTTGTTAGTGAAACAAGTTGTTAGGGTGTTAGGATTAGTCTATGTATATATATATATATAAATGGAGAGAGTATTTAAAGAGCATTTACATATGTACGAGCCGTGACCCCTCGAAGGGCCATCGAACTGAGTGTTATTCTTATGTTGTTAGGTGTAGTAGAATAAATCAAATAATGATAAGGTGATCAAACTGAAGACGTATGTTTAATGTTTTGTTTCTGTTTCCTTGTTGCTGTTCTTATTGTCGTTGTACTTGTTGCAAAAGAAGAGAAGGAAACGCAAGAAATCATAGAATGCAGCTGAACAGCGAAGGCCAGAAGTGCCTGCTCGATTACCGATTTGCTTTGCATATAGAACATTTGTATAATAAATACTTTGTAACTGAAGCCGAGTGCCCTCGCAATGTGTATTTCAAGTGTAGTTGGTTCCGTGCGGGCCCGCCCAATAGAGTACACACATATGTATATACATATAGATATATATATATATATATATATGATGTACTGTGTGTGTAAATATGTGCTCGGATTATGCTAAAAGCTGCCTTAATTCCGGCCACTCACCTGTTGTATTGCGACGGCGATATAACCTGGCCCTCAACCTGCCGGCTCACGTTCACCGTAGGCTTTACCTTGTTCACCTGCTTGCCCGCCGCTGCGGCGGCTGCTGCTGCAGCGGCCGTATTGTTCATGTGATGAATGCCACCTGTACCGTTCCCAGTTCCGTTCGGGCGTCGCACATTCCGATTAAGAACTGCAAAGAGAGCGACAGAGAGAGAGAAGGCAGAAAGAACGGATTAAGTTGGAGTTGAGTGCATCGACCATTGGGCTTCGCTAGGAGCAAGCTGAACTAGATATAGAGTCGAGCTAAATACTATTTGACACTTACGGTTCGTATCTTCTCTGTCACGTGTTATATCACCTGTCGCAGTTGCAGTTGCAGTTGCAGTTGAGTTTCGCATTGGCAGTTTGTTAGGTTTTTGGTTGGCAGCAAGATAGACAGATAGATAGAGAGAGAGAGAGAGAGAGAGAGAGGCAGAGAGACAGTTTGTGTGGTTGTGTGAAAAAAAGAGAGAGAAAACGGCAGTTTAGTATGATTAAATGTTCCAATACAGCTGGCAGAGTGCGTAGGAAAATTGGATTGAGTCTTTTATGATGCATTAGGGTCAAGTTAATCAAGAAAGGTACTTTTGAGCCGCGTGTACGGAGGCAAGTAAGCGAGTTGCTTTTGCTTGAAGTTGTTGTTGCTGTACTCGACTAGGTCGCATAGAGCTGTGATACGTGTGAGTGGAGTCAAGAAATAAACAGTGTATTTAACAAGCGAATAGTATGTATGCAAAACCAAATACAACACACACACACACTCAAATGTTTACAAAAAATATATAGTGAAATGCTTTAAATAAGTAGACATCAATATCGAATTTAAATAATTTGTTAGAACAAGCTTTTGGTACAATAGAGTTGGCAGTTGGATTCTTGTAGTAGTTGCTGTATATAAACATTTACATTAATTGAAACGTTATTTTATTTAATTTTTGTTTTTCATTTTTACATTAGCAATAACAATTTCTGTTAAGGGTCAACGCAAAATCATTGGAATGCTAACCAAAAATATAAAATCAAACAGATACAAAAACATAAACAAATAGCTAATTATTGAATTTAATTTCTTAAATTGTTTTCAGTTTCTTATTTATATTTATTTTAGTCACTGTAGTTTATTTTCTTTTTGTATATTTTTAGTAGAGCACAAATGATATGGCAATGATTAGGCAAATCAGGACAGACAAATAAATAAAAATTTATACTTAAATGAGATAGATATGTGTGTGTGTGTGTGAAAAGTAAACTGTAGGACGTTCTGTGATCAAAATAACCTTTCTCTTTCATATACAGAATGGAGAGACTTAAATACGCATATCATGTGTAAGACTGTTTGGTATTTGAGTTTAAAAACAAGCTGATATTGAGGACATTACCCGATACAGATCCACGCACATGCACCCGCTTGGGTAGCTCTGGTGGCGTAAATGTGGGTGCAGGATGGTGTTCATCTGTAAGATATTTTTGGTATTGTTATCGTACAGCTTTAGGTAATCAACTTCGTTTTTATATTTATTTTATTTTCTTTTTTTTTTTCGTGTAAAGACAATGGATTTTTGATGTAAAGCTCAAAATTTTGGTATTTTGTATTTTTTTTTTTACTGTTGTAAGACATCAAATTCGACTTTTGTGGGGGAATATTGTGTTTGTATGAACTAAAACTGAAAGAGTTGCGGTTGTACATAAAGCAAGATCACAATATTTTTCACAAATCATATGCAAATCAAATGGGCTCGACATTAGGTGTGTGTTCAACCGAAAGCCATAAAAGAAAAGTAAGGAAAATTGATCAAAATGATCCGGGAAATGAATTCAGGCAATTTTATTTTTATTTACATACATTACATTTTTTTCGGGGGGATTGGTAAAAAAATACATAATTATTTTAATTATATATGTATATAAAAAGTGCATTTAACAAGGCCTTAAGAAACATGCATAATTGTTGTATTGTAAAACTGGAGGCATTCATCAAATAGACATGAGCACAACTCTACAAAGCAAATAGCAAATAAAGCAGGCGTTGCATAAGCTACAAGTTAGTTAAGATCTTAAGTGTTAGCTTTGGCTACAATGAAAGCATAAACCTTATTTTATTGCTCCATCGGCTGGACTTGGCAAAGCATTCAACTGTTATGCACTAGATTTCTAACACCCACTCAAAGAACTTTTTCGAGACTTTGCTACCTAGGAGTCTGCACTAAGAACACAGCACTATGATATCGTTTAACACATTCTCTATGGCTTGAGTGTGAGAGTATTAACAAGCTGGCTCCTTAACTGATTGAGTGTACTGTGTGCACTGGCGATGGGCAGGGCAGCTGATGATAATGCTCAACGGTGTTTAGTATTTGCTCTACGGTTGCTTGCTATGCTTTCTCAGCTTATTTGATTATAATCGAGACTAACTATTTTAAGTATATATATATTGTATGTTAATTTGAATAGTTCTTAAATTTTATATGAAATTTGAAATTTTTCGAACAGAAAAAACTAGTTACAACACAAACATGTTTCGAAGAAAGAAAGATCCAAATCAAAAGTCAAGAAACGTGCACTGGCACACTAAAAATTAACTGAAACTGAAAACAGATATATTCATAAAATTCTAAAATGTGAATCCTAATAAATGTTTATGGCGAATTCAAATGTGGCTGTAAAACTTATTTTCGAGTATATGAGTTGAAAACTTGAATTAGTTGGACTTACTTGACAACGAGTATTCATCGTCTTCTACACACACACACAGACATATAAATACATAGTACGAGTATTGTAGTAGTAGTAGTAGTAGAAGTAGAAGTAGTTGGTACGAACGAGTACAGATACGAGTAGGGGAATATATAGAAGTATTATATATGTTTACATAAAAAAAAAAGAGCAAACCCCAGAGTCAGAAATTTATGTATTTCTTTAGTATGTTTTGTATATGTGTACATATATAGTGAGTGATTGAATATGATAGATTGTATGTCCGACTCCGATGTCAATAAATAGTGAAACGAAAATAAAAATATACATATATAACATATGACATATGATTTACTGAAATTATATTTTTATGTATAGATCGAGAGTTTGTACAAAATACGATAGTTAAATATAAATGTTTAATGTTTACAAGATTGTAGTATGGAATACATACGAAGAGAAAATTTACGAAAACAATTTATGTATTATACTCATTTAAGTATTGAATTTTTGAATCTTTTTTTATTTTTAGTTTTTTTTATTACTAGCGACTTAACTACACAGTCACACACACACTAAGTAGTTAAGGTAAAAATTGATTATGAAAAATACACAATTACGAGAACGAACGAGAAGAAACGATTAGAAATGTGTGTGTGTGTGTGTGTGTGTGTGTGTGTGTGTGTGTGTCTATGTTTGTGTGTGTTTGTCTGTGTTTGTGTGTCTGTGTTTGTTGTGTGTGCTTTATACAGCTGGTAGACATGTATTGAGTGATTGATATTGGGAGCAGACTAGACTCGTAGACTGACTGAAATGCTGAGCATAGCAATTTGATGTAAGTTTGGTGAGCGTTTTCGATAAGAGAGAACTCTTTCAATTGGTTAGTTGTAGTTGTTGAATGTAACAAGTATATGTTGAGTGGCATATTATGTGGAGTCGTAATGTTCTTTTTCTTGTTCTATAATTTGTTTCGTATGCTGATTGAGTTACAGTAGAGTAGAGACATGAAGAAGTATATATGTATAGAGATAGTATAAAGTAATAGAAAGAGAGATAGAGACAGAGAGAGGGAGAGCTTAGGGAGAAAGTTATACGTACTTGCACGCCCAACCATTTGTACGGCTCGGACGCCTTTCCGGAAGGTGGCCACTGTTTCGTTTCATGAAAACAGAATTGTATAGGATATGTGTGAATAGGTAAATGATGGTAAGGTAATGATAGTTCGTTTGCTTAATCATTTCGAAATCAATAATTCATAAATTTTATATAAATATCAACAAAAGTAAATCAAGAAATAAGATAATATATAAAATAAGATATTTATATATATATATATATATATATATATATAAAGATGTCACACTTCACATGTCTTTGTTGAACGTTCATTAAATATATGGTATGTAATTCATGAAGGTAAGGCATGTAAAGATATCAACTATTTAAATGATATTTTGATGTGAATTATGCGCGCGACGTTGTAGAATCAAACCAGAAATCGTTGCAAACTAATTTACTCTAAGTCGAATGTTATATTTATACTGAGTATATATACGATAGAGCGAAACAATAGAGCGACAGAAAGAACAACATAATGTAGTTTAGCACTCTTCAGAGTCTCTTTAGACATTCTTATCGATAGACCCCTTCCAAGACAGCTCCTAACTAGTTAGACGATCTCGACTATCCATCTCACTTACACTAGATTCCCTTCGAGTTAAGCAAGGCGAGGAGATATAGATGCGGGAGTTCGCACTTAGCAGCTGGGACTTTAGCACAAGTACAATGATATAGCATTTACGTACAGTACTATTAAAAAAAGGGTTGTATTTTATTTTTCTGATTAATACTTGAATTTTTAATCGATTTTTTAATAGTCGGCAAGCATGTTTTTATCCAAATGTTTTTTAAATTTCTCTTTTAAATTTTGTGATCAATTTTTAGTTTACAGTCAAATAAATTCGATTGACCGAATATCAAATGCAATCTTCAAAATCACGCTTTATGAAGTATTTTTGGTAGTTATACATATATATTTTGAAGAGTGCTTTGCAAAATACGATTAGATAGGCGTTTTCAACACTTTAGCAGCAACAAATAAATCATTTGGCTTTGTATGATATACAAATATAGGTACCAAAAGTTGAAACTATTATTGGGACTTATTTAATTTTTGATTTTTCTATTATTTTATTTTTTTTGTTTTTGTTTTTAACAATTTACCCTCCATTGTATTCATCACTGAAGTGATCCCTTGGTTGACCATCCCTGTCTGCATCATAATCATGCCCACATCTGTAAGACGGTTAGGGTATTGATATTCGTATATACATTTAAGAGGACCACATATCATATACACACACGAATCTAACTAGACTTAAGGACTAGGCATATTAATCAGTAAACATGGTATACGAGTATATGGAGCAGCACGTGTCCCAGTTAAGTGCGATTAACTATTTTTTTAAGCCAGACGCAGGCAACGCATAAACTGGAAAACTTACTAACTACTTGAGAACATTGATGCTAGTTTATAGATACATAATACGCATTTCCTTATATATAGTATATATGTATATATATTATACATATATATATGGAAAGAAAAAGAGAGAAAGAGAGATGTGTATTCAGTATGCTACATAGAAATCAATTAGTTTTAGTCACGTGACGTCATGTTAGATGATGGAGCGCGCGCTTAATACATATACATATATGCTAATGCTGTTGTTGGTTTTCCCGTATCCATATACAAGTCATTAAGTTATTATTTACACTGTTGTTGAGTGGAAGGAATATCTACGCTCATGTATTTATTTACAATTATATATTATATATAGATTTGGGGTGGGGGAGGTAAGTGCCACGCCAAATAGATAAGGAACTTAAAACTTAAACATAAATATTTATAGACTTCGAGTGGTGGCAGCCTTTGAATAACTTATTGCTACTAAATAGTAAAAAGGACTGTATTTATATATATATCTAATTTAATTGAAATTAGGTATATGTCGTTAGTAACGCAATTGTAATTCACAGCTGCAAAGGTGAGTCAAATATATTTATTTAAAAGTAGAGTTTCAAGGATCTTGAATCGGTGACAGTGTAAAATAAATTCTTTATTAGTATTTGTGCTCGGATACATGCACTTTTTTATATAAATTTAAATTTGATTTTGTTTCATCAAACACATATAAAAGATACGAAAGAAATTAAAATGAGGAGAGCAAAATTTGACTTATATATTATATATATAGAGAGAGAGAGAGAGAGGAGAGAGTAAGAGAGAGAGACAGCCAGGGATAAGGGCGAGAAAGTTTAAATATTAAATGTGCACTTTGAATATATGTATCAAATATAAGGAAATACTTAGATAAACTCTTGCCATCAAGTTGGATCTTTTACTTTAACTAAGAGCAATTCGAATTTTTCTCTCAAAATATTGTAAAAAGAAAATTGATTATGCTTTCCATGCAGAAAAGAATATATTTATGATTATTATTTTAAAGCAATTTATTCCGGCTGACGAATTGGCGAGCTTCAAAGCGGACCACAAACTCAAAAACAAATATCTGGAATTCACTAATCAAATTAAGTTGAAATGATTGCAGTTCGGTGGCAGAGTACATGTTGGTAATAGTTAAATCCAAAAACATGGGTTGCATATTGCACAAACATATTTACAGCTGAGGGGAAGCCATCAGTAAACGTATGTATGTATGTATATACTTGAGAGTGTAAGTTGTTATATATATGTGTGTGTGTGTATCCAATGCAGTTGAGTGTTGGATTATATACGAGAGAAGGGCGCATATCAGTTGTAATTAAAGAAAACAAAGTGACCAAAAATTAACTGCACATATCCAAAGATACGGGACGGGACGGGACTTCTCATTGTACATTAAATGTATGTATGTTATTATTTGTGGGTGAGTTTCTTGGAGAGGGACAAGTCATGTCTGCACACTCTTAACGTGCGGAAACTAATTTTTGCACAGTTTACCATTCATAAACAAAAATCAATTGATTGAAAAAAGTATATAGGAAAGAAAATAAATAAATGTATAGAGTGTGTACCTGAACAGAAGTGGAGTGAGGTGCGCTAGTTAGATATGTTGTAATAATAATTAAGGATTTGAAAAAGAGGCTTGGAAATAATGTATGTTTAATATAGTTGGAAGAATTGGTTTTGTAATATTTTATATTTTATTATTACTTGTTGTTGTTGTTGTTGTATTTAAAGTACAATACAAACAAAATGAAATTGGTAATTTGCGTAGTTGAAAGAAAGTTGGAATTTAGGGGTAAAGTTTGGGTGGGTGATGGTGGCATTGGTCATTTCTTTGTTGTTGTATCGTTGAATTATGTTAGTGTACTTGTGTGTGGATTGAATTGAGTTTTTGGGATTAACATTAACGTGTTGAACAATTTAGATTTACCTAAGTCGTCAAATTTGCTCCTCGGCTGAACAGTCACTGTGGGACAAAGTTATGACAGTTATTTGTATTATTATGAATTGCATTTCATTGGATATCTGCTCTTCGTCTGAGCATAGATATGTCACATATACATACACCCACACATGCATATATACGTACATACACTCGTACGTACAGAGATAGGGGTACGTAAGTATGTAGGTACATACATATATGCGCATGTGAAGTCGACTTGAATTTGTTAGCTTAGGGTTCGTATCTATGTCATTGTTGTTGTTGATGTTGGTTTGAAGGACCCAAAAATTGATTTAGTAGAATTGTGGTATAAAAGTTATCATTATAAAGTAGACAGTTGTTATACATATATACCGGTACGTGCTGTAGGATCGATTATTAGGGTTCATCATATTGTATAATATAGAAATATAGAGAAAGAGAATTTGTTTCGCGCTGCTTAACTATTAAGTGAGCCTGATCCTAAGAAAAAACTTAGAGCTATTTAATTTGCCTTTACTTAGAGGTTAATTTAATCTTAGCTGTTCACGTAGCTCACGACAAATTAAGGTAAAAATTAAATAATACGAAAAAATACAAGAAGTAAATAGAATCAAATGAAACCCAAAGACATATTGAGACAGAAAACTGTCTTATCGAGTCAAGAGAATGGTACAAAGGTATGCTTACAGTTTTTGCATTTGCACTTCTTAATGAGGGTCTCGTCCTTGATGTCCTCGTGGCACGCCTTACAGTAGAACCACGCTCTATAAGCAGAGATCAATTAGCTATAGAAGAGAAAGAATCTGAACATAAATGTTTATATATTGCACTTACCGCTTGACTTCATCGGCGCTTTGTGCTATGAAAAAGCCCTGCGTGTTCGCCTGAATCTTGGCGCCACGCGGATTTATAGAAATCTTACTGTCCGCACCCTCCTCGGCTCCTTTGATCTCGATGGCGAGCAGCAGCAGCTTAAGCTTGGAGAAACACAGTCTACAAGCAGCGGAAGAAATCGTATAATTCTGTTAGCTCAGAGTCGCTTCAAGGCAGACAAATCGAACATTTACGTATACTTAATTAAGCTTAGTAAATATCACTACACTATAGTGTGTAGCTAAACCTTATTGAACAGATCATGCATTTGCAGCGTATGTGCGTTCAAAGCGTACACTGGAAAAAAAAACTATTTGCACTTCATACGAAAAAACCACATGCTAGGCAAAATGCGTACAACTAAAAAATGTTGATAAAAAAGAGTTATAAATTCATATTGATATTAAGTCAATGTTGTCCACTTATTGCTGTGCTTTTTGTGGCTATTCAGCGCGTGGAGTGGAGCCGGGCTAAAGGTGACACAAAAAGAAAACGAGATGCTCATGCCAAAAGGGGGGAGATTCATTGGATGGTTTATTGATAGTTGATCTGGTGCCGCAAAGCTAATTTATTTGAGGGTAATCAATTTGTATATATATGTACATATGTATATATTCATATGTATATGTATGTAGTATGTTGTAAATGCGATGTCATCAGTTATCGGGGCTTGATCTGGGGACTAATCGGAGCGGAGCGGAACGGAGTTGGTAACAAGCGAGCGGTGTCTAGATAAATATGTTTGTTCTAAACTGTTGTTCATACTTTGTGGCTGGTTACTATTTTATGCGAACGGATGCAATGCGATTGTTAATCCAAAAACCAAATCATATATGTAAAATGTTAAATATACGAGCAGAAGGAGATCAATAATCCATTGATCGTGATCCATTCACACTGGTATATCGAACTTGATAATTAAAATGAATGGGGTACGAGTAAGTAGTATTAGGTAAGTATTTAGTAAAGGGACAAAAGGTAGTTTGTTACAATTAAGTATTTTATAGAAATAGGAAAAAAATTAAACAAAACAGAATTTGGAACAAAGTCTGACAAATGATATAAATAAAATTCTTAATCCAAAATATTATACAAGAAAAAGTATTTTTTATACAGTTGATTCTTTAAGAAGATTATTATTTTTGTTATTTATTTATTTTTTTTTTGTAAATTTTGTTTTGCTAATTTTCTCATTTTGGAGTCTTACTCGCTGGCTTGTGGGAATGTCATGCCGGTAAATGAAGGTGATAGAGTTTCGGTGTACATCTCACACCCTGTACCTTGAAGATAATCATTTTGCCAGGCCTGTGTGTCTGGTGACTGAAAGTTAGAAAATGGTTTTGTTGTGGTTTGGATTTAGTAAGTTCACTAATGTAACTACGTGGCGATTGTTTGTTTCTTGTACATGTTCTTGTTCTTGTTCTAGTTGTTCTTCTAGTTCTTTATTCTTATTCTTGTTGCAGTTGTATTCACTTGAGTGAGAGTTGAGAATTATTTGTATTATTGGCTCATTGGTCATTGCGCATTGGTATCGTTCAGGCTCGGGGTTCGATTCGATTGAGGCATAGAGTGTTGAGCATTGGCACTGAGTTCACAGACACGGGCACACTAATTCAATCTGAGCAGTGTATGTGTGTGTGTGAGTGTTTGCTGGTTGGTGGGAGCTGTGGGTGTGTCCTGGGTAGCAGTTGTTTGTCAGGCTTTGATCTAGCTTAAGCATTAGCTTCGGCATACTTCTCATATTAGGTTATCAGAAAACTTTACACGCGCTCCTAGGCTTAGCATTAAACACTTTTATGGAAATAGAGGAAACCGAAATAAAACCAAAATTCATATGAAATAAGCATAAGACAAACAAAAGACAAAAACCATAAAAAAGTATCGAACATCAACTCAAATGCTGCACGCTGCATAGTTGGGCTCGGCATCTAGAGAGCACAGCACACAAAGATACCATACAATTAGCGTTTTACAATGCTCTCGATTTCGATAGCGTTAATGTGTGTGTGTATGTGTGTCAGTGTGTGTGTGTGTGTGTGTGTGTGTGTGTTTGCATGTGTGGCTTATCATTTATCATTTGTTTGTAGTAGTAATAGTTTCCTAAAATGCAAAGAGGTCTGTCTGGCTGCGAACATATTTGAAAACGAAAAGAATATTCAGCAAAGGATTTTATTTGTATTTTTGCAAACATTGAAGGCTATTCAACATTGTAAACATTAAGTACACAAAGAATTAGCATAAAACACCGACTAATTGTTCACAGTGTACTTCGATGTGTCTGTGTGTGTGATGCTGTGTATCTGTGTTTGTATGAGTTTGTATCTTTGAAAATAAATCAATTTAACACCATAGACAGGCAATTTTACGTGTTTACATAGTTCTCCAGACATTGGCATCAATGAAAACATTTCTGAAGACCACAATATTAAAAGTCTTCGAAAATCAAAACAGATAAAGTAAGAAAGTTTACAACATCAATTAGAACTGATCAACAGATAATAAAAGCTGAGTGTATGTATATATTTGTGTGTGTGTGTAACTGCGTGTGTGTGTGTGTATATTTTGTTTAATTATTTGTTTGTTTTTGTTTTTTTTTTTTTTTTTTTTTTGTTTGTACGATAGTTGTCAACGCTGCACGATTAACAAGTACATAGTTGAATAGTAGGTAGATAGTATAATAGATACGATACGATACGAATATGTTTAATAGCATATAGAAATTGGACTGCCCGCTGCGCAACTTACTCAGTGGCCTGAGCAAATGGTATTCCAATAAATGTGGGACTCAATGTTTCTGTGTACATTTCCATGCCAGTGCCGCGCAGGTAATCATTCGTCCAAGATTGCATTTCTGGCGACTATGGGGTTAAAGACGTACATACATAATATAGATTTGATGTTTTACATAGTTTCGATTGGCCGACTTCACTTAGACAGCCCCTTCACCACTTCTCTTCACTTCTTCACCACTTGACTGCATTTAGCAATTATAGATTTGCTTGCCTGCTATCTGGATCTGAATACACCCCAGTTGTGTGCTTGTGTCTGGTATTTTGTTTGGAGTAGCCGTCGTGTCTTCCAACACTCTGGCACAATACTTACCGTCTTGAAAGAACGCATAGCAAACAGATTGGCCATCATTGTGGAGAAGCCGGGCGCCAAGCAGCTCTGCGCTATGAAGCCCAGCTTTAGCTCGGCCAGGCAAATAACATCGTCACCTTGTTTCCAGTCCCACGACGGAATGTTCAGCAAGTACGCCTGAAACACATTAAGTGAGCGGTAAATAGAGCTTAATGAGTGTATTGTGCATGGCTTTGCTTGATTTCTACCTTATTGTGGTACTGCATCAACTGTATGATGACTCGTATATCGTCGCTGTAGTTCTTGATCGAAATCACTCTCATTATGTTGGCAGCATCTTCTGCGTCGGGATCTTGGCAATATTTGTTAGCTAGCACCAGGCAGGCGTCGGCTTCGTGTACCTTTTATAGGGATACAGATTGTGTATTAGCAATAGCTCGGGGACTATCTTCAAAGACATATGTATGTTCAGACTAGTCATTTGTCTATGTCTCTGTCATAGCCAGACTTTGTTCAAAGTTCAATTAGTTTATTATTGTTTTTCTTGTAAGTAAGTAGTTCATTGTATGTTTGTTAGGTATAGTTGGGTGTTTATTGTTAAGTGATTGTGATCGCTTCGGGTGTCACGTTAACAGATGGTCGACAGTTAGTAAGCGCACAACTATGTATATAGTACAATTTGAAGTAGTTGAGGTGTCAATAGTGAGGTGTTTCTTTTATTTTTTTCTCAATAGCGTATGATATATTATTGGGCACATATATGTATTGGACTATGCCTGTTTGTCTTGCATACACATTAAGTAATTAGTTGGCTTTGGTAAGCTTTGACGATTTGGCAACGGCCGGCAATAGAGGGAGACAGTAAGCAGTTATTCAATTTGTTATTGTGTATATAGTGAGTTGCTGGATTTGATTTTTGTTTTTTATTTAGCTTTTGGTTTTATTCAAATTCCAGTTCAAAGGTGACAACAACATTAATCACAACTCAAAAAGCGAACGCTCGGTGCATGGGTGGAAAGTAGTAAAGGTATACAGAGAACTTGCGTCGTTCAGGGTGATTTTCTTTTATATTTTAATTAAAACTAAAGACGAAAGCAATGTACAAACTAAAGAGCCAAAATCAAATGGACTTATAGATAAGATTACATATGAGTATTTACATTTATTTATATAAAATTTATAGTTCTATAGTTCTAGCATGCAACTGAGGAGAGGAGAGAAGCAGCAGTTATTCATGCAATAAAAACAATGCTAACATGCGATTAAGAGAGCTTTCTTCGGTAGGAAATGTATCCAGTTTTAAGTATGAACTGCATACATCTGTGTCATCTTCAAAAGAAAGCGAATCTCATCTATACTTAGCTTTAGGATTAGAGTCTGCTAACCAAATAATAATATAAATGAAACTGAGATAAGGCAATTACTTTCTTTAGTTAGACACAGCATTTAAAGCAGACAATAAATAATACGATTAAATTTAGGAACTAATATTAAGTAATATTATATTTCGCACATATATAAAAATATCATCATTTATTCTTATATTCGCTCAAAGGAACGATAAACAGTGTATTGGTTTTCCTCAATGATCATTTATTTGAAACCAAGACTAAGCTCTAGAGATTCAGAAAACATTCATCAATTTAACCAAATAACGTGTTTAATTATTTTAAATTCGATTTCTGATCCTGCTTATCGAAAGGTAAATTGGTAAAACCGACCAATTGGTATTGAAGATACTGAGTTACTTCTGATATACATTACAGATAAATATGACAACTCGCTAATAGCAACCCCTTTCATAGTTTTAGAGCTGGGATCATCAACTTTTATGTACTTAATAGATATTTTATTAAATTATCATATTAATTAATATGGTGTTTCAAAAAATATGTAAAAATTATTCAGTCGGGAACTTTTCCAATATGGTGCCCGACTGAATGCAGATATTAATCAATAATATGCAAAAGACTAGACTATGTATTTTATATATAATAGAATTGGGACTTGTCATTTGGGAAGTTTTATCATGAAATATGAAACTACTGAGTTATATTCAAATATGTAATCGTTGATATTGGTATTTAAATGTTCTCTACATTTGTAGGCTTTATTTTAATACAATTATAGTTTTCTTAAGTTTGACCCTAGGATTGTCAACACATTAAATAAACAAATATATAACTATCTTTCAGAAAATTAGACCTCAATGAAGAACATACTATATAAATACAATGATTGCCACACTTACATTGGCTCTATGTTGTTATATTAATGTTCATGCCAACTAGATGTTTTTTATTAAATATATAATATAACAAATATTAATCCAACTATACTTCCTTATGCTGTTTTAATAAAGATTTCTTTTCAATATATACATTTAATTTTTATATACGTATGTCTATTTTCCGAGCAGATAATCCATCACCCAATAGATATGTAAAGATGTCTTTTTTATTAAAAATACTTAAGAATTGCATATTCGTATTATTTTAAATGCAATCATTTACTTAGCAAATACATACATATATATATATATATTTAAAATTGATAAGTTATATATTAACATATTGGAAATGTATTATTTTTTTTTTTTTAATAATGCCGCTTAAGCTAACAATGAACACGATAAATGTTTGCATACACAATAACGTCCAAAAATTTACAGTGTATTCGTGTATTGGTTTTAGTATGTTTGTATGTGTATGTGTGTGCCTTATATTGAAAGTGTTTGATGTGGTTAACAAATGTACACACATAATTCGGTACTCTAATGCTGCTGCAGCGTCTAATACATTGCAATTTTCCAACATTTACTGTAGATATACATATGTTTAAATAAAAGTTTTCATACTCTTGATGTACACAAAACTATGCCACAAATATAAATAATGAGCTGAGAGTTACATACATATATAAAATATTACATTGATACATATTGGGTATATGACAATTGTTATACACAAAGATGAATATATGTATATATATATTTATGAATACATATATGTATATATATACTCATGTAAGTAGTTTAGTATTGCTGTTTGATAGTTCGGTATGGTAAGTATGTAAATATGTTAAGTATGTTAATACGAAGTTAATTGTCTTGGTTTTGTTTTGTTTAGTTTGGTTTGGCTTGGCTTGGCAACACGCACAATAAAAATTAACAAAAGAAACAGCAAGTAAATGAAAACGTAAAGTAAATTATCCAACGAACATAGAGGAACATATAAAATGAAAAATTATTTTACCTTAACCCTTTGAAGATCAATCGGATTCATAATGGTTCCTTGGAAGAACTCCACGGTGGTAAAATGACGTTTGAACAAACCCTCAAGTTCCAAATCGGGTGGTTTTCTTTTTTTTATATTTATTTTTTTTTTTTTTTATAAAGTTTTGGACGTAAATATATATGTGTGTATATATATTTACATGATTTTTTGAAAAGAATAGTATAAAGTATTTTTTGAGTGGTTTTGTGTCAATTTTAGAGTTCCAATTTACACAGTTTCGACATAGAAATGGATAGTATTAAAACCAAAAGATTTGCGTGTATGTGTGTTGGGTGGAAACACAATGAATACACATTGTTTCATAATTGTGCAGTTGGAGTATGCGAATGGCGAAAGAATAGAAAATGAAAAAGAAGAAAAACGAAAATGAAATTTAAGTCTCTGGTCAAAAAAATCAAGTGTGCAATAGGCGAAATGTTCTATGAAATTGTCATAAATAATTCTCAATACGTTTAGAACTAAATTAAAATACACTATAAATAAATTATAGGTTATTCATTATAGTAAATGTAAATAGATTTATTTTATTTTTATTATGTACAAAATTTAAAATCTTCGCAATGTTTTATAGATATTTCAGATTTCGACCCTCAAGTTACCTTAAATTAACTGATTCATAAGCTAATCCTATCTAGAATAGAAGCTGTTAAAACTAATAAAAATACATACATATATGTAATACATACATCGGAGTATTACAAATACGTAGATATGAGAAATTTAAATCTAATTTGAAGTTGAGAAAAAAATGTAAATTGAGTAAACTTTATTTAAAAAATATAAAGTGCTGCGAATCAAAAGAAATATAAAATATTTAAAAATATTAAGTCTTATGCTAAGCAAAATTTAAATATATAAATATATATATATATATTCATATTTATATATATATTTATATTCGTAAACTAGTTCTATGTTATTAATTATTAAATAATAGAATAGAAAATTCAAACTTCAATTAAATTTCAGCTAAAAGGACATTCCATTGAGCAGGTTATTAGTATTACTTAATGCCAACGTGAACAAATCGAAAACATTACTAGTTTGATATGTATGTAATTATTGAAGGAATCGGAAAAAAGTGAAATGAAAGTGGTTTACATAAAAACTATTAAAGGATATATTCCTTTTAAGAAATTTGGTTTTTATTTTTATTTAATTTATTTTTTTTTTTTTTATAAATTTTCATCAACGCAAAAAGAAATCAAAATTGAATTTACTATATTTGCAAAGCTTAAACTCGATACAGCCGACTGAAATATCTGCAGCATCCGTATGGGATCATCCTTGTTGCAAGTATCTTACACGTGTAAAGTGAACAGAGGAAAATGAAAAAAGTCTCTAAGAAAAATTGCAAGAAATAAAAGTGAGAACGAGCAATTTTTGAGAGTTCGGGCTGTGGCTGTGACTGTGGCTGTGGCCAGCGAATTATGGCAGGCTAAGGACTAAAGACTAAAGACTAAAGACTAAAGACTAAAGGCTAAAGGCTAAGGGACTTGAGGTGGGCAGATAGAGGTGTAAGGCGATTTGCATTTTGTTGTCAGCCAAATGCTGTTGAAAAAACTATGTGGTCGAGCTAATTCCTATCTATGTACACACAGACAGGGTATGTACACTGACAGAGAGCAGAGCACCGACAGCTCGGCCTATCTCTGATTGGACTTGACTGATCAGTTACTTCAGTATATTTGTAATTAGTGTAATCTGTTTGTATTTGTATGTTTGTGTCGCGTGTGTGTATATGGCTGTGTGTATGTATGTGTCTCTCTGTATATAGTATGTATTGCTCCTTGCAGTGTTATTGTGTACCTTGACTCGTTCCAGATCGACTGCGTTCATCATTGTGCCCTGAAAAAACGCCACTGTTGTATAGTGACGCTTCAGCAGTCCCTCTAGCTCCAGGTCGGGCTCTTTGCTATTTTGTTTTACATTACGTTATATTATATATATATATATATATAGTTAATATTAATCATTTATGTAGAGCAAGTTAAGGTATATGACAAGAATTCAAAATCAAAATCATAAATGTAATTTGGTGTTAGCTACGAACTAATTTGAATAATGCAATGATGCTTAAAGTAAGTGCGCTGACTAATTAATTTATAGACTTAACTGTTTAAGACCTTCTCTAAAAGAGAGCAAAACACAATGTGTCTTGCCAGCGGCAAGGTCGATTATTATATTTCTGCTTATAATCTGATTTGAATTCTTTACTGATTGCTTTAACTAAATTATTGAATTATCGTATAATAAAACACATTTACGAAACTTAGGAAAGAAACTTAAATAATCATTTGTAGAAATTGGCAACAAGTGTTTTTGACCATTGATCGCATTTAAAACAAAAATAAAATAAAAGAAAAAAATGGAAAAAGAAAAGAGAAATAGAAAGTAAACTTACCGATGTAAAAAGACTACTTCGACGTCGACATCCTCACGATCTTCGTGCAGAAAGTCCTTCAGGAAATGCGACACGGACTCGTATGTTATATGACCGCATACCACAATATGTCTATGTTTGTAGGTGTGTGTGTGTGTGTAGTGGGAAGAAAGATATATTAGTAAATTCTCTGGAATTGGCAATCGATTCAAAAGCAAAAGTGTGACTTAATCCTAGAGTGGGATGCAGAAGCAGTGTGACACATCACATGCCACAACTATTGTGTTGCGTGTAGTTTAGCTGTATTAGTGTGCAGCGAATATGTGTGCATGTCGATGTGTGTGTGTGTGTGTTTGTGTTTGTGTGTGTGCGCAGCGATCATTGGCTAACAAAATCGATTGACTTTTATTAGTTAAACCAACGATTGCAATTAAGCTCAACTAATTACAGTTGTGTCAAATGGATGAATGTGTGCGTGTGTGTGTATGTGTATGATTGTATGAGAGTGTGTATGTATTATATAATTTGTGGTGTGTGTTTTTTTTTTTTTTTTTTTTTGTTGTAAATAATGTTTTTCTTAGTTATTTACTAGATTACCTATTTTCATATCACTTTGTTAGGTTATCAACTGATGTGTTTTTATTATATTACTATGACAACTTGTCAGTGGGTTAATTTTGTGTGTTAAAACAGTAAACAAGTATTATAAAATTGAATAAATTACATTGGGATTTTTATTTGAAAAAAGAAAAATACACAAAATTAATGTGAATTAACACAAAAAAAAAAAAAAAAAAAAAAAAAAAAAAAAAGAAAGAGAATTAAATTAAGAATCACTGCAATATGACAGTGAATTTAGTCTGCTACCCCAGAAATCTCTTGGAACACAAAATTAAAAGTAATAAAATAAAGAAAAACAAAAAAAAAAATCAAACGGAAAATACGTACAGGTACAGGTGCAAAGCGCTTGCTTAATATTTAACTGGGTCCATAGCTTTGCAGTTGTATTTCACAAATAAAACGAAAACTTAAAAGAGTTTCACTAACTAAAGAATAGCTACGCACACCGTTGGTATTACTCAACTTACATGCATCGTATAAAGCATCAACAAATACTAGACATAATTGTGTGTTCTCTCTAAGTAGATATACTTAACATATATACAGAGTATTCGCTACACTCGTTCCAATCCAAACTACTTCAGTATTTGTATAGAGTATATATAAGAGTTTGTCATATATGTATTATGTATTCGGGTTGTATGTCTTATTTACGACAGGCATGCAATCAGGCAAACTCGAGCAGGCATACTCATTCCCCTACTTAACTATTTGCAATTAGGGTGCATCAATTAAAACATGCGTACTTCTGATTATAATTAAATTAGTGTGTGGTTGTGTGTATGGGTGTATGGGTGTGTGGATCTGTGGGTGGGTAAGGGGCTGGGGCGCAGGCACCATATTATACTACAAGCTCGAGTTGGATGTATGAAAAATGTTTGTATATGTACTCAAATAATCTTTTTGTTTTTATATTTTTCACTTGTCCCAAATGAGCTTGAGAACCGCATGGTTCTATCCTTCACAGTATGATTGTTGATAAAAAAAAAACATCGTATATCCAATTTAAAACATAAATTTCACTAATTCACTTGAATTATCCGCTTATGATAATTGTTTGGTGTGATTCATTTCCATACGCACGGGTACTCAAAGGATGCATGATATCTTTATCTCTGATATCCGGTGACGACTCGTGAAATCACCCTAGACATTATGACTAAATGAACAAAGTGTATTTCTATGGTTGCTTGTGAATTTGTGTGAACGAGTTTCGCTAAATAGTATCAAAAAGTGTTTTTTGTGTTTGGGAAAAGTTTCGTTTCATTATATAATTCGAAAGCAAGCTAACTCTAAAACTAAACTAAATTGCAATGATATCTATTTGTTTTGTTTATGTTGCTTAAAATTGTGCTGTTTGTTGCTGTTCTCAAAATGCAATAGTATTGGGGGGAAAACGAATAGATTCGAGTAGGTGAAAAGTTAAAATTTTATGCCTGGCCACGCATTTTCATTTTGATTTTCTATTTACTTTTTTAGATCGATACAGCTCATGTGTTCCGCACATGAATATATGTTAATAACCAAAAAACAACAGAAAAACAATCCATTGAACAAAGGATGTTTACATTTCATACGAATCCATAACGTGCCTTAACGTGAATGTGGTATAAATGTCGATGGAAAAAAACTCAAAATGAACCATACAAAATAGGTACAGAGATGGTTGCTAGTTGAGAGTTTAAAAATAACTTAATGTGATTGTATTGGTGGGATTCAGATGTATTGGTATCGGGTACATGTTTTTTTTTATCATCACAGATTTGTGTTGGTTTCTGCGTTGTCGATTAGCGGCTAGAGTTTCTGACCAGAAACCGCACTCACCCAAGACTGTGGACGCATTAAGAATTCTCGACCTATGTCATCCTCATTATCTATGAGATATAATTACTATATATTTCAACAACTTCACATCAATTCGATTCAGAAAACTAAATGTTAAGGGATGGATTACTGTGTGACAAATGGCGTCAATCAGATCAAGCCAATTCCTAAATCGCATCCATACATAGCACATAGCACATAATACGATGATAGAGTTGATAGAGCTGATAGAGCTAATAGAGTTGATAGAGTTGATAGAGTTGACAGAGTTGATAGAGTTGAGTTGAGTTGAGCTGAGAGTTACGTATATGTCGAACTGCAGTACAAATTACAACGCAAAGTGATTGATGTTCATGTTAAGTTGTGTTGGGTCTTGTTATATGCGCCAATTCGTTTATTTATTGATTATAATATGATTTATTGTGGTATTTCCTTTCACAGAAGTTTAAAATAGAATAGAATAGAAAGAGAGAGATAGAGAGAGAGAGAGAGAGAGAGAGAGAGAGAGAGAGAGAGAGAGAGAGAGAGAGAGAGAGAGAGAGAGAGAGAGAAAGACAGGAGACAAATAATAAAAATAACCAAGGGGCTAAGAAATGAAATAATTACATAGTTTTTTTTATTTTCCTTATATATTATAATTTATGAAATCGATTATATAGCGGAAGACATAAATACAATTTTCTCAAAAACTACAACATTGACAGGAAGTAGCTTATAACTGAGAAAAACAGAGAGAGAGAGAGACAGAGAGACGGAGAGACAGAGAGACAATGACAGAGTTGGGACAGAGATTAAGAGTATTACATGTTTTGTATATATATGAGCATCGTTAGTTTTATATTATTTATTAAGATATTGCACACACACATATTTGGTCTGATGTCACATGATTCCAATCGCAGCAAATCGAATGCATGGCTAGACAACTGCACACATAAAAACCAAACTCAAAATAATGCAGCTCTTGAAGTAATTCAATTTACAGACTAGACAAAAATATTACGCATTCTAAATCTGATTCTGATACGGATTATTGATCTGAGGTGGCAGCTGCTTTATTTAGGAGTTGCTTAAATGCTCAAATGCCGTTCAAAAAAAGTTCAAGTTTCGTTAACCATTTGACAAATGAAGTTATGTGTGTGTACATTTTTTAATGCGACTTTCTAATATTTACGTATAAGTTTGTTGTTGTTGTTTGTTTGTTTTTCTTTTTTTTTTTTTTAATGGAATATTTTAATATACATTATTATCGCTGAATGTTTTGATTGTTTAATTGATTTGCATAATATACATTTATATATATATATTTATATACGAATTACGAGTTTCGAGTATCAAGGACTATATAGACAATTACGAATATTTAACACAATATTATTAAACACCAATCACTGATTCTCCAAGGGCTAATATAATGCAACATGACTAGATGATGGCATACAAAACAAGTTAACCAAAAACAACTAAAAAATTTATTGAAATCGTTCAGTTTGTTTTTTTTTTTTTGTTTTGCCAATCTTGTCCCACCCAATCCCAATGCCTATTTACTTAGCTGCAATTCTAAGAGATTTTGGTTTTTTTTTTTTTTTTTTTAGAGTCAACTAAAAAATTGAAACTGAAAACGTGCAACACTGCGCCGAGAATTTGCGCTTGGACAACTAATAAATGAAGAAAAAGGTAATCAAAATTTGTTAACAAGATATAGATATGATATATAAAGAGAGCAGAAGAGTAGGTTGATAAATTTTGGCGATCAATAAGAATTTATTAAAGTTACAACAAGATAATTTGGTAGTTAAGAGTACGCACAGTATACACTCAGAACAGTTTAAGTACGATACATGTTGTTGTTTTTTTTTTTTTTTTTTTTTTTTGTATTGTTTTCAAACAGGTTTCAATGGTTCTCAAAAATGCCAATCCAAAAATAAATCAAATACATTTCAAATCATATATATATATATATTGATATATTCAATTTAATAAAATCATATCGATGGGGCGAGCCTTTAAATGAGAATATAAATACCTAAATGCCATGACTGCTTTGGCAGTTTAGTTAACTACGTAGAGCAACGTAGACGACACAATAAGTTCCAAATAAAGCGAATAATAGAAAGCAAAATGAATCCAAAGACGAATACAAAATGAGTTTTTCTTGTCTTCTGTTGTTGTTTCTGTTGATGTTGTGGTTGTTGTTGTAAATTAAAATTGAAAAGTATAAATATTTCTGTATTCAATTTCTTGTTGATTCTTGCTTTTGCATTTGTAATTTCGTTACATTTTCTTGTGTGAATTGTTTTTTTTTTTTCACAATTATTTTCGTTGTTGTTGTTCTTGTGAGTGCTATATAGTCAATGTAATTGTGGGTGGGTGCGTGAGTGTGTGTGTGTGTATATGTGTATTTGATCGATCCAATGCTCTGAAATCGTTTTGAATTTGTGATTGATTGGATAGTAGTATTTGTTATTGTTGTTGTATTTAGAAGGTATAGCAACGTATTGCTGGATAGCCATACCGGCCCATGGGGCGTATGAATAATATGTTGTTTGATGCCGTTAGCTAGCTGCTTTGCTGCTATGTTTGTTAGTTGGCCGCGCTCTGTGAGGCTTTCAGTAAGTATGTGTGTGAGTGTGTGTAAGGAACATTTGTATAAGTGTATATACACTATATATATACATATATAGTTATGTAGTAGTATTTTTTTTTTTTTGTTTGTTTAGTTAAAATTTTTTGTTAAAATCAAAATCAAATTTCAGATTTATACATTTTCACGCGAAAAGGATTTGAATGAATGAAGCGCAAAGTAAAAGTAAATACTGCACAATATATATGTTTGTTTCTTTTTAATTAATTTCATTTATTTTGTTCACTTGTAGAAATTTCATTTTGATTTGGTGTTTAATTATAGGAAGAATATCTTTTGGTTAATGGAAAACTTTTATTGACTTAGATTTATGTTTTATATATTTTTTGTTCTTTTTTTATGGTTGTAAGTAGTCTAGTTGTTTACATTTTTAAGATCAGTTGTTGGTTATTTATTTGTCTATTGATTGTAAAAAAATTTAGTTGGTCTCACCTTCGCCCTTTTTCATTTTTTAATGTGCCCCCATATTTGGCTCTTGTTCCAATCAAGTCTATAATCTCAGGTATACAACTTGCAAAAATCGCCTGTATTCAGTATGAAAGATAATGATGATAGTGAAGTATTTCGTTTTGCAGTCATTTGTATTGGTTCAAAAAAAACAAAAAATCATATTGCCGAGGTCAGAGAATGCGAGGGGCTCAACAGACAGAGAAAGACAGGGATGACAGAGAGAGAGAGAGAGAGAGAGAGAGAGAAAGCGAGAGAGAATATATATATACATATATATATATATATATGTATATATGTATAACTACATATGTAGGCAGAGTAAAGTATCGACTGGTAAACAAAAGCTCTATAGTTACATATGTATATTTACGCCTAGATAGATAGATAGTTCAGTTTGACGACGTTGACGACATTTGTTGTTTTTACCTGCTGTTAGATGCTATGGTGGGTTTTCAGATTTTCATTTTATTATTGCTGTGTATTGTTTTTTTCTTTTCTTTTTTTATATGATAACGCCAGTCGTCATATTTGTGAGAACTGAAGTTTCTAAATGTTGAAAATCATATTGAACTAATATATGGAAATTATAATAAAAGAATATCATATCGAAATGAAATAGAAAACAAAAGAAAATTATATATTTTTACTTTTCTTCACAAATCATCCAACCATTTTTACAGTCTGCAGCTAATTTTGTTGTTTTTGTTTCATTTTGGAATAGGCTTTCGATTTCTTGGGGGAACGTGTTGTCTTACAATATATATAATATATATATGTATGTATATATATTATATATATATCTATATATATATATATATATGTGTGTATGTATTGGGGTATATAAATCGAGCACGCTTAATAACTGCAAAGATCTCTAGGGCCAAGTATACACACCTATCCGCAGTTAACCCAAATCTAATTTGACTTTAGCTGGATGATAGGTCTGGGCTTTGCCGTTTGGTAACTACAACTACGATAAGATCAGGTATTGCATTTTACATGTGTGTGCTTAAATTAACAGTTCATAATTATAATCATGGAAAACAAACAAAACGCTTCGTATCCTTGTATTGTGGATGGTGTACGTGAGAGTCTATACTTAATTGGAGTCGGGAATCGGGAAAGAGTTTTCGAATGTTGTAATGATGCTGATACTGATACTGATACTGATACTGGTACTGATACGGATACTGATGCTGTATTAAACGATTAAACACAGAGATACTGCAACCATTACTTATAACAAATAAATTGTTTGTCATAATTAAATCATCGGGAAAGTTTCGCAGCGCCGATTCGCGCAGCTTCATTACTCTTATATGCGTGGCTGCGGCATACTAAGTAGTTAGGTGCAAGCAAATTAACAACTTTAATATGTTCATTAGAGATGATTAACTATGTAAATTGTATAAATTGTGTACAGCACGGCCATTCATGATGCCATACATGTTCGAGTATAGTTCGATTTTGTGTATGTGTGTGTGTGTGTGTATTTAGTTATGTATGTTTGTAATTACAAGTGAATTCAATATAATATGTAAGTAGGTAGTGGATAAAATTGCAAAAAACATATCTACTTCATTTGTATAATGTTTAGGTAGTATTTAAGTAGAATTATAAAACGTGTACGAAAATTCGAATATATTAATTAATGTTCATAGATCAAATCAATACAGAACTTAAGCGGCAACGTGGTGTGTGTTTCAACAAACAAACCAACAAACAATTTAATGTTATGCATTTCTTTTTTAAATTTTAAATTATTTTTTTGTTATTTATTTGTAAGTAAATCCAAAAACCAAAGTTAGAAAAAAGCTATTTGGTTCGAAGCATTTCAACGGGGGGAAAAACTAAAACTATAAACAAAACCAATTTGTTGTATAAATTGACTCTGCTCTGAAGTTGCATAAAAACTCGCTTGTTAAACCTTTTTGGCAAACTTCAAAAGGGTTTAAGTAAAGCCCAAAATTGGATACAAGATAAGCTAACACTTAAAGTTTTCATATAGATTATTGCTCTTTAAAACGAAAATATGAAAAGAAAAAGAGCAAGCTTAAAGCAAATGAAGATTTTCTTTTAAAAAATATACATATATTATATAAGACTTCTGCCTTTGAGTTCAGAAGCCATGCATCAGGGTCAGCTAAATATGCCAAAATTCATCGATTTCTGCTCTCTTCTTGTTTTTTTGTTTTTAGCACTCACACACTATTAATTCAAACCCTTCTGTAAATTGTCTTCCAAAAATTCGAATGAAGCATATCAAATATGTATATTGTGTGTGCATGTGTTTGTGTGTCTGTGTGTGTATAAAATTGTCTGCTCTGTTGGCTTGTTTTTGCAATCAATTCCGAAATGATTCTAACAAATGTGATGCATGCTTTGAGTTATGGCAGCGCAACGAATACAATACGAAATCAATAAATGTTACTGTCAAAGCCAAACTACATACACTAATGTATACAAAGTATTTATCATTCGAATCGTAGCAGTAAGAGTAATCCACAGTTGTGTATAATGTGTGAAAAGAAATGCCAGAGTTTCTGCTTACATATACTAGTTTTCATAGATTTGCAATGTGTTTGGAAAAAAGTGTTGCATACCCGCCAGGCGCTACAATGTCTAGGGCAGAGGCTGTTGGGTTCAATTAAAGCAGCTCGTACTGCAACTTTTGCAACGAAGCCAACTGATAAACAACAATTTGTTTTAGCATTTTTAATATGTTTTAACAAGACTTACAGAAGGATTTGACGACAACCAAAGAATTCGATAATTCAGCTTAAGTCTTAATTGATTTAAGTATTTAATTCAAGAGAGCCAAGTCAAAACTCTACTCTTTCTTAAGTTCTTTCACATGCCGCCAAGAAACCAATGCCGTTTGGGTAATTCGATAGGTTTCAAATTTAATTGCTTAATAATTTCAAAATGCAGTATTTCAATTCAAGCTGCTTGCAACTGTTTCGCGTGGTTTCAGATCTGATTTTTGTATTTTGCTGCTTCAATCAACTGCTCTGTGGGTCAGTTACTGAGCAGAAGAGTTTGATAACAATTATATGGGCATTTTTATGCAAATTCAAGTGACGTCAAATAACAATCAAATCAAAATAAAAACTAAATAATAAATTAAAAAAAAAAAAAGAAATAAAGAAATCGGATATAAAACGGCAATGAAATAATAATAAGAGATCGCATAAAAGGTTGTTCATTTGGAATTTCTGAAGTTTAGTAAGAATGCAATATAAGAAAAAATTAGGTTAATTCGATAGTAGCGATTGTAGCTTTATAGTTTCTGGTAATTTATATTTTTGGTGTTGTTGTTGTTATTTGGTTTTTAATTTATATTATTGCATTTTTTTTTTTTGTATATATTTTTCGTTTTGTTTGGTTTTTTTTTTTTTTTTTTTGTGGTACAGCCAGCAACGTGTTCGTGTACCTTTTTCTAGGATCCTTGCTATAAGTTCCACCATATTTGCTTCTCTGGGCGGCCAGTTCAGTGATTTCTGGTATCCAACTAGCGAACACGGCCTAAATTCAACAACACACATACACTTTTAGAATATAGAGAGAAGTGCCAAAATAGTTCAGTTTCAGTTACAATTGCAGTTTTAGTATTTGGCTAACTAGTGGTTGCTGTTCTTTTGGATGGTGTTGTGTTAAAAAAAATATGCACAATATTCACTTAATGCGACACTCACAAGACTCGAAAAGGGGACGACGACATGAACGTAAGCAGACAACGCTGGACAACAGGAGGAACCATAACTCCCACAACCACACAGCTCACTTTAACGTTCATGATGATGCTCACACTCAATTCAGTCAGTCACTCACTCACTCATATGCATATACACACATACACTCGCATCCACACATATATATACACATACACGCTCACATACTTAACATTCACTCAATTTTACAGCTAATTTTACAATTTTTGTTTGTTTTTTTTTTTAATGTTTATTTACAGTTTTGAATCTCTGAAAAGATAGTTTCACTTTTACCGCTTCTAAATATAAAATTTACTGTAATTACGTTTTTTCAATGACTAAAATTTACAGATTTACAGCTGTACACGACAAGTGCTCTATGGCTGCCTAGAAGTGTGCGAACTTAGTCTCGACTCAGCTAGGCGCGTACGAATGACTTTTTTTAAAGGAGAAATTGTAATGGCTTTTTGAGTACAAAATATAGCGATAGCTTCCAATTCTAGTGGGTGGGCTAAATGTTATGCAATGAAAGAGATGTCGAATAATAAAAAACCTAAAAAAAATTATTAAGTTTTATATGCTTAAATGCTTTAAATGCCTTGCGTTGAGTGAATATATAGTTAAGGTAAGCCTCGGCTTACCGAAGCGAAAGGCAATTTCCAAATTTTATATGAAGAAATAAGAGAATGTATTTCTGGAAATTATCCTTCAAAACAAATGCGATTTTAAAAAATTAGAAATAAATATATTATTGGAAAATTATTGGGAATTCGATGTACTAATTATGTTATGGTGACACTGACAAAAAATGTTTTACTTGGAGATCAATATTAAAATGTAATTAATTATTGCAAAATGTAGTTCAAACTCTCTTCAAATAGAAATTAACATATTTAATTTAAAGTACATTTGTTTTTTTTTTTTAAATGCGTGACCGATATTTTTTTTTTATTGAGTTAACAAGAAGACGTTGTAAATGTTGCTCAAATGCTGTAAAACAAAAACAAACCGTTAACTATTCTGAAATCGTATTGTACTTCTGGTGTTATATATAGCAAAATAAAATTGGAAAGCATGGCAAATCAAACGAAACTCAAATGTTAACGAAAAAGCAAGAAATAGACAGAGTATTGGGGCCAAATATAATAATGTAAAACACACGCCTACAAAGTGTATAGAAAACAAATTGATAACTAATTTAAAGCAATGTGTGAGACTTCATCAATTAAAACAAAGCAAAATACAAATACAAAAACCCTTTTATAATTATAAGAAAAAAAATTGACGACTAGCTTTTCTGTATATATAAAAAAAAAACCGAACTTGGGCAAGAAAAAAATTATAAAATGGAAACTTTTTTATATTTGTATGATTTATCAATATCATGATTTTTTTTTTTTTTTTTTTTTTTTGTGGTAAGATATATATTTATTGAAAAGTTATTTAGGTATTCAGATGACTCTTATTAGTCAGAGTTGACTGTCAGCTACATTTGATGATGGGTAAATATATATATTTATATATTAGTGGAACTTTGCAATACAGTCAACTTTGTATGCGAGTTACCAAAATACAAATCCATTTGGTAAATTATAAAAAATATAGAACAAAGGGTAACAGACTAAGTACGTAATTTGATAATTGAATATTAACGTAACTAATTCATTACTAATAATATGAGTTGTTTGTTTTTGTTGTTGTGTTCCTATCACAAATGTTAAAACACATTCATAGCCCTAATGTGACATTAAGCTTTCAAGTCATTAAAGTTTTAAGCTGAATTGCCAGAAAAGACAAAGCTAAAGTTCATACTAAAGCTTTTATTTATATAATATGCATACATATATATACTTTATATATACATATACAACTTGAGCTTTTAATCTTTGATCTATTCTTCAAAATTAAATGAAAATAATTCTGTGCATCTTCATCTTGATATTATTTGATTGATATTTGGCATTAATTGTTTTTATAGTTTTATCAATTTAAATATGATTCTATTATTTTTATTTATTTATTATTATTATTTTTATTTATTAAATGTGATGTTATGTCGTTTATTTAATATTATAATGTTATAGTCTACCTCTTTCCGTGTTCTCTTTTCAGTTCACCGCCATATTTATTGCCACTACCAACGAGTTCAATTATTTCCGGTATACTGCTGGCAAACATTGCCTAAAATATATATATATTCCACACATACGAATACAGCAAGAAATTAACAAGGTTTGTTGAACAAAATCAATGATTCTTAAGACTTAAAAGGTGTGTGTGTGGTTGAGCAACAGGTTTACAGATAAATAACTTGATCTGTTTCACGGGTACGAATCGAGGTCAGGCAGTCACACCAGAGGAGGCTCTTACTTATGGTAATATTAAATTAAGTTGCTTATCTGAGTACCTTAAAGCAGTTTTAAATCAAATTTGCGGCAGCCAGCATTAATGCATGCATACTAAAAAGCATATACCTTATATATGGGGAACTATTATATTTATTTTATTATATTTATCATATAGCATATGCATGATTCCTCTCGCTGTCTACCTAATCAACTTTTGTTTCTGGTTTTCATTTGTTGTTTGGTTTTTCTTCTTTTTTTTTTTTTTTTTTTTTGTCAGGTGTCAGGTGTCAGTGTCGGTGTCCTACGAGTTGTTTGTTACCAAATCAAAGTTAAATTGAAAATTCAAATATATTGTATATGTATAAAAAAAAAAATAGAAAAACTGCATGCATCTGATTCGAGTTTGTATTAAAAAAAAAAAAGGAAAAAAAGAAAAAGAGAAAAAAAAAACGAAGAAGGCAACTGTTTTTTTTTTTTTTTTTTTTTTTTAATTAAACAACTACCAGCTGCTGTACGAGTAAGTATGTAGTATATGTCGCTGAGAGTGCGGGTAGAGATAAGAGAAAATCGAGAGTGGATTATGAGACCGCAAGTTGGATCGCGTTAAGCTTACTTACAAGTGATGTCAAACTAACGAAACTTTGATGAATGCTTAAAATAGATAAATGAATCATAGTCTCAAAGTAAAAACTTTCATAATTAATTCGGTGCACCATTATAAAGTCGTTCTATGTTGTATTTACAAAGAAAAAAACGTAGCATATCTTGTAATTACTCTTTTGTATAATGATTATTAATTGAATAAAGTGTAAAATATGGTTTGATACAATCCTTAAGCTAAGACTCGGATTGTATATTCTGTAGTTATTTAGTTAGGGGCAACTTCAGGTTGAGTTAAGTACTTGGGCTAATGGTACTGTTACAGTTACTGGAGGCTATTGTTTACTTGTTCTATTGGATACTTGTTCTCTAAGCTAGTTTTGAGCACAACTGTACTAGGTACGTTTGGCAGCAATCAGAACTTGAACCATTCACACATTGCCACACTGACAACACCGCTGTCGCATGGCCTAACACTCAATGGGCCTCGATGTGAATTGGGTAAAACCAAGGGAAAGAGAGTATAGGAGAGAGAGAGAGAGACATGGAGAGAGATAGAGAGAGAGAGATATATATAGAGAGAGAGAGAAACATTGTCTATATTTGCTAAAAGAGAGTTTGTATTCAGATTAACATATTGTTGCTAATGTGTAATTTGTTGAGTGTTTCAGCATTTTGTTGTTCAACTTACCAAGCCGACGAGCAGAAAGAACACGAGAAATGTTCTTCCCAAGACAGTCTCACAGTAAACGTCACCATATCCTACCGTTGACATGGTCACAATTAGGAAATAGACACAGGTCCAATAAGATAAACGATGAGCATTATTAAAATCCAGCGGATCGCCAGAGTTCTCCAGCTAAATTTTAAGTAAATGCAATTGCAATTATCAATTGCAAATAAATACGCATCAGCGATTATTCATATTGAACAAAAGGAACCCTTTGGGCACTGCAAAAAAACGCCACGCATGCCTCATCCTCAGCTATCAGCGTCAGCTTGCCACACTCGTGCTCTGTAACAGCGTGCCGCGCGGCGTATACGTAATCTTCTTAACTGGCTCAAACACGCGCTGCAAAGCTGCCACAGAGCCGGCTGGAAGACGGTCGTCATGCATAGCTGATTAAGTGTGAGTGTGTGGGTGTGTGTGCGTGCGTTTTTCTTGTGTGTGTGTGTGTGTGTGTGAGAGAGAGAGGAGTATTTGTGTGTGTGTGTGTGTGTGTGTCTACATACCAGATGTATAATGCCCGCTGCTGTTAACCACACGGATATAAAAATTGATACTAGTTGAGCCAAACGTATTGAGCTCGATGTTTTTAGTACGTTTAAATATTGTAAAATATCTGGAACAGTCATGAGACGTAGCGCTCGAAGAAATCGAAGACCTGTTTATAATACACATATATATGGATACAGATTATAATTACCGCACAAACACACATACATACATACATATGCGAATATGTATGTACGTTGAGTAAAGCACATTGCATGCATACAAATCGATGCTGGCACACTTTGAAAGGACTTTGTACTGCTATTTAAATTAAATATTACTTTAATATGTATTCGCACAAGAGTGTGCTTGCGTGTGTGTGTGTGTGGTGTGTGTGTGTGTGTGTGTGTGTGTGTGTGTGCGAGTATTTGGGGGAGTAAAATATGGGAATCTTCGACATTAAAACCGATTTGTATGCATCAAATTGTTATTGGGAATTGATAAATTTGGGTAATTCTTTTGTTGCGCTTACCGATCCATGTTCGATCTAAATATATTGATACGAAGGACGGGGGTATTGTAAAATAATCTACAAAACTGTACATTTCTAACATAAACCAAAGCTTATCGGACGCCGCTATGAACTGGAAAAAAATTGTTAATAAAAAGAACACAATCGAGTTTAAAATTTTTTCAAAATCAAATTATAAATAATTATTAACTAATGGCTCAGCCAATTGATTTGTGATCAGAAAAAAAAATCAAAGAAATTATGAAATCAAAGAAGCGTGTCGTGTAGAACTTACTCGTATAAAAAAGTAAACCATAAAAAATATATTGAATGCGAGATCGATCTGTTGAGTAATGTTATTACTCCATTTTTGGCATCTTTCAACTTCTTCGCTAGATGCATCAACAAAATATATAATGAGAGATGCAATGCTGAGTATAAATACGAGTACGACCTGAAAGAGAAAGCGTAGAAAAGGATAGCATTAACGATTGATTATTTATTAAAGTGTAATCCAAATTAAATTTAGATTTGTATTCCCGAAATATACATTGAATAATAATAAATTCACATTTGACTCTGGATATCTCCTGGTCAGGCAGTCTCGACTGGCTTTATGCATATATAATTTGATAGATTTTGTGACTCCACCCTTGATTAACTACCTTTCATCTTGGCACAGCTGAATGACAAGCAAAAATAATTCAATAGGATTATGTATTTTGGCGGGATCTCCGTTGCACTCAGGGACCCACTTGATTTATTGGCCAAGTTACGACAACGACATCACTGCAGCAATTAGTCGAGGGCGTTCCGCTGATAAATCTGTGGCAATAATGAAAATTTTACCAGGTAATTACTGGGCTGAGTTACGTCGCCTACCCAACGTGACAGCCATGGCACCACCATCATCAACAGCTGTACGAGCCGAGCGCCAGTTAAATGTCAGGGCTTTTTGCCAAAATGAAAAGGCCAGTTAAGGTGAAGCTAGTTTGGGTAGGCGCGGGCCTTTGGCCAACACTGTGTCGTCTGCTCGAAGCGGCGTGCTATACGGAATGTACTTAATTGTTATTGCCGTTGTTTGGCTACTCGTTCAGCCACATAGACGTAATTGCTTTGATAATCGAACAGAATAAAGCACAAAAGGAAATCTAAATTTGGCAAAAGACGCACGCAAGCTTCTTATGCCCTATATTACAGCTGATTTTCGTTGTTTATTATTGTTATGCAAATGCGATGCGTATACAGAAACATTCTGGCTGTAAATTTCTGAAGCTCAGCTAAGAACAACAACTTTTAAGAAAGATAACTTGGCTTTAAGGTTACGTATACGCCACGGGTCACCGATTGTCTTTTCATTAAGTTAGCTTAATCGTCGCAGACATTTAATGAAACAGAGAATCTGTTATTATGTTGACGTCAGTCCTTCCCATTATGTATGTATATACATATATGGCAGTAGTCGTCAGTAGTCGATATGCTGCTGACGTAATCTGGACAAGGTAATCAATGCAACACCAAAGCCAAGAAGCCAGAAAGACAACGACGCCAACGTAACATGGCCACAAAGATGATAAAAAAAAACTTCTTGCTGCTCGTTGTTATTGCTGTCTTTATTCTTGTTCTTATGGTCATCAGCGAGAAACTGGGTCAATCTCTTTCTTGAATGCTCACATCCTGAGCCGCAAAAACAACATAAGCCTAAGCTTAGTCTTGAACTTCAAATGTCAAACTTACACGGAAATTACTCAAGAAGACACTTGAGCTCTGTAAGTTTGAAAAATGAAATTTATTTTGAAGCATAAATAATATAAAATGTATGATAGCCTAGTGTAAGAATGTTGTCTTTGCCAAAGGTCAGAGTAGCTAATATAGAATGATTTGCATTAACTAAATTCGAAGTATATTCTAGACGCACAATAAAAATATTATTAACATATTTAATATAAAGAGAAAAAATATTTATTCAATGTTTTTAATTTCTGATGAGTCAAGAAATTTCTTGAAGCAATTAACCTAACAGGATGCAGAGGAACAAACCATTTCTCTGTGCCTCTTCAGTGTTATTCAACATGATTTAGGAGACCAATAAAATTCGAATACATTTGCAAATAGCATTTTCTTGAGTGCCAGCTGTTCACAATGTCCAATCAGACCAATCAATTTAGTTATGGCGTAAAAACACAACAGAGAAGAGAACCCGTCCTACAGTTTAATGGCCCAAAACGCTGCAGCAGAACCAACGGCGCCAGCCACTTCCACAAATTGTCGCAAATGCGGTTTCTTTTTAAAGAGTGCCGTGCGACTGCGTCTCGGTGGCGTGACCGGGTGCAATCGGATGTATCCGACACACCCCTCCTGTAAACTGCTATAAAAGCTGTGCGAAAGTCTTTGGCTTCACTTCCGCATTCTCAGCGCTTTAAAGAGTTTTAAAGCCAATTAGAAGCTGGTCTGAAGCAAAAGGTTCTGTTAAAGTGCATGTTAAATGCAAAGTTGATTGTATAACATCTGAAAAGAAATCCATACTTGCCGCAGAGTTTATTCAGGCACCGATTGTAGTGGTGAAAACAATAACAACGAATCGAATCGAAAGGATACAACGGCAAATGCCAAAAGGCTTCTAGAAGCCATCTAAAATGCGGCCAACAGCTGCAACAGCGCCAACAATGCCACCAGTCCAGGCCAGGCCATAAACATTGAAGCCAACCCACACTCCAGACACTGCCTACCGCTGTCTTTCTCTTGGCCCTGGTAACAGCGAAATGTGTGCGAGCTTTTTTTTATCGATTTTCTTTAGGCCTTTTCCTGGCACTCGCCCACGTTATTTGTTAGTGTTGTTGCCATTGTTATTGTTGCTGTCCTTTTATTTTCCTGCGCTGCCTTGACGTTCTGACATATCTTCGCTTATTTTGTATCCCTATATTAGCTAAAAGTTGTTCTAGTTGTTGGCATTTTTGCATACAACAACAATTTCGATAAATGTGCCTGTAATGGAGCGTGGGCGTGGGCATGGGCATGGGCGTAAGCTAGAACTGGAGCTGGACCTGGAGCTGGAGCAAGTGTGCGAGTATTGAAAGTATTTGTAGCTCCAACTATACCCGTTGTATTATACTAATAGCAAACTGTCATGCAGCGCCATTTATTGAGCAACTTTGAGTTTCCTCTTCCAATACCCTGTATGCATACCAAAAACTTTATATACAAATTAAAGGTATGTGCTGTATGGTTAATGACTAATGAAGTCAAGAAAAATTATTCAACATATTAATGATATTCCATATGTAAATAATATTGAGTTAATGTTCATAGTATGTCTCACAAATTGAAAGAACTAGAGATTTAATAATATTTAAAGAATTTATTTTTGTTGCATTTTATTCTCTTATAGTTTCTGACTTGAAAAAAAAACTGATATAAGTAAATTTATTTATCACTAAAAGATAAAAAGAACACATATGTTGTCGGTTCGAACACCGTTCATTCAATACCTTTGTTTTCAATAATTTTAGAGTATACTTTGAAAGAGATTTAATCATTAAAAAATATATATACATACATACATACTATTCTCTTTGCATGCCTTTGAAGCAGAATACAGGCTATCGTACTGGCTCCCTCAAGTCTATTGCAGATGCATCAGATATACTATACTTATTATGATAAGGAATAGAATATGTATTTTTACTGTGTTAACAAAAACTGGAATTGCATTGTTTTATTCGGTCTCTTTCAATCGAGCAGCACAGATAAAGTCAAGAATTGCTACAGCCAAAATTTTGACAAATCATAAAATTGTAATTTCAGATAACCGTAAATTTTATGTTCATAGATTCCCGCAATAGATCGAACACGGTAAACAAATACTACACTACACTACTGTGACTTTTCAATCAAGAAAGTTTCTTGCTATTAAATATTTGGTAGTTTTATAGAAAAGCATGCTATAAAGTATTATTATATTTATTATACATTGCTAGTAAATACAAATTTATTGCTATTTCCGGTTAAGTTCTTAGGAATTCAAGAATTGATTCAATAAGATCCCATAAAACAGTTTAGATGATTATTATGAGATCGACGTCTTTCCATGAACTGAAGGACAGATAGACAAACTAGATCAAAAATTTATGTATTTTGTAGGTTTGATAATAGTTTCTTGGTCATTTCATATAAAATATATTGTACCTAACCCATTTTCAAAAAGTCAAGGGTATCAATGAAGTTTATCTTATAAGCTCGTTAAACAACGAAAATTAATAATTATAATAATTATAAAATTGTAAATAGGCCTAGGTCTGGTATTCTGATACCTGGTAATATCTTAAGCAAAAGCGTCGGCAAGTTCTAAATGCAGCTGCTTAGATTGAGCTTAGTCAGAAACTCCCATTTGATGGATGACTATATAATGCGACATATGCATAATAGGAAATTATATTTGTTTACACATTTCGCAAAGCACATAGCTATCTTCAGTTATCAGCACATATGTTGCTTATAAGTAAATAGTTGTTAACGACTTGAGCCCCGGACTTAGTCAAAGTCCCCAAAGCAGCCGACACAAAAAAATAAATCAATTGGCTGACGAGTATTTGTGGTAGATGGAAATGGTTGATTTACTTTGTTGCTTCCGCTGTTGACATGCAACCGCTGGAGGCAGCAACGAAATGTGCCACAATAAAAATATAAATATTATATTTTACACGCAACTTGTTTGCCCTTTGCAAATCATATGAATGTGGCGCAAATTAAGTGAATGGCGCAGATGCACTTGTTATATATATTCACAATGGGGAAAAGAGTGTATTGGTTTAGGAAAATGTTCCATTTCCTGTTTGTTTAGCTATTCGACTTGGCATATGGAATAAATACTCATGTGATATGCACTTTCATTAAATATTCTAGTAATTGGAATAAATACTCGAAGTGCTTGGGAAGTCGGAAATAATTTCATCTTTGGAATAAAAATATATGTAAGAAACACAGAACCATGTCAAATTCAATAATTTATACAGATTTGCTTTTTTGAGATGGAAATTACAATAACAATTGGGCTTCCAAATTCGTAGGCTAACAAGATATAATTTGGTTTATTTTAGAAAATGTAATATTCGATATCAATATTTTAATATATTTATAGAATGATAACATTTTCTATAGTTTCTTTATGGGCGTTAAATTTCTTTACAGCATTCTCCGAAAATATGCAACGTGTCAAGGGTCTAAAAATGTAGAATACAGTGGATGCATTTGATTTTATTTATTTTTGATTAATTTCCATTGATTTGCGACACAGTGCACAGTAGAGTGGAGCTCAAGCAGCTGCCACTTTTAACAGAGGTTTAGACATTTTTATTTTTAAATAAAATATATATTATAATATCTCATAAAGTTTATGTACTGTTAAATAGAATTTCTTAATACGCTTCCACCCTCCTCTTACAATTTAATTAAAATAACATTTAAGTACCTCAAGTGAGACTTACCAAAATTCGACCAGTTGTTGTTTGACCCGAGATAAGCTCTCCAGCCCAGTCTTTTGCTTCTGTCATAAATGTTCCCTCGAACTCTTGTTTGTTGCGTGACGCCTTCTGTTCCTTTTGTTTGGGATCGTTGGGTCCCAGGTCCGGCTCCTTGCGGCAGCAGATGAATGCAAACGCTCGCCATAATAATACAATGAGCAGGCCAGCAAGGAATGTGAATATGCTGGATAGCAGAAAACACCAATATTTGCGAACTTTGAGACAATCATCGGCATCGAATGGTGAATCTGTTGGATCATCGGCCAATGATTCGACAGTGCTCTGATCACACCCCGACATCCCCTGCAAGAGTGGGCAATAAATATTGATATGATTATTGGGAAATGACAATTAACAAGTTAATAATTAATTAGCTATTAAGTATCCATGAACATTTGCAACCATTAGCGATAACATGAATAACTACAGACATAGTTGACAACATTTTGAGCACAAGGCGGCAGCCATTTATAAATATATATACTACATAATATATATACTAGATGCATATGTATATGTATGTTTTCACTTATTACACATACGTCACGTTTGACATTTAGAACATCGAGCACAGTTTTTTGGCTCAAGTTTGCATGGCGAAGCGCAAAAATGTAAACAAAAATAAAGTACGGTGAGTGTCGGACATAAAATGCAAAAAAATTATAGAAAAATATATATATAAATAAGTAGCTGACACATCATGAGATAATTGCTTACATTTGTCAATACACTGATATTTGTGCCGATCAAACCGCTTGCCATTGCAAATAGCTTACATTGCTGCGGCTCACTGCTAAATATTTGTATTTATATGTATATATGTATATACACTATATATATCTATAGATATGTACAATTGTGTATGATGTTGTGATTATGCTCTTGGTCGAGAGACTCGCTGGGCTTTCAAGTGCATATAGGCCCCTGGCAACTTTGGACATGGCCAAGTGGCCAATGACGCCACCAAAGAGCCAAAAGACGCGACACCGAAAAACGGAACGGATCGCCACACAAAAACTTGGCACGCCTTTAAAAATAGCAACAAACAAATCTCTTCTTTTATTTTTAAAGTGATCTCGCAATGTACGCGACGCGACACACACGCACAACGCTGAACGCCACAGAACGCGGCTACAATTTGCTTGAGTTGTCACAGTTCAGCCATGCGACATTTTCAACATGTTCAACGAAGATACACGAATTTCTAATGAATGGGGCACACTTGCTAAACTTCACTGCAAACTCTATGAGCTTGTGTGTGTGTACAAATTTTATTTTCCTTTCTTTTATTTTGGTATTTCAATTTTGCACGCTTTTTAATAACGGGGCCAACGCACTCAATGAATCACTGCGAATACTACGTATATATGTACACATGCAATATATATGTATATGTATATTATAGATACATCTGCATTTGACACACACAAACTTGGCAACGCACACACACGCACGCGCACACACGCTACACAGCACCGCACAGCACGCAGAGACCACAGTCAGCCAAGCAAAAAAAAGGAGGCACCGAGCGAACAGCCCAAACGCCGCGCACCAACTGAAAATGAACAGGCCATTACAAATGTTGCGCTGAGGAGCCTTAGCTATTCAGCTACGCAGCTACTCAGCTACTCAGCTACTCAGCTACTCAGCTATTCAGCTAGTCGGCTGCTCAGCTAGCCAACGTGCTATCTCCTGACGTGGACTGGCTCTCTTTCTGGTTGACCGCGAAAACTGACATCGCAGGCGACAAACTTGAATTTAATTAAAAGGCAAAGAAAAATATATGAAAATCTAACAGTTATGCCAATCACCATTGCATACTCTTTCCCTACAAATTTCCCTTAAATATATGTTTGCCATAAACAATGTTTCCTTTAAGTTATTTAAAAAGTTTATGTAAGCCAAATATGATATATATATATATATATATGTTTATTATGAGTTTCTAAAACTATCTCAAAATATATAATACAATTTAAATACAATGATATTTGGAAACTTTTATACGTTAAAACATATTTTATTTTATTTATTTATTTTTATTTTTTTATTTTATTATTTATTAGTTGTATTTTATTTCTCAACGTATCGTACAATTAAAAATAAATAAATTAAAAAGTAATTTTAAAAATACTACTATTGAAAAACTATATTTATTTATTTTTTTTTTTTTTTTTTTGTATTTTTTATATATATTTTTTTTTAGAATTGTTAGCTTAAAGAATATTTATTTTTTTATTTATTTATTTTGATTATGTTTCTTATGTAATACAAAATATATCTTCCATATCGACATTGTATAGATTTTAGAGAAATTTAATCAGAACTATCTGTTCTTACATTAAATGCTTAATAAAAAATGAGCCAAACATCACAAGATAATATTCATGATCAGTTTAAGAGTATTTGTACGTTTGTATAATAAAGGCTGGATGTCTGTGTGTTGATGTGTGGGTGAGTTGCCAACAATGAATTGTTATTACAACAAGAACAACAGCAGCAGGGCAAATATAAATATACATATATATCAAATATGAGTTCTCTTGTTTCTCTGCCCAGTGCCATTCTAAGCACACACGCATACAGACACAAAACACTCACACTTTTTGCATTCCATTTCTAAATCGCTTTCTCTTTCTCTCTCTCTCACACTCTCTGTCTGACCTGTCGCCCCGTTGCGGCTCCCAGCAGCAATCGTGAAACCGACAGGTTAACTCAGCCCAGTCACGCCATGTTGCCAGTAAGCTGTCGTTTCATAATTTACGCGTTTTGTTTGCTATTTCCTGCGGGGATAGACCAACAAAGAACACCAAACCCCCTAGTCCCAGCGCCCCCGACATGCAAACAAGCTGGCCCAGTTAACTATGCCTCCGTCTTAACTATGCGCTTCCACTAGCCATAATTGCTCATCATCATCAGCCACGAGCCACGTCGGGCCGAGTCGAGCCGGGGCAGCAGCGTTTATTTTTAATACCCTATACCCATTGAGAGTGCTTAATAGGCGGCAATATTCCTGTGTACAAAAGTATGCAACAGAAGAAGGCTAACCACGGCTACAACAAAGCATCAAAGGAAATCTTTTCCATGAGTGATTTTGGCTTAATATTCTTTTTTTTTTATAATTAAACTGTCATCGCCTAGCAGTATAGTATATATATTCTGACTGATTTTTGTAGATCTGAATACTATACTTGGTGTGTTCTAGTCGCGTAAGGTCTTGCTTGTAGCTATAGCATTTTCATATACGACACTTGCGACGTTTCAAATTATTGCCTCATCGCATTTGGCCAATTAAAAATGATTTCAATTCGCGTACTTAGGTGAGTATTTTTAAACTATCGCTAGCCTTGAAAATCGAATTGCATGGAATAATAATGAGCGCAAGTTCACCATGATGATGTATACCCTTTAAGAAAGATGGTCAGAACTGCTTGAATAGGAAATACCCGGAACCCTGTGAATTGCTATATGTCAAATTTACTATATGATCAACTACTACTTAAACAATCTACACAAATTTAATTATATTTTGAGCGTAATAATAACATCCAGAAGAAAATAAGATGAGTTATCAACAAATTATAATCTTGGATTACGTAAGGTATATAGAAATATATATTTAAAATATCCATTCTAAATAACAGTCAGACACTCAAGCGGACGAACCAACCTTAACAAAACAATAATAGCCTATCCACAATTTTCAGTTGATTCAGGATATAATTAGAACGTTCGTTCCATTTTAATTGATAATCGCAATACGAAATATGCTGATAAGTCGAACTGAACGTCAATTAGTTAGAAAACTGAATCTAATGAGATGCATTAATTTACTCAGCTGACCTATTTAAAAATAAATCATTCTGGAAATATACCCTACTCCGAATTAGTTTTTTTATAATATATACTTTGAATGTTCAGTCAATATTATATGTCAATTAATTTGTTTTTGATATCAATCAAATTGTATTGCACTACTGACAGTTATAATCTATTTAGAACAAGTCTCCTCTGATAATGATTCGCCGAAAAGCGTATTTTCCACTGACTTGCCGATGAACTGTAAATAAATATTGTTTTTGGCACACAATGAAACAATAGAACGATAGAGAGACTAAAATTGAACCATTGAAATAAATGTAATTTTAAGCACATACATATATGCTATTGATGCTGATATGTATTTTATATTGCAGACATTCGGTAAATGATTTGTAAATATTTATGCACAACTGATTGAGTTTGAGGCAAAGTAAACAATATGAATTTTGCGATTAATTACACTAGCTAACAAATTTGGAGCAAATTTAGTAGGCTCATTCAAATTTGAAATAAATCTATCATCTAAAAGATGACTTTTGAGTATAATTACTTCCTTACTCAGATAATAACATATATGTATATACAATATCTCAAATAATATATCAAATAATATCTAGGCGAAAAAATACAGAATATAGAGTTTTAAAAGTACAACAAGACGAATTTAACTTACTACATAAATTAAAAAACGAAATGTATAAGGTCTTTCAATGTAGTAAAAAAAAATTCACTCTTGAGATAATTGTACCCTTTAGGATTATTTTTAATTCAGACTCGACTTAAGCACTTAAAACTTGTTGACCTATGTTATTGTTGCTAAAAAACTAGAAATTTGTATTCCAGCTTGGAATTTCTATCGATGCGCCTTAACTGGACTTAAAATATGAGCTGTATACTAACTAAAGCAACGTCTGGCTGCTACTAAGAATCTAGTCTGAGGGCTTTTAGATAGCAGTGCGACATAAATTATGCCAGAACCCTGAGTCAATATGGCGACAATCAAATGGATGAAGTCACTCGACGACCAAGTGGTAATAATTTACATTGCGAACTATTGATTTTGGGGCGTGGAGGTGGGTAGATATCTTGACGCATGTCCGTCAAATTGTGCAAAGCCAAGAACTGTAAAGAACACAGATAGAGACAGCAGAGCCGACACGATAGACAAACTAAGGCAAATGCCAAGCGACAAGCGACAACCGACAACTGACAAGCAAGCAGCGAGTTGACAAATACCCTTCGACTTTTTGAGCAATTTATGGGTCGCACTTGGCCCGCTGATTGTGGCCACTGATTGCTGACCGCTGCTGGCGTCGCGACATTACCAAGGCCGAAGGGCTTAGGGGACTGCCCGTTGAGCTTTGCTTTGTCTGCTTTTTGTTTCAGTTTTGTGTGCCACAGTCACAAAGGTCACGCAAGCTGATGCACATGTGTAGAACTACTCCGACATACAGATGCATAAAAGCGAATACTTTTATATGTATTTATATATGTATATGTATGTACATATAAACATGCACGAGTTCAGTTCAGTTAGTTCAGCTACTTGTGACCGATAGTGAAAATTGAGTTGTTCATGAACGATTCTTATTAGTCAGTTATTTAGCTCAATGACTCATGATCGATAACTGAACTACTCAACAGTGAATATTGTTCACAAATAGCAGAACAATTCTTTTAAACATCGCTCATGAACATTTAAATGAAATCGAATACGCAAATTTAAAATATGTGTTTTGACCGATAAGACTAGTTCAATTATACATATGTATGATATACGACATGGATCAGCTCTAATTTACATCCTAAGCTTGTTTATACACTGCAGCAGTTCCTATAGATCGAACCAGATATGAAAATGATGAATAACAGGTTTTTGGGTTGCATTGATTGCTGCACATCTATAGCCAGCTTGAGAGTAGACTTGAGCTTTAACGATTGCTAGCAACGCAGTGGTATTGGTATACACGTAAGAAAGTGGGAGTTTTACCTTTGGCGAGATGGGCGGATAAAACGGTGGCAATTCATGGCAATTTGGACACCAGCTGGCCATATTAGCTGTTTCGGTGTCGTTTTTGTTTTCGTTTTCGGTAACGGTATCGGAATCTGGTGGGATTTAGTATTCTCTTTTGCAATTAGAGCCAAATTAGGAGCAGCAATCGATATGGTTGTGTCCCTTCTCATATTCGCTTCTTGAAATTGTGTACGTCAGTCGATATGTGGGAGAGTGTGTTTGTATATTTATATATAAAGGGGGCGGGGTTAGGTAAGATTCCATCACATCTCTACTCACCTAGTACAGGCTAAACCACCGAGGCAGGGCTCCAGGGCTGCCAACATTCACACGCTCAAATCGCACATCAACGTGTAGACGTTTTGTTCTAGTTGTTGTTTTGGTTGTTTTGGTTTTTATTTATATAAATAATTTTGTTATTTGTTGTTTGTTTATATTATTGTTACTGTAATCTTATTGATGTGCTGTTTTTTCGATTTTTATACCATTTTATTGGGTGATTATATAATCAAATTAATAATATTAATTGTTATAAATATTATATTTTAACGTTGTTGTTTTTTTTAGAATACCGTTATTACTTTCATTGTGCGTTTGCTTGTATTAGTTTTGATCTATAGGTTTGCTATGATAACAACATTATTAAATTTATTCAATTAATTACATATTTATAACAATTCACTCTCAAATTTCATGATTTAACTTGTTATTTTGTATTTTTTAAATATTGCTTATTTATTCATTAAATATTCCATATTATTAAAAATGACTTCAGACAGAATTTTACACAGTTTTTTCGAATTTCCCTGGACATATTGCTATGGTAGAGGAAAAATGAAAATGCGGCCTGGTAAATAAATAAATAAAGACGCGAAGCAACGTTTAAAGCAAACACAGCAGTTGAGCGTCGATTTTTAGGACTTGCAGGCGTTGCTCTCTGTACCTTTCTCTCTTTCGCTTTCTGTTCTCAGTCATTCTACCTTTGTCTGTCTAACTCTCACTCTCACTGTCACTCTTACGCTCGCATTGTTTGGAGCGCATGTGCTTTAGTCGTATTCCGAACGAGTGTGAAAGCTTTTTCTGTCGAGTTGAACGCACAAATTAATTTCTGTTAAGCATACGCAATGTCTGCCACAGGAATTAAAATAGAATTGAATATTTCCTTTTTATCGTTAATTTCTTATCATTAGCTCTGCATTATTTAATTGTCATAAACTGTTAACAACTTCCTGCAGCTGCACGGACTGCATGGACAGTTCCGCCAGTTGGCAACGAACGTTCAAACGTGGAATGCGAACCGTGCGCGTGAAGCGTGTACGAGGCAATGAACGATTCCAAGAGTTGCTGCAGCCTGTCGTTGAAACGGAAACACACTGCCCTAGTTTTTAGTTGTGCTCCTCAACACACATATACATACATACACACACACACACACACACGTATACAGGAGCATGCACACACACATGCTAGCAGAACACAAGCCGCACAGTTCACATATAGTATAGAAAATATAGTACATATTCTAAAGAGCGTGTGCTGCACTTGTGTGTTTATTATAACTATGTGAACAGTTAGAACACGCTAATTTGTTGTAACTACTGTTAAAAACTAGCTCAGCCAGTGTTGCCACTGTGTTGCTAAAATGTAAACAGACCGACCGACAAACGAACTGCCTGCCTTGCCTGGCTGAGCGCTCATTGAACTCGTTTGAAATTGGGCTTAATTTCCTTGTAGGTATCTGCTGCAACATATACACACACACGCGCACTCCCGGACACCAGAAATGTACATGCTCGGGCACTGACTGACTGACACACATATACCAATGAACGCGCACACCAACGGGCGCCAACACCAACGACAGCGACGTTAACGTCGGCGTCGACGACGACGACGACGACGAAAAGGAAACAACAAAAATAACATTGACGATGACAACGAAGCATGGCTAGAACGGGGCCAGGAGCTCATTCGGCAACGGCAATAGCACGATACCCCACTGTACCATCTCCGGCTGCCCATCGACTTTATCATCGTGTCCTTTCGCTTGGCGTTGTCGTTCTTGTTGCCGTTGCGTTGCTGTTCTGTTCGTCGTCGTTAAAAACTGTTGTGTGCTCGTTTTGTGCGATTCAACATGAAACTGGCGCACAGTGCGTGTATCGTGTATGTGCACGTGTGTATACGTGTGCTCTTGTGTGTGCGCCTCTGTGTGAGTAGGCGAATGAATCTTTCTAGCTAACGGAGCTCCGGTTCTTTTAAATGAAGGCCCGCAGCAACGCCAGAATAAACAAAAAGTTGCCGTGAATATTCCAATACTTCTTTCGCCTAGCCACACTTCCTTTGAGATATTTTTGGAGTTGATTTAATACAATATATGTATATAAATTTATTTTGTTTTTTTTTTTTTCATTATTTCGCCAATTTATTTTTCTCATACACAAAGATGAGGTATTTTAATTAATTGGTTGTCCAAAAATATTTTTAAATAATTTTTAATTTTTCATACATCATTTATCACAACTATTTGTTTTATTCTTTTAACTTCCTTAATACTTAAATGTATTGAGTGGAATATATTTTTTCTTGATTGAACATACGCAGTTTGAAAATTTTTCACTCTCACAGTATTTGTGTATATATGTACATATGTATACATTCGCGTCTATACAGTATATATGTATATATGTATAATATATATTTAAAAGTTATTAAATATATAATATATTAGATATACATGCATTTCATTTTATTTAATATATATACACATACTTATTAATCAATGTGTGTGTGTGTATGTACATATATTTAATGAGGAACTTTTTTCATTACTTTTCACACAGGCACACGACGCGCACAGGCCAAGCACCAACCTTTCTCGTCAGCAGCGGATACAATTCTGCGCGCTGTGAACTTAAATGACTCTTGCCTCTGCACAGCCGAAGCTCGCCTTTGAGCTTTTTTCGGAATTCTAGGGGCCTGGCATGACAGGCAAAGCTGGTAATTCATTAAAACTGGCGCCAAAAATGCAACGAGAATCTAAGAATCGCATGGTATGTGTAAGTGTGAGCGTTTATGTGAATGTGCGTGTGTCTCTTATTTGGCGATCCGTTCACGTGGCGTATGAAATAAACGTGACATTATTGTTGCATAACTTTGTGTGTTCACTTTATCGTTTTTAACGGTAGCATACTTTGAAACTGTGCTCTTACAGTAACGTAAAACTGTATTGTGTACTTATTTATATGCAAGTTGTATATATATGTATAACAGGGAATATTTTGCGAAATATACTTTACCTTAAAAATAAACTTAAAATAAAACTATACAAAAAATGCAATGATTATTAGTAAGCAATACCATACTAACATAATAATAATTTGTTTGGCTTCATTTATTCATTTTCTCATTATTGATGTATTTTGTGAGCTTTTGAAACTGTAACTGACTATCTCGTGTATGAACTAGTAAATACCTGACATATGTAGAACTGCGAACTTTTAGTTACGGTAGCCCTGAACTGAATTTGATAATCGGAACTACTGATTTTTAAATTCGATTATCAAAACAGTCGAGACGTGACCACTGAAAAATAGGTTGCTTAGATTTGGCAATCAGGAACTGAATAAAATTTATTACATTAGGTAACACAAAGTACAAGGAACAGTTAAACTATGACAACAGCTGTGCTTGGTGCCGGCATTAGTGGGTTATCAGCCGGGTATTACCTGTTGCGACGTTTCGGCAAACCTTTGACCATTTACGAAGCATCTCCCCGTGTCGGCGGATGGATACGCACCGAAGGGCATAAGGATCGGGGTTTCCTGTTCGAAAGTGGTCCACGCACAATACGCCCCAAGGGCTTGGCAGGTGCCAACACACTCGAGCTGGTGGAAGAACTCGAGTTGCCCATTCACCCGATTCCCAGCTCGCATGTGGCAGCAAAGAATCGCATGCTCTTTGCCAAGGGACGAGTCTGCATGCTGCCAAACAGTCCCAGGGGCCTAATTCGTACAGTCCCTCCCTTTACGAAGCCTTTGTATAAAGCTCTGCTCCATGACCTGATCACTAGCAGCACTCTAGCCAAGAATGAGGACGAATCCATCTACAGCTTCGCCCAAAGACGCTTCGGCAAAGAAATCGCCGACTATGCCATCAGTCCGATGATCTGTGGCATTTGTGCCGGCGACGCTCAAGAAATCAGTGTACGATTCCTCATGGAGACGCTCTTCGAGAACGAGCAGAAATACGGCGGGGTACTGAAGGGTGCGCTCTACGCCCGCTTCAAGAACAATGTGGATGAAAGTAAAACAGGTCTTTTTGCCAAAGGCGAGCCGAAGCTGTTTAAGCGGGCGACCAAAGAAAAATGGGCCATGTATGGCGTCGAGGACGGGCTGGAACAGTTGCCTCGCGCCATGCGCAAATATTTGGGCGAACACGATGTGAACGTTCAACTGAGCAGCAAGTGCAGCAATCTCACCTTCAGCAGCGACGGCGCACGGATTACCCTTCGGGATGCCGAGCTGCCGGTGAGACATGTGGTGAGCGCTCTCCCGGCACACCAACTAGCGCCGCTGGTCAGAACGCAGCATCCATCCCTTGCCGCCCAGCTCCTGGAAATACCCTACGTGGATGTGGTGGTAGTCAACATCCAGTACAACACCGAACTGTTGAAGCACAAGGGCTTTGGGCTGCTGGTGCCGCCAATCGAAAAGCTGCCCATACTTGGGGTTATCTTCGACAGCTGCTGCTTCAACATGGCAGGCAACACGATCCTCACCGTAATGATGGGCGGTCGCTGGTTCGATAAGTGGTTCGGTAACCAGCCCAGCCAGAAGAAACTACGCGACATTGCCCACCAGCACGTGCGTCAGATCTTGCAGATCAAGGAGGAGCCCGTGTTCAGCCGGGTGCACATACTCCACAAATGCATTCCACAGTATACAGTGGGGCACAAGCGACGAGTTGAGAACATTCGGAAATACATCATGGATTACAAGCTGCCTTTGTCGCTATGTGGCGCCGCCTACGATGGCGTGGGCATTAACGATGTCATATTGTCTGCTCGCAGACAGGTCGAGGAACTTCCATCGCCGTCGGGACATTGAGCTAAAATTCGTATATATCCATGCATTAATTATTGTTTGTATATATGTATTTTCTATTGTAACTGTGATTTAACTGAATTTCTCTATGGACATAAACTCCCCAAAATTCCCCGTCCTCGACAGTCGTTTATTTGCCAAAGCCACCCAAACAGGGTGGACTCTTCTCCGGTTCCTGCTCAGGCTCCCATTGCTTCGGTGTTTTCGCCTCGATCGAGAGCGCGTGCATAAACTCGAACCCAGCTGCTTTTAAGGCATTTTTAATTGTGTCATTTACCAGGCGGTGGCGCTGCAAGAAAGACTAACGTTAGTTTTACTACTTATGAAGATATCTTGGGATCCTTCGCTTACCTTAATCAGCGTTAAATCATTGAACTTCTCAGATACGATGAGTACTCGGAAATGTGATTCCGCTTGCTTCGGCGTATTGTGCATTGGCGATTCATTGCTCACATCCAAAAATATCGGCTTTAGCTCCGCTGTGAGCGCTTTCCTCATGGCCGTTTCTATTGGCGGATATTGCGGCTCTTGTGACTGTGACATGTTTGCTTGTCTGATTCTACTGGTTAATGCGCCACTTCCACTAAGCAGTTGATTCACCTTTTGTGCTGAAATTCGAATGGACTGGTGCAACCTTAAGCCGAACATGTTTTTTTTATATTCTCGCACAGCTGTTACACAATTACATAAACAAAACGCTATGCGGCCTATATGGCAGCCAAAATGAACCAGTTCTGTTCAGTTCAGTTCACGATAGTTGTACGTTAATTTGAATGAAAGGAGCCAGCAGGAATTTTTAATCTAAAAAGTACTAACTGACTTTAGTGAATTCGCGTTGACGTTTAAAACGAATATTAAAATGCCCAACTAAATAAAATAAATAAAATATATTTTCTTTTTACCATTTATTCAGTTGAAAAGGGACAGCATGATTGCATTGCTTGCAACATATTTTTTGCAGACCAAATTTTGGAATTTCAAAACCAATTCAAATTTGTATGCATTTGTTTAATTGAATCTTGTTTTCTAGCATAAGCGTCAACAAATACATTTAACGATGCATAAAGCCATAGAAAAATATGCCTATATCTAAAATAACCAATCATATCAAATCAATCATAATATCGTTTTTCTTATTTAGTATATATGTTGGTCCATATTAATAGTCGACCAGCTTCTTAAGCTTGGGTGGCGCGGATATGACCACTCGTCCCCGATTTCCACTGCTAGATCCACTGCCATGAGCCTGAGCCTCTTCTCGAGCACTGTGCGTTCGTTCATAATGCTGCTGCCTGTATCGTTCACGATCACGAGCCCTCTCCAGACTGTGCTCCCGTTGTCGACGTCGTCGGGCCTGGGACTGGCTGCGTCGGCTGCGAGAGCATCTGCGTTCCCGACTGCCGCTACGACGTCGACTGTGTGACCTGCGCTTTCGTTCCACTGGACGACTGTTGCTTCGCCTGCTGCGAGAACGGGAGCGCTGTCTTCTGCTCCGACTAGGGCTCCGTGATCTGCGTTTTCTTTGCACGCGACTGGTGCTGCGTCGACTTCGAGAGCGCGAGCGTTGCCTCTTATTCCGACTGTGACTAACGCTTCGCGATCTGCTGCGACGGGTCGATGTTTTGGTCGTGCGTGCTAGAGCTTCTGAGTCCACCGAATCAACGTCGCTGTCAGAAAGCTTTCCGCTGGACGGCGTCCCATATTTGTGTCTCAACTCTCGCCGCCTGTGAATAAAGAGATGTGAGAGGGCTTCACTAGAGCCACCCACAACTGATTACTCACCTGCGCCGCAGCTTGAGCGCCAGCTCACGCATCTCATCCTCGCGCTCCTGCTGCAGTTGACGTTCTCTCTCCGTCTTCTCAATCTCTGCTCGTTTGTCGGCCTTATCTGTAATTCGAAATTGAATGATTTAGAGCTAGCTTCTCTATGGCCACTGTATTCGTCTTTGAACTTCACACTACACTCGCGCCGGCTTACATTGCCTGTTTAGCAGGTTTTGCATCTTCCGCTTAAGCCGCTCTCGCAAATTGGGTCGTCCACTGCCGCTTGCCTGCCCAGAGCCCTGTAAAAGTCACCAACAACATCATTTAATAATAACCACAGAGTCAAAACAGGATAGAGAAGTTGGAGTCAGTTCTGGTATCAGTCGAAAGTGTCGTTGCGTAAAATCATGGCAACAATTAAGCAAAAACTTGATTAAAAAGTTAATTAAATAAATTATAATTTCTTCTTGCCTTTTCAACAAAATTCAAATAACTAAAAGATCTCAAATAAATTTATTGCAAACAAATTAGTTGGCAAACATGGAAACTCAATTCAATCAAGGTATGATGAGCCATTCATTATAATTATTATTAATTATAATAATATTACATATGAACAGAACTGTCTGAACTGAACTGACAAATTTATAAGGACAAGGATTTTCAGAATAAATAGGAAAAACTCTTGACTATTTTCAATCATTACAAACATTTGAATCAATTATCAATACAAAAAAAAATATATTTCCACTATACATGATAAAGCAGATTTTTCATAACATTCAAATGTTTGCATTTGTTTTAAAAAGCTGGCATAAAATCGATTTTGATTTTCGATATACAAAAATAAGCTAAGCTTATGCAGATGGACAGCCGGACTTATACATTATGGGACATGTTTCTAAAAAGGTGTCAGACTTTCACTTCTGTTATGGTTCACGGTATCAGTGTGCCATATATATACTATAGGCTACGTATGTATGCATATTTGGTTTGTGCCTGACTTGGATTCACATTGTTTGATTTGGATTTTTTGAGGTAGAGGCGTGAAATTTTGTGGTGTACTCCAGTTATTTGAGGCAATAAGACACTTTGGTTTTGCTTACTGACTTTGGTTTCGGTAGCAGAACTATATTTGCCTGTTTGATTACCCGTGCTGGATGACGACATCAAAGGCTGTGAGCGCTCCGAGCTGAAAGACACAAAATCGTAATTGTATATAACAATGGAGAATAATCTAAGCTAATCAAAACGGGATACTGAAACTGAAAGGCTTCTTTGGTTGCTCAACATTACCACATTTGCTGCCCTCACTTACGCAGTATCCACATCCAATTCGTCGGAGTCATCGGGATCTCTGCCGCGCAGAGATTTGCCTGGCTGTTTCTTCTCATCTTCCTCTGCATCGCTTGGATCACTACTTTCAGCTGACGAAGAGGATGTGTCGTTGCCGCGCTTCCGCCCATAGTAGCGTTTTAAGGGCGGCGGCGGTGGCTCCGTCACTTGGGGCACCACCGGCGTCGCCTTAATTATAGCTGGTGCTGTCGACGTCATGCTGAGGACGCGAGATGATAACGGGTAGCTGATCATGGGTACGGTTGACACTGTCTGATCGGCTGGCTTTGCCAGCAGCTGTTGTTGCAGCTGCTTGTGCGGCACACTAGATGCTGTCGCCAATATGGTGCTGGCTGTCGTCGTTGTAGTTGTTGTGCTAAGGCAAATAGTTCTCTGTGTTGCTGGCGGCGTTGCAGTCTTCTTAACACTAGAATCCGCTCGACTACGTCGACTGGATCGAGAGCGACGCTTCCTTGACTTCGTATAGGAGCCGGCACTCGAGCTGCCAGATGAATATGAATAGCGTTTGCGCGATCGTCTATAGCTTGGGCTACGTGAGCGCTCCCAGGAGTTTGATCGCGAGCGAGACTGAGATCGCGATCTGGAGTAGTAACGCCGTCGTCTCCGACTTCGTGTGCGGCTGCGTCGATGATAGCTTCGACGCCGACTGCGCCGGCGACTTGGACTGCGGGAAGTACTACGAGAACGCCGTCGTCCACTGCGCTTGGCCGTCTCGTTCATAAGCTTCAGCTTATCCAAGTTATCTTTGACCTTTTGTGCATACGAGACTGAAGCCGACGCTGCAGATGCTGCCCCGCTGCTGGCATTAATACATGACTCACCCAAGGTCTGGCCAGGCTTGGTCAAGTTGATGGTGATCTTTGAGTGTGGCTGCATCTCATCGTCGCCACCGAATGAGGTAATGTAGGTAATCTTTTCGCCGCCACCCTCAGCTGGTGACGGCGACCGCGACTCCGTATCCTCGTCCTTATCCTTGTTTTTGCTCTGGTCCTCCTTGGCTGCATAGCTGGGCGGACTGAATGGACGATTTGCAATGCGTCGCTCCTTTTGTGCACGTCGTTCCCGACGCGATTTACGCCCACTTAACAGCATCTTCTCCTGCTCCTCTTCGCGGGCAATGCGTAGTGCATCCGCTTCGTCCGCATCTTTAGTTAAATGAGAGAAAAAATCATTGCTTTTCATGCCGTAATTGCGTCCGCAAGCATTTAATTCATGTGCCTGAGCTGTGTCCAGTTTGCCAATGTCTATGGAGACATCCATGTCCATATCGGAGTCAGATTCATCCGAGTTTTCAGCCTTATCACCAGGCGGAACTAAAGTGCTGCTGCTGCTACTCGCTGACACAGCCGACCCAAAGGGCTGTGGTCCGATTGCCATCGAGGGCAACTCCGCAGTATCATCATACGAATACCCAATGGTGGCTCCGCCGGTGCTCTTCTGCTTCTTTTTCCCCAAATTTCGCTCTGCCTCAAGCTGCGCATTCGCTCCGTACTGCTCTTCCAAATATAGCTGATGCAGAAACTTGTCTTCGCTCACATTGAGAAAATCGTTTTGGGCTAAGATGCGATAGCGTTCATAGTTCAACTGACGCTCCTCGGGTGTCAGTTCCGACTCATCTTCTCCCTGTTCATTGGTGCTCTTTGGCACGGGCGCAATGTAGTCCAGATGCGCACGGACATCGAAGCGATCGATAAGGTTATCCTGATGCCCCTGCCAAGGCACACTGAAAGCAGAGAATAATCAAATTAGATTTCGCACAATGATTGGCCTAATATTAAATATTATGATTGGAAGATAAACTGTATTCAATATCACTTGCATGATTGCGTCGCCATCACCGGCGGCCGCTACAGCTGGATCCAGATAGATTTTGCTGCGTCTGCCATGTAATTGCAAAAACTGTGTGGGGTCCGCTTGGATCTTATCGTAAAAGTATTGTCTACGCTCAGCACGCTTGCGGTAGTCCACGATGAGGCCGCGTATGCGACGTTCCTGTTTTCGAGCTTCGTGCCACATAATTTTCCATCAATTGAATTAGGCAACGACAACTTTTTCACAGATTCCACACACGCTCGCTCGGCCGGCAAAAATCATCTATTTTTCAGTGACTCGTTTCCATTCGCTCTCCGTGTGCCAGAGAGCCAGTGTTACAAAACGCGCGCAATAGACGCCCTGAATCGGAACTTGTTCCGCTCACCTCAGATCTACTGCAAACCAAATGCATAATTCAAACTAATTGGGGTTAATTTAAAAAGATCCCACTGCAAAAAGATGAAATGAAAAAAAAAAAAAAATCTCGTGGAATGCTTTTGCCTCGTTGTTGTTCGTAGTTCGAGCAACCGGCTAACGCCACAGTTCTGCAACTGCGCATGCGCATGCGACAGGGATGGGGTGGAAACGGATATAAAAGAGTTTCATAAATAACTGGCAAAACTGGAATGAGCCACAACACAACAATAGTTGCCGCCGACGTCGTCTTAACATTTTGCGGCATCGATTTTAAGGAAACGTTCACATCCTTTAGCCAAGTATTAAGAACTAGCACAACCAGTTTGCTGATCTCGTCTCTTGTCTAATGTCTGGTAGACGTTATTATTTCGGGGCAGAGAAACGTTACAATACCTCCGTCGAGGGCGAGCAGAAGGTCTGCCAGGAGGATGGGCCTTTGTATCCTTGCGACAAGAACAACAACAGCAGCAACAACAACAACCACAGCGGCAATGACGATACACACAATGATCCTGACGGCGACAAGGACGACGACTCTGAATTCCTGCAGGATGTACCATACTCGTCGAGCAGCATCGATCGCAGTTCAGTTGGCTCCATACCCTGGGCCGATGATGCCATCAAGAAGAATAAACAGGATTGGGAGCGCGTCGACCGCATGCTAAGTGGCGAGGAGCCATTGCCGGAGCTGGAGCCAGAACTGCGGCACGAGATCGCTGATTGGCAACGTAAATTTCCCAGCTTATTATCCCGCAAAGCACAGCCCTTGAAGCAACAAAGTTTGGACAGCAGTCATCGCAACGCGTTGCCCGATGAAACTGGCGAGATCGACTCCATATCAGATCTTAGTCTCAACTCGCTGAATGAGTATGAAGAAAGAGATGAAGACGACGACGACGATGATGATGGATTCCTCACACCAACAGCAGAGCCAAGACTTCGTGAGCGCCAGCGTGAAGAGCCTCAACACATTGCATCCAACCGCACATATCTACGTCCTGCCCAAAGACTTGTGGCCATGCTCGATAGGGACTTGCACATTACATCCGTGGCAGTGAAATTGCGGAAGCGAGAGCACGCCCAGCAGACGCCAGCTCCAGTCACCCCACAATCGGCTACTGTGGCCCGCTCACGCCTGCGAATGCCGCCCATCCTCAATGTACTGGACTCGAATCGACGATTTCGTGGGTTGCTCAATAATCGAAGCTTTGTGCAGCTGACGCAGGTGCAGCACCAGCAGCAGCAACATCAGCCCAAGTCAGCGGCCCTGACGTATGCGAGCAGCGCGGAACGACGCCAACTGGCGGGAGTCAGATCGGCCTGGAATATGCCTATGGCAGCCAGCCGTTTCCTGAACAACAGGCATGCCATTGTGTTGCCCTCTCTGAATCGAGACAGAGACTTTAGCACGACGGCGACCTCCAGTCAGAGCATTTCCAGTGGGGGTGCCACGCACAATAGAATTGCCATGCACAACAACCATTCTAAGGGCAGGGACTTCAACATGCAACATTCGCGGCAGTATGGACTGTCGCTGGACCAAGTCACAACCAACTCAAACACACCCTCAACCGGCCGATCGATCTCCGCAGCCATTCATCATCCTCGATCGGAGTTTAACACTAGTAGTGCCTTCTATATACCGTACAGTGCCTCAAAATTCAAAGCCTTTAAGTAGCCAAATCTGATATTGTAACAACAACAGTTAGCAATAAAATTTGGCCTGAGTCAGGCTCGATTTACATGGGTAAGAATTGAGGAATATGGAATAATGGGTAAATTAATGATTATTAGAAGTTATTATAAATAAGGTAGGGAACTAATCAGGAATAATTATGACTACGTTCTGAATTCAAATTAGTCTCATTATCATCCAGTATAGGTGGACATGTAAGCAATAATTAATAGTCTCTATAATTATTTAAGAATTGCATTGCTCTAGAAAAATCGCTATAGATTTAATATGCTATGGATTCTTGGATAACAAATTATTTGTATGATTTTTTACCTTGATTTTCTTAAAATACATATTATAAAACTATAGCAATTATTACAATTTACTTTATTATTAAAGTTTACTTTACTTTTTGACTTTTATTAACCTATTTATAATTGCTATTTCAAATGTATTTGTTCATTTAGAGACATTACTTCATACGTTTCCATCTTCAAATGCTATTTAATAAGTAAGATGACTTTTGCATATTATATCTAAGTCTGTTGTTGAAGTATGAAAGCTGCTTGAATTCACAAACTCATATTGTCCAGCCGCAGTCGTCCATCGTTTTCCGTAAGGTATAGGGTATCTGCTAAGCATTGCTCTGTAATCAATTCCTCCACACGATCATACATCTAGTCAATGGAAAAAGTAAATATTATAGTATTGTTTACAGTTTTTGGTTATTCAGCAACTGCCACTCAGCTGTTCACTTCGTGCAACTTACGCCTTTTGCATTGCGCTCCGCCAACACGTCTGGATACTTGAAGGCCGGACCAAAGTTCACGCTGACTGTTGCGCTCTTGTGTATCGAAATAGCCGGATAGTAGCTGCCCATGTAAATATCTTCGAACGCAACCCCTTGCGACATGCCATTCTTAAAGAATTCGATGCGACTGCCCTGCAGGATGTGCAGATTCTTAAGGGTCTCAGTAATCTTGTCCTTGTCCTCGTAATACAAATGAGACTTAAACTTCACCAGTGGCTGCAAGAAAATAATAATTTTTCATAATCAATTTACGGCAATCAATACAAATAAACTCACGCGGTCTTTGAAAGTATTAGGCAGGTAGTCTATTGCTGGCAGTTCGGGTAAATCAATCAGCAAGCCAAGTGTGTCGCCCTCGCCGTAGGCATCGCTGTAATGTTTGCCGTGGCTCTCGGTGAACTTTGTGCCCTTGCGTGACCGCCATGAATAGCCGAACTTATCGTAGCCCAGCGGTGCCTGCAGATTGCCATACTCGCGACCCCATCCAACGCGCGTGGCGGCACCTTCGGGCATCTCCTCAATCGTGAGCTCATAGTACCAGCAACCACGGTTCACGGCTGAAAGCAAAACAAATTCAATTTCAAGCCAACAATCGAAATAATATGATAAGGGGACTCACAGTGTGTCGCGCGCACTTGCGAGTAGCCTCGCTCTCCAGTTACTGCCAGACGATCTTCGCTGATCTTTAACTGTGGCGCTCGATCGTGTAGTGCCAGCAGCACAGAATGCGGAACCAGTGTCCGATAGAGCCAACCAGGTATGGGCTTGCCGGCCCAGTCCGAGCTCTCATCGAATTCCTGGCGGAATGGCGCATGCGGATCCGGCTCTGCAAGTATGTAACGATATCCATCCTTGTTGAACGGATGCTCGAGTGGATAGCCATGCGGAGGTAGCTTTACGTTGGCTGTAATATCCGAGCTGGGGCGTCCCTTCTTGCCCGTTGGACCCGCATCAGTGCCAGGAAATTTGCGCTTTTGTCTGTTGTTCTTGGCGAGCGTCGCTGCAATGTGATAAAAAGAGAAAAGTCTATAAGAAGCCGTACGTGACTTGCGGCATGTAATGTGAACAAATTTAGTTCAAATTACGATATGCAAATGACGAAATGCTGGAAATCTGACGACTGTGAAAAAGTCTCCAAACTCACAATCTTCTTCACTGCTAGCAAACGACGCGGCAGTCAGCGTTGACGTCATCGCAAGGACAATTTATCGCCCTAATTGCGAATTGTTTTAAATCAATTGTCGCACGAACACCTAACAAGCCACGGAGCCAATAAAATAGAACGCAGCTATGTATTATATTAATGAAATTGGGTTCACTGAGCGTCCGCGACCACCCCTCTCTCTCTTTCACACACACACACACACTCTCTCTCGACTGATGAGTGTCAGTTGTGTTTCGGTTTGTTTATTTTGTATTTTACTATCTTTTCTGTTTTGTGGGCGTGTGTAGAGAGAGACAACAAGCAAAAAAAAAAAAGAAAATGCCGCGAAACGTAATTACGATCAGCTTTCGCTTCGATTGTGTGGCAAAAAGCACGGCCAGAGCGAAGAGTGTGAGCAAACAAGAAAAAATAAATAGATATTGCCACCCGAAGTACGCTCGTGTTCCACGGTGCCGCCGACGACGTTTGAAACAATAAATCAACCAAAACAAGCAATATAAATTGAAAAAAATAATAATAATAATAATAATTGTTTTGCTTTCTTGTCTCAAGTGAATGAGATAACGTATACGCATACACACAGACGAGAAACACTTGCTAGCTTCGTTTATTTTGTTTGGAAGAGCTTTCAAAACAGAATGCGCTAAAAACATCGCACATTTGATTAGCATGATTGCAACACTAAGTCCACTGTGCGGTATCAGCTGTAACGAATGGTAGGCAAAACAAAAATGAGCGCAACATTAAACATGCAAAACACCGAATCAGAACACACTCTATAAAAATTTAAAAATCATATGAAACATGAAAAACAAAAATTAAAATTAAAATAAAAAATTATTAAATAAAGATATTAAAAACAAAATAAATCGTAATAAATTAGTAAATATATATTACCTTGTATATAACCATCCTCCGTGAGACGCAACGCGCCAGTTTTGCTCATAATCTCATAGTTCGGTTTGATAAGTCGCAGATCCTGATGGTACAGGCCATACATAGCACCATGCTCAACATGGTCCTCGTAAACAAACAATGTGTTAATATCCTTGACCAGAGAGCGCTGCACGGTCGAGTACCAGGATTGTGTCAGACGACGCGGCATCGTTGTCATGGCTTCCCAAAACTGTTCAATGTAGGGTATGATCTCTTTGTCCTTGTTGAACTGTATTTGAGACCTGCCCTCGCGAAGCGCCGCCTGCTGCATGTTGGCAATGGCACATTGACACATCTGAGATATTGCTAAAGATTTGGGTACATCAAATAAGAAATCGGGTTAACATGACTAGATGGCTAGCGGCCCTTACTCGCTTGGCTTTTACGAAAGCTCTCCAGGCCTGTGGCCGAACAGTTCTTGCAGACAAATACATAATTTGTAATGAACGGCAAGAGCTTGCCCTTGCCAAGCTGGTAGGTAATGCAGTTCTCATGAATCCAGCGCGAGCATGTTGCGCATAACAGTTCGATCACATTCAGGTTGCGATCCTTGCCACTAGAATTTCAGAGTGTAAACAAATGTAATATGAAATTCAATTGCTTAGCAAAACAAATATATGGTCACATGTGCCCACCAATAACAAACGCCGGCTGTCGTCTGCCTGTCCCCGCCATCAGCAACAACAACTCCAACGGCAGATGAAGCGCGGTGTTCTTGCAATTGCATTTTCTCATCGTCCATGTTGAAGCCGAGATCTGGGTTGGTTTCAGTGGGTGAGCTGCTTTCCATTACGCACTCCTCCATGTTAAATAATAATTTCTAGTTGAATGTTTTATTCACAAAATATGTAAACAAATGAATGCGGCTGACAGATGAATTGCCAAACCGGCGGTGACTTATCGAAATTCCATCTAAAGTCACGAAGTGTGGTCACTCTAACTGTTAATTTAACAGTCAGTGAAATGTTATAAGCGCGAACTAGAAAAATTATTAGAATAATTTAATATTTTGGCAAAAGCTGTAATATGATAACTGTTTTAGAGTTGAAAACTTTTATTCCAACGTTATAAAAAATAAATATATGTGCACACTATATTCAGTAATAGATATCTGAAGGCACGTTACAGTTGAATTGAACAGCCGTTAATTGTCTATGTTTTATTATAACACCGTTTAGGAAAACAGCTGATGTTGAACGGGGCTTATAGACAGTTTCCGGCATAAATAAATGAAGATAACTTATTGAATATTTTGTTAATAAAGTATAAAGTCCTTACAATATTCTATTTTCAAAGATACTGCAATTATTATTTTTTGTCATTTTGTTATTATACACATAGCTTGCTGAACGTCTATACAGAGCTGCAGTCATAAAATCATCGGCTTGCCACCTCAATATATGATGGTCTATCGTTCGTCTAGTAGCGATGTTTCCTATCGACAGAAAATATATCTAGAAAATATATCAATTCATAAAAATTTACTAGAATTTAAGAGTACTTTTTGGATGCAATGTTAGACAAGTGCGTGTTGTGTGCATGAGAGTGAGTGGCATTGAGTGCACAATATAAATGGAATTGCATGGACGCTACAAACGACTGAAGATATCGAATAAAAGCCCACCAACAAATTGCACTTTGCGACAACGGCGAACGCTGGTGTTGGCGAAGGAGGCGCAGGCGACGGCAAAGCGAACGGATCTTCACAAGTAGAAGCAGCAGCTTTCGGTGGAGCCGCACAAATTAGAGCAATGTGCGAAGTTTGCGCCGATTTCCAAAATCTATTGGAACTGTGTAAGTAGCAAAAATTTTTGCTCAAAATGTGTCGGCATTTATGCAGTGACAACTGTCTAAACTTGCGCCCATTTCTCCCCTCCCCCTTTGTGTACATACATTTTTCTTTTTTTTTTCTACTTTTTCAGATGAGGTTCGCGTGGCCAGTTCGGAGCTTAAGTTTCAGCTGCTGCTAAAGAGCGAAATTGAGACGACATTTAATTACATCCAGTCGTGGCCTCAGCGGCAGTGCATGTGCTTGTACCGGGATAACAAAAATTATGATCGCTTTAATCTAGTTGTCCAATCGCTAATTTGCTTGACGGTGCAGCACTTGAAGCATATCGATCATCTAATCGATAGCTACAAACGGCTAACTGCAAGTGCTGCCCAAGTTGTTGCCCAAGCACAGCGAAAGCCAACATCCGATAAGCATCCACCACACAACGAACATGATATCGAAAGCGATAACAAGCAGAAGGAACTGACATCTTCATCGTCATGTTCTTCACCATCGGCTGGTCACGAAAATAGGTCAACACTTGCCGAGGCTGCCGGCAATGAGGAGAAACGTGCCTCCGGCGACGGCCCAGGACCGCCCAAGAAACCACCATCCCCACCACCACCAGCCCCACCAGCCAGCAGCAGCAAGGCCCATCCACAATACACGGAAGAGCCGTGGATATTGCCCGAGGTGGAAAAACTGCTGGTACTCGTATCCAAGGTATTTCTGCTCAACTTTCCGCTATACATTGCCCACAAGCACGGCATGCACTCGCGCCTGGACGATTTGCAAGCGGAGGAAGCACACCACCTTGCTCTCATCTGTGATTTGCACGACAACGATCTTCCCATTTATTTGCTGCGCAACGTGAGCCTCTTCTGCAATTCTGGGGGCTTTGGCGCGATGTCGCTGTGCTTTGAGCACCCGGATTTGCCGGTATCCACAGCTCACTCCATGACTGCCACAGTGTCCAATGTAAAGCTGTGGCTCAACTATCACTGCAATACGCAGCTGTTTGTCCCGTTGCGTAGCCGCATTCTCCAATACATGTGCAAGCTCTCTGATCAGAATCTTCGCTCAGCTGCTACTCGTGCAATGGCTGACTTCGTCTGGTCGTCCATGCGGGATCCCCTTGATGTAGCTGTCAACTTTGATACTGAAGGACTAGCGCTGGCCTTCAAGTACTTCACATCGACCACATTGACGATGCGTTTGGCAGGTAAGTGCGGAATAAGCGTATGGATGTTGGTTATAGAGAGTTTTTGGTCTAATGGGATATTTACTTTTTATAATGCTAATTAAATTCCAATGAGTTTATTTTAAATTGTAATTTTGAGGTTCAATGCAGAATAAATTCTTAATTTTGTATACTGTATCAATAAAAAGTATGTGCTGTAAATGTATGTAGACTCTGAAAATTTCAAATGTACTTTTAGAGGACAAGCTAAGGAGGCATAAACCTCGCATTAGCATTATAATAACAATTTATTAAAATGAAACTAGCATATTCATGGCTATCATATTTTTAAGGTTAGAAATATTTAAAGGGAAATAAATGGTAAATATCATTCAATATAATGATAATTTTATATCTCTCTAATGCGAAATTTATGCATCCAATATTATATAGATAAACATACAATTTGAACATATCTTTAAACTATTATAATTTATTTTTAAAATTTGTTTATTTTTATTTTGTAAATACTATTTTTTACTTTATTTTATTTTTTATTTAATTAAACATTTTTTCATAACTAGGTCTTGTATCGTAATTATTGTTACAAATTGTAGTAAATATCAAGCGTAATGTTACTATGCTTTTAAATTTTTATTTTTTAAAATTTATTTTGTATTATGTTATATAGTTTTTGTGTACATAATTAGTTTTTTTCACAAGTTAATATTTATTATTATTAAAATATGTTTGTATCGTATTTAATCTTTCTAGTTATATGAAGTGTGAACTGTTTATTAATTAATATATTTTTATTATTTTTATTTAATTTTGATATTTTCTTCACAATTTAATCCATATAATAAAGTATGGAGGAGGCATAGTAATCATCGAAGCCATTATTAATAATTGTAGTATATGTCAGTCACTTTAAATAGTAGTTAACTATTTTTAGGAATGGCCCAGATTAACGCTCACATCAATTTGTTCAACGAGATTTGCACGACTGAAACTGTCAACGAGGTGGAGCTCTTTGGGCAGCGCATTGCCAATTGGCTAACTGAAAACCAAATTGTGCAACATCTGTTCGGCCCGAATTTACACGTTGAAATTGTAAAGCAGGCCCATGTACTTCTGAACTTCCTCGCCGTGGAAAACCAGATCTCAGAGGAGGACATCAAACTCATTTGGCAAGCGACACAACTGAAGCATTGCTCAAAAACTATATTCGATATTTTGCCGGCTCTGGTCAAGAATCTGGCCCCACGCCCGGCCATGCATCTGTATTCACTACTCTGCCGTATGGACCCCAAGGAGCACACAGAGCAAAGCATTTACATTGCGTCCGCTCTGACAAAATTGATTTGGACGCGGGATTGTACTCGCAGTCAAATGAATTTAATACAAGATCATTTGCTGGGCTCCAACGTGACGGCTTCCAGCTCGGACAGTTGCAGCATTGAGGGCAGCAACACAGAGGACGAGCATGTGGGCGCCGACGACAGTAGCATCGCCAGTGGTGGTGGTGTTGGTGGTCAAAAAAGTCCCATCGATGGGGTAACACCTTGTAAGCAGGCTAGGCACAGGCGTCACATTTGCGATCCCACCACTGAAAAGGCCAAGCAGCTGAGCGGCGATGACATCGCCAAGGTGGACATTAAGTAAGCAAAATTATATTTAATTTCTAACTAAATAACTTAAAGGGAATGATTGTTTTGTTTGTTTGCAGAAACCATCGTATTGTCAACATCATCGACAACACCAGTAGCGAGGAGGAGCTGCAGTCACGTGCTGCTTTAGAGTTGCAGCTGCATCGCAAGAAGACGAGCAACAAGCGCCGCCGTCCGAAGGCTACCAATAAGCAGCCCATTTTGCCACATGAGCTGGTGGAAATTTGGGACGGTGTCGAGGATGTGCCAAGCAGTGATGATGGTGACGCCGATGGCGATGGTGAGCTGCTTGCGGACAGTGATGAGTGCAGTGACAGTGCCGGCCATCAGCTGGTGCCCGCTGCAGTGCTAAAGCATTTGCATGGCGAGGGTCCGTATATACGAGCTATTGCCGAGACGAACATCAGCGAACTACTGAGCGGTGCAGAGAACGATGGCAGCTATTCATCGCCCATGAGCAACAAATCAGAGAAAAATTTGGCGGACTTTGATGACGAAGATGTATCGCCGTGTGAAGAAGAGCTGGCTCAGCTCGTCAATTCGCATGGAGCTCGCGTAGCTGCCCCAAACTGCAGAGATGTGGCTCCGGCTTTTGCAGCGGCCGCAGCTGCTTTGATGGCAGCACAATCGGCCATGGCCATGCAAAAGTCTGGCGAAACGAATGTTGCCGTCGCTGCAGCTGCTGTTGCAGCCGCTGCTGTTGCCACTGGTAATGCACAGCAGTCGTTGGTGGCAATGCGACAACAAGCCAATGCTGCTGCCGCTGTTGCTGCCGCAGCCGCTGTCAAGTCCAAGTCCGACTCAGATGTGGATCTAATTGAAGTGGGTAACAAGCAGATACACTCGCCAAAGGCTATCAATGCCGTGTCGACCAACAATCAGCCTTCTTTCAAACTTAACGACGTTTGCCAGCCAGGCAATACGTTGCTCTGGGACTTGCTACAGGACGACAAAATTGTAAGTGTTATAAAAAATTAATGTTATTTTTTATATTATATACTATATATATGTATATTTATTATATCAAATAATCAACAAAAATTTTGTTATCCTGTTATGACATTCACTGATATCTGCTTTTCGTTCTTTGATTCAGGGACAACTTGGCGAATCTTTAGCATTAGAGGCTGAGAAGGCGCTAGCAACACTGCTTTGCTTTAGCATGGATCGCCAGCTCCGCACAAAATTTATTGAGGGCTGTCTGCAGAACGTGGCTAACAATCGCAGTGTCATCGTGAGCTTGCGCTTGCTGCCCAAACTCTTTGCATCATTCCAGCAGTTTCGACCATCGGACACGCACACTATGACCATGTGGGCGGAGCGCAATCATCGCATGATGACGTGTTTCTTCAACAACATTCGGCACTATGCCCGCAGACATGCGGAGCTGTTGATCAACCAGAATGGAGAGCAGCAACAGCAGCAGTTGGGCCTTCAGCTATACTCGCACAAAACACAGGTTTCTGTGAGATTGCAGTTTCTATCGTCCATCTTCTCTTCAGTCGGCTCGCCGAAAAGTTTTCGTCTGACGCTAGAGCAGCTGGATGCTCTGTGGGAATGGCTAGCGCATGATCCTGAGTGTTCGGATTGTTATTTCTCGTGGTTACAGGCTCAGACAAAGGGCGGTGATCAGCATGCTCTAGGCATCGATGCACTGCATCATTTATACTTAAAGAAACTGCCCGAACTGCGACCTGAAGAGTTTTCAATGGTAGCACTCGGTCTTTTCCAGCAGCTGTGCAGCTTTGCGCGCATTGCAATGGCAGAGTACGAGAAGCACAGCGAGGCCATCACTGCGAACTCCAGTGCCGTGGGTATGTACCACCTCTGGAAGATTGCATTGCGCGCCCAAAGCAACGAGGTCTCGCTGGCTGCAATCCAGTACATCAACATGTATTACATGGGACAGCAGCTGCGTCTGGAGAAAGAGTTCGTATCTCAGTGCATGGACAATCTGGTTCAGGCAGCTACAGCGCTGGAATGGTAAGTTGACAGATCACCTGAAAATATTAAGTTTTCTCATTTCTTAAATTGACATTTATATTCATAGTATTGAGGATGAAAACGCGTTAATGCGAGTACAGCGTGGATTACTGCTTCTCAACACCCATCTGGACACATTTAGACGCCGCTATGCCTTTCATTTGCGTCGCTGGGCCATTGAGGGCAAAGGAATTGGTTCGCACAGCAATCTAAAGAACGAGGGCGCTGGGCCACCTCTGCGAATTGTTTTGCAACAAGCAGGTCTCTCGGAAAAGAGTCTGTTGCACATGCACGCTTGTGATCTGATCGCTGATCTGAAAGCGGAGGTTTCAAAGTGGTGGGAGAGCCTGCAATCGGGAATGGCAGCGCCTGTGTTGGGTTTGCTGCTCAGCGACGGTCCACTCCGAATAATTACACAGGGCCAGGAGCTTACATCAGACTATGATGAGCGCTCACTGGGCGACGCTGGTTTTAAAGATAATCAGATCGTTTACGTGTCGCTGGGTGGACGTGGTGCTCGTCGCAAAGAGACGAATATGGAGCATCCATCGATGTTGCCACCACCACCCAAAGAGTGCTTGCCCACAGTGCTGCTGCTGCAGCCCAAATACTTCGAGAAGCTGTTTTGTCTAATGCAAACGCTGGGTGACATGAAGCCGCAATCTTCAACGGTGCATCTGCAGCATCACACAAAGGCGCAGCTGTTGTCGCGACGTGTCTGGGACATTTTGGCAATGCTGCCCACGAATCCTCATATACTGGATGCGTTTAAGAACCTGGTCAACGATCTCAATGAACTGCAGCAACTAGAGGACCAGGAACAGCTGGTCAATAAACGCAAGGAGATTAAGCAAAAGTTTAACGAGCTACTTGATCCAAGCAACCTGCAAAAGTTCATGTATTCCTTGCACATCGTCGAGAGCCTGGCGTTGAGCAGTGGACCACGTCAGTCTACTGCGTCTAGTGCTCTGAGTGATCCTGCTGGTTCTGGATCCAATGGCAATCTGGTTATTAGTGAGCAGTCTCGTGTAAAAAAGGGCACAAACAGACGACACAACAGCATCGAGCAGTCCGCCGAGCCGAAACGTAGTAGCAGCAGCAGCGATTGCAGTAAGGAACTGGCTGCAGGGGAAATGGAGACATCATTAATATCGAATCCACGTTCGGGCAGTGATGTGGACATTAACGAGTTGGCAAGCGGCGGCGACAAGGAAAATCAACCGAAACAGCACTGCAAGCGCCAGAAGAAAATTGAAAACGTGGAATTGGAGCGCCCATTAGGCTGTGCCACTCCACCCCCAGCTTCTCCAACATCCACATCGCCTGTGGCAGCACCAGCCCCAGTGCGCATCGCGGTGGCTGGTGAAAGCAGCAAGTGGAGCGAGGCATTCATCAAGTGCGGCGGGCTGCAGCATCTGTACGAGATATTCATTGGGGGTCAGCTGCAGCAAAGCGCGCATCCCAAGGAGCTGGCGCTGAATGAGTGGCGTCATGATTGCTTGGCTAGCCTGTTGCGTATCCTTTGGCTGTTGGGCTTTGAGGAGCTGCAGACGCAGGATGTACATGTGCTGATGTCACGACCCCATGCGTTCATGCTGCAGCTGATGGAGGTGCCGCAGTGCCTACAGCGTCTATCGAGCATACTCAACGACGAAGTTCACCAGCAGTTATCTGCCGGAGCCACTTCGCTGCTATTTCCCTACCAGTTTCATCAGCTGCGCACTGGTTTCTGGGGCCGAGCGCAGTTGGTGCAATTCACCATGAACATTCTCGTGAGCTTTGTACATGCGTCAGGCGAGGCACGGCGCCTGCTTTGGTCTCAGCCAGACCAGTGCAACTGGTTGCAGAAGTTTATACTGGAGGATCCGGAACCAGCAGTGCGTCGCGAGATCTGCGCCGGTCTCTATCGAATCTGTTTGGGCAATGCACAGAGCTATCGCCTGCTGTTGGCGCCGCTACTCCACAAACTAATTGCACTACTACCGCGTGCCGAGCAAATGACTTCGTCTGTGCAGCATACCCAGTTCTTGCTCTCGGAGGAGGGTAAAGAGCCGTATGGACCAGCTTGTCGGGACTACTTTTGGCTGTTGGCTCGACTTGTGGACACTCTAACCCCCGAGATGGTAGCCGAGGAGCGCATCGATATTGAGCAGCTGTGCGAAAGCATTTCGGAGAGTATTCTGAACCGCGACTATCATGAACTGCGCCATGGTTATCAGGACGACGGTTTGGTGGGCCTACTCAATCTCATGTCCAATTTGATTAAGTACGACACTAGCTACAAGTACAGGCCTAAGGCTCTGAGTTTCATTGAGCAGCTTATCGAATTCTTGTTCGAAATGCCGTCGCCCGCCAACCGCCAAAAGCCGAAGTGCAAATCGGCCACATCGCGTGCCGCTGCATATGATCTGCTCGTGGAGCTGTGCCGTGGCTGTGCTGCCAACTACACTTACCTGCATGGTCGACTGCTAACACAGCATAGGTCAGGTCCGAAGCAACCGTATCCCTGGGATTATTGGCCCCGTGACGAAGGACGTGCCGAATGTGGCTATGTGGGCCTCACGAATTTGGGAGCCACCTGCTATATGGCTTCCTGCATTCAGCATCTTTACATGATGCCACAGGCGCGTGCGGCAATTTTGCGTTTACCACCGGCTGGCGCCCAAAAGCATGGTCCCACGTTGATGGAGCTACAGCGTATGTTCGCATATTTGCTGGAGTCGGAGCGCAAGGCTTATAATCCGCGCAGCTTCTGCCGAGTGTATCAGATGGATCATCAGCCCCTGAATACGGGCGAGCAGAAAGATATGGCTGAGTTTTTCATTGATCTGGTTTCTAAGCTAGAGGAAATGACGCCAGACTTGAAGCACTTGGTGAAACGTTTGTTCTGCGGCACTTTGAGTAATAATGTTGTCTCACTGGACTGCGGTCACGTCTCACGCACCGCTGAGGAGTTCTATACGGTTCGCTGCCAAGTGGCAGACATGCGTAACTTGCAGGAATCCTTGGATGAGGTGACTGTCAAGGATACGCTTGAGGGCGACAACATGTACACCTGTTCACAGTGTGGCAAGAAAGTGCGTGCCGAGAAGCGTGCCTGCTTCAAGAAGCTACCACAAATCCTGTGCTTCAACACCATGCGGTATACCTTCAATATGGTGACCATGCTGAAGGAGAAGGTCAACACGCACTTTTCGTTTCCCTTGCGTCTTAACATGTGCCACTACGTAGAGAAGACGCTGATGCCTCAGCAGTATAAGGAAGATCGTGAAAAGCAAATACGCGAGCGTCAGGAGAACAATAATGACGAGGGGGCTGAAAACGAGAAGGCTGAAGCCACATTGGACGCGGACATCGAGGAGTGCTATGAGTAAATAGCTGAGGCCTTGACCTTATTTGCAATGATAATATTAACGTTTAATGATTACAGGTACGAATTGGTTGGCGTTACAGTGCACACAGGCACAGCAGATGGGGGGCATTATTATAGCTTTATCAAGGAGCGCACGAAAAGCAATTATCATCCGCACGAGCGCTGGTTCCTGTTCAATGATGCCGAAGTCAAACCTTTCGATCCGTCGCAAATAGCGGCCGAGTGTTTCGGTGGTGAAATGACTGTAAGCAAAATATTGATTTCTTTATTGAAAATCATAATTTATATTTATCATTTTATTTTTATTTTTTTTTTCTTTATAGAGCAAGACCTACGACTCGGTAACCGAAAAGTATTTGGATTTTAGCTTTGAGAAGACCAACTCCGCTTATATGCTATTCTATGAACGTCGCTTGCCAGAGCATCTCCAGCGTCGGCATTCTGAATTGTTGGCCACGCCAACACCAAGTCCCACTAATGAAGATAAACCAGAAGCGGAGGAGCAACCCAAAGTTGAAACAACCAATAACATAAATAAAGAGCCCACTGTATCAGAGGATGCGGAGCCAGTGCAGGCAGAGGCAGAGAAATCGGCTCCGTTAAGCATAGAGACTGAGAAGCTGGAGGAGAAGGAGCTAACTGAAAAGCCAGACCCGACTCAAATAAAGGAAGAAAAGGAAATAACAGCCAATTGTGATAATATTAAGTCGAATAACAACAATGAGCCGCAGGCGTCAACCTCAAAGGCGGTCGTCGTCGCGGAAACCAAAGCATCTACTAAACTACAACAGTGTCGTCCCTTGTTAAGCAAGGAGCTGGAAGATTGGATTTGGCAAGATAACAGACAGTTCTTGCAAGATCGAAATATCTTCGAGCACACATATTTTAAGTGAGATTATTAAGTGAGATATTCATATACAGTTTCTATAACATCATATTGTCTCATCTTTAGCTTCATGTGGCAAATTTGCGGCCACATACCACAGACGTTAATCTCGGAGACAGACGTCACCTGCATGGCCGCCAAGTTGTCCGTGTCATTTTTCATTGAAACATTCATACATGCCAAGGAGAAGGTAAGACTAACTGAATTATAATTAATCTTATATGTTTATCACTTGTCCTTTTCAGCCCACAATGGTTCCTTGGGTGGAGCTGCTAACAAAGCAATTTAATGCCAGTGAAGAGGCTTGCGAATGGTTCCTATCGCATATGTCAGTTGAGCCCTTTTGGCCCGTACAGGTTCTAATTCAATGCCCCAATCAAATGGTCCGTCAAATGTTCCAGCGTCTGGTCGTTCATGTTATACAACGACTGCGGTATGTTCACTGACGAACACATTCGCATTATCAAATCAATCTATATTTAATTTTCTTCATGGTCCACAGCGCGTCACATGCTGATCTCTACTTGGGCGTGGATACAGATGAGAACGATCGGGAACTTATTGGACAGGCATCATGTGTAACGCGGTTCATAAGCTCGCTTATTTCCTTGCTGGAACATGGAGCGCGCTCGCATCTTCGCCATCTATCCGAGTACTTTAGCCTGCTGTGCGAATTCTCGCGCATGGGAGACGAGGAAGCAATGTTTCTGCTACGTATCGGTGTACTTAAGAGCCTAGTCGACTTCTACCTAGGCCATAAACAAACAGATAGTGTAGGTTGACAATGAAATAATGTGTTGGAACTCTGATTTTTATATTAAAATATTTAACACAGATTGACATCAGCTCAGACAATGAGGACAACTCTTCAGATGAGGCACTCTCAGTAGAAAAAATGCGCCCAGCATCGCTCGATAAAATGATTGCACTATGTGCTAGTCTTGTCGAACGTTCGCGGGGCCCTGATTTTCGATTGCGTCTATCGCCAAAAGACTTCAACGCCATTGCCGGTGGAAAGGTGATACTCAAAAAGCTCGAAAGCGTTATATATTCCATCTAATCAATCATCCAAGCACCACCACCATCGTCTAACCATCAATAATCAATCCATAAATCCACCAACAAACCAATCCAATGTCTAATCCTATAACTAATTGTTTTACTTTGTTCATTGCTTATGTGTTATATATATATTATATACACATATATATAAATATATATATAAATATATATATATATATTTATTTCACATATATTTCGTAGGGCTTTCCATTTTTGTATCAACAAATAAAGGATGGAATTAATCCGCACCAGACAAAGCATTTAATCCACGCGCTCTGTCGCTGGGATGATCGTTTGGCTACACAAATCATCAGCATGCTCTTCGCATCAGTCACGAAGCACACTGAGCTATGTGCACCGTTCTTCAAGCTGCTCACTCTGCTCACCGAGACGCAGGGCGGGCCGGTTGGTCTGCCGTGCTTCACGCAACTCGTGCTGCCACGAATGTGGGATGCTGCCGAGTACTGTCCACAGTCTGTGCTCGACTGGCTTTCGCTACAGGCGACTAAAAATAAAATAGCTCATGCCTGGATCTTGCAGTCAGCCGAGCAATGGCTGGAACAGTTTCTGCTCGCCCACGATAATACGCGCGTCCGAAATGGTAGGCAATGCGAGGTGACATATGTATATGTGTAGGCGCTATATTTTAGTTTTTATTCATATTATAGCCGCTGCCTGTCTGCTAGTGGCGCTGGTGCCGTCGCAACCTTTTCGCGCCAACTTTCGCGCTCACTCCCAGCACAAGTTGTTGGCTCTCAATCCGCACAGCTACCGGTAAATGCTGTTCAGTTAGCTTTAGTGAGAGTCATTGTTATGAAATTGTCATATTGCCTTGCAGGGACATTAACAGCGATGCCCAAGTGGTGCTGCATCAAGTTATAACATTGCTGCTACGTCTGCTGCGTCCGGCGCGTGTTTATGCAGACATTGGAGCACATGGTACCACCAAGCTGACCGCCTATTTCAACCTGCTCAGCTACTGTATGGTTTCAAAGACTGAAAAACTAATGGCAAGTTTGAGATTGAGCGAAGTGGGTGTCAGTTTAAATATGTGTTTTTCGTTTACAGATAGGTTCGTTTATGCGGTCCCTATGGGAACTGTTTCATCCGCGTCTCTCCGAGCCTAGTGTGCCGGCGCATCACAATAAGCACGCACTGCTCACCTTCTGGCATCACTCCCTCGTGGATTGCCCGGAAAATGCAGCGCTGGTGGCTAACTGCCCTGAGATAACCCGAAACATTGCATTTAATTACATACTGTAAGATAATCAATCATAGACAGCACAGTTTTGCTTTAACTAATCGATTGCATCAATTAAGTGCCGATCACGATGACTCGGAGATTGTCACGTACAATCGGTCCATGCTGCCCGCCTACTACGGTCTGTTACGTTTGTGCTGCGAGCAGAGCCGCGCACTCACCCGACAATTGGCACAACATCAGAATCTACAGTGGGCCTTCAAAAACATAACACCACATCCCACTCAGTATGCTGCCGCTGTCGATGAACTGTTCAAGCTGATGACACTCTTTGCCACTCGCCATCCGGATGCCACTGAGCAGGAAAAGCTGGATGTAATAGCCTTTAGGCGTTCCGTAATTTTATCGTACACCACCAGTCTGGATGCACGAGTGTCCTGGTCAACGCTTATTAGCGCGCTGAAAATACTTGGTGAGTTTTATTAAACTTTCGTTATTCCGAAAAGACTCATAATTGCATATTCAAGTTTATTATCGATTTCGATTTTCGATCAACAGTTGTAAAGCATCGATAAATTTTAAATTTTCAAATAAGATTATCGAAGTTATAATTGTATCCCCAAATTATGTATTGTCTTGAGTGGGAGGGTTTCATAATCTAAATTGCAACGTGTAAAAAGATACGTCTCACCATCAGTATTCTATATTTTTGAAATATATTGAGTTAGATGTAATGACAAAATGGACAAGCCAAAATATCCCTAACCCACTAATGATGATAAGCCCAATGCTTAAGTCTATGCAAATAGCTAGGTATAGCCATTTAAGAGTCGACTTAATCCGTCTATCGATATGCATAAGCAAGCATTATAATAATTATAGTTTGAATAACTTAAACTGTTTTATTTAATACTATTTTTCTTTAATTTCCGCAACACAGTGGACAATGACGATGATCGCATGCTGGTGATCTTCAATGGCGGGATTGAGATGTGCTTTGAGGCACTGCACACGTTACATTCCATGCACCACGAGGCCACCGCCTGCCATGTGGCTGGGGATCTATTGGATCTACTTGGGGAAATGGTGCTTCTGCTGGCAACGCTACGCATGCGCACAGATAACCCAGCGCAAAAGAAGCAACAGCAGCAGCAACTGGAACAGCAACTGCAACTACAGCAGCAACAATTGCTCCAGAAACAACAGCAATCGCAGTGCACGCAAGCGCCACAGACTCCGCAGCAAAAGGAGAAGCAACTACAACAGCAAATGCAACAGCATCTGCAATTGCAGCAAATGCAACTGCAGCAGCAACATCTTCTGCGCCAACAACATCAGCATTCGGCCCTCGCAAAGGCTCTGCCCGATGCAATTAAACGTCTCGCTACGCTTCTTAATACATTTAATTCTCCGGAGATAAGTCGCATGGCGCTCGAGGTGCTTAAGGAGCTGGTTCGCAACACCAGCCTGGAGGCCACCACCATTTTGGCACCCATTTTGATCAACTGCCATCTATCAGTAGCCAATGCACCCAATGCAATTGGCCCATTAGGACCATATTTTCCACGTCGTGGTACCAAACAAACACCCTGGCCTTTAGGTGCTAAGAACTCGCCTCGTCCCCCGAGGCCAATGGTGCAAATGTGCATAGCTCTGTCTGAGTTGACGCCGCGCGGCCTCGACACCGAGTACGATGCTCAAGTGGATGCCTTCTACAGGCCATATCACGACTTCATCGATGTCATGCTGCGCATGTGTGTCAACACGGGCACCCTCAACGATACACTGGTCAAACTTCACTGCCTGGTAGCCATTGAGTCCACACCCTTGCATTTTAACTACTTTCCCAAGTTTTGGGTGGGCATACACAACAATGCCTTAACAAACAAGTAAGTAATCTGTACAAAAGCTGAAATCATTAATGTTAGCTTATATTTGCTATACGGAGGTATTAGGAGATATTTCTTAAGGTTATTATAAAATCAAATATTTGTTTTTTTTTTCTCATAGATATTCAGATTTGCTTGTGAGAAATCCGCTGCTAATAGAGTATTTGCATAATGTGCTTAGAGACGAGCGGAGCATGCTGAAAGATGCGTTTGTGCGAGAGTTTTTGGAGCTATACTATCACAAAGTAGCCGCGCAGTTACCTGTTGCACGCATGATCTACACGATTAATTATGGGATGCACTCAAAGGACGACATTGATGAGCTGTGCGGTGATTTGTTTGCAATACGTATTATTGCCCAAGCTACCGGTGTGCCGGCATCGGTGCGAAAGGAGCTGCGTGGCTCACTAAGAGCGCTGCTTAACAAGAGCGAACGCTATAAAAAGGAAGCGGAAAGAGGTAAGAGGAACCTCTTAAAATTATAAATTAAATAAATTTTAAATATACAATTATATATATATTTGTATTTTCAGACCAATTTCCCAATAAGAAGCAGAAACGGGAATCTTCCAAAGAAAAAGAAGAACCACATTCCACTGAGCAGCCGGAAACAGATCAAACAGACAATTCGACAGAAAACGTAGAGAAAGTCGCGCCAGTGGACAATTCTAATGCGGCTGATGTGTCTACGGATGCGCCCAGTGAAACTGTTAGTTCAACTGATACTGTTGTTACTGTTGCGGAGGCTGTCGCAGAGCCAGCGCCAATCGCTGATTCCGTAGACGAACGCATGGAGAGCCCAGCATCCGAGAACCAAGAAAAGGCATCGGTACCCTCGTCAGACGATGAAACTGAACTAGAAGATGAATTAGAGCCAACACCTAAACGAAATAAGAAATCAGCTAATAAGAAAACTGCACAGGATCGTCTGAATGAAGATCGCAAGAAACGGCTAAGCACTTTGCTCACTATGGAGTCCTATATTCACAGCATTTTCGCGATCATTAAACGGGAAACGAATGTGTCGAACACTATGCAAGGCAAGGAGCATGAGGAATTTTTAGTAGAGCCATCAACATCGGCTGCTGCAGGCATCTTGCTAAAGCCAAAAGGTGCTTCAACACCACCAGAAATCGAAGACAATATGATGCTAGGCAAATATAACTTTGAAATGGGCACAGAAAGTTCTGAAAAATCTCAGTTAAATGACATGCTCCTGGGGATGGACAAACTTGATGAATTGCCGCCTGATATCCAATCTGTTGTAAACACATTGAACAGTGTTGTTCCAACAGTTGTCGCTGCCCCGGCGACAGTTGTTGCATCCACATCACAGGCAGCGAGTCCCAGTCAAATTTAGTTGTCGTTCAATGATTTGCTCAGCATTTTGTTTTTCGGCAAGCCACTGGACTGATGGTACGCATGCCGCGGATTAAGTGATTGCTAAGCTCTAGAGTACTAAAAGCTTTTGACCAAAGGTCAAAGGCTGCAAGGAAACATTTGAACAACCCAAGGTTGGTGCTGCTTGCTTTCGGCGGGCCTGTGCTCGGGCTAAAGACTATTAAAAAATGAATAAATTATATTAAATTAAAATTAATCTAGCAACATATTAAATCGGTAATAAACAAAATTTCAACTAGGAATGTAACTCACGCGGAGACAAACGTCCGCACTACACAGTCCTCACTCCATACCCACATCCACCCCAGTCACGCCCACTCACACATTTACATGCCTGCATTAACACACATACATATATAAATATAAACATGTAAGCATACATAAAAAAATACATACATACAGTTAGCCATAATGATAATGACGTTACTATTTTAAGACTTCCACGACCGTAAATACCAGGATATTAAAAATCATTTTATTCCCATTATACATCAATAGTTAAGTGAGAAGTTTACATATAAATATTCAATACAAGAACCTTGTTATGCACTACGATGGCCAAAAGCAACAGCATTATGGCCAACATAAAAACTGAAAAAAAATTGATAACGAAATGAAATTAAATGATTATATGATATGATGAATTAGATGAAACCGGCTTACGAGACGCTAATATCTATATATGTTGTAGTAGAACCCTTAGGTACGTTTTACGCTGCTAATTACGTTTTGGTTTAGTTTCCTAACACGTTCACTGTCGCTGTCCTTCCTCCCTCTATACATGTGTACTATAACTGTATGTTAGACACAAATGAACAGATATTATATAATTAATCAATTGTATTTTTTTAACAAAAGGATGTGTGACCATTTTTATTGTAAATTGCTGAACGATACAAAATAATTAAATTTTACGTTCTTTATTTCTTGTGAGAATGAATTTGTAATTACGCACATAAATCTAGTTAGTAGTCCATGTAAAACATAAAGGACAAAGCTTAATAAAAACAACCCATCCCTTCAAAGGGGCGCATATAATGTTAGTCTTAAGCCACAGCAAACGATCGAAATCTAAAATATGTACTGTTGATCAACAAATACAGATTCTTAAGCAAATAATAATAAAAACCATGCAGCATATAAGTCTAAATATTGTATAATTAACAATGTGAACTTTTATTTGAAAAAAAAGACTAAACTCCATTATTCATATATCTATATATTTTTTCTTTTTAACAACGCATTCCTCTACGTATATTCTTATTTATTTATCGGTGTATGTGTAGGCTTTATACTTCACTTATGACTCCGACATAATTTCAACGTTAAACAATTGTTCTACATTGAAGCTGGTGTTTTAAAAACAGGAACAATTACTTAGAATGTAGTTATATACTATATACAGCTATTGTAATTATTATTGATTACCTGTTGAATGAAATTCTTCAATTCAAACTTGCCACACGCATGCGCTGCTAGAAATGTCAAATTGTCATGTACATATACATACATATGTATGTATATAGTATTGTAATGGCTGCTGCTGTCACTATTCAGTATTTTCTTGACCTGGAACGAAGCCACTATTATTTGAGAAAATGCCTTGCGTAGGATGTGAAAAGGGTGAAAATTAAAACACAATACAAAATTGAATTTAATTATATATATATAATTACATATATCAAACTGTTCTGTGCAGATTGTAAATGCACCTCAGACAAGTGCTCCGAGGACTGCAAATGCGTCACGCCCGGTAAATGCTGCTGTAACCCTTCGAAGAAAGAGCAAACTTCGACCGGTGAGTGCTTCAAGAAGAAGGGCGCTGGCGAGGGCAATGGGCCAAGAGACTGCTGCAAGACTGGCAAGAACTAAGCTACGAAATATGAACGCAAAATAATTATAAAAATGAAACCAACTTGATGTATTTTACTTCTGCTTTTCGCTTTAAAGAAAATTTGTCTGACAGCATCATCTTTAAATGTAATCGAAACGTAATTACTATACAATTGTCTATATAACTAACAGGACTAAAATAGCGTATAAAATATAATACCGTTACCAAATTAGAGTTTGTTATTAGTGATGGCAATTATTTAGTCTACTTTCTAAAACGCAATCAATTGAAAAAACAAGAGTTGATTAATATGGTGAGTACGTTTAACAAACGAGCCAACAACAAAGTGCATTTTATTTGATTTATACATATTTGAATTGCTTACTCTTTTTCTACAGCAAAAGGATGCATGGGGCAAGAATTAGATTTAGAATTACAATTAGGATTAGAGCTGTTCACTTTATAGACGAGAGACAGACAGAATATGTTGGAAATTAAACAAGTTTAAATTCGTTAGCGATTTCTTTATATTACAGCGTTAAAGATTGGGTCTTCAATTATCTTTTCAATATAGGTAAATATATATGCATATAAAAACAATTTAAAATTTGATTTTCAACAAATACGAGCCACTTACTAAGTATATTATTATATAAAGTTATATATTACTTCGCGCTGCGCTGAGCCATTAAAGTAGTGTATGTAATATAAAAAACAATATTCCTTTTAGGGCGATTAACTACTAGATTTTTGTTTCTATCCATTTTAGGGCTTAAATTTATACAAATCAAACGACGACGACATTTCAAAAGTTGATAAACGCGGCTACAAAGGACCTAATTAATTGCGCTTTGATTTACGCTTTTTGCGACTGCTTACGGCGGCTGTGGATGAGTTGGATGAGGCGGAGCATTGTGTCATTGTCGGCGATGAAGTTTTCACTCCACTTATCTTGTCCCAAATGCTACTCATAATGCCTGTGCCACCGCCACTGTTGTGATAATTGCTTTTCTTGTTCGACTTGCATGCGACGTTATTGTTGTTATTATTGTTGTTAGTCGTTTGTGGCTGATGCGTCCCAGGAGGTGGCTGCGACTTGTGCTGTCCAACTTGGGCGTATTCTCATGAACGCTTCACCTTGCCATTAACAGCATTGGCAGACGAGCGGCTGCCGCTACTACTGCCGCCAATGGCAGCCTCAGTGGCATGCGTGGCCACATGCTGGATTCCTTTCTCCATGCAGCCTTGATATATTGGCCGCATGAACTGAAACAGAAAAGTTTACTTGATTATTTTTGTCTACATATTTTATAAAGTCATACTTACATTCTCCCACATAAGCGTTGCAAACTCATCCAGCTTACCACCGAAGTCACTCAGCTCTCCGCTATACCTGTGGGGATGACAAATGGATTGAGAATTATTTTGGGGGGGCTGGCTAATTTGTTGACCTTAGTTGTCGATATTTACCTAATGTATGCCCATAGCGCCAGTGTCAGCAGCGCCACGCCCATGATTAGATTACAGAAATTGGCAAACGTGTAGAGGCCAACCAAGCCAAAGATGCCGCTAACTATGTACATGATGACGGCGCAGGCAAAGTATACGGCTGGCGTACGCGCTGCTTTGAAGATGTTTTTGCTCTCATTGTGTGCTCGATAGTTGACAAAGACCTCCTCCAGATCTGTGTCCAGCTGTACACGAAACCGTTCAGTGAACTCCTCGCCACCCATTTTGCGTTTCGTGGCGAACTGAAACAGTGCCTTGTCCTTGATGCGTAAGTGTTCAGTTTCAAGATGCGCAGTGCTTAGATAAGGCCGTGTGCCACCACACACTTCCTCCATGAGCTGATTGTACAGCTCCTTGGCAGCCGCAACGGCAGTCAAGTGATTCGCTTCAGCTGTGGCTACCAGCATGCTCTTCGGCTCGGGCAGCTCGTTGCCCTTGTAGATACTCATATACGATTGGAAGTACTGAATGAGATCGCGGGCTCTCACGCGCTGGCCACTAATCTCCTTGTACACCAAATTATCAGGCGCCAGGAGCATAGGAACCAGTGTTCTAAGACTGTTCTTGAACTCAGGCGTTATATCCTGCAGACGGCCATCGAACTGTGGATTTGTAGCTACATTGAGACCCGGATGTGGCATCAAGAAACACGCCACCTCAGTAAAGCACGCAGAAATATGGCGACGCAACGATTGCAGTTCCGGATGCTGTTTGTCTGACACCTCGAGGCGACGCTTAAGTATCTTGTCGCCACCAAGTGCGCCATACTCCGCCTCATACGGAAAACTCCAGTCGCGCACTAAGAACTGCAAACGCTGGAATGGCTTCTTACCAGTATCTGCCAGCGCTAGTCGGCCGTATTCGGTGAACAGCTGCAGATGCTGCAGGTCGTCCTCCTGTATATTTTGTGAGAGATTATATATCTGCACTGACGAGAGCATTGTGCTCAGAGCGAACACTGTCGCACAGTCGCGAACGGTACTCTGGCTATCGAAGGCACCCTGTGTGTCCAGCAAAATGATGGCGATCTTGTCGCCATTTGGATAATCGTGCAGGAATATGTCAGACCACATTAGTATGCCGGTGGTATCGCGCTCCGATCCACCACGCCATGAGAAACCGGATAGTGGTTCCGTTTCATCGCCCAGCCAGTCCGTGACGTCATGTCGCACATACTGCAAAATAGCTCCACATTAACAAACTGCGAGCAAACTAATTATAAAGCAACTATACCTTTGAATACATGTATCGAAGAAAGAAATCGAGCAGAAAACTTTTACCTTTGCGGAACGCTCCTGCTACGGAAACGACGCAAACGTAGCGATCTTTGACCTCGTCCCGCATCAGCACCTCACTGAGCGCATCCTCGTTCAGCACAAATGTATGCTCTTCGGATGCATTGATCACTTGAACTGCCGAGCCACTCATTTTTGTTGACCTCTCCATGTGTTAGCTGTGTGCGTGTGTGTGAGTGTGTATGTGCAAGCGCGCGTGTCTGCTATGCAAATTAACTATGTTCGGATTTTCGGTATTGTTTTGAACTGATACTGCAAAAAGAAACAATAATATAGTTGAAAGATTTAATAATAGTTGCTTTGTATACGACAAGTCGATTATATGTGTATGTATATACACTTATATGTACATTATGAATATATCTATATGTATGACTGTCTGAATGTATATAGGTACATAGGTATGTATATAACGGAACAATTCTCTGCTCGACCACAAACAGCAACTGAATTGAACTAACGGTTAATTGCGCAAGTTCTATTCAATTGCGTATGTTGCTCTCTGGCCGTCTGTCTGTCTGACACTCCGTCGGTGTGTTCATTTGAATTTTGGCATGGGCACTGGCACTGGCATAATGTGTCAGGCCGCCTGCAATTATGAGACGAAGCCAAAAATAAATTCAACTATGCGCTAGTTTGGCTGGCATACGGAAAATACATTTTTCAGCCTGTTTAATTCAGGTGCGTAGGTTCAGCACGTAATCATAAAGAAATTTTTTTGCATGTTTGTTTAGTTGCTTTTCTTTTTCTGCTAAGTCGTCACATACAATTCGATTAATATGAATTGCTAATTTTTGATTTCGCAAATGCATTAATATTGAAATGGCCTGCTGGCCAAGGCACTTGCCACTGCTTTTGCTGATGACGTTGACAAATTTTTGTCGCAACGCCAATGTAAACTTTAATTGGAAACGTAATCAAAACAACGTAATGTCTGCATTCAACTGGTTCCATATAGAACACAAGAATAATAGTAATAACTACAATAAATCAGGCATACTTATGCTAGTGCAAGACTCTCAACAGAATATATGTATACTCCTTCGATTTGTTACAATATTATTTACCAAATTAATTTAAAAGACAAAAGCGACGTTGCGACAGTCGGCGCCACTGTCAACCAACTGAACCAAACACGGCGCGCAAGTTACCCGCTCACTGTTCACACACTCAATGAGCTTCAACATGAGAGGAGAAAGAAAAAGAGAGAGAGCCCCGTCGTCATCCATCTCTCTATCATGAGCAGCGGCGCTCTTTTGCTACTCTCGCTGGCAGCACAGTTGGCAGTTGACTACGATCAGCCAGGTGCAGCTGTTGAAATTATTATTTTTTTAATTAACAGCAATAAACGAAAAGTGACAAAAGTTACACGTCCCTTTGATTTATGCCTATGCATGGCATTTATTTTTTATTTTTGGTACGCAAGCGTTTGGTTTCGATATAATTATGCACTGTTGGCAACGCTGTTTCACTATGTCATTCGTCAAAGCTGCGCTCAGAACATTGTACGATGCCAGACAGAGCCGGCAATACGGCTTGATCAGTACGTTCGATTGCTATAAGCACAATAGTTGTCTCGCTTCGACTTAGCAGGTGTTTAGCATTGCCCGATGTAAACAACACGGACAAAAAGTAACAGCAACAGTTGCGACGACAGTGACAGTGACAGTGACGCCAGCGTCGACGCAGGCAGCGTGATTAGTCAACTGGAATGGTTGCTGAGAGCAACAGCAGCAACAACAATGACCAAAGAAAAACGAGGCAAGCAGAAGCAGCAGCAGCATTAATAGAAGCGCCTAAAATGCAAGAAAAAAACATTGGACGCGTCAGGGGGAAAGCAATATAAGAGAAATAAAGGCCTAATTTGTTTAAATTAGGCTGCAAAAAGTGTTTAATTAGTTTCAATTATAGTGGAAAACCAGACGGTCCGCACCAGAAGTACACCTGGCCACACAACGTTCTATCACTCGCCAAGCTGAGTGCGCTGCTGCAACATGCATCGTGGACACCGCCCAAACGCTGGCTGGCAGCAGCAGCTTAGAACTGTGTACCTCGTGGCCATTTGCTTGTTAGCGAACTACGTTTGCGTGTCCGCGGAGGACACGCAAGATTTGCTGACTGCGGAGCCCGTCTACTATTATGTAGGCTGCTATACTGCTCGCACGGACCTCCTCAAGGAGTCCGTGTACGCAAAAATGCCACAAACCTGCATTGAGATCTGTGAGCGTCAGGGACACAGGTACGCGGTGTTGGCTGCCGAGAAGTGCTTCTGTGCCAATCAACTGGAGCCGCACGAAAAGCAAGACGATCAGCTCTGCTACACCCGTTGCATAGCCAATAAGGCGCAGTATTGCGGAGGCGTGGGAGTACATTCGTACTACTCCACATCCCTGCTGCGGCAGCCGGCGCCGCATCATCTGCGCGTGGTCAACAGCACGGAGAACAGCATCAGCCTTGCATGGGATGCATACGAGGCGAAGAAGCTGCTGCTAGCTGGCACCGCAGAAGCGCTTGCAGCTCAAACTCAGGAAGTGGCCAACATTCTAATCAAGTGCCAGATTATCCACACCTACTCAACGCTGCCCGCTTTTCTGCAACCCGAGTTCATAGTGCAGAGCACGGAAACACGCTTTGAACTGACCGATCTGCATCCTGCCACTCTTTATAACATCAGTGTGCGCGCCATTTGCATACAGCAGCAACAAGAGGAAAGTGAGTGTGGCCATGCCTCACTTATGGCAAGTACAGAGGTTGGACTACCCAGCCCAGCGCCTGCACAGCCAAAGGTGCTGAGCCGCACAAAGAATAGTATAACCGTGGAGCTGGCACCCATAAATAATGACAATGGACCTGTGACAAAGCTATTGATCATTGTGGAGTTTGTAGACGATACGATAAGCCAGCCATTCGATGCAGAACTGCTGGGCAACTGGCAGCTAGCGCAGCAGACCGGGGTTCCTTACTACATCGCCGCCGAGCTGGACTACGATCGGCCGGAAGATAATCGCACCAGGCACTTTGTCGTGGGTGATGGCAAACGCTACGGGCGCTATCAAAATGCGCCGCTAGATCAGATGTCCAATGACCAGGGCAAGCCTGTCCATGTACATATTAGCTTGGGTGTGGTAAGCGGATACGACATTAAAGAAGAGAGCACTGTAACTATTATCCCAATTCCTCTTCGATAGGTAAGCACTTTACGAAATATCACCAAAACTTTATACACGCGCAGCAGTCATGCGCAGCATGCCAGTTCCCTGGATGACTTCAGCTACGCCACCTTTGAAAAGGGTCAATCCTCGGTGGTCGCGCTGGCGGTTACCTGCGTCATCTTTGGCACTTGCCTGATTCTCAGTCTTATTACCTACTTTTACTTGCGTTACAAGACCTGTCATGCACGTGGGTTGACCGGACGTAGGCGAAACACTCACGAAATGACGCAGCAAATGCCTATCATCGAGCGGGAGAACAACGGATATTTGGTGGAGGACGAGCTGCCGCCCACGCTGGAGAGCTTTAAGCAGCAGTTTCAAATGACTATCGACGGCATGGAGCAACTTCCACGCAATTCTTTGCGCCTGAATGCTAATGATGTAATTGCTGATGGCCGCTACGGAGAGATTATCACAGGACGGCTCAGTGAGAGTGACGCCGTCAAGGATTGTGCACTTCACGTGTTGTCGCTGGACGATCTAAACGGCGTGTCGCAGGCACAGCTATTGCGTGAGATGCGGCAGTTGAAACAATTGCGCCGTCACGAATTACTTTTAGATTTCTATGGAATTTCGGCAAGCGCTGACTGGTTCTATCTGATCTTTGAGTTACAGCGTGTGAGTCTCAAGCGTCGCTTGATCGAGAGCCGCCAGGCAGCGCCTGCGCCGCGCCTGACAACAATACTATCGGAACAACTGGTCCTGCAGTGGATGTACGAGCTGTCCAGTGCCATGTCGTACTTGGGCAGCTGCCAGGTGCTGCATCGGCAGCTGTGCGGCTACAGCGTTTACGTTAGCGCCGACTCTAAGCTTAAGCTATGCGTCTTTGGACCACTGCACTTTGTGAACAGCAATGGCCAGCAGGTGGACCTGGGCCGATGGCTGGCGCCCGAAGTGTTGCGACATCAGCACTTCTCGACTAAGTCAGATGTCTGGTCATTTGCCTGCGTGGCATGGGAGTGTTGCGCCCTGGGTGGTACGCCCTATGCCAACATAGCCAGCAGACAACAATTACTGGAAGCGATACGAACGGGTGTGCGTCCGTCGCAACCCGCCTATGTCTACGGTGATCTGTTCCAGCTGCTACTTAACTGCTGGCAGCTGGAGCCCAGCGAGCGCATAGGCTTCGAAGATGTATCTTTCGGCATACGTCAGCTGATGACATCACCAAGGCACGCGCTATGCTTTGATCGCTCTGCTTCGGATCCCCGGGAGACGCTGCCGTTGTACCTGCCGATGCTTGAGACAATCAACTAACCTATAGGACAGGAGCAATTGTTAATTGCAGTAGGCCAAAATAAAACACATTTTACGAACAGATTAGAATAAAAATAACAGAACTATAATTGTTAATAGTTGATTGCTTACAAGTCAGCAGTCTAATAAGAATGTGCTAGCCATTTGTAAAAATCTTTATCAAAGATTTATTTATGTCGAACGAGCAATAAATGTGTGTGTTCTTTGTAAAGTACTATCAGTACTTTATCAATAACAATACCTGTAAATGTGTCAATTAAAATATTAACAGAAAAATGTTAAGCTAGGAACATGTCGAAGAAGAGAGTAGAGAATATTTAAATTCTATTTCAACTGCCAAATTTTGAAAAAGAATAAGTTGACACTGTTCAGCACACTTGCTTTTGTCTAATGACTTTAAGCTAAATTATATCAGGAGGATATTGATAGAATAAATTAATTTCGTATAGTTCTTATGTGTTAATGCTTGATCTTCCCGAACGAAAATTGACTCAAAATCATATTATTTCAGTCTTGTGCCAAAATCGTTGTTGTACAGTGAGAGCCAGGTAAGGAGAGTGAAAAAAGCGAGAGAGAGAGAGAGAGAGAGAGAGAGTGTGTGTGTGTGCTATCATAAGGTACTGCGAATATTTGTTGATCTAGGGTGAGCACAAATAACGAAGTATATAATAAAACGTACATACATACATATGTAGTACATATAAAAATTGACGATTAATCAGTTTAAAGGTCGCATGTCTAGGGGGTCTGGCGATTCTTTATAACATGTAATTGTTTAATTATTTAATTGGGGGAAAATAAATACGAATATCTTAAATGAACACAAAATAAATAGAAATGTACAATATAATTTAACTAAAGTGTTATATAGAATTAATGCTAATATAAAGCGTGTTTATTTTCTTTGGGAATTCTAGCTATAAATGACCACAACAATATAAGTATAATTAACTATCTCACTTTTACAATTAAAATAGTTCTGCATTAGTCATGGATATAAGTTGTTTTTTAGAGAAAATTTACTTTAGAGGCGCACGCAAATACACGAGTACGCACACACACACACACACACATGCAAATGTTGTCTAAGTACATCCAATTGGAAATATGGTGCTAATCTGACAAGCACCGTTAGGAACCACGGTCTGCGAACAGCTGATAAGCGATCCAATTGAATATAAAATGCCACACAAGAGGCTACCAAAAGACTAAGCACATTTCGTATATGGATTGGAAGTTTATTAAACGCGTAATGAAGCGCAACGATAAAAAGAACAAATTCAGCAGCAAACCTAAATATACACATGCATTTATAAATACATAGTATATGTGTGTATATGCAGGCATATACAAATGCTTCGCCGTTTTAGCGCTCAAACGACTTTTGCACTCGTCGACTCGGAGTCAAGGTGAATGACGTTACCAAACAGGGCAAAGAGTCTACGGCTACGGCTACGGTTATTGCAAGAGCAAAAACAATTAAATCATTGGCACACATGTTCAGATTTGAATGTTTGCATATGTGTGTATTGACATATACAAATTATTAATAAATCAAGCTGGGAGCCCTGAAATTACGGAGCTAGACCGCTAGCAAACGAAATGCAAATGGGTACGTGGACTAAACAATGGGACATATTACTGGAACCATTGGCAGTCGGAGCTGCGAACTGCAACTTTTATGACACAAAATATTGTTTTATAATTTCAATATTAAAAAGAGATACACAGGCATACATACATAACGAAGACGCAATAAAATTTGTTTTTGTTTTTATTACACACTCTTAATATGCGAGTCGAGTGGTGGGTACTTTTAAACAGGTTTCTTAGCGCAGCGTATAATTATTGTCCACACAGGCGAATACTACGATCAGTTTATAAGTTATTTTTATTCACAGATTCGTCCAAAATATTACTCACTTTAATAAACAATTCGCCACCAACACGCTCGTTGTTGCTTGCTCTTTTTTAACATTTACTTGCTCACCATTTCTGTTAGCGATGAACATAAAATCGATATTTTCTTCGAAACACTGTTTTAGCACATCGATGATTAGTCGTCGATAGTTCTATTACTAGGCATACAACATGCAGAATGGACAACCAAAACAAAGTTTTTAACTCACGAAACGTATGCATGAGCGGCTTTTAAAGTAAAGATCTGTCTATTAATCATTCCTACGACATATTACGAATTTTGGGCATACTATTCTTCTTGTCAGGTCCCACAATTCATTTCGTTAGCTATATTACTATTGGAATTTAAAAAAAAAAGTTGTATTTTGGTTGCTTAGGAGGATCTCTGCTTCAATGCCCGCGAATTTCCAATTGGATAACGAGCACAAATTTGAAAATGAAAACGGAACTGCTCCTACGATGTCTTTTAACACTGAATACTTACATTTAATGTTAACAGCTTTGCTGTGAAGTCACATTTGCATATTTGTGTTCTGTTCTCCGAATTTAAATTTGTCGGTTACTTAAGCAGATATTGGGCAATGATCAATAAAAATGATCAATCTTTTATTTTACTTTTAAATAAAAAAACTAAGTAGACAATGGAACGAACTAAGTCAGAGAGAATTTTTAATAGACAGGGTTAACTACATTTACGCCATCAGTGTTGTTTATACATACATATATGCCAATCTATTGAAATATTCAAATATAGGCTACGTTGAAGGCACATTGACAAAGCTGTTGCTCACACCTGCAGCCAAGTAAAAAACAACAGAAAGAATAAAATAAAACGTATTTGTTAATTAGAAGATCAAAAATGGAGTATCAGTATGAGTATTAAAGCCCAGACAAAGAGATAATCTGACGGAGTCAGAAACTATCAATAACGAATAAAATAGTAGATAAATAGTGTGTGCTGGTGGGAAACAAATAGTAATTGCCAATACTAATCAGTTTTGCAAATTCAAGCCGTAAAAAATGAATTTTATAATATTCAGAAAGTAAGTAAAAGCGGTAAAAGGATTACGTAGTAGAAAATTAGTACAAATCTTAAATTATCCGATTAGTGAATCTATATAAAAATTGTAATTAGCCGAACACTTTTGTTTTGACTTTCGGGTTTTTAGGATAGTTAACTTTGTCAAAGTTGCTTAGTTTTTATATTAAAGTAAACAGCGCGCGCGCACCATTTTCTGAAAGAATAACGTCACACTGTTAACTTAACAGACCTCTTCAACAATTAGCAGCATTTGGTATTTTATCTTATAAACTTTTAGTAACATTTGCTTAAAGTATGAATGGTCACACTTACTCCCCACTGTCTACACAAGTGCTGATTTGCTTCCGAGTGCTATTTTCTAAGCAATGTCTGATCAAATTGTAAGTAAACTGATAAATTGATTGAGAGAAATCAATAATTATGCGGTAAAATAATACTGAGCTTCGTAGCACTGCATACATGAAGCATATATAGTTGACTCCGTTCTGCGTTGTCTGATTGTTTCAAAACGCCGGCATATAACATTTTCGCAAACGCTCTGTTGCAACCGATAAAGAAAAAATGGCATTGTTTTGTTTTTAACACATTATTTGTATTGATTGTGCGACGGTTTTGCGGCAGACAGTCAGTTAATATGTACGGTCAGTACCAATTCGTTGTCACCGCGAAGCTTGACAATATACGCCATGCAGGACACACACACAAACAAAGGTACAATGACTTGTAGTTTTTGTAACCAAAGCCACGAACCCATAGATGGGAGGAAAAGAAGAGGCGAGGCGGTAAATAGCTGCAATCGTGTACATTTGTGACCATGGCAGTGGGAACCTTTTCTCTTTTTGGCACAGTCTTAATACATTTATTTACATATTGTATGTAATGCCAAAAAACGATATTTGGTACGAATTTGTTTTCCTGTTGCAGTTAAATGCGCGGTTTCATGTCGTACAGTTCAATACATTAAGTTTAAGGCCTTTTAGGCTTATCCAAAGTAGCTCAAGCTACGTTTAACAACAACACCAACAGCAGCAGGCCAATACAAGAACATCATCAACATCATGGCCAGCGCCCCTTTGCTGCTCGAACAGTTCATCTACAAGAAACGAAATTTCGTTTATGCTTTTGTGCGACATCGTCTCTTTACGTTATGTAAACAATCGGTGTGATCGACTCCTATCTACTATTTAATGTATATAGAAAGTAATCATTACATATGTGCTGCTTGATTTACAGCTAATACGCGTGCAGTCTGCGGAGGGCATAAAACGCATCGAGATCTCGCCAAAAGCAAATCTGAAACAGCTCTATGACAGCGTACAAAATGTGCTCAAGGTGGATGGCTTTGGTCTGTTCATGGAGCGAAATTTTGCCACAGAGCTACACGCAAGCGGCACCCAGCTGGTGGGCAGCGCTCTGAAGCATGGCGACATGGTATATCTAAAACAAATTGCTGGTACTTCATCCCGAGTGAGTTTTTCATTGTAAAACATTTAAGCTATTCAATATTAAAATTATATTCTGTTTCATAGCGCACGAGCACCACAGCAATTGACAAATTATCGTTCAACAGCACTGCTGAATTGTCTACTGATAGACTTACCAACAGCTCACGTCCATCCATTGAAGTCATTGAGGATGAGGTAGACCAACTGTTGTGCAAATCTAATGGCACCATCAAGCGTGAACGCGATAGTAAGCTGTAAGTTGATCAGGGCGGTAGTAGTTGGTTTATTATAATAAATATATATAGCTATATCATTGGTGAAGCAAATCAATTCAAAATATCATAAAAAGCATTAATCTGTTGGCAGACCAAAAAGTTTATATTTGAAATTCATACATTATCTGCCATTCAGTTTATAAAATGAATCAAAGCTAAATAGCTTCCATTATCTTATATTTCCTTAAATCTAAACATTTTTTCCAAAACAATACTAAATTATAATTATTTTCATATTTAATTTGATAAGCTGTCATCACAATGCCAATGGTCGTTGCGTTCATTGCTACCCGCTGGAGCCATATGACGAAAACTATCTGAAGGAGCATAATATCAAGCATTTGTCGTTCCATTCGTACATACGTAAGCAAACTTCTGGTATGGATCACGGAAAGTACTTTGTATTCGATGAAATCAACTGTCGCATTAAGCCCGGCTGTCGGGAGCATCAACCATGGCCTAAGGGCATTTGTTCCAAATGCCAACCGTCGGCTATAACACTTAACCGTCAAACCTATCGTCATGTGGACAACGTTATGTTCGAGAACACAAAAATTGTAGAGCGTTTCTTAAATTATTGGCGCACAACGGGCCATCAGCGTATGGGGTATTTGTATGGCACCTATGAGCAGCATACGGATGTGCCATTGGGTATACGAGCCAAAGTGGCTGCTATCTATGAGCCGCCTCAGGAATCTTCACGGGATTCGATCAATATCTGTCTAGATGAGGGTGCCGATGAAGTAGAAGCCGTAGCCAAAGCATTAGGACTTCAAAAGGTTTTATTTTCTTTTTTATATATTTCTAATTAGTAATTATTGATTAAAAAATATTATATTAATAGATTGGCTGGATCTTTACGGATCTAATTACCGAAGATGCAACCGCTGGTACTGTAAAACAAATACGCGGCATTGAAACACATTTTCTGACTGCTCAGGAGTGCATATCAGCTGGTGAACTGCAGAATCGCCATCCAAATCCATGTAAATATGCCAAAAATGGCACGTTTGGCTCAAAATTCGTAACCATTTGTGTAACTGGTGAGTGTTGCTCAAAGATTATGTTTTCTATGTATATATATATATATATATTTATATTTTGCCTTTGCCAGGGGATCAAACTAAACAGGTGCACATGGAGGGATATGCTGTGTCTGCTCAATGCATGGCTTTGGTTCGCGATAATTGTCTCATACCTACCAAGGATGCACCCGAACTTGGCTATGTTCGTGAATCGACCGACAAACAATATGTTCCAGACGTTTTCTATAAGGTATGTAATATTTATATACAATAAATAGGATAACTATATAACAAAGGTGGCCTACTCTATACAACTCCACTGGGAAATCATCTGAACCCTTCCAATAACTAATTATGGTCTATCTACACGTAAAGTAATTCAGCAAAAATCTTCCATAGCTGCAACTCTTACTTGTTTATTTTTGTATTAAAAATACACTAAATGTTCAATTTCTTTGGCTCTTATGTAAACATTTTATATATAAATATTATTTTTAGGTTTTCCATAGGTTAGCAAAATTGTATTTATATATGTCTTTGCTCGTGTCCCATGCACCATGCACGTGTGCAGCTGAGTAAGACGAACTGAGTGTTAGAGAGCGAGCTCTCTTAATGTAGTTTCTTCTTTCTTAAACAATAATTTTACACTGCCTGCTCTTTCAAATTAAGTGAGAGTGTATTAGAATGATTGTGCAGTAGCGAAAAAAAGGCGTCTACTAGATTTCTTATGTTGCTTTCTATTTTGGTTGCAGGAGAAGGATCAATATGGCAACGAGGTGCAACGGCTGGCTCGTCCGCTGCCCGTGGAATATCTGCTGGTCGATGTACCCGCTTCGACACCGCTGCAGCCTCAATACACATTCACCGAGTACGACAAACGCCAGCCTTTCCCCATCGAGAATCGCTATATCGATGGCCATCTGCAGGACTTCAATGCGTTGAGCAGCTATCTGTCCGCTTGGGCTGAAGAAGACTTTCTCGAGGCCATCTCAGACTTCCATTTGCTAATCTATTTGTACAAAATGGACATGTTGCCGCTGCGCCAGCACATGGGACCGCTGCTCGAGGCAGTGCGCTCCAAGAATCCCAACAAGGCCGTCGAATTCAAAGCCGAGGAAGTCTGGAAACTGCTCGAATCACTGGTCCAGGCTAGCTCCACTGGCAGCGGGTAACTGCGAAACATGTGCATTTGAATTTCTTTTATGGCATGTTAATGCTGGTTCTTTTTTCGTTTTTGTTTGTCACTAGTGGGACTACCAGCTATCCCGGTGGTGCAACAACAAGCACTGGCGCTGCTGGTGCTGAAGACATGGATCTAGATGCCAACACCTGGACCTGCAACCACTGCACCTTTATCAATCGCGGCGAATTGAACTCCTGTGAAATCTGCTCGCTGCCGAGATAATGATTCAATTAGTTAACAGCGTACTTCAGCTTAGCGCGAAGAAAAATTCTGGTGTTAAAACGAAACTAAAGATTCAATCATACCTACTCTACACATATATATAGCAGAGGGGCACATGGATGAAGTTAAGCCAATCCAAGGCGTGGAAACACAAACGTGTCGCATACCGTTCGCCTTCTCTATAAATGTAATCTTGTATAAGTTTTATAAAAAAATTTAATTTATTTCTAAATAAATTTAAATTGTTGAGTATTCAACAAGAGTGCATACTTCCGAGGCTACTACATATGTATATATAATGTATATATAATTCCCGCTAAGCAAAAACGTTGTCATATTGATAGTAAACTGTAATTCATTGCCAATGTGTAATTAGCTAATCCGAATTCGATTTGATAATATTAGTAAATTACATCTATACATAGCAAAAATATTGCATTCCATTAATATATATACATTTAACTTTCAAAATGTGATAATAACAGCATATGGCTGGTCATATTGCCATTCTTGCGTTAGACTGCTAATTTTGGTGTTAGCGTTAAAGTGAAAAGGAACAGGAATGCAACTTAATGAATGACTGAATTATGTACTGAAAAGTCGACCTATAAATTGTTAAAAATAAAGTTAATTTCTTTGTGACTGCAACTAGTTGAAAGCAAATCAGCCTTTGTGTAGGCAATAGTGACTTAGTGTGACCATTCGTACAATATTCAAATATGAATAAAAGTCAATAAGATCAAATATCGAATGCTATTAATTGTATAGCCCTGTTATGTGGCGTTCGAAAGAAAGCCCGTTACAGCCAAATGTAAATTTGAAACTAATATAAACATTATTATTTGTGCATATTTTTATAATATTAATTTGAATTTACAACATACAAGCATTTTAGTGGAAGACTGCATTTTAAAGCTATAACGCGTGTGTGCAATTGGAATTTTAGTCATATTTTAAATTGCCCATGCATATGTACTTGATATCCACATAGTCGTCGATGCCATGTCTAGATCCTTCACGTCCTACGCCCGACTCTTTAACGCCGCCAAACGGCGCCTCTGGTGCGGAGATTATGCCCTCATTCACACCAACCATGCCCACCTCCAGTCGCTTGGCCACACGGAACACCTGTTGTAGGTTTTCACTGTAGAAATAGCCTGCTAAGCCACGGTTCGTGTCATTTGCCTTTTGGACCGCCTCCGCCTCATCCTTGAATTTGATGATGGAGACCACGGGTCCAAACACCTCTTCGGTATAGATATGCGCCGACGTTGGCACATCTGTGACTATGGTGGGTGCATAGAATAGATTGCCCACCTCCTTCAGGCCCTTGCCTCCAACTATGATGTTAGCATTCTTGCAGCGCGCATCCTCCACAAAGCCGCTGACCTTGTCGTACTGCATCTGATTGATCAGCGGACCGATTTGCACATCTCCGTTTTTGCCATCGCCAATCTTGAGTGCCTCGACGCGTTCCTTTAGCTGCGTCACAAATTTATCGTAAACACCCTCCTGCACAAAGAAGCGATTTGCCGAGACACAGGTCTGTCCGCAGTTACGGAACTTGGATGCCATGGCGCCATCCACTGCCTTGTCCACATTTGCCGAATCGAAGACTATGAACGGTGCATTACCACCCAACTCCAGGCAAACACGCTTGATACCATCTGCGCAATTTCGGAAAAGTAACTTGCCCACCTGAGTAGAGCCGGTGAAGCTGATGCCACGCACATCGGGGCTCTTGCAGAATAATTCACCAATTGGGGCGGCTTTCTTGGTGGTCACAACATTGATTACGCCCTTGGGTATGCCCGCCTCCTCGGCCAGTTTGGCTACAGCGAGCGCCGTCAGTGGCGTATCCTCCGATGGCTTGACGACCACAGTGCAGCCGGCTGCCAGAGCAGCTCCGGCCTTGCGGGTTATCATGGCCAATGGGAAGTTCCACGGTGTTATCAGCGCCGCCACGCCAATGGGCTGTTTCATAACAATCACCTCGCGATTTGGCTGCCCACTGGGCACAATTTCGCCATAGATGCGGCGAGCCTCCTCGGCAAACCATTCGACAAATGCATTGCCATAGACAACCTCGCCCTTGGACTCATTGATGGGCTTGCCGGACTCGGCCGTCATGATTTCGGCGATTTCCTGGGAATGCTTTTCGATGAGGCTATGCCATTTCTGCAAGAGATTAGTTGTAATAGTATCTTTAATATATAACTGACATGCATTTTCTGTTTATTTTACTTTCAGCATATTGGAGCGATCCTTGGCGGTTAATGAACGCCACTCCTTGGACTCGTACGCCTGTTTTGCGGCATCTATGGCCTGCTGTGCATCTTCCACTGTCATGTCGGGCACATTGCCAATCACCTGTCCATTGGCTGGATTTTTCACCTCGAATGTTTCCCTGCTGCACGAATCAATCCAATTGCCATTTACAAGTGCTTTGGTCTGCACCAGCGCCGAAAAACTTCTCATTCTGCTGACCTTCAAAGAACTAAGCCTTCGGAACATTTTTCTTACGATTTTACCTGTTTTTGGCAACAAATCAATCAATGTCAGTGAAGTTTGTGTCGGGAATCGCTTTCCGCTTATCAGTTTTCGCGTTATCTACAATTATCTCTTACCGGTTACGACTGGAAAAGCTTACGCCCAATTTCCAGATAACTACACTTTCCAACTTCTATTTTCTTTGTGCGGCTTTTGGTAGTCTTGATTAGTTTCAATTGATTTTGATTACAGCGAATGGACTAGCACAGCTGAGTGCAGATGAAGGATGTTACGTAAATTGATGTATCTCTTTACGCTCTTTTGGCACATAACGTCACAAATGTAATTGCGCTATGAATATTTCATATATACTTTGTCCATTCATAGTTTTATCGAAAATTTTCAATAAATATGTAAAGCAACTTAATTGTGAACATTGAGCAATAAAAATACTGTTAGTTTTAAATAATTATAAATTTACATTTTAGCATTTTAAGTGTGTACTGTGAATAAATGCTTGTATATCATTATCACGATCTGTTTGCATGGATGCATGTGTCGTCAATAAAATATTTGTACTCTCATATCGTCGAGCGTAATCTCTCGAGATATAGCCATGTATGAATACCCCAAGCTATCGATACATCGATTAACGTTCTAGCAGTTAACACTTATGTTAATTATAACAGTTTGCTGTTAACAGTAAACTATTATAATTTACTTTTATAGCACTCAGTTCATGTCTGGTTGAAGTTAACGATCAGTTAAATTCAAAACAAAAATTGTTGTATGCAAAAGAAAGTAGTAACTAGTTGCCCATTTTTAGTGTTTGCTTTTGTTGTTGCAGACAGCGCCACTTGTTTACACGGAAGCTATGCATCCAAATTGAACCAGACTACACTCCATTTGCAGCGAGCCACTCTCCAGCCTATAGTCTCATTTTTGCCTAACCTTTTTGTGTGCCATTTACCTGTCGCTTTGCATGAGCCGACGCCGCTTCAGCGGCAGCCAAAGCCCCCAGCCGGTGCGCAAGTGCTCCATTTATTATGCACAGCTATGGTCATAGATTTCACATATGCCGATGGCAGGTTCTGACTGCTGGCTGCCTCTTACCTACGCGCCAAGCTACTGGTCATGCAGCTTCCTAGTGGACACCCTATGCAATCTGTGTTGCAAATTTTTGTCAATAAATTTTCGGCATAGAATGCCAAAACACTGCCTGCACTGCACCATCATAACTGTTAAGATAAGATTGCATAGATGCGATGCGATGCGATGCGATGGGTTGGGATGGGATGCGGAAAATGAATTCAATTAGTTCTGATTTAAAACTAATTGAAAATGCGTCAAGCTAAACGAAGAGCGCAGACGCGCGCACCTCCGAGCGTGTGGCCTGTCGATAGGTGTGTAAATTATTTGTCTTAACTGCTGCTGGGGGGCGTTGCATGCCACAGCGATTCATGTTCGCCTGACTTTTATGATTATGGCCAAAAAAATAGAGAGCGGGAGCGTGGCAAGAGGCTAATGAAGAGCTCACATTTCGGAACACATTCGAATGTCTACTTAACTGCACAATTGTGACAAGTTTAATGCGGCTGCAGAATAACAAAAATTTATAGACAATGTGGCTGCCCTGATCTATAAGCATTAAACTGGGAAGCATGCCTTTTGTCTAGCTAATTGTAATACGAAATCATAACACGCCATAAAAATGAGACAAAAGCCAAGCAGATAGGGAAACCAGTTCCAAGACACAAGACACAAGACCCAATACCTAAGACCCAAGCAGCTGGTCACTGGCAAACAATGCGCTAAGAAAATTCTACTGGAGTAGCGGCAATAACAGCAGCAGCATCCGTAGAACTAGAAGCAGCAGCAGGATCAGCTCAGCCATAAATCATGTTTGGAAACACGTTCGTTCAGGAGACAAAATAAGAAAAATAAAAGAAATGCATAACATCTGTTCTTTTGGAACCGACAGCTTTTTCGGAAAGGACAAAGCAACTGGCTGGCAGGACTTGCTGCAAGCTTAGGGCGTCGAACTGGTTGCCACAGAGATAAATGTGTTTTTGGTGTGATCGTGTTCTCAGCAGCTGCTCCTTGACGACTCGCTCAAGTTAAGCGCCACACAAAATGGCTGCCAGGATAATAGCTTTGCCTCCTGCTGCTGCTGCTGCTGCTGCTATTGCTGCTGACTCACCTTGGCACGTGGTGTCGCTCCTTGACAGCCGTTGCAGCTGCTCAAAAAGAAAACAAGTCACACTACTCTAGCGCGACTTGACTGACCAGAAGATACCCTTTAGACGGTTAGAAATGATGTTAACTCAGATTCGATTTTAAGTAAGTTTTGTCTCTTATTTATGCCCTTGACACGGTTTAGTTTGATCTTAAGAAGTAGTTTATAGTATTACTCACTAACAAATTGATATCCAAGGGTTAATGGGAAAAAGCTTACAAATGAATATATCTTAATAATTTCTAGTTCACACTCAAGACTTGTTCACTCAGGCCGACAGACAGTTCGACAAAGATATACTCAACGTATATATGAATTTAACATGATATTATATAGTATATTAAAGTAACACACATATAAATTATATAAATCCTATGTAGCCCTTCCAATTAGAAAGGTCTAATTTTTATTATTACTGTGTTATACCCTATTTTAAGGAATATTTACAATAGCTACAGGGTATTACAAAAATCTACTTCAAGACATGTTGTTCTGTGGCAGCTGTACGAAATTTAGACTGGGCCCAGGACTGTCCCGTTCGACAACGACTGCTGGCAATAGCAACACGTGTGTATATTTCCATGTCTGTGTGTGTGTGTGTGTAGCTTAATTATTATTTACCTTTGCCTCAAGGTTATGGCATTATTATTATAGCCAACTTGATTATTATTTCATAATCTGGATCCTCGCCTTTGAGTTAGCCCTATTGTTTGTGATCTACTCTCGTTAGGGTACCTTGGCCTTTGCCAGCCCGGTTGTCCTTGAGCTTGGGCCAACCCTATTGCGATTGTTGGCAACCGCGCAACCCCAATTGTAAAAAAATAATAATTACGCACTCACACACACACATTCGGAATCTTAGAGTTTCCTTGTTGAGTTTACTTCTTCTTGCTACGCATAATCTTTGCCATTGAAATGCGAGTAGAAAATTGTATTGCGCATTCCTTTCAACCAAAGCCGAAGTCGAAATTTTGGTACAATTATTGTGCCATGTTCCTATTGTTTGCTCTGCGTAACTCATCTTTAAACAGGCTTCCAGTTTACCGATTCGTCATGGGGTTGGTTTTATTGCCAAACAATTGACATACACTGCGGAAAATGATAACTCTAAAAGTATTTCCTGTTTTTGTGTTATAATCGTAGGATCCAATCGAATCGAATTGAAGAGAAGAGGGACGAGAGAAGAGAGAGGATTGAAGATTCGAGATTGGAAGACAGAATATGACGATAGTTGATGGAAGATACCAGATAGAAGATGGACGTTTGAAGTTAGAATATTGATGATGAAAAATAGAATATAGAACAGTGAACCGAGGAATGCGAAGAGATGAGATTAGAAATGAGAAGAAGAGAGCAAATTCAAGAGAATATCAGAGACTGTACCAAATATAATATTTAATAAAAGACGCATAAGACTTGTTAAAAAGCAATCAAAGGAGTTTCAGAACTACGCATTTGAATTTGTGTTTCTTGATATATAATTTATGCAACCCCCAATCGAATAGGAATTGTTACGCATTGGCTCACTAGGACAACGTAAAATGGGGTGGTTTAACCAAAGGATGCTGTGATTATCCCCAAAAAATTGCTGCTGCTAAATGTGGAACTGCGTCGCGAACAAATGAATTCTCACGCTTTTATTCTTATATATTTTTTTTTCATATTTGTTTTTGCGCAGCTTCTTTTGCCTGCTCTCCTTTGGCTTAGTCCCATGTCCTTGTCCTTGTCCTTGTCCTTGTGTTTGTCGTTGTTGAGTTGGGTAGGCCTTTTTGCAAATGCAATGCGCCTTTGTGTCTTGTGAATTTACAGAAGATCGACAAAAAGGCATAATTATATATGTACATATATGTATATAGAATATATGTATATGAATATATAGGTTAGGCTAAATGCATTCATATTTAAATTCAGAGTCTGTTTACGAGCTATGAAGACTGGTGACGTTTCCGTTTAATTGTTGCAAAAACTAATTTTTTTCTACACCTTTCTTTTGTTTCTTTGATTCGTAAACGTTGCACGTGCAAGCTCTGCGTTCAGCTGTCGTCTATATATATATTTTTTCCTTTTTTTTATTTTTACCAAGTTTATGCAAATATCTTAACGCATAAACAGATCAAATTACGAGCGCTCTAAAAAAAATAGCCGGAAGTTTTTAAATAAAAAAATCCAATTCACGCTTAAAATTTTTGTATTAACATCTTATGATTATTTCTTTTTAAATCTCATAAACTTGAAAAAAAGAAGTTAAAAGAGATAAAAGCGATCTCAATCTGCGCTTGATTTGCTTTCAGGTAAGTGTAAACAAAATTTCAGTTACATTTTGCATTGGGTTTTGTTTTTGTTGAGCAAACATCGAAGCTGGCATTGCAAACAGAGTCAGAGATCTCTCGACTCGATGATCAGCGATCACTGCACTGAAATTCAGGCTGAAATCTTGTGGAAATTGTCATACGTTCGTACAAAAGTTCAATGACGCCGGCACGAGATATTCATATAAATGAATTGATGATCGTAAGTTTCGAGACTAAAATTGTATCAATATGAACTGCACAAAGCATATTTAAGATTTTGTTTTTTATAATAAAGATTCTTTGAACTTTGACAGAGCCTGCCTGATTGCACAGTTTCTTATAAAGATCTGTAAATCGGTAAAGATTGAGCAATTTGCAGCTGAGAAAATTGCAAGGAAAACTCAGACAAATGCATTCTCCCAGCGGACAACGTATCAATCGATCTTGATTAAACTAGAGCTCGAGGTAAATGAAATGTGAAATCCGCTTGCGCAAGATTACTTGCATAAGATAATACGAGATATAGATACAAATTTGAACCATCTCTTTCTTGGGTTGTTCTTTTGTTCTTCTTTTTGTGTATGCCGCAAGCAAATTTCGCTGTAGATCAATCAATGGAACACAATAATAAATCAACGGAAATGCAGGACTTTCGGCTAACGTGGCATGTCCTGGCTACAGCAGGATGCCTTTTGTCTGTGTGCGGCTGATCCTTTTGTATTTGCCAAAAATGTTGTTTTCGTTGCGTTTCGTTTCGCTTGTTGTTTGCATTTTCGAAATGCAAAATATGAAGCCTCGTCCAGCTGCAGGTCCATGGACTACACAACGAGTATTTGCTTTTAAAAAGAATTGCCAGCGTGTGTGTGTGTGTGTGTGCGATGATCTTCAATGCGATATGCAAACATCTGCCTCGAGCAACGGTTGAAGCGATCGCAACTGTACCCAAAGCTGTATAGGCTTACAGGTGGCATTCGCTACATAGTCCACATAGTCGATCATCAGTCATCAATTTGATACGTGCTGCCAGACACTACAGAGGCGATCCTTCGATCTGTCGATCGCACCCGCGAAGATCCATTGAAACTAATCAGTCAACACCTGTTATGTTGAGCTAATATTCGTTGAGTTACGTGCCCAAAAAGTGTATAACCCTAAAACGTTGCATGATCCATGCATGCAACGATCGTTGCGGGATTTTCCTAGTATAGAGACCAGAACAACAACGAAACAAAAAAGGATGTCTACTGGCAGAGTAGACACAAACCTGTTGGCTGCTAATGCCGCACATTAATTCAATAGGATGTCTGAGCACCCGCAAGCAAGAATACGAGATCGAGAGCAGAACCAACAGGCAGGTAGCGAGCTGCCCCTGTTCAGGATTAGCATTAGAAAGAGCTGGAGCGAAAGAGAAAGGATCAAGGCAACGAGCCATGCGTCTAAGTAGCCAGCTTATTGTAAGCCAGAGTCTTGGATCGAGCCAGAGCCAGGGTAACGATTGTGATACCCAGATACCTTAAGTAAACCCTAAAAACTCATTCAGGCGGAAGTAACAGCTGCGTCTTGTAAATGCAGTCGCAGTTGCAGTCGAGACCTGGCAATTATGCGCAGCTGTAAGATCGAAGATCGACAAAGGATCGAAAGCTTCGCTCCCACATATACGTAAGACACGGCCAAAGCTTTGCAGCAGATTCTGTGGTTAAGGTTTCTTTTTGGTTTATATTCGGGATTTCGTTGTTCTTTTTTTTTTTTTTTTTGGGTCCAGTTGTCGACATCGTCGCACCTGTCGCACAATTTATTTTACGCCAAGAAGTGAAAAGCCCCAAAGAGAAGAAAACAAAAAACAGTTGCTTGATGTGCAACGCATATCCGTTTGTCTTTAGCTTCCTTTTCGTAATGACGACAAACCCAAAAGAAGCAGCTGCCAGCCAACAGCCCAAAAAACAAAAGGAACTGAAAAGAAAAACGAGATCAACTATCTTACAGATACAGAAAATCGAATGCTCTTCGGATGCAATATGAATTTCAAAATGTCTAAGCTTATTCATATTCTGTCAGGAAGAACGCACTATTTTTGATGACAAATTTGCTATTATATCAAATTCTATGCAAGACAATTCTTGCAATCCATTCTTTGTTGATTTCAACGAACCAACTGTACCAAATATGATCAATATAGCTACAAAGCGTGTCCAGTTTGAAGAGAACAGTTTAATAAGAGATTGACTATATCAACTGATATTGACTATAGCAGATTTAAGGTGGGAAACAGTTTACACAGTACATAAGAAAATGCGAATACTTTCCCCGTTAGGGCATGACTTAAAGTTCAAGTAACTTGGTCCATTACGTCCTCCTGATCGCCAGATATAAACAGACCCGCAGACAGACGAGCAGGCACATGAACAGACGCAGATACAGACTCAGACAGAGACAGAGACAGAGAGTTTGGATGCTGCTTGTAATTTGCAATCGTTCACATGTTGTTCTTGTCTGATTTTATTTGCTTTGATATGCTCCTCTTTTTTTTTTTTTCTTTTTTTGTTGGTGATCATAAAGATGCTCTGCGATCACTTTAAGTAGCTCTTGCTTTTATAAAATCGCCGAAATTTACGCAAACTGTCTCAAAGTACTGAAAGAATACTTCCTTCTGTTCTGGGACTGTGAGAAACAAAATAAAGATCAGCAAGATCGTTTGTGATTCACCCAGCGGCTGTAGATCAATGTCACGTTTATGTTTTGATCAAATTTATAACTTTATTAAAAATGGGTATGTATATTGTTCACAGACATATACATACATACATATAAGATGTCGCCACGCTGAATTACGCGCAGCCTGCGATCGGCTCATATTCCCATTCATCAACGAGGGATCGAAGTTCGAGCTGATTAAATAATATCAATGGTCGCCAGATCGCTACAAAAATGATAGTCAAATTGCATTATTATGTTAATTTATACCTATATATATAATATATATATAATCTTGGGTTATTGCGAACGGGGTGATTCAAAATAATTAACAATTTTATTGTTATGTAAAATATTCTATTTGCTTGACAAAAAAGGGTTAGGCGTATAATCAGGGAGAATATTTAAAAAGCTCAACAAAATCACAACACTTCAAATTCACGCATCAAGGATCTCCGAGAAATTTCGTGAGAAGCTACAGGAAATCGAGGATCCCTGAGAATGACGAGTAAACAATGAGTTTGAGTTAGAGACAATGTTAGATGGATCATGCATATGTCATGACTGTTAGATATATATATTTATACCTAGCAATATGTCAGTAAATGAAAAACCAAATGAACAACATAGTTTCATTCACTCATATATATTTATATACATCGAAGATTCCTTTGAATATCAGTTCTAAGGATCACAGTAAATGTGAAATATTTGTCTAAACCAGCTGCAACTCTCTTATAACTCTCTCCGGAAATGACTGTAGTTCTATGCGACACGTTTAGAGGAGCAGCGATCGAGAAATGCCAAAGAATTATCCGCAATTCATCATTTTCCTTGCCTAACTAGAGCTTTCAAATTCGCAAATTGAATGATGTGCTACCATTTTACCTGGCTCGACCCAGAGGACGAAATAAATTACTTCGAACACATAAACAAATTACAAACAATTAATTAAACATTTGGGTTGTGTGTTCTTTGCCTCTTTTTTCTACAATGCTCGTCAGGCGTCATGTAATGGCCTATTTGTTGGGTTAGAGGGCAGTATCGAGTGTAGCTATAGGGTGGCTTGTAAACGACAATGTAATATGCAATCCAGACCTAGACCCAGACCCAGACCCAGATCTCGAGCCAAAGGCAAACTGAAAGCTGAAGCGTAAACCATCAACGAAATGCCGACGCGTCAAAGGTGTGAAGACAGTTGGCAGATTAGACAATTTGCCATGGTTCGTTAGGAGTTATGTCGGGGCCATGCCATATGGAAAATCAAAATATAATTTCCAACGCTTCAATGAATTTTTCCTCTTCCTTTATTTTTATTATTATTATTATTTTTTTTTTTTTTTGCAAGATGCAAGGGAAACCTTGGGCACTGGGCTCATACATGTTACCGGTTTCTTTCAAAGAGCTCGCAAACTAGTTTCAGGAGATCTTTGGGTATGCGCGTGTGTGTTGTGCTTTCTTTGAGCGAGACAATGTGGTTCATTAGAAATGCACACACACACACACACACACACTCACACGCATGCACAATAAAAACTAAGAGTATTGTAATAAAAATTCTCACAAGAAAATTCTTAAACTTAGAATAGCATTCTTTTCTAAATATATATATTTATTATAGAAAGTATGATATATTGAAAAATTTTTTAATCAAGTCCATTTCAACTTGAATTATTTCTGGTGTATGAAAAAAAATTCTCAAATATGAATGAATCAAGAATGATTTGCCTAAATTCAATCATAGAATATTAAATGTAATGAGGCAAGGCAATTTTAACTGAATATCATTGAAGAAAATGCAGATAAAAAATAATTCTTTAAATTAACATTTGTAGTCTTTATTAAATAACAGAATCTTAATATTTTTAAGTCTGAAAATGTTGGCGAGGTAATAAATAATACTTTGTTCTTTTACAATAAAAAAATAAATAAAGATGAAAATTATACATATATAATTTGATAAGAATAAATAAAGAAGAAAATATAAATGTATATATTCCGTATCTAAGAAATATAATATATATATTGGAAAATTTTCTCTATATATGTATGTATTTCATGCATATTCAGCTGACTAAACATGCTGAGCTTTTTAGTTGCTGGTCAGTTATTTCTCCGAGTGTCTGAGCGATCTGGTTAGGATCTGCAAGGATCCAGTTGTACAGCTGTCGCTGGCAATGCTGAGCTTTGCGCAAATCAATTGGCATTACGTGTTGCGGCTTGTGAGCGAGGCAGCTGTTATCCTGGCAGGCGGCGCATCCTTTTGTAATTAACTAGCAGCAGTGGGGCCTGGCTGGCGGCAGAAGGAACAAGGGCGTCAGCAGCTTGGCCGCAGGCACGGGTTAAACTCATTAAAGTGAACGCCGGCTGCGCAGTATAGTTTTGCCCAAGCGTCATTCGTTTCGTACGTTTGTCAATTTGTCCGTCATTCAATTCCATGCAGCAGCAGCAGTAGAAGCAACAACTGTTTGTCGGCCTGACTTGGCCATCACCTGCCAGCTCTTAGCCAAGTCTGCAATTGTATGTGTGCGTGTGCGTGTGTGTGTCTGTTAATGTGTTTAATGATGCCTGTGCCATTCGCGCAGTTATGCTAAATTGCTGTTGCTGTTGCTGTTGCTGCTGCTCCTCTTCCTCTTCTCCTTCCCATCTCTCTCCGCTGTCTACTGCTCTTTGGCGAGTCACCATAGTCAGTGGCACATGCGACGCGTCATCGATCGATGTCCTGCCACATGCGGGTCCCCGAACTGTGCTCTCTAGCCACGCGCCCATGCAAAAAAGACAAAAAAAAAACCAAAAACTTTCCTCATGATTTTTACTTTTTGTTTTTTGCTCCCTGCCACAAGCTGCAACACGCTGCACCTGCCAACGAAATGTGGGCCGCCCTAATGGAGTTGTCTCTGCAAGATTTTGGATATACGAGTTTTTCGACACTCTTAAGTTGCAATCTTTTGCCGCTGCTGCTGCCCTGCTGCTGCCGCTGCAGGGCTCGGCACATTAATTACGTACATTTTTTAGCTAATTATTTTCATATTTTATTTAAAGTCTCAAATGAAATAATATATATGTTTCGGTATTCGTATATGCCTTAAAGGCATCCCAAAAAGGGGCAGATCTTAAGTGTTCATTAGGCATAGCTCTGAGAGTTCTTATAATAAAGCTACACTATCCAACTCTTTAGGGTAGAAAAACTCTTACAGAAGTGTTGTTTTTGCTAAATTGAATATTGAATTGATAAAGCTTAATACTGATAATAAATTAGTATATATATGTACATACATACATATATCTATCAGTTTTATAAAACTATACAACCAAATACATACAAATATACATCAATACTTAAACTGCTTGTCTTATTAGTTCTAAAACTTAGTTCCTTTAAGTACATTTACAGTACTCACTCACACACACATACATACATATATATGTATGTATATTCATTCATGATGCACATCTAGGAGATTCCAGAAGTTCGAATGATATATATATAAACCTATGTTATCTAGAACTATGTATGAAAACTCCTCACAGTAGTTTTCTTACCTTAAGGACTTCGATAATATTCTATACAAAACGAGACCTAAACATACCAAACCACACAAGCAGGGCATATGCGTGTCGGCGCATTCGTAAACAAAACCCCTAGCACAAGATCGATGAGCTCCTCTTCGTAGTTTGTAGCGAACACTTCTGCTTCTGCTTCTGCTGCAGTTGCTGCCTTTTGTCGCTGCTGCTAAGGCGAACATACAACAAAAAACGTCCGATATTGTTCTCTGTGAAAGAGATGCGCAGGGGCCGCAGCACTTCGCAGCTCGTGAGGCGAAAACACCACTACTGGGCAAGGCAAACATCGTGAGCGCACGTTGTCGGCTCTAGAAGTATAGCTGCCTTCGTGCTGCTGCCAGGCAGGCAGGCAGGCAGGCAGGCAGGCGGCAGGCTTGCTTTTTGCAGGCAGCGACAAAGCAACTACAGAGCTCTTCTTGTTTTCTGTGTGGCTGACGCTTACGAGCGATGTTGTCGCTGGAGTAGGAATCAATTGCGCGCGCACCATCAGCGAGGACGGTTGTGAAATAAGAACTCCTCTCAACCTACGCGGACTGTGCCGTTAAAATGATCTTTCCTCGTAGTCGATTTTTGGTTCGGTAAAGTTTGTGTTTTGTTGGTGTTTGTGTTTCCGTGCTATGTGTTTTTATTTGTTAACTGCAGAACCGTTACTTGCAATGTAAAGACGATAGGCAAAGTGTTGTACGTAACGAACAGAAACTAATTGTGTGTGTTTTGAGTGCAAAAAGACATGCAGAAAATATTGCCTAAAACAACATTTCAAATACTGCTGCTGCTGTCGCCCCTGCCGTTATAAACTTTAAAGCCGAAATGCTACGCAGATACAGCATTAGTGGGTGCGGCAGCAGCTGATCTTGAACTCGCGCTGAGGCCGAGGCCAAACTTCAAAACGTGGACCTAACGGTGCAGCAAGTGCAGCAGCACGACAAGGAAAGAGTCAGCGCTGCAGCCATTGCATTTCTTTTGATTGCTTGTGTATCATCTTCGGGGATCTCGGAGACCGCCTGCGCCTGCGCCTGCGCCCACTCGTCCGTTAAAATTTTCGTCGCCGAAATGGTTTTCTTTTGCGCTCAACTCAATTTTTTGTATTTTTTTTCGGCGATGAGGACAAAGATGGCAGACGTAGTCTATGCACTCAAAAGGTAATCTTATGCTAGAGTTATAAAAGTGCCGTTAGTTTTTATGTTTAACCGTTTGGCGTTTGGGTGCAGCAACAGAGCAGAATCAGCAACTCCAGCAGAGATGCTCTCTCAACTTTTTACAGCCTGTACAAAGTCCAAATTCCGTATTTATGTCCGACCATCAAATAACTGACGCTTGCAGTTCGACAGGCATACACTTATTTGTACATATGCACATTCTTACATACTTTTGTATGTATGCACATACATCTGTAGCGAGCGTTTAGCATTGTAGCCTATGACGCAATAAATTAAACGACAAGAGGACGTTAGAGCAAGTGAGAAAGGTATACATACATATATTGACGAAACCTTAACGACGCAAAATCTGGTTGCTACTCCAGTTGCCTTTTCATTTATTTACAAGCTTGCCGTTATAACATTAAAAAAAAAAAACGGTGCAAAGAAGTAGTTCATTGTGCTCATGTATTTTGCGCATTGTGACTCATTAGTTTGCTCTGAAGCAGAGACACCACAATGGTGTTCAAACTGTAGCTTTACAAAGTTTGCGCGCCAAGTAACGGACACGCACAGAAGCAGAGTAGCAAAAAGGGCAGCATATGAGAGCGAGAGAGCGACATCACGTGTGCTGACAGAGTACACAATTTTTTCCAGATTTGTCTTTCGCCGCTCTTCTGCGTCCCATGTCAGCGCCTTCATTATTATAATTTTATTACTTATGCATAAATCAAAATACATATGTGCATATACATATGTACATATATGTGTGTTTGTTTGTGCGTGTGTTTGTATATGTATGAATACTTAATTTCAGAGGGAAAGAAAAAAAACACCTTTCTGGCCGCCTGCACTAATTTCGCAAAATGTTGCCGTTGATCCTTTTTTTATGTGTTGTGCGCATTTCCGTTACTGCTTTTTTTTTTTTTTTTTTTTTTTGTTCTTCTTTCCGCTCTCCACTGTTCTTTGTTTTTATGCCAAATCATTGGCATACAACATGGAACATGAAATATCTGCGGTTTGCATACAAATTCATTAGTGCCGGCCTGCGAATGTTGATTGCAGAGCGTGCAGACATCGACTGCTTTGCTGCCAGTGTTGCCAGCTTCCCTACCTCCCACACACACGCACACATACACACCCAGCAGCCGAGGCATATTTCTTACGTTTTGGAGCTTGCATTTTCTTAGAATTATGTAGCTCACCTTTCTTAAGGGCCGACCGTCCGTGCAGGAACCCACACGGCGTTGCAATACTGTTTTCTTATTTTCATTGGAAATGTCTTTAATTAAATAATGAGTGTAATAGTTAACAGTTAAGTAAATATATGTAAATAGGAATTGGGATTTCTCATATTCTTGGGTTTTATCGCGTATAAGAAAATAGAACAAAAACAAGTAATACGATCCAGATATTTGCTTATAGATAGACCTCCTTTCTCTGTCATTCACATAAATTTAGCACAATTTCAACACTCTGATAGCCGTGCGACGCGAAAAGAATTTATAAAGTTCAAATTATTATTATTTGTATTTTTGTTTTGCACTCTGTAACCAAAAATGTGACCCAAAACTCGTTCTGCACGACAATTTGGCCACTAATTTTGTTGGAACCGCATACCCAAATACAGTTGGTCGGTAAAATGTTATTGATCTTCTGGGCAGAAATATAAAATTGTTTCATGGTCGTCGTCGTCGCCGAAATCGAAATCGAAAACTAAAACGAAACACCAAAACTTGGAATCGAATTGAAAACGCAAAAGTCCAAGAGATCCCAGGATCACAGAGGACAGCAAGTTGGTAGCTGGGCCGACGACGACGCGACGATAACAACAACAACAAATAGGCTGGCTTAGGACCCACTGTCCAGAGCACAGTCGGGCAGCTGCTGTTGCCGCAAAACTAAAAAAGGCCTGCCCAAAAATATTTTATCTTGATATTTTTATTTTTTCGTTTTTGTTGTTTTTATTTTTTATTTTTTGCCTGAACTCCGTTCTAAATACGCCAAGCTGGGCATAAATATATGTCTTTAGTGTGGCATGTCTGGTTGCGTTTTCGGAACTTGGTAAATGGAACAGAGGGGAATTCGCGCTGAAGCTGAAGTTAAAGGCGATCGCCGAGTGCCGGCCGTCTGCCAAAATTCATGGAATTAGTTAACGATTAATGATTGGATATTGATTTCGGTTTGTGTGCTCCCTCAAGAGTCAATATGGCTATGCTTATATTGTGTATATGCATATGTACATATGTATATGTTTGTAGAAGTTTCAAGCAGACATTCGAGTCTACTTAAGAATATTATGTTTTTAAAGACATCTTGACCCACAGGGATATTTATTGAAGAGTTCACATCTTTTGCAGTAAAGATATTGATGGGACTCCCTGACTTTCCACTGGTCATTAAGCGTAACTGTAAAGTTAAACTTAAATTTAAGTATTTCCTCAATTTCTGTCCACAGCTTTGCCCATTCCTTAAATGAGGCGTCATTTTATTGGCGAAACGAACTTTCTTTCTGCCTTTCCTTAACTGCTGAAGCTTTACGATCCTCACATACAACAAAACAACAAAACACATCCGAAATTAGAGAGAGACAGCACATGTGCGAAAGTGATGGTATCTGTTGTCCAGGTATATCTTTTTTTTCTCTTCATTTTTTTTTTTTTTTTTGTTCTGCTTCGCGCTTCCTATGAAACTTAATTTGTGTGCTTGCTCCTTGGCCCCATATCAAATTGGCGCTATCGAATAGCTACACACACACACACACACTCACATGCGCGTACAGTGGAATGCCCCATATAACTATGGGGCAGCCGTTTCTTAATAAGCGATCCACAAAAAATTTCTGCTTAGCTTTTTGAAAATTTGTGGTTCGCCTGTGCGAAATTTGAGGCTTAAATTCTTGAGGACCACTGCCAAAACTTTGCTTAGACGAGTTTTACACACACACACACACACACATATACAGTATAATTGGAACACATTTAATGCCACGTTGCGCAGCATCCCAGAGCATCTTCAGAAATCTCGCATCTGAAATTTGTGTGAGAACTTTAGGAAATGTGAGCTCGAGACTTAGGTTACTCTATCTTACGGATTATAACTGGGCGCAAATTTTGCCGCTAATGATTTGCTTACTGACTTGGCAACAGGCAGGTTGTCGAGATCCAGCTGTGTATGTGTCTGTGTGTGTGTGAGTGTGTCTGCGCCTGCGTCTGTTCGTACCTATTAATTGCATTTTAAGCTGCTTGACTTCTAACTGTTCAGACTATCGCATCAGGCTCTAGTAATTGAGTTGTTAGGCATTCGTTTAGATGTCCCCCCCTCACCAGACATTCAAATACTTCTCTCTCATTGAAGCTGAGCTATGTGGGGAATGTTAGTTTTATTACTAACGAGCTGGCATCACTGGAAGCATTGGCTTCAAATTTAAAAAGCCAATCCAAGCTGTACATAGATATTTAAATTAACTTTTAACTATAGATTAATATGAATGTTAACGAATCGCCAGATAGTCTCATTCAATAGGGTTTAAGTTTAATTTAATTGTTGTAAACAAGCTTACATTTAATATATTAATATCAAATATTTATTGCTATTAAATATGGAAAAACGAAAGAAATTTCACAAAAACATATAAAATTGGAGATTCATTTCCACATTTTAAAATTTTAAATATATAAGAAAAAAAGCTTAAATTGTATGACGCATTCTAACGGAATCGACGTTTAATCACATTTATTCGACATTTCACGCATGTCTCCGATAAAACCTAATGGAAACCCTAGAAATACTTGCTCTCATGAGTTAATTGTTTTGTGGGTTAAGATAACAAAGCAATTTTCAGAATTTTATGAAGCTTAAACTTTAAATGAATGTGAAACTTGAAATCCCTAAGGCAGAAAATAAAAATAATGGAAATAGAAAATTGGCGAACTTCTTAGAAAGTTCAATGCCAACGAAGACATTAAAAAACTGTTAGTAAATTTTTTTTTTTTTAACTGCTCTAACATAATCTTAAGTTTGGCTCGTCTTATATCATATGTTATTTGATCCAATTTCCCACAGAAGCCTACACAACAACAAAAACCAGACACAAGTCTTAAGCACGTCAATTTGCGGCCACAATTTGAGTTGTTTAAACGCTTTCGAAGCGCACTACTGCAAGCCAATTGATTGCTGGCCAATTGCACTGGCAGTCAAACTGTAGATTTACTGGCAACAAGTGTAACTCAAACTGTAATGCACACTCTGTGCGTGAGTGTGTGTGTATGCAGACAATGAACGTATATTATGCCATAACAATATCAAGCAAATGACTGGGCAACTATCAGCAGATCCAAGTATATAGTTGTATATATGGGAATGTGGGCATTGACTGATGTTCTTGTTGTTGTTGCAGCAATAGAAGGAGACATGCCCACTTATTTGCGCCAACTAATATTAAAACACCGTTATGCATATCAGCCGCACAATTCACATGGCAGCAGATATATATGTGTATATATGTAGATAAATCGGCTCTTACAACTTGCCACAAGTGGCGGACTCTCCAGCGCGATTGGCATGTCTTGGCCATGGCCATGGCCGTAACCCTTTAATTATGGCAACAGACGCAGGCAGCACCAGTTGCAGCAGCAGTAGAATCTATGGCAACGAGTGCTGCGGCCAACGTCAACGCCTTTCCAAATGGCACTCGCCCAAAGTTGGACTCCAACTGGACTTTCTAAAAGCCATATCAAAATGGACCCAGACCCGTGTGAGAGCCAGGCACAACTATTGCACAACCGAAAATAAAATAGTAAGACAATAGTGATCCAGTTGAGTGTGCTCGACTAACAGTTGCTCTGTTTTCTTCGGCAGTCAGTCAGGCATTATAAATTCTCGAATCTCATTTATATTTGAATATTAATGAAAATGGAATTAAAGCAACCAATAATTTATATATGTCTACAAGATCGATTCAATTTATATAACAAGTGAATATTTCCTTAATTTTGATAAACCTCTGAATTTAGGTGTTTCTAAACCCAAATTATATTTGATGTTATTTGATATTTGTACAGATATTGACATAGGTGCAACACACACTTTATGCTTGAAGTCGTACAGAGTATTAAAGAGAGCATAAAAAGCCGAGTTCTTAATTGCATTTCGATTACGTTGGCTTAGAACCAAATTTGCAAGCAAATCAATGTGCGAGTTGGCTTTTGGAGCAGCAGCAGCAGCAGCAGTTGTGTAGTTACAGCCTGGCAACACGCTTGCAGAGAAAGCATCTCGGCAACAAAGTAAATGTTGCACTGGGAACAGGCCCACAGCAACAGGAGGAGGTAGCAACAAGCAGATGGGAGGCTGTGGCACTGCCACGCCAAATAGACAACAGATGAGACAGGCACAGCCCCAGGGCCAGGCCCAGGCCAAACGGCTTTTGCAGACGACAGAAACGGGTTTTCTAGTTGGCCATGGCTTAAACAGAACGAAAGAACAACAACAAAAACAACAAAAATTGTAACAGGCCGCACTGAAGAACCTTTCTAAGCCAACGTTGAGGCTGTCCTAGGCATTGGCATTGGCATTGCCATTGGTATTGGCCATTTAATACAGTTATTTTTGCCAGCGCAGACGCAACAGCCAGCAAGAGAGCCAACTCTTTTTGGCTAGCAGCCATTAACGTGCCTCTTCCCTCCGAGTGTCTCTCTCGCCCTGCCCTCCTGTCAAGCCATTGGCAGCTCTCTCGGCTGGCAGTCATTAAATATGATTCCGCTCAAACTAGAACAGACCGTGCAGGCTAAACAGGCAACAAACAAAAGGCCGTTCGCAATCATAAACGTCGTGAAAGGAGCTCAACATAAATGTGTGTTGCAACGCACTTTATATACCCTAACAAATTTGCAGAGATTTGCTCATATTTATCGCTGCGTTTTGTTGCATTCGGATTTTATGGGTCACTTTACGATTGGATTGCTGTTAATTAATCCCCGCTTACGTGGCCCAAAGAATCTCCTTAATTTAGAGCCCATATACTAAATGCTCAAAATGCTTATGAGCCATAAAAAAAGAAGTTAGTACGAAGATACGACAATTGAGATTTAAAATTTTATTGCATAATCTAGGGGTTGTGTTATGTTAGGGTATTCTACGCTTAAAATAGACTTAAATAAACTATTAGTATTTACATATCAATATGATGGTATTTGAACTTGAATCTTTGTTTTTCAGTTCTCCAATATGTAGGCATAATGTATGTATATGTTTTCTCCATTGTTACAGATAGTTATATTTTTTACATACACAAATTATAGAGGAAACATAACAACAATATATTGTTAGATTCCTTTTTAACCATTGCTCACAAAAGTATGTGAATGAATTCCATTTCAAATCCCTGAAATAATATTATTACATATAGCATAAATATAATATTTTTTTTAAACTATGAGGCTAACTAAAAAGTTTTGTCGACTTTGATAATTAAAAAAAATAATTGACTACATGACTCTTAAACAAATATTTCTGTAACCTGTATCACCCGTTTCAGTTGCTCTTTGTGATACATGTGCAGCGTAATCGCAGCTTGTTGGCAACACTGGTGGCCTTATGTGGCTGCTGGCAACTCATTCACACTCTGCTCACACTCTTTCTCTTCCTCTCCCTCTAGCTCTCTCACACTTTCGGCACTCATCATTGATCGTAGGCGAAGTGTTTTCTGCGCTCACGCGTTCGTGGCTTTAGTCTCTCTGTGGTGGGTTGACTTCACAGTGTTGGCAAGTTTCGAGTGGCCGAAAAAACGCTAGCTTTAGCTAGTAGATTTAACAAAGTTTTTTATACGCTATTGCTAATTTTGTTGCAAGAAAAAAGCTAGGTCTCCTAGAACTGGTTGCATGTTGGCCTGGCTCATCACACCGGCCCCAGTTTTCGCTTCGTTGTTAAAGTCATGTCAGCTGTTTGCTTAAGCAAATATTATTACATGATCCACATTGCTAGCCTTTTCAATGAATTATTAGATATTTCAAATTTATGTGGCGTTCTGTGTTTCCCCATCCCACTCTATCTTTCATTCTCTTATTCGTTTTTATCGCGCGTCTATTTGCGTTTCCGCTTTCCGTTATTATTGGTCGTTCTGGGCCGGCTGCCTTACAATTCCTCAATGGCGAAGCCAAAGTCTCGAGCACGAATTCGGGCAGCTCCAAGTGGAGCTCTCGTTGATGTTGTTGCTAGCTTGATGGGGGCGTATTTGCCTAAGAAAAATAAATAAATATAAATTTATTGCAGTGTTGGTTCATTTTTTCCTTCGTCTTCAGAGGGGATAAGCTCAGTATGTGTGTGTGTGTCATTAAACTTAGAGCTAATGCTCGACTGCGATCATATAAACAAATATGCGCGAGCCAGCTTTGAGTTCCCCCCTTTTTTTATGCCAAAGATAAGCAACATAGAAATACGCTGAGAGTCACAAAACAGGAGAGTGAACAAAATTGTCGCAGTCCACATATATGTATGTATGTATGTGCATATGTACATATATATATTTACATATATACATATACGCATATGTACATACATATACTACATATATATACATACATACATATGTACGTATGTAAGTGATCTGAAAGCTTTGATTTTTGTTTCTGCTGCTGTGGCAATTCCCTTGAGCTCAGCTCAGTTCACATAATTCATAATTGCCTGCTCTTTGAAGCCTCCAGCGGTTTTCTTAGAATTTTGTCACGCTTTGGATTTCAAAATTTGTCGATGCTAGCCAACTGTTAACTGGACCCAACATCACCGTATAAAACCCTAGAATATAGAGCATATGCCGTATACCATGTATGTATATATGTATGTACGTATGTATATGAATACACCATAGCATCTTATATGACTGAAATTCCTTGAGGCGTAAGTAAATGGCATTTAACGCTTGATTTGCAGCGTTTAATTTTACCTGCTAGGCCAAAGGTACTTTAGTTTCGCTCTCATGAGCAGACCTCAGCTCTCTGATCCTTGGCCTCCGATCCATTGTTCTCTCACCCGCACAAAGATGTTCCAAAACGAAGAAGAGCCCGGTGGAGTAGAATTCTACTGTTCAAGTAGAGGCGGAAATTTAATATGAAACGAATTTTTTTATTTTCTTGTTATTGAAATATGAGATTTTTAGGCAGTGATCTGCTTTTGTATACCTGATTTTAATTTTATTTCTCAGAGCAAACATAATTATATTGTAATTCAGTTCTTGTGTTTGGGGTACTTGTGAAATTCTATATCATAATTTATATAGTATGTACATTTGTACATATGTACATATACTAAAAAATAAAAGAAAATCAATATCTAAATCATAAATTGCTTGCAGGACGGGAAGGTGTCAACGTTTTGCCTTTTGATACAAACATTGCACTTGTCCCGGCCTATGAGCGGTTTATCTCACAACAAAATCTATTATTTGTAAAAAAATGTATTTATACAATATGTACTTATGTACATATATATGACCATGTTTCATAATTAGTCAAGTCTTAAGTTTAAATATAAAATATATAACCCAGTATGTTAAGTTATATTAATCGTGAAAAATATTTACAATTTAAAAAATTAACTTTTTTTTTTTGTTAAAAACTGAATAAACGATTTTCATAAATTCAATTTTTCGTTCCATTTCAGCTTTAAAAGTTGTGAACCAAATAAGTACAGCTGTGCCTTATTAGCATGGAATATCCGGTGAGTCAAATTACAAATTATTTAATTGACATTTATTTAAGTATTGAAATCTAGGACGCTTCCCAGCTTAGTTGCTTAAATATATATAATATATATATTAAGCCCAAATTATTTAACTAGGGTTTTCATTCAGTTAAAATGAATAACATTTAAAAGAAACGTAAAAACGTATATAAAAAAGAAAAACATTATTTCAACGAAATATTTTATGTGTAATTAAATATGGGTTTTCAAATAACAGCTAATATTCGAATTGTATTGTGCATCACATTTAAATGCAGGGCGCGAAATTGATCAGCTGTTAGTGGTTTTTGGTATTTAGTTGTTGGTATTTTTGCGGGATTTGTTTAATAACGCGCATTTAGTACATTTTTGCGATTGCCGTCGGCGTCGGCGTCGTCGCTTTTAGTGAAATAAAAAAAAATATAATAAAATATAAAAAACAACAACAATCCCAGCAATCGCGCCCGCCCGCCTGTTGTGTGTGCCTTCGTTAATTTTATTGTTGTTGCTTTCGCTGTTGCTGTGTGTTAAATATAAAAACAAATTGAGTTAAAAGGAAAATATATTTCACATACAAATCAAAAGTAAGTTTTACCAGAGAGAGCAACCGAGTATTTGTAAACATGTTAAATACACTCACACATACACCCATGAACACACAGAAATAGTATACACCATCTAAATATTTTTTATTTATAAATTTTTTTTCATATAATTTTTTTTTCTTATTTTTCTTGTTTCATTTTGCTTTTGAGTTTTTTTTTAGCCACTATCTCTAGCGCTAGCGAACAGGGTGTTAAAAACAGTTCTAAACAAATTTTAATATTAAAAAGTAAACAATTTTTTTATTTTAAATTTATATAAAAAAAAAAAAACGAAAACATAGCCGGAATTGAACGTGAAAATGGAGGTTGCCGCATCCCCACTGCTGCTGCATGCGCATATTGCCTCGCTGCCCGTCCATCAGCCCAAGGGCCGGGGCCGTCCACGCGCTTCGTACGCACAGACCGGGGAATTCGATTTGGGTCTGATACGTGAATATCGTTCGCGCCCAGCGCTTTATGATCGATCGAATAAGCGCTTTAAGGATAAAATATATACTGCCCAGCTCTGGATGCAAATTTCTCACAAACTGGGCTATGATGGTAAGTATATTTGCAATAAATCAAATTAATACAATTGTCAATAATTCTGATTGATTTTCTACATAGTTTCGATATTGCGCGATCGCATGATTACGCTACGTAATCGGTATAATATCGAGAAGCGACGCGTGGAAAATAATGCCCTCCCAAACTCTGCTAGCCAATGGCCCTTGTTTGAGAATCTTAGTTTTCTCTCGGACCACATACGTACCAGGCGCTCGTATAAGACGCAATGCAAGTCGCTGGATGGGCAGCCGGATGATGAGGACGATGAGGAACCCTTCGATGTGGACGATGTGAACAGCGAAAGCAATGAACTGCCTAAATGTATAAAACATGAACTGGATGCCGACTATGAGGAGATCGAGGATTATGACTGCGATGGACAGCTGCCTGTGACTACGATGCTCAGGTGAGATCAGCACCGAACTATGACAATTTTATTAATATTTATGTTACATACATACATATGTATATTGCAGTATACCAAACAGCAGCACGCCCATAAATGGCATCAGCAACAGCAGCTGCAATAACAGCAGCAGCAATAGCAACCTACTCAATGACAGAGCAGCGCAGCAGCAATTGTCCAATTTTCGCCAATCGGAGCAGTTGTTGCGTGTGGCCAAGCCAAAGCGTTCGCCGCCAGCGTTGGAAGAGGATGCACCAGCAGCCAAACGACGTTTAGAAGAAAACCATGCAACTGCTGCAGCATCAGCAACTACAGCGGCAGCGGCAGCAGCAGCAGCAGCAGCAGCATCGGCTGCCAAAACGACGACAACAGCTGCATCAACTACATATCCCAAATTTCGAGCCTTCGGCGAATTTGTTTCGCATTCGCTAAATGAGCTGCCTCATTCAATGTCCATGCGACTGATTGAAAAATTTACACGCGAACTAGTCCAAGCATCCATTGCTAACGAGCAATGTGAGCTGAAAAAAAACAAATCTGTGGAAGTCAGCACCACGGACGAAGAAGAAGATTAGAGGCGAGATCTAATGGATATTAAGGCAAACCAAAAGAAATACAAATGTAATTTAAATTAATTTTAAAACTTGACTGTAGGCGATATAATATCCTATATGTACATATACTTAACATATATTTTACATATGTACAACTTGAATAAAACCAGCGATTAACCTTTTTTTAGTATATATTTAGTATACATTTGTATGACTATGATGCAGGTAACGTGGCTATGACGGCAGTTTGTGGCAAATGCCGCAGGCGTCACTTCGTTTACTTGCATTTGATTATTAATGTGTCTATATTTTAATTAAATTACAGCCGCGCAATGGAACGCTGTGATGGCTGGGCAGGCTGACGGACCTGTTTGGTTTATTGATATTGTTATGGGAATGTGTGTAACTGCCACCTTAGCATGAGTGTGTGTGTGTATGTGTTAAGTGCTGTGCAACATTAAAACGTCACCTGATGTAGGTCGTGCCTGGTGCTTATTTGTTGTTATGTGAAAATACAAATTGCACTAGTCCCGGCCTGCAGTGAGTGTCGCAAACAACGTCTGTATGCGTCTCATCTGGGACAACAGTCGCTTCTCTGCTGCCTGTTGCCCTGTAATTATATAATTTAATCAAATTACTTGCATTTGTTACCAAAAAAGAAAAAAAAAAAAGGAAACAAAAAATAAGAAAGAAGAGTGAATAACGAAAACCACAACATTAAATGCTGCATTTTGACAGTGAAATGTGATTATCTGTGCGTGGCCAAAAGAAAGATATTTGCGTATTTAAGTGTTCATCATCATTATTCTTGAAAATCGCTCGCCAGCTTGAAACATTTTTGTGGGCGCACTTAAACTTGACAGCGGTTTGACAGTTGCAAATTACGCCAACTGCAGCGCAGGCAACAGCAATATTGAGTGTCATAGTATTTAGCTTTAGCAACTAAACGGCCTGCGTTGCCAACATCATGTTCTGAACATTATGTTAAGCTCACTGCTATGCATTTAAAAGAAAATTGTTATGCATTAAAAATACACATATATTAATTTTTGAGCTTAAAATTCTCATATATTTTATAAAATTATCTAGCTAAATTTAAAATCCAAAGCAAAAGCATGTTATAGAAATTCATTGTCTATGCCCAGTTCGACTATCGAAACTACAACCACTAACCAAACATGTATGGTTAGTGCTGCAATCAATTTGAAATGCCAAGGCAAAGCTTGCTGCCATGAATTTATTTTGAGACATTTTCAAATCTAATTAAAAAATAATTACAATTGTTTTATTTTGTATATATATTGTATATTTAAATTTAATTGGAGTTTGAATTGTTGTCATTATTTGTTTAATTAATTAGCTAAATTTAAACACTTAAGTAAACGCGCGACCAATATGCATAATCACGTTCGAATTTTCGTATTTTTTTCCTTTCGCATAATCGCTATTTGTATATAGTATTATTAATTACTCGTAAGTTCGAATTAAAATCACTCAAAAAATGTGCTGCTCTTTTTTTAATTGTTGTTGTTGTTTTCATTTGATAATCGGAATTGTAGCTGGAATTAACGACGACACACAGTACACGACATTCATAGCTAATAATGATAATTTGTAATAAAGTCTAATAAGGAGCTGAAAGTTTAGGATTAGATCAACAAATACAACGCCGACAAAGAGATCAAAATGCATAATAACCGTCATTGGCACCGGCCAACGTCACAACTCATACGTGATATTATTCATATGATCGCGAGTCTTACGCGCCTTAAACGGCGCCGCAAAATGCTCATAATCATAGGCGATGTCCGCATTGTAAGAGCTACAGCGACGCAAGCGATGATGTGGTACGAAGGAGCTGCTGTAGGGCGCCTGGTTGCCATGGCCGGCACCAAAACAGCGCATCGCCGCACACAGTAGTGTGCACCAGCGCCAGCTTGGGAAGGCATAAAACTGATGTGATCCATTGCTGTTTTGGCCCTTTTTAGCCAGCAAGGGCTGGCGACTGTGATGCACATATGGATTATAGTTGGAGCGAAAGCTGTTGTCGCTGCTGTTGCCGCTGTCATCGCCGCTACTACTGTCGCTGCGTCGTAGACCCAAACGGAACAGATTGCCGTTGTTGTGCGCTGCATTGGCAAAGTCCTCAAAATCCAAATGTGAATCCTTCTCGAAATCGCGATCAATGGAAACGGCGGGCGTGATGATCATAAATTGACTATATTTACGGTTGTGGCTCGGCGCCGGACGATGTTGACTGTGGCTTTGACTGTTGGTGCCAGCACTACGTTGATTGGAGATGGAGTTCAATAGCGTTTGATTTGTATCAACCGAAGAGTAGCTATTGGTATTCGATATGGGCGACATATCATTGTTGTTATTGCTACTGATACTGCCTCCGCCGTAGCCACTGCTGCTGTTGTTGTTATCATTATTATTACTATAGCTATGATTAACGTTGTTGTTGTGCGTGTTAAAAACTCCAGCCGGTGCCGGCTGCTTGGTGGTCACCATCTGGTGCATTTGCTGCGGCTGATAGTGATGATACTGCAGTTGCAACGACATGGGTAAACGCGGCACTGGCTGTTGATATTTCTGGGCGAGCTTATGCCGCCGCTTGGCAACTGGAGCTAGAGCTAGAGCTGGGGCTGTACCCGAAACTGGAGCATTGTTGGTGACTGTAGCTGTGGCTTTCACTGTGGCTGAGGTCTGTTGCGGTTGCTGTTGCGCTATTGCCAATGCTGGCAATGTTGTTGTGGGCGTCGAGCCAACCGAGGGCATCCATCATCTTGTTTCCTCCACACCGCCATCATCGGGCTTCACAATTTGATAGGTTATCAAGTACTCTGGATAAGACTGCAAAGTAACAGCGGTTAGTGAAACTGATAGCGAAAGAAAACTCATCCAATGCTCACTTGTTCACCACGATAGACAACGTATTCAGCAAAGTGGAGGCCACCTGTCGACGGGCGTCCAACCACCGAATGATGGCCAGGCGGTGCGTGAGCCATCTTCATGGCGCTGTATTGTAAGAAGGATTTGCCCAATGCGACGCGACATAGCAGCAGTTGTCTAAAATAACCCAGAATGCATTTATTTAATTATAGATCCTCAATTGACTCTTGTATACGCATTACCTGGGACACACATAACAGGACTTGTCCTTGTGCGCTGGACAACCGATGCCGCCGCCTATGCCATAGACATATTGATTGCTCTTTGAGCTGTGCTCTGCAAAATAAATGCCCGCCCCAAACATTCCGCCTATGTAGGCGTGTCGCTCATCGAAGCCACGCTGCACAATGGCATTTATGAAGGGGCTGCCATGGAACAGCATGCGCTCGTTCGACTGCAGAAGGTTTTCCTCAGCGATCTCTTGACGCCGATGTGCATAACGTTCCCATAGCTTACGATTCTGCACCTTTTGTACCTACGAATCGAAAAAGGAATGTTGAAATTATTGAAAGCCAACGAGGCATCAGTTGTTACAAGCATACCCTAATTATGTGATAGCGTACGAAATAACCGCCAGCTTGTCCATTATCACGATGCTCGCGTATGGTGGCTTGCATCTCTTCCTCGACGGCGACAAACTCCTTGTCATCCGGCAACAGATCCACCAGCAGTGTGCACAGGTTAACATTATTGCCAATGCCTGTGAAGAGTTTACAGTTGTGCAATAAGAATTTGGTACGAATATTAGCTACTTACCCGTTGTAGCTCGCAGCTGGGCGATGCCCTTGAGAATCTTGTGCCGGAAACCGTAGGCGGATACGCCCACTTGCTTGAGATCATCATGACCCATTTCGGCCAGTATATCCAGCGTAATTTGCTCGCGCTCGAAGAGCTCGATGAGATGATGCAGCTGCTGGCTGCTCAAGAAGCTCGACACATTTGTTATCGACTCCGGATCTGACAAGAGTTCCTCACTGCTCGAGCTCTCCGCGCCATGCGCTTCGGCGCCCTGTGCCGGACTGAGACGTGACGTGCAGCTGTTCAGAGGCAACGGCACTGGCACACTAAGCGTCATGGATGCACCCGAGGGCAGCAAAACTATCTCCGTGGTGGGTGCGAGCAGGGCAGATGCAGATCCCGATGCACTTGCAGTACATGGCAGTACAGCCGATGCGGCTGTAGCTGAGTTGGTACCTGCCGCTGCATCTGGTGCCAGTGAGGTGTTTGCCAGAGATTGCGTAGAAGCATTGAGCGCATGCTGACTGAGCGATGTCGCCATGGCATCCTGCAGCAGACATTTGACATCGTCGGCTGTGGCCAGCTCAATGGGTGTTTGTCCCTCCTGGTTTTTCATATAGGCATCGGCACCATGGGCCAAGAGCAGAGAGCAGAGCTGTGTGCGTCCTTTCTGCGCGGCCTCGTGCAGCGGCGTAAAGCCCCATTTATCCGTGGCATTGACCACCGTTTTGTGCTTGATGAGCAGTGCAGCAATATCCAAATGCCCATAGGAGCTGGCATTGTGTAGGGGTATCAGTCCGCCCTTGTCCTGGGCATTGACATCAGCGCCATGCTCCAGCAGATATTCAGCACACTCGAAATTGTTATAACCCGCGGCCAGATGCAGCGGTGTGGAGTTCCGTCCATTCAAATCCCGGCAATTGATCGTCTCCGAAGTGACGAGACGCTGCACTCTCGCCAAATTCCCTTTCTTGGCTGCATCCAGTAGAGCTGAGGGTCCGCGCAGCAGCTCGGCCACATCGTGATCCGAGTCCTTGACGAGATCAGCAGGCGTGGCGCCGTCACGATTCTTCTTCATAGGATCAGCGCCATGTTTCAGCAGCAGCTTGCATATATCGTATTTGCCCTTAGCGGCTGCCTCATGCAGCGGCGTAAACTTCCACAAATCGGAGACATTGACATTGGCGCCGTGCTTGACGAGCAGCTCGGTGACTTCGTAGTGGCCATACGAGCACGCATTGTGCAACGGAACGAGTCCGCCTTTATCAGCAGCATGGACCTCAGCGCCATGCTCCAGAAGAAATTGCACGACTGGCACCCGATTGAAGCCAGCGGCAAAGTGCAGCGGCGTTGAGTGGCGTCCATCCAGATCTCTGCAGTTGACCGTATGTGGATTGTTCAACACAATCCGCCTAACTGCATCCAGGTCGCCAGCTTTGGCTGCCTCAAGCAGATGGGACTCGCTGTCTGGCGGATTCTTCAACAGCTTCAGCACGCTGTCCGAGGCCAGCTGGGCCGCTGTCAGACCTTCCAGCGACACAATGGTGGTGTCCACAGCATAGGAGAGAAGCAAACGCACGGCCTGCTCATCGCGTGCACAACGATGCAAAGCTGTCTGCCCAAGGCTATCTAGGGCGTTTACTTTGGCGCCCTGCTTCAGCAGCGCCTCCATCGCATCGTAGTGCATCAGCTCAGAGGCCAAATGCAAAGGCGTAAGGAATGCCTTGTTCTTCTCATTGAGCAACGCTCCTTTGCGTGCCAGCAGCTCCACCAGCTGCTTGCGTTTCGCATCCTGACAAACAGCCGCCAGATGTAATGGCGTATCTCCAGTGTACGGATGCACGAAGTTCACGATTTCGGCACAAACGAGTTTCTTCACACGGGACAAATCGCATTTGCGGCATGCATCAAGCAGGCAGTGTCCTTTATATTCAACTGTAACAGAAGAACGATTGAGTTTTTAAAAGGAAATATAATGGAAAATAATATGAAAGTAAATAAATCGTAAACTTTAAATTAACTGAAAATATGATCTTTAAAGTTGTAACAGAAATAGGTTATATAAGTACAAATAAACAGAATTTAAATAAATATTTAGCATTTTAAAAATGGTATACAATATAAAATTCAGTTTATTCTCTAAATGAATCGAAGACTTTTAGCAAACAATTTAGGTAATTTATTTTGAGTTAAATTTTTGTTTTTTTTTTTTTTAGAGTTTTGCCAAATATAGACGAAATTTCAAGCTAATTAATAGGTGCTAAAATATATTATATATAATATATATATAAAACATAGCCTAATAGCAAAATAAAATCACATTCTATAGCTCTTTTCAGCACTTACAGGCAATGCGATCGCGTAGCTCCCGCGTCGGGGCCGCATCAATTGCAGATTTGTTGTGGCAGTTGAGAAGCGTTGGATCAGCTCCACGACTGAGCAGCAGACTGCATACCTCCACTCGGCTCTTGGAGGCGGCCTCGTGCAGCGGTGTGAATGCCCACAGATCGTTGGCATTTACATTGGCGCCGGCCTGAATGAGCAGCTTGGTCACATCGAAGTGGCCGTAGGAGCAGGCATTGTGCAGTGGCACCAGACCGCCCTTATCCTTGGCATGCACATCGGCACCATTCGCCAGAAGTATTTCGACAATGCCAATGCGATTATAGCCAGCAGCCAGATGCAGCGGTGTAGAGCGACGGCCATCGCTCGCATGACAATTGACATTGAGGGGTGTGAGCAGCGCGAGCAAACGATCCTCAGCACCAGAGCGTGCCGCCTCGAGTAGTTCGTCCTTGCGATATTCGCCCGTTAGCACTGGCCGCGTGGCATCATCGGCCAGCTCCAGTGGCGTCTTTTGCTCTGAATTGCGTATGGTATGATTGGCCCCATGCTGCAACAATGCCAAGCACACATCCACCTTGCCCTTGCTGGCTGCCTCGTGTAGTGGTGTATAGTTCCAGTTGTCGGTGGTGTTCGGGCTGGCGCCAGCCTTCAGCAGCAGCCGCACCACCTCCGCATGACCGAAGGAGCAGCAATTGTGGAGCGGATGCAGGCCACCCTCATCACAGGCTTGTATGGAAGCACCGCTGCTCAGCAGAAACTCAACCACCTCGCGTCGGCCATAACCTGCAACAGAAGCAACAGAAGAAGAAGAGAAGGAACAGTTAGTGCATTACATTAGATCCAATGCTAAACATGAGTTGGCAGAAAGCCCTAAAAGTGGCTTCCATGGTTAACTAACTGTCAGTTGCTTTGTCTCTGCATTCGCTGGAGGGTTGAGACCTTCGCGACTAACAGATTTCCAACAGTTTCCACCCCCACCGCGACATTCTCTTTGAGCTGAACGTGGCGCGCAACCTTGGTGCCGTCATAAATCTTAGTCTAGCTTATTGTTTGGATAACAAAACGACAAAAAGAGAATTCAGCGCAAAGCTAAAGAAAGCTGTCAACCCATTAGACCACCTTGCGACACATCTGTATATAAAAATGTTATCTTTGATCTAGCCAAGAGCCCAACACAGTGCAAAGGTAGAGGTTAGCTTAAACAGCTAAGAAAGCTGAAGCTACAATAAATATAATAAATTATAATGTGTTTTTTAAAGAATTAGGAAACATGATTCGTATATATTTTCGATCATTTAAGAAATATGTCATATATAAGGCGTTATAGTTTCAGTTCCTATTTAACATATCAGAGACGTTCACTATTAAGATTGGCCACAATTTGAACTTTCAATAAAATTCTTGATATATTATTTTTTTATTTTTATTTACAAAATTGTTAGATTTTTCCAATCTTATCTTTAATCTATTCACCCTATAATACGTGTGTCTGATATATTAGTCACCAACCCAAGAAGATAGTTTAAAAATACGTTTGTCGTATAAAGATAAGATTTGTACATAATATAAAATAAATAAATATTTTGTATATCACATATAAAAGTAAGATCGAAAAGCTTATACATCGAAATATTTTACAATAGTTTAACTGTTGAGCCTGAGGAAGGAATGCTAAATATAGATAGATAGAGGCTCTGTTATGGTTGCAGCATTATGGTGCCACACTGTTATTGTTAAACGTGATTAATGAATTTATATAGTTATATTGTTAATGCAATTTCAATTTCGACAAGCAGGAAGACAAAACACACTGGAATTAAACTAGTAATTAATGTATAACAAATTATTGCTAAGAGAGCTTTAAGAAGCGTAACGAAAACTGACTTTATAAGGCAAGTCTTCCCTGAAGACTTTTTGCGAAACTCTTTGTTAGCCATTCACTTTATATTATTTTGGTCAAAACAATTACGAATGTTATGCGAAAAATTAATAGAATGGAAAATATTATTAGGTGTATGTGAGTTGGGCAATTCAATGTGCAACAGCTGGCTGCTATTGTTATATATATTATTGTTATTGTTATTATTATTATTATTATTATAATTGTTATGTCTATTGTGTTTGAACTGTTTTAAGTCATAAAGCAAACTCCTTGAGCGCAAAAAGCTTGACTAGGTTTATCATTAAAATAAACCCCCCAAAAAAAAAGTGTGAAGGCCAATGCAACAATCGCTACTTGACTAATAAAAAGCAAATGTTATAAGTCTAGCAAGTTTGTAGATGTGGCTAAGAAGGTCTTGTTTAACTTGACTTTCTGAGACGTTAGCTACGAATACGTGTCAGCAATAATTATCGAGTTTCTTATCGTCTTTGCAAACAAGAAAGCCGTGCAAATAAAGAATATCATAGATAACAGTGAATCGGATATATAATTAAATTAATGAAATTCTTGGCTGAGTGAAGGTGTGCTTCGATCTTTATACAAAAACGTGTTACAATTTGCAACAGGTGTGGGGCGGGGCAGGGCGGTCTGTGGAGGGGCGGAGCGAGGCGTAGCAACTGTTGCTAGTTTGCTCAGACTTTAAGCATTGCCAGCAACAAGGTGAAAACTCTGTCAATAGCAGCTCTGGTAGATCTCACTTTTTTTGTCTGTCTTCAGAACGTGACAAAAGACATTACAACAACAATGACAACAACTAATAAAAATTGGTTGGAAAACCAGTTTAGAGACACAGTCAAAACAATAAACAGTTAAACGTAAAATAAAAAACAAGACAAAAGAAAAAAAAATAAGTATGAATCATAGACAACAAAAAACAGAATAAGTTGTGAGCCGACATTTCAGATACTCTAGAAAATAAATGAATAAATTAAGGGTTATATGTTTAATAAATTAATGTAATATCTAATTTCCGGGTTTTCAGATCATTCACAGTTTCCTATATAAATATATTTATCAAGATTATCAGACGCAAACAAATATTTGTATACATAAACAAATTAGAAAACATTGATCAATTTTTAAAGTTTACAGAAATTAAAGTAAAGTAATTACATATATATTTATTAAATTAATATATTATTTTTGGCATAATTTACATATATACAATTTATATGCGAAATCAGATAGAAATTGTCATATAAATTAAATAAAACTAGATCATTTTAAATTCAACTTTTTGTGAACTTTTCAAAAATATTGAATTATTAAAAAACAAAATATTTTTTTTGAATATAAAACCAAAATATAAAACGATTTATATTTAAATAGCTTAAATAGATTACCAACGCCATATCTAATTCGAAATAGCCATTGACAGGGTATTCAACAAAAAAAACCACAGCAAAAAAAATTGATATGCAAAGGGCGTGAAACGCACAAGTACCGCTCCCCCACCTACAGCTACCGTCAATGCCCCGTTCCATAAGCGACAAAAGGTATTTTTTAATTAGTTAAGGAGTTGGGCCGGCGGTTGAACTGCGTGCGCTTGGGCGTGACAGGCGAGCTAACAGAGCAAAAAGTGAAATTCATAGTTAAAGTTGAATGCGGTTTGAGCCACTCAAAGTTTTAAAAGTAGTGCGTAGGCAAGGCCAACAGAAAGACAGATGCAAAACGACGTCAGCAGGATGCTGACCAGGCGCAAAGTAGGAAATCATGTTAGCTGGGCCAAATGCCAAATGCAACACATAGTCAATGCTGGGCGGTCGTCGAGAGTTCCGGAAACGAAACGAAACTAACCAAAAAAGTAGGTCAACTCTGCGAGCCGAGCGTGCGCAGGGTTAGCAGATAACTGTAGGCAAAGGGGAAATTTTATACGAGCGGGGGTGTATGGGTGTCCGGGCGGTGAACCGACTTTTAGCCAGGCAACAATGACGTTCGTCGCAGCAACCAAAACTAGATCAAGGCCAGAATCGCAGCAGTAGCGAGTGCATACATATGTGTGAATCAATAGGGGTGAGGGTGGAGATGGGGGCTGACGCTGCCATAAATAAGCCTAAGCCCAATTTAAAATAGACAACAAGCTCATATTCAACCTAGAAAGACATCTTGAAATGACTACGGCTCCTGAAAGCTGTTACATGAAACAAGATTTTTCCAGATTTTACGAAAAAAAAGTACAATTGGGAATCTGTAAGACAGCTAGTACGTCAACCTTTGGGTGTGTGCTGGGGTCAACAAAGGATTTGCGTTACTCACCCGCTGCAAAATGCAATGGCGTTGATTTACGTCCAGCTGTGTCGCGTGCATTAACCGTTTGTGGCGTTATCAGCTTCTTTACTTTGGCTATTTCACCTGTTTTACAGGCCTCGAAAAGCTCACGCAACGGATCGTTGGCCATGACCGTATCGAGATTAACATTTAATATAGCTCGACTGCGACTGGTCATTGTGATAAGTGTTGTTGTAGTTGTTGTTGGTGATGTTGCTGTTGTTAACTGGGCTCGCGCTGCTCCACTTCTTAACTTGTGTTTTGTTTACACGCAGAGTAACTGAACAGCAGCTGTGGCCGCTGCGCCCCGAAATTCAAACGCGTTATACTTAGTATCTACGTTTGCACCCAAAAACAGATGCTATATCTGGTTGGCCTAACTCGAGTTCATGTTTGTGCAGCTGTGTAACATTCACTGGCCATTTTTTGCTGCTGCTCCACACTAGCACACACACACACACAAATACACAGACGAACACAACGAAACGGTGGTAGGCGATGTGGAAACACTTGGCTCCAAAGGGAGCAACAATTGTTGTCGTTGTTCCCGTACGCAGAACTTTATTGAATATTTTTGTGTTCCTTGTGGTACACACTAAATCAATATAAATTGTATGAACACTATTCCCTTTTACAAGTGCTGCGCTGCTACTGCGCTAGTTGCAATTGTTTTCGTTCAACTTGCAAAGTGAATTGTTGATAGTCTATCGATATGCAGTAGCCAATCTATTTGTTATCGATGAGTAATTTGATATATATATATGTATATCAAAAATATATGTATACACTGGTAACGCTGTGCAAATTCTTTTCGTTATGCGATATATCGATTAGTAATTACTTCTTAACTTATTATTGATAGAAGCATAGCAATATAACATTAATAGGTGTTTAATTAAAAAGACTTTCAAATTTTTTTGATTGTACATGCTTAGATAATTATCTTCTTCAATTGGATTATGCGCCAACCCAATAAATATATGTGGTATATTCAGGACAGTTGTCAGCCCTGGTTTGATTGTCAGTGCGTCCCTACTACGGGTATCGAGTACAAGTGCATGCCAACAACAATGCGCGCATTGTGCATTTGTTTTTCGCTTTAAAAAATATATAAATTAAACAAATCGTGCGTGTACAATATGTAAAAAGTGACTATAAGGTGCACATGAAACTGAAAAATAATGTGTGCTAGGAAACCGTAGTATAAATAAGCGAAAAATAAATAAAAAGTGATTCAGAACACACACACACACACACACAAAGCAAAGCATATACTAGCACACCCGTACATACACCTGCAACCCGCAACACCCGCTCACGCTGTAACCAGAAATAAGTGCAAGTGAAGCAGCAACGACTGCCACAAACAGACAACAGAAGCAATTGGGGAAAAATAGCTGCAGCAAAGCAGAAAGAAAGGGAACAAACGTGACAACGAGAAGCAAAAGTGGAAGTGCAGCTCCAACCCCAATTTGGTACTACTGCAGCAGCAGCAGCAACACCAACAACAACATACACATTCTATCCATGGCGATGCTCTATCAACAATAAAACAAAAACAGCAACAACAAGGAACACGCTTCGTTGCGCTCGCGACAGCATTTCAAGCTTCGTCGGCGCTGCGCTGCGTTTGGAAATAATTAGACTCAACTTTAGTAGTAATTTTCTGGCAGCAGCAGCAGCAACAGCAGCAGCAAAAACAAAACAAAAACAAAATCGAAATCCAAAGTTCATTAATTTGATACATCCAAGATGGAGCTGAAAGTTTGGGTTGAGGGCATACAGCGAATTGTTTGTGGTGTAACGGTAAACACGACCTGCCAGGTGCGTATTAAACATATTGATTTTAATACCAGTGCAAAAGAGCTATATAATTGGGTCAATCAATATGAAACGAGCTAATTCTTATAAACTTGTTATACTCTAAAAATATAGCTTTTCCGACTGTTTTGTCTGCTCAATAAGTTATTGTTTATTAATAAATATTTACAAATTTTTAATTAGTGAATAAGGCTATTACATATTAGATAATAGTGTTTTCTCGTATTTAATATATAATATATATATTTATATTCCATACGATTCCTTGCAGGATGTCGTCTTTGCCTTGGCCCATGCCACAGGCAAAGTGGGTCGCTTTACGCTAATCGAACGCTGGCGTAATAATGAGCGACATCTCGCGCCCAATGAGAATCCGATGAAGCTGCTGCTTAAATGGGGCGAGTATGCAAATGATGTGCAATTTATATTGCAGCGATCCGAGAACAAGCAGCAGCCCACACCACACCAGCAACAGCAACAACATCAGCCTAATAACAACTATGCAGTCATGACTACTAAAAAGCCGCTCGGCCCCAGCAATAACAACAACAATAGTATTGAGAGCAAATTGCCGCCGCCGCCCACATTGCAAAAACAAAAGTCGAGCGTCGAGCTGGGCTATCGAACAAAAGAGCTGAAAAAAAGTTTTGGGTGCGTAGCAATAAAAGGTTAAAGCGAGCATAATAAGAGATAACTGTTTGTAAGAAAATGTGTGAAACTTTGTGAAACTTTGAAATGTATCGACATAGTCGATCGGCACTAACAGCTGTATAGCAGCTATATAGCCGCTCTGGCTGTTTCATATCATGTAATTTGTATTATAGAAATGTATCTATTGCTAACTATTGATTGCTTTAGAATAGCACTCATTACTCATTTAGAAATTTAGCAATTATACAGTTTAGATTTAGTAATCTCAGCTATTACAAACTAGTTTTGCTCGCACTTTTAATAGCTCTCAAATACAGTATTAAAGAGTATTTTATTTTTACAGCGGCTATGATGCCAAACAATTCGACAACATTGGCATAGTTAAAGGCATACCACAGCAGCAGTATCAGCAGCAGCAGCCACTTACGCAGCAACAGCAACAACAGTTGTCGCAATCAAACAAAGCGGCACCATTACTGCCCAAGCATGAGAAATCTCTCTCAAATCCATTAGACATGAGCAGCAGTAGCAGCAGCAATGCGAACGCATCAAATGATTATACCGATTTCTACAACAATAATAACAACAATAATATCAGTGGCAACAACAACAATAATCAACACATTTACAGTCAGCTGAGTAAATCCAGCAATGAACTGCGACGCGCTAGTCCGAATGAATATATCAACAATAACAACAACAATAATAATAATAACAATAGCAGCAATGAGAATCTATGCGACATTTATGTCAATAGCAACATTAACAGCAACAATAATAATAACAACTCACCGGAACTTTACAAGCAAACGCCCACAATTTCATCAAATGGTGCTCTGGTGCCTCCGCCTTATCGTGATCCTCCGCCACCTCGCAACAGTCCCATGTGCCAGATGCCACGCTTGCCGCCCAGCAGTTGCGCTGCTGAGACCATATCCAATGCATCCTCTACAACAAATCCATTCCTCAGCGACTACGAGGCGCATAATAATAACAACAACAATAATAATAATATTAATAATAATAACAATGCTGGCAATCAGTGCATGGATGAGGGTGAGAGCATGTTTCAGGCCACGCAATATAATGATCTGTTGCAGTTAATCAAGTTCCAGCGCGAGAAAATTACCGCACAGCAATTGGAGCTGCAGAAGGTTCTACACAATATAACTAATATAAGCATATTTTACTAAATTATGTTTTTAATTACAGTTTGATACGGAAATCGTTTTTCTGGAGAGTAGAGAGCGTGATCATGCAATTGAATTAGAAGTCATATCACGAGAAATATCTAAGGCGGATCAAATATTTCGACAAGGCAGCGAACAGTTGCAAACACTACAGTATGTCGAGGAAGAGAACGAATTGGTAAAACAGCAAGAGAAGACACTAAAGTCAGAAATCGCATTGCTTCGCTCCAAACTGGCTAATTGTGAGACCGAACTGCTGCAGTGCAAAAACAAAATGCGTTTGCTTATGGACGACATTGAGCTAGAGCAGCAACAGCAGAACAGCAGGTAAGCATATTACATAAATCATATTACGAATCAATAACAAATTTATATTTCATATAGACAAACTGTGGAACGTGACTTCCTTATGGAGATGGAACGCATACAAAGTGATATTGACCAGGCACTGCACAACACAGACACATCGAATAAAACGGCTGATAATCTTAAAAAGGAGCTGCTCATGATTGAGCATGCCATTGCCGACAAGAAGCGACAGGTAGAGCAGCTTGTCAACGAAATGAAGGAAGTGAATCTACAAAGCCTGACCGTAACCACCACCGAGGAGATCAAGCACCTACTTGAAGGACCTAACAAACAGGGCAGTAGTCGTCGCATTATAGGCTCACCACGACAGTTGGAGACAGCAGTGCCCACCAGCAAGAACCCTCACGGCGTTTGGGTCTAAGAGACAGCAGAACATTTGAATGCAACGAAATAATTTTTACACTCAAGTAACTTGGGGGAACAAAAGATGAGGAGGTGATTTACATATCTAGTATGCATAGAGCGCAAACTCTAAATATTTATATTTACATATTGTGATATCACAATATTTGCAAGACACAAATTTACAACGATAAAGTGCATATTTTCTCTTCTTAAAAAAAAAAAAAAATAATGAAAATACCTTATGGATCTCTGCAAGCAATGTTAATTGTTACAAATTTTTAGACACAACCCACACAATAATAGTTTATTAGTGCACAAACAAATTTCGCAAAATTTTTATAATGTTTGTTCAGCAAGTTGAATTTCAAAATAATCACACCACAAATTATGTTTGTAATTTATATGTACTAATTCTTTTGTGCTATAACTTATAATTCGATTAACTTTAAACCTTGAAATATGCCTAATTAATAGAACATATTTTGTTGCTAGTCTATTAAATGTATTTCAATCATTCATCATGCGCCATTAGGAATCGGAAATTGTTGCAATAATTGTTTCTAAATGAAAATTGTAAAACTCCCCTTGATTTAACAATTAAGTTGAGCAATTAGTGATTAATACCCATTCCATTTTAAATAGAAATGAATTTCAAATTATTATTAAATAAGTACTTAGCGCAGCTTTAGCAAAGGAATAAATTAGCAATTGCTTTGTTGTCAACTGCTTCCGCGTGAAAAGTGTTTAGAAAACGCTTAACTATAGTCGAAAATTGCAAAATGTGTTAAACAATTAGTACTTAAAGCAGATTTGTAGCTTTTTTGGAAAATGCATTCCAATTTTATATAATTATAGAAACATTCAATAATGAGCATTTTTTGCTTGGGGCTATGTCACAGCAATATACATACTATATGTTTATAATATATAAGTATATAACTATTAATTAAACTAAAGACACAACTTTTTAGAACAAATTCTAATTGCATTATAACTTTTAGCTAATAAATACAACATTTTTTATCATTTTATTTGTTTTCTCTTCAAAAACTAAAAAACAAAACAAAACATTCCTAATTTATTTTTAATATAAGATAAGAGGAAGGAAGAGGTAGCTGTCAGATATTAAAGGGTAAGTAAATGTCTTCTATTATTAAATGTAGTTATGAACCATGAGATGAAGCATGCTGCTGCCAGATATTGGACTAATGGCCAACTCCTGCCACAAATTGGTTGCCACAATACGAATGTGCCGCGACGGTCAGCATAGACCGAACAGGACACGAAGCAAGGACTTCGCTGCAGCAGCAACAGTAGCAGCAGCGACAGCAAAACAAAATCAGCAACAATTGCTGTTGTCTGTTTCAGTTGCCCGCTGTGCACGGACTTGTTTAGTTCTGTCTTATATTTGTCTTGTCCCCTTGTAAGTTGACACGCGTCAACAAACCGAGCGCGCGTTTCCCGAGCGTTTAAAAACGCGCCGACAGCTTGCAGTGCGTGTTTTGCCGCACAATTGAATTGTCGCGCGGCAGGATTCCTCGCTTTTACTTTTTTTCCGACGTCTATCGCATTGACACCATCTTGAAATGTGCGTTTTGACTTGGTCAAGAGCATTAAGTGGCCACAGGCAAAAAAATAAAATAAAAATATAATAAAATATAAACGTAGAATATAGAAGAAAAGCTTAGAATATATGTATAATAAGCTAAAGAAAAGTAAAACGAAGGCCAGACACACAAACAGACACATTCAAATAAAGAAAAATCTTACGTTTTTACGACATTTTCCACACCAAATGCTGTTCAATTGTGATGATTGAGATAATGAGGCAACATTTTGGCATACATTCGGGCCGAATGTCGACCTTTTGCGGAAATTATGATCTGTCTATATAGAGCGCTCTGGCTTGATAAAGCGGCAAATATTTATTTACTTATTTTCGTATTATTTTTACTTAAATTTTATATTAATGAATCTTGTGAAGTTTTATAATTTATTCAACTACTTTTCTGAAACTCAGCTATATCTGTTTTCACTTTATATTTAAATTTAGCTGATATGCGCGAAATGTTTTTTATGTTCATGACAAGTCTCAATCTGCTTGGTAAAGCCATTAATTTTGTTTCTTTTCTTACGAGTTTTTTCTAAATTGTAAACATTTTAACTGCCTGTTGACATATTTTTATTTGACTATATATGTTCTTCTTAATGCTTAACAGTATTTCCCTCTCTCCCATACTGGTTTCACTTTTCTTTTCCTTTTCCTTTTCCTTTTTTTTTTTTTTTTGCAAGCGCAGGCATTTTAAGTTGATATAAGATGTAGACACATCGTATCTCGCAGCTTAACAAATATGTATTTATCTTTATCATTTTCAAACAGCTTTGCAGCTTTTCATTTCAAGTAAAAAAAAATATAATAACTCAATGGGATTAGGTTCAAAGATATGTAAAACAGTAAAAAAGACGGGACCCTGTCAAATATTTAATATATAATTCCTTGAAGTGTAAAATATTGAAGATCCTATATAACATTTACAGGCAACTTTAATGTAAATTTAAATTAGTTCAATGAAGTGTATAAAACTGCAGTAAAAACCGCGTGAGTCCACAGAGGGGAGGCCATGGCCAACCCACTTAGAATCGTACAAAATATGAACTCCGTCCAGGCTCTGCCAAAACAATGCCAGCCAAATAATTAACTAGCAAAAAAATATATAATAAAAGAAAAGCCCACCGCTAAGCTTAACATATAATAAAAGTCTTCAAAATGGTTTATGGACGGAGCATAGTAGCTGGCATTTGCTTTATAACAATTGTTCTGCTGGTTTCGGGTCTAGTCTTCTATCTAAGCTTGGGTAAGTAGAGAATGTATGCCAAATATCAAACGAAAGGATAGTCGAGGATACAAGGATATATGAGGAAAAGTCAATTGAAAACGAATGAATAGAAAAAGAAAAATATCTGGAATAAATAATTAAATTAGGGCTGAACCGATTGAAGCCAAATTGATTTAAATATCATTCAATAATAATTGAGATCAAATTGGTACATATATTTGATATAGTTTTTACTGAATACCAAACTTAATTTATATAGCTTTAATTTCTCACACGAATAATTTTTTTTTTTTTTTTTTTTTTTTCGTTGCAAAAATGTTCGGAGTTTCTGCGAAAGTTTCTTCCCTGGCTTAACATTTTAGACTTTAGTGTGCTCTCGTCAAATTTTTATTATTTTCTAATTTAAATCAATGAAAAAATAAAACAACAAAAACTATAAAAAGTTTAAATTGGAATGATTTTTGACCAAAACTTTATAAACTATCTATTGATTTGTATTCCATTTCAACATAAACCTAAATCAAATGACAAAAATGTGGCTCAACTCTCACATATCGCAGATAAATTGAAGCGCTCTAAAGTATTCGAAAGTAATTTGTGAACTTAAAGGGCATGCAGAGAATGAAAATCGTTCCATAAAAAACGAAGCAAATATAAACTTTGCCAGTGAGCAAAAACAATTTTCGCATTTATTTCACAATGTCTACTGATGCTGCTGCTTGTTTCTGGGCTGTATTTTGTTTTATGCGAATAAAGATTTTCACAATTTTCACATTTTCACAATTTTTGCATCGTGTTGGCAGATTTTCGCATGCCAAGAGCCAATTTGCCTATTGATTTGCCATAGCCAGAGCCGAAATATTTGATGAATGTCATATTTTGGCTTAACGTGGCGTCTGTGTATTTTTATTAAGGACCATCATCAGGGATATAAGAATTATTATATTAAATCAGGAGATCCCTGTGACTGGGCGCTGCGACTTAAACCCGAGTCAGACAAATAGCCAAATGCCGCCTAGATTTGTATTTATGTGCTTTGGCTGCTGGCACAAAGTGAAAATGAAATGAAAAGTGTTTGCAACTAATGCATAGCGCGTGCCTAGCAAACACCCATACACAGACACACATAGGATCAGGTTCAAGGATATGACAGCTGTTATGCTTAACAAAATCTATCCACAGTGACCCAATCTGATTTGATTGTCGTGCAAAAAGTTGTCATTAATTAAATATAGGTATAATCATTGATTGCAGAGGTTTGACAGAAAAGAGGACAACAGGAATAAAAAGCTATGCATGGAGAAGTATACCAACTATAGCAGTTTATTGAAAGCCAAATGAATTAATGAATCTATTTCTGTATCATCTATATTTAAGGAAAGTAGAGAAAAGAAACGCATGATTGAAACAATTTTAATAAAGTCATAGCTTATATAAATACAGCGACTTAGCTCTGTTTTATTATTTATATATTTTTAGTTTAATTCGCAGTAATTTTGATAACTTTAAAATTCAAAAACATTCTCTATACAAAAATTTAGTTTTTCTATTTCATTATTTACATAATGTAAGATGAAGTTAACATAAAGGTAAACAATTTATGTGTCATCACTTCTTTGGCAGCTTCATAGCAAAAAGACTTTGCCGTAAGCACTTATCCATATCTATCCATAAGGATAGCACAAAACGAATAAAAGCCATGAAAACACAAAAAAATTCAAATGTAAATTGTTAAAATTATGTTTTTCCAAAAGCAGAATAAAATTGAGTAAAGTTGAAGTTTTGTCATTTCTATTGCCATTTAAATTTATATCACCATCAGTTTGCATTCAAAATTCGCAATATACAAAACAATTTTCAATTACAATTCCTAAATATTATTAAGGAGCATAATTCAGCACAATTAAATTTTGTTGCCTGGAACAAAAGTCCAATAGGTGCTGAACGAGCTCATCAAATTGTTGATGACTCCTGCGAATTATTCACTTAACAGCATAAATTTGTTAAAGTACCGCAGAAATTGGCAATTCGAATGACAAATAACTGTAAAGTGTTTTATAAAGAAAGCCAAAGCATCTGTACAAATGCTAATTAATACACTAACATGAGCATTGCTCGTATGTGAAATGCTAATGCAGGCGAGCAGACAGCAAAATAAGTAGAAGTAAAAGTAATCAAAAGTTTTCTGCACATTTATTTTAATTGATTTGCTGTTTTATGTGACTTTTGTGAACTCCTAAAGAAGACGAAGAGCGCTGCTAGACAAAACAAGTTCCGTGTCCAATTGTGAGATTACTCATATGCGAGGGCCGTTGTATGGCCAGCGTGACGTATGAGTAATACAGAAAAATATGAAGCGCTTTACAAATAGAATGCTAGAGTCAATATGTTTCGATTCAGGTCAATCTATTTTTCCAATGCTGCGTTGGGCGTTATTAATTATTTTTCTCCTTTCTTTCATTTCATCAAGGACCTTGCCCCAAGGGCAGCTTTGCATGCAACAATGGCATACAGTGCGTGCCGCAGCGTCAGATGTGCGACACGCATCTTGACTGTACGGATGGCAGCGATGAGCATCCGGTCGAGTGTGGCAATCTATACGGCAGCAAGGAGCTGGCCGATAAGATTGTACGTAACGCTATTGAAAAGAAGAAGCAGCTGCAGCAACAGCAACAGCAACAAATACAACAACAACAGCGCCTATCCATGGCTGGCTCAAACTCCAGCGCCTGGGATTTGTCATCGCTGGCGGGCAGCAGAAATCAAAGCCCTGTCATGCGCTGCGGTACGTATTTGACTGAATTGAACAAAATCCGCTTAAAGTTCATTCAGCCAAAAATGAAAATCTATAATAAATATAATCTTATTACGCTTCAGTGAATTAAAGAGCTACAATGAGCATTATCATATATTTATTGATTTTTTTATTGATATATATTTTTGACTTTTTCTGTAATTTAAAGGCAAATTACAATTTTTTTTTTACATTTTTTGCACTGACTAATTTTTTATTTAACTTTTTATTATTATTATTATTAAAAATTTATAAATTTTGGTTGCATATTTTAATTAAATACAAACTGAAATATTTAAATAATGAATTTCTTTTTTTAAACCATCATTTTGTGTTCTAGAATAACTTTATCAATTCAGTCATCAAACAGTCTAAATGAATAATATATTGAATGAGAAACACTGTTGAATATATTTGTTGTTGCCACATAATTTTTACTTTATTTTAATATTAGTTTTTTTTTTTTTATTATTTTCTCATTGTTTTGAATATTATTTAAAATTTTCATTTATTATTATATTTGTTTATTATTTTATTTATTAATTTTGCATACATTTAAATGCTTTGCAATTGGTTTCTCATAACTGCATTCATCTGCGTTCCTATAGCTATTACAACATATCCACGTGTCTGCCAATGCCGCGGTGACACGATGCTTTACTGCGGCAAGATCGCCAAGCTGCGTCGCTTTCCGCGCATCAGCGATGAGGTGACAAATCTGTTCATCATACGCAACAATTTGACACTGAAAGAAAATCTGTTTGCCAACTTAACGAGTCTACAGAAACTGTAAGTGTGATCTCGGTCATCGGATCTTTGTGTTTACTATATACAGGTGATATCTATCTGCAGTACACTCAAGTACAACAACATATCACGTCTGCCAGCGGGCAGTTTCAGCGGTCTGCAGCATCTGGAACGCCTCGAGGTGTGCCATAATAATTTTAGCCAATTGCCAAATGACATATTCAAGGATTTGCCGGCGCTGCAGTGGCTCTTCCTGGTTAACAATCAAATACGATATTTTCCCATGGACCAGCTGGCTGCCATGCACAAGCTGGAGTGGCTCGTCTTGAGCCACAATCGGCTGACCCTGCGGAACGAGCAGCTGACCAAAAGTCCCAAACTCGTCGAAATGTAAGTAAAAAGTTGGAACTGGGACTGGGAATAGAGCTGCGACTGAATGTCGTAGCTATTTGTTAGATTAAAAAAAAAGAGCAAGGAATTGGGTACGCTGCCCAGTGCCACGCCCACACGATTTTATGGTTTCATACACTCGCGTTCAGTTGATGTATTCAAGCGTGAAATGCTTTACAGTGTCTGCGTCACAGTCTGTGGCAGAACTTTTTGGCTGAGGCGATGGCGGAGCCTGGGGGCCATCAAGTGCAGTTGGGCATGTGTTGGGCTCCTCCATAGAGTGTATTTGGCAATGGGTGTAACAGTTATATGCCATTACGATGTGCCATGGATGGCCATAATAACAATTTGCACTGAGCCAAACATTTAAAGCTGTCATAGAACAAGTTTGCGAACTTTATAAAGAAATTGAAGCTGAAGCGTCAAGCAAACATTTGTATTGTGTTTATCAATACGTGCGCTAATAGCTAACATAAATTCTTTGCATCGCTTTACAAAGCTTTTAAACACCAGAAAACAAGCTCAATTTATAGCGTTAGTCAAAAAACCAGGATTAGCTAACTAAAGCGCTTTCCATATATCATTTGGCCAGAAAAGCGTAAAAAGATACAAACAGACCTTGGCTTAGATACAGCTGCGAACAGTTAAATACCCCCACATGACATAAATAGTTAGTGGCGTTGCTCTTGAGTCAAATTTTAAATAAATAAAAACGTTTGTTTACCGGGAGAGGCAAAAGGGGTTTGAGTAACGAATCAGCCTGAAGCGCATTTGATTTAAGATATATTTATTATCTGAATATCAGATTTAGATAAAAAAAATATACAAAAATAAAATAAATAAATATAAAAAATATATATAATTAAGAAACTTGAACACTATTTATTTTTTTTTTATAATAAAATTAATATAATGAAGCCACTTCAAGTTATACCCACTTACCTGCCTACTTAGTAATAAAGAATTGAGCTTTAGCAGTGCTAAGTTAGCACATACAATATGCCCAAAATAAATAACAAGTTACAGTTTGGTAGATAAATTTGATTTTTAAACTACATAACTTAAAAAAGAGTGATTCTTTTTTATTCTTTCTTTCTTAAATTCTTTTTATCATTTATTTTAATTGCTGTTGTATTTGATTTTCTTGCAGCTTCTTGGATAACAATCGCATCGAGTACATTGGCGCGCAAACGTTTGCGCAATTGGATAATTTAAAACTGCTGTAAGTGAAAGGGAATACCCCAATGCGCTTTTGCGTGAAGGACGCACACTTTAAGGCGGCCCTCATTACATTGTTGGTTTGATTTGGTTCCCTTTTTTTAATGTTTTAAATGTTGCTTGCCCTGAACTCTTCGCATAAAGTGTCGAAAACTCTATTGAAATATGTTGTACTTAGGTTTTATGGTGCGTATGCGTAATTTTTACTCTTGACTGCATTTTGCTTTCATTTCGTTTTCGGCAGCGCTATCATCGGCGCTACAACAAGATTTATATGGGTTACATTTGCCTGGCAAGGCCTAGAAACCACACTCGCACCCACTCCTATCCAAATCTCGATTCCCCATTCCTTAATTCCTCATTCACAATTCCCCATTCCTAGGCTAACAGTCGCCAGAATTGAATCACCAGAGACATTCCAACAAATTACGCATACGCATAGTTGGCGCAGTTGATATTGGGAATATGTTATTGAATTCGACACCTCAGACGCTTAAATTGATGCGCCAATAAGCATAAATTTCACTTTCAATTGTTTGCACAGAGCATATGCGTTAGAGCAAATATTTAAACATAAGTCTACTCATGCAAATTGTGCGTATGTGGGTGTGTGTGTGTGTGTGTGTGTGTGTGTTTCTTTCATATCTCGAGCTGTGCAACAATTTGAAAACATTTATCAAGCATCTTCGTCGGCGCGTCGGCTACACATAATCATTAATTTATGCATCAATAGCTGACAATATAAGTCAATGGGTCGTCTGGGCACCCGGCGCGTTGGTAAGTGAAAATAAATCAGCATCACAAATTGCCGCACGTAAATAAATGTGTGTTTGAGTAACTCTAACCCGTCTTGGCTCACACCAAATGCCTATGTCCATTCTCAGCTGTAACTAAAACTGGTTTAAGCTGACGCACGCTGCGTATACGCAATATTTGTAGCGGCCCATCACAGAGGAGGCCTGAAAATGAATTGAAAAATAACCGAGACAAATAATAGCAGCGACAATTTGAGTGAATATTTAAGTGAGTGATGGGCTGTTGCTTACGAAATATATGTATTTACAATAAAAAAGCAAAGTTTCTTTACGAAATGACTGCATTTGAGCAATTTAGCAATTTATTAAGAATAATAGATAATATATAATTAATAGATAGATTAATATATATATATATATATATATATATATATATATATATGTATATTTTATTGCAACTATAAGAAACAGATCTAATTAATTTAATTTATAAAAATTAACTTTACTCAGTTAAATACTTATTATTTCTACTTAATTCTTAAATTATTTCTCTTCAAAATTTAATATTTTTTAGAAGTTTTTTTTTGTTTAGAATTTTCTTGCTTCACTTCACAATTAATAGATTGATGAATATAATTAATAGATAGATTAATATATATATATATATATATATATATATATATATATATATGTATATTTTATTGCAACTATAAGAAACAGATCTAATTAATTTAATTTATAAAAATTAACTTTACTCAGTTAAATACTTATTATTTCTACTTAATTCTTAAATTATTTCTCTTCAAAATTTAATATTTTTTAGAAGTTTTTTTTTGTTTAGAATTTTCTTGCTTCACTTACGATTCATAATATAATATGTATTATTTTTACTTAATTCTTAACTAACTATATTCCACAGGGATCTGCAGTATAACCTTATCACACACATACACTTGGAATCCTTTGTAAATCTGAAAGCCATTAAAGATATGTGAGTATAAGCCAATATTAATAAGCATATTATAGAGAAGAAATGCGCTCTCCGAGCGTCAATTGTATGCAGAGCTTTAATTAGAATATGTGGGCAGGGTAAATAAACTCGTCTGGGCGCAAACAAAGCCGAAGCTGGACATTTGCTGAGCTGCACAATAAAAAGCACAGAATTTATGTGGTATGAGTTGGAAACACAAAAAGATTAAAAAAACTGAAAACATAAAAACAACTTTTCACAAAGGAATAAGAACTTTGTTTCAGCTTAATCCTTCAGCTCGCAAATATTGACTTTCTTTTTATTTATTTAGGCAATTCATGCCTTTTTGTAATCGCTAATAGATCTATTTATAGTTATAGCTATGGCCGCATCGATCACTCGTTCCCTTTGGCGTTTTATGAGGCCAGCTACGCCTTCTAATTTGACTACTTATTGCATAAACCAAGTCGTGGCTTTATGGCCAACTCGTATAAAAGTTATGTATATGTGTGTTCATGTGGTAACTAGAAACAAAAATTCAATCTATAAGCCAAAATGTTGCAGTGGCTCATAAAAATCTTAATAGCTATGACGAGAATTCAGACTCTGAAGCAAGCACCACATGGCGTATGCTGAATAATGCAAAATATTCTGAAATATATTGAAAAGTGAAGGTTGCTTAGAGAGTACTTGAAGTAAAGCGTGAGCTTAGAATTATCAACCTACATATTTCATATAAATTTATTTTAATTTTCTTTGCAAAATTCTCATTCATTAAATGCATTTTTTACAGCATTAACTTTAAGATACTTTTATATCTTGGCGTTTTTTTAAGAATTTTTCCAGCTTGATTGTTAAAACTTCAATTTTTCTCTATTTATTGGAAAAGTACATTGAATAGAAATATTTAATTTTGTAATTTCTTAATAATTTATACACAAGATTATGCAAACTTTACATGACTATTTTGTGACACATTTCTACGAGTTATATTTGTATCTTTATGTCGCCAGCTAAGTGTAAAAGCTCTACAATTTATGGAGTAAAATCAGTTCGATTTCTTTAGAGGTTGCCCTTACTCGTACAATGTTTTAGCCGCAAATATATGTACATATTGTCAAACATAAATATATCAATATCATATTTATTAAATGTGGTCCTAGATTTAGTCAAGTCTGGCATCAGACTGGGGCGTTAATAAATTTATCAACTCAACTAACATATATATCAGCATCAGCATATCAATGCCAACACACACACACACACATAGAGTGTTTGTTGTGGTTGTCACTTGACCAAAAATGTATATGTTTAAGCAAATGTATTCGCAGCTTTTGTATCTTGGGACGGCAAATAGACAAACTGTATTATGACCAAATAAAAATGCAAATAAATTTGTATTTTATGCGAAAACAATTTCAACAAAGCAGCAAAGAGCCCGATGTGAACATGAAATATATGAGCTTCAAGTCTTGCCCCGGAGTCCTGCCGTTGTTCTTGCGCTTCAGATTCTGTGCTGTGCTGCCATAATGAAGGAGTTTATTGAAATTGGCGTTGTGTGTGGCCATTATTATCCTTAAAGTCAGTGCTGGCAGTGAGTGAAATCCTTTGCTTGCCTGTTGATGTGACCACGCCCCCAAGGGCGTGCGCCTGTCTGTGTCTATTTATTTGCATGCATATGATGCGAGTGCAAGCGTGCTGTGAATTTTTGAACAGTTGCTCGGCGTCATGTTCATAAAACAAATGTGACTTTTATGGCCCAGCGTTTTGTATCTCACAGATACATGTGTTAGTATCTGAATCAGTTTTAACGTGCGTCTCCCTCTCTCTCTCTCTCTATATATATATATAAATGCTGCTCACATTTTTGCTGACTTGTTGTTTCCTGTCCAGCTGGACATAAAAAATCGCTGCACTAATTTGATTTTAGCCATTTCCAACAAAATTTGCACAAGCAGCTACTTTTTGCCTAAGCTGCTTTCTTTCCAACAATTGTATAAGTATACAGGGTGTCCTTTCTGAGTGTGCTTTGTGTACTTAAGCGCAATGACGTTAATTGCGGCCAGCATGATTGTAATGCCATACCAAACAAAAAGCCTCGCAGGGGAGTACATTGCTCGAAAGGATTCTCAGCAGAACGTGACATGTCCACTGATTGGCCTAATACCTTCATTTGAACGCTAGCAAATGCCAGAAGAGGGTTTACAGCCTCACGCTCTTGTTATTCATTATATTTCAATTAAGTCATATGACGCACATCTAAGGTATCACAGAAATTACACAATTTTTAATATTTCAATAATTTAAGTTATTTTATATTAATTACATTGTAATGGAATATTATTTATTATTATTTATTTTGTATTTACAAAATAATCAGAATACCCATATTCTTATATATATGTATTTGTTATACAGGAATTAGCATGATGAAAGTATTGTTGTTGTACTACTATACTGAAGTGCAGCTTAGCGCGTTCTTCATTATTGTAAATTATGGTTGTTTTATTTAAATTTTTGTTGGCAATGTCTATATTATAAAAGTTTTAATAGTAATATACGCTTTAGAGTCTTTTAATAAATTAAACATATAAAATATTTAAAAACGTTAGAAGATGATCAAGTATTGAAATACTTTTAATGAAACATTCAAACTACAAATTTTTGCTATTAGAAATAAAGGCATATATAAAATTACTGCTAGTAGAATTTCCACATTGCAAAAATAATCTAAAATTTTTATATATTTTCAATAATATTCCATTTTCTTCGGCATTCTTCATTCATAAAGTTCGTCTACAAACTAGAGTATTCGTTCAGTCGTTGTTTACCACTTGACTCAGATATTAAGCCTCAATTCGTGTTCTGCCATTGCAGTAATACAACTATGCGCATCTATTTGACATGTTGTAAGTTGGACATTGACCGACCATCTGTTTGTGTTTGAGTGTGTGTGTGTGTGTGTGTGTGTGTGTGTGTGTCTGTGGGTGGGTGTAAGTACGCGTGTGGGCACTCTATTGACGCATTATGTTGCCTACTTTCGTGCGCAGGCAACCGCAGAGCGACAGACAAATACACACACACCTACACACCCACACACACGGATGTGCCTGTGCAACAGCAAAAGGCATTACTTGAGCTACTTATTTGTTGGTTAAATAGGGCTAGGGCATACTTATGCTTTAACAACTTGTTGGCCGCCCTTGCGAAATATGTTAATTGCCGTCTGCAATTGCCGAAAGGCCCAAAACAGCTGTCCCAAAAAAAACATTTTGTTGTCAGTTATTAAGTAGCGCATTTAATGCTCGGACAACCAGGGCACACAGCCTGGCATTAAATGTCACACAATTTACATAAAATTGCTGGACAGGCATCCATCGAGAGGAGTGAGTCACACAGGGGTGGCAGCATTATCTAAAAGCAATTTATGCTACAAGTAAAACATTTACTTTACGGTTAAGCTAGTGGCAACAGCATCTTATCCCACTCCTTGTAGCAACGCGCAATGCAACTTTATAGCTGGCGAGCAATTACCAACTAGAGACTCGCTAGAGCAGGGACTGGGCAGTGGGACTTGGTATGGGGTATTGTCTATATGCGGCAAGCTATAAAACCAAACTGTTTTCAGTTGACGCCGGCATTGATTGACCAGACAAGTGCAGCGAATGGAGCTAAATAGCATCAGCATCAGCTGCAGCACTTCACAGACCCAAAGAACAGCGGTGGGGGAGCGGACTCATAGAAGCTGCAGCTGGAGCCAGCAAGGATGTCGACATCCTTCGTCTGCTGGCTGTCATGAATGATGCGCTTTTTCCTGTGACTGAGCAACAGGCCCCAAACCCCAAGCCCCAACACAAACTATAACTATGTGCAGTAATTTATTGCACTAACACACATACCGATAGAGATGGTCTGAGGGGGAGAGAGAGAGAGGTAGAGAGAAATTGATAGAAAGAGAAAGGGAATGCGAGTGGGAATCCAAGCTATTAAATAAGAATTTTCGTTATTATGTCGCACTTTTGTTATTTTCGGGTCGTTTACTTCTTTGGGACTTTTAAATATAGTAGTAAAAAGAAAAGAACACGTTCTTATAAAGATCTACTGCTAAGGTCTGTATAATATAACTAAATGCACGCATGTGTAAGCCGGCAGTTGAAAGCGTCATCAAATGTTGTCCTCTGTTTGCTTTTATCAGCTTAAAATATTTGTGCGTGTGTGCCTATTATTTGGCTTACGCAGCGTATGCGCAATCTTCCACTTTACCTATGAGACGCACCATTTCATGCATTCGCCTGTTTCTCTCTGTTTTACAGCCGCCTCATTGGCAATCCCATTAAGGAATTATCTGGCGAAACATTTATGCACAACACACACCTGGAGGCACTGTAAGTAAAGAGAAAAGCTTGGGGCTATATTTGGGGCGCAGTCATTCGCCCTTTGTGGCTAAGAATTAACTTGGATTTATGTTGTGAATATGATATAAGTAGAGTCTTAAGTATTTATCACGGGCTTGAAACGATGCTTTAAAATTTAAAATATGGAAACTAAAAAATAAAGTAAAAATATATTAATTCATTTTTGTACACATGCATTAACAACTTAATATTTTTTCATGAAAGAAAAAAAAAATAATTATAGAAAAATTATACACAAAATTTTATAATTTACAAAAATTATAAATTTACTAAATTTTTAAAATAAATTTAAATTTATGCTCTTCAAGCTTGAAATTATTCAGCAACTTAATAGTTTTTTTTTAAATCAATTAATTTTGTTTAAATGACTTTATTATAATATACTATTTTTATACCCTGAACCCATTGTTTATAATAAAAGGAATAAAAAATTTATTTTGAAAAAGGTAATTCAAAATTTTAATAATTAGTAATAATAAATTGAGAAAATAGTATATTTATAAAAGTATGTAAAATTATATTTTAAAGTACAAAATTTGATATCTTAAAATAATGTTCTCTTTATATTTTGTTCCTTGAACAGCTCCCTGGCTTACATGCCGCTGCACATTAATCGCAATTTGATTGATTCGCTGAACGTGTCCTTTTTGAATCTGACAGGCATCGAGTTCGAGCGCATTGACTTTGATGCACTCAACAGGATGCCCAATCTGAAGTACATAGTGTTTCATCGCTTCTACTTTTGCTCCATGACGCCGCATGTGCTGATGTGCAAGCCCAAAACAGATGGCGTCAGCTCGTTTAAGGATCTGCTGAGCAAGCCCTTGCTGCGTCACTCCACCTGGTTCATGGCAACGCTCTCCATAGCGGGCAACCTAATGGTACTCTGGGGTCGTTTCATCTATCGCGATGAAAATGTGGCGGTGACAATGGTCATAAGGAATCTAGCATTGGCCGATATGCTTATGGGTTTCTATTTGCTCATTCTAGGAGTGCAAGATTTTCGTTACAGGGACGAATACCATATGTATGTGACAGAACTCTTATATATATATACCAATTATATTTTGAAAATCTCTTTTTAGGGTGGCTCGCGATTGGCTGAAATCGTGGCAGTGCAAGGCAATTGGAACGCTGGCTGTTAGCTCCTCGGAGGTATCCATGCTTATATTGGCGTTCATGTCGCTAGAACGATTTCTGCTCATAGCAGATCCTTTTCGTGGCCACCGCGCGATCAGCGTGCGCATCATTTACTTCTCGCTGCTGTGCATTTGGGTTACGGGTGTGGGCCTAGCTGTGACACCCCTTGTAATCTGGTACTCCAGTAGTCAGTTCTACGGCACTCACTCTGGCACCTGCTTCCCACTGTTCATTCACGAGGCATATCCTTTGGGTTGGCAGTACTCGGCTTTTGTCTTTCTTGGTGTTAATTTGCTGCTCCTTGTGATGATTGCATTGCTGTATACGGCGCTGTTGATCTCCATTTGGCGTACGCGCAGTGCCACGCCCCTTTCGCTGCTGGACTGTGAATTTGCGGTGCGTTTCTTTTTCATCGTGCTAACCGATGTGATGTGCTGGGCACCGATTATAGCGATGAAGATCTGGGTGTTCTTCAAGTACAACATCTCCGATGATATCTATGCTTGGCTAGTCGTCTTCATATTGCCTCTCAATTCGGCAGTCAATCCGCTGCTCTATACCTTCACTACGCCCAAGTATCGTAATCAAATCCTGTTGCGTGGCTGGAAGAAGATAACATCACGCAAGCGAATGGAGACGGGACATGGCAATGTGGCCAACACCACCACGGGCACTGCAACGGCCTCTTCATAAAATCCGGATGAATGTACAACAACCCCAGGCATAAAGGCTATGCCACTGGCTCTGACGCTGAGCCACTGAATAATAGCTCCTTCCTTATGATGTGTCTATACTCTAATCAAATGATATGTATGTATATATATATATATATATATATATATATTTATATGTATCTATATGTCTAAATGTGCAACCAAGTCATTGTTAACCAACTCAACACAAACGTCAAATACATTCAATGTGATATTTGTAGGAAAATGAGTGAACTTAGTCTTTAACTGCCTGGCAGGTGAACACTTGAATCACCAGTTTTTAATTGGCTTTAGCTGTCATTAGTTGCAGCATCAATAGGATTCTGTTCCCCCTCCTCTTCTTGCTGTTGCTGTTGCTGCAGCTGCGTTGCGCCGAGCTTGGCCAGGACACGCTTCGAGCGCATTACATGAAATTTGCGCATGGTCTCTAGCTGCTCCAATGTCAGTTGCATGTTGTGCTTACGTTGTGCGTGCAGACGCAATCTGCATGAAATGGAAAGAGTTTAAAATTAGTTAGATGGACAGGGAGAAGCTCATTATACATACTTATAACGAGCCGGAAATCCTTGGTGACAGATATTGCATTCGAAGGGCATTTCGGTGTGGGTGCACTCATGATTGCGCAGTGCTGATGACGAGGTGAACAGTTTGCCACAGCTGGCAAATTCACACTGGAATCGTGCGCTGCTATGCTTCACCTGCTGATGTACGTTCAGGTGGGAGCGTTGCGCAAACTTTCGATCGCACTGATCGCAATCGAATGGAAAGTAACCATTGTGATAGCGCATATGTATTTCAAGACCTTTGGCTATGCCAAACACCTTGCCACAGATGCTGCACATCCTGCCGGACTTCTTGTGCTGCGTATCCACGTGAACTTTGAGCGCCTGCTTAGTCAGATAAAATCGATCGCAAGCATTGCATTGGAAATGTGGACGATCCGAGAGATGTATTAGCTGATGCTTCAACATATGGGAATGATTGCGGAATACTTTCTGGCAGAATTGACAGTTGAATGGACCTGAAAGACGTTGACGGGGTACAACATCGCGAACATTCGTGGAAACTACTGTTGGAGCAGAGTCTAGAGTATCCAATTCACTGGATGATTGCTCGGCCACCGACTCTTCCACTCCATTTAACATATCTTCCGCTGCTGGTGTTACATCGAACACTTCCTCGTTGTTATATTCTTCGGTCTGATCAGCGTTTTCGGCTTCGCTCTCCACAATGGATTGCATATTTTGTAGTTGTTTGTTCGCGATTGCAGCCTTTTTATGAAAGTCATATGCCCATTGTAATTCAACGGCACAGTGCTTACATAATGTATGGGGTTCATCTTCCCCACATTCTCGAAGATTATCCTTTGTGCATATTTCATAGCAATCGTAATATGTTAGCTGAGCTTCCTCATCATATATGAGATTCATATCTAGCATCTGACCACAATGTGGCTGGGCAAAGCAAATACGACAGCATTTGCTTAAATCTTCAATTACAATTTCTGCAATAGAGACACTCATTTGGATTTTAAAATAAAACCACAAGCGGGTTTCTAAGTGGTTTGAAGTCTATAAACAAACTTTGCGGCAAAGGAGACCAAACACAGCACAAATAGAGATGTGAAAAGTGAAAAGATAAAGAAATTTAGAAAAATAAATATCGATAGATATATATCGAATCATGTCCACTACAACTCATTGCATGAATGTAAACAAAAGAAACGATTAATTGGATAGGAAGGCTTAATATAAATATTACTTTTATTTACTTATTTGTGTAACTGTTTTTTTAATATATGTAAAGTAGTTAATGAGACTTTAAGGACTTTGTATCTATTATTGATTTCACTCACTTCCGATAACTGTAAGCAACTTTGTTTTTACGTGTGGGAACACTGGCACCGGCTTATGTTTTGACATTCAATTGGCGATTTAAATCCTCGTTCAGTCACCGAAGAAGCATTATGGATATTGACCCTATTACAACTTTAAGCCCTGATTTGGAACATCCAGACGACGCCCAATACATATGGTTACCCATTTTGGTGCTGGTGGGAGTAGCTTTGCTCGCTGGTTTGGTAAACTTCGTTTTAATTTTGTTATCTCTTCTGTATCTGTTATTTGTACAACTGCGGTTTCCCTATTTGCATACACACATATTTGATTCAACCAATTGCTTTAAGGTATATGTCATGTCACGAAGCCGCCGTCCATTCAATTTGATATGCTTCAAGCGCCGTAATGCCACGCGTAATGGCTACGCAAATGTTGACGACGACTCAGATGTCTCCATGGCAGGGGCAGACGAACCAAATGCAATTACAAGTCTTCTCGATGCGCGCTTGCATATAGAACCAGTGAGTAACTAATTACTTAATTGTGTTTAAGTTGTACATTAACTATACATATATTTAGCTGCAGCGTACGGGGAGCTATGCGCAATCAAATCAAGTGTATCTCGATGCAAATGATATTGCGTTGCGTGTCTAATTAGTAGAAAACATTTCAAAATGCACAAGAAAGAAAGACTAAACTCTAGCATATAATATTGTATAAGCTTTCATTTTATTGTCTATGTTATCTGTTTGCCTTTGATATCATCTTAAAGTTATGTATAAATGTTCCACAGACTTTGTACATTTATTAAAAAATATGTGCCTATTTAAGCTGTTTAGTCCGCAGCATTTGCAGCGTTCAACAAACGCGTCGTTAGATCGTAAAAGCCAAAGAAAAAGGCCCCGCCCAGTGTTATCCAGAGCACGCGAGGCACAACGCCGGCAAACAGCCTGGAATAAATAAATAAATACATATATATATATATATAAGAATAAATATTTATATTATGTTAATATATGTAAGCCTATTTTATTTACCCGCTTATGCCGCGTTCAATATAAATGCCACGCAGTACAGCTGGTATGCTGCGACGTCGCAACAGGCTCTCTCTATCAGCTAGCATTATTCTTGTTTTGACTACATCCAGCGGCGTCGTTAGCCCAGCCGCAATGCCGCCCGCAAGTGCGCCACAGAAAGCCACCGTTAAGGGTGACGATTCAAAGCCAGTCACTGGCGTCCATTGCAATTTAAAATATTCCCACAGTGGAAACTGTATAAAGCTGAAAGGAATTTCACGCATAATCGTCGAACCGAATCCACGATAGAGACCACGACGCAGGCCCTCCGTGCGATAGGCGCGGATCAGGATCTGCAGCGCTGTCTGATGCTGTTTGTGGCCCAAAAGGGTTTGGGAACGTTGCTTGGCAATTTCAACAGGTACACGAATAAGGCAGGCGAGCTATGTCAAATACAAATTTATTAGAGTAACAAATGTCTCTAGGCTATCTCTCTACTCACAACTTCGGCGCTGGACGCAGCTGACATATGCACATAAGGTGAATCTTTGGTGTTGCTTGCATAGCTTAGCAGTTGTTTTCCGCACTCATAGGCGCAGAAGAATAAAGCGGCAGTTGGTGCACTGCCAGCAGCAGCTGGAGCCAATCCCTTGTAAATGCCGCGGAATCCACCGGAGCGCCAGAAGCCCAACTCGCTTTGCAGTCGGGTCTTAACCGTATCAATGGGGAACAGTGCTATATCCACAACAAATCCTGCCACGCCACCAGCCTAAAGAACACCGACATACACACATAAATACATTTTAATTCAATTGGAAAACTTACGACAAGCGCGTGTAGAAATGTGATCTTTGAGACCGGCTCCTGCATATCGATTTGCGCCGGAAGTGCGGCGGGCGCTAGTTCCACTGCCATTTGTTCAATGTCTATAAATTGTTTATCCTACGATAACATGCTGCTGCACAGTTGTTTTTATTTAAAAACAAACTCCAAAGCATTTGGTTGTTAACGTAACAGCACTTTGGGGAAATAATAAAGCAGCACACCGAAGACTTTATACGCTACGAAATTCATAGTGGCTAAATTTTAATTATTTTATTTCAGAAATGCATATATAGCTCATCATGTTTCAGTTAAACAAAAATAATCTGGTTTTTGAGTTATAGATTCAAAATTTTTTATTTTTAGATATTTGCTAAGACGCGAACGTAAGTGTTGCAAACTTAATGAGAGGAGTACAATTCCCTACATACTTAAAGAATATTTATGACGTCACGCAGGTGTGCCAGTGCTGCCAGTCGATAACTTATTTGTTTACACATCGATAGTTTTGAAAATTTTTGTATTATCGAGCAAAATATCGCTTCATAAACATATGATTTTGCGTTTTGGCCGTGGCTACTGAAATCAAATAAGAAAAGGGTTGATCAGCATTGCAAGGGGCACTTGTAAAATATTATAACGAAACATGGCTATTCGATTGACACAAAAACTGTTGCAAGCCCAGGTGCCCTTCCTAACACGCGTAAGTTATAAAAAAAACTGCAGATGCATGTTGGCCAACAAAGCGGTTGGCAATTGAAAATTACATAATGCGTTGAGGCCAGAGTGTGGATAAAAAGTCAAATATAAATTTAATTTAATATGCTATTCACAGGGATATCCACTGCTCGTGACTAAGGAGAAAACTGAAGACGTGGCACACACGAAATCTGCTTTGCAAAAGAAAGTAACGGTACGTTTTTGAGGTTATACAAATTGTGTATATATATTAGTAAATGCATCCGATGCTACTTTCCAATAGGACACTGATATACCCTCGGCGCAATACGGTGGCCGTCATGGGGTTACTATGCTGCCCGGTGGCGGCATTGGACCCGAATTGATGGGCTATGTTCGTGAGATCTTTAGATATTGTGGTGCTCCTATTGATTTTGAAGTTATTGACATTGATCCCTCCACCGAGGGAAATGATGATCTGGAATATGCGATAACATCCATCAAGCGTAATGGCGTTGCCCTGAAGGGTAACATTGAAACGAAGTCGCAAACCTTAAGCGAAGTCTCCCGCAATGTAGCCATCCGCAACGAGCTCGATCTCTACGTGAATGTAGTGCACTGTAAGTCATATCCAGGCATTCCCGCGCGCCACAAGGACGTCGATGTTGTGCTCATCCGCCAGAATACGGATGGAGAGTATGCCATGTTGGAGCACGAGTCTGTGCGAGGCGTGGTGGAGAGCATGAAGGTGGTGACTGTGGATAATGCCGAGCGTGTGGCACGCTATGCCTTCGAATATGCGCGCCAAAACAATCGCAAGCGTGTGACGACCATCCACAAGGCAAACATCATGAAACTGTCGGACGGTCTGTTCCTGGAGGTGGCTAATCGTGTGCACAAGGATTATCCGGAGCTGGAACATAATAACATGATTATTGACAACACTTGCATGCAAGCTGTGTCGAATCCCCATCAGTTCGATGTCATGAATATGACAAACTTGTATGGCACAATTGTGTCGAACGTGATTTGTGGACTTATTGGCGGCGCTGGCCTCATCTCTGGACGCAACTACGGCGATCACGTGAGCTCCATATATATATATAGCTGTGTAGTTATAAAACTGGTAATGTTCTTTGCTTTTAGTATGCTGTCTTTGAGCCTGGCACCCGTAACACAGGCACTGCCATTGCCGGCAAGAATATAGCCAATCCCGTGGCCATGATCAATGCGAGCATTGATATGTTGAATCATTTGGGTCACAAGGAGCATGCGCAGGTTATCTATGACGCTACCTACCAGACGATTGTTAACGATGCTATTCGCACGCCAGGTCTGTTGAGCGAGAATCAAATCTGTGTAAACATTACATTAGCCGCAGACGTGATTTAGTGTCAATGAAATTCATGTTAAATTTATATATATATATATATACATTTACATTGTTTTCTTGCAGATCTCGGCGGTAATCACAGCAGCACCGATGTGGTTGAAAACATCCTCAAGATTTTGAGTACCAAGCGTGTGAATTGGTAAAATGATTAACTTGCATTAAATATTTAAGCATATTTTTTTAAAGTGCGAGTGATGTTCGTTTCCGTTGGCGTTGTTTTATTGCTCTATTTAGTCTTATAGCGGTTATACATAACATATTTGTGTACAATCTATTCGCTTGTCCTCTTTACTTCACTGTTACACAGTCTGTCGATATTTTATTTTGTATTATATAAGTATTTTGTGCTCTTTCGTATTATTTTTCCCACTTCAACTTGAACAGAACTGTAAGTGTTATAAATAAGTTTGCTACCCGTTCCTGTTAAAACTGTTATAATGCCAAATTGTGCCTAACCCCCAAACAAAAACACACAAAATTTACTAATTTTATAACAAACCTTGTTTTTCTTAATTCTGTTTTGGTTTTTTACCATTTGTAAGTAGTACTTCCCGTAGTGCCAACAACACATAAACACACACATACACCTCTGAAACATTATCCGTCAACAATATTTTTTTTCTCTCTGAATGTATATCAAGAAATATTAAGTACAAATCTAACCGACGTATTTACATCTATTTTTCTACTCCCCAAACAAAAAACAAACAAATATCCATGCTTAACCGTTCCACAGGCCACATGGAAACTTTTTCAGCCAGTCTTAGGGACCCTATCTGCATACGAAAGCCAAAAGCCCTACTAAACAGCAATAATAATAATAAAACAATAAATAAAATAATATAATAAATTTCATATTAACCCACAACTAAGCCAATCAGAGCCAACAACAATTGTTAAGAATTATTTCATCTTCAAAGCCAATCCATAAAGCGTTTATTGTGATGTCAATAAATATTGTTAGAAGCAATCCATTTATTTATTTAATGTGGTCAAAATATTTGCGCTGCTTTACCAATTACAAACAAATTTCCCCTTCCCGGCTATGTGTTATGTGTTCTGTGCACCTCCGATGCTCAAAGTGTTATACTGCAGGTAATATGAATTTCAATTGAGAAACATTCTAAAATATAGTACGCTTATGTGATCTGCAATTCTCTAATTCATCTCGTTTCTTCTACTTCACAGAGCTTCTTTCGACCTGGCAATGCTTTGAACTACGTTCGACTCTTTAAATTTTGTTGACCCATTAGGCACACAATCCTGAAGTGAAAACAAAAACAACCCAAAAAAACTCCTTTATGCTATATTGTCAAGTTTCGAAAGTGTACAGTGAAGCCATAGAATTTTATATTATAGACACGACTATGAGAGTATAAAATTAAATTCAAGCAAAATGTATTATTCTGTTCGAATATTTATTAAATAATTGAAAAAAAAAAAATCTATTTAGTGTCTTTTATTTGTGGACAAGATATAGAATTGTGACTTACACCAATGGCGTGTAACAAATAGTTCTACGTTTCAAATTATTTTTATATTTTAGTTTCAGAAATATCTGAACTTTGGCTGATAAATAATATAGAGTATAATCCAATAAGAAATATAACAGAACTGAAGCATATTCAATTGATTTGAATATTTTTGTATAAGATTTTTTTAAAATGGAACAGCTTTATATAAACTTGGATAATACACAAAGTATGCGTACCCAAATTTATGCGCTTGGCAGATGAGGGTTAAGGGAACACCAACTGCAACAAGAGGCAACATTTAACCATAACAGAATTATTTTTCAATCCGTACGGAAAGGATGGATTAAGTAAAATATGAAGAACACCCAATATAAGCCCTACGTTTAATAATCGGTTTATCAAAAAAAAATATACTAAACTATTGACGTCTGGCTGTTGTTAAATATAGAGATAATGGAAGTAAATAGGTTAAGAATTGCACCAATATTTTTATATTAATACAAACACAGAGCAATTGCTAGTTTCGGTCACTTTATATCAGAATTGTGTTTTTATTTAACCTTAAAAAAAAGTCGACAAATATATCAGTGGACCTTCACAGAGACAGTTGCACCGCTTAGAAACGCAGCTTCTGGAAGAACCACTTGTTCTTGCCCTCCTTGTATACCGACTCGAACTTGACACGAGTCTGGAAACGATGCGTCTTGCGCTTGACGGGATCCTTCAGATCCTTGGGCGACAATTTTTCGAAGCTGATGTCGTGCGCTGTGTAGCGGGTGGGCATCAGATGATTGTAGTTCAAGCTCTTCAGGAAGGGCTTGATCTTGGACTTCTTCTTCAACTTGTTCTTGCCCATCTTCTTGGTCACCTTGCGGGGGTACCTGTCGATGCCGGCAACGAGCGCATGACCGAAGGGCTTTTCCGGCGTACCATCATCGGAAGTCTTCACAATGATGGCCTTGCGGCCGGCGTAACGTCCACTGAGGACGATTACGATCTTGCCCTGTTTCATAATTTTCCTCATCTTGGCGGCTGTGCGTGTTCAACAAACAATTTTGTTGTTGGTGGTGATAGTCGGCAGCATGCAAAGTAAATATAAAAGAAATGCAAAGAATTAGCACAAAATCACTTATTCGTCTTCAGTTACACTTTCTATTATAAGTTGTCATCAAATTATTTACACTAGCAATTGAGGTTTATAAAAATTCTATCATTGACTACATTGTTATGATTTTCTGCTTTGGCAATTAATTTTCTTGGTAATATTGATTTGACACTTTAACAATATTTATATGTTGGCATGGGTTGCACAATTATCAGTGCTTTAACGCTTTCTATGTTCAGCGTTGTTCGATAAATACACAAAATTTATACGATTTTTTTTTATTCATAGTTTTTACGCGAACTTACAGGTCTGTTCGCTGACCGGAAAAGAAAGAAAAGATTGACAGATACTTTGACAGCTGGTAGCACCGTTGGAGTTGCCACACTGTGCGCATATATCTTTGGCATCAGTCTGGTAGCGCTATAAAAAAACGCGGGAATTCATACTCAACAGTTGGTGAACTGTTGGTTTGTTTGAAACTTTAAACTGGTTCTCTAATAATTCAATTTCATATAAATCTACACCGATTTCTACGGTGTAATTAATTATTTATTATATTTCTACAAAAAACAAAACATACATAAATGATTAAATTAAAGATAAACACTTAAATAGATTTTATTAGAATTAACCACTTGTTATATATTATCCATCCGTATATAGATATGTTTGCACACAATCAGTTACGATAGACCATTATTACGCTAACCTTATCCAAGCGGTTTTTAATGTCATAGCGACTTCCTGAAAGAGACATATCTGATGAAATTTTGTGAACTACATATATTTTGTATGATTTACGATCAATCGCAAATTGAATATGAAAGTATAAAGATGAAAATAAAAAATGAAATAATTGAAATGCTCACCCGTCTTAATTTCTATAATGTCGCCCGTGTACAATATATTATGGCAGGTTACCTCCGACTTCGGACTAATTATCTCAAACTCAAAGCTGCCATGAAGAGCCACAAAGCGCTAAGGTTAAAATTAAGTTTGAATAATCTGTTTGTGAATTATTTGGTATAGTATGACGAACCAATGTGTTGGTCTTGGCGCGTTTCATTCCCCGCTGCTGCAGTGGCTGGAAGCGCATATAGCCCATAGAATAGCGATCCTCAGTGTGATAAAAGGCATACTCAATCCCATCAATATTCGAAAAGTGCAAATTGGCTGCGCGTGCTGCAAGCAAAAAATACAAAATTCAAAAATATTTCTGTAGATTGATAGATAGTTCGTTATATCATGAACCTACAGACACTCATGGAATCACTCATTGGCTCGCAAGCATCGGTATTATCTGGTGGCATCTCACTTTTACCGCATAGCCAAGTGATTAGAGTTTCCGATGACGGTTCGTACGACTGATCGGAAAGTGGAGAAGCCCCCGCCAGGTCAGGTATCAGTATCGCGTCCTTTTCTCTTTCCTCCGCTATTTGTTCAACTCCAGTTTCAGCTGGATGCTGCTTGCTTTCCTTCTGGTTATCTTTTGTTTCTTTAGTTGACTCACTGCTTTCGGGCGGCGTCTTTTTCTTACGTCCCCGTTTTTTGGGCGCAACCGTGGGCTCAACTACGTTCAGTGCCGTGTCTGTCTCCGGCTCAGCGGGCTCGTTTTCTTCTAATATGTAGCTAAGTCTGGTGATGCCTGAAATGGCATCAGAATCGTTTAACTCATCGTTCTGATGATGTTGTTGCTGCTGTTTCGTGCGTTTATTCCTAGATGGAACAGGTACACTGTGGGGCGTGCTGCTAGACAGCGGAGGTTTGTTTATCATGGAACTGCCTCCATCGGCAGTTGAAGCGGCTCTCTTTTTCGACTTCTTGGACGCTGGCTTCTTGGGTGGGTCTATCAATTTGCGCATAAATTGGAAGGGATCGCTTACACTGTGCACCCAAGTGTTGCACAGCGGCACTTGACCCCGTCTGGAGCGACGAACGCCAGCTGAAGAAATTAAGTATGCATTAAGGGGTTGGGCCTAGTCGTTTCGTAGTGTTTTACTTACTTAAGTTGGCTTCGTCTTTATTCGGCGGTAGCGTTGCGTCACCTACCGTAATGCGTAGAATACCTAGTTGCCTCTCTAACCGACTCTTTTTATTAGCTTTGCTTCGAGGTGCTGGACCTGTTGGCTTTTTAAAGACATTTTCTGGTGGCGCTTGTTCTAAACGCTGCGTAGGCTCGTCTTGCTCATGCATCTCCTGTTGATGTATCTTTTGTTGCTCCAGCTGCTGTTTCTCGTTTAGCGTTTGATCTTTCTTTTTCTTTTCGAGCATTGACTGCTCTCTTTCCTCTCGCAGATGTTCTATTTCTGGCTCCTCTTCCAATATTTGCCCCATCAGAAGATTTTCTTGTTGCTGTTTCTCTCTAAGCTGTTCCTCTTCCTGTTGCTTGCCCTCTTCCAGCTGCTTTTTCTGCTGTTCTCTGAGTTGATTCTCTTGTTGCTTCCTCTGTTTATTTTCTATTTGTTCCTTTTCATGTCTATCCAGCAGCTCTCTTTGCTGTCTTTTTTTCTCCGCTTCTTGCTTCTGCTTATTTACGTTTTCCAGTTGCTCTTTTTCTCTCAACTCTTTTTCTTGTTGTTCCGTATTTTGATTTTCTTCCATCTCTTGCAGTTCCGCCTGTAACTCTTTTTCCTGGTTCTCCTTTTGTTGATGTTCTTTCTTCTCTTGTCTTTTCAGCCGGCTGCTTGTTCTCAGTTTCATAGACTCTTGAGCGAATATGCTGGTGCTTGGTCGCTCTTCAGTTATAATCTCCTCATTATAACCGTCTCCTACAAACGAATAAACCCGTTGGGTTTCATTGCCGAATTGGGGCGGCGGCAAGAATTGTTGCTCTTGGTGCTGCTGGTTCTCTACATTCGCGTCTACTTGATGCTCCACCAGCTTTTCTCGCTGCCTGGACTTGGATCTGCGAAATTGTGCGGGTGGCGTGCACACCGTCAGGAATTCATCCTCACTCTGTTGAGAATCAATTTTTAAATTATTATTTATATAATTGACTGATTCAGCACACTTACCATTGGCGGCTCACGATGCCTGGACCGCAATCGACGGGTCTTCTGCTGCGGCAGCACTGAAGTGTCCCTGAAATCAGCAGGAGGTGCCGCTGGCGACATCGATGACAGCTCAATGGATTGCTATGAGTGAAGAGTTCGAGTTTACATAATAATTATATTGAAAAATCAAAACTTTACCCTGACGGTTTCACGGCGACTGACGTGCGAGTGTTCTTCATGCAGCCTGAAACTATTCTGTTCCAACAAGGCGCTGTCCCTAAAGTCCATTGGAGGTGCCGCTGGTGATTGCACAAATGACCCTGCGGGCATTGTTTCATCCTGGGACATAGGTACAGCTGTGAAGAGTACGTCCTGCTCGCTTGGCTCTTCCAGATTACGCCGCAATATTTCCCATTCGATATGCTTATCCAACAGCAGCTGTTCCTTCTCCTGCTCTGTGGCCTGCTGTCGACGACCATTCAATGGCCGCTGTCTGTTCAATGAGTTCCGTTTCCGCAAATCTAAGATCTCGTAATTGCTCATGCGCGCCAACTCATAGGCAAACTGCTCGCCATTGATAGCCGGCTGCGATGGCTTATTGAGCACCGTTTGGCGTGGTTTGCATTTATCGCGTTTGTGTGAATCTCTTGAGCGTGACCGATGTAAGTCCAGCAGCTGAATGGAGTTGTCCGCGCGTTGCTCACGACTTCGTAAGCTACGTTGCCTATTGTTGTTGTCTGTAGGAGCTGCCAAATTTAAGGGAACTCGACTTGACTGCCTCTCTTCATCGCTATCATCGTCAGTCATGATTTCCTGTAACTTCTGCACTACAACCGGGGTGCAGGTGGTTTGAATGCTCCGACTGGCCACTGTTGGAGCTGGGTTCACTTGAACAGCTGCATCCACTGGAGCAGCAGCTGGCTGAGTATTAACTGGCAGCATTGAGCTGATGGGCACAACCATAAAGGGTGCCACCAAAGCGTTGTTTGGCAAACTTTGTAGCATTGGCTGTGATTGCGTTTCAGGCACAATATATTCTGGATTTGGTTGTGTGTGCGATAAAGAACGGACCGGCGTATTAGGTGCTAATATCTTCAGTCGGGCTGCCGACAATTCAGACTGCTCTCTATATTGTGCAAGACGACTTCGTGTCTGCCTGAGCGATGGATTCGATATGGATACGTTCTGGCTGCATTTTCTCGAGGGAGACAACAGCAGCTGTCCAGGCTCGGGCCCCATTTCTATGGTGTATGTGCGTCGCTTACTATTGCCATCGGGCGATGAAGAACGTTGTGATGTCAGCATCATGGAGTGCTGAGAGTTGGATACCTGTGAAAACTGCTCATCGCGTTGTTCTTTCCGTAACTTTTCTTGTGTCGGTTGTTGAGGCTTGGGTGTATCGTTGTTCTCTAGGACTGGCGTGCTGCTCACGGGCGGCTCCTGTTAGGGTACATTCATTAGTTCCATACCTCTCAAACTTTAAAGGAGTAACAGTGGGACTTACAAAATTTGAGCTGAGTTTCGATAAATTATTAAATTCCTTTAGCAAATCGCGACGGCCACAGCTTCGTGAGCGCCTTTGTATGGCCACACGACGAAGCCGATCCGAACCAGGTACATGAATCCCGCTGCGTCGCGATAGAGATCTCCGCGGTGAAGTCAGACTAAGGCCAGATGCAGAGGCAATAGACGATGAACACCCATTAATAGGTGTAGGCGATGTAGGTACAGAATTTTGTTGTTGTACAGTTGCACCTTCTGTTTCCCTTTTAAGATCAAGTGGAGCTGTGGTTTGGTTGGTTATTTCACGTAGGGGCTGTTCCTTGTGTGCGGCTGCAATCGCATCTTTTGGAGCTGTTGGTGGCAGCTTAGGCGGCAGTTTTATCAAATCAACATCAAAATCAAAGGACATGTCCGCATCGCACATTAGTAAAGGGCCATTGTTAGCCGGTTTTGGTGCTGTCTTGAGTTTAAGAAAAGCCGTCAGCCGATCCGCGTATGTTTCGCTCTCGTTCAAAATGTCCTCTAGTTCGCGCATTGTATTATCACTGACTTTGGGCCTGAAAGTAAATTAATATTTTAGGGTTTTTTAAATTTTTAAATGGGATTATCTCACATTTTGCAGGAAATTTTTTATATTAATGCGGTTTAGTTTACTTTTCTCTTCTCGTTTCAAAATCTTGGAATATATGTACACAACAAAAATGATGCGCGCATTTCAGAAATGCCGTTGTGCAACACTGAAAACGCTTGGGAATATTTTATTTCGATATAATGCTGTCAGAATGCCTAATATTTCGATAACAGTGTTCCTATATAGCTATGCTTCCTTAAATTTCCTTTTATACTCTCCTCATATTTGCCATTATTTATTTTAAAATAATTGAAATGCACTTACACAAAAATTGATTTGATAGTCGGCCTATATTGAATCATAACAAATATTATTAGTGATTGTATGCATTCAGCGATACGGCAACACTACACTGACGGCTACACGTTCACTATACAGAACAGTTGACCAACTCATGTTTTAAATTAATGTCAATTTGATAACAAAATATATCATTTTATTAATAGCTACCTTTTTTACAAAATTACTATACTATGCATTGCAATTAATGTTCTATTATTATTTGGATTTTTTTTTTTTAGTTTTGAATAGAAATGCTCAGTTCTACGTCTTCTTTTTTATAATCTTAAAAGTATTTCGTCGGTTAATGACATAGCTGAGGGCAGCAGCGATTGTTGTTGCACCCGTTAAATACCAAAGTCCATGTAAGGCCGGATGATCTGTTTGAGTTGATTATGAGACTATTAATTTAATTAACTAGAATTGTATTTATCATCATACCGATATAATTCCATATAGGAGCGCCCAAACTAATGCCAATTGTGGCCAGCTGCACACCTGTGTTTACCTTGCTGATGAACGTTGGTTCCAATTGGGCGGTCACGTGCGTGGCATCAAAGTAGCGTGAAAACGTTTTCTGCAAAGAATTGGTTTGATTGTTAAGGATCAGGCTTCAATGGTATATGTATATTTATACTTACTGGTGGTGGAAGACTAATATAGCGTATAACAAAGCCAGCGGCAATTAGGAACACATCACGAAATACAACAACACCAGTAAGCCACATGGGCATCAGCTCGCTGTAACACAAGGATATGACCAAGGATCCCATAAGCAGCTTATCGGCCATCGGATCTAGAAAGGAGCCCGCCTTGCTTGCCTGGGACGGCCAGCGACGCGCAATCTGACCATCGAGCTGGAAAATAATAAATAATTGATAATCTTGATATCTATGTCAGATCGTGTTGAATACACACCAAATCTGTGATGCCGGCGACGACGAGCAGACTCATACCTAGCGTATAGTCGCCCTGGACGATAACGTAGCCAATATAGGGCGAGAGTATGGCACGACTTACGGTCAGCATATTAGGTATGGTCATGATGTTTTCACGCTCCTCCCGAATCTCAACAATCTTCTCCCTCACACGCTCTTGAACCTTATGGCGAGCCTCACGTATATCATCTACCAGAAAGTTTTTGCGCTCAATAAACTCGGCACGCTGCTTATCGATGACGCCCTGGAGCAAATCCCTGCCTTGGAGTGTGCGCAGATGGAGCGATTGCTTTTTGGCGTCCGCATAAAGCCGCAGTCTTGCCACATCCCAATTGCGCCGCTGATTGATATCCAAAAAAGATATGCGAATGAAGCCGGTAGCAGCAACATATCTATTTAGGCAGTTAACAAAACTACTGCCTCCAACGCCGAGCACATGCTTCAATGTGGTTGCGGCTCCATGATGCAGGCCGCCAGCGCTGAGCGGACGGTTCATTTGCCGAAAAACAATGGCGGGCAGCATTTTGTTGGTTTGTCGGTTAACAATTCAACAAATTGAACGGAATTGCGATATGCATGAACTGCAAAATAAAAATAAAACTTGTGTTTATATTTGTCCGGCCTTGAATGAGGCTATTTAATGACACTACAGATTTGGATCCATACCATTTGTTGTCTGCGGGCAACCTAAGTAGGTGGTTGATACAAACACAGCTAGTGTGCACGTATTACTGGTCAAAAATTACATTAAATAAAATTTTTAACAATAATTTAATCAATCAAATGTTTTTATTACACAAGCGGAAGGTTGCCACGTTATTTACAAGTGCTGCCATCTGCCTGTCATATCTTACAGTGGCAGCACTACGATAACATTATGTGTCAATTGGCGCGCAGATTTAAAATGACAAAGAACATTTTTATCTTTACATTGAAGCATATTGCGTTTCAAAAAAATTTTTTTTTTGCTATGCATGTTTTATATATCTAAGCAGGTATAAAGGTCAGGAAAAGTAAAAAGAACAGGCATATTAAAAGTAATTTTTTTAGTTTTAAATGTTTTTACTCAGTAGACACCACAGTTGGCGCAGTTAATTCTCCTTCTCAGTCATTTAATTGGATTAAATTTAATTATGCTCTCAGTTACCAAAAGTGCCACAGAGCAGAAGCAAGCTTCTTGAATATGCAAATGAATTCTCTGTAAATGTTTATTATATTATATAAACTTAAATAGCTGCCATGGCCAAGGTTATGGCCTTCGCCTTAGCGCCTGTGCTACCACAGCTAATGAATTAAGTGAAAGTAGCACAAAAAATCTGAACGCTGTTAATTAGTACCAATAAGGACTCGACTGGAACAGCTGCTTATTTATTTAAATATCATCAGGCGGTTGTTTTGCTCTCAATGCACACACATATGAAATGTGTTACAGCAATGCAAATATAGCACGTTAAAAATTTAAAATGCAGCTCCATCCTTGTACATTTTGCTCAATTAAAAATCAGACAGCATCGCTGAAATGACATCCATTAAATATTAACACAATATGGCATCACCGTTGGCGCTGTTTCCGCTCATGACACGCTTCTGGCTGCCTTTTAAGTTCATAATTACGACAAGGACAAGGCGACAAAAGTAGAATGCCAAAAGAAATTGCATGCCTTGAGGCCTTGCCAGACAGTTGAGTAGCTCTCTCGCTCTAGCTGACCCCCCACTAACGCCCTCGCCAACAACATTAAAAGGAAAGTGCAACGGCAACAGTAATAACTACAACTACAGCAGCAGCAACAACATTGTCAGAGCATGTCGGCCATTATGTTGTGTGGACAAAAGCATGTTAATTTTTGACATCCCGTAATTTCAGCCACTGCCACTGGGTAGCTTGAAATCAGCTATTATCTTCAGTGAGTGAGTAAGAGAAGGAGCTAAAGAGATAGTTAGAGCAGCTTGGGTATAAGTATTTTAACTGGGAGCGTCGTGTACTCAAATTTATTAAGCAAATATTAAAATAAAGTTTGTGAAACTAATTTAATTTGTCTATATATATATTTTTATTTCTATTATATATATTTTATATTTTATACTCTTAAAATGTGAATAAGGGCCTTGCAATACGTCATGAATGTCTATATGTTTTTGATTAATATGACATATGACTATATGACTATAGTCAGCAGAGATAGATTTTTAGGGTATACTGAAGTCGGACACGCCTGGAATAGTGCTCTTTTCCATGTTTTAAAAAAAGGCTTTGAAAATAGCTTTTTTCTTGTAAGAGCAATTTCCTGTCTTCTTTGTGTGCATAACTTTGACCGTTGATTGACTTAATTTGATTTTTATTTTAACCATTTTTGCCCGCTCCATTAATCAAAAGCAATTTACCGGGCATTTCATTCTCAGTGGCTGCCACCTGCCAAGATGGCGAAAATGTCAGCAACAGTAAAAATGGCCGCCATTTTGCATAGTCAATATATATGTGTATGTGTGTGTTACTAATTAACTGTTTATATTAAGTGGCCATAAAGGCAGAGGTTACTGAGCACTTTAGTCTATTTTAATGTTGTCCCACAAATGGCGGGCGTGATCGGCTTGGGCAATGAGGAATGAGCATTAAGCATTGCCCATTGGTCATTAGCCTGGCTGCCATTTTGTGTCCTAAATGGTTTACTTTAATGCTTTTAAGGCTAACCATAAAGCCAAAGTCTCTCCACTGCATCACATTTGCGTTTATTTAATTTAATTAAATACACTTTACTTTGGTCTGACATTCTCGGTAGTCGGCTTTCGACTGCATGGTTAATGCGGCCTTAACCCAGCATAAATTCTGGCCAAGCCACATTTGCTGTAAATTATTTGTAGCGTAAGCTGGAAAATTGGTCAAGTGGCCTTTTTATAGTTATGTGGCTGAACAACTAAATCAAAAATATGCTGCAAATTTAACCTGGCAATTTACTGAGCAAACTAAACCTTTCGTCAGGTGTTTTTACGAACGCCCACACAAATCACAAACCAATGACGGCTAATTAGAGTGAAAAATAACAGCACCAGCACCAGCACCAGCTCCAGCAGCACTGCCACAAAACTGTAACAATGACTTTCCCACACAAAGAATTCTCAACTATTTTCCTACTGCTGCAAGCTTTTGTTCTAACTTATCAAGCGCAAGTGCCGGCAAACTTTTGGTCCATATTCTAGTGTGGAAGGAGGCTGTACACAATTTAAAAGGAGATTAAACCGCAGCTGCCTTGGTCGCCATGTGGGCCATTCACTGTGGCGCCTCCTTGGGCAACATCAAAAGACGCCATAGCCCCAAAAACTTTGCAGCCACATCAGGGACACGTAGGGCACCAACTAGAGCTAGCGGGACGTTGGCGATTTCTCTGGCGACACTTGTCGAAAGTTACGCGTAATTACGACAGAATTAGTGAGAGCAAGAGGGGAAGAGAGAGAGAGAGAGAGAGAGAGAGAGAGAGAGAGAGAGAGAGAGAAAGAGAGAGAGAAAGAGACAGATAGTTACAGGGCGTTAGAGGGCGTGGCAGTCAGTCAAAGTGGCACCATGCTGCGGGCCTTGCTTTAGTTTATTTTAGCTACTCTGCCCGACACAAAAATTGGCATATTTGTTTGTAGAGCCATTTGAGCACAATTTAAATTATAGATGTTGATATTTATTTAAAAAGGTAATTTTAAATCAAAAGAAATATGTTCTATAAATGTCTTACAATACTCTAAATAAATAGTGACCAAATTAATGTGTAATTAAATTGAATATAAAAAAAAAAATAATAAAATAAATTTAAATTTTCGATAACCTTAATTTATTTTAATTAAATTTAATTAAATATTGATTTAATAAAAATAGGCTGTTTCCACCTGTATTTCTATATAATTTCATATTTTTTCTATTTTTAATTGACGCCATTGCAGAGTATTCAATTGCCTAAAAACTCCATAATGCTGGACCCATTCGAGACAATGGTAAAGTGTCGGCCGCACAAAACTTTGCGCAGTCTGCGCTGATTTCTGGTCTCAAATTGTTTCGCCTTGTTTGACGTTTCGGCTTTTGGACTATGACCCAACTAGGTTCACTTTATTACAAATTTTTAAAGAATGTTCAAGCTCATATATATGTTTGTATATATAACGTTGGCATGGCATTAATGCGCTTTTAATATAATAAAGCAACACTTAAATGAGGGCTCGACTACAAAGGACATCAAATGAATAAGCTGACTGAGACAATGAACCGGGCGCTGTGAGGCAGACGACCATCAATCAATTGTTGATAGCTTTGGGGTATCAAAACTATAATAAAATCATTAGGCTGGTAATCCCCAAACGTTTTGCAAAACCGAAATCAAAATAAAATCATCAGGCCAGAAATGATGATGAATGGTCCATTCGAACGAACTTTGCTTGGGCACGACAAAATCTTTATTTGGTTTCCTTCTGTTGCGCACGCCAATCTCTTTTTAATAAACAAAAGTACAAACACACACAGAGAAGTCTTATATCTGTATGATATGAGGCAAATGATGGTGTTGGCCATGGCCCACTGGCCAACACTCAACGCAACTGGGAGCAGGCACAACCACAATAGCAACAGCTGACCCCATAGCATCATTATCAGACAAAACAACTTGCACTCGGTCTCTCTCACTCTCTGCTATTCGGTAAGAAAAATGAAAATGTTTAACGGGAAAAAATAAAATACTCACGTTTCTCTCCCAGGCGAACGTGATTCAATTTGTTTTGTTGGTTAGAAAACTAAAATAGCAAAAAGTATATAGAAGTATAAAGCCAGCAAGGCAAAGCAAAGCCAAGAAAGGCAGGCCAAAGTCAAGCACAGCGGGCCAAATGCGTTAGCGTGGCGAAAACGGAAAAATTATAGCAATGGCAAAGCAGCATTAAGTGTGGGCTTGGACCCGCCAAGGCTGGCCGTGGCGGTCAGCAGAAAGAGAACAGCTAAAGCTAAGATCAACGTGTTTTGGGAATAGTTGAATGAGGTGTGTGTAAGACAGTGAGGGCGAAGAGAGAGAGAGAGAGAGAGAGAGAGAGAGAGAGGCAGAGGCAATGTGTGTTTATGTGTGCGAGTGAGTTTCCTGTCTAAACTATGAATGAAAACAACTGCAGCGGGTGAAATGCTGCCGAAAGTAGGCTACGAAAATGGCTGAGGGGCAGTTTATGAAGTTGTCAAATCTAGTTTTATACTGTCCCACTCAATAGTTAGGGTTTGGAGTTATGACTACAAGCTGAAACAAACTCAGCTAAATTACGAAAATACTAAGGCAAGGCTTCGCGAAGACATTTGGATAGAATAAATAATATCTGCTCTTAAATTCTTATAATACGTAATGGGGTTTGGCTCCAAATAATTTATTATATGTGTTGTTAAGTTAATAATAATATAAAAAAGAGAATAGAAATAAACAGTTTTTGCTTGTCTATAGACTAGAGTGGTGAAATAATAATATTTATTAATATTTATACATGTTTTGTTTACTTTAATCTAATACTCGTACAGCCCTCGCATTTCCAAAATTAAGTTAAGTATGTGGGGCCGACAAACACGCCCACAGGCGCACATGTAATGCGGCTTGTCTATTGTGCAGACTATAAGGTCATTTTAAATTAGTTTTTGTTTATTCTTTTTTTCTATTTCATTTCTGTCTTACATTTGCAGCTTCCTTTTTGTTTTTAGACAATATTTCTTCATTTTTCTTTCTCGGACTTTTGCCGCTTTGGGCTTTAGTTGGGTTAGTTGCTAGCTATGTTTGTTAAGGGAATTGCTTATACGTCGAGTGTTGCTGTTATGACAATTACGTAACACATTTGCGTGACGTAAGTGCAAAGGAAAATCAACTCATGCGGCTACCAACTGGGCACACTTAAGCCAGAACGCTTACTCATGCCAATGCTTCGATTTGCCCAAGACCACAGACCATAGGCAATGACATGCCAATATGCCAGTCTATTTGGTTAGGCGGCAGAGTTATTTATGTATTGGTAGGCGTCTTGAAAGGGCACGTGTTCAAGTGTCCAACAGCTTCATTTTCGGCTGGCCGAAAAGCCAAGTCAATGGCAAAATTAATGATAGTTGAGCTGCGTCTCATCCAATTGTTGACAATTGTTGTGCCATGTCACAAAATGTAATAAGAAAATAACATTAGCCAAGACCGTCACACACCGTAACACCTAACAGTGTGACCGGGTTCTTCAAATAAATATGAAATTAATTATGAATATACTTTGAATATACTTGGGTCGTAATAATTTCTGTATGGCAATCGATTTGACAAACACAAACGAAGCCAAATATTGAGTCATTTTGCTACTTCAGTCTTAATTGGTCGCTCTGCATCTTTAAGGAGATTCAAAATACGTTTAATTTGCTGGTTGGGTCTCTACGACTTTACTCTTGATGTTCCTACGAAGCCAGTGAATGAGCGAGCGATCGATCGGACATGTTTGAGGGAGAAGGCAGTGTTTGGGAGATTGTTCACAGCTTACACGCGATTGGTTGGATTGGTTGAATAATAAAAGCCACTCAGCTTGTGACCGTCTTCTCTCTCGATCGGTCATCACTGCATAGCGAGAATGACAGTAAAAGCTTTGTTGAAATGTAAATATGCATACGTGGACACATACATATGTAAATATTCAAAATTGCATGATTTGCTTGCCATGAAGTAACCTGAATCATTACTCTTTCACGCGCTAGTTCTTACTGCTATTTATATACATATATACATACATATGTGATCGCTGAATAATATCAAATGCAATCGTGCTAACTTCATTTTTGTATAAACATATTAGAGTATATATAAATTAAAAACTACTTTTTGACATCTAATTTCCTAATGTATTAAAGTAATATGTTGGATCGCTTTTCAAACATTTCGACATTTTATTGGTTTGCGCTCTGTGGTCCCACTATTTCCACGTCTAGCTTGCAACAATAGAGCAATCTTTCAATAATTTGCACAAAAGCCGTTTTCTCATTTTTAGGGCACGCTCTGACCCCACCCGGCCCCCACTAAAAATCCACCCAAGCAATGTCAGTGACAGGCAGGGCATATCGTCTGGGCAGTAACTTTATTGGAATTGTCGTGAAAGTCGATAACATCAGTAGCAGCAGCAGCACTAATGCCAACACTAGCAGCTGTAGTAGGAGCAACTGTAGCTGGAGTTCTAGCTAAAGCGCTGCTGGGCGCAGGTCACAAGCAATTTAATGTCAATTTTGGTATTAAACGTGCTGTCCGGGCAATTCACCTGCTGTACCATCTGCCACTAGAAGTAGATGGTTTAGCTGTCACACACACACGCACACAGTTCAATCTGTTATTGTTGTTGGATTTGTTGTCTTATTTAATTCGAATAACTTTTGCAAATTAATTTTGACACTGACCACTGGTACTTTATTAAATGTAATTAATTTCTCTCTTGCTATTTCTCTCATTCTATGCCTCTCTCACTCGCTATGTTTACTTCTTATATTCGCATCTTGATTTATATGTGTTTATTTAGATGTTAATTTTGTTTGCTTTAGAGCACTTAATTAGTATTTTTGCTGCACTTTCCCTTCGCCTCGAAGTATGCAACGTTATTTTGGCAAGTGCCTGCAAATGGATGGAAATGAAAGTGCACTCCTTGTTTTTGTTGTTGGCCTTATGATTGCTGGCCGTTGCTTCTGTAAATCGTGTCACGCACACATGTTAATATGTTAACAAAATGGTGGCATACATCCTCACCCACACACATGCACACACAGCAGTCACAAACTGCAAGCAGCTGCCAAACGCAGCGAATTTTTTTTTGCCTTTTTCCCTTTTAGTTTTTTTTTTAGTTCAAAAAGGAAGATGACGAAATTTTCACCCGCTGCGTTTGGTTCTTGGTCTGGTTTTGGCGTTTCAAGTTGAAAATTTGCAAACAAGCCAAAGACGCAACGAAATTATATATACTAAATATACAAACAGACTCACACACGCACAGATATGCACATGTGAATGTATGCGAGTTTAAGTTGAGGCCACCGCGTAGAAAATAAGATAAAAAAAAACTCAATGGAAAGGCATACAGTTATTTGAATACTCTTTGTATGTATAAATTGATTAATTTATATAATTATGTTTATATTAATTTTGAATTCTGTTTATTTCGGATTTTAAAATTTTGCAAGAAAATTATACAATTTTATAAACAAACTCATTATTTTGTATTATATATTTAAATAATGTTTTTTATTTTTTTAATATCGAAAACAATGAAATTATAAATTATAAATAATTGAATAACTTTCTCCTTTTCCTTTATTCTTCCACTTGACAAGCTAATCAAATATTTATATTTATGTACATTTATAGGAACCTTCGATAGAGTATAAGAAATTACAAACATTTTAAAGGCAACATGTTTAAAAGTTGAGCTCAAGTCACACACAGAGAGAAAAAGTGAGGGCGAGAGATTGGGAGTGAGGGAAACGCGCGAGAGACAGGCGACAGTTTACATCGGGGCCGAGACGCTGGGTCTCACACACAGACACACACACATACACGCACACACACTTAGACACATATGCTTGTTTGTTTGTTGAGTCAGCTGCCGCCATTTTGTAACCATTTTTCCATGTCACACAAAACGCACAAAGTGCGCACAGCCCTCCGGTTGCTTTTGCTTTTCTGCACCTCCTTCTCCTGCGACTCCTGCAACATTCCTTTTGCCTCACCCATTTGACTTCATTCTGTTGCCTTTGGGCTGATGAATTTTCCGCACGCTCTGCTGCTGTCTGCAAACTTATTTTATACTGTGTCAAAATGAAGAAAAACTCATCGCTTGATTAGAAAATTTTCATACAGATTATTCGCATATTGTTGTTCGTCTTTGTTGCAGTCCTTTTGTTGTTTTGCTCATTCTCTCATTGGGTCCACGCAGCAATTAGGCAAATTGCTGCCAGAGCCTAGCTCTCCAATGACTCTGCAAAATCGTTTTAAACTCAACAGGGGAACATACATATACACATCCGCTTATCGAGTTGACTTGATTAACTTGGTTAGCTTGGCGGCTTTAAACTGTGGCTCCTTCCCATGCTGAGATGGCTTTCAGCCGTAATTACATTAACAATTCCGAAAACATTTGCGAACTTCATTTCGGCCTGGCTCGGCTCACTCACCGCTGGGGCATTCAATGTGTCACACACGATGCATATCCATTATTTAGAACGTGTTACAAACAAGCAAAACAACCTGTGCCATGTGTAAGACGCAGCGGGCTGGCCAGCTACTGTATCAACCCGCACTCAGTCACATATACACACACACTCCTTCGCTCGCTCGCTCTCTCTCCTTCTCTCTCTCTCGTCTGGTGTATGAACTTCTGTTCTAACCCTGTGTGCGTTTGGCAGGCAACTAGCCCCAGGGCAATGCCGTCCATAACAATAACAACAAGTAGTCTCTCCACAAAACAGCAGTGCATTGAAAAGCTGATCAAACAAGCCCGCATACTACATCCAACATGCTGCATGCTCCATGCTGCATGTTGCATGCTGCACCAAGGGTCAGCTGATAATATGCGAGTTTTCAATAGCCGTTGTCAGTGAGCACTTATGCAGAACAGCGAACCCCAATAGACAAAGGCGGATGGAGTTCAGTTCTGTAATTAAAATTCTGTGCATCTATCTAGGTACAGTCCAACAAAAGCCGCGATAACAACGGTGCAACGGTGCATTGCGCGGTATGTCATCCATTGGCGAAGCTTGTTGCCAATACGGTTGTATAATCGCGTTAATTACGCTAACATTCTGCAAATTTACTGGTTTCTTTTTCACTGTGGTATTCATGTGTCAGCAGTCACAGTATAATCCAATTGCAGTTGAAAGTATGTAGATGAGTGAAGAAGTTTTGAAGAAGAATCTATCTTATCTTATTTACCAATTTAAATACCTTTCAAATCAATCTTATTCTTGTCTACTAATAATTTTACTGATAATAACTCAAATTCTATTGGAATATATTCGATATCAATTAAACATTGTGATCAGATATCCATAACTATGAATATTCCCTTCGGTTTGTTTTATTCACGTTAAGCATGGACAACAATATATAATAAAATATATTTAAAGACTATTTACGAATTTATGAAGATATTTTATGCTCTCTCTCTCTCTCTCTCTCTCTCTCTCTCTCTCTCTCTCTCTGTAGCTCCACAAACTACGATAGCAATACGACATCGACAACATGCCGATAATTTTCGTAAGTGAGGAGCCTTTTACAAATATTGCCCACATTTTAGACGGAAATTTCGACTGTCAGAGTTGAATTCCTGATAAATGCTATGCTATGCAATTCAATGCTCTATTCGCTTTTCGGTTGGCAGTCAACTTGTTATCGCTGGCTGCCCATCTTTAAACAGAGTGCAGTACAGTTGCCCCGGGGTCAGCTATGTTGCTGGCATCATAAGTCACATAGACTTCTATGCACACACACACACACACACACACATACATAGTCAATCACATTTGCTGTTTTGCCACATTCTTTGCCACAGTCACAGCAGCAGTTGTTGCGCCTCATTGGATACCAAAATGTGAGCCTGGGGAGCTCTGGCGGCAGAGAGGAGAGATAGGGCTATATATACATATACTGTGTATTTTGCTTTAGCAATTGCTGCTGTGTAGCGCCTGCGGCGAGAAACCAACCGAAAATGTATGCTGTTCCGGCTGAATTGTAGATCTGGCCAGTGGAAGCTTGCCTCATATACATACATGTTGCTGGAATTCAGCATCGGTTGCATGGTCCAATAGGGCGACATGCGCACACTTTAAAAGCCCGTTAAGATCCCGATGAAATTATGACAGCATTATGCGAAGTCGATTTAATGGCATATCAAATTGCTATAAACGGCTTATTGCTTACGCCCATCCGTTGACAATCGCCTGTCGTCCAGTATTTCAGTGCGTAGCCAAACAATAAAAAATAAATATAATGGCACACGCACATAAATTAAAAACTATTAAAGATATCAAAATATGAAATGATAGAATTGGACGGGTCGATAATGCCCAACTCGAAAATAGTCTATAAGACTTATTCTTGCATAGAATAAAAAAAAAAAACATTTTTTTTTGTGTTTGTAGTATGGGTAAAGTATTTTTTAAATAAGAAAATAATAGAAATAATTTCAAATAAATAGAAATGGTAAAAAATAAATATAAATACTACATATGTAAGTAAAAATTTTTAATGATATATCATTTGAGTATTCTTTATTCATCATACTCATCCTGAAATGAATGTAGGGTATAAATGGCAATCGCATTTGGGCACAAAAATCGCTGCGTTTCACTTTGCCGGACTGTTCGCTGATAATTTGCGCACATAAATTAACCAAAGTTTTGGGCCACACTACTGACCTACACACACACACACACACACACACACAATCGCACATTAGCTGAGCTTTGACTATTGGCTGCCGTCTGGATCCTGTGGGTGAAATTAAAAATACTGCTGTATACGTTTCTGTGTGTTATGGCCATTAGTGAGTGCAGGAGCGCTGATTCGACTGATATGCAATCTGTTAATTTCGGTCCGCTTTGCTGTATGACTACTACAGATATCTGTTACCGTCCCACAAACAGCCTACACTGCCATTCACTCCCCTTCGCTCTGCTGGCCATTTAAGCGTTCCGTCTTCATTACGTATTGATGCGCCCTCATGTGAAATAATTGGCGCTGTTGTCCAATGGCGTTTAATAATTCATTGTCTATGTCTATGTGTGTGTGTGTGTGTGTGTGAATACGTCTGTGCGTTGGTAAGCCAAGAGTCCTGCTGGTGTTGCTTTCAAGGCTATTAAGTTGTGAGCTCAATTGTCAGACGGCTTAACTTGCTGACTATGACCTGAATCGTAGTTTTTAGGACAATCATTGAAATATACCCAGGCAATTTGCTACTCAAATGAAAAATTCGATAGCTTATATAAATTTCTTTCTTTGATAGAGACACAATACTGTTTTTATGACTTGTCATATATATACACACATATATATCGAAATACTTACATAAGTACGCAGTGTACGACTTGTTAAGATACTAATATACAACCTCAAGGATGATAAATTATGTATTATACTTGATGTTTAGATTTGCTGTAAAAAGTGAAAAAAAAGAAGCAAGCACATTGCAATATTTTTTATGAGTTTACTTTATTTTTGAATAAACTTTTTTATTTTACAGTATTTTTTTTATTTTTTATTTCTGGTTTTTATTAATGTTAAATTGTATTTAGTTTACTTTCCACATGTACCATTTTATTCAGTTATTAGATATTGATTTCAAAAAATCATATTTAAAATATTTCTCAATTACCAATTTATGCTGTATCCGTTTTATAATAGGAACCTAAAAAACCTTTCATTACTACGTGCCTTCAATAAATAAAATATTAATTCTTTTTTTTTTTTTTTTAAATATATACTAAATACTAAATAAATGAGAAACATATTCCAAAAAGCTCTAAATATTTTAAAATTAATTGCGAATAATATTTTAGTTTTTATAAATTTTAAAACTGATCACAGCAAATTGTCTAGAATACCCAAATAAATGTAATCAAGTAAACAGAACGAGCAGAATATTTAAAATGTGTTTTTTTTTTTTTTTTTTATGTATATGCAGTAAGTTACATTATTTAAAAGTAACTTGTATTGTTTTTGTTCCAGAAATTTATTTACATCAAAAATTGTTTTTAAATATTTTGCTAAATTTGAACAAACTTTTAGTTTTTTTTCTTTTATATTCTTTTTGTAGTTTAACTCTTAAAATTGGTTTCTTTAACAAAACATATATCTAAATTAATTAAATATGTTTCTTGGTTTTTACAAATATTCAATGTATTTATCTGACTTCATATTGTTCATTTCCTTTTATATTTCAACTTTTTACAATTTATTTCATGTACTTAAAACGAAATGTTGATTTATAGGATGTGTGTGTGTGTGTGTGTGTGTCTCGCTTCTGTGAATGTGTGAAGGTACATACAAATGTGTGGGTGTGTGAGAGCGTGTGTATGAGAGTGTTGTGCATGTGTGTGTGTGTGTGTCTGTCTTTTGGTTGATCTCTAAACGTTGCGCCTAGAACAAAGTTTTTCGAATTAGTTATGGGCGTGTGAATGTGGATGTGTTTTATGTGGTTTTATTTTTAAATTAAAAATTAAGTTTTAAACTAGGCAACAAATTGAATTTGTTGAGTATTTTCTTTTCCCCATGATGAAAGTTTTGTTGTTGAGGCTCAATTTGTAGTTTATGTACTTGAAATTGGTGTTGGATGTTCTGTTTTCTTTTTTTCTTTTTTTCTGTCGTGGTTATTGTTGACTGCTTTTGATGTTTTTGTTGATATCTTTTTGGCATGCTTCTTTCTACTTGCTAAGCAAAAGTTTTGCTCTTTGTTTCTTTGAGTGAGGTGCCTTGAACTTAAAGGACTTGATAATAGGAGTTCTTTGTTGTTGTAACTAAGAGCCTGCTGTTACTGATAGACGCAGACTACATTGGATATGTCTCATTATATATATGGCTTACTTATGATGTCCATCTAGACAACCTCTGTGCCCTGGCCCTGGAGTGGAGCCTGTGAAAAGAACAAAAGTAAATTGTCAAACTCATTTTAAAAGTGATACAAGTTATTCAAATAAATATATATTTTTAAATAAACTATTATAAATAAATATTATATAAATATAAAAAACATTGTTTATAAATCTTCATTTAAATATTTTTTGAAAAATTATTCAAATATATAAATAAATATATATATTTTTAATAATATGAATTTAAATGAATTAATTTTGCTTAAAAGAAAAAAGAGAGCTTGCAAGCATAGAATAGATTATACGAAATGAAATTGTAAATATAATAATGTAATTTTTAATTGCAAATGCCATAATACAAAATGAATGTCGCAGAGAAAAGCTTAAAAAAATTATAAATTACTCTACAATAGAAATAATAAATAAACATGGATTTTCTACGAAAAATTTGCATTAATTTGCTTTGATTTTTTCATTATGCAAATTTTTAGCGATATTCAACCGCAATGCGAAATCTCGTCTAATGACATTTTGTTTAATTTGCATAATTAAATTATACTTGGGTTGTTGTAAAATTAAGTGCACTGATTAAAAATGGAAGCAGGTAGGTAGCCAAATACGAAATTCAATTTAAATTTGAAATATTTTTTGTAAATTAACTAAATAGCATTTAGTTGTTGTCTGCTGGCGCACAAATTTGCATTCAAACCCAACTGTGATGCTTCATTCATGCATTTTAATTGGCCCTTTTTTCATAGAATTTGTTAATTGGCCAATTGATATGGCCACATTCACACAATTAGCCTGGCCAAAATGCTGTGTCAGCTAGCCAGCCAACAAAAGAAATTGACGCGCTTTTGGTTTTCATTCATAATTTGATAATAAATTAAATTAGAAAAAAAAACTATAAATTTGCAATTAAATTAAATAAACGTGCTGATAGGATAAAAACGAACGTGGTCAATTATTTATATTGGCCACAAGACTTACCAACTATTTGCTAAACGAATAAATTTGCCTCTGGCCAATATTTTACGCTTCCGCTTTTTTTTTTGCTCGCACGCCGCGTGTAAAAAGTTATAAATAATTGTGGATAAATTGCGTGCAAGTTTTGTTGGATTACAGGATTATGCACAAACACATCCACACCCATGGACATTATATGTGTAATCCCAATATATTAGAGGAACGTAAAAAATAGAAAAACAGAAAAACTTGACCGAAGCTTGAACTGATCAAACTCTGGTAAGGCAGATGCCTCTGTCAAGTGAACTATAGCATTACAGAGGAAAACCAATTATTTACTTTTAATACTCATTATTCTTGGAGCTTGGCGTATACTTGATTTGTAGCTTGATTTTCTCAGTTATAGAATGACAGGAAAACATGACAAGTTTATATAACTAAGATAAGAAATGTTGATAGGGCATTACATGAAAACTATTTAAAACTTATGTTATTTAAGCCAACTTGTAAAAGCTTCTTTGCTGAGCTGCCCTATAAGAATAATTAATTAGACTGGTCCACAAATCTCACAAAAATGATATGCTTAACATATTTATTAAGTATTAAGTGTCTTACTGTGGCATCAACATAGTAGACTAGTTCGAAATGTTTTATTTAAATTATGAATTCAAAATTGTTAGCATATAGATTATTTCTAAATTCACCAATAGTTTTTGTACGTAAACAGGGGAAGAAGTGGAGTGAAAAGTCTCATCAAATGTCTGCTCTCGAACAGCTAAAGAAGGTGACGACTGTTGTCGCCGACACGGGCGACTTTGAGGCCATTAATGTCTATAAGCCCACCGATGCAACAACGAATCCATCTCTAATACTGAATGCCTCAACAATGGATCGATATAAGCATCTAGTGTTGCATGCCGTCGAGTATGGTAAGCATGTGGATGGGCCACTGGAACGTAAAGTGGCAGAGGCCATGGATTATTTGTCCGTCTTGTTTGGGTGTGAAATTTTGAAAATAGTGCCTGGCAGGGTATCCACTGAAGTAGATGCTCGCCTGTCGTTCGACACGGCACAGAGTGTGGATAAAGCACTGAAGCTGATTTGTTTGTACAAGACTTTTGGCATTCGCAAGGAACGCATACTCATCAAGCTGGCAGCCACATGGGAAGGCATTAAGGCGGCAGAAATTTTAGAGAAGGAGCATTACGTTAGCTGTAATCTAACACTTATTTTCTCCCTAGCTCAGGCTGCGGCCTGTGCCGAGGCTGGCGTAACACTGATCTCTCCATTCGTGGGTCGTATTTTGGATTGGTACATAGCGAATACGGCAACTAAAAAATATGCACCCGATGAAGATCCGGGCGTCATATCAGTACGTCAGATTTATAACTATTATAAAAAATTTGATTATAAGACTTTGATTATGGGCGCATCGTTTCGCAATCCGGGCGAAATCAAAGCTCTAGCGGGCTGTGATCTGCTAACCATTAGTCCAGCATTGCTTCAGGAATTGGAAAATGATAATAGCGAGTTGCCCGTTCAACTATGTGAAGAGGCTGCCAAGCAAACGGATCTTAAGAAAATCTGTGTTTATGAGAATCGATTCAGGTGGCTGATGAACGAAGATGCCATGGCCACAGACTTATTATCCACTGGGATTCGCAAGTTTTCATTGGATACGGTAAAACTAGAAAAGTTAATAACATCTCTGTTCTAAATTAACATTGTTTAATAAACTTTTTTTTTTTTAATTTCCAAAAAACAAGTAGTCGAGCAAAATCGTTTTCAATCATAAATAAAATTTCTGTTCAGCTCTAAGCTCTTCGAATCGCCATTTAAGTAAGCACACACAAACAACTATAATTTATAGCACATTGATATGATAATATTTTTTCGTATCTTAAATTTGATAAATTTGTGGCATACTACACGTATATAGCTGTAATAAACACTCAGATATTGGTTGTAGATCAACAAACCTATTACATTAATAGTGTGAGCTAAATCAGTTAACCAAATTGTACATGAATTAACTAGGCTTAGTTTATGGCTTAGACCTAAACAATTAACTTAGATATGCTCTCTCTTTCTCGCTCGAGCTGTGGGCTTGCCTGTCTGGCCTTAAAGCCTAAATCTATCTTATCCATCTATATACAACATTTAGTTCTATCTTAGGCTTAACTCCTTACTATCCGTTCAGCTTAAAATCTCATATAGCTAAAATCATTTGGATTTGACACTGATGTCATCAATGGCCCGCTTACCTCTTCCTCTATGGCTGAGCTGCACCTATTGATAGACGCGTTCTTCTCCAAGCTAAATGTATCCTCTGAGGTCTTATTGTACGTGGGATTCGAGAAGTTCATTGTATTGCCGCGCTTTGGATATTGCTTTAATAGCCAATAGAAGGCCTAGAGAAGCAAAGCGAATTAGTTTTCCAATTGAAAAGAAATTAAAATGCACTATTTACTTACGCTTATAACTAAAGTTACGGCTGCAACAGTTCCGACGATGACCAGAGCGATTGCCTTGCTATTTCCCTCCGGCGGATGCGTCGTCTCAGCGCTGTCGCCATCCGCATGTGTCACGTTTGCAGAGTTTTCAGCTTCTAAACGAATGAAATTAGAGCAAATAGTTAAAGTAACTTAATAAAACAGAGTCTGCAATGCTAAAGCCCAAGCCAACACCGAAAGCAAAAATACAAATTGAGAGAATCTTGACAATCAAATAGAAAGAGTAATGAATGAATAATGAATTTAAATTGAAAAATGGTCTTAAGTTATCTTCTTATCGTATCTAAACTAAATCTATTCATCAATTTGTAATGGTTGAAAATAAATTAATGCAGAATTTTCATCAATTCATAGCCACAGCTCATGCAATTGGTATCTTTTTGTTGTTTGCTTGTCCGACTCCAATATAATTAAAATATCTCTATTTTTTTTTATATCTGCAACGACAAAGTCAACGACAACCCGTGGCGTATATTTCCGTTGTCGCGCCACGCCCACTCTGTAGTCGGACTCCCGGACAGTTGTCAACTTTTTGTGTCACGCTTCTCGCCTTTTGTGAGTTTCGCTGTTGTTGTTTTTTTTTTTTTTGTTTGTGCGGTAAAGGAAGTTGTAGGATTTTTCCGCTGTCAACATAATTCGTTTTCACATTTTCCGTTTAGAATTTGTTCAAAAGTTAAGCACACAGGACCCAGGACGTGGGACGTGGGATGTGGAACGTGGGGCATGGAACGCGTTCGCCTGGCAAAGGATGTGCCGCATTTAACAGAGCATTGCACGAGCTGTCGCCTCTTCTTATTGTTCTTGTGCGTCTCCTTGTTATTTTTAATAATTCAGTTTTTTTTCTTAATTTCTGGTCTACAATTCCCCTGCCACAGAATTTCCATGAGCTCTAAACTGGCCGCCCGCTGGTGCGGATCACCATGAAGGAGAATGTGCCGCATATGGTAACGCCAGCAGCAGCAGCAGCACGAATTATCATTAAAAGTTGGCAGTGGCAACAGCTGCACAGCATCGATTGTCAGCGCCAAAGAGGAGCGCCACAGAAACGAATGCTTCCCTTCTGGGGAGGAGATTTGTTGAGGTTGCGCAGCTACGTGGGCTTTAGCAATTTATTTGCGGCATTAACAGACAGTCAAGTGGCAAAAGAAAAGCAGTTGAAAAGCTCTACGCATATTTGCCACATTAATTGCACATTGTTTATGTGTGTGTGTGTGTGTGTGTGGTTGCCTTTGCTACAATATAAGCTTATTTCAAACGTTCTTAGAAACAGGGCGATATTTATTTGTTTCTATAATTTAAATTCGCCTTTCATCGCATTTAAATAGGTTACACAGCTGCCGTTGCTTGGGCAAAGCTATTTCGAAAAGTCTTTTCGTTTCTTATAAACCTAAATCAGATTCAGGTTCTTCCTTTGTCTAACATCTTGTTCAAAAATGTTTTCATGTCTTAAGAAGCCTTTAGTTTTAGCAAATAAATATTATTTTCTACTTTGGAAATTTGAAGGAAATAAAAATCTATATAGATTTTTGTATATTCCATTTTATATCGATTTAAAGTAAATAAAAATATTTCATTTAGAAGCATATTATTTCAAGTGTAACTTTTTATAAATCCGAAATGAAAAAAAAAATATTCTCCAAAAGTTTTTCAAGATTTAAAAAGTGTCTTTAAGGCTCAGAGTATATATTTCTGTTTACTTCTCCTGTCTGTCTTTTATTCCTGTAACATCTTTAACATCCTTTCTCTATCTCTCTGTTTTTTCATCTCTTTCTCTCTCTATGCTTATTTCTTTTTATTTTTCTCTCTATCAGTATCTTGATCTACCTCTATAAATCATCTTTTTGTCTCTATGTCTATTTGCATGTTCAGTATATAATTTTTTTCAGCATCTCTCACGTTTAAATACATAAACTTTTTTTGTGAAAACATCTTGTGCGTCTGCCTGTTGTTTCACTGCTTCACTTTGCCATATTTTATATACTTCCATAAATGTCATATATTATTGCCTCTGCCCTAATCTATAGCAAATGCAATTTGCCTGCTTCGCAGCACAAAACAAAGTAATGTTCCCCCAATTTTTCTTGCGAACCTTCGATGTTATTTTTTAAATAAATTCTGCACATGTGTTTTATATGTTTTTTTGAGAAGCTCGCCAGACAATAGCTGCCAGCAGGTGTTCCTATGTGTTGGTGTCGCAATCGAGCTTACTAGCCCTAGGGCCATAAAAATTCGCGACAAAAAGTTTGCCCGCGTATAAATGAAATAAAAACCCATTAAATGGGCGCTCAGCTACACAATGTTTTTATTTGTCCAAAGTGTGACCAGATTACTTAAATAAAGGCCGCTTATATATTAAAAATTAAATATTTGCTAGGCCGCCCACTGTCTACCGAACAATGCTGACCAATTGCAGTCATAAAATTTGCAAACAGCTGCTGACCCACTACACAGTAGGCACCATCACGTGACGCAGCAGCAGCAGCACCGTCCCTCCCTCCCTCCTTTCACACCACGTTCACTTTATATGTTGGCTATTAAAAAGCCACTCGTTACATTCGACAGCTGCACAAGTTTATGGCGGTTCCGTGGCTCTCTGTCTGTCTGTCTATCAATCTGTCCGCCGCGTATTTGCAGAACTTTGCCTGCGCTTAATTAAGCAATTTGAAGTGCGGCTAAGGCGTGGAATAGCAGGAAAGGCGGAAAGGGCTGAGGCTGGGGCTGGGTTGGGTGGCTGTGGCTATAGAAAAAGTAGCACAAACCGCTAATTGAAATTGCAGTTATGGCCGGCATGCCCGTTGCCTTGGCTGCCTTGGTCATCTAATTGAAATAGTCCTTAACTAGTTTATAGTTATTTACTTGAACCACGCCCTATACCCTTATACGCCCTCGAGATACGCTTTCTTTCCTGTGCTACAAACTTTTTCCTAAGTGCTCAGTACTTGGACGGACGCAAGTCCGTCTGCCCACGATTCACAGCGTATTTCTTAACTGCTTTCGTCATCTTCTTGGAATCGTATTGCAGTCGCCGTCGGACGTAGCCCATCAAGGCAATGTAACATTATTTGCTTGAGCCGCTTAACGGTTTCTGCTCTTTCATCGGCTTCTACTGCTTAGGTCTCCATTTATCCTTTTTGTATGCTCTTACTTTTCAAATTGACGTAATTAGGCGCATTTTGTATGGTCGCCCATTGCTAAGCAGTTGATTTGTGCTGGCCAAGAACCCAACAAAAGCTTGACTAACAATGCTGGCCATGCTTATATATCAACTATGGTCGAGAGCAGAGCACGAAATTAAAAGCATATTTGAATTCTAACAATATATTATTAAAGTGCTTTCCATTTGAATAACTAAGCAGGATAGCCAGAATATTTCAAAATATTTCATTTGACTGACTGACACTCACTCTTAATAAACTGCATTTATGATTGGAAGCCAGCAGGCCATAAAAACATTTTTAAATAAACGAAAATCTGTTTACTCTGCAAGTTATTAATACAAAGATTATAAGGAGAAAGGCAAACATGATTGCAACTTGGAGACAAATTGATTTGGTTTTATTAAAAATGTTATTTGTCAACAGAACACAGAAAGCAGAAAACATAAAACCAAAAATGCTCAACATTTTATTTGCATACATCAAAAGTAAACATTTGTACGTGTCTCTGTGCTTATTTTTTGTGTTTTGTGTATCCCGGAAATGTCATGCAAATACAAATTGTTCATTTTGTCCCTTGTGTTGTGCTGTGCGCTGAGAATTGCTTTCATGTCATGTTATCAATAGATAAAAGCAGAAATTGCTTCTGTTTGTTAAATATGAAGCGGAAATGCCTTTTAATTGGGCTGATTAACTGTTGCAGAGTTAATCAACTGGAATTGCATGATAGATCGATGCTTGCATATTTGATATGCGTGCGTGGCATTTTTTTGGCAGGCACTGTGTGAAATTTATGCAATCCACCCCACTCACACATTCATCTCAGTCGGTACAGGCACAGACACAGGCACAGCTGTAGGTGTTGACAGTGCCAATTTTCGCGCTGATGAATGTAGCTGAGTGTGCGGCTGATGTGGATGATGAATTTCTGGTTAAACTATTTGCCCCAGACCCAGACCAGACCCTTCTGCCCCTGCAGACCCCATCCCAACCCTCCATTGCAATGGGCCCTTTTAGTCGCCGTTGTCCATGTCGTTTTGTGTACAATTTAATTTCATGGCGATTTGCTGAGCGAGGACAACGATGAGTACAAGTCAGACAGGCAGCCAGCCCGTCAGCCAACTGCCACTCATATATCACTCGCATTCACATCCGCATCCGCTTCCGCATTCGCATTCGCATCCGCATTCGTATTCACATTCGCATTCGCAGTGTCAACGCTTTTGACAGAGAGATGGCGCACAAATTGCATGCAGAAATTCTCTGTCATAGGGTTGTCGCTTAAGCTTAAACAGCATTTGAGCTTTTGGGCATGTGTGCGAGTGTGTGCGTGTGTGTGTGTGTGTGTGTAGCAGGATCATGTTGTGGGTGGCAGCCATTGTTGCCATTAAACATGTCACTAGCGTTTCCTTTTTGGCGGTTTTGCCCCACCCAACCCAGAACCACAATATTTATGTACGTTTTACGTGAAAGCCCGCAACATGGTTGTGTATGCGTGTGTGTGTGTGTGTGTCTGTCTATCTGTATGTGTGTGTGTGCGTTTTGAGTGATTATGTCGATATCATTGATGTTGATTTATGATGATGACATGTGAGTGTTGGCGCTGTAACAAAATTGGCGTGACAAATGGCATACAAAATTAAAAGAGAGAGAGAGAGAGAGAGGGAGAGGAACGGACAACGAAAGGTAGGTAGAGAGAAAGAGAGATAGATGCGGGCATACAGAAAAAATAGAGAAGAAGGTGCATTTACATACGCATAAACGTAGTGTAAATAATTTCTGGACATCAAAATATGACATTAAGTTATGGGATAATAAAATCGAATAATCGAGCATTTAACAGATACATGAACAAGAATGATAGCATATAGGATAGCAGTACTATGAGTAGCTAATAATTAGCATAATCTATAATGGTAAGCAAAATGGCATTGATAGGGGTAATATGATGGATTATAATTAATATACACAATAAACAAAATCTGAGCAGAGATGATGCTCAAAGATGATTGACTAGTTGATACTCTATACATAGAAGCTCAAGATTTATTTTGTAATATTATAAGGAATCATCCGACAGCATTATTACGCTAGATATTCATACAGTCCAACACCTCTGACATAGTCAGAATTAAATAAGAAATAGAATCCATACCAGAAGGTAAACTGGGCGCATCTTGAGGTAGTTTTGGCAACGTTTGGTTTGGCATCGCGACTTTTACTTGATTTGGCTCAATTGAACTTACGCGCTTCGTGGGCTTAATGGTGTCTGTGCGTACTATGAAATCGGGATAAAAGTCGGCCATTGAATAAATGTAAAATTAAATGAAAAATAAAATGAAAATGCAAATAATAAAGGAGCAGATGTTAAGGGCCTTAATTGGGCTCAGTTGCATTGTCCTGCGATGACTGCAACCACAACAGAGACACAGCGGCATGCAACCGCGAGTGCAACGGACCGTGCGGGAAATTACAGCTGCTTCTTCTGCTGCTGTTTCTGTTGTATCCATCAAATGGATTTCCCAAAGAGCACTAATCCCCATACTCGTGCACAAACAAAAAGGGTAATTGGCAAAGCTACTTACGATCTTCGACGCACATGAGGCCATCGGACATGAGCTTGAGACCCGTCGGACAGGCGCAGGAGATGCGCGGGCTACGCTCGTTAATGCGGGGAGCAGGCAGACAGATATGCGAGCAGTGTCCATTTACCGATTGGCAGTGGTTAACTCCATCGGGTTGGCGATAAGGATGATACACATGGATGACCATGGGATGCTGTAACTGTGCAAAGGAAAAGAAAATGATTGATAAGTACACAAAATGGAAATTCATTGCCCACTGGCTTACCATGTGAACAGCTGTGATGGGCTCAACGTCTTCTCCAGTAAATTTGTTAGCCTTGAAAACCGTCTGCTTGTCCCAGTCAGTCCAGTAAATGTAATCCTCGAATGTGGTAATGGAGAAGGGATGTCGAAGATACTCCGTGGAGTACAAGATCTGTCTGCGTTGCGAGCCATCATAATTGGCCGAGGAGATGATATTCAGCTTGCCATCCACCCAGTAAATGCGCTTCCTCACCAAATCCAAGGTGATGCCATTGGGCCACTTGACATCATAGTTGATGATCGTTGTACGGTGGGAGCCATCCATGCCGGCGCGTTCAATGCGTGGCGAGGCGCCCCAGTCGGACCAGTACATCCAACCCTCGATGGGATCGAGTGCAATGGAGCGGGGTATGTCGAGGGCATCCTCAATCAGAACCTTGCCCATGTTGCCATCAAAGTTGGTCAGCTCGATGGTGCACTTATGAGTGTCTGTGTAGTAGACATGGTTATAGATCCAGTCGACGGCCAGGCCATCCGATGTAACCGACGACTTCTTCAGCACGACAATCCTCTCGTTGCCCTCATCGATGGGCGCCTTGTAGATGCTCTGAGTGTTGACGTCACTCCAGAAGATCATGCCTGTGCGGAAAACAAAGTCCAAGGCAGTCGCCGACTTGGTATTGTTCACAATGGATGTGATTTCCATGTGATCCAAGGAAATCTTGCGTATGTCGTGACGACGAGCGAGCAGGAGTGAGGCATGTCCTTCTGTTGCCTTGCAACGTGTGCGATTGTGCGAGTCCCTCATGTAGCCCGCTTCGCATTCGCATTTGAAGCCGCCGACCTCATTGACACAGATCTGGGAACAGACGCCTGGCTGTTCGCACTCATTGATATCCATGCAATGATGGCGATCACTCGTCAGCTTGTAGCCATCGTGGCACTCGCATCGATAGCCCACTGGCTGGTCCACACATCGGTGCATGCAGCCACCGTTTTTCGTGTTGCATTCGTTGATGCCGCATGTGTTAGCCGGCTCATCCTCGCCATCGGGACAATCTTTGTGTCTGTCACAGACCTGTGACAGGGCAATGCACTGCCCGCCTCCACAGTCGAATTGGCTGGTTGCATTACACTGCTTGAGTTCAGCAGACACACGACAGTCGCGTTCATCGCTGCCATCGGCACAATCTACTTGACCGTTGCAGGTGAGATGTCCGGGAATGCAGCTGCGATCGCCGCACTGGAATTGATCTGGCCGGCAGGTGGTATTATGGCAGATGGAGATCTGCTCGTCGTCGCCATCGGGGCAGTCGCGATCGCCATCGCAGACCCAGCTGTGAGGCAGGCAGGTGATGCGATCTCTGCATTGATACTCGTTTTGCTGGCAGGGTGTTAAAGTCTGTGAAACAATACCGCAATCCTGTGTGCGAGAGAGAGAGAGAGAGATGGTAAGATTGAATATAAGTGAGTGCGAAGTGGACAACACAATAGCTTGTCTGCCGTGCGTAGCTGATTTGAAATGCATTTTCCACAGCTCCTGTCAAAGCGTACTTCACTTGAAATGTGCCATAAAAACAAGCCACTATAAGGAATACACGCACATATACATATATACACGATGTACGATGTAGTCTTTGCATAAGGACAGTTGGCGCCATGACTTTAATATCTTTTGTTGCATACTTTTGAGGGGCGGGAGCTTGTGTCCAAAATTGTTCACATTTTATGCGCATAGTTCCACATTCCGCTACACCCTGTACCTTCGGTGCAAAAACAAGGCAGAGTAGTGGAATTCTATGTGACTTGACACAGGGTAAAATCTAGTTGGGCCGCCTCAGCGACACTACTTTATTGTGTTTTTTTTTTTTTTTTTGGCAAGCAATTTTAGACATCGCTCGGCTCTCTGCTGCACACACATAAATGTTGATGGCAGCTTCGAATGTTGACGCCGACGACGCCAGTGTTGAGTAATGCGCGTGTGTTGCATAATTTATGCTTTACTCGCAAGCATATAAAAATGAATATTTTCAGCGAGGGCTGACTCGCATAGTTCTGGTAAAAACATGAAATTACTTTGCCAATTGCTCCAGCTTGCAACTCTAATATATTTTTGTGTATTCCACTGACATTTTTGAATATTAAAAATAAGAGAGTTTGATTAAATTCAACAAACATCAGACTTGGTTATAGTTATTGAGTTATTGGCCACAAACTATTGTACAGCCCTCGCATGCGTGATTTTGTGCAGCCGTGAAGTTGAGATTTACTTTTGGACTAGTTTTATAGACTGTCAGAACTTACGCGCTCATCGCTGCCATCCTCGCAATCCTGTTCGCCGTCGCAGACCCAAGCCTTGACAATGCAGCCACCGTTGCTGCAGGTGAATGAGGTTTCTTTGGGGCACTCAATTTTGGGGCAAGCCAGCTCATCGCTGCCATCTCCACAATCGTTATCCAGATCGCAGACCCAGCGCTGCTGGATGCAACGGCTATTCTTGCACGTGAACTCATCCGAGCGGCAGGTGGTACCTACGATTCAATCGAAATATATATATGTTAGGGACAGCTTACGTGCGTATGTGTGAGTGGAGGATTTGCCGCGTGTACTTATGAGAATGAGTGCTTTTGTTTACATGAACGCTATGGTTAACTACTGTCGAGAGTTTGATAAACAATAAAAACAAGCAATGTTAAGAAAAGCAACTGAAATATGCGAGACATAACTCAACAAAACCAACACCATTATAAAAATTGCCAACGCAACGCGTCAGGGGATAAGAACCAAAGACATTTGTTGCCACAATAGCAACAGCAACAACTACCACAACGACACCAACTACAGCTATGTAACAAAAGCATTGCAAAACTAAAGTGTGCGTAGCTGTCTGTCTCCGTGTGTATCTATGTGTGTGTGTGTGTGTGTGTAAATATTTGTGCTCTATTGCATGTGTATTGTTTAGGTAAGTATTACACAATGCTGGCAGAAATGTGTAGCATACTTATGGGCAACAAGATGAAGTATGTACAAACAAGTACACACACACACACACACACACATATATACACATAGTTAAGCACACACTATTACAGCTATAGCTTTAGGTACAGTCTACAAGCAAAGTACAGTTAGGTTTGGAACAATTTTTTTGGCTTGGCTTACTGCACGTGGCCTCGTCGCTGCCATCGCTGCAATCTTTGGTCTGATCGCACATCCAGGCGAGTGGTATGCACTCGCCCTCGCCGCTCTTGCAAGCGAACTCGTCCGGGGAGCACGTTTTGCTCTCTGTAATATATAAATAGATGTTTTGGAGAAATATGGAGTTAGTACTGATTGTGATGATAGCATGCAAGAAAACAAGTGTCTTTCCCACTCAATAGTTTGATATACATATAAATATATAAAATGTAGGGTATATTAAATCGAGTGTTTTTGTACTACGCCTTTAATAGAAATAACAATCGTAATATATAGAGTTAAATATACAGAGCTTAATAAGATAAGACCTTTATTTATTTATTAATTTATTTTTTAGCAGAACCTGTTTTTCTTCAATATATTCATTAGAATAGCTCAACATAATGTTTTCAAGAATTGTCAGACAAAAATGTATTTTTTAATTTAATGAGAATTAATAAAAATAAGAGAATAAATAAAAAACAAGTAAGAAAACTCTAGTCGAGAGTGCTCGACTAGATAATACCCTGAACCCAATTTTAATAAAATAAAATAATAATCTGTAATGCGGCTTGGTTTTTTTGTAATTATCTTGAAAATGCATCAATTTTAGTGCTGAAAATGGAAAAAAAAACTTCTTAATTTTGACAAATAGTTCAATATATTGCTCTTGATTAGTATTAAAATTAATCCGTTTTCAAGATAATTACAAAAAACCAGTGTCGAACGTGACAAAAAGTTGACTTTTCTGGATAATTACCCATATGGATAAATCAGAAAGAATATGCAGAAAGATATGTACATATGTACATCTGTATATACATATGTGTGTATGCATTGCCAAAAAAAATAATAATAGATTAGTTGAAATTCGAAAAATGTTATATTATTAAATATCATTAAAAATAGACCCAACAAATAGACGTTCCTCGATTAACAGGCATTACCTTAATTAACACAGACACTTCATTATTGTAAAAGAAATATATCAATGCCACTCGAAGCTGTAATAGCCATAGTAAATAAGTTCACTGCTAAAGCGCCATCTAGCAAGTTTAAATTTTTAGACCATGCTAGGCTAGTTTTGAATGTACATGTGGGCATACATATAGGAAAACCCCAGATGTCACGTGCTTTTGTTATTTGGGCAAACTTTCTGTTTATTATTTTCTGTTGACTTAACGGAATAAAATATAAGTGAAACAAAAACACTTTCAGAAATGATGCTATTAAATATTTGAAATTAAAAAGAAAAACCCACTTATTCACAATTAGTTAAACTACCAACTGACTTTCAAAGGTATCAAATACAAAAGAATAAATAATAATAAAAAAGAAAGAAATATAAAAAAAAAAAAATTAAAAATAAGAAATTATGAAGGGCTTAGGGCTTAGGCGAGGCTAGAACCTTCGACAGCCTAACATTCGGTGCATCTACCTAGCCACCTACACCACGGCTCACTCGAACCTCAGAGTAGCGAAAACGAATCAAGTTCGCCATATACGAAAGAAACACTAAAGCAGTGGCTGAAAATACAAATACAATTCAAAGACAATTCTAACGCAATTCAAAAACAATTGTGATTCTTAGAATATACACGCATAGCAACATAGAAAACGGCCCAAGATTTTTTGTGTGTATATGTGCACACGCATACGAAAATTGATTTGCATTGCTCAACGTTGCTTGCATTTCCATTGTTATTTTAATTGTTTTAAAATTTTTCAAATATATAATGGAATGTAATGAGAGTTCAGCATATGATCTGCATATTCTATTTGACATTTTAGGTTTTTTTTTTAGAAATCATAACTCTTTTACAATTAGCTTTACATGCCCAAATATGTACATACATATGTACAGCCACACGCTGATCTGCGATTGTACACATATACATACATACATACATATGTACATATGTATGTATGTACATACATATGTATGTATGTATGTGCGCCCGCAATGCGTCTTGCTTTGTCGCTGCCTTGCTTGCTGCGCCACATGGGTTTTGATGAGAAAACTTTGATGATTAATAATTCTGTTTCTAGATGGACAATCGTATTGATATGTTCAGATTAAGATTATGATATTCATATATATGTGCTAAACCAAACTGCATGTCTCTAGTATTTGAAATGCATTTTTTACACATTTAGGGGTGTGGGGGCGAATTGGGGACCGGAATCCAAAATCTGACAAAAACCGAAATTGTATTAAATTAGTATCTATATATATGCAGAAGACTTGGAAACTCTAACTCTAAAGATGAATTAGCTAGAATTTTATAACTGGTTCCCGATAATTTCAGTTATCGATAACTAAGCAAATATACAAGTTATCGAATTTCTGAAACAAACTCGTACTGCGCGCGCAATATACGGACCTAACACAAAAAGAATGAACTCTCTAGCTTTTGTATCTTCGGAAATCGACGCGTTCAAACATACGGACAGACGGACGGACGGACGGACGGACGGACGGACAGACGGATATGGCTAGATCAACTTTTCTCGTCACCCTGATCAAGAATATATATACTTTATGGGGTCTGCCACGCCTCCTTCTGCCTGTTACATACTTTTAACAAAACCATTATACCCTGATTTCCCATTTTCAATGGGTTCAGGGTATAAAAAACAAAAAATAATTATTATACACAAATTTTGCATTCCTTTTTTATTCTTTTAATAAGAAAATGTTGGTATATGAAAACCAAAAGAAAACAAGAAACCTGGCAAATGAGCATGTCCGATGGACGCATATCTCTCTCACAGCCACAATCACAATCACAACCACACCCATATCCACACTCACACTCATACATCCACTTATGAGCAGCAAAATAGCTGTAAAAATTGCCTAAAGATAAGCTCGATATAATTTTGGCAAACTCAACCCATGAACCCATGAATGAGGGCGGTAAAAATCAAGTGCCTGATAAACTGCGCTACAGGCCTCTTGTCTTTATGTCGAGTGGCTTCTAACTGTCTGTCTAATGGTGTTGCTCAGTTGAATCTTTGATTGCTGTAGCCATGGTACTTTAAGAGGCGTTGCCTTTAACTATGCAGCAGCAGACTTAAAACGCGCCTTCCTGTTGCCTGGCACAGTAATTAAGTTTATAAGAAGCAGCAGCAGCAGCAGCAGCAGCAGCAGCAGCAGAAATTGAAGTCGAAGTCCAATTGTGGCTGGCACATGGCAGCTATGTAATAAACATAGTTGTCATGCCAACACATATACGCACATACACAGGCACACATACTAACGCACTTACATGGAGATATGGGGCAACGGGAGCTAAAGTTAAGCGAGCGGCATTTTATCTAGGCAGTAATTAAGACATTATCAGCCAACACTCCATAAAGTTAAAACGCACACATGCGTACGCATTAAAGCAATTATCACACACAGCAAAATGCACACACACACACACACACACACACACATACACGCACACACTCGCAAGCAGGCTTAGGTTTAGGCAGCCAGTTTTAGCTTGAAACTTTCATTGAAGTTTTGCCAGGCGTACATTTAACAGACAGACAATGATACACACACACACGCACACACACACACAATTGACACACCCACACATAAAAACGTTTGTGTTTAACCCTAAATACGCATTATTTTTCTCATGCTTTTTGTTCTTGCTGCCTACCGCTAGGCGCGTGAACTGAATGTGCTTTGTTTTGGTGCGGCTACGCTTGATTTTTCTTGATAAGATTATGTAATTCCTACAATGTGTGTGTGCCACAGACTATAAAGGCTCATAACACCATATCATACACACGCACACACAGCATATATACATATATATATATATAAATATGCTTTACCTGCCTGCTTACAGTTATTTGCCGTGCGCCCAAAAAAAAAAAAAAAAAATTTCGCAAATTTTTTCCCTTTTTCATTTTCTTTTTTTCTGCTTTCTTTTTTGTATGGTTTTTTCAACGTTTCAACGTTGTTGCAAATAAATTAATTTATTATTATTTTACGCTTTGTTGCCTGATATTATTTTTGCATGCACAACGTGTCGTATGCGTGATATGACTTAAATTGGTATTTATTGCAGCTAGAGAACGCGCACGAGCGTGTTTATACACTTTTGTTGTCAACAGAAATTCAACAGGAATCTCAAACGTGAACGTGAAACTGGAGTGTGCTGAATATTGTTTGTGTAATGTAGGAAAGTAAATACAGATTTGTATAGCTTGTATTTAAATTAAATCAGCCTGTCTAAAATATTTCTTTGAGCATACTGTTTGTAGTTATGTAATCAAATTTGAAATTTTGCTCAACAGCAAGAGCAGCTTAGTATCAAATGAAATATTAAGTAATATTTCAAACATAAAATTAGAAAGTCTCTGAAGTGGCAAGCTCTATGGAGTAAAATCAGTTTTAATAAATATGAAAAGCTCTGTTTCATGATATGCGTGCATATATTATTTTTTATTGTTTGTCAACATTGCGCAAACTATTCATATTTTCATTAGACTTACTGAAAAGCTTGCATGACCTCTTACAATTTTCATTTATTTATTTATATACTCTTTTAATTTCAAAGCTTTTGTGCTGTCCATTAAATGTGGTCGAGCAGCTGGAGCCATGCCTTGAATATGTTAACTTCAGTTGCTCGTGGTTGAACCTGTTGCAGACTTGATGTGGCTTCGCCTGGCATAAGCCATAGCAAAATCAATTTGTTGGCTACAATAAGTAACTCATAGCAGCTTGAATAGTGTTCGCACACACACACGCACACACACCATCGCACATAACTATTGTATTGTATTGAATAGCATTTTGCATTTTGCACTATGCTAGTAATTTAATTTTAATTTTATTTAAAATGCTTTTAGTGTATGCTCAAGCCTTATAGTTGGAGTTCACATCAAAGCCAATGAAGTTTGATGCCTGGCTTCCTTATTTCTTTTTTTTTTTTTCTTGTTTCACTAAAAAAAAAGTTGCACGAGTCACATTCTAGTTGTTCTTTGTCTCCAGCAGAAATCTAATAATAAAAGTCGATTTTGTAAAGTGTTTGTAAATATTAAATGATGTGTAAGCAAGGCCAAGTAGTTGAAGTAAATCAATATGTGTTTTAAAAGGAATTCTTAGGATTCTCTTTTCTATAAATATTGATAATAATTGCTTCAATTTCTGTAATACATGTGCCACATAATAACATCGTATTGTGATTAACTACAAATAGAAATTTTAGATGAATCCAAGAAATATGAATGAAAACTGTTTCATATGAAATGTTATTTTGTTGTGAAAAGTGTCTCAATTCATAAAATTCTTGGAATTTCATTCAACATATTTTTTTATCTTTTGTATATGCTAAACAGCAACGTGTGCTCCATAGATAGTCTATAAAAAAATGTTTCCCGTACATTTTCTTTTTTGGTGGGCACGTTAAACTTCAATTAACATTCACAACGTTTCCAACGATAAAAAAAAAGAAAAAAAAGTATCGTTGAAAAATGCTTTTTTTTCGAAGCGTATAAAAGCCATAAAATGTCACACGTGTTCATTGGCGAGTGGAGCATGGGAGCAGGGGATCGAATATCCTGCGAATCTGAGCATGTTCAATTTTTCTGTTGAGCCGTGTGCTGCCAGTCAGTTTGGCAGCAAATAAACCACAGGCCGAATTTGCACACGATTTTCGTTAATATATATATACTTATGTATATATATACATATATATTTTGATTACCAGTTTTTATTTCAACAGGCTTCGCTGATGAGTTACGAGTGGATAACATCATAAAAATCTCATCATTTTTTTTTCAATTACAGCGCGAATGCACAAAAGGAATAAAATGAGCATAATAAAAAAAATGTGCCAAGTTTTATGTGACATAAATAGTTAGCCGAATGTGACACGGGCTTTAAACTGCTAAATAAGTTGGCTCGAAAATTGCGCTGATGACGGGCAAGAGCATGATAAAATGATTTTAAGTTGAGCGGGTTGTTTAACTGACAAATGTCCTGGCGCTTCATGTGCTTGTGTATTTGTGTATTCATATATTAGATAAATTTATTCATTTCGGTTTGCATTTGAATGAATATATGAACTCAATTTGGTAAGGGAAACTTATACTGTGCTGGAAGAGCTCAGCTTGAATTGTGTATTTATGTGAAATATAAAAAGTTAATACATATTTTTTGTAGTATCACTTAAGTAATTCCTTTAGTTATTTTGCATACAGACAGTTCTAACAGCGGACAGCCTATTCATCTATTACAGGGTATATGAGATGGCAGGGTTTAACATTTGGGTGGGCTTGTTAATGCATAAATACAAATTATTTCCGCTGCTGGCAGCATTTTTGATGCGCACGTCGCGATGTTTTTTGGCGTAGTCCTTTGACGTTAATTTATGGATAAGTCGGCCCAAGTTGTAGGACTTCCCGCCCTCAAGTCATAAAGTATGAGATACATGGCGGATATACATGGGAGCTTGGGGAGTAGGGGGAAGGCATGCATTGAAATAAATATCATGCTTTAAATGCGACTTTATGAGCCTTTAAGTTATGAAATCCATTTGCGAGTGCGAGTGTTTCTTATTTTTTTTTTTATTCCTCAGATTGTTATTATTATTTTTTTTTTTTTTTAGTGAGCCTGCGTAAATCCTCCTGGGTTAGTAGGTATACATATATATATATATATATATATATATATATATATATATATATATATATATATATATATATATATACATTTGGCTATAACTTTTTTGCTTACTACAGTCTAGTTCGTCGGAGCCATCGCGACAGTCGGGATCCCCATCGCAAATCCAACTGCGCGGTAGGCACTGCTCCCCATTGTCGCATTTGAAGGTGAAAGAGCTGCACGCATTCCCTGCGCAAGTCGAGCTGAAATTTGAGCAACCCAATCCCAAGACAATAGATAAGAGCATAATACTTACTGCAAAGACCCGGTGCCTCATCAGAGCTGTCGGCACAGTCGGCCTCACGATCGCAACGCCATTTGTTGGGTATGCACTTGCCGTTGTTGCACCGGAACTGTTCGATGCCGCAAGTGGATTCTGCAAAAGTACAAAAATATATATATTGAAAATCGTTGCTTCCAATATGGCAGCCAATTTTGCATTGCCTGCGGAGCCATACAATTTATGTGAAAGGGGGCAAAATACTAAGTAGGTCGAGCACACAAGCAGCGTCGACTTGAAGATACTTTTCAATAATTTGTTTTTCACTTAAAGCTCTAAATTATTTAGAACTAACTCTGTAAAAAACTATCAACTCTGAGTTCATTGAGGGCATGCATATATGGGCATAAGTATATGTATATAAGAAATTCTAGAATATATAACGTAAGCTCTATTTCTGCTTTTGGATTCACAAAAGTCCATTTATATGTATATGTATATGAAATTCAAATATATGTATATATATAATAATTTGAAGTTCTGGGTGCGCATGGCCTTTATTACCCCATTGAAATAGTTACGGGGTATACAAAAAAATACTGATAATGGCTTGCCACTAAAAATATGAGAAATATGAGCGTGGAAAATCAACTTTTTTATGCATCAATAAGTTTCTGTGTCAAAAATAAATGTGATTTTTATGTTGCGGGCTGTGTTGAAACCACTGGCAACAAAAACTTGCCACTTTCAGTGTATCTCTCTCCCTCTCTCTCTCTCTCTCTCTCTCTCTCTCTCTCTCTCTCTCTCTCTCTCTCTTCCTTTCTGTGTACGTGTGTGTGTGGGAGCCTTGTTATTTCCTTTACTACTGCCTAGCGCTGTTTGGCTGAGCTTTTGTTTTATGCCACCATGAAAAACTAGTTTGGTTTTGCCATTTTATGGTCATTTTATTTTACGACTTTGCTCGTTTTGTAAACAAAATTTTCAGCAGAATTTAAAGACAATGGTTAAAAAAAAGGAAAATAATTTTGTTGCATTATGCACTGACAAAGCGAAATTATAGAAATGAGCAAGAGATGTGACGATATTGACAGCTGTTTTTCAGTCACGCAGTTGCAATGCCAAAGAAAAAAATATAAATATTTATATGATAGCAGTTTCTTAGAATTCATTTAAGATTCAATGTCATGCAAGAGTGCGTCATAAATATACAAGTATAAATAGTGAGTATTTGAGTTGTGTTCGCAATTAAAGTGATATAAATCCATTAGCATAACTACAAATGGAACCAAAAACTTTGCCAAAACTGCAACAAAGTTCTCATAGGCAAATTTTCTTAAGAGCTGGCGAGCTAAGCTCTAAAATTTACTCAACTTGCCATCGGTGAGTGCAACAAACAATTTGCTTGACAACTATTTTCACAAAATTTCTTCTTTGCAATTCCATTCCATTCCATTTAATTTATTTTTTATTTTTCTATTTTATTTCTTTGAACAACTTAAGAGCGGAGCGTGCTGCATCTCATTTGCATATTGTTGGCTAAAATGTTGCACCTTTTAGCACTGACTGCACTCAATTTAACGCTGGAGCGCAAATGAATGCGCCCTCGACAGACGTCTGGAATTTGGCTGAGCTTTAAGTCCAATGATGCCAACTATGACTGGGAGGTAGGGCGAAAACCTACATTCTAGCTGAACGTATCCTTCGCTCCCTTTGGACTAGACCAGACTCAGGCTGGCAGCCATAAACTTTTGCGCAACTTTTGTGTGTGTTTCTCATCGAGCCCCCCCCCACGACGACAACCCATTCCGCATTGCGAAAAATGCGCATCACGTTCTGCGTTTGGGGACTTCGCAGGGTTCCTAACGTATTTACCTAGCAGCGGCATTTAGCGCCAACATTAAACAAGAATCGAGTCGGAAGTCAGCCACAGCCAGTAGGTGGCTAGCTTCTCGTCTAGCATATAATGACCTGGCATTGGAGTCTAGGGCATTAGAATGGGGAATTTTAGTTGAACATTTTCGAAATTAATGAAATTGTCATAATCAAGTTTTTTTGGCCGACAAACTACGCTACGGGACTCAGCCGTAAGTCTTTAAATTCAGCTGAGTTACGAGCTTAATATTTAATGGCTCTCTTTTTTTTTTTTCGTAAATAATCAATTATTCAATCGAAATGTAAAAAGTAAAGAAACGTGTTTTCTTTTTATTAAATATAACACTCTGCAACAATATTATTAAGTTAAGTTCAATAAATTTACAAAATTATAGATTAATTGCTTAATTTGTTCTCGTAATAATATTCTAAAAAAATTGTATTCATGTCTTATTTAGTTAGCAAATTGATTTTAAATGCAAATAAATTTTTGTTTTGAAATTATATTTTAAATATTTTCATTTTAATATATTTTTCAGCTCTGGTCGTTAACTTGAATTTAATTTAAATTGCAATTTTGTTGTCTAGTGTAGTTGAATATAAATGAAGTCTGCTGGGGTAAATATGATATTGCATATTAACGAGAGGCTAGACTTTTTGCCAATTTCAACCTCTCTTTTCTACTCTCCCATTCTCTCCCTCTCTCTCTCTCTCTCTCTGTTTTACTGTCTGTGTTGCTCTAAGCTAGCCATAAAATTGTGTTTGCCAATGGCAAAGTCTCTGCCGCTCAATTTCCGAGATTTTTGTTTACATTTTTTTCAAGCTCAATTTTCTCTTTATGCGTAATTATTTATTTATGACTTAATAGACTGACAGCTGAGGCCTCCAAAATGTCACATACATCTAGCCAAACTGACATTCTGTGTGTGTCATTCAATGCATAAGCAAACAGATTGGTCTATGCCTCAGGCCCCATTCTACCTGCCACATCCTATATATATATATATACGCCCACTTTTCGCACATTCTGTTTATATTTCTTGCGTTTTGTTTTGCTTTTAAACAATGCTCATAAATTTACGCTTGTTTTTGTTACGCATATTTATTATGTTGCTCGCACGCTCTGGCTAAAAGCATATCACACACACACACACACACATATATATATATTTTTGTCGCATGCCACGCCCCACGCGAATCACTGCGGCGCCCAGGTGCAAACTTCATTATTTACAGTCTGACGCGTCGGGGCGACGAGAACGTGGATAATGTGCCACTTGGCAGGGCAAGCAGGGCGGAGGCGTGGCAGCATTGGGGCTGCAACCTTTTAATTCTAATACAGGCGAGCGCTGACAACAGCGCCTGCAGCACCACCGAGCACTAGCAATAACAGCAACAACAAAAGCAATAACAACGACAACAACAACGATAGCAGCTGCTTCCAGTGCTTTGCATTCTCATGCATTTTGTGCAATTCGTTTACGCTCTGGCATTTCGCTGCTCATCTTTTTGCATGATAATGAATTGCACTTTGGCACACCTATTAACGGGTGTGTGCTTGTGTGTGTGTGTCTGAGTGTCTCGCCTTATCACGTGGCTTTGATTTGAGTGCATTGCACGGCAGGGGTTATCAATGCAATGGCTACAGCTACCTTAAGCTTGCCAACAATATACTCAAATCAAATAGGTAAAGCATGCAAACACCTTCACATATACATATACTAACACACTTGCATGGCCAAATGCCAGGCAGAACTTTTGGCACACTGAAACTTGGGCACACCTACTACGCCTCTAAGCGCTCATTTACAGCGTCCGGCTTAAAGCAACAAAAAGAAAAGTTATCTTGTCGCACAAAAAGTGTTCACAAGGCAGTAAAAAAGCGAAAAAAAAAACGAAAACTTTTTTCTTTTGCGGTCATCCATCGATTTAGCGCATTAAAACTTTGCCCGAAATTTCCCATTTTCCATTTTCCATCTGCCTTTCAATATTTGGCTTTTGCCAGTGTCTGAGCCACTTTAACCCAAATCTATTTCAAAAAATTCCTATATTATATTGTTATCAGTTAATAGAAATTCAAATCGCTAAACTACATAAACAGTATAAAATATATATATCTAAAAATAATATTTGTGAAATAAATGAAGATAATTTGTTTAGCTTCTTTACTAGACAATTAAAAAGAAATAAATTTGTAATTTTAATAATAAAAGAGGTTTAATCATTTTGCCTATTTATTAAATAAAAATGATAAAATGTTAAAAGAGATTTTTTAGACTTTTTCTCATGAAATGTAATAAATTTCACAGACGGAATTTGTTTTTATTTGGATCATTTGCCTTTGGGGTCGTTAATTGAGAAATATTTATCCACTGAATTTGAGCCGTGTCCCCTGCTCCACTAATGAAGTTTGTCTGTTACTTGTTGTTGTTGTTGTTGTTGTTGTTGGGGCACTGGACAAACATAAATTGAATTGTCCTTTTCATTTAACAGACGGACAAGGAGACGCAAACATGCCCAAATTTGATGTTGTTTCTTGTTGTTTGTACTTTATCAAGTTTTGCTTTGCGCTTCTCCTTCGCGTCTCAATAAATAAATGAAAAATCTTTGCAATGGGGATTTCTCCCTTTGCCCATTGTTTACAATTGCTGTCGCTACGCACAGCAGGCTGTTTCCTATATAGCTAAGAATACTAAAGCACGGCTCGTCCTGAAATTCCCGCTTGTTGTTTATGGCACCTTTTTCACTTTATTGGAGTTGTGCGCTGCGCTTTGTCTTCTGCTTCAAGTATTTCAATAAAAAAAAATGGGAAAAATAACAAGCTTTTTTCTTTTTATTTGGAAATAGCTCCGGGTTAAGGGGCGAATCATAAATCATTTGGCATGGGCGGGAGCTTTGAGAGCAGGCTCGTCCTCCTAATGAGACAAACTTTTTTTTACATATGCTCGAGTCTGTGTTGTTTTTGTTGTTGCTGCTTTAACTGTTGAATGGCCATAACAAATAGCGCAAGTCCGCCAAAATTGCATTTTAAATGCCCGGGTAATTTATATGTTAAATAAAAGCTGCGCTCCGGAAGTGGGAAGCTTAAGCAAATTGAATTGAGTTTTGGCAAATTTGGTTGGTGCTGCTGCGCAGCTGCTTAGCTATTTAATGCTCGGAAGTAATAACTGTGTTTCGGCATATTCCAAAATCTGCTTACGCCATAATTTCGCCAGCTAAAACGGTGCATAAGCCTCAGCTAAAGCGCTTTTAAGGTGCTTAGAAATAAGTGTTCGGTAAGACTAGCAGATTATTTGCTGTGCTCCACAAAATAAAATCGTTAAAGATTTTGACATGGGTTTATTCATATCCTTAAAGCTCACTTGAATTGTAGAGTCTTTGAATTCATTGCTGAATTATGTTTAATAAAATATTTCCCTGCATATAAATGTCATTATATATATACGATAAATTTCCATTTTATCAAATGCTCTAGTATTGCATGATCTTTTTATTGAATATTAATTCCAAGACACTTTGAAGCTTGGCCCAAGGTTCTGTTTTATATTTTAAAAACCTTTCCAGCTGAATGTTTATACAGCTAAGACAAAAACAAGAATCGAGCCAACAGCAATCCTTTGAAATATGCTGATATTTCTATAAATATATATTAGAGAGAGAGAAAGGCGTATAAAAAAAAAAATCAAGTGGCAAGAAATTTGCCACATTTGCTGACGTTCAACCTTTCGTTGGCAACGGCGGTGGCGGCTGCTGCTGCTCCTGCTGCTGCTGCGGCTGCTGCTGCTGCTGCTTAAAAGTGAGCCATGCATAATTTATGGCTTATAAGGCCAGCGGGAGCTGTTGCCAAGGATATGTGACTGAATTTATCTAACGCTGGCAGTCAACGCACAAACATACTTGAATGTATATTCAAGTATGTACACACACATATGTATATATAATATATATATACATGTATATTTATATATGCATTCGCAGTGTGGCTTATCAGCTGTCTTTTACATTTCCTTAGATACGTTTTTTTTCTTTCTTTTCAACTACATGAATATTTATGCTAACGATATTGAACGCCCTAGATATATATATATATATATATATATATATATATATATATATATATTGGCTACTTATAGCACTTGTCTAGAAACTGCTTGAAAGTCGTGCTACATCGCTCTGTTGTTGTTTTCCTTAGCTGTTTACGCGGCGTATGCGCAACGTGGCAAGCGACTTGGTTACTGTGAGCTGCTCTTAATGGCCGTTTGTCTATATCTTATTTGTACACATAGGAAAGAAAAAAACGTGATGCTTGACATTATTTTTGTTGCTTCAGCCACGCCCACACACAGCAATTGACAGTCGGAGTGTAGACAATAACAGTAAATCGAACTACATTCAGAACCAGTTCGAGTTTAACTGAGCTTAACCATTGATAGCTTATCCTAATGGATTTTAGCTTAACGAAAGTCGATGAGTCGATGAGCCAAGTTGTTTGTAAATTTTCTGCCAAGATCTCCACTAAACTAAGATCTACTTATATATAATAAACATACATACATATATTAAATGTACAAAGTTTTGCTATCAGGCAAACAACAAAAAGTTAGCTCTAAGTAACTTTCGATAGCTTTTGAGCTGAAGAAACTTTGACTCCTCAGGTGTTTAGCATACGATTATGTTATAATTTGCATGCTATTTTGTTAAAATTATAAACTCATACCCGTATCTGTGGTGATGGCATATGTGTGCTGTTGTACATGCAGTAATAATCCGCTGATGAGCAGCAGCTGGCAAATCGGGTGGCTGCGTATTAGTCCCATGTCGCCAACTTTGCCAGCTTTGTTCGCACGGCTTCAAACGTTAAATTGTATTAGATTATAATGTGGCCTAAGTGCGTGTTTGAATTATTCAATTATATTGCTGTCTGCTACTGTTTAATGCTGTCTGCTTCTTGTTAATTATTTTAAATGTGTTTTTATTTTTATATTTGTTGTGCTGGCTGTCAAAATTGTTTGTTACCTTTCGCTGAAAAGTAGGCAATATTTTTTTGTTTAACGTAATTTTTTTTCTATATATTATATTTTCTGTTTATTTATAATTATTGTTAAAAATTGTAATTTAACGTAAATATTTTTTGTTTTGATTTATGACTTTAAAAGTTCATTTTATATATGTAATTAAATTTTTTTTGGCATTATTATTTATTATTTTGGGAGTTTTTTATAAATCAAAAATATTTTAAATTAAAAAAATTATGTTTTTTAATTTGTTGTTATTATAACTTAAGATTTATATATGCAGTGTCAATCAATCAATTAATATTTAATCTCTTTTATTAAATTGCAAAATTAGAATTTAATTTTTTATTTTTGTTTTGGAAAACAGAATTAAAAAAGTTTTACATAAAGAAAAATAAAACTAAAATATGCAAATTATTTATTGAAATTTTAATTGACTTGCAGCAAAATGATATTTATGTAAATGAAATTTGCTAGAAGAACCTTTTAATTTTTTTGATTGGATAATCTATAGCAAATATATATATGAATAAATATATATATATAATTATTCCCATTAAATATGTATATGTTAAATACTATTCAATTTTCTTTTTCATTATTATTATTATTATTATTATTTTTAAATTTTATTCGTTTAGTTATTTAGTTTGCTCATGAAATACAATTTATGATTTGATAACAATATAAATAATTGAGTTGATAGTTTAGAATGTATGAGATTTGATTTAAACACAAATATTTTATTTTGTGCAGAGTTAATATTTAATTAAACATATTTATTATTTATTTTGAAAGCACACATTCGCACACTTTCCACTTCGATTCGATAAAAACGTTTATTTATTGTACTTTTGGTATTAAAATGTAATTTTTTATTGTTGAGTTTGTATTTTAATCTTTCACTTTGATGTATCTTGTTGTTGCAGAAAATAAATGCTTTAATTAAGCTGCGGTTCAGTTCAGTATTTGTTTATTAATTATCTTTATTTGTATTGTCAATTATTTTTCAGCCGCATTTGTGTGAGTGCGTGCGTGTTTAATTTTAATTGCATTTGTTTCAATTTTGTTTGTTTTCCATTGTCATTGTTATTGTTATTTTTACATATTAATCATGTTAATGTGACATTAATGCACCTTATGCCACTGAACAGATGCGTTGCCAGCATAAGCGTTAATGGCAATTGTTGTGTCAAGTTCATGAAATGCCAAACAAACACCCAAAATCAAAATAGAAAATATGAAATCTATGTGCTAAGAGCAGCTGCTAAGAGAACTCTGAAGTAAAACAACAAAACGACGCGCAGAAGCGTGAAAAGCCAAATGGAAAACTGTAGACAAGAAAAGGGAAGACAAAGCTTCCGTTATGCCAAAACCCAACAAAAAAATTTCCACTTAGACTTGGCGCCAATGCGAAGCCAAACACTAAACAATAAACACGCGCAGGCACACAAAAGTATTTGTATTTTAAAATATTATTATTTATATATTATAAATTAATTATTATTATTAATTTTATTTGTAATATTTGTAATATTTTATAAAATTTTTCCGTCACTTGACTTTAGTTAATTTTTGTTTGTTACTTTATTCAATTTGATTTAGTTTCGCCTTTTTGGGCTCAGCTCTTGTTGCGCTCCTGTTCTACTGTCTCAATATTCGTCCTGTTGCACACACACGTCCGTTTGAATGGAATGTTCGTTGCCAACTGAGTTTTGAGCGCAACGCGGCGTATCTTAAAAAATATATTAATCTGCCCGCCCAGCAGCATCCAGCAGCAAAAGCAGAAACAGGCAGTTCGCCGAGCGCTTCCCGAGTTTGCGCTCAACAAATTTTGATAAGAGCCAAGCGCCAGGCACTCAATGCGGAGTTGAATGGCGAGTGAGTGAGTGAGTGAGTGAGTTTAAGAGTGTCTAAACGAGTGTAACTGTGCCTGCGAGTGAGTCTCTATGACTGAGTGTATTCAATCATTGTGAGCCAGGAAATATTTAGCAGTTCAAGCTTATCAAGCGCTAGCTCACGCTTCAAGATGCTGTCTCTGCCTAATCAGCTGTTATTTGTGAACTTTATATTGTTCCAGCTAGGCGTCGTACATTAGCCCAAACAAAAACATAATTAAATCAATTTATAATATAGGAAATATTTCATTAAAATTCTAGGAAATTATAATAGTTAGTCAATCTGTAATGTACTCAATTTGAAATATACATATGCAATAATTGCAAATATTTTGTTTATTTTTGTTTAATTTAAATCATTCAATTGATAAGTAGCTTAAAAAATTGCTAATAAGTTAAGCTCATAAAAGAAAGAGTTTATCAACGGTGTCTAATGGTGTCTAATATATATATAAGCATATAAATTTAATATATATGTATATATATGCATATATAGGGTATATACTATTTCAGCGAATCAGTTTGCTAAACTAGCACTTGTACTAGTTTCGCTTGTTTATTGTTGTCCAATTAGCCTGAGACGCATTACAGCTTAACGATAAGAAAAGCGATAAGAATTCATCTTCTGACGCAGTCAGACGTTTGACCCAGTATAGCTTGCTGAGCGGGGAATACCAGATATATGTACATATATATATATAAAGCAATATCTATATATATATATATGTATTGGGTAAAGTTTAGTTTTCTATTTAAACTAACTGCCACCGGTCACCATTTATTCCTTTCTCTCCCTGCTTTAATTGCTAATTGTTAAGTCGCAATTGTGAAGTGCGCGATATGTCGTAGAGTAGATTGGATTATATGTATGTGCTATATCAGCGTAAATAGTACTATGTAAGTGACCTCATGACTTCCTAGCTGACAATATATTGTAATTAAGAAAAAACTCTGATTCAATTTGTCACTAATCAGTTGAAAACATTTGTAAACAAACTAAATTTGTATTTGATGATTTGAGTGCAAAGTGTAGAGTTATTTTTGAAAACATTTTGCTCAAAATTACTGAAATTTGAATAATAATAGTATATTTCAGTAGAATTGTTTTCATCTTTTAATTAAACGTAATTTTGAATGTAATATACATATATACATTAATCAGTCTGTGAGGCCTCATCTTTCATTGGGGCTGGGCACAAGCTGTTTAAAGTCCAATTGGGATTTGTGTAAAATCTTTTGCCGTTATAGAATTATTAAGTGTGTATGTGTGCGTGTGTTGGCATGAAAATGGCTCAAATACATTACTTAATAGTGAGCATTGCAAATGTATATGCAAATTTCTAATATGATTACTCTAGATTTTTTTCCTTTTACATCGATTAGAGTTACGAATATATAATATACTCGAACTGCATAAATTGGAATTCTTCAAAAATATAGTATTATTCTGCAATTATTCTGTTCACAACAGCAACAACAAAAACCCCGAACGTCTCTTAATTTACTTAAATATATTGTTATTTTCGCTGCCAAGCTGAACCACACTCGAATAAGCTAAGCTTTTTGCGCCAGCTATTTCACTCAGTTCTGCTCAGCTCTGGGCTTAACTTGTTTGAAGCATGATGCAATGGCTTAGTTAGATTGCACTTGACTTGTTTTAAATGCTCGCCAAATAACACTCAACTTGTGCTTAGCTGCTGTGTGCGCCGCACTTGCCGCAGTCTCATTTGCTGGAGCTCAGAGCGGCGTGGCTCAAGGTTCTTGTTTATGTGCAATATTTTGTAATTACAGTTCAGTTTGTGTTGAACTTGGCAGATAGCTTGAGCCAATTGAAATTATTCTTCAAAGTGTAGTCGATTTTGAAGGGAAATGGTTAATAATTCATGTAGAAATATATGTAGAAATATGCATTTCAGAAAATAATATACTAATAAATTTATACTAAATAAAAATATGACTAACATATTTTCAATTCTCTCTTTTATTGTTTTTATTGATAGAGTACATTTTATTAATAATATGACAACATTGCATTGTCATTACCAGGTATACTCAATATTTCAGACTTTACTGTTTGCTGACTAATTTAAATGTCATCCCTAAAAGTATGCAACACAAAATGGCTAAAGTGTTCCAAATGGAAGCAACGAAGCACGAATAAACCAGAAACTGTAAATTAAATACGGAGAGCTAATAAAAAAAAAACCTACACATGTACATAGAGAGAAATGGAAATATATCTCTGGATAAATCCAAATATATACCTACTATTTTATATATATATATGTATAGAGGGCTAAAAATTAAACGAAAACAAATTTAGTTTGGGGCAGTTGAGTGCCCACCTAACATGACACTAAATAAACAGCCAGTTGTTACTTACTCAACAACGGAGCCAAACAAATAGTGAAACACCAAAAACCAATACTAAAGCAAACACACACACACACGCACATGCACAAACACACGCACAGCAGCTAAGTAAATGGTTAGTTCTGTGACATTTTCTAAATTGAAAAACTACAAAATGACTGACAACAGATTATAGTGTGAGAGAGGATGGATTGAGGCTGCCCTGTGGATGGTTGAGCTGGGGGCAAAGGAGCGTAGAGTGCAGCACACAGACAACAGCTGTAGTCATTTATTCAGGTCCATAGCCATGTGTCTTGACTTTGGCCTAGGCAAAGCTTAAAATAAAGAATTGTTTGTACTTTGCTGTGCGCCAGCAAAACTTGTTAAAGTTAAAGTTTACTGAAACTCATTTGTCTTCAGGCAATGGCCTCGACGAAAACTACGAAATAAAGCTAACTCGCATGTAGCTGTAAGTGTAGTTAGGACCTACCTTGAAATTTACATTCCTCGATCAGCTCATCGCTGTGATCCTTGCAGTCTATGTCGCCGTCGCAGACGTAGCGAATGGGTATGCATTCGCCGCTCTCCTTGCAGCGGAACTGTTTCTCATCGCAATAGTGTGGCAGGCTTTGAGCTAGAGTAAGTGGGAAAGAGAGTGTGAGTAAGAAGAAGAAGTCTTATGTGAAATCAAATGCATATTAATTCATTAGGTTCAACTTCGGCGTGGCCTAATCAAATTCATAACTAACATTTAAGTTGAAAACTTTTGGCTCGTTAACAGCACCGTGAACCGCACAATGGCGCACATTAAAATCGACGGAGGGCGGGGGGCTGGGTCAGAGGTGGCTTTTGTGGCTCTTGAGCGTTGACAAGCTTTAAGACCTTTATAAGGTCGAGGCCAAAAAGCTGACAATAAACAAAAAACTTGTAAATAATAAAGTGTGACATCCTTCTCTCTCTGTGTGTGTGTGTGTGTATGTGTGTGTCTGTGTCTGTGTGTATGTGTGTGTTTGTATATGAAAGGGACTAACCGCAAAATATGCCGCCATACACAAAAGGACACAAATTTTTGAAATTAATAAACGCAAATACAAAGCGAGCTTAACGGATGACAGGCTGTCTATAGGTGTTATATCTGTGTGTGTGTGTATGTCAGAGTGTGTGTGTGTGTGTGTGTGTGTGTGTGTGTCTCCCTCTCTGACTGCGTAAGCCCACAACTGGGAGTCATCAATCGTTTATGGCATTTGCCTGTGAGCTTAGTGACAAACTCGTTTGTAAACAAAATGGCGACAGTCGTATTTCCGTTTAGCCATAAAATAGCTAAAGTTTCAGCGCCTTTTGCCGTTGTAGGTGAATGTGTATGGGCTGATTACCAAATTAGCTGTACATATATGTGTGTGTGTGTAACAGCTGCTTAATCCAAAACTGTTTAAGTTAGCAATTCCATGTGTCATTCGACATTTAACTGTGCGTATTTAACACAAATTGATAATTGCTTAAGCAAGCCAGACATGCACATACACACACGTTTAATTACAATAGCAGACCATGTCTGTTAGTCTGTATGTGTGTGTGTGAGTGACTCGACATTGTCTGCACACAACAACACACTTCATTACCGTGAGAAATTCGGAGTTTGCAACAAAGAAATTATATTTTGATTACAATTTTTTTTACTTTTGTTTTGAAAACTTTCAAGCAAGCATATGCAAATGTGCGTGTGTGTGTGTGTATGAGTATTCTCTAAATATATTTACATTGTATAGCTTGAGCACAGAAATTCTTGCATATAAGAAGTTGAAATCTACAATCCCTTCCTTTCCAATTATATATATATTATTATTATACTTATTTTCATATATTTTATATTCATAATTTATTTTTATATTCATCTGCATGACTCAGTGAGCAAAAGTCACGTTAGGATCTTCTCAATTATTGAAAAAAAGCCGCACTTGAAAAATTACTAATAAAAAATTTGAAATATATTTTGTTTTTCTTTTAGTTTTTGGTGCATGGCAAATGCATTTTAATATGAAATGAAAAGAGTTTTGGTTCGTTTGTGTATGTGAATGGGAAATTGTTGCAACTATTCGTGCCACTCTCCTTCTCTCTCTCTCTCTCGCTCAGTCTCTTACTCTCCCTCTCTTTCGCGATATTTCGCTCTGTTTCTCTAAGTGCGCCTCTTTGTGTCTGCCACGCAATTTGCATTTTAAGTGAGTCGTTTAGTTGCTTAATTGAAATTGCTCTACAATATCTAGATGAACAATTTGAATATAGAAATTTATGTCATATCTAAACACAATGGTCAACTGCAAATATATATATACAAAATATGCACTAAATATGATTTATTTAGATTGAGCTGAATCTAAACTGTTTGGAATGCTAATCAAAAGAATTATGGGACTCTATATAAAGCAAATTCAAATGCTAGTTATATGACATAACATGCGCTGAACATAATTATATATATATATATATATATATATATATATATATATATATATATATATTATACTTCTTTAATTACTAATTTAATTAGCAAATTAATATGAAATTGTGATATGAACTTTTTAGTATATATATTTTAACAAATTAATTTTTATAATAGTTTATTAAAGAAATGACTTTCGAAATATCCAGTGTTACCTATTTTTAGGGTCTTACAGCGTTGGCAATTTAACGTTTCTCTAGAGACAATAAACTGATATAGATGAAGATTGATGGCAACAGATTGTAAATATTGATTTAAATGTCAATTTGCTGGCCTTGAAATCGGAATAGTTTGTGTTTATCATGCGCTATGTTTCGTTTGCCGCTCTCTTTACCCTTCGCAGTTACAGGCTGAATAAATTGAATTACTTTCCGGCAATAATTTAACGCAACTTACAGCAAACCACAAGAGCCTACACAACAGAACAGCTGGAGCCAATTTGATTGACAAATGCTGTCTGGCGCTTCGTATCTGTTTGGGGCGGCAATTAAGTGCGTGTCTTGGTCCAGGTCCATTGTACAGTTTCGCCAGCCATCGGAGACCAAAAATCAATCAAGCATTGGCATGGCGGGTGGCTTCCAGTCGATTCTCATGAAAATTCGCACCATTAACTCAATAAAGCAGTGGTGGGGTCAGAGCAAGAGAGAGAGAAGAAACTTATAATAAACAGAGAAATCAGCGCAAAAGTCAATCAAATGGTTAAATCAATAAAAATTCATTTCTTCTTTATTAACAGGCATGGTCAGGCGCATATCTAGATATTTATAGAGGGCAAAGTTCAAGTTATAATTATCTAGCTAGAATTTCGACAATTACGAACTGATATTAGGCATAATTAAGGCGCACTTTGCCCCAATGAGACGTTCGCAATGCTGATAAGTTAACATTAAATATTTAATGACTTAATTTTCACCCTGTCGACTTTATCGCATTTCATTCGAACCTTCGTTAACAAAGGTTAAAAGAGCATATTGGTTTCATGCAATGCAGTTTATAAAACATAAGAGGCGAAAGATTCACTTAACTTGTAAAGTTTGATGATTCTGCTCTCGACTGTAGTGTGCCCAGTTACATTGCTTAAGCAAGATTTAATTGTTATTATTAATATAGTTTTGTGAAACTCGAATGACGAGTCAGTCTAGAGCGTGAAACGAAGGAAGGACAGATAATTCTTATCAATTTTAGTTGCAAAATTGTTGCTGATGAGTTGTTAGCTAAATAGATAACTTATCAGGCGAGCACAATATTATTATATATTTCGTATCTTATGTAATTTAATACTAAATAGAAACTATAATAAGAACGAAGAAGAGATTGCTTTTGTATATTATAGTTTCCTTGATTTAAGGTTTTTTAAACCGACAATATAGCAACGATATGTTGCAATATATAAAGGATATTATAAATTAATTTTTTGTAAATTTTACTTTAATTTTTTGTTTAATCTCAATTGCTTAACTATAATTATATATGGGAAATATTGGGAAAAGTTATTAATAATAAGCCATATAATACTCTAATGATAGTTTAATGAAATGAAAATCGTTTACGCATTGCATAATTTCTTGCGCATTTCTAGTTAAGTTTTGAAACATTTTTATTTTTTGGCTCTTATCACTTTATCGTTTATCATTTATCAGTTAATTTGTTTAATTTTTTTTTGTATGCTTTTTGCTATAATTCTGTGATAAACCATTTACGTGCAATTACGATAAGCAACATAGTATAATTTTTGTTGTTGTTGCTAGCGGTTTTGTTGTGGTTTTTTGTTAGCCAAGCTACAATCATGTGAATCGTGAATCGAGGGTTTGCGACTTGGCTAACCTGCCATTATGGCCATGCTAATTATATGGCTGGCTTGAGTTTTGTTTTTTAAGAGAGTGTCTTGCATAGTTTTTCTTATATACTTTGATGTGTGTGAAGTTTGAAATTACTCTTAGCTGGATTCTCGCTCTCGCTCGCGAAACATATGAGATCTTTGGCGTCTGTTGTATTTATTTCGAAAAAATGTGGCCTGATCTTTTCATGACGTCAGACACAACAATCGCCATAATAAACAGTTGCGTTTTGACTTGAACAAACTGTATGAATCATACATACGATATGAATACATCCATTATTCATCTCTACTGAATTCGAATGATGATCAAATTGTGTTTATTGATTTGAATCGTATAATACACGACGGCGTCACGACGTCACGAGCAAACGCCTGCGACCATAGAGTATTACGTTTTCTAATTAAAAATACAATTAGCCGCAGTGTATATTTGTAAGCAATGTTGTCGAGTCATTCGCATATCTTTAAATACCCTTGCCAAAACAAAATGTGAAATAGCGAAATCACGCCATGTTTCTATTTTGTTTCTAACCCATTTTTATGTCATACGTGGCGCATGCTTGCACTTTCAATGTGCCCACATATAATATAATGAATATACATGATATATAATCGAAGAAGTATAGAATATGTGTAAAATTATAAATCTAGTTTTGTATTAGAACTGAGCTGATATGACGTTTTTCTTTTCATTAACTTATAATTAATTGGAATTGAGTCAATGAGAAACTTTCCCAGGGGAACCTTTTTTATTCCGATAAGATTCAAACTAAATTTTGATTAGTTTGTTTACATAGTTGCTGGCTATTGCGTCGATTTCGCCAACTAGCTGATAAAGGTCTTTCAGCTGACTCAGACTATCCTGAATGGTTTTCAAGGTATTCTGGTAGCCTGAAAATGTATTAATAATGCGTGATAAGTATCTGGCTTACACAGAAATTGATAACTGAATTGAACATGATTTGTAAATATTACTATTATAATCTATTTTAAGATAAAGCGATTCATCCGATTTGTTTATCGATTTTAAAACAAAAATTGTTTTATAAATAAAAATAAATATATATATATATATATAAATGTGAGTTTTGTTCCTAAAAGTAAAACTTGTCGAAAATTCGCATCTTTATAGTAAATACAAAAGTCTCTTAGAAAATCTCATTTAGCTGCGACTTCTGGCAGTTTCCATATAGTTGTTAGCTAGCAGTTGATGAGGTATATAATTAAAAAAAAAATATTTTCAATGCTGGACAAATTTCGTTTATTTTTCTTTAGGTTATCTAACGAAATATATTCAATAAATAGCATATGCTGCTCATTACATAAAGACATTCGACTCTTTTTATGAGATCGTAGATCAGGCTGTGAGATCTTGCAGTTGCTTGGCACATATTTAATAATATATCACTTTGCTGTGAATATATGTTGGATCAACTGTAAACTTCTTTAACAAATAATATACTTGGCAAACTGTAAACCAGACGCTTTAAGCGCTTTTCACACAGTTGTTAAGCAGAGCTGTTTTTCTCACTCTTTCTCTCTCTCTCTCTCTCTGTCTCTTGCTTTCTCTGTCACTCCTATATATATTTTAGTCGTATGCATAATTAATACTATATAAGTGACTGCAATTTGAGGTACGAAAAACTTTAGCAACGAGATGTTTAACATTGAAACCTGTACAATAAGATGAATGCATTGTTTGCCGTTGTTGTTTTGCATGTTATGAAAGACAGCCACATGTAGCAAGGTGCAAAGTGAGTTTTCCAAGTGTGCGTGTGTGCGCGTGTGTGTGTGAGTGTGAGTTGTAATACACAAACAATTGCCGCATGTTGTTACACTTTTTTGGCTTCATCAGCCGAAAGCTGTTTCGTTCGCAACCTGTTTATTTGCTCATAATTATGCCTAGGGTAAAATTCGTTTTGTAATTAAGCTGAAACGGAAATGCATATGCATAAAGTGTCAGCCAGCAGGCAGCAGTGTACAGTGCTGGGTACAGTCTGGAAATTAGTGGCCCACAGCACGTGCACATTTTTGAGCATAATTAGCCAAGTTAATTACACAAGTCTGTGCGAGGACGACGAGTTCTCGCTGCAACTTCTCCGGCCTCTGTTTCTTCTCCTTCTTTTTTATGATGATGCCGGCTCGAAACTTGTTTAAATTCGATTTTAAAATAAATCAACGCTGTCTACCCATCCCATACACTGTCCAACTGGAGTGGATTTTTTTTTAATTTTTAATTTCGGTTGTGCATCTGAATCTGTAGCTGACATTCATTAGGCTGTTCGGAAACGTGCCGAGAACTTCGATTGCTTTTGCGGTTTCCAATTTGAGAGCCAACCAAAATAACTGTTGACAATTTTCAGTTGCCAATTACGAGCTGGCGAACACTTTCGACAGATGCTGGCTAAAAAGTGCTTCGAAGATATGAATTAACAATATATGCATCGAATTTTCCTTATGATAATAATTAACAAGTCCTTCTTTTTTTTTTTTTTTGCAACTATTATTGGAAATACATGTAGGCCATATGTAATTCTGATGCGACACATTGCATAGACGTAAAATTTGATGATGATCACGGCCATAAAACTTAATATCAGCCCATAGCACTTTTTAAGTATGTTTGTTACCTTGCATAATAAATTTTCAGCTAGCGAGGCAAGTGTGTTAATAGAGCTAACTTTGTTAACCTTTAACCTGTTAACCCTTTTATCTGTTTCATGCGCTGTCAATTGTCTTAAGTGACATTTTCTCTGGCCTTAAATAAATTTACTGTGGCCTGTGCCCTTTGAAGCTGAATATATTTAGTTTTTGGTAAGTCATTTTACTACTGTCAGTTACAGTTACGGCTAAAATGCAATTCGGTTGCAAATTTGGCATGTAAACTATTGATTGGATTTCGAGACTTGCCAAAATTGCTGCGTATTACGAGACTATTAGACTATTAGACCCCGAATATGACCCAGTGACCGGCTTGAAGCGCTTGCTGTATTTTTAAATAGCCTTAAGCTTTAATCTCTTCAAGCATTTGTTTTGCACTCCAAATTCGCTCTGCATGAAATAATTTTGTTTAAGGCTAGATTTTGATAAGTTGAAGGTTGAAGGTTTTGTATTTTAAAAATATATATATATATATATATTTCTTTTATATATATAAAGGTGTGTATATTTTCATGGATCAATGTAAGTTTCACGTATATAAATATATTTTATTGGAGTTTTTGCAAATATTAATTAATGAAACGAAAAAGCAGAAAGTGGATGTTTGAATGCATTGAGGTCAAGTTGTTCATTAGTTTTTAACGGTTTTCAGTAACGACTCACGGTTTTCAATACTTTTTGTAGGTTTCTTTATTTTAACCGATTGGTTTCCAAATAGTTTTTTCTTTTATTATACCCCTACTGTTGTTTATATATACTCAAAGAAAAAAGCAATTAAGTATAAGTTGAATATGAACGAATATTGAATACTCTTTCTGGTAGTTCAGTGATGATTTTTTGTTTTTTATTTCTGGATCAGAGAATTGGATTTCTACAGACTACCTGTCTGAAGTTTCAAATGTTTGAGTTGATTCTTGTGCATCTATACATAAATATTTATATGTACATTGAAACTGGTTCGGATATCGTGGGCCCGTCCTATACCAGGCATAACTTTTGCTTCATTTTTCAACACGTGCGTCCAACTTCAATTTTCCTCTCTCTCTCTCGCTCTCTCTCGCCAGTGTGTCAAGCGAAGAGTAACAACTTCGAAATTAAGGCAAACTGAGCAGCAGAAAGAGGGACAAAAAGAAACCAACAAACACTTGTTGCTCTCTACAGCCGCCGAGGTCTATGCTCTCGGAAGCCAGATGCCGGCCGGCAGCGAAAAATGAAGAAACATGAACTAAAGGAGATCAAGAGAGAGAGAGAGATAGGCAGAGAAAGAGACGATGAGTATGGAGAGCGGCTTAGGAAAGTAAAAGGTAGACAAAATGTGTGTGAGACGTTGTGGAATGTGGTTGAAGCATAGCTTTAACATGGAACCACATGCGATATGTTGTGCCAGATGTAAGCCGACGGCTATTCCAAATAAACCAACTCATATAACCCAATAAATGTTTGGAAATTGGAGGCTTGATGGCCTGATCGGCGAGTAATGTGAGACTGAATCAACAATGGTCGGGGCACGTCGCATGCACACCCGATGAAGTTAAGCAAAGATTTTTAGCTGTGCTTTAAACAACAGATTATTGTTTACGCTTTGCTTTGAAGCTTACTTATATATAAATATCTACTTACATATATCCAAGGGCGTGTTTATCTTGCCCGAAACATTCTGGAATGAAAAGTCCATGCTCAGGTTGATACCTTTGCTGTTGAAGAAGGATGAGCCGAAGCTGCTGGCGCTCGCGCCACTCCCACTTATGCTGTTCGCTGCAGCGGGTGCTGAGCTCTTGAGCTTATCGAGCTGTGGGCCCAGCGTGGTTGTCTTCATAATCTTCTCGAGCAGCGCCGATCCGCTCAGATTTGATATAATTAAACTGGGACTGGGCGCCGATGCGGTCACCTGGGCGGCATTTACGGCGGCGGCATTGCAAAATTTACTTATGCTCAGTATGGATGTGATGAAGATTAAATGGAACGACGATGTGAAGCTGAAGCTGATCAGCTGCTGCACCCGGCTCTGATAGTTGCTGCTGCTGCTGAAGAATGCGCTGACTTTTGGAGGTGTATCCACAACGTTGCTATTGTTGTTGTTGTTGTTGTTGTTGCTAATGTTTATTGTAATTGTTGCTGGGCCTGCCGTAGCCGGAAGTTCATCCATTTTATGCTTAAACTTTGTGATTGATAAATTGATTTTAAATTGAGTTCAAATTGGTTTGTTTTACACTCTGAAATGAGGATGGAAAAAATCACAAACTTATTTTTATTCACTTTTATTCACGCAATTTTCCTGAGTATTTTATACTATATACTATACATTATTAAATAATACCGCGACGTCTACGTCAGCTGTTTCACCGAAGACCGAAAGAAAAAGTATCAACGAAAGAAAAAATAAACTCTTGCCAACCGAAAAAAAAATAATAATGAAGAAGAATTATACGAAGAGCGATAAATTTTTTTGGGGATTGTATCGAATGTGAAGAGCGTGCAAGAGCAACAGAAACTTGCGGAACAGCAGAAATAAAATAAAAAATTAAAAAAAGAAAGAAAGAAATATCATACGATGTTGCAGAAAGTCGAAATACAGTACACATGCGAGAGTTAGGCAGCAGAGTATGCTGTGCTTGAAATACCCTGCAAAATGCTCCATTGCAAGCGAATAAATAATAGAGAAAGAGAGAAACTAAAATATTTGAACACATCCAGAGAAGTCTGAGGAAAATTCAAGTTTCTGAATTCTAAGAGTGTGCAATCCCATTTAGTTTCACTTCGTAGTACAGGGTATTTCAAAATGAAACCCATATAAAAGTTGCAAAATGTGTTAGGGCGACGACTTATTCATGCGGCCAAACGCTTTCATCACGGTTAATGCAGGTTTTACAAGGTAAACCCTAAGCATGAAGCATACGAGTTTTGTCTTGTCACGCCGAATAGCTTTTGAAATGAATAGATCGCACTCATAAGCCCACTGCACGAAAGTGATTCATAGTTAGAAATCTTTATCTATGAATGGATATTGAAGGCCCTGGCGCCTACACTTCATGTGAAGTAGCTTCTGATGTTTCGGGTATAATGAACATTTTCGACATAGTTCTAATTTTAGTTTATGTTAAAAATCGCTAAGTTGGCAAAAAACAAAGATTTTCTTGAGATAAATATATATATAATAAATTTTTCTTTTTATTCGTATATTGTTTGTTTTTGGCAAATGCAGAAAATGCGACCTCGAAATATACGGGTTCCGTATCGGATATATTGGATATGCCGCACAAGTATAGAGCGAAACGCAACTCAGCTAAATAATATCATACGTTAGCAATTAGCACTTGGTTAATAATATTAACATTTGGATACCGCTCTCAACCTTTTCTCTATTCGCTCTTCTTTTATCGTTTGGATTGCCAAAAATTATTTTATTTTTTTTTGCTTTTGGTATTGGGGGGTCAGGCATTCATATATCGTGCACGCGAAAATTTATTTTATTTTTTATTTTTGCTGTTAGTATACAGCTGCTTGATGGTCCCGTTATAATATTAGTAGCAACGATACGACTGTGCCCCACGCACGACGTTTGACGACTGATCTACCAATGCGAAGCAGCGGCCAACGACGACCCATTCCGATGTTCATTCGTGTTCACGATTCACGATCGCCACGCGTCAACAGCAACACTAACTGTCAAACAGTCGTGTTGAAAAACCGACAGTGAGAGAGAGAGAGAGAGTGGGAGAGCGAGAGTAAGTACATCGAGAGCGTACAAATTATTATAAGAGCACTTGCTCTTCACAGTTGTGTGAAAGAGTTAAGTCAAAGAGTAGCTGCAAGGTGGTTGGAAATATATTAAAAAGAACAAAAGACAAAAAAAAAAAAAATAAAAAATACTTTTTGTCAACTGCTCGAACCGTTGTTGCGGCTGCTCACGATAGCTAACCAATTTTGTTTCTATAATACTATTTGCATAAATTGGTTCTTGGCATAGGTCAGAGACCATGACATGCAAATGTTAATTGTATAGCTCGATCAACGTTGTAATCAGACTATGTTAAACGAAAACTATTGCATATTGAATCATGTTACACAAATACAATATTCCATCATATTGTACATTCTATGTTTGGGTATATATAGCAGTGTTCGTTTCTTTACATTTGATATTTATACCTTGTATATATGGAACTACATTTTACCCTAATTAACAGCATGATTAGGCATTTTTTGGGATTTGCATATTGTATAAAATTTCGAAAATGTCCGACAATAGGATCTACATACATACCAATACGAAGTTGTGGCTGGAAACAGTCGAAATTTATGTCAACATGAAAAGTCTACACAGTATCATGATATATTAGAGAAATGGGAAATGTGTAGCTATTGGATCCGTAGCATAGAGACAGAGACAGAAAGAGATGGAGACGTCTGCTTTATCTATTGGCACACATTGTTATGCTAAACCGGTTTGAATTATTCAAGTACCTTTTGTTGTATTAATTGAATTTCATGGTCAGCTTTGGCAATTCAAATGGTTTTCGATTCCAACTTAGAATAATTCCATTAGAAATCTTTGCATTTGTCTATAGTTCGTACACGCTCTAGAACCTGTAAGGCAACGACTTATATGAAATGTAGTGAAACAAATGAAATACTACACATATCGGCATTTATTCAATCGGAAACATATTTACACTTAATAATAGTATACAATATTATTATTAATAATAATAAACGATCTGCATTGCGAACAGAAACAAAGCTTTTCTCTAATTATTAATTAGGTATTTAATTAGATAATATAATAAATTCAATTATATTTAGTTTTTATTTTTGACAATTAAGTAATGCACACTTACAGCTATATACAGTTTGGAACTATGTGAATTATTATTAGAGTTTGTTTTAGTTTAGTTTTAGTTATAGTTTAGGTTAGAACTCGGCAACGTATTTTGTACAGTATCCTTTAAGGATTCCCCTTTCTTCCTCATCTTCTTCTTTCTGCGCTCTTAACTGTTGTTAAAATAAGGTTAAAATAATTTACACATATCAGTTGCTCAGTCTTTAGGCGTGTCTGCAGCGGGTTTTTAATTGGCTTCTAAACATAGATTAGATAGAATAAACCCGAAAGCTCTAATACGACGATATGCCTATGACGGGTGAGTACTAGATAGAGGCAAAGAGAAAGACCAGAGAGAGAGAGTGAGTGAGAGACTTAGTTAAGATAATTTTGTAAATCATGAATTATTACCTCCTCGTCCATAACGCTGGTGTGATCGTAGATGCGTGAGGGTAGATTCTTGCGCAAACTGAAATGATCCTCAGTTGTTGTCTTGCGATAGATGGGATTCTCAAAGTTCATGGAATTGATGCGTCGCTTGCTGCAGTAGCGGTAGCCAAGGAGCAGGACCTATGTTGCGATAAACAGGTAAAAGAATTGTAACGAAATTGTAACATGGAAATTCTAAAAGTAAACTTTTTATAGATAGGCACACAGAATATAAAAAATATTTAGAGATATGTGAGATCTAGATTAAATAATTAATGTCTCTAATTGAATGCTATAATTTCCAAAAATTTTATAAAAACCTATACAAATTTTTAATATACGAAAATGTTTTGTATTTTTTTTTTTTTTTTCAATATTTTAGATTTAAGTTTAATATTGGTTCCATTTATGCTTTTTTTTTTTCTTTTTTCTGGTCTCGTCATAATCCTCTAGAATTTGTAATTACTTTTTACTTACCACAGATAGCAATACTGCACAGCCGCTGAGACTGGCTATAACCACGAGCGCTATGAAGCCCGAGTCCGGCTGCGGGCTGGGCGATGTGGTTTGATCGATGTGCGTTTGGTTCTTCACGGGACTTCGTTCGGCAACTGAGGATGGAACAAATCAGAATGTAAATCACAAAAGAAATGTAGTCAGGGCACACACAGCACAAGATGTGACACAGCCATATAAATGAAGGAAACCCAACAATAAAGGGCGCCAAACGAAATGAGCAAATAGAATGGAAAAAAGCAAATGAAAATAAAAAATATTGTGTAATATACGAGGCGAGGCTCAAGCTTGTGGGCCATTTGGGCGATTGTTAACAGCAGTCGCAACTGCCTCACCAAGTCCCGCCAACTTACACAATTCGTTCTCATACCATTGCAAAAGAATTTTCAATCAAATCGTTCAAAGAGCGCATTTAGGCGCAAATAAACACTTAAACGCGCTCGCGCCTTTGATGGCTAAACTTTTATGCCCCGGCCATGGCTACAGCCACGACTGAAGATCTGAAAGGCAGCACTGACTCTGTGGGTATTAAAATACGGGGTGCTGCTTACTGGAGGGGTAGCTGAAGTGACACAGCGGGCAACCTAAATGGCGTAGGATGCGTAATGACATCGTTAACGCGCGTGCCGTTTAATGGATTCGGCTTCTGATACGAACTGCCGAATAATCTGGATTCAAGTTGGATCTTAAATCAAGTCGAGCAGCGAAAGCTATCAGCTTTATCTAGAATTTCACTTTAAAGAGACGAAGCAGCCACTCAACACGGCACAATTTTTAACCTCATACTCAGTGGTTTGGCTTGTTTGTGGGCGGTTTGCTTGGCGTATCAATTGCAATGCGCTGCCAATTTGCGGTTGCTTCTCTCTCACTCCTCTCTCTCTCTCTCTCTCTCTCTCACTCTCGTTCGCTATATGTCTGTATATGTTGCAAGTGGCTCTCGATGGCGTTTATGAAACTGTCATGTCTGTGGTGGGCTGAGTGTTTGCCTTTTTTGATGATGATTAATGTGAGTCGTGACAAAGCAAATGTTATGCAAGGGCAGCAAATGAAGTGCTTGGCTATGAAATGCCCAGTAGCCAATGCACCACCCCCAAAGGAAATGCGACGCAAAGCTGCCGACCAAGGCAGCAGCTCGGTGCATTTTGCTAAACATGTTGTTGATTAATTTGCTTTAGGTTCGGTCTTTAGTCTTGCGTTTAAATTTGAACACTTAATAATGGTAGATATAGTTTGGAGTTAACACTGTGTGAAGGAATGAAATGCATTTGGCTGAAAATGGAGATACCTCATGAGAAAAAAGATCTATTAAATATTCCTATTCATATTCATATTCATATTCATATGCATTATTAAGTTTAAGACGACAATATGAAGGGATGACCCTACTTAAGTTTAGATTCCCAGAATGAAATGCTTAAGAACTAACACATAAATATATATAGACAGACTTAAAACATAGATATCACAGATCGACCGTTAGAGAATATGTTGATTGATTTGTTAGGCATACCATGAGTCTGGGGCACTTTGTTAAGAGGCTTTGCTTGCTTAGCTTCGGTTAGTATATTGGTATTATTTAATTTGACTAGACTCTGATGGGATTTCGTTTTTGTCTTAAATCTGTGGGTACGCGGGGGTATGGTTACAGCTCGATAATTGGCTGCACGAGCATTGGGTTAATAAGGGAAAAATAAAAAGCGTTAATAAAGAAATCATGCAGAAAATTATAAGAAATAGGAAAAGTTATATTAGAATGGTACTTACGATCTTCGACGCACATAAGACCATCGGACATGAGCTTGAGACCAGTGGGACAGGCGCAGGAGATGCGCGGGCTACGCTCGTTAATGCGGGGAGCAGGCAGACAGAGATGCGAGCAGTGTCCATTTACCGATTGGCAGTGGTTAACTCCATCGGGCTGTCGATAAGGATGATACACATGGATGACCATAGGATGTTGTAACTGTGCGAAGGAAAAGAAAATGATTGATAAGTACACAAAATGGACATTAATTGCCCACTGGCTTACCATGTGAACAGCTGTGATGGGCTCAACGTCTTCTCCAGTAAATTTGTTAGCCTTGAAGACCGTCTGCTTGTCCCAGTCAGTCCAGTAGATGTAATCCTCGAAAGTGCTGATGGAGAAGGGATGTCGAAGATATTCCGTGGAGTACAAGATCTGTCTGCGTTGCGAGCCATCATAATTGGCCGAGGAGATGATATTCAGCTTGCCATCCACCCAGTAAATGCGCTTCCTCACCAAATCCAAGGTGATGCCATTGGGCCACTTGACATCATAGTTGATGATCGTTGTACGGTGGGAGCCATCCATGCCAGCGCGTTCAATGCGTGGCGAGGCGCCCCAGTCGGACCAGTACATCCAACCCTCGATGGGATCGAGTGCAATGGAGCGGGGTATGTCGAGGGCATCCTCAATCAGAACCTTGCCCATGTTGCCATCAAAGTTGGTCAGCTCGATGGTGCACTTATGAGTGTCTGTGTAGTAGACATGGTTATAGATCCAGTCGACGGCCAGGCCATCCGATGTAACCGACGACTTCTTCAGCACGACGGTCTTCTCGTTGCCCTCATCGATGGGCGCCTTGTAGATGCTCTGCGTGGTCACATCGCTCCAGAAGATCATGCCCGTACGGAAAACAAAGTCCAGGGCAGTCGCCGACTTGGTATTGTTGACAATGGATGTCATTTCCATATGGTCGAGTGCAATCTTGCGTATATCATGACGGCGGGCTAGCAGAAGCGAGGCGTGTCCTTCGCTGGCCTTGCAGCGTGTGTGATTCCGCGGATCTCTCATGTAGCCCGCTTCGCACTCGCATTTGAAGCCGCCGATCTCATTGACACAGATCTGGGAGCACACGCCTGGCTGTTCGCATTCATTCACATCCACACAGCTGTGGCCATCGTCTGACAGTTTGTAGCCTTCATGGCAATAGCATTTGTAGCCCACCTGGTGATCCATACAGCGGTGCATGCAGCCGCCGTTCTTCAGCGCACACTCGTTCTGTCCACACTTCTTGGCCGGCTCATCCTCACCGTCGGGGCAATCTTTGCGTTTGTCGCACACTTTCGAGAGGGGAATGCACTGGCCGCCTCCACAATCGAATTGGCTGGTGGCATTGCAGCTCTTGACCGGAGCTGCCAGCTTGCAGTCCCGCTCGTCGCTGGCATCCGCACAGTCCGTTTGTCCGTTACATGTGAGATGACCGGCAATGCAGCTGCGATCACCGCACTGAAATTGATCCGGCCGGCAAGTGACGTTCTTGCAGCTAGAGGAGTGCTCATCGTCGCCATCGGGACAGTCGCGTTCGCCGTCGCAGAGCCAGCTGTGGTGCAGGCAGGTGATGTGATCCTTGCATTGATACTCATGCGGCAGGCAGGGCGTTGCTAGCTTTGTGGCATTTGCACATGACTGAGAGAGAGAGAGAGAGAGAGAGAGAGAGAGAGAGAGAGAGGGTATCAAAAGTTTGCCGAGGTTGCTTGTTACAACTTTTTTGACTGAAAGTTTTCGTTGCATACTTTTAGTTGCTTACACACGAAATTATGTGCAGGCCCGCCGCACCCTTGCCGCTCTTAGCCATGGCCAAAATGCAATTTTATGCGTACTATGCGTTGACAACAAAAGCTGCCAAAGCTGGCAGCGCTGAGTTATGCCCAACTTGGCAGTAATTTATATGCCAGGCGCTCTCCATTTTGTCCAACTAACAAACGCCCCCACACATACACAGAATAAGTAAAAGACCTCGAGGCGTGAGTGAGCTCGACTGCGAGACATGCTGCAGTTGGTCAAAACGAGACTCATGGAAGCGACTGTTCTGTTTTCTTCTGTTTTCCTTCCAGATATAAGCAGATAGAATGTCACTTGCTTGTCTTTACTCACACACATATACTAATGAAGCTTCCAAGTTGGCTGATATCTGCTGCTGCCTATCAATGTACCCTATTTCTTGGCCACTTTTAATCGCAACAGGGTAGGCAAGGTTGGCAACAGCTACTACAAATATTTTCACACAGAAAATGTAAATTTATGGGAGAACTTACCCGCTCGTCGGATGCATCCGGACAATCTGGATCGCCATCGCACACCCAGCGCTTGGCAATGCAGGCGCCATTGGGGCAAGTGTGCTCCACGACGCTGTCGCAGGGTATAACGGGGCAGTCACGCTCATCGGTGCCATCGCCGCAGTCGTTGTCGTGATCGCAGAGCCAACGCTTCTGGATGCAGCGGCCATTGCCGCAGGTGAACTCGTCGGAGCGGCACGTTTGGTCTGTGGAACGAAAAGCAGAACAATGGATTAGCTACAGTGAAAAGCGGAGCCACAGGCCTCTTAAAAAGAGGAAGAGACGTGAAACCAAAAAGGAAATGAAGTAGAAAGCGGGCCGCTTGATGAATGATGTGGCCAGTGAGTTAGCAAAAGAATATAATGGGCATAATAGCACTGCGATAGACTGATAAAATGCAAATGAATTGTGTGGGAATATGGGCATAGGGAAGTATAGCATGAAGACATTAAAAAAAGTTTGGCTTACAAATAGGAATTCAGAAAACTCACGAGAAATTAAACAGAAATCATAAAAGAAGTTCGCCTGGATCTGAAGACTATGATTCAAATTTATATTTAATTGATTGATTATATTCATTAATTATTAAATGTCTCAACAATTCTAAATTCGTATTGGACTAATCATACAAATAATAAAATGTTCAATTTATTTTTTTACATGTCATATATTTAATTAGCCTGAATTACAAAATTGGATTCAACTCCATTGCTAATTTCATATAATTTTGATGTATTGTTTGATTGTTTGATATTGCTTTATTGATATTAAAATCATTTCCTTCCTTTCCTTTGAAAGTAAATCAAAAAAAAAAAAAAAAAAAAATAAAAATAAAGTCCGCAATGCAAATATGTATCATGGTTGGCTACGCTTAAATAAGCCAACTTAATTGCAATTTGACTGAAATTTATAATAATTTCAATAAACATTTTAAAAGCGAATAAACGCGCATTTTATCATAAATAAACTAATGCAAAAAAAAAAAAGGATTGTGAAAATAATATTTTAAACAGCATTTGTAAGCTGATTAAGTGCATGTTATATAATAAAAGAAATTGAATAAAATATATAAATCTTAATATGCGTACTAATTTTATAAATAATTAAATATGTAAATCCAAATTGAAAATACTATAAATGAAAAGTATTTATTATATATACATTTATCTCTCTAGTTTAAGAATAAATCTACTCATGCAAGGCTTTCTATTCATAAGTTTTGCTACAACAAAAAAGTAGTTTAATATTCTACATTGATCTTAAGATTTTCTTACTGCAGTTATGCTCATCGGAGCCATCGCTGCAATCCTTGCTCTGATCGCACATCCAGGCGAGAGGAACGCACTCGCCCTCGCCGCTCTTGCAGCTGTACTCGTCCGGCGAGCACGTGCGAGCCTCTAAGAATTTGATAAAGCACGAAGAAAGCGAAGAGAGCGAGAGAGCAAAGTGGGAAAGCGAGACAAGAAGAAGAGTTGTTGAACTATGAGAATGTGTTTGTAACTAGTTGGTAATAAATGTTATTTGCTTAGCTTGTTCAGCTTGGGGCTTATTAAATACTTTTTTACGCAGCAGCTGCCAAATAAGCTGAAAGAGCAACTGAACCCCATTTCGTTAGTGGCCAGATTGCCATTATGTAATGCGCCACCCTTGGCCTTGGGTGTGTGTGTGTGTGTGCGTCGGTGATGTGTGTGTTATGGGTTAAGTACTTTATGCGCTGTTGCCGGGCGTTGCCGACACGCAGTCAACGTGGCGAATGCGCGATATGTGTATATATACGCATTGTTGCCATACTGTGGATGCGTGCGTGGCTGTGAGAGTGTGCGTGTGTGAGTGTGTGAGTGTGTGAGGGTTATGTGCTTATGGATATACTCGAATGCAACGACTTGATTAAACGGTGGTTAGAGCGCTGCTGGGATAGCTGCCAACATAGCTTTGAAATTATGCGCCACACTTTATTAAATGTTATTCGAGAGAGCGAGTTATGAGAACAGTGGATGGGTATGTTAGCCAGTTGTGGAGTTATGTACGGATTCGCTTACTGCATTGCGCCTCATCGGACTTGTCGCGGCAGTCGTTGCTGCCATCGCAGAGCCAATTGCTGGGTATACACTGGTCAACGGTCTTGCATTTGAACTCATTGTTAGGACAGGCATTCACTATATATTTTCGAGTTGTATACATGTCGTAAATAGTGTATAGAGTCTGTAAGAGATATATCAAAGACTTACTGCACAGAGCGCTGTCCTCATCAGAGCCATCGCTGCAATCGTTCTCCTGATCGCAGCGCCATTTGTTGGGTATGCAATTGCCGTTGGTACAGCGGAAATGGTCCGAGGAACAGGTGGCCTCTGCAAAGAGAATAATCAAAGAGAAGCATATTGAATCAGCCTTAATTACAGGGTATTAACTATGGTTCGCTCTGCGCTTGGCAGTGCCTTTGAACTTTAAAGTCGACCCGGATCAAATGCAAAACCTGCCAGCAGCACAGTTCTTTTTTTTTCTCCACAGCTCAGTTGTACTCAAAAGCAAGTGTCTGAGTGCCTGTGCGTATGTGTGTAAGGGTTTGCATGTATTCACACACACTTAAGCACGTGCTGAGCGAAGAAAATACTATTCCACAAATAACGCAACAACAACTAAAAGGGTATACATAAAAAAAAAACAAAAAACAAACATAAATAAATCGTTGCAAACGTGGCGAGCACTGAATTTCCAATGGCCCCAGGGTTGGTTGATGGGGCTGAACTGGTCATTCAATGTGGCCGTTTAAGGACTTCATTTTCTTTGTTTGTTATGCGCATTAAATGTTAGATTTAAACTCATGACTCGCACAAATATAACCAAAAAAAATTATGTAAATGTTCTTTATGTTTTAAAGTTCAAATACTTTTCTGGAAAATTAAAATAAAAATTATATTAAATAAAGTTAATTCATAAGTAATAATTTTTCATAGTCTTAAGAATAAATATTTAATATCAAGTAAAATGTCACTCACTAATTTGAATTTTTTCTTTAACTTTTGTCTTACAATTTTCATATAAGCCGATGCTCTTTAACTCTGTCTGTCCCTAAGGAATAATATTCCATTAATTTTAATCAATATGGAATGAGTATAGAAATTGATAAGAAGCAGAAGATATAGGCATATCAATAACATTTTATGCGATTACTTTTTTTAAACTTTTTATGGGCTCAACTCTCTGGTCCGTTGCCTTAGAGCTCTAGCTCCTGGCTCGCTCCTTCCTGCGCAGTCAACTGAAATGTAGCGTGACAATAGAACTGAACAATATATATATATAGATATATATATATATAAAAAAGCACAACAACTTGTGTTCAACATGCATCTATTCGAGAAAATAAAGGACAGCACAGAGGAAAGAAAACAAAATATAAACCAATGTGCGCCAATATTTGTTAAAAAATAAAAAGCAAACATAAATAGAAGCTCACAAACCGTTGAACAATAAAAACTGGTCACATGTGCAAACCAGCCAACACTTTCGAAATGTCCTCTGTGCAACACACAATACTTTCAGGGGCCTTACAAATCCGACATGAAACAAGTAACGCATATCCGTTCTTGTCTATACTAGAAGTCGGATTGTATTTCATATTAGTTAGAGTTGGCAAACAGAATGAGAAATGCACCTAGACTGTGGCTAAGTAATTAATTGTATTTATAATTGAATATATTATTTTATAATTAAATTTATTTAGATTTGTTAGATTATAAAATAATAGGGAAAATTATAAACTATATGTATATAAATATACATATTATTTATATTTAAAATACATTTTAAATTTGTTTTTAACTTTTGCTTTTATATTGTTATGTTCTACTAAGAAATTGAAACAAATATCTTGAAATTTTACTATTGAGGAACAATTTTAGTTTTTCTTAAATTTATTAAGAGTTTATTGTTTGTATAATCTCTTAGTTAGGGTATTTGTGTCTGGGCAATTTTGTTTTACTGGCTTTATAGCTATATACTATATATATGTAACTTCTTTTCTGTTTTTATTTTTATTTTTTTTATGTTTATTTCCTTTTTTATATATTTTTATTTTGTTGCATGCATATATGTATGTGGCGCATGTTTACGAATGCCCGCAGCTCCATTCAGCTCGATTCGATTTATTTTTATGTAGCTTGTAAGCACAGATGAGTATTTGACATTTTGTTGTTGCTGTTGCTAATATGTTGGAATTCACACAAATATACGAATATATATATATATATATATATTTAAATTTTATTTTTTTTTTAAGTACATGTGTATATGTGTAAGCTGTGCCCCTGCGGAAAAATTGCTGCGAATTTCCAAATTGATTTAATTTTCTTTTATTTGCAGAGGTTGTATAAAATGTGATGTCACTTTGGACTGTAATTAAAAATCAAATTAAATTTATTGTTCTTTTATTTCAAGTGCGAGTGCAACGCATGCAGCAATTGATAAAAGTGTGCGGCAAATTGCCAGTTGCCTTTAAGCATCATTTCATCTGCTTTTTTTTTTTTTCAACAATATTTTTTTCGCTTTCGTTTTTTAACTAAGTTTAAACGGCCTTTCAGTTGATTAAAAAACTTTGGCCTCTGACTTTGGCACCAGCAGCAGCAGCAATTTGTATGCAAATGTGAGGCAGTGTGTGCAAAATATTCTGTTGCATGCAACGCGGCGCACAGGGCAGGGGCAGGGGCAGATAGCAGTCAACTGCAATGCAAATGGGCTTAGACTGCAGCTTTGGCTATGTATTGGTGTATGTATGTGTGTGGCGTATATGTTAGTCCAATATGATTGGGATTTCGGGCATCTGGTATTTAAGGTTAAAGGTGTTGCAAGCTGACGTAAGAATTGCTTGCAACTTGTTGCAAGTGTAAAGAGGATTTCAGCAAGAGCACTTATCCACAAGTAGTTCGGCTGTTTCAAAGTTGTTCTCCACAAGAATTAGTACCGCAATTTGGGCAGCTCAACTTACAAGTATTTAAAAAAAAGAAATCCAATTTAAGAAAAACTTAATTTATATGTAGGGTATATAAAGTGTTATAAAGAGTTCATAAAATTACTTAATATGTTAGCGAGGCTCTAATCGTAGTTATTGAATATTGAGAATCGATGCAATGCGCTTTAAGATTAAAATTCTAGAAAAGAAAAAATTTATTTTTTTTATTTTTATCTAATCATTTAGATATAATCCAATTATAATACTTATACATTTAATAGTTATTTACGGGCTCTTTACTCTGAGTCTTTTAAAATAAAAATAAAATTCAAATCCTGAATTTTTATTCAATTTGCCTCATGCTAATTCAAGTTGAATTTCATATAAGCATTGTCTCATTAATTGGTTTGATATATTTATAAAATTTTCAATTATATATAGTAAAATAATCTTAATAAACAATTTTCATACCATGCTCAGTTACCATTGCGCCCAGGCTATGGCTTTGAGTGTGCAGCAAACTGGACACAAATAACAAACACCAAATGTGCCCCATGTTGAGAGAAGTTCTTGAAATGTTTTTCAAAAAAGGTAAACAAGCAATTAAATTTTATTTACAGCATTTTCACTTGGGTCCTCGAAATGCTCGTAGTGTTAATTTGCCAGCAATTGTGCCACATTTTGTGGCATATTCGAGGGCAGTCAGTGAAGTTGCACAAATTGATTGCATAATTTCCGCGTCACATCATTTTCGAGTTCACTTTCAACAAAACAACTGTCAAAAGTCAGCGGAATGAATTTCACACTGCCTAGATAAATTGGACAGTTGGACAAATATTGGGGGAAATTGAGGAAAAACATTTAATGTGGACCGCAGCGAGATGATAAATGATAAATGAAAACGGTCAAATCGGACAGAAAGTCTGCATTCTAAATGGCCTCGGCCCGCAAAATGGCACACAGATGGACATTGCCGATTAGTCTGACAACGGCAAACGACTTTACACAGAGCCTGCAAACCAAAAAGGACCTCAAAAAAAAAAATAAAGGAAAAAATAAGAAGCAGTCCGCACACGCAAAATTTCTTTGCTCTGCCATTTTGTCGGAAAAACACTTTGCATAACTTCAAAGGATCTGGGAGGAGAGTGATTCAATTGCTTGCAAAAACACCGCATTTCGAGGACACTTAAACAGTATATTTTGAAATTGAATTCACTTTTTCTATTTCACTCACGAATTAGTTGTTTTCTTTGCGCTTACTTTAACGCACTGTTTTCAGTTTAGTTCGGCTTTAATGTTATTTAGTATTTATATGGGTTTCTCACTCGACCGAGAATGTTTTTGGGGTTTTCCCTTAGCTCGCACCGTCCGTTTGCTTGAGAAGTTCGCCGCCAACTGAGTGGACAGCTACGTGCTGGCAGTCCTTAAAAACAAGTGCCAAGAGTTGCTCTGCAGCATCTCTCGCAACGCTACACTCAAATCTCGAATCTCAGCGCAAGCTTTCACTCCCAACCCGACAAGCGGCTTGGCGAGTTGAGCGCAAATCGTCGAGTGAGTTTTTCTCTCCTTCATTATCTCGACTCGACTGAGTTTTGTTGTGAGTGCAAAGCCTGAAAGTGTGGGCGTTCGTTTCAGCACTTGTGCGTTGCTATTGTAATACATTTATGTTCAGCTGCCTACTGATTTGGTAATGATACATAAGCGATGGAGCCAAAGGAGCTTAACGACTTATGCTCATTATAAAGACGTGAATTTCACTGAGGTACACTTGAAATGCTTAGCATCTTATATCTTAAATCATTTTCGCATTTCAGATAAATAATACTATAAATTTCATTTAAAATAAGTTTCATTGAATATAAAGCATTAAAAAAAAATAAATAAAAGATATATTAAATTAATTATAATTATTAGTTCATTTTTGTTGAATTATATATGTTTGTGTTTTTATCTGAAAAATGTATCAAAATCTGAATAATTCTTGTTAAGGATCCGCAACAAATTTGTAATGTTTCCTTTGAATATCAAAGTTAAAGGTAAATTTTATAATATTATATGCAAATATATAAACAATTATTGTTAAATTTGCAATATTTCCTTGACTATAAAAGTTAAAGGTAAATTTGACAACATAACGATATCAGAAATTCTCATTTGAAAGATCATAAGCGAAAGTAATTCAAATTATACCCATTATACAGTTATGTTTTTCCAACTGTTTTCTTCCCTTGTTCTGCCCTTGCAATGATTTTCCTTTCACATTAGCCCTTAAAGCTCATTATGTCATACTCTTCTTTTTATTATTTTTTTGTGGCAAAAGTTGAGTCTGTTCATTTTTTGTTTGCCTCTGAGGCACATTATCAATTTCGCTGGCTGAAAATGTTGCCCTTCAGCAGAGATTGCATAAAAATTAAGTTATACGCGGTAACAGCAGCAACAGCAACAGCAACAGCAACTGCAACAGCAACTGCATTGTGCGCATTTTTACACAGGGCTTTCCCTTAACCCCTCCAGCATTTTACGCTATGTATATATGTATGCATTCTTTTTGTTTTCTTATTTTTGGTGGCTGGCACAAATATTGAGAGATAAAATAAAGCAGACGACCTCACATAGTTTCCTTTTATGTTAAACTTGCGACGCATAAAGTGTCTCGTGCGACAAATTTGCAGCGTTGATAAATTTTCATTGCTGATGCAACAACGTTGCATGCGGCAGTCAGCAAAAATTGCGTTGCAATTACAGTTAAGCGCCAATGTTTAGCGACTTAATGAGCGCACTGCCCTGGCACAGTTTTGGTCAGCTGTCCGGCAAACGCCCCGCCAGCCGCTTTTCCTTTTTGAGCTGCCCCGCTTCGAAACTCGTTTCGCATTTTGATTGATTTGCGTTGCGCCACACTCACTTTGATGGACGCGACTGTTGCAGCGGCGCCTAAAAGTATGCACTGGCATTTTTTTAGTTCAACTTACCGCGAAATTTGCACTCGTTCACCTTCTCGTCACTGTGGTCCGCGCAGTCCGCATCGCCATCGCAAACGAATCGAATGGGTATACAGGCGCCGCTGTTGCATTTAAATTGCTTCTCATCGCATTTGGCATACAGCGATTGGGCTGCAAAGAGAAGGAAGGAAGGACCGTGTGCAAGTTAACGATAAGTAGTGCAAACAACTGATTTAAGCTAATTATGTTTTTGTTCATCATTGTATTTTAAGCTTAAGCTGCTAAAACTTTTCTCATTAAAAATAACAAAATGAAACATCGCCTGAGCATGGGAAACGATAAAAAATTCCAAAAACAAAAAAAAATTTGAAAATAATAGTCGAATCGCCGAGAACTTTACACACTCTCTCTCTCTCTCTTCTATGTAGATAATATAAATATAATATATTATTATATTATACATGTATTTAAAATTCTTTAATCAAATATATCTGTAAAATTATTTTGTATTTGTCTCTAAGTATTTGTACTAATCTGTCGAATAAATTTGATATCTACTCGTTAATGATGATAAATACATATATTATATTAAACGTAATCGCTAATGCTCTTGAATTTTCCTTTCAAAGTTATAATATTACAAAGAGTATTGAATATAGCCCAGACAAAACGGCCCTTTGGATGTGGCTCAAAACAGGCCAAATTGATTAGGGCTTAAAACTTCAAAACAATCAAGAGCAGACATTCATACACATACACATGAGTTTGTTCAAATTTGCGTATATATATACACACACACACACACACTCATACACACACAAACTCATCTCGCCGTTTGTGGAGTTCTAATCAACAAAAATGACAGCAACAAAATGCTACAAAACTTTGTAGCTTGACACTTTTTCATCTTGGGTTACAAGTTGTGCTCGAGGTGCCATTTATACACATATGCATGTATATATATATATATATATATAAATATATATATATATATAATATAAATAAAACAGCGGTTGGGAAAATGTCAACAGCTCTTGGATGCATAATAGAAGTATGTGACAAGCGCAAAAAAGTTATGGATTGCCAAAGTGTTGTATAAACAAGGACTCACATACGCACACACACACACACACAAACACACATACACTCTCTTGAGGCTACCCATTCATGTTGATAAGGGTTTTTTCCTGACCAGCGTCTGCCATTGACAGATTTGTTTTTTTTTTTGTTTTTTGTTCTGCTTGCCCAATCCAATCATAATTATTCGTTTAATCAAAACTTATGCATAAATAATTTAACAAGCATTGTTTACGCAACTGTTGTTGTTATTGTTTGTTATTCGTATTGTTGTTTTTTATCATTTCAACAACGACATCGAATGCATTTCACCAACTGCCATCAATCAATAAGGTCAAATCAATTGCAGTGGAGAGGACTGAAAATTGTTTTCAATTATGAATGAAGCAAAATAAACAAAGTAGATGTCATAATTATATATGAATATCAATATAAATTTCAATTGATTCTTGCAAATTTACAAATGTCACATATATACGTGCTCGTAAACAAATATTGGCCTATGCAATATTTAACTGAATTACAATGATTGTTATGCGTGCATAGAATATTATTTAAGTGAACCCTAAATGCATACAATGCAGATGTGAAATCTGTTAGAAAGCATTAAAATTGAGCTGCATAAGATCAGTTACAGATTTGCTTATCTATATACATATGTAGCGGCTATATCGACTCAGCTCATTATAACTATTTAACATAAATGTAAAATATCGAATGCTTTCGAAAATTCTAGGCTGATTCAGTTAAGCCAAAACGGGTTCACATAAAAACTTGTCTTGCAATAATAAATAATCAAATATGTGCATATGAATATTTCGATAAGGTTTATCGTGCCGGATTTTGCAATGCCCAGACAATAGACTGATAAGAGTCGTACGACTTTGTCAGACAGCTATAGATAAGCTTAGTTCGTCGAACTATATTTAAACTCTATATATAATATTTAGTGCGTAGCATAATATTGTATATTGTTAGATTGTTGCCATGCGATAAATATGCAGATATCGTTATCGATAGCATTTGCATGTTTATGGGCGATAAATGTCGCAATAGGCTGGGAAAATTTTCTGGTTTAATCAGTGCGTCGCTCGAGGTGCTAATTAATATTAATTTATTTCTAATCGGCTGCTTATCGGCATGCTGCCAGCTAAACTCAAGTTCAATGTCAATTCAATTATAGCGATTATTTTGATTTTGATTGGGGCGCATAGTGTTTGAAAACATAGTGGGAAAGAGAGACAGAGAGTGAGAGAGAGAGAGAGAGAGAGAGAGAGAGAGAGTGAGAGAGAGAGAGAGGCAGAGAGATGTAGAGAAATAGTTAAATGAAGTGGGTTGTAATCACGCCCCTTAAGCACAGACCAAAACAATCAACTTTGATTAATTGTGATTGTTGTTGTTGAGAAAAACAAAACAATTAGAGGCGACTGCATCAGGTTCTTGATTTATATATATATATCTAAGACGAAACGAACTAAGAGAGGCGCATGGAACACGCCCACAATTAAAGAAACTTTTGCAGTTGTGTTGTTGTTGACATAAAACTAGTTGAATATACTAGATTGAAAACAATTATGGTGGCAATTTTTAATTAATACACGCTAAAATAAAAGAGCATGAAAAGCAAATGAGGCAACAAATTAGAAACAAAAATATTTATATATATTCTTGCTATATTCTGTGAAATCTGCATTGAATATATATTATTTATGCACTAATTATATAAAATCTAGCCTGCTACTTAAAGATACGCTGCCTCTTCAGAGTATCTTTTAGTCGTACACTCACAGAAAAGTCTACAACGAGCTGAGATAACGAATTACGTATTACACAAGAAACTTCAAACTTATAAATTATGAATAGATAAACGTGAATTTAGGGGAGAATGTAAAAAACTGTAGTTAGATTTACAATACCTAGACTAACAATATACCCATTCTAAAATAAATACACGGTATTTAAATAAAAATGCGACCTTGCAGCGGTATTAGAAGAAACTTTTTGTGACATGCATTTTATTGAGCTGTTCATCAGCAATGAATTAAAAAAAGTGCCGCACAAAATAGAAAATAGAAAATAGAAAGAGCAATAAATAAGCGTATAGAGCAGGTAATGGAATATATGCATGTTATTATTGTTATTATAAATAAAAGTTTCAGAGAGAACTTGAATTGGGTAGAGCAGACCGCAATACAACTAAATATTTTTTGGGGGCTCGTCTAACGGGCATATTTAGTTAGCTATATATTTTCTTAGATTTTATGTTGACACTTTGGATACCCTGCAATTACTGGATGCTCAGTTCAGAGATCCAGTATGACCCATTGTTATAGAATTTCAATGCGTCAATAATGGCCTCATTTTTTTTTTAGCTATCCTACGTAGAATTGGCGCCTTGTCTAGGTAAACACAGCGACAAAATGCGCCATTTGGATATATGTCAAGAATTTTATTTACGATCTTCAAAGTGTTCGAACAAAGTCCAAAATGCAGCTGGCAAAGCCAATGAAAAATATATACATGTTTTTTTAAAAAGTTAAAAATAAAATGTTCATTTGCAAGTTAAAATACAAATTTGTAGAAATAAATATTGGACAAATTTAAAAAATCGTATGTATGTACAATAAATGATGTGAAGAAAGACAAGTTCAACTTGAAAAGTTTACAAAACTTAGTAGCTGCTTTCTCATAATACTTAAACTCTATATAAATCTATTTCTATAGATAAAAATACCATCGACCTTCAACAATATCAAATCACACTAATTGAAATGGTAAACCTATGCGAAAAATACGTCAAAATAAATCATAAAATTGGCGAAATCGATAAGATAATCTAAGCAATTGAATAACAAATCCTTGCATGAGCAGGTGGTTTGATTTAAAGAAATTTACGACGCGGAATGCCCCCAAGGTAATAGCCAATGCCATAAAGAAATTTAGCTTATCAAAGACTATACGTAGACTAGCCATACAGTAGCCCCTCCGGAAGTCTCAATAAAAAGTTGAGCAAAACAAAATTCCTCAATGAATTGATAGAAAAACTCGTTAGAATATTTAATAAAAGTTGAAATTTAAATGCATTCGAATTTAAAATTGATTTTTTCAATAATATCATCATAGTAGATTCGTAAAAGTATACAAATCAATACAATCTCAGAGTGTTTCAGTATAAGTATTTATTTAAGTTCAAAAATCCTAAGATCCTAATTCGACTATTATTCTGGATTTGGAAAATTAATAAACTTAAGATTTGTTTAAAATAAAATGTCGTAAAATATATGTATATATATATATATATATATATTTTTTTTTTTTAAATTAAAAGAGAATGTAATTTTATGCATTAGAATATTATTATTTTTGTTTTACAACGCATTCGTCTGTTCAATTGGCCGAACATGGCGCATTTTGCTGCATTTTGTGCGTCGACGTGAATGCCGCTCTAAAATTAGCTCAGTCTGGCTAAAAACAAACTGTGTAGTCCAACTCATACCCCCCACCCCCCCACATGCTGTACCAACTGATAGCCTGTTTCTCTCACCTATGCCCAGTGGCGTGCCGATTTTTCCGGATACGTTGAGGAACTTGAAGCCCATGCTTAGGATGCTCTTGCCGTCGATATGCTTGATCAGTGTGGCGCCATCTGTTGGCGGCAGCACTTGCTGCTCCATGTGCGTTAGACTGGGCGTATTTATGGGCGTGGCAGTGCAGCATTTGCCCAGTGCCAACATCAGTGTAAAGAGCACGAGATTCGCATTGGCACAGACGCAAGCGAACAGCTGTTGCAAGTGGATATAGTTGCTGTTGCTGCTGCTGCTGCCGCTAGTTGTTGTTTTGTTTGTTGTTGCAGTTGTATTGATATCACTTAGAGTGGTCGTAGAGCGTAACTCTATGGCCATGGTATGAACTTTGTCTATTTAATGCACTCAGCTTGCGGTTTCTCGCTTAGTTTTCTCAATTGCTTTACAAAGCTGTTTCTCAGTCTCTCAAGTCGTCAATATTTGTAGCTATAGCCTCGTAATTATATCCACTTTGATACGATTTAATTAGATTTTCAAGATCCTATATGGAATAGAAAGTTCGGCCGATAAAATATTGCCAGCAGGAAGCAAACGCAGATTATTATCTAATCAAGTAGACGATGTCTGCGCCGATTTTCAATAGCCAAACTAAATCGCACAACATTGAAATCTGTTGCCAAAATAAATACAGAGATAAACACGAACACACGCACACACGCACGCACACACTAGCAAACGAGCGCGCCTCTAAAATCGCGCGGCAGACGCCTCGATAGCTGCCCAAAAGTTAACCAAAAAATGCAGCAGCAACAACAACAACAACAACAATAACAAACAACAAAACTGGTTGAAATAAACCAACAGCAACAACAACAAGACACGAAAAACAAAAGCAAAAAAATCATACGATACGCACGCACAACAGGTCGCCAAACAGACAAAAAGAAGGTGAAAACAGAAACAACAACATTTCTGTTGACGTAGCAAAATTATACAAAATATAGAGAGAGATAGGGCTTTAAGTGTTATGGGGTGATTGTCATAAGAACTTGCCAAATTTTAAAATATTTATCTCATTTTAATAATTAAAAACAATTGCTAACAATTTGTTGTTGTTGTTGTTGTTGTTTATGAGTGGCACGCGTTTTTAAACGCTGATAAAACCGCCCGAAGCTGAAGTGTTAATAAAACGCGTCGTTTCGCTTATCAATTGCCAATGGATTTTCAAGGCGCGTATTTTCTTTGGCACGTGCTTTGCTTGTTATTGTTGTTGTTATTGTAGTTGTTATTGCAGTTGTTACTATATTTACACACAGTTCTGCGAGTATATATTGTATAAGGTTTGTCTATAAGTTAAAGACGCTGCCGCCTCGTACAACGCGCATTTCTCAACTGAATTCGTTTTGAGAATTTGCCAGCATATTTAAGCAAATTGTCATCGAACACAACAACACGTCCGCCTTGTGCAGCCCCGCCCGTATCTACAACCCACCTGTTTGTGATCGAGCTGCGCATGCTGTTAAGCAGTTGCTCGATTTCTATACCCTGCAAGTGTTGGGTATTATGTTTCTCTGATCACATGTGTCACAATCCCAACTTCTTATCTCACATCTTAGCTCATCAGATACGTTGCTTAACTATGAAACTCAACACAGCTCCATAATAATGGATGTCAGTCAACAAGGTTGCTTTATTATCATTTTCATGTGGTGAGTTAGTCAGGGTATCTCAGTTTCGCTATGTGTTGTTGTACCTTCAAATCGGCTTATCACAATGCCTAGAATCGAACCTGAACCGAAGAAGAGGCACGACAGTAACTAACAATGAAACTCTAACTATTACACGTTCATTCTCTCTCTTTGTCTCATGCTCTTGCGCTCTTTAGTGATGCTTTCGTTGGCTCTTGCACAGATCATTTGGTGAGCATCTCTTATGTGTGGTGACTTTCTGGCGTGTGGTGTGGTGTGTTTGAACTAGCCCGTACACGAACCCGACTGATCTCGTATTTAACGAGGCTACAGCGTGAGAGAATTCTCGCTGATGTGATAAGCGCATGTGAGGTAACAAATGTGTGGGAAAAATATAATTAGTAGATCATTGAAGCTTTCAACGATTTCTTATAAATAAATCAAATCAAAAATACAAATCTATTTAAAAAAAACACCAGCAGCAGCTGATGAATCGCGCTTTACGTGCTTATCTAATTGTGAATGAAGTGCTGATTGGATAATGGTAAATGATGTGAATGAAAGAGAAGAAAAGCTGTCAAGAGTATTATTTCTTATTTCGTATTTAAAAAAGTTTATAATATATAAAATTGATAAGTGGTAAGTGGTCTTTAATATATCTTTATATTTTATTTATCAATTATTATCTTCCTAATCTATATACAGAGAAAGATAAATATATTTATAATTCTGATGTTGCGAATTAAAAACAACTATTGTATAATCCATTTCATTATATATTTTCGTTTACTAGACTCAGATAAAGTGTTAACATTGTACAAATAAAATTTATAGTTCGCGAAAGGATTGAACATTCCAAGGTAAGAATTATATTTTGAAGTTCCTCAATTCAGCCTTAGTATGTTTTGCACATTATTATGCGAGCATTATCAGCACCATCTGTTGTGGATTACTTCTTAGAATTATGATATATGGTATCAATAAGTGTGTGAACTATCAGCTCATAATTTAAATTGCGCATAATCCTTGTTAGGCATTCTGAAGTACACGAGAGTCAATAACCTGATCGAGTGATCATATGATCTATAGCTTTAGAGTACTAACCTTGAACGGAACTGAGCACTACGAAAATTAATTTGAGCAAATCACTTAAATGCATTGTAAGAGATAAGTTAGATAAGCTATATATGTATCTATATATTGAGGTGTTTATCCACGGCTTATCGGATTTGCAAAATGGAATCTTTAATTAAGTGCGAAACGGAAAGACGTCAGCGTTGGCTAATTAAAGATTTGAGATATTATAGCCAGCTATAACCGTGAATTCCCGACCAGTTACTTGACGATGCGATGCGATGCGATGCGATGCCCAGCAATAACCGACGCGAACTGAAGTCGATTTCGGGAATTATTAGCATTTGTTACCTTCGAATCGAATCGAATAGAAGTGAAAAGTTAAAATTTGACGTCACATTCGATAAGAGACACTTCGATAACTGATTCAGCTGGGCAGGTGGATAGAGTTTCAACTGACAGCAGAGTAAAACGACTGTCCTCTACGCTCATAGCTGTTGATATAGTCGAAGCTCTCTAGCCTCTACTCTCCATCGAGCATCATCTAACATCTGCATTTGTCATCCACATCCACTTCAAGTGCGTAATTTATGATTTACGTGTGTAAATCATTTTTCAAGTGGCGCTCTCTCTGTTTGCCGTTGACAGAGCCTCCCTATTGTCCCGTTCCCATTCCCCTTCTCTTGCTAACTCACAGCACTGTGTTTAGTTTTCAATTTGGCGGCGTTTCTAATTGCAGACGTTAAAAATCGCTGCGAAATCGCATTCAACAATATTAATGAGCCTCATCCCACCCCTTGCCTCGCTCTCATTCTGCACTTAACTGCAGTTTATCGCAGCGGACGTGTGTTCAAGTTGACCACGCCCCTTACCTCCGTCCCTCAGTATACCTAGTTTGTGGTTTTTCTGAAGTTTTGTTTGGGCTTAACGGCCATATGAAATCTATCTATATATAAGAGTGCTAGTCTCATTAGTATACAGATAGAGATTGATAGAGAGATAGAGAAAAGTATAGAATGAAATATTGATAGAATTAGAGAGAGGTATAACAAATATGTGTTATATTATCAGATATGGCTTATAATGAAGGTGCTAGTCTTGGCATTTATTCAGGTAAAATCACGAAAATACTTCATGAACTGAAGGTATGTCTACTTTACAACGGAAATGGGATCGTTTGGGGCTTATCAATTCCTTTAGTTAAGTATCTTGTTAGAAAGGTGTTTGCTGCTTGAGTTTTCAAGTTTTTGTTTATTTTTGAAATGTTTCTATAATTCAATTACTTATCAGATAAAGAAACTGGAGTACAATGACAGTGTGTTAAAATTAAATGAAAATAATAGATCGATCACATAAGTTAATACGTTGCAATCATCTATAGACTGAGGTACGGTAAGTTTTCATGATCAGAAAAAAATTGCTAAGGCTTAAATACAGTTTTTTTTAGTGATAATCGTTTCTATATTGTATCGTTTCGACTTGGCAATGATACTGATCAATAAATGATATTAATTTAATAATTTATTTTTTTTTATATTTATATTTGTTTTAATGTTAAGAATATTATAATAAAATCACTTGTTCTTAGATTGAAGAAATCACTGTAAATTATTTATTTATTAATTGTTAATTTGCAGATTGTCTGCAGTTTAAAATTAATACTTTTTAACTAATTTAATTTGTAATTAATTTTTATTTATTTTTTTACAGTTTGAACTGCTGTTCCCACGACTTATATTTGACAATTTGTATTTTCTAATCCCGTTAACCGATTAATTTTAACTCATGCAATTAAAATTGCAACCGTTAGACTCGACGAAAAATGTGCACGAGCACAAAGCGGAATGTAAACAGCGAATGAATGAATGAAGCGCCGGCCAAGAAGTAACGGTAAAATTTCACATGTGCCAAAATGACAATAGAAGACCGCGCAGCCCAACCAGACGTCGCGACGTCAGCGTCGACGCCGACAGCAACGCTTTAACATCAGTGGATGCTGACCGTTAACAGTGCTGTTAACAGGCCATAACAGCGAATGTTGCGCACACAGCGACGTTGGCGTTGACTGCTCAGTCAGCGTCAGCGATATCGCTCATAAACGTCATTCAATGAGCTCTATCTGAAACTACGGCAATAAGACTGCCTTAGTGTGTGTGTGAATGTGTGCATGTGACTGGGTATGTGTGTGTGTGTGTGTTTACTGAAGCGTTGCTAAATATGAAAACATAAAAATTAATGTTATATTTATAGTGTGGCAGCCAAAAGTGGCAGCAGGAGGCGTCGCTGCGGTCGACGCTGCAGGGCTGAATGTAGTTAGACATGTCAGGCAAGAGGATGGGCTGGTCTCGTTCTTCTCGCTGCAAGATGTGGCCGCTTCAAGTGCCGCTATTTGCTTTGCCCGCCAGCAACTGCCGCTTTGTTTGCTATAACTGTTATATTTCGTAGGGGGTGGGCAGTCTAGCCATAGGGGCTTACTTGCCGGTCCTTGCCTGCATTTCAATAAGCAGCATACAAAATATTTTCAACAATAAATCGCCTCGAAATGTAACGCGCCTAGCCACAGCGCCAATTGTGCACAAAAAAGGCAGCAACAGCCACGACGACAACAACAACAACAACAACAACAACAACGAGTGTAATTCAGCTGTCGTCTCTGGCATGCTGTGCTGTGCCCTTGGCAGCCCCCTCTTACTGCTGGCCAGCAAGTGCTGCACATACCGCAGCCACATGCCACGCATGCGGCGCCAACGCCATTGGCCAGCGACGCCAGCAGCGGCCACTGCGGCGTATGATGAATTTTTCGTTAAGGTTTTTGCCTAGTTCAAATGTTCAGAGATTTACTGCATGCACTGTATGTGCATATACATGCGCGTGTGTGTGTGTGTGTGTGCTAACTTGTTCATGTGTGTGTGTGTGTGTGTGTACAAATTGATTCAGCTGAGTCCAGTTCAGTGAGTTGATTTGCTTAGACTTCAATGTAAATACATTGTATTATTTTTTATTTTTTTATTATTATATTATTTTTTATTTAATTTTATTTATTTATTTTTTAAATATAAATTTTAATTCCCATATTAATTTTATTATTAATTTAACTTAATGTATAATATTTATTGCTATGGTAAAAACAATAATAATAATAATAATAATAATATATATAAATAAATATTTATAGTATATTATATATATTTTGGACAAAATATAATAAAATATATTATATATTTGTAAGCGTATTTAAGTTACAATATATTTTATAAAATATTTTTCGACTTTTTCCTAGTATCATTTGCTAGGCTAAGTATATTGTTATACCCTGTAAATTGTGTATTCCGTATTGAATTATTAGTTAGATTGCTTAAAGTATTTGATAAACAGTATTAGCAGAAGAACAGGACAAAAGGTATTTCATTATCAAATCATTTATTTTAACTATGCAAAATATGTAATATATTAATATAATTAAAAATTATATTAAACAACATTATTTTTCTAAACTTGATCAAATATATATATTTCATTGCTCTGCAGCGAATAGGGTATTTGCAAATCGTGCACTTCCATTGACTTTGTCAGTTTGTGTTTGTCCTGAACAATAAAGTAAATAATAAATGGTAAATTAGCTTTTGTCATCACACAATAAACAAATACGCCAACGGCTTAGGCCGGGTCCATTAATCAAAGAACTGTGCCAGAGCCGCGGGGCAGACGATGAATTATTGAAACATGGAACAGCTGCCACCTCTTAAGTATCTGTCGCGTATTTCTTTGCCGCTTGTCAAAGAAAAAATTGCTACTTCAGCACTTTTGGGCCAATCAACAAAACGCTCTGGGAATTGGACATGCCCCACCCCACAGCTCCCCCAACCCGTGTACATAGCTTGTCTAAGCAGCATTTAACTTTCATTATCAGCTATAGCTTTGAAACTTCATCCTGCTCCGACTCGTGATAGATGAACTCCCGAAATTGTCAGCACTGATTGCTGACTTCTCAATTGTCGATTGCCCGTTCACAATTGTCAACTTCCGGTCGCCGCTCAATGGCGTCGCTTCCGCTTGCGCTGCTCTGCTCGCGTCTGCTACGTGTGCCTGGACAACGTTTCTTTAATGTGCCAAAAACCAGTCCTGGCAGAGCTAGCTAAATCAGAGGCAGAAGCAGAGTTACGCTAACCACAAACTGAATCATACGCCGCATTGTTACAGGCTAGCGTAGTGTGTGTGTGAGAGAGAGAGAGGGCGAGTGGAAGGGATCTGTTGTGCATATTTGAATGTATCGTCAACATTGTCCAACTGGCAAAAGGGAAAACCTTGCATCAGGAATGCGAAGCGAACTTTAAACTGCGGGCCTTTTCCTGCTGTCCCACATAGGGGACGCATTCCAAGAGAGGAAGCAGTAGCTGTAGCAGGAGCAGGAGGAGATAGCTGGCACGAGGAGGCCTGACTGGATGCCGGCCGGCCTGCCTGCCTGCCTGCCTGGTTGGTTGGTTGGTTGGCCTAAACTTTGGCCTTTCGTTTCGTTTGCAGTGCTAAATTTACCGCTAAGCGACGACTGCACAAAGGACATGACAAACAGACGAAACGGAGAAGGAGATAAAGAGAAAGGCGGAGAGACAGCGCTTCTGGCCGGGATCATGGGGGTCATTGTAATCATAACGGTAATGTTGATGTTCCCTCACGCTCTTTGTGTGTTACATTTCTTTCCATCTCTCTCTGACTCTGTGTGTGTGCGGGCAACGCATTTGAAAAACGTAAACCAAATACAAAAAGTGCTCACTGAATTAGTCAAAATTGGGCTCGCTGTATGCATCCATATAGGATGTGTCTACATCGTGCTCCTGTTGAAGTTATCTGAAGAAATTGTTTCGTTTATGAAGTCCTTTGCTCTGCCTCTTGCCCCAATCCGCTGCAGCAATTTTGGCAAGCAAACAAAAGCAATTGACTGAAGTTTCCTTCAGTCGCTGCCTGCTGCTGCCTTCGACTTCGGCTGCTTTAGCTAAACAGCAGCGACGTCAACTGCGCTGCCGCAGTCGCGTCGCTTCCTGCTGCTTCTGATGGACAAATGGAAAGTTAGCCGCAAAAAATGAACAACAGAGTAACTCGCGACAGATTTCATGATATTTCAGCTGGTTTTTTGTTTGCTTTGCAATTATTTCCCCTGCTGTGTGTGGATTGCATTATTAACAGGAGTAGGCGCTGTTGAGCTGCTGTTAAGCTGCTGTTAGCCGAATGTTAGGCGTAAGTGGAACTGAAGCATTTGCCAATCACTCAGTTGCCACATATTTATATTTTGGAGAATTCATTTGAAATTCTCTTTGGATATTCAATACATTCTTCGCACATTTGCATGCATATTGAAGTGGGTGTGTGAGTGTGAGTGTTTATGGCTGTGTTAGGGTGAGCTAAGTAACTTATAGCATTGCTCTTTTGTCTGCACTTTCTGTAGGGTAATTCCATTTGCTGCATCTTCGAGTGGCATCAAAGTAGCAAACTACATTTTCCCATCTTTTTATTTGCATTTATTCATGTATGCATGTCTTTATTTGTGAGTACGTGCGTGTGTGTGTGCGTGCGTGTGTGTGTGTTTGTGTATGCGAATGTGTGAGTGTGTAGCACACCCCTTGAGTGCCCATCTACAGCATCAGTCTTATTTGCCTGACACTTCACACCCCGCAGCACTTAACCAACCCTCCATCCCGCTCCGCCCTTCACCTATGACCGCTCTTTGCGGTCATTTAACTGCTGTGTCTATGTGTAAGAGGTCCATGTGCCCGTGTCCAGCTCCTGCCGGTGTCTCCTTTGCACAAATGCTGAAATCGTGCGAAAAATTAAATAAATTATCAGCTCAATGGCTGATATGGCAACGCTTTTCCATTTGATTTTTCTTGCTTTCATGCATTTCTGCTCTTCCTTTTCCACCTCATTTTTGCATTGATTTTTGCTGTGTTTTTTTTTTTTTTTCTTTCCATTTTGCAATTCCTACTGGGCCACTTCAATTTGCCTGTTGGCTGTCGTGACGTCAATGCCATTCGCAATTTCCGTGGCAATTAAAAAATTTTCTGGATTGATATTATTTTGCATGCTTGTCACGCACACACCTCCGTTCAGGCCGTCAGGGGTGTGTGTGTGTGTGTGTCTGTGTGTGGCCCATTGTTCATCATAAATAAATACTGTTAATTTTTCAATTGTCCGCTGAGCGTTTAACGGCCTTGCCGCATGCCCCAAGGGCTCGGCAGGTTACGTGCAGCGCCATGCCAGGTTGCGTTGCGGGTGACCCCCCCAGGCCAACGACATGGTCACTGAGATGTGAGCCACGGTCACACGCCAAAAATCTGATGGACAGCGAATTGGGAAATGGATGCACGTACTCCATATGGCGGGCAGCAACAAAAAACAAAAAAAAACAAAAAAGTAAAGAGGGAAACTGGTAAAAAAAAAAAAAAAAAAATATGTTGGCCCGAAAACTTTTTGGGCAGTGCGAACGTGGCCAAGATTGACGGCAGCTGGGCCAATAAAGTTGACAGCATTCGCAACAGGCGAACGTGACAGTTGCGTGTCAGCAAAGGACTGTATATGCCCTCCCTTGCTGGCCTCCAGTCTAGTCGTCAAAGCTGGCACCGGCGTCACACCGGATATCAAGCTATAGTCGAGCTCCTAATATACAAATATACAAATGTGTGATTGCCACATGGCCACATGCCGCAGAGCAGCTGCCGTCAGCGTCTGGGACGGAACTTGATGAGCGGCAACCTTTTTAATTTTTCGATCTGCTCAAATGTTGACTTCTATAAATCTGTCGAGCATGAACACCAGCGCTCTCGCCTCCCCTGGGCACACTTGCAATTGGAATTTCTAATCGAAGCAAATTGAATCACATGTCCTTTTGACGCGCTGCGGCGCAACGGTTGCCAAACAAACAATGACAACGGAGCTCACAGCAGGCGTCGCAACAGCTCGAGCACGATATCAGCCGGAAAAGCCAGGGCTGTGCGTGGCAACGCAGCATATGGAAAATCAGGCTGGCAGCCAGCGAGGCATAAATCAACTTCTGGCAAAGTGGTTACCTAAAACGACTCAGGTCTCAACTTGTCGAAATGACGGCGCAAATGGCAAAGATAAACGATTTCCGTACCCAAACAGACAAATAAAAAAAAGAATATATAACATATATGTATATATAAATACAATAAATGAGCTATGTGGAAAATGTTTTCACGACTTTCCACTTGAAGCCCACAAACTTTTGCACAGAATTTCAGCCTAGGCAACTTTGCATATTTGATTTTAAAATCATTGAAAGGGCTGTTTATATAAAGTTATAGAGCTTTTCCATGTACTAGCTGAATGTCGATAGGGGCAAAGCATAGCATAGTCTTCCGATTTGGGGGACTAGATTTTAATGCTGCTTGATGTATAGAACTAACTTTTTAATATGATATATAACTTTCTTAATAGCACATTTATAAACCGTTAATGCCGATTTATAAACTTCAAAAATACAATAAACAATGTTCTACAAATTTGATCCACTGTAAGATATATCAATCTGAAATTTCCATATAGACTTATTGCTCATTGTAGAACTTGAATTCTTATTAATATTTCTTATAGCATGTACGATGCGATAAGATGGATTACATATGTATATACATTGTATATACATTGTAGTATTAATGTATGATGATTTTATTGAATGCATCTAAATTAATAGATATTATGCTCATTTCAATATACGTTTCAAATTGTTTTCATTTAATTTTTCTTTCTTTTCTTGTCAATTGAAATGTGAAATTTATATACGAATATGAAACTCTGCTATGAATCTGCATGTACTTATATTTAAATACACATAGAACATGTTTATTATTATTTTTTTTTTCATTATCATTTTCTAGTTTTCACAACACTTATAGGGAGAATAATAATGCTGCAGCCAACGTTCCCCTGTCAGGGATTTTTTATTGAGCTAAGAAAAGTGCAAACTTCTTATCTTTTGACAAGCTGCAAGAATTAGAAAAGTTGTTGAAGCAATCTTTTTATGCGAACGTGACGAATTATGGATATTCATGAATATTCATGAAATAACAAACAATTTTTAAAGAAACTCAAAGTATTCAAGCATCTATTGAGCAGACTTGGCATATAAATATCAAACTTTTTAATTGTCTCAAATCTTTTCATACCTTATGTCACGATGCATTTTAAAACTATTTGCTTGTGTATTAAAATCTCTGATTTTTATACAATTTTTTTACTTATCTTTTTATAGTTTTTTATACAAAGTTAGCGATTTATTATGTGCTGCAATGTTATTAAGCCATTTTCACAACAAAATATATATATATTTATATATATGGAGCTGCTTGTGTATAAATGGATAAACAGTGAAAATTTATGTGGAATACAATTTTACGATTAAGCAGGATTAAAGAAATGAAATGCATAAGCTTAACAATTTATTGCCCTTGCATTCATAGAGCAAATAAATGATTCACGAATAACAACAATATTTAAAGGCCAAATTTAAAAATGAATTACAACAAAAACAAAAGATCTCTACTAATTTTTTTGTAAATTAAATTTGTATTCTGTGGCCTGGGCATTCGGTGGCTGTTGTTACCATAGCTTTTGTGCTTGGGCAATTGTCGTAATTAATGAAAAGCCGTGCTAAAGAAATTTGTAAAGCCAAAACCTGACCTTTGGTTGTGGCAGCTGTATTTTCTTGAGCAGACAAGCTCTGCGCCTCTGTCCGCTCATGTAATTTGTATCTTGTGTTGTGTTTTAGGGGAAATTAATTTACGAGGTGAAACTTGTTTGCGCAGTGCCCAGAACCCTTTTGCGCTCTGTCAGGCTGCGAGTCCATTGAAGCGTTTAAATTGCTGTCAACAGAAAGGAAAACAAATAAATAAAAGCCAAAAAGCATTCGCTGCGGAGAAGAGCAGGAGCTCATAAGGGTGTAGAAGTTTCGGCCAACAAATGACCCATGGCAACCAGGGCGAAACGTGCGCCAGGACCAAATGATTAACACGTTTCCAAGGAGCTGCGGCTGCTGCAAAACGCAACCCAAGATGAGACGCTTTAATTATCATAGGGAATATGGCAGTGGCATTAAAGGACCTTGCCAAATCAGATAGAAATCCTCAAGTGAAGGCACGCGCCACACGTTGACGTTGATGCTTATGCTGCCGATGCTACTGCTGGATGTTGTTGACGTGGCAGGCACACAAATGCCACACAAATGTGCTCAAGAAAATCCTACCCGAAAAAAGAGAAACAGAAAAAAATGAAAACGAAATACAACTGGCAAAAGGTATCACACGAAATACATGAAATTGCCCAAGTAGGTAAGCTGTTAACATTCTGAAGGTCGCTCGGCTAAATACACTCAGAAAAAAACTATTGCTGAGTTGACTGGGAATGCGACAAGACATAGAAAGTTATTGTTAAATTGAATTATAATACATATACATATATGTGTTAAAATACTCGAAAGTGGAAAGATTTATGCTGAATATATATGCATGTTTTATTTTCTTGTCTTACATGAAATTCTCATGGTTTTAATTACATGCCAAAGATTTCAATAAGTCTATCTTTACTCATTTTCTTAGAAATAAATATGCTCGAAAGCTTCCTCTTAACTCTCCTTATCTTACATTTTTCTAAACACAGACTCAAATCTCTCCTTGTCTGTCTCTGTCTCTTTGTAACGCAGTGCCTCACACTCGTTCCATCTCACTCTCACTTTTTCTATTTCTAGCTTTCTCTCTCTCTCTCTCAGTTTGGCTGTATTGATTTTTCTTTAAATATTTATTTTTCATAATTTATTGTAATATCTTATACATAATATTCCATATCCCCAAAATTTTACTGAGATTAAAATTAATTAGAAATATATTTTTAGATTTTTATTAACTTTTTTGTGTACTTAATTTTGTTATATACAAAAATGTGTTCCAGTGTACTGTTGAACAGGTTTATAAATAGTAGCTCGGTTCTCGAATGCATGCAAATGGCCAATAAAGCAAATGGCGACCAGTTTTTGCCGGTCATCATTTATAATGCATTCAAAAGCCGCACATAAACAGATACAGGTACAGATATAGATGCGGATCTTTTGTGTCTATATACAGATACAGATATACATATCTTTTAGCTATTCTCTGTCCGACGCCGTTGATAGGGCACTTAATCCGTCAGCACTTTGTTGTTCCCAGTGCCTTTCCCATGTTCACTGCAGACAACTGAGTGGCAAAAGGATATAATCGCTTGTTGATCCTTTATAAATGCTTAAGAGTGAAAGGCAAAGGCAAAAATACTTTTGGCCAGCAGCAGCTGCTGCTGGTGGTGGTCAAATGGGGTGACATAATCAAATCAATAATTTATGAGTTCACTTTGCTTTAAGCGGATTTACATGGCCTGCACTTCACCAGGGGCAGCACTGGCCACTGAGAGGGGGAGGAAAACTTTTTGCAACTGAAGCCGAAAGTGAAACCGAAACAGAAGCAGAAGTTGAAACTGAAACTGATACTGATACTGATATCAATTAGGTGGAAAGTGATAAGTTGTCGCCTGGAACTGTCAGTTGTTTGTCTAACTTGCGACTGTCACAACCAATACGGGATTAACTGCTCGAGGGGGCGGTGGTGAAACCAAGTGGGTGGAGTTAGAGAATCTTAGCAGCTCTAACGATGCGCACGCTCCACGCACTGTGGAAGCCGTTCGGCATGTGGATGATAATGCTCGTGACTAATGCGACCCAGCCAAGCGTGCAATGTGTGAAAAAGAGGGGTGCAAGAACAGTGGAGAAGAGGGAGAGAGAGAGAGAGAGCAGGTAGGTGCTCAGCTTAACAGCAACCCTCAAAACAACAGACCAAACGCTGACAATTCTCTGTTACAATCCACAGGGGAAATAATTGCAAAAACCAAACGGAAAATCAGAAAAACTGTCGCGGGCTGCTCTGTTGCTCACTTTCTGCGGCTGGTTTTCTATTTGTCCATCACAAGCAGCCGACAGCGACGTGTGCAGCGCAGTTGGCGTCGCAGTTGCTTAGATGAAGCAGCAGCAGCAGCAGCAGCAGCAGCAGCGGCTAAAGGCAACAAACGAAGTAAACTTCAGTCAATTGCTTTTGTTTGGTTGCCAAAACTGTTAGACATAATTGGGACAAGACGCAGAACGTTGGACTTCATAAAATAGATAAGTTAAGCAGGCACAGTAGAAGCACCCTGTAGAGACATCCTGTATATATCCTCAGCTTGAGCACAATTTTGACAAATTTAGCAGCATCAAGTTGGGCTTTTTTTTCGTTTGCGTTTTTCAAATGCGTTGTCCACATACACTTACACACTCACGCACACACACACACAGAAAGAGAGAGAGAGAGAGAGAGAGAGAGAGAGAGAGAGAAAATGTAACACACGAAGGGCGTGAGGGAACATCAACATTACCGTTATGATTACAATGACCCCCATGATCCCGGCCAGAAGCGCTGTCTCTCCGCCTTTCTCTTTATCTCCTTCTCCGTTTCGTCTGTTTGTCATGTCCTTTGTGCAGTCGTCGCTTAGCGGTAAATTTAGCACTGCAAACGAAACGAAAGGCCAAAGCTTAGGCCAACCAACCAACCAGGCAGGCAGGCCGGCAGGCCGGCATCCAGTCAGGCCTCCTCGTGCCAGCTATCTGCTCCTGCTCCTGCTACAGCTACTGCTCCCTCTCTTGGAATGCGTCCCCTATGTGGGACAGCAGCAAAAGGCCCGCAGTTTAAAGTTCGCTTCGCATTCCTGATGCAAGGTTTTCCCTTTTGCCAGTTGGACAATGTTGACGACACATTCAAATATGCACAACAGATGCCTTCCACGCGCCCTCTCTTTCTCTCTCACACACACACTAGCCAGTAACAATGCGGCGTATGATTATTTCAGTGGTAATGTCAGGACAGTTCTTGTTCAGTTTGTGGTTGCTAAATGTGTTCTTCTTTTCATGTGCCTGTAAAGTTTGCTTTCACTTAAAAAAAATTGCGCATAAATACGATGCGAGCAGAGTAGCGCAAGCGGAAGCGACGCCATTGAACAGCGACCGGAAGTTGACAATTGTGAATGGACAATCGACAATTGAGAAGTCAGCAATCAGCACTGGTAATTTCGAGAGTGGGAGAAGGAATGGGAGCCAGAGCTGTAGCTGATAATGAAAGCTAAATGCTGTTTCACTAGGCTATTGGGAAACCTTGGATAGATTGGCCCAAAAGTGTTCAAGCCACATATTTCACACTGTTGGACAGTCAGTTGGTTGGATTTCAGTGGAAGTCCATGAGCGTCAGCAGCTGCTGTTTGTTTCTCCCATTTTTCCGGCCACATTGCGCGCTGTCTGTTGGCCGCAATTTTGATTAATGGTCAAGCTTGCAGCAGCGCCGACTTTTTTATTTCGGCAATTATGTTGTTTAGAGCTTCGCCACGATTTTCACACCTCGAACATTTTTCATGCAATGGCAGCGTGGCTCGCAGCACTTTTAAGAGTGTGGACTTTGATTTCATGTTTCGAGGCTTGTCAGTGACATGCAGAATCATTAATTCTATCCGAGTGCCTCCTGCCCCTGGCCCAGCTGCACCCCGTCCCTGGCCAACTCTCAACTGGCTTTGTCATTTTTCAACAGTTTTTGGGATTTTTTGACACTTGACAAGTGTTTCCAACTGCGTCGGAAAGGTGGCAAAAGGTGCAGTCGTCCTCGGAGAGCATGGAAACAAAAATATCAGCCAGAATATACTTTAAAAACTGCCTTTTTTTTTTTTTTTACGCCTCAACGAAATGTTATGCAGATGAACGCATTAAAGATGTGAGAAGTTATCAAATTGCTTTATTGATAATGATAATCCTAGTGTCGCCGATATGGTAATAAAGATGATAATGATCATCGTAATTATTGTAATATTATTCGTCCTTTATTTTATTTTTTACTTACTTGTCCAAGGTAGCTGTAGGCAACTTAATCTAAAGAGAAATGCTTTTTTGTTAGGTTAAGATACAATGCAGCTTAAATAAAATAAGAAAATGTAAAAGTTATACTACTGTCTATACTGATGCTAATTATAGCACATTCTTTTAATGATAGTATCAATGACAATGGAACGCATAATAGAAATATACATTTACTTTTTGTTTCAGTCGAAGACACAAAGTTAAGCATCCATGAGAACGGGTGCCAGTTAAGTAGACACGGAATGACCAGCTCCAGTCATCTCTCCCAGACAATGTGTTGTCGCGTGACTGCACCACGTGCCTTATCGTCGTCCCATATTTGACCGGTAATTAACTGAGTCAATACGAACACGAATTGGCTGATTAAATGAGCCATGAAAACTCAATTTCGGTCAGGGCATAAAATAATTGCGCATATATTATGTTTGTGTGTATTCGCATCGGGTAAGGTTGACCGACGCACACATTTATACGGGCTTCCTGTCGCTCATCTTACTGGGCATCAGCCATTGGGTTCCATCGTGTGGCAGGGGGCTGGATATAAATGGCGACAGCACAATCCAGAACATGCGTTTGCTAAAACGGTTTGCACATTATTCCAGAAGCCCAAATCGTAGCTGCGATCTTTTATGTAATACAAACAGCTGCCACGATAGACCATCATCAGCTGCATGACCAGATGCGTCGTGACCAGGACGGCAGCAATCACATTCAGCTTGAGTATGCCACTCGTGATGATCAGCCAGGTAGTGCTCGGATCAAGAGGCTGACTTTTGAATATCGACTGCATTACATAATTAGATTGACCCATGTCTATAGCCAAGCTCAATAGGTAAATGGGATCGGCTACGATTTTTTTCTGGCTGAACAAGTGATATACATTGTAGACAATGGCGGTGCAGCTGCCCAGCCACAAGTGAAGTAGGAAGCCGATGAAATAACGCTGATTCGCATGCCCGATACAGTTGGCTATCACATTGCAGTGATGATCCCGCTTCAGCATACAGCAGTTGCAGAGACGGCAATGCCAGGCCCTTGGCGGCACCAGCATCTGGCAGAAGGTGCACAAGTGCCACAGAGGCGCCTCCGCTGGTGTTGGACTCAACCGATTTGGTGGCAGACTCAAAAAACTGGTGTCCGTCGTCCAACACTTCCACATATTGCCAACGATATTGTAGATGTAGAACAGTATTAACAAACAGTGTAACTTGTAGTAGACGCCCGAGACATCGGTGCACTCGGGCAATATATAACACAATTCGTAAATAGCAAAGAATCCAACAGTTAGTAGCATAAGGACCGCCAATAGGGGATGTATTATTTGAACAATTCGCACACGATGCAGATTGACGCAGCGCCAGACCAGTTCCTCCATCCATATGACGATACGCAGCACCTTCCTCAGGAATCGAACGAAAATTTTGACCATTATTGTATGTAAGATGTAAGAGACTTCTTTCTGAAACTTGGCTGCTGAATTATTGAAAGGTGTATTCGGTTTGCTGAGTTTCCTTACAATTGCCAAGAATTTCAATACATTTGATAATCGCATCAGGAATTCTAAATTTGAAAATAACGCAAATGAAATTGATGTGCTTTCTTTTGGAAATGATAAGCCGATTACCCTTTTGCAATTATTTGACTTGGCATTCGAAGGGATTACGAATGCTAAGGGTAGCTCTTGAGACATCATATTAAATGTGCAAATAATGAATACATTTGTATTAGAAATATTTAAATGAACACACAAGTCCAGAGGAATATAAAAAATGATATATATACAAAATATATAAATCATATTATCAATATTAATTTGCTATCGTAAATTAAAAAAAAAGTTATTTAAAAATAGATTTTTCTTTTCTAAAATATATAAAAATAACAATTATAAGTTAAAAATGTACATTTTATAACAAATTTCAACATTCATAAGTCTTGTTGTGAAGTAGTTCTAGCCATTATGAAATCGTAAGCAAAAGCTATTGGCTTTTAATTGAGTTTGTAAGGAAAGTATGGCCAGCTCAAAGCTTGAACTTTAAAAAATATATATACATATATGTATATAAAGTTATATATATATTTTTGTTACATATGCAAATGCAAATGCAAATGCTGCATATGCGCGGAAATCGTATAATCCATGGCTTATAGCTTGATCCCACTACACATTTTTCATCAACATTTTACTGATCAAATGCTCGAAAGCAGCTTATGAACATCATCTAAATGTATATATATTTATGTACATAAATATATTATATATATATTCTATTAGTGCAAAGTGCACAAGTGAGTAAGAGGTATAGCCAGGAAGATATCCTATGGATATATGTATATATATTAATTTGTAATAGAAAGATGATTAAAAATGTGATACTTTGTTTATATCTAAAATGAATTATAATAATTATTTTATTTATTTTTTACTACATTTTATTTCATAAAGAAAACATTGAATGAAATTGCTGACCTACTACTCTTGCAACATATCCAATACAAGCGTTTTCTAAATTTACAGGGTATATTAAAATATGCAACTTGAGGCTCACACAATAGCAACATCTGCTGTATTGCAAACAATGCGGCTGCTGCTGCTGCTGGATGGAGGCAGTCGAAGCTTTCCAACTGACACCGAAAACCAGACACGAGCACAAATGCTGTCTATTTCGCATACATTTTTATGAATTATTAAGTTTGAACCAGGCATTTGAAATGCGTACCACACGGTTTGCCATTTGACTTTGCGGTAGCAGCCCCCACCCCAGCATCAGCAGCCGCTGCTTCACTTTCCAACTGCTGTCACAGGTAGTGCGTTTTTGCCTCCTGCATAAGGTAAATAGTCGGTGCGGCGTTGAAGGAAAGACGAAGCGCAGGTGTGGCAGGCGTTGCCCACTTGAAGCGTAATGTGTTTGCCTTGTTTGCTCACTCCGGAAGCAAACAAACAGCCATTTCAGCTGGCGCCCCTCGCGCTGTTACGCCATTTCCGGTCGTTGCGCTGGGGTGCTGCTCTGTGGGTGCTTGGCAGGGCAGGGGCAGGCACTCCAGATTGAGCGGCAAGTGGCAAGTGGCAACTGGATGGCATGTTTGTCAACCTGTGGCATTCTTCAAACTGACTTCGAGTCATTAACATTCCCTTCGACATTTGTTGGCAAAGTTTTTGGCGTAATTGCAGCATTCGCTGCTAATTTTAGGCGACTTCATTGCGTCCTCCTCTTTTATTCTTCTTGATTTTCATTATCCTGTCGTAATGTGAGACGCAAGTATGCCAAAACAGAAAGTTTTTACTTTTTACCAAGTTCTACACAGCTCTCACTCGCTCCACTCACTCACTTCTTCAATTTTCAAGCAATTACCTGGAATGCGCCGCCCCTGCGGCACCAACACTGTTCTCCACGTAATTGAGTTTCGGGGAAAAACGCATTTTTTTTTAAAATTAGATATGAAACACAGCAAAAATAAAAAAATGTTCCTTTGCACCTTAACTGCGTGAGCGGCATATAAATGAATAAAAAACAAATGCTTTGGCTGGGCAACTGACTAGCCGATACCCTGAATGTGTGTTGCCTTAGCTTTATTTAATTATGATGGCTAAACTGGAACTGGAATGTATTAATTAGAAGCAATTAAAGTAGGAATTCACTTCAATAAGCTATAATCAGATTACTTTAAATGTAGCAAGCCGTAGCAAGCCGCTTGTGTCGCCTACAGGGTATGTGTACATGTGAGACGGAGACTGGCAACACGTGTGTCTGATAGGCTCTTTCAGGCTCTGTTATTGTTAATCATGTTTCATAGTAAATCCATTTGAAATGTCTGCAATTAAAGTGCAGCTTAAACTGTAGGCGAGCTGAAATTTATACTGCAATTTATTTATGCCTGCGGCGGGCATTAATTTTGGTCGAGGCCACGCCCATGTGAGAGGCGTAGGCAACGCGTTACGTCTGGAAGAAACATTTATTTGCAGCCATCGACACCTGTACACAATTTATTATAACGGTCGGCCCGGTCCGATTGTGCAATAGACGAGCAATTTTTAATGAACCATCAAAATGGCAATTGGAGGCAGCGCCAGCGTTGCGTATGAACGATTTTCCAACTCGAACCATCGCACCACCATCTGCTGCTTGACAAAAGAAAAAGAGAGAAAAAATAAAAATAAATAAACAGCTTCAGCTGCTCAACGGGGCAAATATGTGGGGCATTCTGAATATTTGGCACTTGGCGCTCCAAATGAATCGGCATTTGTGTAAAATGAGTTGGAACTTTGCCTGTCTGCTCACCTTTTGCTTTCTTCTCATCTTCTGCTCACTCGCTCTGGCTTCCGCTGTAGCTCTCGCTCGCTCTCCTTCGCTCTCCCTCTTCACTCGTTCAGCAGGCGACATATTTCCCTTGTTGCGCGACATATTTCCTGTTTTATTTTCATTTTTGTTTTTCACGTAAACACTTTTTCCATTTTGTTTGCCAATGTTATGCGCCTTTCGACATGTGTTCGACATTCGCCCAGGCGACGGAAATGTTTGCTGATGGGCTGAAGGCTGTGTTCGCAGGGGTCTACAATTGATTGATACCCGTAAATATGCAGGGTATTTAAAGCTATGCGATCTATATATAGCTAGAAAACTCAACAGATTAAGTCAAATTTTAATATATTTCTTTGATAGTATCTGATTGATTCCAGGAACAGACTCATAAACATGAATTAATATATGAACTCATTGAAGCTAAAAGCTCAAAAGATAAAGTCTGCTTCAGCTTGAATCTATAAATATATTTATATATAAATTTTTTTTAATATTAAATTTGTTTCAATATGTATATATTTCCAATATGATAAATATTTTGATAACTCTTTTTTTTTTAATGATTCTTATTGTTTTTTTTTTAACTTATAGATATGTTTCAGACTAGGGTATTTAATTATAACAAAATATTTTTTTTTTTTCTCATTCTTTTCACTTTTGCATATTTATCTACACATGTCTCTCTCTCTCTATTTCTCTCTGGTATTGTGGGAATGCCGTTGCCGCTCGCCCCGTGTCGTTATGGCTTTTCATTACACACATACATATATATAAATATTCATAGATTTATTGCAAAACTTTTCTGATTACTTTTTGTGGCATTCGGCGCGAGCATATTTAAAATGCCGCCTGCGTTGCGGGGATGCCACTGCTGATTGACTTGGCTATAGTAACACAGCTGCGGCTATAACTCATCTAAAAAAAAGTGGAAAATAAAGAAATAAAACAAATTGAAAAGCCAAAAAGTTCGCAACTGGCGCACAAAGGCGACAGAACTATTTACGGGGCGCGAGTCGCATAGTTGGCAACTGAAAAGCAATTAAAAACTAATTACTGTAGCCTACACACACACATAAGCAAAGGTGGGCGAAAATGCGCAAAGCATTTAATAAAAATTTAAAACTTAATTCTGTAAATACCTGATGTGGACAACGGAGAGAAAGGTAGGAGCGAGGAGGAGGAGGAGGAGGAGGAGGAGGAGGTTGATGACAACGCGGATAATTAGAGCAAGAGCAGCAACAAAAGCTAAGAAGACTTTAGAGAAGGAGAGACAAAGAGCGAGAGAGAGAGAGAGATACATAGGCAGGTGCTCACCTGACTTTGTTCTAGTGTTGCGCAGCCAACGTCGCGTATGAGCAATTAGTAGTTAATTGTGAAGTTACCCGAGGCGGTGCCAGGAAATGGAACTTGCCACACTGCAGCACTTGTGACATTGACGATATCGCACGGATGAAAATGTCAATGGAGCAAAAGGGAAAGACGCATAGAGATAAAGAGAGAAAGAGAGAGAGAGAGAGAGAGAGAGAGAGAGAGATGGAGGCGGGGATCTGCAGCCAGCGGATGCCAGAGCCGTGTAATTAAGTAGCAATTTTTGCTACTGCAGCAGAATTTTTAGTAGCTGGCGACACGTGAATGAGTGTCTGCGTGTGTGGGTGTATGGGTGTGCGGGAGTACGGGGGAAAATGTGTGCGCATTTGATAAATTATCGCAACTAATTAGCGTATCAATAGCGCTACGACAAAGGCACACACAGCTGCGCTGCGAAGGTAAACAACGGGGTCGAAGGTGACTTGATGAATTATATAGATTAGTTGAATAAATATTTAGAAAATCTGTTGATAAAAAGCTGCTGAGGGATAAGTTAAGTAGCTGACTACATACAAAGCCGTAGACTGAATTAATAATCGATAAATTATGGGGATTATTTGAAAACTATTTTAATAGCTTAACCAAAAGTTTCACAATTTAAGGTAGAGGTGGAACAGGAAAGTTTTAATATCATGTCTACCTAATAAGCTTACCTGACAGGTGTATAGTTAGGTAATATATTTTCGTAATTGATTTTAATGAGAACAGCATAATGAAGCGCAAAGTTAGTTAAGCATAGCATACAGAAAGCTGTTGCACGCAGTTCTTCGCATGCTTAGAGAATAAAAGTCGATAAGAAACAAATGCTGGAATCTAATTAACAGTTTCTACTAAATAACAAGATGCTTGGGAACAGTTTCGCCTCACTTGCTGGCGATGGCCAAACGTCAATTAAATTTGGTATCCCATAGATCAGTGACTGCAAAGCGCTTAAGTACCACTTAAACAATGCTCGAACTAATTGAAAGCGAGCGCCAAGCGAAAGCTGAAAAGCCAGAGCAGCAGCAAAGCAGTTCGAAGTCAACAATATCATGAAAAAGTGTAGACAAATAAGCAAAGAAGACGATTAAAAGACCAACTAACCGAAAAATGAACAATGCCAAATAAAAATCAAACACGCAAAATGGAAAAACAAATGGCGAATCTTTGGCCAGCATTCGAGGGAATCGAGAACTCCCTTAAGCCACTTATGTAAGTAAAAGATGGAGCGACCAGCTAAACAAAGAACAACAAAAAGGGAACCTCTAGACAGATTCTCACACATACACACACACACACACTTTCACAGAAAAGAAGAAGCACTGCGTTAGAGTGGAAGGCGAAAGAAGCGTTGACAAAAATCAAACAATGAAAATGCTGTTCAATGAAAAAAAAAAAAAAAAGAGTCTAAAAAGAAGGAGGAAAAGGCTCAGATAAGCAAACGAATTGCGAGTGGCCAAATGACAAAAACAAAGCAAAAATCGAAAGTGTGAGGCGCAATAAAAGCAGTAAAAAAAGAAGGCAAAGAATAGAAAAGAAAATGTGCGAGCTAATATAATGGACACAGGGGCACAGGAAACAAACACAAGAACACGTCAAAAATATAGAAGGAGCTGCTTTAAGCACTGCCAAAGGCAAAGGGAAAATCAAGTGCGAACACTTGACTCGATGGCCACTCAATGCGACAAACTTTGCTGCACTCACAACAGACGTCAGAGCCCAGTGAGAGAGAGAGAGAGATATGAAGGAAGCACAATACTCAGAGAGAGCCAGACTGAGCGTTTGAGTGAAAAAAGAAAACTCACTCACAGCATCCCTTCAATATGCTAACTCAAAAGCTCAAAGTGAAAGCTCAGAGTGCAGCTGCTCAGAGCGCTCAGGACTACTACAGAGAGAACGTGTCAAGGAAGACAGAGAGGCAGAGAGAACGAGAGCGAAGAGTGTATTTGAGAATTCTCTCTTTAATTGTACTCTTAAACGTAGCCACTACATATGATTGCTTTGTGTAATCAAATATGTGAGTGCACTTGATTTTTCGTCAATTCTTTTACGATTTATAGGGTATATTTTCGCTGCAGCTACTTCGAATATATTGTGTTCTGTGTAGGACACAAAACCGTTTAAGTTATGATTATATTTGGATTAACAAAAATTGGACATGTTAGTGTTTTTTTAAATATATCTAAACATATCTACACATATTTAGTATTTGCGATCAGCATTCAGAATAAGCTAACAAAATCAAAATCTTTCCAAATACTTAAAGCTCCCTGGCAACAATTTTGTTTGATTGCTAATTTAATAGTAAAGTTATTCATTCAGATAGAGTTTAACTGTTTTCACTTATTAAAGGGCAATTCATTAAGCTTCTGTATTGTTTTAAAAGTTTCACTTTATCAGTAAACTTAAATGCTAGCAAAAATATAAATTAAACTTTTAGCAAAAATAAACACTTCAAACAAACATTTCTTTTTTCATTGCATACTTTTGTGGGCAAAAGTGATTAGCCGATTTGCCAGCGGCTAAAATTACAATTTTCACTGACCAGACCAGACCTGACCAAGCTCACCTAGTACCAACCTCTGCCATGCCCACTGCTCAGCTGCAGTTTATCCAGTCGAGGCCTTGGTCAAGTGTGAGTAATTGCGGACAGTTAGACAGCTGGAAACCTGAGCTGTGGCAGAGGGTCCCCACATGTCCATGAAATTTCCATGAGCACAGTTATCCGTTTTCTGGCCAGATGCTATAGCTCGAGCTGCTGTTGTTGTTGCTGTTGTAATTCCCGGTGGGTCGAGAGGGCAGGAGGAACTGCCGCTAGCGTTAGCTGAGGTCAGCTACAGTTGACTAAACATTTTCATTTTGGTTAAGTGTGTGCGTGTACGTTCGGGTGAGTGAGTGAGTGAGCGAGCGCCAGAGTATGCGTGTAGCCAGAAGTCAATGAGTTTTGCCACATGGCGTATACTTGATATTAGCTGAGCACATTGCGTGCCAGCCTCAGACGGCGCAACGCGTTGCCCAATGATTTCATTAGCCAGGGACAACAATCGATAAACTTATCGAACAGCTTTTCAATCATGCCACGCCCACGAACATCATTAGCCAATGGCTGGCCATAAGAAGCGCATTATAATCTAAATGAAAACAGATATTTGCATTTTAATTAATGCCTCTGGCCGTAGCAAAACTCAAGCAGCTGCTTGCGATATGCTCTGATGAGAACTCTTATATACATTATACATTATATATTATATTAATGCACACAAGTGTGCTCTCATAACTGTGTATCGAGCGTGATTTAAAGATCTGGCAGCTACTTTAAATCGATTATTTAGCTAATAACAGTTTCTGGCGCCTGAGAAATTTAATTTTGATTTAGCGCCGAGCTAATTATTGTTATACTTTAATAATTTAATAACAATTCAAACTTAATTTAATCTGAATATATACAAATATATTCATAGTAGCGAAGATTTGCAAATATATTTCGTATTATCGATTTTTAAACACCCTGTTATTCCAGCATTTGCTAATCTACTTGGCAGCAGCGCATATGCAGCGGCAGACAAAGCAAGCAAGACAAATGAACAGAGTGAAGGCCACTTGGCTGTTGGCAGATCAAGACTTCAGCGAGTCGACAACTAATGAAAAACAAACATGGCTTACTTTTAGGCGGTCACAGCTGCGTGAGACTGTGTGACCGCTCGAGTGTGCTTATGTGTGTGTGTGTGTTTGTGTCTGATAAGCTGTTGGCAACGAAACTTGTGTGATTGAGTGTGTGAGAGAGGGACGCAGAAATGGAGTGACAGCGGGAGAGAGAGAGAGAGAGAGCGCAAACATGCAACAGCTGCAAAGTTCAAAGAACGCTAAACAAAATTAAAACGGATTAAACTGCAGACAAGAGCGAAAATCACAAAAGAGTCACGGGTGAGGCAACGAGTAGAGAATCGAGACAAAAGGACAACTGGCAAACATGAAAAAAACTGATAGACTAAGATGGCTCAAGCGACGCGTCCTGTCATAAACTGAGCAATAGATAAAAAATCCAATTTATAAAACACTTGCAACAGCTGATTTGCTATTTAAACAAGTTTATACAGAATATATATATATATGAGTGTATACATTACATTACATTAGGTGTGGCATTCCAAGTGTCACTCTAAAAGACTTAATAGCAAGTTGTAATCAAACATTTCTTGGTTGCCAGCACAAATGCATTCCAGTAACAATTAAAGTCCATGAATTGATTGCCAACGATTTGTTTATTAAAACAAAATGAATAAAGAACATAAATTGGGTTATTTTCATTACATGAATTGCTTTCTTAGAGATTTATCGCAAATTTTACAACAATTTTATTTAAACGCTCTGGATTTGTTCATTGTATTGTAAATTTGCATATCGCTTTAAGCAAAGTGAAACTTACATACAATAAATTCATGTCAACTTTCAGGGCATGCTTTGGCATAAAATAATATTTGTAGTTATTATAGCAGACAAGTTTTTAAAATATTCTACGCCTGAATTCCAATCATTCTATATGTTTGTATATTTATATGGATAAATTCGAGATCCAAAGCATCCTTATGCTCTTCCTACCTTTATTTATATGTTTTATATAAACCAATACTTGTGTTATACTTAAATTAAGCCAGTTATACCCAATTGTTTCGAGCGTCTGTGGTGCTGCTCAGTGAAAGTCCTAATTAGTTTTTGTTATTTTCCCATAGCAGACTGTCTCTATCTATCTCTCTCTCTCTCTCTCTCTCTCTCTCTCTCTCTTCGTCTCTCACTTCGTACAGTGTCCAAGTCTATAAATAATTTGAGGACAGTTTTACGAGTATTGAGCGCCTGTTGATAAAGTGCTGGCCCCTGGGCTCACCAGCCTCCGACTCTCACACTGACTCCAAATCCAACTTCGACTCAGTTCGAACTTGGCACAATAGTCGTAATGTCATTGGCTTCTGCTTGCCTGTCTGACCACACCCGCAGCTGTTGGCTGACCTATAAAGAGCACAACTTTGATACAGGTTATTAAGTAAATGTAACTGGCACACACTCACACACACACACACACACACACACACACAGGCGAGTGCACACATAAACAATACTTTATTTACACTGTAATGGCATATAAAATGGCTGCCATTTGCTATGTGTCGGTGTATTTGTGTGTTTCTATGTGTGTGTGTCCAGTTGTTTAATTTCTTCGCTTTTACTTTGCCACATTTTTGTGGGCTGCATCTCTGAGGGGTGTGGCAGTCGCCCTGACCTGGCTGCTTATTTATTTTCGTAATAACAATAAATAACATTTTTCTCTCACTCTATGAGTGTGTGTGTGTGTGTATGCTGGGCTCATTTGCTAAGTTGTTTTATGCGCCTGTCGCTTGTTTTGCGGCTTTTTGACATTATTTGGATTAAGCAAATAAATCTTGCTTGAGGCCAAACTTTTTTAATAATTTTCTTAAGCCATCAGAAAACATAAAAATGGTAAGAAAAATGTCATTCAATACGATTTATCTCATCTTTGCTCTGCCTCTACCTTTTATTATTCAAATTTTCATCTGCAAGTTTAATTGAAAGCCAGCAAACGACATTTCTCCAACAAATGAATAACGCATAGATATGAAAACAATCAAAATAAACTTTTCAAAATAAACAAATTGCAAGTTTTTGCAGCTTAAAAACAGTTACTCAATGCGGTCTGCAGCATTTTTGCCATATATAGATAGATAGTGTATGTACAATTTTATACAATATTTTCGCTTTTAAATTCTTAATTGAAACTGGAAATGCGTGTAAAAGATTGTTAAGAGCAGAAAGAGAAATTGTATAAAATTTGCTGCAATTTAATTACTCATGGTAGACATGTTTATACTTTGTTCCCGAAGGGGAAAAAGTATATTGGGTTTGTGCAATGTCCGTCTTGCTGTCCGTCCGTCTGTCCGTCTGTCCGTCTGTCCGTCCGTCCGTCTGTCCGTCCTGTCCGTCTGTCCGTATGAACGCAATATTTTTCGGCGCTATTAGAGCTAGAGACTTGAAATTTTAAACATATACTCATATATGTTCCCGAATTATAAAGTGTCAAAATTTTCCCGATCCGCCCACTAGGGGCGTGGCAAATCGGAAAACTCTTCCGCCCATAGTTAAGTTATCATACTAGATGATGAGCTAGAGAGTTGCAATTTGAAATGTATACTCGGGGTGACAACCCAAGTTCAAAAAGCTATGGCGGATATATCTACGCCCATTGGGGGCGTGGCAAATCGGGAAATACGTATCTTCTACACCGTTAAAGCTAGAACGCTGAAATTTTGCATGTGAGTTAATGTTATGATTCTAAGAAGATCGATCAAAAGTTATATGTCTACGCCCATTGGGGGCGTGGCAAATCAGACCTGAATATATAGTGATTTTTCAATTTGCGCTATATTTTGAAGACTATTGACACTAGAGACTTGAAATTTTGCATGTATACTCGGGTTGACAACCCAAGACTAATAAGCTATGGTAGATATATTTACGCCCACAGGGGGCGTGGCAAACCGCAAAAGTTTATATCTCCTACAGTTTTAGAGCTAGAAGCTTGAAAATTGGATGGTTGAGTTACTACTGTTCTCCTCTATCGATCTCCCAAAAATAATTTTTCAGCCTCTTTGGGGGCGTGGCATATCGAAAAATACCCTGTAATTTTCGCATTTTTGGAATGTAAGCAACCAAATTTTGCAGGCATGTTAGCCTCGGCCCTTTCTAAGAACTGGCAAAAAATTATGCGTCTACGCCGCCTGGGGGCGTGGCAAATCGGCAAAGAAGTTTGTTGTGGCCAACTGCATAATTCATGCATACAATAGCTTAGTAGCAATTGCTAAGATGGCAAAAAGCATTTTAACATAAATATAATAATATTAATGAATTTAAAAAATAAAATTCATAAGTTTTTGATTAATAAATAAAAAGTTTCCAGCGGGATTCGAACCTGGGTCTTTTGAAAACAACATGTAATCGTTAGCTAAACCTAAATAAATTCACAGCTGATCAGCTGACCAGCTGCTCAGCAGTTTGTGACGACACAAAACAATACAATCGCAATTCTTGCAATACGTATACACTTTTGGATGTGTATACACGTACACATGCATACATACATATGTATATGCATGCATAGAAAAACTGCCTGCCACACAGCGTCGCAAATCGGAAAGCATAAAGCAGTTTTAGTTTTTACTTAAATGCACAATTCATATGCGTATGTTTATAAATGATTATCAATTGGCAGCAAGCATTTTATAATAAATATACAAATATTAAAAAAATAAAAAATAAATGATTTTTGAAAAAAAGTTTTCTGCGGGACTCGAACCCACGCACCTAAGTATAGCTTGCATAGCGCTTACCACCTGCTCTGACTTGGGTTTCGTTAACTAAAACCAAATAAGGCATTGCTAGAGCGCCTTTTGACAAAACTAAAGTAACGATCGAAAAATTCTCAATTCAGTCACAATTCTTAGAATATTCTGGCATCCAAACTTTTGTATGTATACATAGAATATTGTGTGTATACTCGTATAGTGTGTACATGTGTAAATCTATATGTATGTGTAGGAAAAACGTTTGTTGCTTGCTATGTACGTTTTCTAATTGCCGAAATATTTATATTATATTTATATTATATTATATTAAATGTTTATTAAAAAAAAATAAGATGCACCTATGGGAACAAAGTATATCGCTGTTAGTTGCGCCTAACTGCAACGTTCTTACTTGTTTTTAAATTTCTTTGGAAAAAAATCTTGTTTCCTCTTTTTAAGTTTTTTTTTTTATCAACTATAATTTCCTACATATACAAAATGGAAGATAAAACAAAAAAATCTTCATAAAACAATTTAAAATGCATACTCAGAAAGTCGTGCATTTTATTCTGTCAAAATACTTTTGTCGATACCATAAAAAAGTATTGAAGTCTGCTTAGTTTTCATATACCATTACGATTCGTTCCGCTCATCCATGCAAATTTCAACTGGTTTCTGATTACCAAGAGCTATAAAATGAAGATGAGCCTGCATATAAGAGTGGGCTCTGTATTTAGAAGATGCTTGAAATAACTGTTCACACAACTTACTAACGTTTTTGTGTCTTAAGCTTCATTGATCATCAAATACATGATTTAAAGTATGGAAAATTGACACGGTTTATTATACATATACCGAATAAATACAATTTAATTTTTTTTGATTAGTTAGTTTTGTTTCTACAAGTTGATGAAGAGTGGCATATGTATAGTTTATACTCTTTAAAAGATTTAATTATATATCAAATATATAAATGCAGATATTCCTTTTGTCATTGACAAACATTATGCAATGTAGTAACAATGCAGAGTTCCCGAATAGCAGCAATCCGTTTAAATATCCACGTTCTACCTATGAGAGATCAAGATCAAGAGAATGTTTTTAGTTCCATTTTGATTTTTATCTGAGTGTTTTGCGTTAAGCTATTCGGATTATACTCTTTTAAAGATACTTATTTCGAGAGCTATGCGGTAGACATTCGTACACTGACACTTATTCTGAGAGGGAGATCTCAAAAGGGCTATGCAAAACAATCTTCAGTGTGTTTGGTGAAAACATCCCTCACATACACATCAACACATACACAAACAGTCTTTAGCTGCGTCATCGTAACCCAGACGATTTCAATGAGGATTATAGGAAAAAAAAACAGCCAAAAACAAATTGTCGCAATCTTCTGAGCGCGAGCGACTTCATTGAGGACAGTTGCAATTTCTTACTCTTTCGTTTTTTCAAAGAGTTAGTGAGAGTAATTATTTTTATACTTTGTTCCCGAAGGGGAAAAAGTATATTGGGTTTGTGCAATGTCCGTCTTGCTGTCCGTCCGTCTGTCCGTCTGTCCGTATGAACGCAATATTTTTCGGCGCTATTAGAGCTAGAGACTTGAAATTTTAAACATATACTCATATATGTTCCCGAATTATAAAGTGTAAAAATTTTCCCGATCCGCCCACTAGGGGCGTGGCAAATCGGAAAACTCTTCCGCCCATAGTTAAGTTATCATACTAGATGATGAGCTAGAGAGTTGCAATTTGAAATGTATACTCGGGGTGACAACCCAAGTTCAAAAAGCTATGGCGGATATATCTACGCCCATTGGGGGCGTGGCAAATCGGGAAATACGTATCTTCTACACCGTTAAAGCTAGAACGCTGAAATTTTGCATGTGAGTTAATGTTATGATTCTAAGAAGATCGATCAAAAAGTTTTATGTCTACGCCCATTGGGGGCGTGGCAAATCGGACCTGAATATATAGTGATTTTTCAAATTGTGCTATATTTTGAACACTATTGACACTAGAGACTTGAAATTTTGCATGTATACTCGGGTTGACAACCCAAGACTAATAAGCTATGGTAGATATATCTACGCCCACAGGGGGCGTGGCAAACCGCAAAAGTTTATATCTCCTACAGTTTTAGAGCTAGAAGCTTGAAAATTGGATGGTTGAGTTACTAATGTTCTCCTCTATCGATCCCCCAAAAATAATTTTTCAGCCTCTTTGGGGGAGTGGCATATCGAAAAATACCCTGTAATTTTCGCATTTGTGGAATGTAAGCAACCAAATTTTGCAGGCATGTTAGCCTCGGCCCTTTCTAAGAACTGGCAAAAAATTATGCATCTACGCCCCCTGGGGGCGTGGCAAATCGTCAATGAAATTTGTTGTGGCCAACTGCATAATTCATGCATACAATAGCTTAGTAGCAATTGCTAAGATGGCAAAAAGCATTTTAACATAAATATAATAATATTAATGAATTTAAAAAATAAAATTCATAAGTTTTTGATTAATAAATAAAAAGTTTCCAGCGGGATTCGAACCTGGGTCTTTTGAAAACAACATGTAATCGTTAGCTAAACCTAAATAAATTCACAGCAGATCAGCTGACCAGCTGATCAGCAGCTTGTGACGTCACAAAACAATACAATGGCAATTCTTGCAATATGTATATGTCGGAGCGCACTGTATGTGATTGTTTCTGCGTACTGCACATACGCGCTGTGTGCGTGTGTGTGTGTGTTGCTGTGTATGAGAATGCTGGGTTTCACCAGAATTCCTAATTTCATCATATTGGTAATATTGCGTCAGGCGCTGGTTGCGCTCTGATTGGTTCTTTGCATTTTGTCGCTTTAAGGAGTACCGTTTTAGCGAGACGACAGCGCTACAACGCTGTCGTCGAGTGTGGTTCGGTGCTTATGCTGAGGAAGAACACTGGCATTGTGAGGCAGTTTAGAAATAAACGCGAAAGCATAAGCACTGAAACTCGCTTCGCTAAGTGCGTGACTATGGATGAAATCAACTTAGTTCCAACATCAGAAGTGGGATCCCCACATCCACAAGAAATAGGACGGGACGCATGCTGGAAGCGATATTGGAGTCGCAAAACAATAAGTTCATGGAGCTGTTAAAGTCAATGCAGACAGCAGCAAAATCAACAAAGATGACTATACCAATATTTAATCCTGATGCCCCGGGGCTGACTGCTGGCTGCAGGCTAATTGCTGTGGCTGTTGTGCTGGCACATGCATCAAAATTTGACGCAAAATTACAAAAATTAGTTTTTACAACAAATGTAAAAACGCGTAACGAAATGCAACAACAACTAAAAGCTCATGCATTCAAACGAAGCGATCACTTGCTGTCGAGTTCAGAACCAGAGAGGAAAAGATTTAAGATGCAAACTCCAAGCAAATGCTCTTACTGTGGGAAAACTGGACACAATGTAGCCGACTGCCGTAAGAAGAAACCCGATACAACGCCACATCGACCGCATACTGCAGCAGGACGAGAGAGAGAGCAGGAGTGACTTGTTATAAGTGTGACGACATTGGCCACATTGCATCAGCTTGTCCGCAGCGGGCAGGATCGTCTGGCAGCACTGAGAAGCGAGTGAACTTGTGTGCAGTAATATAGCCGAAAGGAAAAACGTATCAACTGGGTGAGCTCTTTCCATTTTTCTTTGACTCGGGTGCCGAGTGCTCTTTGATCAACGAAACAATAAGTAACAAGTTGTCTGGCAAGCGAATAAATAATTTGATAATATTGAGAGGCATAGGTGAAAATATTGTAAAGAGTAATTTGCAAATTTTGGCTACAGTGCTAGTCTGTCAATTTAATCTAGAAATATTATTTCACGTGGTGACAGATGAGTGCTTGAAACATGGTGTAATGATTGGTCGGGAAATCTTGCAGCTCGGTTTTGGTGTGATAATCGAAACTGACAAGTTTGAAATTTATAAAATAAAGCACATTAATGAAACATTAGACAAGGTTTATGAACAATATTGGTTTCAAAATATGACGAAATATGTACGAAAATTGTATAACATGTAAATTGTCTAAGCCGTCGTCCGGAAAAATACAAATGGAAATGCATCCTATACCTAAGATTGAAATACCGTGGCATACTATACACATAGACATTAGCGGAAAGCTGAGTGGTAAAAATGATGTAAAAGAATATGTCATTGTTCAGGTTGATGCATTTACCAAATTTGCCCATTTGCATCACACATTAAACCTAGACACAAATAACTGCATTGAAGCCGTAAAATCTACTGTAGCACTTTTTGGGGCACCTAATCGTATTATTGTAGATCAGGGCAGAAGCTTTGCAAGTAGTGGATTTAAAGATTTTTGTGCAAGTAATAAAATAAATTTGCACTTGATAGCAACAGGCGCTAGTAGAGCTAATGGGCAAGTGGAGCGTGTGATGAATACTATGAAAAGTATGTTGACAGCAGTAGAAACAAGTTCGCGATCATGGCAAGAAGCCTTAAAGAAGTACAGTTGGCCATGAATTGCACGACTAATAGAGTAACTAACTTTAGTCCACTGGGGTTATTAATTGGTAGAGTAGCAAGGCCTTTGGGCATGTTACCTATCGGTGAAGAAACAAAAATTGATCGAGATGAAGCGAGAATTCAAGCTAAGGAAAATATTGTCAGGAATGCCGAGTATGATAAAAGTAGAGTTGATAAAAATAAGGCAAAAATAAGGAAACATAAAATTGGTGATTATGTTTTGTTGAAAAATGAAGAACGGCATCAGTTGTTATATGTTAAAATAAAATGACAAATAATAGGAAATATAAATATCCACATGAATTTTTACGAGCATTGCCAGATAAGCAGATTGAAACAGAAATGTTTGATAATATTGATCACGGTGAAAAAGACGCTGATCAAGAGGTTATCTCTGCCACCTAGAAGGTGTGGAGGACGTCATACACAGGGGCTAGGTTCAAGTGTCAATGATCATACTGGTGAAAGATGACATTGTTCATGGCGGACAGTTGATCTGGTGAGAGATCATGGTACCAGTGGTACATATCGTCGCAGAGTGGCGGCAAGAGCCTGTTTAACTGTGGTATGATAAGATGGAAAGCCAAATGGTCGGGTTTGTCGCAGAAGAGTACAAGCTACTGAATTTGAATGATATCCTGCCAAACTGACATTTGATGGAAAGCCAAATGGCTGAGTTGTTGCGGAAGAGTACGATGTACTTTGAGAATGTAAAAGAGATATCCCGTAACACTGACATTTGATGATGTAAAACTGTTGTAAGATGAGAGTTGTATCCAAATGATGGAGTTTACGAGCATTAACTAACATTTTGAAGACAAAAATGTGTACTGAAGAGAGTAATGATGATAATGATATGGGTAATAAACAGAAAGAGATATTTTTATGATTATTGATGAGAACAAGTGTAAATATGTTTAAATGATGCGAATATGTAGATGATGAAACTACGTAAATAAGAAGATTAGAAATGAGATATGATTCTAATCAAAATGTTTGATTCTATACACGAGGACGTGTAATCGTCAGGAAGGCCGTGTCAGAGATTTATTTACGTAAGAATTAGCATAATAGGGTATGTTATGTTAATAACATAAAGATGTAATGTTGTTTGTTAGTCACGATGTTGCAATGCAACATTGCTTCTTTGCGATGTTGTCAAACTTCATAGTAGCGTGGCTGTGTCGCTATTATGTAAGAAGCAAAGACAAAAGAGGAATACGGATTAGCGGTAGACAGTATGGAATTGATTGAGAAACTGTTGAAAGAGACAGTATGGAATTGATTGTGAAACTGTTGAAAGAGACAGTATGGAATCGATTGAGAAACTGTTGAAAGAGGCAGTATAAAAATTGATAAACTGTTGAAAGAGGCAGTATAAAACTTGAGAAACTGTTGAAAGAGACAGTATGAAATAATTGAGAAGCTGTTGAAAGAGACAGTATGAAATAATTGAGAAGCAGTTGAAAGAGACAGTATGAAATAATTGAGAAACTGTTGCAAAAGACAGTATGGAATTATTTAAAATGAAACTGTTGCAAGAGACAGTATCGAATTATTGAGAGTGAAACTGTTGCAAGAGACAGTATGGATGCCTGAAAGTCTGATAAGAAATATTGAAAGAATTGGTCATAATGCTAACACAAGTGCAAAACTAATGTTTTGATCATGGCGTGTGAGGCATAAGATGATAATGAATATGGATGGATACCTGAAAAGTTGTATGATTGATAGTGCAAAATCAATGTAAAGCAAAACCAGAGTGGTTTATGATAATAATGTAAAACAACAAAGAAAGCTGAGTTAAAGAGTAATTAGGAGTGAGACTAGAAGAGGAAGATAAAATTTTGTATGGCGCTGTGACGTGATAACAGTTGTAATCAAGAAATTTATAAGATAAATGAAATGATTAATGCAGTAAGGCATTTTTAGAATACACGAGTTTGTGTTATGGTCAGTATGGCCGAGGTGGTTCAGTAGAATCTATAAAAGAATGAATAAGACGATAATTTAAATAATAATGATGATAATAATAATGAGTGAATAAATAGATTAATATAGATTGATTGATGAAAGATTATTATCTAAAGTCAGATAAGTGAAATATTGAAATATTATTGATTACGTAATACGTTTATGATCCAAATGTTGAGTACACGAGGACGTGTCAAGGTCAGGATGGCCGTGTCGGAGCGCACTGTATGTGATTGTTTCTGCGTACTGCACATACGCGCTGTGTGCGTGTGTGTGTGTGTGTTGCTGTGTATGAGAATGCTGGGTTTCACCAGAATTCCTAATTTCATCATATTGGTAATATTGCGTCAGGCGCTGGTTGCGCTCTGATTGGTTCTTTGCATTTTGTCGCTTTAAGGAGTACCGTTTTAGCGAGACGACAGCGCTACAACGCTGTCGTCGAGTGTGGTTCGGTGCTTATGCTGAGGAAGAACACTGGCATTGTGAGGCAGTTTAGAAATAAACGCGAAAGCATAAGCACTGAAACTCGCTTCGCTAAGTGCGTGACTATGGATGAAATCAACTTAGTTCCAACATATACACTTTTGTATTTGTATACACGTACACATGCATACATACATACATATATGCATGCATAGAAAAACTGCCTGCCACACAGCGTCGCAAATCGGAAAGCATAAAGCAGTTTTAGTTTTTACTTAAATGCACAATTCATATGCGTATGTTTATAAATGATTATCAATTGGCAGCATTTTATAATAAATATACAAATATTAAAAAAATAAAAAATAAATAATTTTTGAAAAAAGTTCTCTGCGGGATTCGAACCCACGCACCCAAGTATAGCTTGTATAGCGCTTACCACCAGCGCCACTGCCCTGACTTGGGATCCGTTGACTAAAACCAAATAAGGCATTGCTAGAGCGCCTTTTGACAAAACTAAAGTAACGATCGAAAACTTCTCAATTCAGTCACAATTCTTAGAATATTCTGGCATGCAAACTTTTGTATGTATACATAGAAAATTGTGTATACTCGTATAGTGTGTACATGTGAAAATCTGTATGTATGTGAAGGAAAAACGTTTGTTGCTTGCATTAATTGCCGAAATATTTCGTTACTTAAATGTTTATTAAATAAATAAGATGCACCTATGGGAACAAAGTATATCGCTGTTAGTTGCGCCTAACTGCAACGTTCTTACTTGTTTTATCTTCAAATTGGCAAATATATTTTATATAAATATTTTAAAATTAAATCACTAGCCTTAGAAGGCTATAAATGAATGAGGAATATAGATGAATACAAATTCTATATGTAAAAGGCATTCATATTTATATTATATTATATTATAGAGCAGCTCTTATTCGAGCATATGACGTAGGAATTTGATTTGCATTTTAAATAATTTATTTTACAATAAAAATTTATACTGCAGGCGGCTGGATTATGGGTGCCAAAGAGTAATAGATAGTCGGACAAACACACACATACACACACACACAGACTGTGCAAACGAGAATTAAAATACACTCATGCATATACATACATATATACATATATACATGCATGCATATTTATTTGCTTACTTTAAAGCCACATCTCTAGCATGCCTTGCCTGCCAAGAAGATGAAATTCGAAAGAGCATCCGTATCTCAGCTCGCATTAAGAGCTGCCGCTAATGGACATCAACAAAAATGCTCACGGACTTAATTATTTGCATAAATAGACACACACACTGCAAAAGGTGCTGTTAATGTGAGTGAGTTTTTCACACATGCACACATGCACACATTTCAATTAGACGTGGCTAATAAAACATACGAATTGCGCTGCTCCGTCAGTCTGTCAGTCCAGCCTGCAGGCATTTGAAATACAGAAAAGGCCGCAGCAAGGCGCATTAGCATTAGCATTAGCAGCAACTGGCAGTTGCTCTTTTTGAAATTATGTGAAGCCGGAGCGCGGCTACAATATGATACCGCAACGGGAGACCAAACACATTTGGGCTTTTCAAATGGGGAACAGAGTGAAACTGAGAGAGAGTGAGAGAGAGAGAGAAAGAGCAAGAGAGGTGAGTATATCATATTGTAACATATTTTTTTTCTGAATTGTTTTGGTATTTTGTATGAATGAAAAGGCAACTTGGGAGCTTATTCCTATGAATAGCATACATTTCTGCTTTATATGCATGCATGTGTGTGTGTGTGTGCGTGTGTGTGTGAATAAACACGCTCTAAGAGCACTTTGGCTTTGGCTTAATTAAAACTTTAGGCATGCAGCAAATGCGCGCAAAGCAGTTGGAAAATTAACAAAATTGCTGCACGGGGGAAATGTGAAGTGGGCGTGGCAGCCGTTGCGTATGCCACCCACTAAACTACGCCACTATTTTCCAATTGCCTAGCATTCAGTTACCTGCAACTGCACAGGGCCTTGGGGCAGCAAGGTAGGCAAGAAGACAACCGTCATGAAATTTTGCTAAATCGTAACTAAACCCAATGCACGCTGTTTGTATGCGTCGCTGGCTCAATTTTCAAAGGCCCAATAGTCAGTGCTGCTGCTGGCGAATGTCATCAAATTATGGCCACGCCTCGCATCTAAACATAGCATTGACTGTCAGCTATATTCTATCTCTGTGTGCGCTGCCACCAATTCAGGTAAAACATTTGACAAAAATAGAAGGCAAATGACAGTATGCTTTACCCTTTCTCATATTTTTTATTAGTATTCTATTTATATGTGACCCATTGTATAAGGAAATATGCAATGTGTCTGTTCGTTCTAAACATACAGCATAGCTGCCGTCAGTTGCCGTCCCTGAAAGCTCATGTGACATATTCTTGAGCTGATCAGAAAAGTTAAATTACCTAGCCAAAAAGTTGAACGTTTGTTTATGAATTATTTCAACTAAACTTTGAGCAAGTAAACAGCAAGAACTTTTAATTACTAGATGCTATTCTTATTTATGGTGACTTTTGTATAACTTGGCTTGAGATTCATCTTTTTGCTGCATATTAATAATGTATAAATAGAATTATTGGGCTCATAAATTAAAAGATATTGTTGTAAAGATATTGAGTTCATTCGCCTTCCTAGCATAATTTGAATACGGATATTCCGGATATTTGGAGTCCAGTAGCATATGCGGCGGCAGATCAGCAATTTGTGTTCTACTAGAAGGTAATAGATATACATAAACTCACTTATTTGGGTTCAATATAAACCTAGTTGAACAACATACATAAATAAACTTAACATTATACTTGGCAAACTCTCTCTCAAAATGTAATTAAATTCAGCTGTACTTACACAAGTCTTTTGAGGGTCTTCACTAATGTTGGCTCTTTCAGCATTTACTCATGGTCTACTGTTGAACTGAAGCCACAATGAGGCCCAATCAGAATCACTTCTATTTTCTTAGCCTTTTTAAAGCTAAATATTTGCAATATTTAATATTCAACTTGCAACGTTTTTGTGATACAGAACAAAATAAATGCTATAAAATATATAGATTCTTGAGAAATCTCAACTTGCTTCCAAACGAATGTCTTACTAATTGTCGCGCCAGGAGTTGTCCAGGCTCAGTGCAATTTGCGGCTGTAACTGCAAGGGACGAGGAAAGCTCAAAGTTGATGCCAAATCAGGCGAGAGATTTGGCGCACGCTTGGCGGCGCATTGATAGACATAATTGGCTAGGCTCACAGCTTGAGCAGATGCGCCATTGAGTGTGGCATTCGTTGTGGCATTGGCCATAGCAAGGCCAGCAGCTACGGCCACATGACTGTCAGTGGCTGACCGCAAAGTTGTTGGCCCCGCACAGCTGCCCGTGTCAGCTGGCCAGCCCGTGGCTCGCCACATGTGGCGTGCGGCAACATCTGCTGCAGCTGCCACCGCCTCTGCTTTCTCCATTAGCAACGACTGCCTGAGGCAATGCCCATGTATTTCCATTACTATGGGCAATACATTGAGCTGATTTCCACATCACTTTCGCACTACTTACCTAAGGCCTGGCTCAGCCACCAAATGCACAGCAAAAGCAACTTCATCGTGAGTCTAATTTCCGTAAACAGTTTTCTCCCTTTCAAAATTTGAGACTCGCTTTCCGTGTTGCTGCTTGATTAGCTCGACGACTGGCTCTGTTTGCTTTTTATGGAACAAACTTGAATACTTTGTTTTTTTTTTTCTTTTTTTTTTTTTTGTTGGCAAGTTTCTCAAAGCTTCTTCGCTTTTCACTTTTTTGCTTTCGTTGATTCTCGTTTGTCGTCCCTTTCGAAACTAAATCCATTTAAATTGACGCATTGACAATTGTTTTACCAATTTTACTGCGCTTGCTTGTTGCTGCCGTTGCTGCTACTTATGTTGCTCTTGTTGTTATTGTTGTTGTTGTTGTTTTTCAAGTGCCACAAGTTTTTTCAATTCAGTTTCTATGTTGATTTTACACTATTATATATTGGGAATACTCAAGTTTTTATTAGAGACGCAACCCATGGAGATTTTTAGAGAGAATTTTTTTTTTTTTATTTACTTTTATTACGTATACGTTACAAAAACTTGATACAAAATTTTAGAAATGTTTGAAAAATTCATAATTTTTTTATTATATTTTATTATATTCTATTTTATATTTGTATTATTTGTATATATATTAATTTTAGACATGCTTCAAAAGCAAGCGTATTTCGTATTCCTCACTACTCTTCACATACTTGTTTCTTGTCTTTTCTTTATATTCTTTTTTTTTTTTTGGTATTTTTTTTACATAAGCATTTTGACAACTGTTCGCTGCAAATGTTGCGCTTTGTTGCTGTTGCAGCTGACTGGCGTTTGGCTTAAAGTTTGTCTTGGGTTTACTCTTAGTTGATTCTCTGCTCGTTTATCTATTTTTTTTTTCGTCTTTTTCGTCTTTTTAGTTTGCTATTTTGCAACATTTGCTGCTTTGCATAGCCAGCTAGTTTATCAAAACATTTTCAAGTTGAAGTGCGGCTACAAAAACAATGCACCCGAGGCATCGATTTTCTCAAGTGCATAAAAGAGAACTCTGGCTGGGGAGCTGGGTCTGGGTCTGGGTCTGGGTCTGCTGGGAAAACAACTCAATGCATGGCACTTAAGCAGCTCAAGCAACAAAAACAATAACAAAATAATACTTGGTTGGCATTTGGTTGTAAGGTGCAGAAACTTTCCTGACAGCAGAATGCAATTTGTGTCTGCGTCAAAGTTTATGCAGCATTTACTTGCCACCGTTTGTTCTTGCCACCAATTATATGTAACTATGTGTGTGTACTTGTGTGTGTTTGTGTGTGTGTGCCTGAGAGTATTTGCGCAATCAGTCAATAGCCGGCAAACTAGATTCAACTAGATTAGACTAGGCACTCTCGAGGACGACTTGAACATATTTGAATTATGCCTCCATCCAAGCGCTATTCATGGCCCAAGTCAAACACAACTCTTGTCGCACACTAGCCATACCCGATCTAATTATGCAGCAGCAGCAAATGCAACAGCTTCTGCAAATATAATACTGGAATGACTATGAATACCCGAGTGCCAAGTGCGAGGATGGCTTGAGCTGCATGCGAGACTCAACAGAGACACTGTATATATTGTTTAAGTGCAAAGTTCTTAGCCTGCCCTCGCTCTATATTTTGCTCGTCACTGGGCTGACTTATCGGGCTGGCTGCTCGTACCGGCACGGAAACAACGCTGGCAAACGCTTGGCACGTGCGTTTCATATGATAAATGTTGTCAGTGTTATTGTTGTCGTTGTCGTTGCTGTTGATGTTGTTGCTGTTGTTGTTGTCACAGTTGCTATTGCTCTAGTTGGTGTCGGTGTTGTCATTGTCGTTGTCGCCTTTACCGCAGTCGCGCACCTGATTATGCAGCGCTGCCTCTGCCAATGTCGGTTATGCCGCGTGTGCCCAAAAAAAAAAAAAAAAAAAAAAAAAAATGAGAAAAAACTTGCAGTGACTTCTTCTATATTCGTCCAGGCAGATCTTTTTATTGCACTTGCGCTCAGAAATACACCACAAAATGAGTTAGACGTGAAGGTAGGGGAGCAAGAGTGTGTGAAAGCGAGAGAGAGAGAGTGAGAGAACGAGCCCGAGCTGTTTCTCCTTCGCCCTCTCTCTCGCTCTCTCTGTCTGTCCTATGACTCGGCTTAGTTTGTATGCGGCGTCAGGTTTCGTTGTGTGTTCAATTTACGTTGACATGCGCTAACTAACTGTGTGTGTGTGTGAGTGTGTGTGTGTGTGTGTGTGTCTATGTAGCACGTTGTCATTGTAACTTGCAACTTAAATGCGCACGTGACGCTACCTGAGCTGCTTTATTGCCTGCACTGGCGAAAATTAACTAGGTGGCCTTACCTTTCGTTCGTTCCACTACGGGCAGCCACGCGGCGTTTGCTGTGGCACATTTTTGGGCTGACAAATATACATTGAGATGTTTTTTAAAATAAGACTTAAAGCTGGCTACGGGGCGACGTTGCAAGCTGCAATCTGGTAAGCTGCAGCTCAGACTTGAGTTTATAGTGCTTATTGTGCTTTGAAATTAACAATGTTCGATTGTAGTTTTCAAAGTTTTCATTTTCGCGGTGTGCTTTCACATTATGCACCATAGCAAAAGTGCATTGATTTCTATTTAAGTCTGCATTGCGCATACGCCCCGTTGGCCTGCGCTGCACTCTGCTAAACGCCTTTCGCAGACAGCAATCACGCTTAAGGCTTGACTGTTTGCGCGCAATTGCATGGCAAAGCTTCCCAGCACCAATACCTCAATTCCATCCAGCTTCAAATTGAAATTCAACAAACAACTATGAGAGGAAATAAGCCAAAAAAAAAAGAGAAAATAAAAAGATATAACGCAGCGACAAATGTTCGCTGGCATCAACAACAACAATAGCGAAAACTTTGTCGACACTGGAATTATAATCAGAAAACTGCGCGCACACTGAAATTGAAAGTCAACACGATGCTGAGGGAGTGGAGACGATACGCTGAGATATTGAAATCAAATCACGGCATCTTCAAATGCATTTAAAGCTATTTGCATTGCATTCCATCTCCCGTGCTGCAGCTCCTCAATCGCTCCCCTTCCCCTCTCTCAATCGCTCCATCTCTCACTCTCTCTCTTTATCGCACTCTGCGTCTTCTTCAGTAGTCGTGTCTCTGTCGTAGCTTGCGCCTCGCTGCACTTTGCGTGCGCCTTGGCATGTGTCTCTTAATTTTTCATACCCCTCCCAATTTTCTTCTCTCAATCATTCTCCCTTTCAGATTCCCAGTCGGTGTTGTCATTGCTGCTGTTTGCATGTCTGGATGGGAAAATTGATTTTTATCGCCTTGAGAAATGAGATTTACTGACGCGCTTTGCTTTTCAGCTTTTAGTTCTTTGATTTTTGCCGTCATAAAAATGTCACAACTATTTGAAGCTACTTGAATATGGGATTTCACTTTACAATAGCATAAAGAAACTTGGAACTGTCTCAAACACTCTTCTAGTATCAGCCGAGCTTATTGATTGCCAAATCGAAAACTTTCCTCTTGGGATAACTAAACTTATTTTAAAACTTCATTTGTGGCGCGTTCTTTTTGCGTGTTCTGATTGGGCCCATCAATGTTTTGAATATAGCTTTAATTCTTTCAAAAGTTTACTTGGAATTATTATAATAATTAATATTAGTAAAAACCTTTTCAATATCTAAAAAATAAAAATAAAAAACCATAATATTAATTTGGTGAATGCATTTTCTTTTTAAATGAATATTTGCACTTTTATGAACACATTAATGACTGGCAATTAACACCAAAATTTCACATATAAACTATTTGTTTTTTCTTTGATGCTGCAATTATTTACCAATTTGCATAGTTATCGAGCCGCAATTTGAGCGAATTCTTCTGCAACATTAAGTGCAATTTTCCAGCAGAGTTCTTTAATTTAAATGTTTGTTTCTATATGCATATATTGTGCACTATTTGCTGTAGTTTTTACTCGCCCATTAACTACAATCTGTTAACAATTCATGAGCACTTTGTGCATCTGTTGGCTTTTATGACATTGGAAATTAATAAAGCGCGTTTCCTGTTCTCTGTTCCGAATGGCAGTAAACGCGTTTGTTCATAAATAAACAACATCAATATTTATACTTCACACATTTTGCTATTTAATAAACAGAACACAAAAGTGCACAAAAGCAAATGAAAAATAATACAATTAAATAAACAAAATATATATATACATATATATACAAATAAAATCCTTTTTTTTTTTGCCAATAATTTTCTGCAACTGGCTGACAGCCACAAATTAATAATAAATATTTTGCATGCGTATTTCAATTGTTGCGCTCAATTGTTGTTTATGGGCAATTAAAGAAATAATATAAAAAAAGAAAAGCAAATAAATAAATAAATAAGTAGTACAAGTGACTGTCCAGATGAGAGTACTCGAACCAGAAATGCCCTGTGTACAAGATTTTTATTAGCTAATGCGATATCAGCTAATTAATTGTTATTAAATGGCTTTTAAAACTTGCATTATTAACTTTAGAATTCGTGAACTCGTTGTTTAAAAATATATTTAATTATAAATAATCTCTTCCACATCCATTGATATTTGATGTCGCATTGAATTCGCTCGCGTAGCCACTGTGTTGGCAGCAAAACAAACGCTTCGATAGCTTTTAATTTTAATTAATTAATAACACATTAACTATTAACAATAATAATTCAAAAATGTGCTGCGAATGCATTTTAAATTCCTATGCACTTGTGTGCATTATATACTGCAATTCCATTTCAAATATTGCGTATGCGCCATTCGTGCATAATTAATACCAAATAATAATACCAAATAACAAAAAAATATACCAAACATATATACATGAATATGATTTCACAATTTTTACGAATACTTTGTGTGTTGTTGGCCTTTGGAAATTTCTCTATGATCGATTCATTTACTTTTTTATTTCACTTATTTTTATTTTTTTTATTTTTTATTTTCGTTAATATTTTTGTAACACTTTATCCTCTTGTTTGGCACACTTTATATAGTTAATTAAAAACTTTATGTTGCATACAGAACAACCAAAATTCAGCCTGAAAAAAAGTGCTTTAAGCTTGAAAGGGCCCAACTGCAACCCTTTTAATTGAACATTTTTAATTTATGCATAATAAAAACTGATTTACCGCTCGCTCCACAACAGAAAAAAAAAAAAAAAACCTGAAGGAAAAGGTGCAACTTTTAACTTTGATGCCTTTTATGACCGACCCGAAAAAATGATGAACCATAAAAGCGCACAAGGTGCTAGGGCTTGTGTGTAAGAGACAAGAGCAGCACCGAGAGCTAGGGCAAAGTTTTGGCACAACTTTTGGATTTCAGTGCCGAGCGTTTGGTCTATTTTATAGTATTTAAGTGCCCATGAATTTGCCAGCCGGGCGAAAAGCCAGCGAACGAGCAGCTCCAATTGAACCTCTGGCCAGGGGGCATCACACAGGCTGCTGCCAGAAATATGTGCACGTGCTTCAAGAGGCTTAGTTGTTGTTGTTGTTGCTGCAATCGCTGAGGCGGCGTTGGTGGTGCTGCTGGTTGATGTGGTCAGTTCTTCTATTTTTAATTTTTTTATTTTTATTTTTTTGCCTTGGGTTTTCAATTGGTTGGTTTTGGTTACCACCTGCAATCCAGCAGCGAAATTCAGGTTCAATTTCGGTTCACACACACTCGCACACTTACTCAGTCAGCATGTATTACAAATTGCTTTAGTTGGAATATCGAATTTATACTATATCTCAACTTTAAATTGTTGCAAGTGCTTTTGAAAGCTACAAGCTCTTAGACTCGATTTCATAGTTGCTAGTTAGAAGGAAGCGCTGCTGTGGATGCAGAAATTATTCATAAATTTGAACGGGCTTCACTCATGTGAAGGCAATAAATTATTAAAGCCTGAACCAAATATATAAATTCTTATTTATTATTATATTTAATGAAACAAATTTCAAGAAAAATATATATTTTATTTCATTTATTTTTTACTTTTGTCTTTACCAAGTTGGAAAGTTATTTTTATCTAATTTATTTACTATATTAAAGAGCTATAATTAGCCTGATACTCGCAGAGTGCGAATCCTGCATTCGTTAACAAACGAAGCAAACAACACATCAACCATTAAGGCTAGGTTGGGGCTGAGATACAGGCGCCTCTGGCTGGTCACCCATTTTGCATTCCAGAGCCAAGCTGACAAGTGTTGTGAAATGACGAAGATGCATGGCTACCAACAGCAAAGGAAGTAGTGGATGGTGAGGGCGCATGTTGCAGTGACAACAAATCAGCAGACGCTGTAGCTAAGAGACAGTTACAACCACACACAGACGCTCCTGCTGGCTGCTGTTGTCTACTCGAATCCTTGAATCCTGCACAGCTGAAGCTGCAGCTGCAGCTTGTTGGAGATTTTCACATGCGCCCGACGTTGATGTGACGTGCAACACATTAGTCTAATGAAATTTTTGTATTCTACTTCTGCTGCAGCTCAACTCCTTTGGCGCGCTGCCAATCACTGTGGCTCGAGCTGTCAACTCTGGCAAACAGCTGCTCTAATTTTTATCAATTTAATAGACTTTTTATGGTTCTCGCCATTATCTCACCTGTTTTAATTATATTTGTTTTGTCTGCTCCCGAAAATGTGTTGTGTGCTTCTTGGCGGCCTGAACAAACATTCAACTTTAATTGCAGCCATAAATATTTTCGATACCCTAACAGAAGTTTGGAGCACATGGAATAATGTGTTGAACATAAAAGATATAAGAGAACGAAATTGTATATATTTATTTTTATATATTTTCTAGCAGTTCTCATAAATATTTGTTATATTGTACATTTAATTTTTTTTTAAATAAAAATTTTCATATTCCTTATAGATATATTTTTTACCATACAAATTGTTTCATTATCTTGTCTCTGTATTTCTGACTATTTTAATAAATTCTCTTCCTTCTTTTGTACATTTATTCTTTTTATTAGAGTATTCATTTTTCTGTACATTTCATCTAATTTATTTTGTTTTTCTTGTGCAGTTTCAGTTGTAAGCCACGTGCCGACGGCAGTTGTGAGTTTAGCTAAGCCATCAGCCAGGCGCTCTGCTGAGAATTAATTTTGCTTTTGAATGGCTTTTGTAATTAAAATGCGGACAGCGAATAAGGGCAGAGGCATCAGTTGTGAGGTTGTTGGGAGCAGGCAAATGTGGCCAGTTTTTTATAATTTTTTTTACAAGAGCTTCGATTGGCAAACTGTTACGCGAACTAAATGACAAGCTAACTGATGAACTACAACTGCCAGAGATACTTGTAGAGAGAGATAGAGAGAGAGAGAGAGAGAGAGAGAGAGAGAGAGAGAGAGAGAGAGAGAGAGAGAGATAGAGAGAGAGAGAGAGATGGGAGAGAAAGGGGAAGCAGATAAAGCATTTTGCATGGTTTGCTTTGAGAGTTTCAAACTTCAAAACAATTTAAAACCATCGCACTGGCTCCTGTTGCCTAGTTGCCTCCTGCCTCCTGCCTCCTGCCTGTTGCCGGCTGGCTGACTGCTGTCAATTGCTGTCGCCTCGAGCCGACTCTCTGGAGTAGCTCGAGCATTTTGGTTTTATATTATGCAATACGGAAATACTGTCACTGGAAATGTCCTTACCTGCCTAACGTAGTCGCTGCCTTTGCCATTTCCCTTGCTCCATAAATCAACTCAAGTGCCTACGCCCCAGCTGATTTATTTTTACTCTGCCAAGTCGTTCGTTCCTGTGATGGGGAAGGGCCGATGAAAAGTGGATGTGGGCGTGGGCCCTGGCATTTGCCTAAAATATTTAACCGGCACTTGTGCACAACAATTCCAGTTGGCATTCGTTCCACTGTCTCCAGCTCCCTCATTTCCTCTGCTTTTTATTCTCTCTCTCAGTTGCTTTTTTTTTTGTATTTTTATTAAATTCTCAAGTGGCATTCGCTGGCGAATTTCCACAGTGGGCTGCCCTTTTCCCATTTGTTTTCTTTGCTATTTTCCAGCCAAAAAGTTTCTTTGTCAATTTCCCGTATAATGCACAATAATAATACGAGAAAGTTAAAGAAGCCGCTCGAGTTGAACTTGAATTTAGATGGGGAGCCAACAAACACAGCAGCTACAACAATTTGTGGCAAGTGATTACCTTAGGCATTTTGCGGCTCGCAAATTGCGCTGAGCTCAAGGGTATAGCACAGCCTCTTAGTCAGCCATTGTTCCTTTGGCTGCCTGGCCTTGTTGTTCCTGTTTGCTGTAGTTAAGCGTCAAGCTCGCACAGCAGATCAGCATCAGCATCAACATCAACATCAGCATCAGCATCAGCATCAGCAGGTCCCACAGGCCACCAGAAAATTTTAATTTTTAATTTCGTTGCGCATAATAAAAATACCGTTACAGATACACACGTAGCATGGGAGCCGCCGCAGCACGTGTTTTGTGTCCTGCAAATAGCCGACTGGCAGGAGCAGCAGGAGCAGCAGGAGCAGGAGGAGCATCGGCAGCATTAACGGCCTTTGGACACTTAACAGACATTTGCATGTAAATTTTGTTGCAGCTAATAGCTTATTCAGCAGGGTCAAAGTCTTCAAATCAAATAATGAAATCAACCCAAATTGCTGCTCAATAAAAATGAATTACAGCTAATGGGAATCTCTTTCTATTGATCAGCTGAAAAGCCAAAGTGGTATATATTAATTCCTTTGATCAATTAAGACAATTTGACACACGAATAAATAAATGCATTTATGCATATGAAATATATATGCCCTAAAAACTAAAAATTAATATTAAAGTATTATGTCTTCGTTTTAATTGAATTCCAATAATTTTACTCAGTTCTGCTTATGTTACGAAACATTGTAGAAAGAATTATGTATTTTACATTCAAATTGTTAACTCTTTTTAATATATTATTTTGTACTCTTGTTAAATAGTAATTATTTTCGACGAAAACTAAATATCGCGAACTAAAAGTAAAATTATTTCCATTGCGAGAACAACGATAATTAGCCAAAAGTTTGCACAACACGTAAAATTCAATTTCATGGGTAACAAAACAGGCGCACCAGGCAGACTTGTTCTGTATAGGCTGTAATTGAACGCGAAACGAGGTATGTGTGTGTGTGTGTGTGTGTGTGTGTGTGTGTACCCAATAACAAGGCAGGTGAACTAATTACAAAAATGTTCTTGTATGAGATAGTTGTTTTGCTATGCCTTTGGGTTGCAGAAATACACAGCTAAATGCGAAACAACAACACAATATCTCACATCCATACAGGGACGTAGAGCGCGAGAGAGAGAGACAGAGAGAGAGAGAGGGGGGTAGAGAGACATGCATACAATGCCACATAATGCATACAGCTAATGAGATTTTGATAGACATTGCTGAGAGAGTGAGAGTAACAACAAAAATTGTTGATAGCTGGCTGATTATACGTCGATTCTTTTGCAGCACAACAACTGAAAAGAGAGAGATGAGTTGTTTGCAACTGTCAGTCAGTTGAGAAAGAGCATAATTAATGAAGTAGCAACAATGTATTGCTTTCAAATTGCATGCAAATGAAGGCCGAACGACAGCGTGATATATGCACTGAAGAAAACTGAGAGAGAAAACTGAATGCGCTTGGCTTAAAGTAAAGAAATAAAAATAAAATACATAAACTGTATATTATTGTGTGTGTTTGTTTATATATCAATTTCTTTCATTTCATTCAATTTTCTACTTAATTTAATTTCATGTGACCTTCTGCGTGTCTCAAGTGTCTGCTGGAATGTCAGTTGACAGTCACCTGCAGCTAATACAGTAAAGAATCCAAAGTTAATGCTTAGTAAATCTCTTCATAATACTTTGTAAATTATTTGCAAGTACTTTGGTGAAATATTATACTTGGCAGATAATTCCAGCTCTACTCTTGATGTAGCAAGTGCAACTGCAGCTGACTGACATCATTTTGTGCTGCAGCAACTGTTGTTGGCATTGTTGTTATTGTTGCTTAAATTGCGCCCGCTTAGCGTTTACATCTTGGCTTAAAGCCTTGGCTGCTGCAGCACCTGCGGCAGCTGTTGAAATAAATCTCAGGCGAAAAAGTTTACCAAGCGTCTGCTAGCAACATGAAGCATGCGTCTGGCAACTGGCCCAAGTGTTATTTACCTTTTCTCTTTGTTACTTTGACGACGCCAGAGCCAGAGCCAGAGTCAGTGCCTTGAGACATGCACTATGAAAAGTTCACTCAAAGTTAACTTCTCTCTGCCTCCCATTCTTTCATCTGACTTTCTCGGTCTGGCTCTCTTTTACTACGGGAATTCTCAGCAATTCTTTCAATGTTTATGCTGCATAATTAAACAATTGTCTGGGAAATTTAGTTGCGACTTTGACAATTCCTTAACTTAATTAACTAGTTAAAATATATTTAAATGTATTACTAAAAATAAAATATTTTTAATTATTTATTTAAAATTATCAATTTGCATATATTAATTAATATTCTTCAATGTATTTTACTATCTCCGTTTTATGACAAATATCCTTTAACATTCTAACCCAAAAATCTACAAATTCCTTGATTTGCTCTTAATTCTATTAGACGTATCTCTCTCTACGAGTCCCCATTTAATCAGGCTAATAGCACTCAATGGGCACACAGCATTACTATCATTAACAATATCAGCCACAATAGCAACAGGAGCAAGTGCTATAATTAATCTAGCTGTGTAATAACCGCCATTAAGCTAAGCAAACGGAATTTGGACATTTCCCTGCTGTTTCTGTTGTGCATAAATTTCAATTTGATGAGCTGAACAGGAGCAGGATTACACCTCAGACCTCACACCGACACCTGATTTGCCCTTCCAGCCTTTAGCCGCGGTCCCAGGCTGCGCCAATGAAATGACTGGCCTTTGGCGAGATGTGTTGCAGCTGCCTGGGGAATTGTATTTTGTAAATAATATGGCCGAGGCAAATGTTTAATGATACGAAATTAATGTGCAAACATCAGCAACAATGTGGCCAATGGGGGCCTGTGCGAGGCGCCAAGGTATCCATCCGTCCACCTACACAACACCACTCACCTCAAATGTTAATGACAGAGGCCCCAGGGCAATTTCATTTATGAATTCGCTGCGTATGCTTAATATCGATAAATGGTTAGCTAAACCACGTACTTTGGCGAGTTTTGCTGGCGGCATTCTAAATATGCAAGCTTTACTTGATAGTTAATGTCTTAAAAACAGTATATTGATTACCAAACATCTGTCCACATCTATACAAATGAATGTACCAGCTTTAGAGCTGCGCTATATGGAATGTATGTTAAGTTAAAGCACTAAAAAGTAAAGATTTTTTGCTTATTTACTTATTTTTTCTTTTTGTAATCTCATGATTCACATTATTGCATGCAATTTGATAAACAGAACAAAAGATTTTATATAAATTATTGATATCAAATAAAATAATTTGCCTCTAAAAAGTTTGCTCTTAATCAGGATAGATAGTATCTAAATTCATTATCTACTAAAATGATATTAAATATGTAGCTCTTATATGAGCACTGATGAAAATACTTTAATTATTAATTTTTATATTTTATAACTGTGTTTTTAGCATTTCAAAGATCAAATGCTATCTTTGCGTTTCATGGATATATTATATAAACAAGCACGGCTCAGCAAGAGGTTGTCACGTCTTCTGTCGAAACGCTCTCTCTCTCACACACACACACAAACATACACACACGCGAGCTTTGTGCAAATTACGTTTCGTTTGCTCAATTTTTATGGGCTGAGTGTCACGCCCACATGGCCCAAACAATTGGCGCCAGTTTGTTTGAATTTCAGCAAGCAACTCGTAAATAAGTATGTATTTTGCTTTTTGCCGCAATTTGTTGACTCAAACGGCTACAGCAACAACAACAACAACAACAACAATAATAATAGATTCTCAGTTACGGGTTTCGGGTTTCATTTTTGTGGAGAGAATGCCAGAGAAAGAGAGAGAGAGAGAGAGAGAGAGAGAGGGAGTTGAGTGCGGGGTAAAGTCCCGAAATTTTTATTGTCCAGCAAAAAGCGAGGAAATACGCATAAAATTAGATTTGCTTCATCGAATTGATTTCATTTGTTTTGATTTGTTTCTGAAAATACGCAAATTGGATACGAAACAAACACACACGCACACGCCCACACACACACACACACGCACACACACACACACAGAGTGGCTGCCATGACTGAAATGAATACATTTTGGTCAAATGGTTGAGATTCGACATTTTCATTGTCGTTGAGTCGGGGGCGTTGACAAGGGGGCGTTGCGGTTTATGTTGTCTGAATAGAAAGGCATTCAACCCCAACGCAGCACTGGCAACACACAAAGAGAGAGGGAGAACGAGAGAGAGAAAGAAAGAGAGAGAGAGAGAGAGAGACTCGGATAGAGAACCTCATTTTCGTCTGACTTTTAGTAGTTTTTGTTGCTGCTTTCGCTGTTGGCAATTGAGCGATCAACACTTGTGTTGCTATTAAAGTGTATACATATAGATAAATATATATAAACTCTCTCACACACACACACACAAATGTACGCATTCTTTGAAGGCAAAACAGTCAGTTATTTAGGCCGCTTGCGGCTTAATATGCCAAACGTTAAGTCACCAAAATGGTTGCGAAAATGTACAGAAAAACAAAACTCTTGCTGCTCAATCAACTGGCTAAAATCCGCAAGAGCAAAACCCCTTTTTTTTCCTGTTGGCATGTCCATCGTTCCGCTTGGGGGATTAACCGATCAGCGACTTGAGCGACCCACAGGCTTACGGAAATGCATGCTCTTTAAGTGCTTGTCCGCAACTTTTTTGCAAGTCCCTAAACAACTTATTCTGGACTTTGCACGTGATGGCCCAATTAATGACACTTCAAATATAGAAATCTTAAAAAAAATAAATAAAAAATAAATAAATAAAAAAAATTAAATGTTTTTTTTTTTTGTAAACATAAAATATATAAATATGTGATTCATTTTTCCTTATTATAATACCCGAGCGACCAGCAGCCCTGCTGTAACCATTGTAAAACTAAAAATTATTGAAAACGTTAACAAAAAAGGGAAACTTTTGGGTGTCACGCAAGGTCGAAATCGCATTACTCGCAAACAAGGGGACCTAAGCTGACAAAAAGTCTGTCAAAACTTATAACGAAATGGCTTTGGTCAAATTGTTTTATTGTCCTTTTGCGTCCTTTGTGGCACCACCTTCTTCAGAACATCCGTAGGGCTTCGCCCACATTGTTTGGCGCTAAAAACTCTCAAAGGATTTCCGTCCGACCAAAGCCCTTCTAGCTTGTAGACGAGTCGCATTTCGCATTAAATTACCATGTTGTGGGCTGGAACGCTGCCAGACAGCTCTATACATGCTTAACTATAATGTAACCATGGATGGCACATAAACGAACGTTGATTGCGTGACATTTGGGCGTAATATAATAAAATATGAATATACATATACATATGCATATAGTATTTATATACATACATATGTAAATAAAGTATTCAATTGATTACGAAGATTCTTTACTGCTCTCAGCTTAGAGAATATTTTTCTTTCAGATATAGACTCACAACATCTCTCTCTCTCTCTCTCTCTCTCTCTTTCCATCTCTGGCTTGACGCCAAAAGACTCTATTAAATAATCAATATTTACCGAATATAAAATATATTTATTAAAAGTGCTTTATGCTGCAGTTGGGAAACTTTGATTCGAGCAAACATTTATGATTTATTAAAAAATATATATATGGATAAAAAAGAAACCCAATTGCTATCGCAACAGTTATGACTGCAGTTCTTGCCATTGAAATTGTTGTTGTTGCAGCTGCTGCTGTTGCTGCTGTTGTTGCTGTTGCTGTTGCTGCTGCTGATGATGATGCTGGGGCTTTCGACGATGCCTGCTTTTGGTCATTCTTCGTTCTCTGGCCTTTTTGCGTGCCTCGGCCGCGGCACAGAATGCTTTTTGGGCAGACTTTTTGATCTTTTGCAAGTCGTTGCAATACTCGAAATGCTGTTTCTTTAGCATCTCGATGCGTTTTCGAGCCACATCCGCCAGCTGGACCTTTTCGTCTAGGTCGTGCTGGGCACCGGTGGCAGTTGCTTTGGCGTGACTGAGATTCTCCTGCGCGATCTTCAGGCCGTGCTGCATGGCCGTCATAACCTCCTCCGCCTTGCTGGCCGACATCAAGGCCGAATTGAGATTGGTTTGTGCACTGGCTATGCACTCAGATTCCTGGCGTAGCACGGCTTCCGCCTCGACTAGCTCTGCCTCGAGCTGTTCCACAATCTGCTGCTTGCCAGAGAGCGCCGCTTCCGCTGCCTTGGCAGCAGCATCGGCTCTGTCGGCCAGCTGCTGCTTGACCATGTGCGCCACCTCCGCTGCCGCTGACTGTTGGGTGCCATAGGCCTGCTCCGCATCGCAGGCAGCCTTCTGGGCGATGTTGGTGGCGGAAAGTTTGGCACTTGCGGAACCCAGCCCAATGTTGCATTTGCCACTACCTTTGGAATTCTGCATATCCGTATTTGTATCGCTGTTTGGATCAGAGGTGCGTCCTCCTCCTGGCGTGTCGCACGTGTCGTCCAATTGATTCATGTCGTTGCTGAGCCGCTTCTGGTGTGCGTGAGTGCGACTGTGCAACAACTGGGGCCGCCGATGCTGGAGAGGTGTGGCAGCTGCAGCCGCCGGGCTTACGAGAAACTGGAGTAGGCGAACCAGCAGGAAAAGGTTGAGTGCCTGGGTCAGCTGTGCAATGCGCATAATTACGTGAGGCTTCAAAGTTTCTGCAAGTTTTACTTCCCAGTTGCCGCTCGAACATTTTCACATTTCAAGTAGTTTGCCAAGTCAACTTTCAGAATGAAAAATATAAACGAAACACACCGTCAAAGTAGGCGGAAGTAAAAAATGCCACAAACGTTGCGCTGGGAAATGGAAAATCAGCCACGGTGCATAACTTTTCCACGCAATTTAACGCAATGTTTCCTAAGAGCTCCGAAGCCACTTGGGCTTTTCCTTGCAATTTGAACTCAACTGACAGGCTTGAAAAAATGTTTATATACATATATGAAAAGTATGAGCAAGACAGAAAGAAAATAAGTAAAAGGTATCGATCTATTGATTTTGAACGTGACAAACATTTTATGGAATATTTTCATCGCTTTCTGAAAATATATTTACATAATCATAAAAATGTATTTATGTAAATAAAATGAAAACTCTAAAATTTCATATATTTGCTTTACATGTAATTATATATTTATTTATTCAAATATAAATATAAATGTATAAGAGTTGTAAATTTGTTTATATTTTTAAAAGATTAAAAAGATTTTTCTAAACATTCTACTTCTTATTGATAGACAAAAGATAGTATTTGTGTTGGCATATGAAAGCATATTCGTTACACTTTATTTGCTAATCTCATTATTGGCTGCGTGTCCAGCTCATCTCAAGTTATTTCACGCTTTACAACACTTAAGTTTGAGCGCGTTTGCATAAGATAGTTGGCCATTTCTATTTTGGGCTGTAAAATTAATTGGGTCATCAAAGCCGCAGCGGCTTTGCCTATCTGCAACTGTTGTGTGCGTCCTTTGGTCTCGATAAGCTATCGGCCTTATCGAAAGGGTCGAGCTGTTAGCTTTGTTGGTTCGCCAAGTCCCTAGACGATGATTTGAGCATCCATTTGTGCGTTGATCTGTTAATCCAAAAAGGGTAACCGCCGTCCGAAAAGTAAGCTTAGGCACATGATTGAACGACAGCACTTCGGGTTTTTAGTAGTCGTAAAAGAAGCATAAGTTTTACCTCAGCGAGAATTTTTGAAGGTTACTCAGCTTGATTGGGATTTTAGGCTTTGCCAGTTTTTACCACCAATTAACAGTGAATCGTAGCATGGTCTAAAATATTTACGTAAAGTTCTGTTACTGCAAATGGACACTTGACAACCGCAGCTGGCAGGAATCGCCTCTGGCTGCTAACACTTCGCCCTCTGGTCGTAGTGCCAAAAACTCATTTGCTTGCATCTCTTGTTGCCGCCATGTGGCGTTCTGACATTTACAGAGTAGTGCGACTCATCCTTGTATTCACACTCATCCTCGTCCTCGTCCTCGTCCGTGTCACTTGCATGTGCCTTTTTGCGTGGCCAAGTGCATGTACAGAAGTGTCCCAAATGACACTCCGAGTGGACGTAGTTGTGAGTGTGTCTGTATGCGAGTGTATTCGCACTGAGTGTGGCAAAAAACCACAAAAAATTCTACATTAAATCGATGTGCACGAACATTTTTGGGGAATGCATCGCAAAATTGCAGTAGGCATAGCGGAACACGAAATACTCTAAAAGGAATGCCAAGCATGTCGCAATATGTCTTTTCAGATTATAGACATATATATGTACATATCTCATTTTCATAATTCATTTTAAATTTCCAACTAAAGTTTCATTTACAAGCCAAACTCGATTTCTATCTTCATTTAATTAGATATACTTTGTATAGTTCATTAAAATGATTGCAAATTCTATTTGTAAATATGAAAATATTAATTAGAAATATCACTTGAATTTTTCATTTACGTTGATTACATATTCTTTTAGTCTCGAAATCGAATATTCTGGACTTTAATTTCAAGTATGCGCTCGATTTCCCTTGCATCTCATTAATGTCAAAATATAATGACCTCATGCTGGGGCTGTCATCCTTTATCATAGCAAAATGCTACCAGAACCAACAACAACAACAACAAATGAACATCTATGCTCACTCACACTTACACACATAGAGATTCAATTTCCTTTGCCAGTCGTTGGTCCCACAAATGGCATCTGTCGTCATGCTGAGCCCCAGAGCCAGTGTCTGCTCGGATGTAGTCCACATTCCCTAACTGCAGTCCGTATACCGCTCACTCTTTACAGCTCACACTCCATCTACATATATATCTCTGCCTCCCTCTCTGCATCTCTTTCACTCTCTCACTGTGCTCTCTTGTATGCTCTTGCAGAAGTGCCTATTGATGTTGCATCTGAAATTGAAATCTGAAATATTCTTTCATATTGTTTTTGTTTTATTTTTTTTTACTTTTTTGTTGTTGTGTGTTTAACACATAAAGTGCATCGATTTCAGTTTCAATATTCTTTGAATTGTCAATTAAGCAGTGCTGGCATTTTGTTAAACAATATTTAAAAATAGCAACAGACCTGAGGGCTAGTCAGATCTGACGAGCTATACCTTGACAGGCCTCAGTCGAGGCCAGGATAGCATTCCGACGCATAAGTAAATTGAATTCAAGCAACAGGAAAATTGCTCGCAGGCCACAAAGGTGCTCTGCTAGCAGGCACATCCAGCCGCCCACATACAGCACATGCCATCGAGCTTTTAAACTTAAATGAAAAGTCTCTGAAAGTGCTCGACCACAAGAAGTGAATCATGAAATTTACGTAAAAGCGAGTTAGCACTGGAGTGAAGCCACGCCCAAAGATAACCTGGCTGAGCGCACTTGATGATGATGATGCTGGTGACGTTGATGATGATGGTGATGATGAACTAGTGGTTAGAGATTTTGAACTTTAGACAAAGAAGCATCAAAGCAACCACAAGTGAGCAACGTTCAGTTTAGTTACTAACCGCTTTAATTTAAGCTATTGCCTAATTAAGAATAGATAAATCATACGAGACATAAATATACATATACATATGAACAGTTACGTCTATGATATCATGTAGACAAACTCTTCGTAGTTGATCTTCCCATCGCCATCGGAGTCTGCCTCACGAATCATATCATCGATCTCTTCGTCGGTTAGCTTCTCGCCCAAATTGAACATCACGAGACGCAGTTCAGCTGCGGATATGAAACCATCCTCGTTTTTGTCGAAGATCATAAATGCCTCGCGGAGCTCCTCATCTGAATCATTTTCTTGCGTCTGTCTGCACATGACGCCGCAGAACTGATCTAAATTGATTTGCCCCGAGCCAGTAACATCAACCTCATTCAACATATCTTTCAGTTCTATATCAGTAGGATTCTGGCCCAGTGATCGCATTAAATTTCCCAATTGTCGAGAGCTAATTACGCCAGAATTTTCCTTATCGAAGAGAAGAAACGCCTCCTTATAGTCTGCTATTTGCTCTTCTGTTAGGTCCAATGGATTCATTGTAGGATCTTTACGCAAAGGATATAAATTTCGTATTGGAAATTTGAGTACTTATTGAATAAATATATTATGAAATTCTAAATCAGCGAAGACAGTTTGTCTTAGCCAACTCAGTCCCATAGGTACCGCAATTTGCAATTGCATATAATGTATGCCTAGACATATAAATATATAATATATAAACAAGCTTCAGAAAATATGCAATAAATAATACACACAAAAAGAGATAGGGAGAGAGAGAAAGAGATAGCAAGATTTGCAATATTTGAATTTTAATTTTAGAAATTTTCGTAATTCATGTTAGAAAAGCGGTGAAAAAATTGTTCGCTAGCGAGATTTTATTTTTGAGTTATCATGTAGACAAACTCCTCGTAGTTGATTTTGCCATCGCCATCGAAGTCTGCCTCACGTATCATGTCATCGATCTCCTCGTCGGTTAGCTTCTCGCCCAAATTGACCATCACAAAGCGCAGTTCAGCTGGAGATATGAAACCGTCCTCGTCCTTATCAAATATCTTAAATGCCTCGCGCAGTTCCTCGTCGGCATCACTGTCCACCGACTGCTTGGACATCAAATTGCAGAACTCAACAAACTCAATCGAGCCATTGCCAGTGGTGTCGACCTCATTGACCAGATCCCTCAGCTCGGCATCGGTGGGATTCTGTCCGAGCGAGCGCATCAGATTGCCCAACTCACGAACGCTGATCATGCCCGTGTTGCTCTTGTCAAAGAGGGCGAATGCCTCTTTGTATTCTGCAATTTGCTCCTCAGTCAGATCTGGATTCATTGTCGGATCTTATCGAAAGGACTAACAATTTCGTGATTTTAAATAGGGCAAGTTGTATCCAAATGTGTTAATATTTATTGACTGTATGGAATGCTTTAGAATTTTGAAATAGTGAATTCAGTTTGGCGTCGCCTACTCAGATCTAACGTTCACTCATCATGGTAACGAAATCTCTGTAAACTATGTTGCCCTCGGTATTTGAATTGCCGTCCAGAACAATCTGGTCCAAGTCGTCTTCGTCCATTTCATCTCCATATGCGCTCATTATATGCTTGAACTCTTTCTCGTGTATCCAGCCATTACCTTCTCTGTCGAAGACCTTGAATGCCAGTATGACCTCATCCTCTGGTGTTTGGTCCTCGTAACGCACAGACATGAGGTGCAAAAAGTCGCTAAGGTATAGCTCATCCGTGCTATTAGGATCGTATTCATTATAATACTCCTGCAGCTCATGCTCTGGTGGGTTGTGGGCCACAGCATGCATGATGTCCCTCAGCTGCTTCATCGATATAATTCCCGTGTTATTGACATCGAACAATGAAAACGCAAGTGTTAGATCGGCTTCCTGTTCTTGGTTCAGACTGTGCGTTCGTATGATGCGCTCCTCGGGCGGAGGCGTAGCAAAATCAAAATCCATATCCATCTTGAATTGGGCTTCTAAAAGGTCTCACTAACCACTGTTAACTATATTCTAAAATTTGGCAGAAGTAAATTGTGATTTCTTTTATCGTTGCAACTTTATAAATATAAACTGAAAAAAAAAAATCGATATTTAAATCTGTGCCTACTCAAAAGGGAAAGAGAGAGATGTGAGATGTGAGATGGGAGAGCTAAGAACAATAATGAAATATTATTATTATTATTTTATTATTATTATTATATTAAACACATTTGCAGCGCATTGGACCTAAACTACATTTGTGTATATGCACAGAAAGTCATATATAAATATTTGTCTAGCATTACATACGTCAGCATCTATTATAAATAATCGTTTACCTCTGCTGACCGGAGAACATATGCAAATTATGCCACGAAATCCCATCAGAACAGTTTGTTGTTGTTTCTGACGTGTTGTTAAGCTGGTTTGCAACGGGTTGTTGTTTATGTTGCTGTTGGCTGTGTTGCCTTATTACGGGCAAGCGAGGACCTCGACGAGCTGTTGCCCCTAGCACATGCAAACTGTGTGGTCAGATACCTCTCGACTGCTGGGACCGAGACCAAAGCTCATTCATAAGCTCGGCACAGAAATTCTGACAATGGCCTTTGTGTGGCAAGTACAGGTGACTTTTCATTAGCAACAGTTCCATTTTTGCATCGCTGTGACTGCACATTGCATTCCAGTTGCAGTGCGAACCGAAACTCATTTGCAGCCTCAAATTATGTAAATTGTGCAATTTGGATTTTACTCATTAGACGCAATAGTAAAAAAAAACAAGTAAGAAGGCTCTAGTCGAGACTGCTCGACTACGAAATCCCCTGAACCCTGCAAAAAAGCGATACTCTTCTTCTTTACGCACTTAGAGGCGCGCGCTCTGCTAACTGCGCAGTTGCTGCCGCGGCTTGGGGCTGGGTTGGGCTGAACTTTGGACGCTAATAACTCCATTTCTAGATGGACGATCTTCATGAAATTTTTAGAATAGATTGAGAGTATATAAATCTATCTATTTGCCAAATCGCAAGTCTCTAGTATTTGAAATGCGTTTTTTTCAAATTGGGGGCGGAGGGGGCGTGGCATCCAAAATCTGAAAACTACAAAATCTGCGTATCTATAATATCTATCTAAATTTATAAAGTTTAAGTCTCTAGCTAAAACGGTGTAGAAGTTATACCCAAAAAACCTTTAAAATGGAAACGGATTTTCGATTTTTTATCGATAATTTGGAAACGGGGTGAGTTATCGAAAAAACAAAACTCGTACTGCGTAACTAACATACGAGTGTTCATGTGAAATTTCAGCTCTCTAGCTTTTGTAGTTTCCGAAATCTCGACGTTCATACGGCAGACAGACGGACAGACGGACAGGGCTAGATCAACTTATTTTTTTATGCTGATCAAGAATATATATACTTTATGGGGTCTGCGACGTCTCCTTCTCCCTGTTACATACATTTTCACAAAACCATTATACCCTGAATTCGCATTTTCAATGGGTTCAGGGTATAATAAGGAAGCCACTAAAATAAAAATACCATTACGTGCTACAAAAGGCATCACGTAATGGGCAAGCAAATACCTTTCCGAAAATCACCAAACATTTTTAATTAAAATTGTAATTAAGAAGGCGACTGAGCCAGACATATTTTTTGCCTTAGAAAAAAAAGAATAGAAAAACAAAAAAATATGTATATATACAGCTGCGAAAAAAAAAATAGCACCACTTTGAATTTCAAAGTTTAAATAGTTGTCCTGGCTACATTTATCAACGGATTGGTCTGCAGATTACTTTTATTGAAGCAGAAAACTATTAACTATTACTACAAAAAAGAATTTTCATAAAAATATGCAAAGTTTTTATGTAATTCAAAAATTGCTGAAAAAAGTCGAAAAATCGACGAAAAAAATAATAGCACCACTTTGTCATTTTGCACTAAAAATTATTTTTAAAAATAAAAATAAGTTACAAACTTTATTTTTTAGTTAATAATAAGTGAAAATAATAATATTCCTTAAGTTTAGTATTTAGTTGTGTTGCCCTAATTGGAAATTATGGCTGCACAACGCCTAGCCATGGAATCAACCATGTCCTGGCATCGTTTAAGGAGAATTTGAGCCCAGGACTCAAGAACGACTACCCAAATCATCTTTATATTAGTTGTCTTAGATTCAGAAACTATTTTTTTGTCATCCGCCCACAAGTTTTCGATTGGATTTAGGTCTGGCGACTGTGCAGGCCACTCCATAACGTTGATTGAATTCTCCTGGAACCATTCCTTCGCTAAACTAAACTAAAAAATAAAGTTTGTAACTTATTTTTATTTTTAAAAATAATTTTTAGTGCAAAATGACAAAGTGGTGCTATTATTTTTTTCGTCGATTTTTCGACTTTTTTCAGCAATTTTTGAATTACATAAAAACTTTGAATATTTTTATGAAAATTCTTTTTTGTAGTAATAGTTAATAGTTTTCTGCTTCAATAAAAGTAATCTGCAGACCAATCCGTTGATAAATGTAGCCAGGACAACTATTTAAACTTTGAAATTCAAAGTGGTGCTATTTTTTTTTCGCAGCTGTATGTATATATATATAATGTAAAGTTAACATTTACCAATGCCAATAGATGCTGTTGAGCCCTTTCAAGAACTCATTTTAAAGATGCTATTCAGATTTGTCTACTCCAATTCTTACTTTAACGCTTTGAGAATGCTGGAATCACTACAGCAAGAAAAGTTAAGACAAGTGAAGCTATACAATTGAGTGAGAGTGAAAGAGAGAGCGAGAGAGAGAGAGAGAGAGAGAGAGCTTTGCTCTGCAATATCTAACTGCGGTGATAATTTAATACAGACTCTGTGCATGCGAGCAACATTTATGTTGTCTTGTCAAAATATTATTATTCAATAGCAAATGATATTTAGCTTGCTTCTCAACTAAATGATTTATAACATTATATGAATACAAAGCAAATGCAACTAAACGTAAACAATTTCTGGAGTATGTTCTTAGTGATAGCGCTACTTGAAGATGTGGAAATGCACTTTTGTTTCGTTGCACTTTATTAATACAAATTCAGTTTTCTTTACTTTATTTTAGTCTCTTATTCATCTAATTGGAAACTATTGTGAATAATCCAGGTATAAGCTAATCAGCATTAATTTCATAATTATTTCTCAACTTTTAATCGCGAAGAATTTTCTTCATCGTCTTTAAGTTAATGTAGAAAGTTCTGAAGGGATTAAACGTAAGCACCTACATTATCGTTGCAATGCACAACTCAAAGGAATAAATAGAATAGTTCGCATTGATTGACAAATTGAATTTCTATTCAGTATGCTAAGTGGATTGTGGCTACGTTGGCGGTTTTCTATCATTGCTCTATAACCCGTTCCTTATTCATTCCCCATGGCGAGTGAAAGGGCGCTGCTCGATTGCACGCAGAGCCGATTTCAATTAAGCATATGAAAGCAGCGTTTGGCCACACAATGTGGCACTCGGCAACAATTGAGTTGGCATGGCCACAGAGCTGCCCATTGGCTGCTATCATATCGGGTCAGCCATTGTCAGTGGGTCGGCAAAGTAATGCCACGAGGCAATGGGGATGGGGAGAATGTGGAGTCGGCAACTGGGTGCGAAAGCGTTTGCAATATGCGTTTTTATGCCTCATTTTAAGAGTGTTTCTGTGTGTGTGGCTGGCATTTTTTCTGTTGTTGAGCCATGTGTATGCCTCTGGCTGGCAGCAATCGCACAAGCTGTTGCCATATTTGGTTTGTTAATCTGCCTTGTGCCGCTGGAGCAGCAGCTGTCGATTTTCATTAAAGGCAGCGAGGCAAGTGAAGCCTTGACTTCTTTGGATTTGTCTATGTGCACAGCACACACACACACACACACATACACGCTGCCTCGCCATCGATGTGTTAACCCAGTCCCCGACCAAACATTCAAAATGGCTCGCAGCACACTTCAAGACTAAAGCAAAGCAGAGCAAAGCTAAGGAAATGGCCAAATCCGGCCACGCCCAACAACAATGCAAGAGAATCTCAATGGCTTTCAACTCTTTGCCAGGCACTGTGATGCGGAACAGTGCCAGGATACACAAGCCTGCCAGAAGTGCCAAAGCAAATATGTAGTCAATAGCAGCAGTGTCTGAACCTGAACTCAAACTACAAACTAAGCTCAAGCGCAAAAAAACTACAAAAAAGTGAGCCAGCTGTTGCACTTGAGAGAGTGACAGGCATGGAAGCCAAGAGGCTCTCGATTTATTAAAGTGTTCAGTCTTAACGGCTATGCAATTCAAGAGTATTTATAAATTTTCCCTTTTTTTTCGTTGTTGGTATTAAACTTAATATCGAAGGGCTGGATTTCTCCGGACGAAGTTTGTACCTATCACCATCTAGTGCCCATTTTTTGAGCGATTTCCAGAAGGATTTCTCTATTAAAAAAGACTTGAACAGTTTTAATCGTTAAACTCCGTTGAAACTTAAGGTTACCAGCCCAAATCAGTTCGATGTTGAGCAACAGCAGCAAAATCAAAGGCAGCAAATAGCTTTCACTTCGCATTTTTTCAAATCTGAAAGAAACTCGACGAGCTGTGCCAAATCCATTTATACTGCAGTTGATACAAAATTTAAATTTCCTTGGCAAATGTAACGAATCAATTCAATGTTAATTGGATTATAAAGTAACAATTGTAAAATAAAATAAATGAAGAACTAAAAAGAAGGGCTTATTGCTTATTGTAATATATAAATTGAAAATTTAATTTATAAAGTGAATAAACGAGTTTATTTATATATTTTAAGCTTATTCACATTGGTAAACAGCTCAATTAGCTAGCTCGTTGGCTCTATGGCTGTGTTAATTCTAGAAAACCAAGATACCCACACGAGCAGCCACACACACATACACACACACACACACACACACACACATACACGCATCGAACTTTTGTTGACTTTGTGTGCGAGTCCTTTTGGGTATGTAAGTTTCTTGTTTGCTTATGACACAAATTGCATTTGCGGATGACAACAAAAGCTTTGGTCATGCCAACAAGATGATTAAATTACTCATACGCCCCCATGAGCTGTGCGCGCGCGCAAACTGCAAACGGTCCATGGCCAAAGTTTACTGGGAGTTATTATTATTGTTTTAGTTTTTATTGCCGCCCGGCATTTAGTTAATTAAGTTTTACAGCAGCAGCAGCAGCAGTAGCAGCAGCAGCAGCAGCAGCAACAGCTCGACAAGCGTTGCGGCAAGCCCATTTAATTAGTTTTTAATTATAAATACATTCTTTTTGTATTTTTCTTCTTTTTTTATGTGCTTAACAGTCAACACTCAGAGTTGAACGCTGAGCGCTTTACAAACTGGACACCAGAGTTGGGTATTTGTTTTGAGTTCAGTTAATTTTATTTGTATTTGCTAGAGACGCCCACGCTACCCTAAGCACACGCCCAGCGTGAAGCGTTGCTCATTTAGCACATTATTTTTACAGGCTTTGTGTTAGGCAAAGTTTTCGCTTAATAGGCCAGTCGCAGCTTGTGCTGTGTAAATGAGTTTTGTTTAAAATTAATAAAATTTAAGCATGCTATTTAGCACATACCGCAAACTTCGTCAGACAATGCCAACCAAAAGTATGCAGCCAGGCATTTTAATTGAATTTTTCAACACGCCAACAGTAACAGTAAAGCAACAGCACAGCAACAACATCATCAGTCCATGCGCTAATTGAAATAGCCGAGCAAATATTGCACTTTTCTGCATGTTTAAACGGCAGTCGAGTAGAAGAAACAGCCAGAAATGGGTGGCGGCAGCTGCTCTGTAAAAATATTTACACTCCACACTGTGCCATAAAACACCGCAAAACAATAAAATTCGCAATAAACCAAATGGAAAACGCCGCCAGAAATGCAAATGAGGAATTGCTGCTGGCTCATGTGAAATGCATACAATGCACCAAAAAAAAAAAAACCAGATAAAAAAATACAAGAAAAGTACACTCACACAAAACAAAATAACAATAACAGAGCAACAGCAACAATCAAGCAACATTTTAGAAAAAATCGCAAAGCTATATATACCCTACAAGAGTTTTGACATTGCAAAAGTATGGAATGAAACTATTAAGAATTTCATATAAACTTTAACGAAACTTCAGTTATTAGCCGTTTTTTAGAAAAAAAAAGAAAAATATTATTGTGTTTTTATTTGTATTATATATATATATATATTTTTTTTTTTCAACTGTTTTAAGCTGTCTTTGCAAATATTTTTATTTCTATTAAAATTTCCAATAACTATATTTAATATTAATTTAATTTAAATATATTTAAATTTGTATTATAAATTATTGTCGTTCCTTTATTTTTTTATTTACTTTGAATATTGTTTGCTTCTAAATTTATTTGTAGTTTTTAGTCAGTGTTCCCAACAGTTGCAACGTTAGCATTCGTTCCGCTTGGGCCTGCACAATCCAGTGTTGAACAATGCACAACGAGAGATGAATCGAAAGGCAATGCTTTTCATAACATAAATTGCAAAAAGCAAAAGTGCAACTGACTGGAAAACACAACACAAAAGCTAACAATGAGTAACAACAGCAGCAGCAGCAGCAGCAGCAACAACAACAACAACAAACTGAAGCTAACTTTGATTTCCTACGAACAAACACAATGATACTTGGCAATTAATATTACTGCTTTGAGGCACTGTTGAAAATGGAAGACTACAGAAAAGCCTCAAGCCAAACCTCGTTATATTATAGTGTAAAATAAATTGAAGCGTAACTAAAGACATATAATTAGCAGCGTATCCCAGAAGCGAAAATATATAATAAGCTATATTTGGGTAGCGGCAAGTAGTTAGAGGAAAAAATAGCTATGCATCGCATTTTATTGCCAACTTTTCTGCTGCTAGCGCTGTGGTCCTATCACCAGGCAGCAGCAGGTAAGTCTATCGGTCTATATATACATAAATTTAATCTCAACTCACACGATTCCTAGATTGCGGTGTCAAATTAAATAAAAATACCGACTCATGTCCAGCGATAAAGAAAAAGCTGCCGAACATTCTAAGCCCGGACAATGATGAGGTTGTAACTCAAATTGAAGAGTTAGTGAGAAATAATACCTTCAGAAATATTCTATGGGAGGTTGTTAAATTTCTATTCTCATTTTATATTAAACCATTGTTTTCGTCAATGTAATTATAAACATAATAATTGATAGCTAATCAGAGCCAACAACAAATCTTTCCGTCTATATTTATTCACGTGTTGGGGCTTTCGGGCTTGCATCAATTTTCATTCTTGGCTTTTGTGTTATTGCAATGGCTGAGGGATTTCATTTCCCTCTGAAGTAGACTAAGTTTGTATTGTTGTTGTTCATCTGCCTTTCCAGGTGTATTGCTACCTATTGTCTCTCACAGCAGTCAGTTCTATTGACAAATGTAGACACAATATTTGAATTTGTATATGTTTCTTGTCTTGCTTGGGCTTTACTCATTTCAGCTTTAGCTTTGGCTCTCATGCAGCTGCGAATTTAAAGTCATAAAATGCAATTTGTTGCCAAGAAGTGCAGGAAGTTGTTAGTTGGCAACAACATGCTGTTGTATTGAAGTGTTCGCAATTATCACATGGCATTCAACAACAACTACAAAAACAACCTTATATGCTGTAAATGTAAATGTCATTTGTGCGCCGAGCAGCAGCAACAAGGTGTCAACGAGAACAACAATTGCAACAACAACAGCTGATGGCAAGTGTTGCACTTTTGAAAACTGTGTTGCAAGTGAAGTGTTTGCAGCGAAAAAAAAGCAGGCAGGGCAGAGAAATTGCTGGCATGGAACAGAGGTAGCTATTGCTGCAGCTGCTTGCTCTGTGCATGAATAAATGTTAAAGCACAATCGAGAGCCATAAATTCCGAGCAGTCAGCAGCTAAAACAGGTGTGAAAAAAGCGAAATGGGTAAAAAAAAAAAGAAAATAGAAGCAAAAATGAAAAAGAAATAGTTCAAGGCGAACAATGGGAATCAAAACAATGGCCAGGCCCAAGGTGCTCAGCCGCCCCAGTCTAATTGGTATAATAAAATGCCATAAACGGAAAGAGCAGTGGACCTGGCCAGTTAAGCTATGCGGGAAGCTGTCAGCAGTAGCTGAGTCGAAATGCCTCAGGACAGAGCAGGTAAAAGTGCTGGCCGATTGGTTTCAGGTGTGCTCGGGGTAAGGCGACAGGCTAAAAGTTTTGCAAGGACTTCTAGCTTTATGTTTGGCGGAAATAGATAAAGATATTAAAATCGCATAAAGAAAAAATAATAAAAAGTACAAAATAATGAAATTACTTTAAATAAGTCAATGAATACGGAGAATAGATGAACTGACTTTGCAACTAATTTAAGTTTCAGGAAAAGCTCTTCAGAAAATAATTAACTGATGCTTTCGCCCGATAACTGCACTTTGAGCAATTTCAGTTACCTTATTTCTGTATATCTATATTTATTTATTTGTTTATATGTATATTCATAGCTTTCAAATAATGAACGTAGACTTTAGTTGAACTTTCAACTTGTTACCTAATTACCTTAAGCTGTCCGATAAGTTCTCCTGTCATAAATCGATGCATTCATATTGTTGTTGTTATAATCATCTTTTATCATGACTTTTATGTCTATCCGAAGTGCATTCATATCACGCACTATTTTTATTACTTTCAAGCATTGGTTGTTTCTTTATTTTTCTCAGTGTAATTTATCTACTTTTTCATTTTATCATCCCAGTGAGCCAATTGTCAAGGATGTAATGCCGCCCGCTTCGCCCATATATCAACGGTCAATGCTTGTGCAATACTTTGCCGTCACAATCAACGAAATTAGTTTCATTTCCAGCAAATGGCAGTGCAGAAGAGACCAGCCAAATCTGCCCAAACCAGCCAAGCCACAATCGCCATCGACCCACATAACAAACTGCTCTTAAAGTACGGCTGCCGACCGACTCTCCTCTCTCCCTCCATCCCAATGGTTTTTTTTTTTTTACAATCTCTGGCTGCTCCTCTTCTATTCATTTTTCTCATACTTGCCATTTGCTGCTTTTGATGGCTGCTTTTGATCTTTGCCGTGCTCTGATAAATGATAAGGGGCTTGGGCAGAGCCGGCAGAAAACGCAACAACAAAAAATACAAAGAAATGCGCCAAAGTGTAGAAAATTGCGCCTCAGGTGTGAGGCAATGGACCCGCATCATCTATAGATAGATGGGAACAGAGAGAGAGAGCAAGATAAATGGCCACCAGGTAAAAGAAAAGTACATTGGATTTTTCGCCAGATTTGTTTCTTTAATTGAAATAGACTGCATTTAGTGCTTAAATTTTACAAACTAGAAAATAAAAAAAAAATAGAAATCTGATGAAATTCAACTGCCCGTCATGGTGTCAATTAGATGTAAAATGTTGAGGCAGCTGCCTGTCAGTGCTGTGATGCCATGAATAATGCTTGTCTGCAGCGTTTCATAATACAGAATACAGAATATTCGAACAGCATGTTAAATTTATGCGCGAGTCTCTCGCATTTTCTCCGTTCTCTTGCATTTATATTACTAATGAGCCTTCACCTGCAGCTACTGTGAACTGAGTATTTATATTTATGCACAGAATGCTGCGTAAATATGTGCCCTATTCGCTTGACCCACCAATTGCACCGTTCATACGCAGCGTGTTTGCAGCCCATTCGACCTTGTTTGCACAGCTTTCCTCATGCACCACTTGCTGTCCGTCAATATATAAGATATTCTCATACATATTTGTATGCCTTCAGTGTCACGCAGAGAGAAACGTAATATCTCAAACACAAACTCAGATTTTTATATTATTTTAAGTTTTAATTTAAATATTAAAAAAAAAAAAAAAAAAGTCACAGCTAACTAATATTCCTTTTCCAATTTATTTATATTTTCGTATTAAAATTGGTTTAGAAATATCTTATTTCTTAGCTGCATTATGTTGTGTATTCATAGATCATCCATATTATCCTGTCCAATCCATTTTCATTTCTGGCAAATTTTGTCATCTTTTCTGTGGAGCATTTCCACTTGACTCTGTGGCCGCTCCACCTTTTTGTTGTGCTGTACTCTATTCTTCTTTTTTTTTTTTTTTGAGTAGTTTAACTGCTGCCCTCCTCTCACAGCTTACGTACCCGCTCTTTACCTCTGTCGGCACTTATTTCACTTATTTTTTGCTGTTTGCCATTTCATTGTCTTCCTGCAGGACGATGTACGGCAGCTTAGCTTCTGTTTTACATTGCCATACACTCGAGTATTTGCAGTTTTTTTTGCGGTTTTTTCTTTCAGCAACTGCAGAAACGTCCCTCGTATCGCAACGTATTCGAGTCCTGTAGCTTGTTTTAATTTCGTTCTTTTTTATACATTTTTCTGGATGTTTTTTTTCTGTTGCTTGCAAGCGGGACGCAGGCAACAGAGATTTCGATGACATCGCAGCAAAATTGCAGCTCACAATTTTTTCACCAGGCCTTGATGCTGTATTTCAATTGAATTGTCAGCGTTTTGCTGGAAAAAAAATGTGTCATAAAATGTTGGCTCGTTAAGAAGTCAAGCATTGAGTTAAAGTGCAATACCACAGCGAAAAAAAATTCTATCAAAAAAATTGTAATCAGAAATTTTGTAGAATTCTTGTGATAATGATTATTCACATTCGAGTAGTTTCATCTAAACGTGAAGCAATTTTTTTTTTTTATAAATGAAGTGGAAGGAAGATTAGAAAAGTTCTTGCCTAGCTTGAAGAATCGTTTGATATCCATATTCGTAGATATAGTAAAAAATATATTTACATGACTACTAATTTTAAAGATAATTTCAAAGCACTACTATAAAATCGAACATGGAAGAAACAAAATTAATTAAAATTATTATAAAATCCAGTTGTTATTAATATTTTTTTACTCTGTAGCTAAGCTGGCGTATTAAAATAAAATTTAATTCGAATAATATATGCACAAATGGGATTTGACGCAGCATAATGTCACACATATACATAAAATGTAGAATGAGAAAGGATATTATTATTAACTGATGCCTTAAATAGGTTAACAGCTTAATTGCATTGTCTGTTTGACAATTGAATGCTGACACTTGAAATGAAATAATTAATTAGCAACTTCATAATGCTTAACGCTTGTCAGCTGTCAGTGCAACGCAACTCGCAAAGGCAATTTAACAGCATATACTATGGATGGAGAAATAAATAAATAAAGTGGAAACTTACTTTGGTTTTCGGTAATACCCCTGACGGGTTCAGCTGTCAAATGATATAAACTCAAAACCGACAAGGAAACTGTTCGATTTTCTATTAAAAATAGTAATAGAAAAGCAAACACAGCATTGACAAATCAGACAGGAAAAAAGAAGAAGAAAAAGATGAAGATAAAGTGTGGGCAACCATAAATTCAAGCTGAGGACAACATAAGCCAAAGCAGCGCAGCTCTAGTTCGCTGCTGACGACATCATTTTCCATTATAAAAATAAAGCGTATCTGTGTAGAGACTGAGACTGAATGTGCTCCAAGTCCAGCTCGTTCTTGAGCTAAGCTGTCTGTTTACCCTGGACTTTGGCCATAAATAAGTAAGAGTAAAGCAAGCACTGGGACAAGCGCAGCTGTAACTAACTTGGCCAACTGGCAGCCCGGCCACAGCTCAAGGCGCCGTAACTAATCAGCCGCAGCGAAAGGCGACGCCACGTTTCACTGGCAGATTCCAATTTGTACGCTGCAAATAGGAGAGTGTATCTAGACAAATAGTAAAGTGCCACCGATATGTGTGTGTGTGTGTGTGGTGTCAATTAACTTTGTTTGAATGAAGATTGTTGCAAAAGAATAAGTTGCGTCCAACAATGCGACAAGAAATGTTTGTGATAAATATAGTTGACGAACAAAAATGCATTTGAGCTACGGAATAGAAATTTAAAATGTCTTATGCTATTAAATAATGTTGAATAACGCATCAAAGTGAAGGAATATCGAAAAAGTTACGGAAAGTTTTAGAAACTAATAATGAATAATGAATTATAAATAACTAACTTAAAGTATTCAAAAACTGTGCAGTTGAGTGTGTCGCCTGAAGACTGCTATAAGGAATCTCAATTAATGTTGGCCAGCCAAAAAATGGCTAGAAACATGCTAAAAGCAACTAAGAGTAGCTAGCTAATTAGATTGCGTCAAGCAATTTGCAGGCATCAAGACATCGACGCACTGCCTTGCCAAGACGAAAGCTGACAGAGGGACAGACAGAGAGGCAGACAGGCTTGACGTGGCCAACTTTTGTGCGGTGCTTGTTGGGGACAGGGGAAGCAGGGAAAAAAGGGTGTGGCAGGCACACATCAATGTCAGCTGCCAAGTTGTGTAGTTGCAAATTTGATTAGCTGCTAATTAATCTCATTAATTGAGACGACTGGAAGGTTAGTTGGCGAAAACCGTCGACAGCTGGCTGCGGAAATTGTTAGGAATTGTGCGGAATTGACTGCTTAAAGGCGGCAGGCAGCCACATCCTGTCTCTGTCCTGCCATTGTTTACAGTTCGCTGGCAGCTAAATGCATTTACTTTAGCTGTTGCAAACAATTTTTATAGCTGACGCTGCGCTCAATTCAATTCGATGAATATAGGTAGGTGTTCCATAGCGGAAAATGGGATAAGCAACGGGATAGAAATTTCAGCTACAAATTGCAAATTGCACTAGCCAAAAATTGTTAGCCACACACAAATTGGTGGCGAAGATGGAAAGGTAAAAAACAAGAAAAGTGTGCTTCAAATTTACTAAAGAAAAAATACAAAAAAACCTACAGCTGTCTCTGTGAGAGAGAGGCAAAGAGAGAGAGAGTGAGTTGTAAGCAAATATGCAAAAACTGTGAATTTGTATTCAATTTCTGCATTGGGCTACCAAGCGGACGACAGGTCGATTACAGCTGCAGCACATCCCCACGCACACACACACACACCTTACTTTTAGCTGGTTCCGATTTTAGCTGGCGTTCTCTAAATGAACAACAGACCAAGTGACCAGCCAGCGAACTGACACAGCGTATTTGAAAATTGATCACCGGAACATCCGTGCACTGACCGGAAATGCGCAAATGCAATTCCAACTGCATGCCATTCACACAGTAAGCGCATGTGTGTGTGTGTGTGTATCGCATATGAATAACTGTTTTGCATCAAGCAATTGTTTGAAATTTCAGCACCAGTGGCATTAATGCGAAACCAACTGGAACCGAATGAGAAATATCTATGTATCAAATATATATAATAAAATTCTTGGAAAAAAGACAAAATATTTTTAAAAACTCTCTAAGCTTCAACCAGCTTTCTGCCCTTATTCATATTTATTTTATTTCAAGTCAAAAATCAAAATTTAATAAAAAGTATTCCAAATAAAAGAAAATTGTATAAACTTTAAATAAGTAAGTAATAAGATTGAAAGATAAGCTTAGAGTTCATGTTTATATTTCAAAATTTATAATTCATTGATAGTTTATCAAAAGAAAACATTCAACTTACATATATGTACATACATATATATAGTCCGAATATAATTCTTTATCCAAACTTGAGTCCAACAATGAAACTTGCAGCTGAAAGTCTGTGCAATTACTAAAGTCTACCCAGCTTGGCTTTATTTCTTTTTAGCTCAAGTAATATGAACTTCATGCGCTAAATTGCAGCTGAGACTGGCTGTAAATATTAATAAAATCAGCCAACATAAAATGCCAAAACTTTTCGCGCACCTCAGCGGCAATTTTATAAACAACGAACTCAAAGAAAAAAAAAGAATTAATTTACACACGGCGTGGGAATGGAGAGGGAATGGGCAGGGTGGAAGTAAACAGAGTTTTTGTTCGCCAAATGGCGCCAAACTATGAAAACTAATTTAAGTACTTGAAGGACGTGCGAGGTGCAGGGTAGACAAATGTAGTCAGTGTAAGAGAGAGCTGATGAAAAGTGGGGAGCACAGAATAACAAAGGAGAAACACATTGCAAAATGCAAAACTTGTGTTGACACGACAGCTAGGCGCCAGCCACGACCCTTGGAGCACCTGGTTGACTAGGGATTACAGGGCGAATGCATTACACAGACAGAGAGTTAACATTTCTTTGACAGAGTGACAAACTTCGCACGTTGCACAAAAGACGGCAACAAAAGTTGCGCAGATTTCTCGGCAGTCCCCCCGCCTAGAACCATCCTCCATCCACCATCCTTGCAGGCTTCGTGCTCTCCTTTGGGGTTGCGGCTGCGTTTTTTATGTGTTACACTAACCTGGTACTTAGTGAAAAGTGAAAAACCAGTGTTACACTGTTGAGCTCTTAACGGTAAATTGTTGCGCCAGAGACAAAAGTTTTCTTCATCTTCTTTTGCTTCTCTTTTTCTACAAATGAACAACAACAAAGTGGGAAAAGGGTTAAGAGTAGAAGGAAACGGCAGAGCGAAGCTGAGCTCCAAACAAAATGTGTCAAGCAAGTGCAATGCTTCAAGCTCAAATTTATGCAAAGTGCATCCGTTCGGTTGACGAGTTGGGGAACCAATGGCAGGGCACAGTTGATAGAGCTAACGGGCCAAACTAGTGGAACGGGCATCACTCCAAGCCGAGCACCCCTAGTGAATTATAATTTCCATGGGGCTAAGTCTCGAGAACTAACTAGAATTTTATGGCAAACTTTAAACAGAGGGTTTATTAAATAAAATAAAATAATAAAACTAAAATAAAATTTAAAGCTTAAATTATTTTTAGTTAAACAGAAATGCTCAAGTAGAAATTATATATAAAAACAATTTTTGTTTAAATATAATTGTCTTATAAACATGTATTTATAATTTATTTCTCCTAGATAAATTTCATTAACTGCATCTATAATCGTTAGATTCTCTTTTAAATTCAGCAGATCCTTCATTTACAGAGTATTCTCTGCGCAATTTACATCGCTTGTAGTTTACCAAACTTAATCAGAAATTTTTATAGTATTTTTTTTTTTAACGATAAACTTTTACAAGGACAATAGTTAGGGGATGTTTTGCGTGGGAGCAGGCGGAAGAGAGCGAAATGCATGTACCACACGAATAATAACAACTTTCAACTAAACGAATTTTTAGTTCATGAATAAACTGCAATTTTTTTGTGAGGATAAAATATAGCAAACGCTTCGAATATAATAAACTTTCAAATGTTGTTGGCTTTTATACACATGAAGATACCCAGTAATAATAAGAGTAAAAAAAAAATAATAATAATAATGTTAAAGACGATTTTAATAATAAAATTTACTGGCAACTGTCTATGAAAATTTATGAAATTAAATTTATATTCCGCACCTAATCATAGCTCTTTCAATCCATTTCCCTAGCAACTTGAATACAAATCGTTGCTGGAAGACATCAGCTCAAACCACGTGGCTGACAGATTGACTGACGGCCCAAACACTCCTGAGGCGGCTGCTGCTGTTGCCAGCTGCTGAGACTCTGGTACTGTGACTCCGACCACATTTTGGCCCAGGCAAACGGCAATAATGCGCGATGCTTTGAGTGACATAGGAGTTGGCAATGGCCCAGAGTTTGTTTGATGTAATCGTAGCTGAGTGCTGCAAAAGGAAAAGGAAACCAGCCAACGCCAAAGCCTCCCAGTCAAGCAACATCAATTGGTTGCCAGCTACTCCTCCTCCTCCTGCTGCTGCTGCTGCTGTCAAGTGCTGCCGGGTCTTGTAGCGTTGTCATTTCAATGGGATAGAATGGGGCTGCGGGTCAATTGACTGTAAGTAGCTTGGCGCACACTGATGCTGTTGCTACTGCTGCAACTGCTGCAGCAATCTGCTGGGCATTAGGATTAGAAGTGTTTATGCAAATGCGGACAACTTTGAGTGATTGCATGACGGCGGACAATGCTTCCAGCGAACAAAACATTGCTGTTGTTGTTGTCCATCCAACCTGAGTGGCAGCAGCTGCAGTCCCATCCCCGCCTACTGTGCGCGCATGCAACAATTTTGAAATATGATAGAAAATTGCTGCTAAATCGTTTACATAAACAGTTTATAAATTGTTTAGCGATACACCTAGCCAAGTCTGTAGAAAGGGTAAGAATACGAAAAGTATCTCTAAGAAAGTAACGCAGTCTGTTTAATATTTGTACAATATAGATTTAATATTATATATGCAAGCTAAAAACCATTTCCATTCCATGACTACTTTGTCTTAAGTAATTATCTCCAAATGCGAGTCATAATTCTCCAATACGTAAATGATTTTATTAATTCAGAGGCACAATTTAAAGCTGAAACTACTTTTCTTTAATCAAAATTTAATTTCAACTTGATTTTTCTTTAACAGCTCTTTATTCGTTGTTTTCCTTCCCTTTTCATCTCCAAATATTTTTGTCTTAAGTCCTCTAATCTTCAAGTATTAATTTCACTTTCTCTCTCGCTTTCATTCTCTTCCTATCACTGATTATCTAATTTTCCTTCACGTTTCTCGCTTGTTGTGCTCGTCACGTAATCGACGCGTTTAAAATCGCCTATGAAACGCGCACGTCCGCGTTTTTTCCGCCGTCGCTTCAGACAACAATAAAATGTCACTCATTACAGGAATTTATTTGCGGTTATCCAATTTGGTCGCAATTGCAATTAATGTCTCACACATTGTCAACTTGCTTTTGTTGCTCCCTGGAACGACAGACTGAATGGTGCATTGCCACAATGTAGGGGGTCGAATTAACGAAATTGAGCGTAGTCCAATATTTAATAGAAGCTCGCTAGACACTGGCGCTAAATAAATATTGCCGGGCTACTTGCAATTTGTAATCAAATCAGAGCGCTGCCAAGACGCTTGACACAATTCCTGTTGCCCTTGAAGCAAATAGCGGGCCACAAACCTAACCGCAAACAATAAAAGTCCTTGGCAAAAAGTATTTCACTTTTACGCCGCAAAAGTCGAGACTCTCTGCTAAGTCTCCCGCACTGCCAGGCCTTAGCCAGGCCAACAGATTTCGAGTAAGTAATTGCTACAGTTCTCACTGCAATTCTCACTGCCACTTTCCACTTTCCACATTTCTTTCGCCACTTGCAACAAAGCTTGCTGCTTGCTACGTTTGCTTAATTGTCTGCAGTTTCCTTTTCAGCTGGGCAACACTGCGTTTTATTTTTTCCTTGCCTAGCCTTTGCTTCAAGTTCAGTTGAGCCTTAAGGCAAATCAATTAAACTGAGCCCACAAGTAAATGCAGCACACCAAAGGGCACCATCTGCAGCAATAACTCATTCAGCTGTGGCTTTTTGCTGAGTTGCTGCATAAAGTGTTGCTCAAATTGTTTGTCTTGGGCTTAAAATTGAACAAGGCGTATGCTATTACGCCTCACATGGTTAGAACTTAAAGTAGACAAGAATAAAGCTAGGCAAAAATGATAAATTTAAATAGTTTAAAGTGAAGCTTACCAAAATGATGAGTAGTTGTGCTAATAAATATATGAATATTACAAGAGTGTTAAGGCATTTCCAAGCTATTCAAATGTTAATTAAATACAATAAATAGTCCAGCTGCAAACTGTTAGCTGAATGAAAATTAACTATTTAAATTAGCTTAAACTGGAAAGGCAACTGGTTCAATCTGGCAGCTGACTGGCAATTTCTTTTATGCATAGGTAAATTGATTGTGCTGCCACGCACACACACTCAGCCTCAGTTATGTATATATGTATGTGTATATACCGCCCGCAGGCCGTCAGTCAATTGAATAGTTGGCCCAATCGAGTCCAATCAGGGCCAGCTGGTGCTGCAGCTAGCTGATTAATTTATGCCAATATGCAATTTTCACACCAACAGGCAGCGGGCAATGACAGCTCAAGCGCATAATTGCATGGTCCCAGCTTATTTATGAGGTCAGCTGTGCGCGCTGTGAGCTCTGTGGGGAGTCAAAGGGGCTGGAGGGAGTGGGGCTAAAAGGAAAGTTGGCTGTGGGAAAATGCCTTTAAGTGCAGTCGAAGCACATAAATTGAGCCGTCAGCTGGCAAATACAAGTTGCATAAATTCATTAAAAGTCATGTGTATATAGAGCAGATGCTTTAAGAGCTCTTTCATTAATTGCACTGCATGCTAAGAGCACGAAATTCCGTAGCCGTAGCAAGTCCAAGCAACGAATTTTTGAGAGAGCAAAATTGGGAGATTGGCAACTCGCAAGTAAAACTACAAAATTATCCAAATTGCTCGAAAATGCTAAACACTCTGAAGCTGAATTGAAGTTTCCAATTTCTCACTCCATCTCTTATCTCCTTCCATCTCTCTCTCTCTCTCTCACACAGAGTCGGTTTGTTTCAGTCTTTATTTTTATCGACGACGTTTAGTCTATGCACGTGTGCACTTTATGGCAAACGAAAAAAACTAAAGCCAAATCCCAGCCACGTGTAGCAGTTGGCATTTTGATTAAGTCAACACGCCTCCCATTCGAGAAAGGAAAGCAAAAAGCATAGCATACATTTGAGCGCGCCCAGATTACGTATACGACGTCTGAGCCGCGTCGACTGTCAAATGAAAATCAAAACGACTCGGACAATGAAAGCAGTAAAACGGAATAACAAAAGCAACAACAAAATGTCCAAATGTCAACCGCAAGCGTCAAATAGAAAGAACGAACACCTCACAACGAAACTTTAATGCTCTCGTCGTAAAGTAATTATGAAAGTACATATATCTTTTTAAGAGAATGTGAATAAAAACTGCCATACTATGCACACATAAAAAAAAAAAATATATATATATATATATATACAATATAATTAAGTTTACTTTCGTGAAAGCTTATTGAATTTAATTTGTTTATATACTTACTTACTTTTTTTGCTTGGTTCACATATATGCATAATTGATAAATATGACAGAATTTCCGAGTCCGATTATTATTGATAAGTATATATTAGATATGATATGATAAATCAATGCTATTTAATTGATTCTAATTTCTAAAGCTCCTTCATAAGAACCAAGCATACTCAATTAAAAAATGTCTGCAGCGTGATTAATTTTATAAATAAAAGACAGAGTTGATTCAATAAAATTCTTGATTTGAGCGTACTAAATCCATGCAGGATAAATTATGCCCTGCCATTAGTCTATATATAATTTGCCAAGCACAGAATGCGACCACTTGAACGTGAATTGGCTTAGATTGCTCTTTGCCACGAACCAATCAATGTCAGTCGCCGTCAGTCAGTGTCAGTCGTCAGTTCAGTTGATGGCTCACAGTTGTTGGTTGATGGAAGCTGCTTGGGCTGCATATGTGTTTGCTGTACGCTAATCAGCAGAAACCGCAAACTGCCTCGCATATGACAGCCAGGCGATGAGAGCTAACGAAATTCAACTGAGACTCACGTTTAAAGAGCCATAAAATTTCCGCCTTGACAAATGATGCTTGAAGGCCAAGTTAAACGGGTCGTTTGTGGCTTTTGTTGTCATTTCTTTTTCACTCTTGCTTATGGTGTAAATTTATTTGAAATATTAGCTGGGAAAGCGTGTTTAAGTCTTTTCTTTTTTTTTTTTTTTTCTTCAGTTGACAAGCTTTCAACACAAAACTTGTTTTGTGACATAATAAATAATTGTGGGCACTTTCTGTGGCATAATTTATGCAGGTTGAAAAGTAAAAAGTGGCCAAGGGTTCGGTCTAGAAGTTAAGCGAATGTCTGTAATTGAAAGTGCAGCAAAAACAGAGCCATAAAGCAGCTACATACATATATAGTATATCAGCTATAAAACATCTTTAAGATGGGTCCGCTTACATTGTCGCCTCCTACAGGCTGCTACGCCCTTATCCTTGAACTCGAATTTGACCATGGTTGATTGTCCTGCTGGCTCGTGTGCCCGCCATAAATTGTGTGCAACATCTACATAATATCCCTGGCGTATCTGGCGTATCGTGTGTGGGGTTGTCATTGCCATGCATATTAGCGCAGTTTAACGCATATTTATAACACCTACACACCCAGGCTAATGATCAAAACGTGCCACACACACATACACACACACACATACATACACACACAGCCGTGTGGAGCTGGCTCAGATTTTTTTTGGCTCACCCTGAGCGAACGAAACAAAGTGCTAGTAACATGAATATGCGAAAACACGAAGGAAACGCATTAATTAAATTTCGGTTTCAAAAGGCAAACCAAAAATTCGTAACTCTTATTTACGACGCCCAAAAAGAAAACGCTCGAAAGGCGAAGCCACCAACGAGAGGCCAACAGAATCATGTTTCGTGCCCGCACATTACAAACAGATATACATATATACATATATAAAAATATATATAAACATGTGTGCCTTCGGCCGACATTTGATTGAGAATTATGTATGAGCAGCGTGGTTCGAACAACTGAAAATGCTGGCCCATTAAAGAGACCGCGCGTGAAAACGTAACCAAAGCCGATGCGCGCATTATATATCAAGGCCAACCGAATTCCATTGAAGACAAAAAGAGAGACGATGGGCAAAGTAATAAAGCCCCATACGAATGGCAAGCAGAATGTCGGCAGCTTAACCATATTGCTGTTATTATAAAACAAAGATAATCATATAATGAGCAAAAGGGCGAAGGAATTCAATTCAATTATTATGCGATAAACAGCAGTCATTAAATATTAAAGTGCTAATGGAAATGGAACTCACAATGCACTACACAGTGAAGGCTTGTGTGAATGAGCCCTACGTATAACTTAAATACAAAACCATGAAACACAGAGGGAGGGAGGGAGAGAGAGAGAGAGACGAGTGCAAGAGAACGGATGCTGAAGGGAGAAAATAAACAGAAGATGACGACTGCCCAAGCCATGTCTTGCTGTTTTCTTGTTCCAATTCCATTGTTCCATTATTTTAGTCTCAATATGAGCTCGTTTACTGGTATGAGTATTTGCCAATTATATTTCATATTAAATCATATTCATTTCGAATTCATATTCACTCAGTTTCTCTTTGCTATTTACATTTTCAGCTTTAGTTCACATTGACAATTATGCATTTCAGTTGCTCCATAAGCATTTTCAGCTCTTACTATCTAGCTTTTATGCCAAGTCTGTTATTTTTGCTGAAAAGTAAATTCTGAGAAACTAAAGTCCAGAACCTGCTGAACAAACAAATTTGCTTACGCTGCTAAAAACAAAAAATAAAAAAAAAAAACATGAAACTGGGAAAACTACAGACACATGGAAAGCCAGCAAAACAACATCAGTAGATTGTTTACTTTTATGCTGCCTGGAAAAGCACGAGAATACAATATAAAAAAATATATATGTATATTTATACATAAAACGTAAGCCAAAATAAAAGGAAAACTACTTGGCACTTGTTTACCGTTAGCCGTGGCTAATGCCATACACCTGGCGCCACATCCATATGCCATATGTGCTTTATATGCATATCTTAGTAAGGCCAGGTGTCTCCTCGAGTGTGTGCCACACCCACCCACGTCCATTCACACACACGCACACACATACCCACAAAAACACTCCCGCACAGACAACTAAAATTGTGCTCTTGGCCATATTTGTTGGCTCACACGCTTGGCTTAAACTTGGCGAGCTGTTTGCCCTGCCGCACGACTCGAGGGAAATTTTATACAACTTTTCATATTTGTTTTTTGCGCTGCTTAATTTTAATTTATTTTATTATTTGTCGCTAAGGTTAACACTGCCCCGTGGTGCATAAAATTATCACAGAGCCCCGGGCGGAAGCTGCTCTTACACGTACGACGGTCAAATATTTTGTGGCTAATTTTACGCATTTCTAATTCAATATTATGCGCCATTATGCCTTGCGGTCGGATTGGCTTCATGTGCTTATGCTTTGAGGTTAGGCTCTCTCTCTCTCTCTCTCTCTCATTTGCCTCGGGTGTTTGAGCGTGGCCCGAGGCTCTTTAAAATATGTAGTTGAGTGCTTTCTGGGTTATCAAGTGTTGCTTACCGTATTTTCTACATTTTGCGGTTGGGCCAAACTCGAAATTGTCAATTAGCAAGCATTTCAGCTTTTGAGGTTAACCTGCCAACACTTTGAGGTTAAACACGACATTAATTACCCAACTGAAAAGTTAATAATTTGTTTTCGTTGAAACTTCATTCATTTGATATTTGTGGTCATGTGAATTAGTCCATATATAATTGATTATAAATTGGATAATTATATATTTTGTTAAAGTAATCAAATTTATCATTTGATTTTTGTTATTTGTAATAAATATTTAAATTGCAATTCGAAGCAAACATTCCATGAATATCAGTAAACCAATATTTTATACATTTTCATATGGTATATTCATTATTTTTCTCATTCAATTCTAAATTCATTTCAATCAATTGCAATTGTTCACTGATACAATGATAAAAGTTCAATTCAATTTAATTCTATATACAAATAAATTTTGGTGTATATATTTATTTATATTTATTTAATTTTAAGGCGTAAAGTATTTCAGCTCTCAATTTATTTTTCATTTTATTTTCTCTCCCTCAATAAATTTAAATAACAATTCAGTTATATATGAAATTAACTCTTGCCTCAAAGCTTTTCGTTTTACAATTTTATTTTTAAGCTCTTTTTTCACATCTAATTTGGGGCCTATTATGCACACAATGCACACCTTAATCATATATTATTTGTCGGGGCATTCAAAAATGCATTGCGTTGATTACAATATTTTTTGGCAATTTGCATTTTGTGTCTAGCGCATTCCTGCAAATGCTGGCGAAAACCACTCAACATTCAAATCAACTGATGGTGGTGGGGCATGGTGGTGGTCATTTGACCACAGGCAGCTGTCAGTCGGTGCATTGACCGAAACCAGATGTTAAATATATCATGTTAATGCTGATGCTAAAATTTCTGTTTAAACAACATTTGTGGCAGGAATTCAGCGGGGCAAGCCCACCAAATTGCAGCTAAACTGTAGAGCAGCGGTGCGATCTAAACAGGCACAAGTGTTATCCCGGAGATAGAGGATATATGTATATACATACATATATGTATATATATACGTTATGTTTTCAGGTTTCGTGTTTCGTTCTATGCTTTATTTATGCCATGAATAAATGTAAATTTTTCAACACGGTCGCAGATTTTGCAACAGGATAACGACAAGAGTCGCCGCGTGTCCTTTGCATAATAATAACTTGTAAAATGTCATGTAGTGCGAGTCAGTTGCGTGTGCGAGTGTGTGTGTCCTTTTGCGACGCCTTGGCTTGCTCCTGCTTTAAGCATTTGGCCGTGTGCTGTGTGCAGTATGCGAAATTAGCATTTAATACAAGAGAACGTGCCATAAGGCCAAGTGTATTAAAATTGCTAATACGCCCGCTGTGACACTCATTTCTATAGAAATACAGGAAATTTCTGTGATAAATATAAAAACAAAATAGCTCATCCCAAGAATTGTATTTTACATTAGGATTTTGCAAAGCAAGACATTAGCACACAAATTAAATTGCGATGACGGCAAAATAAATTGGGGATGTTGCAGGGGCACAGAAACCGAGTGGAGCTGAGGCTTCGGCTGTGGCAAGGACAGCAGTTGGGGCAGCAATGTGGTTTCAACCTTAATGTGATGAGAAAGAACAAAGCCATTTGTACGGGCATTATTACATGCCTTTGTAAATGTACAATATCATAGCCGTAGGATATAAGCATATCAACTAAACAGAAATGTATAAGAGGTGAGTTGATTAATTAATTACAATACATATTCCATACCAGAGCTCACGACAGGCATAAGTTCAATTGGCGTTCAACAGGCATAAGTATGTTGCGATGAGTATGCAATGCAAAGGAATCATTTCTCCCAATGCCCAATGCAGGATGCACTTTGAGTTATTACATCACTAAATAATATTAAGAGTGTAAATCTTATTTAAAAAGAATTTTGTGCTATATACTATACATATATTCTATCAAAATTTACTTTGCTTTTATATAATATTTAATGGAACCTGCCATAAACCTGATTAATGTGCTTCAGCACATGTCTGTGTGGGATTTTATCTTCTTCAAAGATTTCATCAAGCTCGCATTTCCTTTTTCATTTTTGCTTTAGCCTTGATTTCCTCATTTGTCGCACTTTTCAACGTTTTTTTCGTCACCTTCCCGCACTTTGCTCAGCTGATTAAAATGCATGCATTTTTCATCACGTTAATTGACCGGAAACGTAAATGGGAAAAGTGAAAAAAAAAATGGTGAATATATAAAATTGATTAGTTTCTGCAATCGAGGGCAGAGCCAGCTATTGGTAGTGGTAGATACAAGGACACGGCCACAGTTCAGCAGCCACAGCAATAAATCTATTCCCACGGCTTACGGCTTGATTGGCATTGGGCATAAAAAATTGTTGTGGGCTTAGCATTGAACCGAAGGTCAAAACCTATTTGACGGCACATTTATTTAAATTAAGAATGCTTAATTTAATCAGTCGCCTTAAAGTGCACCGTGGAAGTGAATTGAGAAGTTCGCGTGGAATTTTTGACTGCGCATACGTCACGTTGAGCAATTAGCGTTGCGTATACGGCACGCTTATACAAGAATTCAGCGCAAGTTTTTCAATGGGAAAGCAAGCTCCCCTTGGCAGAAACGCATTCCTGTTCAGTGGCTGCGGGAATTATTTTACCTTAGTTACTTTTGCTGCAATTAAGTTGCAAGCATTTTATAACATTCACAAATTACTATCCAAACGGCTGCACCTGGAACTAAGCTAAAACCTGCGTAAAACAAGGCAACGAGCATTACACTACGCAACAAGAATTTGTGGACGATCCGTGAATATATAAAAAATATATATGGGCATTTATCTAATTGTAGTTACCTTTGGAAAGCATTTAGTATATTCATTTCGAAGAACACATTGAGAAATATGCAATGTATATTTATATCATTCATTCATAAATGCTATGAAATTCTATAGGAATCAATTTCAATTTATTTCAATTTATTTTTATTTTCTATTTTTGTTAAACAGTGTAATTGACACCTGACTGGATGGCTGACTCGCTGGCTACCTGGTTGGCTGACTGCAGTGAGATACCTTTTCGCAACTGAAACCGAAGACATGCGAGAAATGCGATGAATGTTTGTTGCATCAACTTACTTCAACTCTTACTTCCTCTCTCTCTCTCTCTCTCTCTCTCTCTCTCTCTCTCTGTCTCTCTCTTTGTCTCTCTCTCTTTCTCTGTCTTTCTAAATGCGGGATATTCGTGCTTTTTGGTGAGTACCACAAATTGCATATAATGGCAATTTGTTGCTTCCCCTATACACAGAGATTGCGCGAGGGAGAGCTTCTAGCGAGGGGGCGGACAGACGCTCGTGTGCGAAAACTGGAGCTAGATAAAAGCCATTTGAAAACTATTACGCCCATGAGATTCATTCAAGTAGTGCGGCATTTATAACTCAAATGCCTAACAACAAAAAAATAGGAAGAGCTAAGGCTCAACTGTGAAACGGCAAAAGGATTTGCCAAGAATCAGTGTTGAGCAATGCCAGAAACTGCAACCACAACTAGCCATGGCCCGGTTAGCAATATATATGTATACGTCTACGTCTAGCTGCACGTGCCACCATAAAAAAAAAAAAAAATGCCAGTGCTGCGCATTTAAGAGTTGCCGCTTGGAGTTTCTGTTTGCCCAGTGACTTTCACAACACACAAACGTTCACAAGCGCTTCGCATCACTGGCAGGCAGCTCAAAATGGCATTCGCATTGCTTCCCTTTTATTAGAATGTGTCCATGGAGGGACGTCGAGCGGTAATGCCATTGTCTGATTCGGCTCTGGGCACAGACTGTGCTATATCTATATAAATATGTATATACACATCTATTTATACATACATACATATACATATGTATATATGTGTGACTATGTATCTGTATTTGACTATTTGTATCTGTATCTTTATTCGTGCCTGTATCGCAGTGTGTGTAGTTTGTTACACATTTCTTAGCACGTAGTTATCTATACAACAGAGCCAACCACTTGAAACAACAATAAAAAGCTTGAGTAACTACAGCAGCAGCAGCAGCAGCAACAACAAAAGTTGCCCGTTCCCTTAGCTGGCATAAAACTTGAAACCCTGCGGGATAGGAAGTCATTGCCATTGGACAGCCAAACTATGCTTTGCCTACATTTGGCTAGCAAACGCAGAAGTTCGCTAAGGATTTAGAAATATAATAATGCTTTCATATGGACAGTGTAACAGAATGTCAAAGAAAGTTCATTTTACTTTACAATTTACTTTACTATACAATATAATACATAAATAATCTCAATCTTTTATTTTTATAAAATATTATTATGAATTATTATATAAAATTCTATAATATCAACTATATTGGAAATATATAAATTGTTACATACATTATATAATATTATTAGGACTTGAAATACAACCTGAAATTTCAAGAACTGATATTTGCTTAATACCAAAGCAAACACGCCTTTACTTCAACTATTTGTTAAGGACTTTAACAAATTCTAAAGAATTTCTTATTTAATTAAAGCCTTAATTGAGTCAACTTCTCGTCTGTTTGATGTTTTTCGCAGTATCTCATCAACTGTTTTTGTGGTTTAGAAGCAAGCAAAAATTACGAGCTAATTAATTTTCTTATTAAAAGAGTGCAAATAACCCCGGGCTGCTTTCTGCTTTCTGCCTTCGCAAGTTTTTGGGTCCAACTCAATTTGTTTTGTTACCCTCAATCGTTCCGGCATTGTTTTATTTGCACGAATCGTTTTTTATTTATTCATGATTGCTTTAAAATTCTTTCCCTTAAAGGAAAGCAGCTGAACTGCGAACTAATGCAAAAATTTATTGTAACTTTTGGCACTGGCGGCAACAGCTGCTGCATATTATGTGCGACTACGTAGACCCTACTCGCAACTATTTCCCTCGTACCCCAAGCCGTCAAGCCCAAAAGTCAGCCAACACACGAGGGGCTGTCGGAAAAAAGATGAGTTTACACATACACATACATATACATATACATATATATGTATATGTATTTGTCTCCAGCTACTGTTTTATCTGCTGTGCTGCACGCGACGCATTTGCATAGTTTGTGCAACAGCAGCAGTGGCAGCTCAGCTTTTGTTTTTTTTTTTTTTCTATATGCATACATATGTATATATAGCTACTTATTTTATTTTCTTTTATTAATGTGGAAAATGTAATTTCAAGGCACTTCAGGCAACTGCTGTAGCTGCCCCAAAAAAAAAATTGACATGGGGAAAATTACGAGAAGCCGCCCGTGAGTTTGCCTAGCTGCAAAAATAATTTGTGGCCTGTGGCAATAAAGTTCAATAGCTGCAGGGCTGTAGGTAAAAACTAACAGCCACCAGACCCCTACAGCTAAATGAAAAAGTGAGTCCAAATAATAAAATAAAATTTAAATTAGATTCCATTTAAAGTCCAGACTAAAAGTCATTAGATAAAATAAACTTGAATTGCATAAGATATTTTCAATGTAAGTGTGTACAACAAGCTATTATTATTTTTATTTATTTTTTTTTTTTAATTTATCTATTTTGTTTTTCATGAATATAAAAATGTAAAAATGTAAATTAAGTAGATAAAAATGAGATTCTTTGTATTGCAATTAGTAGAAGCATTATAAAGCAAAAATGAATAGATTTATAAATTATTCATCTTCCTTTATTGAACTCGCAAATATTCCCAACTCATAAGTAACAAAACATACATTTAAGTAAGCACATTAGTTGACCCTCGAGTCCAGATTTGGACTCGATCTAAATGGCACAACTACTTATGCAGCTAATCTAAAGGGCTTGAGTTTAAAGTACTTCTTGCTGCCAAGTAAAACCAAAAGCTGGCACAGTTCCTTCTTCTATGCCATCTCTATGCTATTTATGAGCTGTGGCCGTGACTGTGGTTCTGTCTGTGTTTGTGTTTGTGTTTGTGTCTCTGTGCTTCAGCTTAAAGAATATACAATTTTCCAAGTGGCAAAGTTTGCTCGTTGTAAGCTCGTAAGCATCCGTTTCAACTCGAACTTTCACACAGAGGAGAGGGACAAACAGAGAGAGAGAGAGATAGATAGAGAGAGTGAGCAGGCAGCCGAATGGGTTACTCTTGAGTCTCATCTACAAATTGCTGCAGATGGCATATGAGCAAAGTGGCAGAAGTTTGTAGTCACGTGAATGCCATAACATATCGAATTACGCATTAGAGTTCGACTAATGGGAATTAGCAGAGTTCGAACGAGCATAACAAATGCAAATGAAGGCAAGCCTCTAGACCAGCCAAGGGCTCATTTTGTCAGATGCCTTATCTGTCGTGCAATGAACATCAATTTGTAATCAATATGCAATAAATCGATATGTGCAATAAAAAGCTTTGGCAAATGATGCATTTATAAAAATTCAGACAACTTTCTAAGCCCTTAAATTATTGCATGCGCTTCAATCACAGGCAAGAACAAACAAGAATGTTTAAATTATGCCAAAATGATACCCAGGGAAAATACATAAATATAATAACTTTTAGCCACAGCTGAGCGCCGATGAAAGTTATAGAAATCAAATCTGCTTAATTTTACATAAACTAAAAGTAATGAGATATATATTTACATATACATATGCATATAAAAAACATTATATATAGTGAAAAATAAACTTTCAACAAGCGCCAAGTATACCTTTCTAGGGCTCAAAGTTCTTGGTATATTCGCAGTTACCGAAAAGTGTTTTTCTTCAACCACAAATTGTATTCGAGCGCTCTTAACTCTTGCCAAAATGAGCTCCATATGCTGTGCCGTGGCTGCCTGCATTATTATTATTATTGTGCGGCACACAAATGTGCATGTATGTATGCATGTGTGTGTGTTGTGTTCGCTAAGGAAGTGGAAGTGACTGCGGCATAGCCACAGCAGCGGCACTTTTCATAATCTTTTGCATTTTATGGTCTGTGCGGTGGCAAACAGCACAAAAGTCGGCAGCCAAAATTCAAATGAATAGTAAATTGTGGGACGAGTGTGGTTCTGAGTGAGCTGCAGTTTCAGCTGCATGAATGGGCCATGAGTGGGCTATGGGTGGGTGCTGGTAGGTGGGTGTGGCTGTACTAGCTGCGGAAACAGCTGTTTCCGTTACAGCAACTTTTGACCGAAAAACCTCCACTAAAATCGCGTTGTGCGAAATTATTATTACATTTTATGCGAATTCAACGACTTTTCGTTCTCTATCGCTCTCTCTCTCTCTCTCTCTCTCTCTCTCTCTCTCTCTGTCTCTCGTTCTCTGTGTGTATGTTTGTGTTTGCGGATTGGCGGGCGAATAGGTGACTGCGTGCACATTTGCATGATGCTTCGCATGTGGGCGAGCGGAATGTGGGATGTGGCTATGCGCCGCTAGCCTCGACTCCTTGGTTAGGTAATTTCCGCTCTGCCGTTTGCTTAATTAAAGACGCCAACGTGAACAAAACTGCGAATAAATTTTAAATACTGAAGTGAGCGGCTCTTAAGATGGAACGAATTGCTTGCACTCTGTAAATATGAATACTCGACGAGTGGGTATATTAAAGAACTGTATTGCTATTAGGGATTGCAAATCAAGAATATGTTGCTGAGGACTACCAATCAAATAATGCAAAATAACTAAGTATCAATTATTATATTATACCAATTATCAATCGTTAGATATAAATATAAATTTATTATTATTATAAATAGAAAAAACCCGAAATTTTATTCAATAACATGATTATTTATAACACTTCAAGCAAGCCTACGTAATATTTTCCAGCTTGCTTAAAATTTAAGAAAAATACACAAATAAATGTTGTACAGGATATTTTCTAGTTCGTTAACAATTTTGTTCATTTATTTATTTTGAATAACAGTTCATGAATTAATAATATGCATCATTAACAGTTCATATTCTTACGAATACTTTTGACTAAATAGTATGCGAAAAAAATTCATCTGAATACTTAAAATAAATAACAAGGGGATATGAAGAGGATATTTATACGCTGTATATTATGAATAAATCTAGAGAGTATCGCTTAGTTAAGAACAGCTACAGCTTCATTCCATATCCCATTTCAGTCACTTATATAGGAGCATTACAAGACATCTGCCTCCTAGTGGACGACGACCGCTCTCTTGTTTTTCGTGTCTGTACCGGAAGCTAATATTTTTGTAATTCACGCTTGGACTTTAATTAAAAACAAACTCTATAACAACGCGACGGGACACATCTACTGAAAAATTAATGATAAAAAAAAAGCACAAAAGGAAAAATGAAAATAGTCTGACAAAGCAGGACCCACTGTCCTGCGGCTAATTTCGTATGCGGCACACACAAATCTTGTCATTATTAACCCAAAAACCAGCAATGGAACTGGAAGTGCAGCTGGAGCTGGAACGGGAACTGGAACTGCCGCTTGCTCGTTTGATTTGCTCCATTAATTTTGAGGTCGGGCCGCTGGGCCGCCGAGCCGCCGGGCCGCCAGGCCGTTGAGCTGCTGAGCCATTTGGCCGCTCGTTAAACTTCTGCGAGAAGCGCTTCGGCGGCGCGTTGTTTGCTTGTTGATTTGTGTGGCGCTTTTCTGGATGATTAAGTCATCCATCAGAGACAGCTGTAGTAGGAGCAGGAGCAGAGGCCGAACGGGAGACGCAGTTAGAAATGTCGCCAACATTTGGTTATTTTTATTTTATTTTTTTTTTTACGTTCGCGTATTAATGAAGCGCAGCCTTGCGGGCGGCCGCATTTACAAAATAATTAGAGGTCTGTGCTTGTGGTAATGCCCCAGGGAAAAGCATCTCCCGACTCTAGCGGGCTGCGTGGTCCACTTTCCATTAACAGTAGCCATTTTGCAATTAAAATAAGTTTTTGCCACAGAATTACTCGCTGTCATCATTAAGCAATTTCGGCAGCTATGCGGCAAGCGGCGTATACCAAATATGCCCACAATGATTCAACATTTTTTATTACGATATCGAATGTGGCTTACACTTGCAAAAATTGTAATGAAAATGGAGGATGTGTAGAGAAATCGAAGAAATTATAAATTATGGAAAAATGTTTATAGAATATGTGCGCTGTAGTATTTCGAATAATATATTTTAGAAATTACTCAGATGACAAAGCGTATTTCTTGGTATATTTATCTAACTTTGCCTACTTTCCCCCATGCCTATAAGAATAATAGCTAGTTATTCAGTTAGGCACTTCGTGGCTTTATTCATAGCTCGTATTATTAATAACGGCATGCCTGACATGGCAGACCATCCAATCAGAAACTGTACAAGTTCCGAATAGCCTCTAAGCTTCATTCATTTGGATTAATGAGGAACAACGGACAAGAGCACAAAGAAATCTGTTGCTTGGCAACAAAATAAGGTAGGTGGCAAATTCAGTAATTTGGCTTATTCCTTGGCGAAAGGGAGAGGGAAAGGGAATCTGTTGGTAATTTCAGTAAATAAATAATAATTTGAGACATTTTATATAAGATTTATATAAATACATTTCATTTATACTATATGTACTCAAATAATTGACCTAACTGCTTAAACACTGCTCATTTCATTTATTTCATACACCTACAAGAATAACGTCAAATAAAGATTCATATTACAAAAGATAGGATTAAGTGAAAAACTTGGCGTTTGTCTGAAATTTGAGAAAATTGGGAAATGCTGTGCAGAAAGCACAAAGCTCAGGCAGCCCAAAAAGAAAATGTACAAAAAAACATTGCACAAAGGAGACAAATGTTGTTCAGCAAAAGGATTATGACACGTGCACGTAACACACAGAGAGAGAGAGAGAGAGAGAGAGAGAGAGGAGAGAGAGAGAGAGAGAGTTGCACAGCACGTAGCTGGCGGCCTTTTGTAATAGTATGTGTCCTCTAGTATAAGTGTGTGTGTGTGTGTGTGTGTGAGCGTGTATTAATTTCTAGATGCTTGTTGATTTTTTGTTGTCTCGAACATTAGCTTGTGTGTGTGTGTTTTCATGCTGGTTGTCCTGCTTTCATTATTAATATGCTGCCTGCTTTTGTTTACGACACTTTTGCCAGTTCTTGTTCGTATTTTGTCATCTCTTAGCCAAGTTTTTGCGTTGCGTGACACAAATTATTCTTGTTGACACATAAAAATTGTTAACCCTTTTTCCTAACTCCTTCCCGTGGTTATTGTTGTTGTTGTTGTTCTTTTTGCTACTGGCAGCATGAAAAATGACAATAGATGATAAAATGCGCCAAGTTATTTTTTGTATTTCTTCTATTCCTTTTTGCATGTGTGTCAGACATTGATGTATTTTGGTTCGAATTGAGCTGCAATTTGCTGAAGCTGACAAAAAACCGTAAAAATAAATGATTTTATATTATATATACTCAAAATATAGAATTTCCAGGACCACGCCCCCATGCTAACAAAACTCGGCCCATAATTTATGCTTTTTAATTGCATTTTAATTGTTTTTGTTTAGCATTTGCCAATAAAGTTTTGTACATTATTTAGGCGCTGCACGTTTTTCCGACGCGTACAACTTTTTCCACTCTTTTCGCATTTTTCCGCCTTTGCCTCATTTGGCTAATAGAGTTTTCAGCGGGCGCTAATGAAGCATAGTTTAGAGTTTTTCCAGCTGCAATTAGTCCAGCGGCGCCTTTCGTGCAAGCTGCCGACCCGCGCCAGGCCGCATCCCCCTGCGGCTATTTTCACTAATGGCAAATGTGGCCCTGCAGCAAACGGCAGCGATATATATATATATATGTATATGTATATATATATACTATTTGGCCAGCATGCCAAACTGACCGAATAGCCCAAAAGTCATATATATCCGCACAGGAAAACAGAAAGAAAAACAAATTAAACAACTAAAAAAAAAATTGAGAAGCAGAAATAAAATGAAATAAAAAGTAAAAAAGTTTTCGGCTCGCATGCTGGCAAAACCTGCGGTCACAAAAGAGCTGTAAATTAAAATTTACTCGACATGAAATTGAAGCGGCGTCCCACACAGAGATCCGCTCGGCTCTGCACCGTTTTCATTCATTTTCCCTTTACACATTTCCTTTTTTTTTTATATATTTGTCGGCCACTTTTTGTGTTGCAGTTGCTTTGGCGTTTCCGGTTGGTTGTCGGTGGAACAGAGGGGCGGAGAAGAGGCGTGGCACTAGAGTTTGGCGCTGCACAAAATATCGAACTGCATTACGCATATCAATTCGTGGACTATACAATGTTATGCAGCATATTAGTCGATTAGAAAACATAAAGGAGTTGAATAAATTTCATATTGAATCAATTTCATATTTGCTTTATTTTTTTATTGTTGATAAAAACAAAAAAGCATTTCTAAATGTTGTTCTTCAGTTGATCATAACAAGAATATGAAAGAACCAAAAATAGATAATAGATAATAGTCTATGTCTATGTTGACTTTATACGGATTGCACATATAATTTTACTATCTATAAAGACTTATACTAATGAGAATTAGATCTATAACTCTTCGATAGTTAAATTAAACTTCTTACCAATGCGAAATATGATTACTAACAGTTATTTATAGCACATGTCAAAGTAAATTTGTGTTGTTCAAATCATATCAGGTACTTCAATCAGGCTCGCATAGCTCATCCGAAATTCGAGTCAGTCTGGCAGCACTGCTATTGGATTGCAGCCGTTGTTTTTGTACACATTTCGAAAGCTTCACGTTTGCAGCTCGTTCATTTCGGGCGGATTTCTTTTCTCTTGTTCTTCTTTGTGTGTTATGTGGCTATGTGTTTTGCGGCTGTTGCCCAGCGGGCTCGTATTTTACGTGGTTAAAGTTTTGCGCCAGTCAGACAGACACACTGACACAGAGACAGACAGCCAGGCAGCCAGGCAGCCTGTCGGGCAGAACGGCAAAGCAGATTTTACTCTGCGCACAGATTAAGCGCCCAAAAGTATGCAGCTTGTGCGATGTTCAGTTGGCAGCCAAAAAAATGTACATATATGCACATGTATGTACATATATACTATGTATATAGAGCGAGAAATTTGTAAACCAATGCGACTGCATTTTGTTTCAATCAATTATCGCGCGGGACTTTTTTCAAATTTTTTGTTATTTCTGCTTAGCCACAAAATTGCTGCTAAAAGGCAATTTCCGCAGCAATTATTCAAAGTCAAAATAAGAACAAAAAAATCTAAATAAATTGTAAGAAAAAAAAAAATAAATAAATAAAAAAGAGGACGCAATTAAAAGCAGCCGCTACAGTTGACAGCAAGCGGCACGCCCCCTGCAGCGCATGTAGACTGTCCTCTTCACAGACAAACAAACACACCCATGGATAAAGAGAAAATATGTTTTAGTTGTATACCCATTAAATATGTTCAGGGCATATTCGCATAACCCATAAGAGTAATAGGAAATGAAATTGTAATGGAATCAAGCCAAGCCATTATGTGTGAAAAGATACATGATTCATGTGTTAAGGTCAATTTTAGAGCACCACAATAGGTTTTCTTGGTTTTCTTTTTGTGGCAAATGCTATACTAAATTTTAGAATCTTATTTATTTCTGAACTACACCACCTACTGGAATATAGTTATTGGAAATAGCTTTACTCTTGCTTGGTCACGCAGTGCTGTCGTCAATTTTAAATTTAAAACATACATACATATATACATGTTTGTATGTATATAATCTCTTCTATCCGTTGACTGTTGCTCATTGGCCGCAAATCCATATGCAACTTTCTTTCACTCACACTTCACACTTTCTGCATGTATTGGTGTGTATGCGAGAATTGTCTTCGCTAAACACATCAATAGCGAACGTGAGTGTAATGTGTGGATGTATATGTGAAAGTGAAGACCGTTTGCATAGACTCAGTGCCTCTGTGTGCAAGCGGCAATCGTATTGCTCTCTAAACGATGTTCGGGAAAGAGCGGCACACGAACGTTCAACCGAAAACAAAAACGAAAAGAAACGAACACACTTGCTTAGAGCGAGAGCGAGTGAGTACGATTCTTTTCGGCTGATCTCGTGAATAGAGCGTAAAAATTACAACGGTTAACAGTTACTTACGAGCAATGCTCCTACCCTGTGCACTTTGCAAAAAGTTCACTCGACCACTCATCCTGTAAGTGCAGCTATAAAAGAGATTGTGTCAACATCTGTAGCTAGTGCAGGGCAGCTGCTAGTCGAACATAGCCGAGTAGCGCACTCTATTATTGTTAATATTTATGTACTATGTCAACTAGAGCTACATTTTATATATCAAAGTGACGGGCAGCTGTCAACTGTTACGCCCCGTGAAACCTTCCTCAATGTGGCTTAGATGGATTTATCGCAGAATATATATAAATAAATTGTATGAGCTTTTTTTATAATTTTTTTTTTTTTTTCTTTCAACATATATGTATATATTTTTCCAAATCCAAATTTATGAAGTGCAAAGCATTGCAAATATTTTGATAAACTTTCAATATTTGTATTTTTAACTATTTGCTTAACAAAATATTTGATGAGAAACTGCAACAGTTGAAAGGCGTCGAGCGTGTGTGTTTGATGCAATAAATTGTGGGCGTATAAATTGAGCACGAACTAAATGGCGCTTGAATAGAGTTTGTTATATTTTATTTTATTATTTTTTTAATTAAAAAAATGATATGTGCTCAAAGAATTGTGCAATGCTTTTTAAAACTTGACAATTACATTTTTGACATTCAATATTTTCCAGCATAGCTAACAATTACTATTATTAAATTAACTACCAAAGAACACTTTTCGAGCTTAGCTGAACTTGTATCTGCCAAATTCAACTGGGTTGGGTATGCGGCATTCACGTTATGGGGCCCACATTCCGGTCACATTCCGCATCTTATTTGCTATTGGAGAAGGGTTTTAGCAAATGAAGTTTGCAGTTGTCAACATGGGATGACATGTTTCGGATTAATTGAATTGTTGTTTTGTTTTGCGCTGTTTGCGAATGCAACAGCTAAAACTGTGCACAGGGTGAGGGGTTGTTGATTTCCCAGTGTTAGCATCATCATCAGATTTGCCTTATTCTGCTACTGCCTCGCTCGTAGCTTATCGAAATCAATTTGATTCGCAAATAATTGAAATCCATTTAAATATGTGTTGAAAAAAAGTAATTTAATTAGTTTAACAAAATATATGAAGAACTTCATATTTAGCTTATAAACATATATTTTGTTTTCTTATTTCTTACGAGCTTTCATAATTACTCTTGATTAGGATTGATATAATAAAAAGTTTTGATTGATTTAATTCAACTTTCAGATATATGTATTAATTCCATTCCGATTAAAGTTTATCAATCGCATACCTTAAACTGTACGAGGTATACATAGGGATTATATTTATCATGATATCAAACATTATGAGTCGACTTCAAACTTTACTGTTAATGCATTCTGCGATCATTTATAATACGCCATGTTCTTGCATGAGCTTTTTGGCTATTAATATCGATATACCAATATATAAATATGGGTTTACATAATGTACTCTATCTGAATTATTCAAATAGTAAAATGATTTTCTTTAACAACATATGAAAAAATTTAAATGGAAATCCACTGTCAAGCCAGTTAAAAGTTAAAAGTTAGGAATGTATATATGTATATAGTTGTCTATACGTATGTACTCGATACATACATTTATGCAACGCAATTAGAAACGCTGTGCATTGACCTGCAGGTCGCGGCTGCAGCAGGGCTGTTGTTCATCCTCGTGTTGCGGCTGTTGCTGATGATTCTTGCCGACAGCAATCGAACCTTCCAAAATGTAGTCGGACGTTGGGCAGTCCTCCTCGCTGGAGTGGGGCGAGTAAAAGGGCTCAGCTCCCAACTCGCTAACTTGTCCCACATATTCATTTTCATCCGTGTCGCTGTCGTACAGCTGATCCTGACCACCTAGCTCGATCAGCACACGTCGTAGATAGCGCAGCTCATCTTGTGCACGCGATACTTTCCTTTCCAGCGCCTTCATTTGGGCCGGCGGTATGAGCGGGCAGCCAAGCCCGTGCAGAATTTCCAATAGCGGTTCCGCGGGCAGCGGATCAATATTCACCAATTGCTCCAATATTTCGAGCAGGCGTGGCAATATTCCTGTCTCTTTTAGATATTTTGTATATTTTTCTTCCAATGCGGCCATTGTTTCACAATTTTTCCTAAATAATTTACTTTAACAAACGTGTGATCGTATGACCCTAGTGAAAATAACTGTAAAAATCTAAATGCGACGCAGGCGCCACTAGCGTTTTTTTTTGGTACTATAGTAAAAAGGTGGCAGCACTCGCTAGTAGAGTGTCATATGAGCGGAAGCACTAACCATACAACATGTTGGAATTAGCGGGGGAGCAGGATGTTCAGCAGTTTATTTAAGTCTTCGCCTTAATAATAGTGCGCCGATTAAATGTTGACAAGTTTTAAACATGGTAAATTGATCTGAAGAATATTATTATTTAGTTATGGATTTTGGCTTCGCACGCAAAACTTATCGATATTTGTTTTGCAATCAGAACTGATTTGAATTTGATATTGAACTAGTTGAGTTTTTAATCCAACAATTATCGATAAATTTCTTAGTGTGCGCTTTAGTTTATTGTAAAATTTCCTTTTGAGTCAGTAATAAGGCTAAAATTCCAAGGCATACAATAAATTAGCGATTTAAGTAAATTGTTCACGTTTTAAACGATGTCCTTCTCGTTCGGCACACCCACATCAAATACCGGCTTGGGCGGCGGCGCTGCAGCACCAGCAACAGGCGGCTTCAATTTTGGCGCGCGACCAGCAACAAGCGCCCCGCCGCCAGCATTTGGTGCTGCTACTGCCACATCAAGTCTTGCCGGAGCCGCAGGCGCCGTGGTCGGCGCAGCGGCACCTAGTTTCAATTTTGCGCCGACAGCAGCAACTGCGGCGCCAACACTCAGTTTCGGCTCACCAGCTTCAGCTACAGTTGCTCCACTCAGCGGCGGCCTATCCATGCCTGCCTTTGGGAGCACTGCAGCAGCTCCTGCATTTGGTGCATCTACTGCGGCGCCGGCATTTGGTGCGACTAGTGCAGCGCCGGCTTTTGGTGCAGCGACCACAGCACCTACATTTGGAGCAGCGACGACTACGCCAGCATTTAGCGGTCTCGGGTCAGCGCCCGCATTTGGAACTGGCACAACAGGCTCAACATTTGGTGCACCCGCAGCCACTGCACCTACTTTTGGCAGCACTACAGCAGCAGCGCCTGCGTTTGGCAGTATTGCAGGTGGAACATCCACATTCGGAGCTCCTGCCGCTGCCCCTGCGTTCGGTGCGACGACTGCTACTGTGGCGCCTACCTTTAATTTCTCCACCCCCTCGACAAGTGCGCCGACCACAGCGCCGCCTGCTTTCGGGGCGACTGGAGCAGGAACTCTAGGATCAGGTGCAGGCGCGTTTTCATTCAGCAAGCCGCTGGCAACGACCGCAGCCAGCCTCAACTTCAACACAACCACAACGACGGCCACAGCGCAGCCGTTTAATTCGAATGCGCGACTGGGCGGTTCGTTTGCTCCAGCGACCACGGGTGGAATTTTCGGTAAGCCGTTAACAACAGGCCAACAGCCGGCAGCTACAGCGGCACCTACATTTGTGGGCCTTGGTGGCATTGATGTAAGCGCCACTCAGCCCAAAATTGGCGACAATAAGCAGGACGGGATTAAGGTAACTGCGGGCAGCAACATCCAAAAGCAGCAGCATTAACTGTCCTTTATTTGCAGATCAAGGAGACCCAAGTGCCGGATGAGATAGTCAAGACAGTGGATGCATTGAAAAGCTATATCAAACAGCAAAAGACAATATCGTCAGACATTGGACGCACCTCGACTTCCAAGTTGAGCAATGTGAGCCACGAGATTACGAATCTGCGCTGGGTCCTACAGAACGTGTCCAATTCGGTGGATGCCAACAGTCGGTACATCAAACAATTGCGCAGCGAGACGGCCAAGGCCATTCAATCCCTGGAGATGGCGCAGCGGACACAGGATACGCCCGCCGGCCTGCAGTTCGAGAATGGAGCTCCATTTCAATACTTTCAATGCCTAGTGGCCAAGTACGAGGAGGATCTGATTACCTTTCGGCAGCAAATCTTGCAAACGGAAAGCCACATGCAAGCGCTAGCCAATCCGCAAAGCATATCCCCTGAGGACTTGAAGCGAGGCTTTCGTCAGCTAAACGAATCCTTCATATCGCTGGCTGGACGCATGCACGAGATCCACCAACGAGTCGAGGAGCAGAAGGAGCAATATTTGAATCTACGCCGGTATCGCTTGCGAGATGCCACCAATGTATTCGCCGCCATCGAGAAGCCAACCGGACAGACCGCAGTAGAGCCACAACGCATCAGCAGCGGCCCGACTCCCTTCACGAACATCTCGGCGATGAGCACGCTGAACAAGAGCTACGCAGCTGCCTCAGCGGCATCGGCCAACAATGCAACAGCATCCAAGTGAATGGATGATCATTTTGAATATTAGATTTAAGTTGATATGTTCCATCGATCAGCCAATAAAGTTAGTAAAAGGCTATCAAGCAATCCCATCCTTTGCAGCTCTCAATAGAATTGAGATCAGCAACGTTGAAAACAGAAAATCCATCTTCCAAGAAGTGGGCTGACTCGGTCAATAAGTCGGCACAAACAGTTATATTTTTGAGGAAAGATAATGCTATAACAGATGGACAATCTGCTTAATTAGGTAGGTTTAGATAGAATATAATATATAATTCAACTCCATTAATGCCAAGGCGCGGTGCTTAGTAAATGCAACCTACTTCTTCACCACCTGTATGACATCCTCGTCGGCCATGACATGGGCTATGCCCACGCGCTGTGGCGAGTATTTGGTGGAAGTGCCCCAGACCAATGCGTACTTGAATTGTGCGGCCAACGTACGATGAATGGCATGACACACGTGCTCCACGGTGACGCCCTGTTAGTAAATACACGCAAGATTAAAAAGGATTCCTATATAGTATATTGAAGTTACTCGCCTTTCGCAGAATCAAACCATCATCAAAGTCTGGCGGGGCACCGGGCTTTTTGGTGTATACCCGGATCAGCTGCAGTGCCTCCCAGAGCGCCTCTAACATATAGTCCAGATTGAGCTTCATGTTACAACTGACCACAATGGAGTTGGGCTCTCGAGCAAGTCTATCTACCTCCTCTATGGAGATCTGATCAATCTTATTATACACATACAGGCAAGGCAGATAGACGCGGTTGGCCGTGACTACATCAATGAACTCATCCTCAGTGCAATCCTCGCGGAATAGCACCTCGGCATTGAAAATCTTGAACGAGTGCAGAATCATTTGCACCATTTTCTCGCTGCAGCGCGTGAGGGCGCAGGTGGAATTGAAACTCAGACCGCCGCCTTTCTTTTGTTTGAAGTATATATTGGGTTTGCGCTTGTTCAGTCGTATGCCCACCGACTCCAACTCCCGCTCTAGCAGCTCCCGATGCACATTCGGCTTGGTGGCGTCCAACATCATGAGCACCAAGTCTGCTGTTCGTGCCACGGCAATCACCTGACGACCGCGACCCTTGCCCTGGGCAGCGCCTTCAATGATACCCGGCAGATCGAGCAGCTGTATATTGGCACCTTGGTACTCAATTACTCCAGGGATGCACGTCAATGTGGTGAACTCATAGTTGGCTGTGTCGAGTGGGAGACAGTAATTATTTCTTTTGCCGAATATCTGGCGAATACAACGCTGCACTCACCCGCCTCCGATTCGGTTTTAGTCAGTGTGGATAACATAGTGGATTTGCCCACACTGGGGAAGCCAATGAGCGCGACACGCGCGTCTCCACTCTTTAGAACATCGAATCCTTCGCCCTTCTCACCCTTTTTGGCCGGTTCCAGCAGCTGAGAGCGATACTTGGCTAACTTGGCCTTGAGCAGGCCCAAGTGGTATTCGGTTGCTGCAAGATTCAAGAATTGACAAATGAATTCTAACCCTAAATTGCGATAGCTGGCAACGCTGTTGCCAGCAATGCGAATTCCGACTCCGCGTTGTCTGCGCCGGTGTCTACATTCGCACATAAGTACCTTTGTTTTTTTGCGTGCGCGCGATTTCACGCTCGATCTCAGCAATCTTTTCTAGAATGCCCATGCTATTGTTAGTGTGTGTCTAGGGCGCAGCATTAAGTTATAATAATATTTAGGCAGCTCCTATGCTCTTGTTGTTGTCTAAAGTTGGACTTTCTAGTGCTGAACCAAGAACAGACAAAAGGTGCCGAGTTTATTTATCGATATTTTGTTTAAAATTAAAAATTGAATTAAAAATTAGCGTAATTGTCTAATTAAAAATCAATAGATCATAAATTCAATATTGTTACACTTTATTGTATGTGCATTTTAGATTTTTCTTAACCGGGAAATTGTAGTCCAACAAAATATCGATATTGAACAACTATCGTCACTTTTATTCGCATGTCCTAGAGCTGTCACCCTCTTTCGAGGCCGTTTCTAGTTAAAACTTTTTGGCGGGCATTCCATGAGTTCAAATATTTAATTGTATTTTAAAAAATCAGAAAATATACACAAAACACGCATAAATACTGGTACAATTACAAGAAACAGCCACACAGATACAAACGACAATCGATTAATTACAATAGTTGTAGAGTTGAGAGATAGGGAGAGAGAGTTTTTAGTAGTATAGACTTAGACATTTAGTTGGCATAATAGCCATTGCCATCGTTGCCCATGAACTCAGTCCAACGCTGTGCCTCAATTGGATCCAGCTCGGAGCATACCTCATCCGGCTGCAATGTACGGCATGTGCATGTTATGCCAATTCGAGTGATTATTAACTGTGCCTCGTATTTCGGCAAGTCGGGCTCCGTGTCCACGAGCCGCTCGCTCAGGCACTGTTTAAGGAATTGCTTGCGCAGCACGCGCAAGTTATCGGCGGTATAGCCTGCACAGGTAAGAGACAAATATGAGAATACTCAACAACAAAAATTGTAATCAAACACACTTTTATAGGCGCTTATTTTCTCCTCGACGCAGCTGAGATCCTGCGGCGAGAATAACGGTGGATATGCCTCCGACTCACGTATGTTGAGCACGAAGGCAAAGTCGAGGGCGGAGCTCACATTGCCCAGCGCTTTGAGCAGCATACCAGTTGACGAAATGGACGCCAAATACCAGTCCTCTGCCTGTGCAGTTTCAGTCGTTGTTGTCGCATCCTCGCCTGCCGTAGAGGAAGCACTGCTGCTGCTGGCTGTGGCCGAGTCGTCGCGTCGCTGTCGCTTGCGTCTCCTATACTGTGGCTGTGTCGTTGAGCTGGTTGCTGTTGTCGCGGCAGCTGCTGCTGCATCAGCTGCCTGCTCCTGGGCCTCATGATCCAGCTCCAGATCCCACAGACTAATCGGCGATTGAGCCGAGAGTGGCAGACTAGTGGTGCTAGTGCTGGTGGTGCTAGTGCTGGTGGTGCTGATCGCTTCCAGTTTGCCGCTGCGCACATCCCGATTGTTGCCACTGGGATATTTAGTACGCAAGTGGATTGGCCGCTCGTTTTGTTCCGGCGCCTGTGCTAGCTCATCGTTGTAGACTAGCTCGTACTCCTCCGGCACGCGCATGGCGTTGGGATTCTCTGCTGGCAGCGGCATTGACTCGTAGTCCTTCTGTGAGAGAAGCTGGTGATAAGAACTTCTGAATTTCTAGCTAAGACCTATTCAAATAACTCACAAATTCCTTGTAGGGCTCCTTGATGTAGCCACCCCCAAAGCCGGGCAGCTCGTTTTCCGGCAAAAGCTCCGGCAGCGTATGCTTGTGGTGCTTAGTGTACTTGACCGGAGCTGGACCAGACTGTGGCTGCGACTGCAGTTCCTCGGCCGCATCTTTGGCTGCTGCCTGACGAAGTAACTGCTCCCGATTGGCCAGCAGCTTCTTGAGGAGTTTCGGATGCTTTAGCGGCGACTGTTTGCCGGTCGGTGAAGGCCTCTGTGTGCGATTCAGCTGCACCTCCAGATCATCTGTGCTGAAAAGGACCGCGCCCGGCGGCTCAATGTGCCGAGCGATCGCGTAGAGCTTGAGCACCGTCGATTCGTTGTAGCGCAGCCGACAGGTGTCCGCCCGTGCCTGCATGATGATGTCGCTGTCCGGCACAAACTCGTATGCATCCCGGGCATTGGGTCTGTTGCGGCATTGTAGCTGCCAGTGTAGGAAGAAGTCGCCGCCAAAGCTTTGCGAAATGGAGACACCACCTAGCAGGCTACTGGAGCCGCCCGCATCCGTCATCATGGCATCGAGCAGCGGCTGCCCAGTGCGTCCGTCCAGAATCGTCGTCTGTGAGTAGTAGTAGACGGGAAAACCCGGACCCGTATTATATTTGACCATGAAATCGGTGACATTATCCCGATCGAAATGGCCCGGCACAATGGCGCTGACACACTCGCTAGCCGGGAACGTGTAATTCCAGAGCTGGCTATAGTTTCTGCCATCGAAGGCAAAGACACTGCTGTTGAAGGCAGCGACGACCACATCGGTGATGCCATCTCCATTGAGATCGGTCAGCACGGCGGGCACCATCAGGCCGGAGAGAGGTTGTTGATGCAGCGGAGTGAAATGCTTTTCGCTCGTGTGCGCCATCAGCGTGAGCAGCCGGAGGCTATAGATGCCACCTGGCGTGTTCTGGCCGCCAGTCAACATGAGCAGCAACTCGGTGCCGTCGGCGCGGGTCAGCAGCTGGATGGGCACAAACATCTCCTCTCGATGCGGGGTGGGTATGCTGCGCAGCACTTTGCCTGTCTTGCCCGAGATGAGCTTGATGTGGCCCGCCTTGGATTCCTCGCGCTCCTCGAGATGTGCAGCTATCAGCTCCGGCACCTCGTCGCCGTCCAAGTCTCGCAGCACGTTGATCGTATAGAGATCCATTACAATGGGCGAGTTGGTCTCCACTTCCAGTTCGTGAAAGTTCCAGATCACCTGGCCAGTGCGTCCATTGATGGCGAAGATCATCTGCAAAGGAAATGAGATATATAAGTGGAAAGGTATCAAGATTCAGTTGGAGCTGCAACTTACGCCCAATCTGCCCGCCGCCACGCAGTCGAGACCGCCATCCCGATCTATGTCCGCATTGCAGTGCAGCGAGAATACGTTCGCCACGCTCCACGACTGCCACAGCGTGGAGCCGTCGCGTCCATTGAGCGCCACAACTCCGCCCTCGCAGGGCACAACGTCGCCCTGCTGGGCAGACTTGCAGCGTGGCAGCGGAATGCCCTCGTAATGTATGTTGTCATCGACACCATAACCAAAGATTAAATCCTTGATGCCATCGCCATTCAGATCGGCCGCACGCAACGGGCTTTCGCTGTTCATCCGTGCCAAGCTGCGCGTCCACAATCGCTGCACGCTGATCTGTGTGCAGGGCACGAATTCGCTGCCCAGGCTACTGCCATAGCTGATCCGGCCGCCGCTGTCGCTGCCTCCATTGATGGACATCATTGCCAGCTGCGCATCCTCGCTCCACCAGTGATGAATGCGCCTTATTGGCTGCGGGAACAATGTCAGCATCAGCGCCCCCAAGCTGAGCAGCGCACAAAGCACTGTCAGGGCGGCCAAGGCATAGCAGAAGGGCTCGCAGCAGCGGCAGCAGCGACGTCGCTTATGCTGCTTCATAATAGGCGTCGTGCTGCTGACCGAGCCGGAGCTGTGTTTACGACGCGGTGCCATCAGCGGACGCTTCAGTCCCTGCTCTTCGCTGCGCTGCAATTGAAGCAAACATTTAAGAATAGAGATTTTCGCTGCAGACGAATTCGATGCAAGCAAACTCAGGGCGAATTCGCATTGCTTAGTGCATACAGCGAATATTATCTTTAGGCGAATTGCTGTGCAAACAGTTTGTCAAAGAAATGAAGAAAACATTTCTTTAGCATGCCGGTTAGTAAACGAATTCGCCCAAAGAGGTTAATTAATATTTAATGTGCAAATAAAAGCAGAAGCTAATTGAATTTTGAATTTTGTATGTATTCATTCAGTATTTACTTATTATTAGAGCTAAAATCATTCGAATCGAAAGGTCTTCAAATCAAAGTGATCTTGTTTTATTTGCAATTACCAAAAATTTGTACTTAAGAGATTCATATATGTACTTCTAATAATATCTTTTGTATTATTTTGTAATTCCCTAAATGTTTTTAATTTATATATTTTGTCTGCAATAGATGCTGCCTATTTCATATAATTATTAATATCCTTGTTCAATCGATAATGATCTAATTACTTGCGCAATCTGCAAGGCAGTTGCATCCCTGCGGCAATGATGGGGTAGTTCACCTCAATATGCATATGTAGTGGTATATGTATATGTATGCATACTATACAAATATTAATTGAGTACATGCAATCAGAAACTCTTTAAGGCATACGTTCTATTTAACAATTTCGATTGCATTTCGCTTATTTGAATGTTTGATAAATATGAATGTAGTTTTATGCAAATGATTTTCTACAATTATTCAAAAATAACTTTTAAAATAATAATAAAAATCCCCTCTTCCTAATAAAATCGAAATAATCAAGAGATTTCTTCAGTTAGGCGAAATAGTTCACTAAGTCAAGCTGAAAGAGAATTTGGCCACATGCCAAAGCTAATCTAAACATATAAGCAAACATAAAATAATCAGTCAATGGAAGTGAAAGGTCTCGAAATACTTTCGCATATGCCTAAGAGAATAAGATTCTGTGGCGCGCCTTGGCAACGAAAGTGAAATGAGAGCGAAAGCGTATCGCAGAATACAGAAACGGAGCACAGCGAGAGATGCTTCATTGCTGATTTATTACATTGTCATCGAGATGACACTGGATGACTCACCTTGGCAGATCTGGCGTCCTTGATGAACACCTCATCATCCACATCGTCGCTGATGTCCTCATCAATCGAAGAGTCCCGTATGGCGATGCGCTTGGAGGGCACATATGGTCGCAGTTTAATCATGTTGGGCCACGCTTCCGTATTGCCAGCGCGCTGCTCCTGTGCCTGCCAGCCAAACGTTTATGTTATTTTCACAATATACGAATATATGAATTATTAATTTTCACAACTGTGCGTATTTAATGCATTTTCTGTGCGTCTGCTTTTGTGTGTGCGATTATTATTATTATTATATATATATATATATATATTTTTATTTATTTTGAGGCGGCAGCACAAAATGCAGTGCGCAACGATGCGCGTCTTCTGCCCGTGTAAAAATCAATAGCGACGTCACAGAGCAGCGCTCAGCTGCTCGCAGCTGGCGCATGCGCCGCACGGCAGAGCCACCCCCTGGAGCCGCAACCACTGGCCGAACATGCAACAACTAACTAACCACCAAGCTGTGGGCACACGTGCTGCCAGCAAGTCGGCTACAGGTTTGTTTATCAACAATGGCGACAATGACGCACTGACTTGCTCTCCACCTGGGCAACTGTTGCTTTCAACCCCTAAGGGCGTCCCCCACTCGCACAGTCCCATACACAACTCCCTTATTAACCATTTCGAAGCCGGTTCAATGTCCTCGTGACATGAATGGGACTCGTCGTGGGGAGTTGGGGTGGCTGGTGGTTTAACGTTAGTTGCAACGTTCCATTCAATCGACTTCCGCATGTGGTGGCGCAATGTGGGTCACACACACCCACCCACCGGCAGACAGGTCTTATTAATGTTTGAATAGTTGTGCAGTTTGTTGCAAACAGGAAACCTGTAAGAATATAAAGGAGAACCTACCTGAAATAGAGTGGATAGCAGCGTCATCTTGATCATAATTAGGATCTTCGTTTCAATAATTCCTTTTCTCTATCGCATTCGAAACAATTTATTTTACACATTTTTCATGGCTGTCAAAACTAAAAGAAGGCAAATGAAGGCAATGATCAAAATCTCTGCTTCTAAAGTCACATGAAAAAGCAGTGCATAAATCAGGTCTTAAATTAAGTTCAGTTCGAAACAATTCTAGAATTAATTTTAATAAATATCTTTGTTATCGGTCAGAGGATTCTCTGAATTTTCAAAGAACTTGATGAGAATTCATCAAAAATCAGTGAACACATTAAATATAAAATTATTTTATATAAATTTTTATTGGACTTTTCTTGCTGAATAAAATGTGAATAATTTATGTAATAACTATCCGTTCACAACTTATGTAAATCTGAGAAATAGTTCTCACCTTTTTCCACGTTACCGACCTTCGTTCTGCTTTTAACCTTCATATACTTATATGCAAATATAAAATGTATTTAACAAATTTTCAATGGCATAGAGCCTGTCAAAATATAGAAAATCTCCCCACAAGTCTAATAAAAACTATTCAAGCTAAAAGCGCGCGCAAAAAAAATACAAGTTTGAGAAGAAATCTCTCTGCTATCAGCAGAAAGTTAAGAGCACCACTTTAAGTGTTTGCCACAAACCCAATGAGTGCAGCGGGGGTTCCGGGGAAGTTTTTGGTTTAGTTGAAAAGCAAGCGCCGCATCTAGCCGCAGCTTGTGGCAAGCACTTAGGTCCAGGTCCAAAAGCAGCGTCACGCTCCACTGCATTCGAATAAACTATAGAAAAATCAGCAGCTTTTTATAGCACAACTAAGAGGGGGGACTGTGAGACTGCGGACGGAGCATGAGGCTGAAGGAGGGGACCTTAGTTAGATCCGTGGCAAGTAACTTAAGTGTGTGTTATTATCGCATCAGAGATAATTTAATAACGACGCTGATGATGAGTTGTTGTTGTTGTTGTTGCTGTTGTCGGAAGGCCAAAGGATGTGTTGCCAAAGTGTCTGCGGCAAAGGCGTTGTGTGTGGCGAAAGGCCGCACGCCCAAGCATAGGCATCTTATGGATGTGTGTGTGCAATATGCTTCAAGGTTAGCTTGGATACACTGACGCACCCTTTCACAGGTGGATTTGACTTTTAATTATAGCTTGTCTTAGACGGCTCATCAGATTCCGTCTAACAGCAGGGCCACTTAATTTAATTACTGCTTTTTTGATGAAAAACTAATTCGTTTGTGGATTCTTATGAAACGTGTTCCTATGCACTTTTCCAGATGACTTGCATTTGCAATTTCTATCAGCTTTGACTAGGTCTCTTCGGGAGGGAGTTGTCCGTGTTCAAAGGATTCAGTTTCTATGTTTATCATTTCACCTCTCTCAGCCTAATTCTTATCAATTGCATTTAACATACTTTTTTTTTAAATACTTCATAATTGAAATTGATCAATGTTTTATTCTGTTGCTTATCGACTTTTGCTCTCTCATTCTCTTAATCACGATCTTCTTCGAAGAAGGGAATATTTCCAATCTTTTCCAAATTATATTCATCTTCCCTCATTCATTCGCTGTTTATCTTATTGTTATCCCATTGTCATTTCCTTATTCTAGCAATTAATGCAATCCAAATTTACATTCGCCTTTGCAGCTACAGTTTGACGTCAGCGGGTTCATTGGATTATCATAAGATGTCTATCCATTAGCAGCCATTCGGAATCCTTCTGCGCAGCAGACAAATAAAGCAAAACTCTGATGCTGCGACAAAATGAGAAAAAAATAAAAGAACACTGCACTTGGGAGGCACTTGAGAAGTTGTTGGTTGCTTCGTGGCTAACTAACAAGGCAATTGAAATTGATTGGAACAACTAAAGAAACACTTTTCACATAATGCAGACTGGGGACAGGTTTTCACACGAATTTCATGCAATTGAGGGCCCAGAAGCAATCAATAGCAGCAGCAGCAATGCAGCTAAACGTACAGAATTCCAGCTAAGATTGGTAGTGAGGAAGGTGAGGATGAAGGGGCTAGAATGGGGGACCCTGGCTCATCATGACAATGACGATGACGACAGAGGCACGAGCAGATTATGTGGAAAGGCAATGCCAAAGCACTTGACAAAATTATGTTAAGTGACTATGACAAGGCAAACACACACATACATATATATTATATGTACAATAGACACATATACATATATATATATATATATATATGTCACATACATGCTCAAAAACAGTCTGTATTAAAGAGTTTTCCTAGTTCTCTCAGGGCTTTCACTTTTTTTTGCTAGCGAGCAAAGGTTTTTTTTTAGCGACTCAACCACATAGTCTCAATAGCACACACACACACACACACACACACACACACACAGGCAAATACTCATACATCCGCATCTACGTCTTGTATCCAGCATCCTGCGTCTGTTCGTTGGCGAATAAGTTTTTTTTTTCAGCCCTATTCGCCTGGCAACGTTTTAAATTCAAATCGTCCGTCTCCAAACGTCAGTTGTCAGCGACACTTCGAACAGCAAAGACGTTCAAATCGGCATAAATATTCAACTAAAATATAGATATATAATTTATAATTAAAGTGCTGAACATTTAATTGGGAAATTAGAAAAAATATATATATAAATATTTATTAATTTAAATAGAGAAACTTTTCAATTTAAAGCTGATCAATTTAATTCACAATTTGACTTAATGATCTGCACAATGTCTGTAACTATATCGAGCTGATGTTATATAATCGTTGTGAGGATTTATAATCCGTGTAAAGCATTCGTTTGCTATAACTGCTTCAATTTCACGCCACGCAAAAAGTAATTATTTTGAAAATAAATGCGTCAAATACAAGTTTTATAATGCTATAGAATTCAATTCATTAGAGACTTGGAAATTGAAGTTATTCAGTTTAACAAATTAAAGATATTTGAAATATTTCTATATCATGTTGACAGAGGCCAAGTTAAGAAAAGCAATTCAGATATTAATATATTATTATATATATTATTATATTATATATATTATATATTCTATTTCCTAAAGATTTGTTTTTTTAACTAATCCTAAATGTTTATTTTTATAATTTATGAATTGATTCTATAATGGGTTTACTTTTGCTATGTTTATGTTTTATAAAAATAAATTTGTCTAAATAGATGTTTTGCTGATAAAAAAAATATACATATAACATATATTCAAAATAAAAAAGAATTTGATGAAAACAAAATTAAAAAATATAATTCTACACTTTTTTAAAATTTAAAGTTAACATTAGTTGAGAAACCCGAAAAGCGGACATTTAACTAAATTAAAAATGTTATCAATAAATCAAAAAATATGGAATTATAGAAATATTTCAATTATGCGCTCAAGTAATCCAAAATGATTGATGTTTGTTAACACGTTATTTGATTTAATTAATTTGTGAATTGAGATGTTGGCCTAGTTACGCCTGCGAAATACGAATTTCCAGTTAACCAGCTCATTGGCCATGACGTCTAGTAGACTAGCTCGGCTTCATCACTTACCATGTGAATTGTCCTTGTCTAATGCGTCCGTTGCATTTGCTGCCTTCAAACCGTTGCCGTGTCGCGTTCAATGGGGTACATTCTGTGCGGCAGCGTACAAAAGGCGCATGGGCCACTTATGGAGTGCCCCGCTGCAGCACCGCCCTTGCCCCTTGATCCACTAAACACCCACGCGCCCGCTTCGAGTGGCTTTAATTGTGAATTAAGTCGGTATTGTGGGCTACACGTGTAGACAGAACAAGACAGAGAAACAGCAAACGAAAATGGCAAAGAAATGGAAAAAGAGAGAGAAAGAGCAAAAGAGAGAGAGAGAGAGATGTAGGTAGTTAGGTTGGCAATGCCGAGGCTATTGTGCAGGAAGTGCGCTAACTGTCCCCGCCATTGTCCTTTAGTTCACATTTTATTTACACCGTTAAGCAGCATAATTGTCGCTATTTTTGTTGCACTCGATGCATTGTCAATGCCAGTGACACCGTTCGAGAGTTTTGCTTTGATCCGCAGCAAAGGTTGCGCCACGGCCATCAATCGATCTGGGACTGAGCTCTTTAAGTACTCAAGATGATATTTCCCTCGTTGCAGAACGAATCAATTTATAGACATGGTGGCGCAAATCATATTGCTCGTCATATGCTGCATTTGCTTGAAACACTTTGCCAAGGGTGAATTTCAGTAAGTATGCCAACTGCTTTGGGAAGCCCCAACTTAACACTGAAACATCTTTAGACAAAGTCTGGCTATAACCGATATCTTGCCAGAGGATATCAAGCGCTATGACAAAATGCGTCCGCCCAAGAAGGAGGGGCAGCCCACCATCGTTTATTTTCATGTTACGGTCATGGGACTCGACTCCATCGACGAGAACTCCATGACCTACGTGGCGGATGTGTTCTTTGCGCAAACCTGGAAGGATCATCGCTTACGGCTGCCCGAGAATATGACGCAAGAGTATCGCCTGCTCGAGGTGGACTGGCTCAAGAATATGTGGCGACCCGATTCGTTCTTTAAGAATGCCAAATCGGTTACATTCCAAACAATGACCATTCCCAATCACTATATGTGGCTCTACAAGGACAAGACCATACTCTACATGGTAAAGCTAACGCTGAAGCTATCCTGCATCATGAACTTTGCCATCTATCCACACGACACACAGGAGTGCAAGCTGCAAATGGAGAGCTGTAAGTTTTAATCTTATCGATATAGATTAAATATAGAGAGATATATAAAGATTATGTTTCTTGAACAAGGAAATGTATTGAAAATTTCCGAAAAGTATTTAAACTTAATCAATCATCAATTACTTTGCTCACCAATTCCCAGAAACGTTTTTGAAAAGAAGAAATTTGAATGAATAACAAAAGATTAATCGAAAATATTATTTTTTATTGATGGTTATTTGTTCAGATGAATGAGATGAGTTGAATTCGAAAAGAATAGATAAATATAATAATAAATTTTGTTTCCCCAGAAGGAGAAAGAGAAATTCGTGAGGAAATTAAGAACTTGAAAAATTAGAAAGAAAAGTAAAATAAAATAAGTTATGTATGTACATATATATGTATATGTTCATTCCTATGGAATTCTGAATGAAGAGATTGGTTACTTTATAAAAATAGTTTTCCCCGGCTATCAATAAAAATATTTTATTGACAAATTTGGGAAATTCTTTTTTAAAGCAAATAGTTTGGTATAAGTAGCGGAATACCCTTTCTGAAAGAATCTTTTTATATATTTATTTATTCATTTTGTTTTTCAGTATCTCACACAACAGATGATTTAATCTTTCAATGGGATCCCACCACACCGCTAGTGGTGGACGAGAACATTGAGCTGCCGCAGGTGGCGCTGATACGCAACGAGACAGCGGACTGCACCCAGGTCTATTCGACTGGAAACTTTACTTGCCTGGAGGTGGTCTTCACGCTGAAGCGTCGCTTGGTTTACTATGTGTTTAACACCTATATACCTACTTGCATGATTGTGATCATGTCGTGGGTGTCTTTCTGGATCAAGCCCGAGGCAGCGCCCGCTCGTGTCACGCTGGGCGTGACCTCACTGCTCACGCTCTCCACGCAACATGCAAAGTCTCAATCCTCTCTGCCGCCCGTCTCCTATTTGAAGGCTGTGGATGCCTTCATGTCCGTCTGCACGGTGTTCGTCTTCATGGCCCTCATGGAGTATTGCCTGATAAATATTGTGCTCAGCGATACGCCCATACCTAAGCCGATGGCATATCCGCCCAAACCCGTGGCGGGTGAGGGAGGAAAAAAGGAAGCAGAAGCGGGACCAGCAGCTGGCAGCAATGCCGCCTCGAATAAACAGTCCACGATGATGCCCCTGGCGGATGAGAAAATTGAAAAGATAGAAAAGATATTCGATGAGATGACCAAAAATAAACGCGTAAGTAATCGTAAAGTTATATTATAACTAGAGAGGCTGCCGACATAAGCTTCTTAATGAACTTAGTTGTCAGCAAGTTAGGTAAGACCTTTTGCGAGCTATATTCTCTCTATATTCCTTAAACGTTGCTCTTGCAGATTGTGACCACGACACGGCGCGTGGTACGACCTCCTTTGGATGCCGATGGGCCTTGGATACCGCGTCAGGAATCGCATATAATATTGACGCCAACCATACGGCCACCGCCACCGCCGCCACCAGCGCCGGAGCCAGAGTTGCCAAAGCCAAAGTTGACGCCAGCCCAGGAGCGCTTGAAGAGAGCCATCTACATCGATCGATCATCGCGTGTGCTCTTCCCGGCGCTGTTTGCCAGCCTCAATTGCATCTATTGGATTGTGTTTTACGAGTATCTATAAGATACTATCCACAATATCTACTGTAAATATGAAATGCACCCCTCCTCTCTCTCTCTCTCTCTATCGTACTTTGTTGAATGTTAATTGTTCGCCAAATATATAAACATAAAAATATGCATGCAAAATCGTAAGCGTAGAAACAAAAGCTTTAAGTCAACGAATTTTAAACTAATCGAGCAAAAGATATAATAATCGTTGCTAATACTCTATAAAGTATCTCTATATACATATATAAATATATATAAATTAATATTATAAGCATATGAATTCAATTCCTAAATGCTTAAAGTTAATACATTTCAATGGCATTGTAGTCGTAGCCTAATTCTTAAAGCTAATTTAATGTCTTACAAACTGCTTTTAATTGTAAATACAATGAATTAAGTTAATAAATATATAACGATAATAATATGTAAATGGCATAGTGAAATGGTATTCCATGGGGGAAAATAAAACAATTTTTGTCTTGCCAACGAACTTCAGTATGCTGAAAGCTCAAACCCTATAGACTTTGAAAAGTCAACGAATTTTAAGGCATGCTCAATGCGAAAGCTTTTAATAATATAAGCTCAAGTGCCTAGCGCATGCAAAAGCTCATGCGATGTGCCTAAAGCTCAAGCGAGCGGGCAAATCAAACAAAATCTTGTAGGCCAACACGAACTACTTGAGTCTAGTTATATTCGTTTGACTTTATTTCCATAGACACACATAAATTTATTAAGTTATTGTCACATTCTCTCAGCCATTAAGCCAGACGCTTGCTTTTATTGGCAGTTTTCTTTTCGTGTAGTTGCTACAAAGTTTTTGTTACATGTTGCCATTATGGTTTTATGGCCTTTGTTGCTTTTCCCCTGAAAGGTGTCAACAGTTGGCGAACAATGGCTAAAAAAAAGTAATAATAATAATAAAAAAAAGTTTTCTAACTTTTGCTGTTGTCGAATAGCTTGAGGCGCAGAATGAGTATGAATACAAAATTAATTATGTTGGTCACACGCTCCATACTTTTGATTTTCACGGTCGTTAATGACGCGGGCGACAGCATACACACACTTCTGCGCAGCTTCGATGGCCTATATGAGTTCGAAGAGATCGAAAATGTCTATAGCCAGAGGCTGAGACTTACTATAGCAGTCAGGTTTCTCAAGAAGTTTGTTTCTGAAGTCTTTTGCTTAAGTTGATCTAGATTTGGATAATACAATAATTATAGGAGCAGTCTTAGCTTTTTTTGAATAACTAAATGCCTTGTCTTCTGCGTCATTTGGTATATTAAAATCTAATAAATGTGGGCAGCTCCATTAATATAGCATATCGATCATTGTTTTCGTGGAACTTTTGAAGTTAATCAAGTCAAGGATTTCGCTTTAACAAAAAACGAAACAGCAAAACATTTGGGTTTTCCATAGCTCTAAACGTTATTGAACAAGAGCAACAAAAATCTTCAGTATTTTGAACTTTTTTTTATATATATACAGATATTTTTTTTTACTGAAAAACTTTGCTGCATAATCGATTCGCATTTTAAGTAGGCCAAACACGGTTGCCGGGGGAAACCAACTAGCAAAATGCGTGATTCACCCGAAACAACATTGAACGAACACTCTCGATAGTCGATGGCAAGGCACTAATTTTCAGCACCTACAACAAACAACAACTGAAAACAAAAACAAGCGAAGGTTGCGCAAAAAATGGTTTTTGACTAAATATGCTGGGTATTACCTGAAGTGCGCTAATGCTGGAGGCGGGTTCATTGGGGTTTGCTTTGAAGGTACACAGAATGAGCTGGAGTGACAGCAGCTGCAGGTATTTATTTCGTTTTTTGTTTATTTATTATTTGTGTGTGTGTGTGTGTCTTTTCAAGCCTCAGTTAATTACAGAATTTAAAGCACAGCTTGCTCGTCGAAGCGATCCATCAATACAATGCGCGTCGACGCTGAAAGAAAGTAAAAACCCAGTACATTGCGACGTTGTGGCGCTACCTTCGTGGTCTTAACTCCGCACTCTATGCTCAAAAGCAAAACGAAAAGAGCGGCCCGCACTCCGTGCTCTCTGCCCCGCTGCCCCTCGAATGCCACAACCAGAGCCAGAGGCAAAGCCAAAGCCAAAGCTGTCTGTGAGCGCGACTTGAAGCGCTCTTATTGTGTTGCCTGCTGCTGTAGAAGCTGCTGTTGTTGTTGTTGCTGTTGTTGCTGTTGCTGCTGCTGCTGGGGCTGTTGTAGCGTTTTGTCTTTTGCAGTTTCAGTTTCAATTTCAGTCGAACTCGGGCAGCAACGGCACACGGAAGCAGCCGCGGTGCAGGCGCAACAGCTACAGCTAGAGTTTACATAAAAAAGTGCCAAAAAATCAACTCAATTTAAGTGAAAAACAGCAACAAAAAAAGTTGTGTGTGATTTTCGGAGTGAAATTTATTTATGCAATTGGCAGAAAATAAACAAGCGAAATAAGTAACAACAACAAAAATATTACAAAATTCAGGCAATAACCCAACACAATTAACAGCTCATAAACGACAAACGGCTAATAATAATAAAGCGAATAAATTTCTTAATAACCCAAAAAAAAAAAAACATATATATTATATATACATGTATATGTATATAAATATTTGTATATATATATAAAGTTAATTTTAACACCGCGCTTAACACTTTCATTTTCATTGGAACGAGCGTGGTTTCGTTAAGTGCGTCAACGTTGACGGTTTCGTTCAGTCGAGTTAAATAACGTTACAAATTCAACGAAATTCCAAAATAAATTCAAATTTTATTGCAAATGAAATAAGAGCTAAGACCGGATCTTTTGTTTACCTTACGAAAAAACCAAAATGCATTTGAGTGCATATCTGTTGTGCCTAGGTGGGTATACGAAAATGAGACTTAATATTATTTTTATTTATACATACAAATTTGGTAATATTTGGTGATCGCGCGTGAATGTCATTTTATGTGCATGTTGCTCCAACAAAATAAATAACCTAAATTTATTTGTGCTGCTCAAAAACAAAAGACTTAGGCAACGAACTTGAATTTGTGATGGGTGTGGAGCAGCAATTTGAATTGAGTTCAGTTCCATAAATAAAATAATACGCAGTGCGACTCAACTGTTTCAACAGCCAAATGAGATCGAAATTGTTAGTTAGTTTTATACATCCCCCAATTGTGTATTGTAAAAGTGAAACCCTAAACTCAAGTTCAAGTCGTATCGCTTTGTTGCTCATTTTTGTTTGCTTTTTATTTAATATTATTTTTATCTTCAAATTAATGAGCCAAAACAAAAAAACATAGTGCGCATTTTACAGCAAGACAAAGCAGCAGCAACAACAACAAAACGTGACTAAGTCTGCAACTTTCTTTGGCAAAATCTTCCGCCAAGTGACGTCACAAAAAACGAGTTGCCCAAATGCAAATTGCACACACTCACACACAGGTGTCCAAGGCCAATCAAATTGACTCGGCTACTGCACAAACAAAGTTGTGCTTACAAATTACCATTTACCAGCTGCCGATACAAAGTGAGAGAGAGCGAGAGTGAAAGAAAGAGAGAAAGAGAGGGAGAGGGAGAGAGAGAGAAAGACGTTTTGTGCATTGCCTGGCAATTTGTGCCTTTTCGGTATTACCGCAACAAATGCTCGGCCTATCCAAACATATTATGCAACTACTTATATTTTATAAAAATCAAAAAGCAGAAGCTAAAAGTAATAGTAATAATAAATAATAATACAAAAAAGTTGCTGTCATCGCTCGCTGCACAAAGCCAAACTCCAGCAATTCGGGTTTCTTGTCTACAATTTAATGTTATATTTATCTCTCGCTTCGGAAGTTATTGCAGCTGTTTTTTTTTTTTTTTTTCTTTTTTTTCGATTTTGTCCGTTGTCTCTTTTTATTGTCGCATCGCACTGTGGCCATTGCTCAATTGCAATTTTTTCCCGCTACGCCAACTATTTTCAGTTTCCCCAGCCGGTTAGCTGCGATTTTCACTTTCATTGGCATTGAAGAAAAATAATAATAGAAACAGCTGCTTGATTGTTGCTTGGATCTTTAATTACGATTTGCCATTTGAATTGATTATGCTGAGCAGAGGTTTTTCTTTTGTCAAACATAATGTGAATGCACTTATATGTTTTATGAAACTTCTTCGGCTAAGTGATCAATTACTTAAAAATAATAAAACAAATTTGTTTGTGTTGATAGACTTTTCTGATTCTACTAATGGATTATATAATAATTCAAATTTGATATATTTTTTTAGTATTTATTATTATATTTTTTACTATATTCTAATTGTTCGTCAATTTAATTTAAGAAACATATTTATTTAAATATTTTATGTAAGAAAATATGAATTTGAATTGAATATTGATTATGAATGTAGGAAATTTATGAATTTAAATATTTCATTAGTAATTTAACATTGAAAATACTCGACACTACTTCTTGGTCTTGCTCTACATATTCATTCTTCAAAGTATATAATATACTGCAATATATTTGCCAATTATATGAATATGCATAAATATTTTCATGAATTAACAATAGTTCGATTGTGCCTCGAGGCATTCACTTTTCTTCTGAAATCATTTCTATATGGGCGCCAATATTTTTTTGTGTGACGCAGCCAGAAAATAAAAATAAATATAATAAAAATAAAATCAACTAAAAAAAAAAAAACGTTTTGCCATTGGTATCAGCGATTTTATTCCCAAGTGAAAGTGACAAAGTTGCAGTGCGCACCTCGAAAAATGTTAATGAGCAGCGCACAAAAAAAAAAAAAATGTAAATAAAACAAAAGTACAAAAACAATTTCAAGTCAAACTGTAACAGCCTAAATGTTTCGCCAGCTTGCGATTGTGATTAATCTTGAGTTGGAGAAATCTTTAAGCGACCTTGAGCTGCAGTCTCAGCACTTATGCAAAATGTGCTACTTAAGATTAAGACTTGGCCAGAGCTCCGGCCAGAGAAACAAACGAATTGCAAGTCATGTGGCAGGCGCGTAACCAATGCGAACTGCTATTATGTCACAGACAACTAAATAAACATTAAACGCTTCAGTTGAAGAGCTCTATACATGCGGATATGCATGGCTAACACAGCGGGCCAGGCAGGGCAAGGCAGGGTGGGGCGCAGCGAGGCAGGGTGGGGCGCAGCGAGGCAGGGCCGGGCTATACAGCTATAGAGTAGTACGAGCGAGAGACTCAAGCGACATACTTTCTCATTTGTAGTCGCCTACAGATGCGTAATGCCAATTTGAGACATTACCCAACCTGAAAGAGCTTTTGCATAAGTGTTCAATTTGAATTTTGGCTTAGGTCAGTTAGTCAAAGAGAGTTGGAGCAGAAGGAAAAATATAAGATTACTGGAATATAGGTGTGCAATAATAATTGAAGATAAAGTTTAGGATAAATTAAAAATTAATTAATTAAGAATAATTAAATAATAATATTAAATAATAATAATAAATAATAAACAACTTATAGAAGCAATAATGCAAAATAAAATGTAATAAATAAATGAATGATTGCCGTCTGAGAATAGAATAAAGAGTTTCTTCAAGAGCTCAAGAAATCAAGTTTAAGCTATGACATCTTGCTGAAAGATATTAAAATTCAAGTCTGCTTGCCTTCTATTGAAGATCTGCGATCTTTAAAAAGATTATGTTTATATAATATATATAAACTAGTATATATTTTTTTATATTTATTATTTATGATATTATTTAATTTATAATTGCCATACAATTCAATTGTTTCCATTCTTTAGTTCTGTGCATTTTTTATCACCCATTTATTCTAGAATGTATTCTAGCTGCTCGAATGTGCATTCAGCATTCCTTATTATTGCCAATATTTTCATATAAAGACTTAATTCATATATTTTCATGTGATATGATTACAGCACTTGGAGCTGGCATCTTGGTGCAGGCACAAGTTCCCGCTGAGGACGATGAGCAGCCTCAGCACTTGACAAACGATGGTAAGTGATATACTGTGAAATTTGATTATTACGGACATTCATAACTTTAACTATTAAGGCAGCGTCTTTCTTTCAGCCGCATCTGCACGACAAGCGCCTGGGCCGACAGCTGGCCGAGGACTTGGAGTACAGCTCCTATTCAGCTAGCAGCCGCAGTAGCAGCAGCAATGCCAGTGAGGATGCTGACGAGGATGATATTGAGGACTCCAGCGAATACTACGACAGCGACGAGGAGCAAGGTGCGAGCGGCAGCGGCGACAGCAGCAATGAGTCTCTGCCACGCCTGCTCTCTCCATCCACCTTTCATCGCATCTCCGAGACACTCGGAGCGCTAAATCATGTTGGTCACATGCTCGTGGATATGACGCGCGGAGGTCAGGAGAGCAAAACGGAGAATGCGAGTACCAATAATAGTGGTGAAGATAGAATCACCAGCACCACCACCGCCACCACCATCGCCACCGCCACCCCCACCACAACTAGCTCTATAGAGCAGAGTGATTCCAAAACTGCCTCGTCATTGGGCAAAGCTGAGCCCTTGCCTGGCATCTCTGGAAAAATATTGGACACATCCGCCAGTACACTGTCCGCCAACAGTTTGCTGCCAGCGGGCAAGCCTGCCAATTTGAGCGCCATACCAGTCGTCACGAAGCGCATTGGGCAGGCGGAAGAGACGCCAGCCAAGCCCATGTTTGTGGAGAACAAGGAGGCCAAGCAGCAGCAGAAGAAGAAGCGCAAGAAGAACAAAAACAAGCAAAAGCTGAAGAAGCCCAACGAGGAGCTGAATCAGGCTACACCACAATCCCAACAGAAGATCAAAATACCCACCACGCCACGCACATCCACCACCACCACCACCACCACCAGTTCAAGCGTCAGCACTAGCAGCAGCAGCACGCTGCGTCCCCTCGATCAACTGGCCTTGGCCAGCGAGGAGGCCGGCACTGCCAAGGATGTGGAGAACTATTGCAAGACGCCCAGCGGTAGGCCGGGCCGTTGCGAGGATCTGAGCAGCTGTCCCGCCCTGCTCCTCAATTTGAGCAGCCTGCGGGAGTCGCTATGTTTCAAGAGCCTCTTTGTACCGGGCGTCTGTTGTCCCGTGGCGGCAGCTGCCTCTGAGAGCTCCACGGTGCTGACGACTCAGCGTCCCCTGAAGCTGACCACCAGGGCGCCCGCAAGCACCACCACACTAGCACCCACCAGGCGAACCACACTGCGCACCACACAGCGACCAACGGCAAGACCCACCTCCGGGCTGGTTCTCATTCCCCAAAAGAAACCACCAACCACAACAACCAGCACAACCACGGAGGTGCCACTGGAACCAGAGAATCTGGATGAGATAGCCAACAACATTGTTGATCCCGATGAGTGCGGTCAGCAGGAGTACTCAACGGGGCGCATCGTGGGCGGCGTGGAGGCACCCAATGGCCAATGGCCCTGGATGGCTGCCATCTTCTTGCACGGTCCCAAGCGCACGGAATTCTGGTGCGGTGGATCGCTCATTGGCTCTAAATACATATTGACAGCGGCGCATTGTACCCGGGACTCCAGACAAAAGCCGTAAGTGAACATTTAAGAAGAGCTTTGCAAATTTATATAGTTTATCAGTTAAGCTTTTGGCTTAAAATATGAATTCTCAACTATTGGGAGATAGGACTTCAAAAGCGCATTGAATCTTAAAATTTAAATACAATCTAATTAATTTAAACGCCCATTCAGATAGATTGATATCAGATACTATTAATACTTCAAAGTATATAGTATATACAGATATAAAATTTTTGATTTTTCATCATCAAGCAAATTCTTTGACAAGTTAATATAAAGCTAAGAATAGTAAGAGTATGATAAAAGCACATTAAAGCTGTTCATTTCAATTACTTTATTGACTGAATATAATTTACAGCTAAAACTAGCTTATTAATTTATGTAACTTACTTATATATATATGAACCATTCAAGTTCTTTGACTAATCCTATTTTCTTACAGATTTGCTGCACGTCAGTTTACTGTGCGCCTAGGAGACATCGATCTGTCCACGGATGCCGAGCCTTCCGATCCTGTTACATTTGCCGTCAAGGAGGTGCGCACACACGAACGGTAAGTGCTCTCAACTCTCTGAAGACGGGGCTAACTAATTGCTTTTCTGACTCCTTTCAGTTTCTCTCGTATTGGCTTCTATAACGACATAGCAATTCTCGTGCTGGACAAGCCCGTGCGCAAGTCCAAGTATGTGATACCAGTTTGTTTGCCGCGTGGAGTCCGAATGCCGCCCAAGGAACGTTTGCCTGGACGTCGAGCTACTGTCGTGGGCTGGGGCACTACCTACTATGGAGGCAAGGAATCTACCAGTCAGCGGCAGGCGGAGCTGCCCATCTGGCGGAACGAGGACTGCGATCGCAGCTATTTCCAACCCATCAATGAGAACTTCTTATGTGCTGGCTACTCCGACGGCGGGGTTGATGCATGTCAAGTAGGTTCCGCTAGAGTTTCTTGGAGTTTTTCCAGCTAAAAAGTCTCATATTATTACAGGGCGACTCTGGAGGTCCGTTGATGATGCGTTACGATTCGCACTGGGTGCAGCTGGGCGTTGTCTCCTTTGGCAACAAGTGCGGCGAGCCTGGCTATCCAGGTGTCTACACACGGGTCACAGAATATCTCGACTGGATACGCGATCACACGCGGGACTAGGCGGACGTCTTAGTTGTAACTCGAGCTAGGTTTATGTACGCGCTAGTCTATGTACGTTTAATTCTCTCTCTCCCTGTCGCTGTTTATACTACTATATTTATGTGTTCCCTCAACAGGCACAATTTGTATCACATTACGCGTTGTTGTGTATAGCATTTGTTACTTAAATTATTTATGATTAAGCGACGAAATAAAAAAAGATTATCAAATTACGCAAAGTCCATTTTCATTTATTATTTAATATCTAATATCTTATTTATAACATATATATTTAAAAAAAACAACAATTTTAGATTATTGCAAGTATTTCACAAAGTTGTGTAATTGCAAAGATATATTAGAAAATCGGAGCTTTATAATTTTTGTTATAGTTTCTCAAATTGAATTCGTTGAACTTGACTCTATTCGCACTGTAAATAAACAATGCCAGCTGCGACTAATGTTGCATTAGGTAGAGAAGGGATTTTTGGAACCAATTCAATCGCTCGTAAATTTCGTTTTCAGTTCTCCCAAAGTTCTCACAGCTGGTGGACGCGTCAGCGTTTCGATTTGTGCTTTTGCCGGCAATGTGCGCGTTTTTTTTTTGTTCTTCGGATTTGTCAATGAAATTTGTAAAAATCCAATGATAAGAATATTGGGCTCTTGAATTGAGATAAACGGGAAACAGCAGCTGCAAAAATTTATTTGTTTATTTCGCTGATAAGCAAAACCAGTAGTGTTTTGGTTTTGGTATTGCTGCCGGCAGCGTGTAAGAAAAAAGCTTTTACGTTTTGTTTGTAGAAAGCTTCTGTGCATAAAACGCGTGGTAAGTCAATAACTCTCTCTTGAAAAAGTTCTCTCTTATAAAGCGGAAGAGCTGGGAGAGAGAGAGATGGAAGTTAGCTGTTTAGCGTCGCATACACAGTCGCTCTCTGTCTATCTCTATTTCTACTTGTGTGGGTCAGTAAAGGTCATGAATGAATTGAAATACAAAGTAAAGTACGAAATGGAAGAAAAGGCTTTTAAATTTTATAATTTTTTATTAAATACAATTTTTTGTTAAATAATTGTCTATGCTATGACGCTAAAGCAAGAGCAAACATAAAATAAACATATACATATGTATGTATAAACATTACTTTCTGTTGTTTTGCCAAGAAGCTTAAAGCTTTCCTGCTTAATGTTATCATAACCAGCTTTGCCATGGAAAAGTTTTATGCTACTGTTAAGCTTCTTTCAAGCTTTTTGTGGCGATTTTGTAGCGTTTTATGCGCGTTTTATTTAGCGGATAGTAACATGTGATGATGGTATTATAAATATACAGAATTAATAATACAAATAATAACAAATTTATAAATATTTTCATGTTAAGTTTCAATAATATTAAATAAAAAAATATATACAGCTTGTTCCCGCCCGGGTTCGAACCGGGGACCTTGTGCGTGTGAAGCACACGTGATAACCGCTACACTACGGAAACTACTGGCGGCGATCGAAATAGAGCTTGTCAAGATTAGCAATATGTCCAATTTTAAATTTTGGAAGAGCAGATGGACTTTTAATAAAATAAATATATTAAGGAAATTTATACTTATGGAAATATACATTTTGCAAAAATTTCATATGCCCAAAAGAAAAATATTATTTCGATCTGTTCCCGCCCGGGTTCGAACCGGGGACCTTGTGCGTGTGAAGCACACGTGATAACCGCTACACTACGGAAACAACTGGCGATCTCTCAGTTCAATGTAGTTTATACGTCAGCGCCATTTTGTGTCAGCTAGGAAAATAACTGTATCACTGTGGCCTTAGCCCAATCTATGGATTGTAAGCCACTACGGAGTTTGGCAAACTCTTGGCACGCCCACAGTTAATTGGCAACTTGCCATACGTTCCAGTTTCAATGGCTGCTCAATTGGCACCGAGGGCGCATGAAGCATTCGAAGCATTCGCTAAAGTTGAGAAATGTCTGAAACATGCACACAGATTACCAAGTCAAGTTCCAACAAGTACAATCTCCCCTACCCACACAGCCCCCAGGACCTGCCCGTTACGGCACACCTTTAAATAAATTTGCCCATGCTGATCCTTAATTAAAATTCCTATTGTCTGTGCTGGCCTGCATAGATTTTGCCATTCCCCTCACCACCTTATCGTCTGCCCCTGGCACACAATTAATATGCAGGCCAAGAACGCTCTCTAACTGCTCGCACTCGTTATAATTACGCATTTAAATTGGCACAAAGGTTCGGCCACGAGATGCAAATGGGCTTGGAGACGAGGACAGAGACAGAGCCAGAGCCAGAGTCCTGGCCAGGGATATGCTAGCAATGGATGTGAATGTTGAGTTAGCTGTTGCTTCGCTATTGTTGTTGTCGCAATACCTTAATAACTGAGAGTATAATACATTTATAGCCCAAATAGGAGACATTGCAGTCTGCGTATATAACAAATATATTATAAGCTCATTTTGGAAGTAAATATTTATTGTGCTCTTACCGGCATAGTACGACCCAATCTAGAATTAGTTCTTTTTAGTTATTATTATTATTAAATAGTTATAAATAATAAGTCAATAGTGCCAAATATCTATTAAATGATTAAAATATCTTGGGCTGCTTAGAGATTAGCAATGGAATTTCATGTGAGACTGGAGTGTGGCTAATCATTGCAAAGGTATTTAATCTTCGGCAATCCAGAGATAATTTGTTGTTGTTGATGCTGCTGTTGCTGCTATGGCTGGCTGGTGTGGCATGGCCCCATAAATTTGGGTCAATGGGAAAAATGTCAGAATTGAGTAATTACAACATAATTTTCAATTTTGCAGTTTACGTTGTAAATTAATTTGCGGTCGACATTTGCAAAGCGGACTGAGACCACCGTCGCCGCAGTCGCGCATTGTTTGGCACGGCTTCTGGACTGCGCCTATGCTTATAGCCCCCAGCCCTGCCCAGCCCTGCCCTGCCCTGCCTCCAACCTCAAGTACTGCCAGTCGCAGTCGACTCGAGTCTATGCTGATGAAGCACACAATCGTGACTGGGCGCAGCTACTAGGGAGGCGCTTTGTTGGGGTCAGAACAATTATAGCAACAATTAAGGGGCAGCTGGCATGGATTTGTATGTGTGCGTGTGTGTGTGTGTGTGGGTGTGTGGGTGTGTGTGGGTGAGTCCGAGGGGGTCGAGGGCGTCATTTGTTGTGCATAATTAATTTGCAGTTATTTTGCACGTTTCTTTGTTTGTTGTAATCACAGCGAGGGTTCAGGGGTTCGAGCAAAAACTGTTTACGATTTTGCAGTCGAGCGCGTTTTAATTGAAAAAAGACAAGCTAGTGTCAACGACACATGTGAAGCAGCAGTAGCAGCAATAGCTGGGGGCGTGCCATGGTATGGGACTTTAGTCAACAGCTGTTAGCGAGCATCAGGAGTAGGAGTTGGCGCGAACCGGCCTGGCCGGGCTTATGTAGGATGCAATAAAAAATTGACCCGAAAATGTGTAACAAATGTTGTGACATATTTTCACCAAGCGATAACCCACACTCCCTCACTCCCGACACACACACACACACACACACACACACACATATAGCAAATACCCCGTTAGCCGCTGCCAATGATCCTGAAAAGGAATGAACGGAAAAGCGACTCGCAAAGGGTGTTTCAAATGGGGCGTAGTTTGTAGCTAGGGGGCAAGCAACGAAGTCAAGGGGCTCTAGGAGTATGTGCGTCTCTGTGTGTGTGTGTGTGTGTGTGTATAGTGAAAATCGGCTGCGGGCAACATTTGTTTTGGGCTACAGCACAGCAAATGTGCAAAAATGAATATCAGGAAAAAAAAACAAGAAAAACAAAAAGAAAAAAAAAACGAATAAAATAAAGTCAGGCAAATGGCGAAAATCTGTAACTGTAACTGTAACATGGCATGAACTTAATCTGCTGCCGATTGTCGTTGTTGTTATTGTTGGTGTTAGCGTTGTTGTTGCTGTTGTTGTTGTTGCCAAGGGTTTGTTGCTCAATTTGTTGGCCATGCATAGCAGCAGCTACTTTTAGTAGCAGCCTGAGAGGAGCGGAAAGGCCGTGGGGGAGTGGAGGGCAACCAATCCGAACCAAATACCGCCGCATTTTCAATATTGCGGCAACAATTTTCATCGTTGTTTGTATTTGCGAGCTGTGTAATAATGAAAGCAACGATTGGGGCGTGTAACAGTCACGCGCTTACTCCTGCTCCCAGTTCGCCCTTTTTGCATGGGTTTTGCGGATTGCGGATTGCGGATTGCGGGTTACGGTTCACGGGGTGACCGGGAGGTCATCTCCCTATCCAGTCGACTCGACACGGGGTGTTCATTTAATTGAAAACAACGCGGCAGCACTTAAAGTGAAACCGAAAACAGATGGAAACGAAAAACTTACAATAATTGCTTCGAAGGCGCTTTAATCGACTTAGGGCTGCCCAGCTGCACAGCTGAAATTCGCAAAAGCTGAGGGGGTCCCAGAGCAGCAGCTAAAGTTCAACCCGAAACTCAAGTGTGCAGCTAATGAATTCTTTATAGAGCTTCGTATCAAAATTATTGAGCAATTTCCTTAATTAACAGCGCATTTAAACAAAGCGAAACTTGAGAACGAGAACGCGGGAAACGATTTCATTTTTTTTTTTCATTTTATTGTTTTCTCAGATATTGCCAACTAAGGGAATTCCATGGGTAAATATCACTAAATTATTTCAATCTTAGCGCCCTTCGTAGTTTCTGAGGCCTGAGCGTAGATTATATATATATCTATATATGTTCTAGCTCCTTTGAATCATAAGATATTTCAATTCAATTTTTAAATTACAAATCGAGGCATAATTCTTATTTGTTAATTTTATAATAAAAATTGAAAATAAAAGTTATGATTTAATTTTTATATGAAATAAATCAATTTTAATATTAAAAAAAAAAAAAAATTTCTTAATTAAAAATTACAAAGAAAAGTTTATTATTTTTTTGCGTCTCAATTTTTTTAGTTTGTGGAAATAATAATTTTTTAATAATATTAAAAGTGTTTGCTCAGTTGTTTACAGGCAAAGTAAATTTCCACGTTCACATTTCAGTGCACCGGCAATTCCTTTGGATATGAAGCCAACAATCAAAAGTCAAATGTCACGAGTTGTACTGAAAACATTGCCGCCTTAGCAACCGGATTGAAAGAAAGCAGACAGAAATGTCGATGCGACCGTAGCCCCAATGAAGATTATATATAATCACTTCGCTTAAAGCCGAAGCAGACATTTTAATGATGTGCTGCTTCCTACTTAAGCAGGCAGAGAAGGTAAAGGTCAAATAGCCTTGGCTTGATTGCAATTACTTTTCCCTTTGCAATGTGAATTTGAGCTTTTCGTATTTGTTGTACTATTAAATGCATCTATACTTTAATCGTCCTGATCAGGCCTTGGGTGGAAGAAATCAGATTCCTCAACTAAAATGTTTCTACATTTATATCAATTTAAATGCGATACGTATTGAGCGAATGGGTACTTAAGAGCTGCTATTGATTCCTTATAACTGTAACCGGATATTTTTCGATTGTTGCAATTGGCGGCGCCTTTGCCTCGTGCAACAGACGCCTACGCAGCGACCTTTAAACGCGCGTTTGTGTGTGTGTGTGTGTGCGTGTGTGTGAGGGGCGTTGTGTAACTATGGCTGTGTGTTACGCCCCTCTGTTGCATGTGCTGTGTTATCTTTGACCATGTGTACGTGTCTCAGTTTGCACAAGTATATATATATACATGTGTGTGTGTGTGTGTGTGCATAGCCCGTTTGTAAACAAACAGCATACAAGGCCAGGGCAAGCGGACATGCCAAACAGATGCCGCTCGATGGGTGTTCCACACTGGACAAGCAGAGCGACCAGCGGCGATTGCAACTGAGCTCGCTTAAACGCATGCCATTCGTCGTTGTTGCATTATGGACCAAAAACCAGCGATGAGAACAGAATGGGGGTATTTTGCCAATACGACGTTCTCTTTCTCTCTCTCCCTCTCTCTCTGCCTTTCTCTTGCACGCACTCTCGCTTTTGTCCGCTCTTTCTCTTTCTCTCTATCTCTTTGCTCTTGCAGCACAAAACCAATAAGTCAAAAGACCAAAAAGGCTTAACGGACTATAAAAAGCAAAAGGCAACACGAAAGAAACTCAGCACAAAATTACAACGGTTGCAAAACAAGTAAGAAGAAAAAAAATGTATATATATATATATGTATATATATATATATCAGAGAGCGTTGAAGAAATAACCAGATTGGCAAAAAAAAAAATAATAAAAAATTGACGATAAAAAGTCGAAGATTTAATACTCTTTAGAAGTGAAATGAAATGAAGAATATGAATAATGATGATATAAATTAATAATCTAAATTATTATAGTATTAGTAAAAAACAGAAAAAAAGTAGGGAATAGAAAATACTAGTTTATAGTTTTACTTTTTTATGTATTTTTATATTTTTACATATACTTGAAAATTTGTATTTTATTTTACATATTTCTGTACTGCATCTCTTAACACTTTAATGCTATATAAACGTTTGAAAATCAATGTCAGACATATTGTAATTAATTTAAACTTAAATAGAAACCCAAACTATACTAAGCTAAAGCGCAAAGCAAGACTTTATGTAAACTTGGTCTTAGTATTGGCTCTTGTCTGCTTCAGTGCATTTTTAGCGTTGCCTTTCGATTGTATATATACGTGACTAGCTTTATTGAAATGTCATAAAACCTGTCGAAAGGGTATCGATGGCCATAACAACAACACGTGCTGTTGTTGACTGTTTTGTGCTGTGATTGCCGTACAGAGGAGTCTAGATCTATGCCCGAGCAGCTCGTCCAGCGACCCATTTGTGCCAAGTGTGTGACAATAAAATGTTTACTGATAGGCAACAACAACGACGGCAACAACTACAACAAGAGTAAGCCCGGTCGGGCAATTGAATGTGGCACAAACTGCTTGCCGGATGGCTGGCAATGTCTCACTGTTTGCTGTGCGTGGGCAGGCTGGGGTGGGGCTGTCATCTATTAAAAAAGGTTGCCAAAGCAAACTAAATGGCGAGCAAAAAGCAAAGCCCGGCGACTATTATAAATAATAAATGCTGACTGGTCAAGCCAGAGCCAGAGCCAGAGCCAAGAGCCGAGAGCCGAGAGCGGAGAGTCGAGAGCCTGCGAGAGTCTAAAGAGTGGAGTAGCCCTAACCCACTTGCCCCTCGTCCCCGACTTCCTTATCTACATTCCCATGCTCAGTCGCAGTTCCAGGCCCAAGGCGCAACTTTCGGCGCCGGCTGAGCAAAAACAATTTGCTGTGCTGTTTTTCTTCATTTTTTGTTGTTGCTGCTGCTGCTGCTGCTGCTGTTGGTATTCTTCCTCTTTTTATTTTACCGGCTAACGCGCCCTTGGCTCATAAATCTCAACCAAGAGTGAAATAAAGCTAAACGTACCGTCCAGATACGAGCTACTAGCTTCTGTTGAGCCGTGGTGGGTGCGACAGATGTGGATGCGGGGGCTTTGGGGCCTAGGCACCTGGCAAATTGATTTGTTGGTTTATTCAGCTACCTATAACCCGCACTCCCCTGGGCGCTGGGCGCTGGGCGCAAGGCGCAGGACGCAGGGCGCCGCCTGTTTGTGTCATAAAATACGACGACAGGATGTTATATGAAGTGTCCTGGCTTGAAATGACATTACGATGAAGTGTAGTCAGGCTGCAGGCATCGCTATAAAGCAATTTACAATTGTGCCCGACTCCCGGAGTTCTTGATCGATTCAATTAGACGGCCAGCCGCCTAATGTCTTTAATTTAAATCAATCAATCAATCTGCTGCTGCTCGTCTGCCCCAAACTTATTGTTAGTTTAGTTTTGGGCTTGTATTTAACTCTCCCTTTCTGTTTACTTTTTCTTCATTCTCATTTTCGGGCTGCGGCTTATCTAGCCTCATTTTTATTCGGCTGCTTTGGACTGGCTTAGTTTGAATTGATTGAGACGCCTTGACCCAGAGATACTGTTGTTGTTGTTGTTGTTGTTGGCTAGTTTAAGGCTGGAGCTTACGCATTTCAGGTCCTTTTGTCTTACGGCTGAGCTACTTAATTTATTTGACCCTATTCATGTGTCTGTGCTATGCAAAATTTAAAGCCCTTCTTGAATTGCCAACAAATTGCCAGCAGGCTTTCAGCCAAGAAGGTGAATACGAACAAAACATGTCTGCATTTACTGTTCTACTCTAAACAGGAGTGAGCTTTTACTGTGCGTGTGTATCTGTGTGTATGTGTGTGTATGTCTTCTAAGAGCTATCATTTTCTCTGGAATTTGTACGCTCACATTTTGACTTAAATTGCAGTGAGCTCTTCAACTATTCGGCATGCATCCGGTGCACTTGTTATAGATTTATTTCTGCTTTAAATTGCTGCTGGAATTTTAGCATGTGACAGCACATAAATCATTATTATGCAATGTAGCAAAAGGATCTCAGTCTTATGTAAGCAGAAAATTTGAGAGAATTTATTGAATGGAATATTCTGATATTAGCATGACATGCATCGGTTCAATGTTTTAATGTTCAATGTCATTCGCATACCGCTTCATCGGAATATGATTATCCTTATAACAATGGTTTAGATTTTCGTAAATATAAATAGATATGAAATCGAGTGGAAATTAACGCAAATTTGATGTAATGTTCATTAATTGGCATCAAATTGCATTTGCCTCCAAGATATTTGTGAATGCCATTCAAAGTGATTGATTACTGAATGCATGCTCATCAGTGCTCAGCTAATTGGAAATATGTTCAATGGAATGATGATAATCAATTGTATCTGGATATCCTCTATATTCTCTATTGTTGGTTGGTTGCTATAGCAAGTGAGATGCTTGCGATTTCTGAAACATTTGATATTGCATCACCTGTATCGATGCAACGGCGTGGCGGCTCGTTTGCTGCTATTTGCTTGCAATCTTTCAATAATTCATGATGCAATCAATAACGTAAACCAACAACACGTGCACCTGGCCAGGAGAGGACAGCAGAGGACAGAACATGGCAACGCTTGGCATGACATTGCATGGAGTTAAGGGCTGATTGAGTTAGGAGCTGGGTGTAGTTACCATTCTTAACCGTATGCTGACTGGCATTTCGTTTACATTTAGCTACGATTCGTTTCACCTGCATATTTTGCCAATAAATTGTGCCGACTGCCTGTGTGCCATACTCGACTCCTGCCAGCCGGCATGTTTTATCCTAACTACCATCGAATGGCTTCGATATATGCGTGTTCGTGTTCGTCTGTGTGTGCGATATCAAAATGCCAGAGTTCAATGTGCAATTTAAATGCAACACACTGCAATTGGCCCATTGCAGGTGCAACGATTGCGGAGCAAATGCAGCAAACAAAAAAAGAGGAAGAAGAAAATGCTAACAAATGCATACAATTTATATTTAAATGTGCTGCAATTTGCTGCAGCTGCTCAAAGGGAAGGGGATCCATGGCACTGCCTGCGGCAATTTTTAATTGGCAAATAAAAATGTGCAGCCAGCGCAAAATGTTTGCATATGACTTGGACCAGCGAGCTGTAAATTGAAAATTTATTGTGAAAAATCAGCGCGATACCCAAAAAGTATGCTGTTCATAGAGAGAGAGAGAGAGAGAAGGCAAAGTGACATAGCACACAACACACATACACACACACACACACCCTAGCACACACAGGAAGCATCGATTATTCCAAACATCCGCAATTGCGAGCGCTTATCAACAATAGCGCCATCTAGCGACAGTCAGGCGCAGTTTGTCAAAATCATTTCGAGTTTTGGTTTCTTCTCTTCTCTTTTTTCTCTTTTGTGTGTGCGTGTGTGTGTGTGTGTGTGTGCGTGTGTGTGGTGCACAGTGTGTTAAGGCTTAGTGTCTATTGTCACACACAAACACACACTCATTCAATCACACCCACACACACATGCTCACTTCATTCATATGCATGACGATGTGTCCATTTTTGTGGCTTGTCATTAATGCATAAAAAATGCTAATGGGGCCAACGTTTATGGCGTTGCTTTTGGCTAAAGCCAAAAAAAAAAAAAAAAGGTGCAAACTGTTGTTGGCTCTCGCTGTTGCTGCCGTTGTTGGTATTGGGGCAAATGTGTTGTCGTAATGCCTTTTAAATGAAGTTGTGCGCCATTTGCCATTTGAAGTTTCCCTTTTTATTATTATTTTGGACTCTTTTGCACCGTTTGCACTGATGGCCACAACAAACACACTCACACACACTCACACACTCACTCAAAGTGCTTCCCAAATTGACTTGAGGGTATAATCTGCACTGGCAGATTAGTAGCAAGCATATTGCTTCTGACTGTTGTAATGCTAAAAGATTTTGATGGCGTAATTCCATGCGAATTGGCACTTTGACGCTGCTCGACGGCTATATCTGGAATAAGGCCAGGACATGTCGGACAGTTAGCTAAATGTCTTTAATAGCAGCACAACTGGTACGTAGTGATAAGATAGTGTCGATCAAGAAGAAATAGCAACTAGAGCGCCGGAGAAAGTGATATTCTCTCGTTGGCAATAGAAGGCGTATAAATGTAAGCGAGAGGGAGAGAAATAGATAAAGGTAGAGAATAGATAGCAAAATTATTTAATAGATACATATTAAATATATAATTATTACCGGATTATAGTCAAAATAGTTAAATATTCTGGTAAGAGCTTTATGATATTTACTATTTCAAATTCATACTACATGTTATTGTTTAAATAATTGCAATTTCTTTAATTTTCTGCTAAATTTAATGGGTTTTACAAACTAGAATTTGATGTTAAATCATTTGTATTTTTAATAAATTGTTTATTTTTGGATACAAAGCAATTAGGTTTCAATAATATATATATTTTCATTGCGCACAGCAGTTTACTTAAATTGCAATTTCAGTTTTATCATATTTTTTGTTTAGCATATTTCCTCGGTTCGCACATTAAAGTGCATTTAAAATAATATTAAACATGCAAAAAGTGTCAGCACGTTAATTTGTCTACCGCTTTTTATGCGTATTTTAAAATTAATGAATTATTAGACAATCATGTCGCAGAACAGTGTGTGGCGGTATCTGAAATGCAACACATCGTAACGTTTAATGGGGCTCTAAAACCCAGCATGTTAACCATTTCATTAGGTCTTTCTGTCGTTGCCCCTTTCAGTACACGTTTTATGTGACGCTATTTCAATGTCATGTTGACGTGTGCCCAGACAGAACTCCCAATGGGCTGCCAAATAAAAAGGTCGCTCCTGAATGGGCGATATTCAATTTACCTTTTCGTGCCGAAAAGAAGCCTTTCTTTCGCAGGCCTCTCTCACAAATTGAGTAGCTGACCCTAGTCAGCTGTCGTATCTTTAGCTTTATCTTTATTTTTATCTCGAGCAATATCTCCAGCACCGTATTTATCTGTACGCGTACCACTGTATTCCAGCGAGCGGCATCACAACATAAAAAAAAAGAAAAAGTAAAAAAGATCACCATAAGCCAACAAGAACAACAAATAGCAAACAAAGCTTTTGCTGCATGTGCATGCCTCTGTTTACTTTGGTTAGGTATATGCGTGTGTGTGCCTTTGAGAGCGCCTGTGTGTGCGTGCGTGTGTGCGTGTGTGTGAGCTGCGTCTGTTTGCTTTAGTGTTATCTGTGTGTCAGCATCAGCGGCGCGTAACGCGAACATTTTTCAAAGCTACGCAGCAATAACCAACAATATCCCAGGGCTCAGATACAGATACAGGATGCGGACGATAGCTTCTATGGCATTCCACTTGAGTTGAGTCGAGTACGTGCCGTGCTTCATATAACGTGACACGACGACTCAACACATGTGCTCAGTCTATCGAGAGAAAAACACAATTAGAAACCAGACAGGACTTCAAGTCACAAGTAAAGCACGATTAAGCTCAAATATGAATGACTTTAAATGACTTGCAACATAGCTGGAAAATAACTTCAAGTGACTTATTATAGTTATTGACGATAACAAGATTAGAGCAAATTTGTTATGATTGGGAGAGAATTTGAGACGATAGATAAATGGCTCAATATTTAATAATAATTGAGTAATCCTTAAAGGGCTTAATATAGCCTAACATGCTTGCAAGAAATTCAACACGACTTGACAAAACTTGCTAAACATAATTCACGATCAGATCAGGATTCGTGATATCGTGATTTCCAGATGGCACGAGGCCTTCCCTAATCGCACGCAGCCGCTTTGGTCCAAGCCGCGCCCATAGCGCGTGCAGCATTCGAGTTCATTTTCATGAAGTTTTCGATTTTTTCTCACATTTTCAGCGCTGCGCTGAGCACGACGAGGTCACGAGGCCAAAGGGTAGGGCGTATGTCAAGCAGGAGGCAGGGCTTCGCAATAGGCGATGCGGATGAGGTAAGAGCCGACTCAAAGGCTTGGGCAAAGACTGGGCGGTAGCTACAGTCAAAATGGCAATTTATCATTTTGTGCTTAAGCGCGCGGCAGGTAAAGAAATGAAATGAAACGAAATGAAACCAAATAAAATGAAATGAAATGAAATGAAGGGCGGCATGTGCGCCACGTATTTTTAGATACTAACAAGTGATAAAAGGCCAGCACGCAGCTGCCAACAAACACACACAGACACACACACATACAGATGAGTGACTGACAAACTGAGGTACAGGTCTGACACCTACTGCTAGGCATGGCCAGGGAGAGGAGCAGCGGGGCAGCCGGAGGAGGGCTGCAGTGTTAATGGCCAGACCACAAGGCAAGTGGATGGAATGTAGCCAAGAGCGAAATGCTATGCCACGAGCTGAGCTGCTGACGTGGCATTCCACGCTGCGTATCCATCAATGTCTGGCCCATGTCGTCCTGAGCGGCTGCTCTCCTGTCTGCCGCTGACGTGCCTGCATTAAGCAAGCCCCAAAGAACACGAATCCACAAAAAAAAAAAAAAGAGAAAATATATGCGAAAATGAAGAAAAGGTTTGCCTACATTTTCTATATGCTGCCGATTGAATACGCTCTCAATTATAAAACAAATATACGTAATTGTTTGCATAGCATCAGATTGCTGAGTGGAATATAAAAGTTGCACACGGGCTTTTAGCTTTATCTCTGGCTCAGTTTATTCACTGCCCTCTCTCTCTCTCTCTCTCTCTCTCTCTCTCTCTCTGATCTACTATACGATCACACGATAAATGAGTATCAGATATGTCATTTAATTTCAAGAGAAGCATCTGTGTATAGTGCAGTCTCTCTCCCTTTCACTGCTTCTTTCACTCTCTTAAGTAGGTTGTATCCATTGATCCATTCTCCTTATGCATACATATATTTATGTAATTATTTCTTTATATATAACAAACTTGATGAACATTTCGCTATGCCCACACTGAGTGAATAAAAAGCGAAAAAATTGAAAGGCTTTTATAGGCACCAGGTTGGGGCGCTGCTTCAGCAGAAGCTGCTAAATTTTTTGGCAATTCAATTGATGGCTTCGCTACCAGACCCAGTTCCCCCACAGCCTATCAGACTAACAAAACTGTGGCACGACCTCGGGGCGTTTGCTTTTAAATGCGCCGTGCCACTTAGCGGATGTTTCCTGCCCCTGCTCCAGCGCCAACTCCTGCTCCAGCGCCAGCTCCTGCGCTTGCGCCTGTTCGCGCCTCCGCCCTAGCCAGCCGGGCCGCGTGCATTGCGTGGTTTATTAGCTGATCCCACCGGCTTGACAAGCCACTTTTGACGCGGCCCCATCCACCAAAGCAGGAAGTCTTAGGCGGTAATTTACTTTTCAGTGCCCCAACTGGCAAATTATGCAAGACTTTCAGGCTTCAACGTTCAGCCTTCAGCCTTCAGCGTTCGGCGCTCGCCGTTCGCCGTTCGGCGTTCAAGCGTCAGCGCTTAGCTGCTCGATGTCTCAGTTGAGTTACAGTTTTTGCGACAGCCTTGATGAAGAAGCACTGAAATTCTTGAAAAGATTCGCAGCCCTGATTTTTGTTAATGGCTGACTTGATGATACGCCGGTTGGAGTGATTACATAAAGGAAATAAATGGCGTTTGGGACTAGTTTCTGAAATTCTTTTGGGCTGATTTCACTTGGGCATGTAAATAGTTTGGCTGTGCTTTCCTTTGTACTTCAAGCTGTTTGCATTGAAAGCTATTATAATATATAATGGATTTGGAAAGACTTTGACTGAAACATGTTGAGCTGCAAGCTTTGCTTAAGACTTCAAGCAAAAATTCTCTTTGAACTTCATTTTGTTTGATTTTTGTTTGTAAGTTTGATATAATTTTGTATTCATATTAGATTTTCATATAAAATTGAGCTTTGTTTCATTTATTAATATTGTGTGAATAATTAGTTAATATAGAAAGAATGTATGCTGTAATATAAATTTTCCATTTGTTTTACAATAGCTCCGATAAGCCTTTTCACTTTGATGTTCAAGTTTCAAGAAGGCAAGTTCAAGTTCCTATAGCTGAAATTCAAGCAGGAAATATTCATCTGATATCTCACGCATACTCCTTTTTTTTCGAGCTTTGCTTGCTTTATTTTATTTTGTTAATTTTCATAATGCGAATGCCTTCAACGATTGGTAGAAAGTTGAGCTTAAAGTGCCTTTCAGGTTTCTTATTCCGTCAAAGTTTCGAGCTTCAGTCACAGTCAAGCAGTCAGGATTAAGTTCTTCTTGGGTGCCAACTTTGGTCTCACCTTTCGACTGTCTCACCTGGAGCAAACAATTTCGACACGTGCGGGCTTCATTATTTGCTAAAATTGTCAAAGTTTTTTGCCGTTTGATGCGGGCGAGGCCAGGGGTAATGGGGAACTGGAGTTGGGGCTAACTGCTTTCACTTTTATGATGCTTTTTATTTAGTCAATGACTTTGACGTCGACAACTTTAATCGAAAACAATTGGAAGCCCCGCCCGGAGGCAACAAAAAATACACAACAAATACACGAAAAAAAAAAAAAAAAATTAAATAAATAAAAATAAATATATGCTGGTAAAGGCAACTACGCTACGTCGAGGGCCTGGTAAGGTGAGCGTTTGAGTTTGCGTTTGCGTTTTGCTTAATGCCGCGTAAATTGTTTTGGCAGCAAAAGTTTTGCGCATTTCGCGTTATCCTCCATTTACATATTAAACCCCCGCCTGGGCACTGGGGGCTGTTGTCTAAAAATAGTTTTCAATTAGTGTTGTGGCGCCTGGATACCCAATCCACATGCCCTCCGCCCTCAACATTCCATTACCTTGGGGAGTTGTAGTTAAGTTTATTTGGGCAAAACTTTTGTTTAGCTCAGCGCAAATTATGCGCATTTTTATTGTAGCACAAGGCGAACAGCATAAAGACCACACACAAGCCGTCCTTAAAATTGTTTGTTATTTGTTTATCTGCGGCCAGCTTTCCAGTATATTAAAGTACAAAAGCCAGAAACTGGCGAGAACAAGAGGAGACTCTTAACTGAGTAATCATTTATGGTTTTTATGCGGCTGCTGGCCTTTTACAGATTTTTACTGCTGATTCATGCGGCTAGCAAAAGCTAAGCGATGGGGGGTTTTTGGGTCCATAGGTCAGGGATTGGTTTCTATGCTCAGGCATAAATCATGACCAGGACCCATTGCCGGTCACATTTGCTGTGCCATATTTTTATTTTATTAGACCTTTTCCACCTATATTTATACACATATATATGTATATACATATATGGTGCAGTTGCTTTGCCCACATATTGTGCATAAATCTTTAATATTAAGTAAACATCCATATAAATTTAAATTTATTGCTCGCTGCGCATTAGTTCGTATATGTCGGCACAACATGCACAATGCTCGGCTTAGAGCTTCTATGCCTGCTGCTTTGCGAAGGCTTTAAGTTAAATGGAAATCTATGGCTTTATGGCTTATATACTTTTGTTCTGGTTGCGGACCTGCTGGCGATTGTAGACCAGAAATACCACTTGTTAACGGGAACAGCAGAGTGAAGGATTAAGCTGCGTCCAGCCAAGGTTAAGCAGTATGAGTGAGTGTGGCATTATTTATATTTATTTTTAAATCATATTTTAAATGTATATTCATATGCAAATTTTAAATATGATACGGATGATTGAATTTATTATTTATTAAAAAAATAAAAATAAATATTAAGGAATACCATTAATGCCATTACTGGAGTATGCCTGCCATAATTGCATTACTTTACTTTTTCACTTTTTAACTTTACATATTCCGATGGAGTTGGTTAAGTAGAGTTCGCTTAAGCTAGCCATTATTTTTAAGTAGATAAATAATGAGCTACATTCAGTTAATTATTAACAAGTTGCCAGTTGGCAAAATGCACATTGCCGACGTGTAGAGTCGAGGCTTGTGCGAAGAGGAAGAAGTAGTAGTTGAGAGCCCCTTAACACGTCAATTGGCTTTGTTAGTCAGAGTTTGACATGCTGAAGTCCTTTACGAAAATTTTCTTTTCAACAAGCAAAAGGAACATATGCCAATCAAAAACCAGGCCAAAAAAAGAAGAAAACGTGGTGTGTGTGCAACTGTACTTTTGACGCGTTTAAAATCGCCTCAATTCGCATATATCGCGACTCGCATAGCTCGTTGGCGATTGCAGTGGATTCGCTTTTTTTTTTTTAATTTTTCCTTTTTTGATGGCTACGAGCTGGAAACTTTGCTGCAGCTTTTGGCATTTTGTTGTGGCAACTACTGCAAAGGCGTTTTCACATTTTCACATTTTCACAACAAAAGCAACAGCAAGACAACAATAACAACAATCACCAAAGGCTTACACAATGCGCATTTTTTGATTAGGAAAAAGGCCGCCAGGTAATCGCTGCGGGCGCAGCCACAAAAGCCGCTCTCGCTTGGCTGGCTCCGGCAATGGGTGGGGCGTGAAATCAAATAAATAAAATAAACCACAAGATGACGTCGTCGCCATGACAATGCGAGTGGTGCGGGTGGTGCGGGTGGTGCGGGCGTCGCTTTGTTTATTCGATAAATCTATTGCAAGGCGAGCATCGGAACGGGCCTCAGCGTGCCTCAGCTCAGTAACTGGCGGGCCTTCAAACTGAGCGGGTAAGCCGGGAAACCACCAGACTAACTCATCCACTAAACACTAGCCTTACCGGATTCCGGCAAAGGGCACTGGGCAGTGGGCGTGCCATGTGTGTGTGTGTGTGTGTGCGAGTGTGTGTTTGTGTATGAGAGAGAGAGAGAGAGAGAGAGAGAGAGAGAGAGAGAGAGAGAGAGAGAGAGAGAGAGAGAGAGAGAGAGAGAGAGAGAGAGAGAGAGAGAGTGTTTACTGCCGTTATTATTGATGGTTTCACTTTAACTTGCAGTTGGCTTTCGTCTTCGTGCTTCATTAAGTGGCAAGTTCAGAGAACCCGCACGTCGAGCGCTCCAGTTGTTTGCTGCTTGGACACGTTGGCAACGTTGTCACAGTTATGGATTCACCAACACCGCCAATTGTCATCGACGATTCGAACGGTTCAGCAATGGACGCCTGTTTTACGGCATTCGACAAGGATGGGTGCGTATCAAACAGACGGACTAAAAAAAAAAAACTAAAAATAATAATAATATAATAATAATAAATAAAATAAAAATACTAAAAAATACAATGAAATAAAAAATAATAAAACTATTTATGAAATGTGACAAAATTATAAAATGCTTCATAAAACTGCAAACTTTAAAATAAATTTAAAATTAAATATAAAAGATATAAATAATATACATATAAAATTACTACAAATTCTTTTCTTTTGTATACATTAATAATGTATAATTCAGATTTAATTTAACCATTTTTTAAACTAATTTAATCAATAATGCAGTTTACCTGATACAAAAACAAATGCAATGTTTAATGCATTTTAATTATCTTACAAATAAACAGATTAATTGCACAAAGGTGTTTAAAGTTGAGCGATTTTAATAAATGTTGTGAGAAGCGCTTTTCAATAATTCTCTTCAAATAATTCTCTTTGCATACCCTGTCTAATTAAAGGCAAAAATGGAATATTGTATTCAACTTAATTGTGCGAAACTCTTCATGAATTCGCATTCAATATTTTATACATCAATTTCTTTATACATACACTAAAATGAATAATTGATTATTGGCATTACAATTTTATGAATACTATGTAAAAGTAAAAATCGTAGTAAACAAATTATTCAGCCATATACAGGTCAGCGCTTAGTTAATCCCTTTGAATTTATCAATTACTTGGAATTGAGTTTGCATTCAACTTTTCTGCGTTTGTTTCAATAACAGGTGAAAATAATTAATTAAAAAAAAAACAAGCAAACAGAAAAAATATGAATTAAAATACATAAATAAAATCAAGTGAATTACCAGCATCAACAAAGGACGTGACAGATATTAATTATTTAAAAAAATAAGAGACAAATAAATAATAAGCGCTCGATTCATTTGTGGACAAAATCTAAGTTAATTTATGTACGCAAAAGTTGAATAAAAAATGTATGTAAATGTTGCATAAATTAATTCTAATTGACATTTTCAACAGTTTTATGGCGCCATTCATTTTAAGCGCAAATCAATAAACGTAATCGCATTAATTTTACCTTAATTAAACGAAAAACAAATTGAAAGCAGCTGCCGTTGCTGAGGGCGCGCCCCGAAAAGTGTGCTATAAATAAATGAAATCTCAATGGAACTTTAAGCGCAGCTACCTAAAATGACAAACAACCCCGATTGGCAACTAGCACCAGATTTATAGAAACATCAGACTACCTACCCAGCACGCCCTTTCGCCCATCTCCTTTGGCCCTACTCAATGTAGCTGCTGCTCCGGTGCTCTCATTTGATTTTGTTACTAGAAACTAACTTTATTATCCATCTGCCATCTGCCATCTGGCACCTGTCTCTATCTTGTGCTCTCGTTTATTTTCATGCCTGATTCGCCTCGGCTGCCATTCGACGACCACGCAGCGATGACCGTCTGAATCTGGCTGAGTTTACGCTAATCTGCCGCGCTCTGTTCCGCAATGACAAGGGCCACATCTACGATGTGCCACACGAACGCCTCGAGCAAATATTCGCTGTCTTTGATAAGAACGCCGATGGCTTCATCGATAGGGAGGAGTTTAAATTTTGCTGGAATCAATGGATAAAAACGGTAAGCATTGCTCTGACTAAATATATGTTTGTGTGCTTAAGCCCATCATCCACTATTATGTGTCTACGTGGCTGTGGGTGTGTGGGTGGGTGTGTGTGTGTGTGTGTCTGTGTGGGGGTCGGTGTGGCCGAGCTTCTCACCACTCAGTGATTCATATCCGGGGACTCATAAAATCATAAAATGTGATAATAAAATATTTGTCAACGTTTTGCTGCGCGGAAGTTGCGTCATAAAAACCCAAACACACGCACACACATACATACACGCATGCACACATACACTAACTGAGCTGAAATTCGCATCCATTCGCAGCGTTTGCAATCAAAGTGACCGACTCCCGGATTGTGGGTGTAATTCAATCCTGATCAGTCCTTGTTGGACATTAAAATGTCGCTTACAGCAAATGTCACACGTCAGGTCGGGTCTGTCTGCATATGAGGTTATATGCCTTTCAACACAAACAAACACACACACACACAGACACACCCTTAGTACAGCAGAAACTCCTATATCGCATCCCTTGCCGTCGTCATCGTCATCATCATCGCACTGTCCTGTCACGAAGCAACAGCGGCGTATGCAAATGTGATAATCTGATGTTGGGGCTGCCACACACACACACACACTCGCGCACACACACACACACACTCGCACATTCGCTCCCTTTACTCTCTCCACGCAAAGTGATAAAAACGCGTGACAAATAAAATGGCACAGCAAATGTGAAGCGAAGCTGCATTCATTTGGTTAGCTCCTGGCTCCTCGAGTGCCATTGCCCGCATATTAAAATATCAAAAGAAAAAAAATATATATATTTCGAATGATTTTATTGTTGTCTACGGCTTGGCGACTTCATTTACTGCCTGCTTTCTTCTAAATTTCTGTCAGTATTCGCTCTATACAATGTTGCTCACAGTGGCTCTCGTAAAATTGCGTACGTGATGTGAAAATGTTGGGACTCTTTAAAACTTCTCAAAAGTCTGCAAGAGCTCTGCACTTTACACAACATGAAAGTAAATCAAAGCCTTTAAATTAAGTTAAAAATCACAATTCAAGGCCCACAAACAATTACCACAGACTGTGTATAATATAAATTTATTTTATTTATTTATTTATTTATTTTTTGTTGTTGTAATATTAGAATTTACATAAAAACAAAAGTTTGGGTTAATGTACTTTTAATATAAATGACAATTTAATTTCAATTTAAGCCGAAACTCAGAGTAACGAAAAGTTTTTGCATTCTACTATGTAAATTATATATTTATATATATTCAGTTACGTAAAAAAGCTGAGTATATATATGTATGTACGCGGTTTTTCTGTGCAGAAAGGAAACTCGAACAAAAAGGGACTGCGGTTCTGTTGACGTTCGTAGCGAATGCCCTACACAAAGATGTTGATTCGGATAAGACGTTTTTATATGTTTTATATAATGTATCTAACTTTGTGCAAAATATGTTCGCCTAACTAGATTTTTACTCAAATTACTTATTTTATTTATTTTAAGGCAACATACAATTTTTGTTTTGTTTGTTTTCATTTGACTTATTTGGGTCTATTAATTCTGCCATGAATATTGGTTTAGCACAAGTTTTCAGCCAAATATTGTATATTATACATATTTAAAAAAAATTAAATTTCAAAACATTTTACTGCGGAGATTGTCCTACATTCTTTATGAATACCCAAATTTGTTGTATACTATTCATTGTCTCTGCCACAAAGCACAGCAAAGATTCAGAAAATCTCTAAGGCAATCATTTGAGAGGAATGATAAAAGTCGCCTATGATTATGTTGGGTTGAATTTTCGACTAATTTTATAAAGAAAACTTTGAAACTTTTTTGCAAAATGCTTTAATCTAGGCAGCAAAGTTTTCTATAAATTTGAAAAGTCAACATCTTCAGCTAAACTTCTTTCCGAGCAAATTCTCTTCTATTTATACTTGCCCCTTGCGCTTGTGCCTTTAAGAATATTACGTATACGCATGGTAGGTGGCACGCATTGTCTGGCTGGCCTGGAAATCTGGCTGCCTGGCTGCCTGACGGCCTGCCTGTTGAGCGCTGCTCTCGTTTGTCACGCGACAAATTATTTCACAAAAATAATTTCATTTTTGATATGCCATTTAAACGATGATGATTTCGCCGCCACCGTCTCGCGCCTGCCAAATTGTGTAATATTGCATAAAAATTTATTAATGCATATAAAAAATATTCCGGCTGCTGATATCATAATAAAGGCAACACTTAAAAAAATGGAAGGCCCCATCCTTCTTCCTTTGGCAACGGTATATTGTAGGCATCCCAGAACAGAGTACAATGAAGAAAACAACAACAACGCCAAGAGCAACAACAATTTCGCTCCATAAAATTGACTTTTGTTTGTATTTCCGCATGAATTGCATAAATGGTAATTTTGCAGTTTAATGTGAGCGTTCAGTCAAAGAGTGGGGAGAGAGAACCATAAAATAAAATAAAAGTAATGCAAAATGAAAATAAAACACCAATTGGCAAGCCCAAAATTTGCATAATAAACAAATCAAAATGTTGGACGAGTGCGGCAAAAACTTAGAGCAACCAAAAACTTGCGGCCCATTCAAACGACATAAACACATAAATAGAACATTTAACGCCCGTAAATCATTGGCAAATATTTTTCGCAGCTTTGAGGTATATTTTGGAGTTATTCGACGTGTGTGTGCGTGTGACTGGGTCCAGCTGGTTATAAAGTTTGTAAGCGTTTGAAGTGCGCCGGAAGCGGAAATGAGCGCAAATTTATGGAAATAATGTGACTGGCATTCATGTCCGCCAAACCAAAAACAATCAACTCAAAGCAAGCAAGCTAAGGTGAAAAGGGGAAGAGCTGAAGAGCTCTGCGGATATTACACAAAATTGGGATGGGCATAATTCAATGCAACTGCGTTTACATTTTGATTATTTCATTGTGAATTGCGTAATTTATGGGTTTAAATGCGCACAAAATGCTTTTTCATCAACTGCACAAAAGGTGTGCCTAGCTGTGTGTATATATGTGTGTGTGTGTGTATGTGTGCGTTGTAGTCGTGCTGTCCTGTGAAGCGTGAAATGCTGCGGTCTCCGACATGCACTTGCCGCAAGAAGCAACCAAGCAACGCTTTTGATGTGGGGCAAAGTGCACGAAAATGACCTTTTTCACTGAAAGTTTAGGCGATGGAATTGAAGGCAACAAGATGGCATAAAGAGGTTGTGGTTTCTGGGATGAGAGAGAGAGAGAGAGAGAGAGAGAGAGAGAAGCATTGCCTTTGTTCCATAAAATATGGCATTTAAATTAATTACTTGACAACCCAAAATTTGCAGCATTTAACATTTAAAGAATTCCATTTAACAATTGAAAATCTTCAGCTCAACTTTACATACCAACTGAGCAGCTTTGTTGGTTTCATTATTTATATAGAGAGTTTGCCTTAATAATAGTTTATAAAACAAGTCTTATTCAACCATTTTAGATCAGTAAATACAGATTATGCCGAGTGTTCTCATCATTCATAAATCTGTAATACCCAAACATAAATTCTCAATCATATTCTCATGTTCCTCTCTCAAATGCCAAGACAACATAAAGTCTTTGTTTACTCGTTTGCATGCTATAAATGTTTTTAAGAGTATCAAAATAACAGCTGATAATACTGAGAATCGTCTAGACTAGGCGATACTGCTGTCAGTTTTATTTAATAAGTGCGTATGCCATTTCCTCAAACAGTTTTATCTTCATATAATACATTTATTGCCCGGCTGCCACACCTGCTCTTAGCCGAGAGCATCGTAAATTGCCAACTGAATATATAGAAATGTATATGTATATATTTCTAGGTTATGTGCGCTCGCTGGCACATTTTGGAAGCCGTAATATATCATATAAGGGGCGTCATCATATAGTTCATTGAACCCCCAACCACAAAGCGACTCAAAAATCTTCTACAGCTTTAAGTGTCTTACAATGTCTACCGTTAATCTTGGGCTCACTCACTTACTTACACACACACACACACACATACACACCCACACACACACAGGCAAACAGCCAGATTGAGCGTGGGTTTGGGTGGTTGAGGTGGGTCGTGCTGCAGCATCGTTTATAATGTCTTCATTTATGGCACAATGTGCGGCAGTTTTTTATTTTTCTTCTTTTTTATTTTTGTGCTCAGTTACGCACCGACACCGAAAAACACGGCCACAGGTTCTAGATGGAACGGGGCACGTTTGAAGCGGGTGTTGGGAGTTATAAGGAACACCGCCGCACAGTGAGTGCCAAAAGTCGCCCTACGACTTGTCTGCTCATCGAGCGGAAAATAATATCTTGCTATAAATTTTACTCCGCTTTTTGCGACGTTGTCGCGTGTCCAGAGAGCTTAATTTTTTCGCATCTCTCTCTCTCTCTCTCTCTCTCACTTTGTCGCTCTTCTTATTTTTTGGGATTCCCAATCCTCAATCCAGAAGCCCGGCGCTTACCGTTGCGTCCTTGCCTGATGAAAGTTTAACGACCAAAGTTGACACGCTGCGGCGATTATTTAGAAAGTTAATGACTTATAACATACAAAAAACACCAGCTGCGCAAGAGGGAGGGAGACGACAGGCACTAGTGGAAGCGAGACAGTTGATTTAGAGGCGCGAGAGTGAGAAAACTGTTGGCAGTTGGGCAGTTTTTGTTTAATTGGATTGGGCAGTTGTCTGACATGAAAAATGCTTTTCCAATAGAAAAAGCTTTCCGGCATTACCCATCATTAAATCAAAAGGAGAAAGAGAGAGAGAGAGAACGAGCGAGAGAGAGATTGTAAGCAATAAATTATATATAACTTGTGCAAAAACGCTGCAAGTGTGGATGTGAAGCAAAATGTTTCTCATGCTCTGCAGACAATTAAATATAAATACATGTATTTGCTAGTTACTTATTTAATATTACTTAATATATTGATGGAAGTACGCCAGATGCATGCGCAATGCCTATTTCAGACTTTATTTTATTTATATTATTTAATTAGGCTTACAGCGAAGCGATTCACATCTCTTCTCACTTTGTATGCTGACCGGACTTTTTATTTCCTTCCCTTTCACTCTCTCACCCTCACTTAAGATCATAAAATATTTGGCATGAGCAAAGAGATCATTCGCATCTCATTTATATGAGTAATAATTGCTTTCTAGGTTTGTAAGCACAAGACAATTGTTTCCTATACAACGGATATTTAAAACCATTTCCTATTTTAGCTCTTATAGTGATTAGAGAAAACGAAAAGTTATTATATACGAATATATACTTATCTCATCAATCTCAAATATAAAATATAATAATAATGAATGGTAAAGCTAAAAATATTACATCACATTGCTGGAATAGTTCATAGCGATAACAGAAAAAATAAAATTGTTTTTGAAAGCAGCGCAGATTATTGGAATTTCTGGAAAAGTTTACCCTCTTAAGCCGATTATTGATACATCAGCACCAGAAATTTTCGTGTTTTATTTTATTTTTTTTTGTGATGCCAGCAAATGTGTCAAAGTTACGTAGTTATTTTGCCCGTGGTAGCGTCTAGCTTATTTATAGTTAGTTTTCGCTAGACGCTCGTCAGGGAGTTGGCCAAACAATTTCTGGTCCCAGTCAGCCGCATAAATTGTATAATGTAATTTTGTTGCCTGCAACACGCACAGACACAGACTCAGACACAGACACAGGCACAGGCCCATAGCAGAAACCCACAAACTGTCAGCGACAATGTTTCGGGTGCTGTCTAGCCTATGTTGAGAAGTAGCCAAAAAAAAAAAAAAAAAATTATATATTTTATATATAGAAAGGGCGAGAGCGCGCGAGTGAAGTATGTGCCAAATGGCAGGCACAGCCCCGAACTGTTAGAACCGCCAGCTTATGCAACAATTTCAAAACGGAAATTGCTTTAGCACCTGCCTCAAACCTATACATACACACGTGTGTGTGTGTGTGTGTAAGGGTATGTCTGTGTGTGAGTGCGGGTGTGGGCACGTCTCCCTTTTGGCACATACTTCAATATCACGTTGAATTTCATTCGATTCGTGCGCCTTCGTCTCGTCCTGGATGTCTGTCGACGTCACCATTTGCCGTACTTATTCATTTAGCTTGGCAACTTTTTTTGGCGCACACATACACCTGCACACCCAGTTACACATACACACTTTGACAGTTTTGTCTGTGGTTCGAGCAGTAGCAGCAGCAGCAGCAGCGGCAGCAGCAGTTCTCAACTAAAGGCAAAAAGAGCTCGGCTCTTTGGGTTTTACGGATTTGAAATTTATTCAGCACTGAAATTGACTCGAAATGTTGCATGGCAGCAGCCAAAAGACTGAAACTTTAGCCCGCCACACATGTCAGCCAAAGAGATAGAAAGACAGAGAAATAGAGAGCGAAAGAGAGAGATTGACAGTGACAGAGAGAGAGAGAGAGAGAGAGAGAGACTGGAGGTTAGGTGTAGCAAAGTTATTTCTATAACTTGTTCCTTTTGTTGCCAACTCTGACAGAATCGGGTTGAAGTGTAATTTGAATTTAAGATTTGCTGTGGTTACCAAAAGGTGCCTTGTCTTGCCTTGTCTTGGCCGCATGCCCCACACACCCACATACACCCACACACACAAACACAGACCACAATCCCCTGCCACACGGCACCCGTCCACAGCAAAGGCATTCAATAGGTGGGGTGTCACATCCACAACATGTCTGTGGGCACCGCACTCCAATGCTCAATAATTAATTTAGCCGTAACATATTTGCCAGCCAAATGAATGAACAGGATTTCTGTGTGCTCAGTTTGTCTCACGCCTGCTTTAAGCTCTGAACATTTCTTGGCACTTTAATCAAACATTCATAGTTTCAACTTTAAATTAAACTGTGGCAACTGTCGAAAAGGGGGAGCAAGCGGGGATGGGCTGCTATAACAATAAGTGCTCGGGCCAAGGGTCAGTTGTTTGCATTAGCCAGCGCCAAGGCACAGAGCTCGGCAACAGGATAGGATGAGGTGCGTGTTAATTTGCCAACTTTACTTTGGCTTTTGAGTGGAGACGATGGATTGGGGCTCGTCAGCCACAGCAATAGCAACAGCTGCGTCAAATGGTTCATAATTGGATGCTGCTCCTGTGATTTCTTGTGGCGAAGCCTCACTTGAGGTAAACGAGCAAAATTCATGTCCAAAATTGTTGAACGCAGGATTTTGAGGTCAGCTATGGAATGTTCACCTATGCATAATTAATTGAATAAAATTGAGTGCGAGCTGCAAGTGTTAAATCCAAGCTGGATAATTAGCAGAAGAACCTAAAAAATTTAATAAATTTCTATATCATTGCTTAACAAAAATATATTTTCAAGCTCAATTTCCTTTCGGTTAGATTATATTTAAAAGCCGTGTATAATTTGTATATAAAATTGAATGCCTGCTTTAAATATTAAATAACATGAATTTGAATTGCATTAAATAAATAGAAATATATTTTCCAGTTTAATTATTTCAATAAACAATATTATAAATAAATGAAAAGGTTTATTTCCATTTTCAAATGTTTCAATTGAATAGTGAGTTTACAGTTTACAAATCGCAGCACTTAAAATGCAATTGCAAAACGAAACAGGGAATGAATTTGTTATTAAACTTCACAGATACTCAAATGAAATCAATATGTGTGGTGCCTATTACGTTGACATTTCTATTTCAAGCCACTTAATACCTTGCTCAACTTTGATCCGCTTATGGGCTGCTAAGCCATTTATAGCACATCTAATTCCCGGCGTGATATATGTTCATTCGTACACACAGATAGAGATAGGTAGAGAGATAGAGAGACAGAGAGAACGAGATAGTGGGAGTTGTGGCACCGAATTGATACATTAACTACCTTTATCCGGCCATTATCTCTAAGTATGCTAACCGAAAACTATGCTCAAAATGCGTCGCATGCTCGACATGCGAAATGTAAATCACTTCCGCAACTATGCGGCCCCAGTGCACCGCTGCACCGTTGTACCGCTGCACCACCGCCATGTTTGCAGAGGCACTAATGCCAACCACTGGCAGCGCTACAGCCACTGGCAACAGGCGATAAATCATCAACTGCTTAAGCGCAGTCTGCCCCCTACCAGCAGGAACAACAAGCGCACCTCTCACCGTAGTTCCCCTCCCTCGCCCGCCCACAAATTCACACAGCTTCATTTGCGTACCACCTGCTGCTCCTCCTGTTGCGGCTGCGGCTACGACTATGGTTACAGCTATGGCTATGGCCATGGCTACGTCTACGGTTACGTCTACGGCTACGGCAACGGCAACGGCTGCAACTCACGTTGGCCGCTTTAAAGCATTTAGCTGGATGACATATTTTAAACGCTCTGACAACAGTTGCAACAGCAACACAAATCAAAGCTGGCAACAACAATCGGTAAACAATTGATAGCTAGAGATGGCAAATCTGCGGTTATATTCAGCATTCAATTAAACATTGTCCAAGACAAATTAATTAGGCTTAAGCTGAATTGTGGAAATTATATTGAAAACTCTAAAGTATTTCTGTTAAATAGATGAATGAACAGGAGAACTAATTAAATATATAAAGAAAAAATAGGTATTATATATTGTTACAAAACACAAGTATACAAGCATACTATGCAAATTGTAAGATTAATTGCAGAATATAATGCTAATAATGATAATCACAATCAAAATAGTTCAATAATTATCAAGCCAAAGACATACTTTAGCTGATTCGTGTCACGAAATCATCTCTGATTTGCATGACGCAACGTGCAACGTGCTGCTGCTCAGGCTCCTGCTGTTTCTGTCTATTCTCCTATTCCTGTTCCATTTTCAGCCCTCGCTTCGATTGCCCTGTGTGTGTGTGCCTGTGTGTGTTTGCGCATAGATCATAATCATTCATAATCAGCGTGCACATAAATAACAAATTAAAAGCGCTTCACTAATTTTAAATATGCTCGAACATAATCAGCTTAGACGACGAGTGCCGTCATGCTTCAGCACATGCACCTCCTGCTGCTGCTGCTACTGCTGCAGCTCTGCTCTACTCCTGTGCTCTATACTCTATACAGCTGTTTGGCTGACAGTCAAGATAGCAATGGCAAACCTAACGAGCTCTTTGCTCTCATGTGAGCGTTTTTTCGAGAGCTACTTTTTTTTTTTTTTTTTTGACTGGCTTTTACTTCATTTAAAACGCATTTATAATGGGCGGCGACAAAAAAGGAAGAGCAGCAGCGGAGAAAAAAATGAAGAAAATGAAGAAACTCATCAACGCACACACGAACTCACACACACACACACGCACACACCCATCCGCTACACCCACTAATGCACGTGTATACAAATTTCTTTGTAGCTTTTCATATTTGTGCTTATGTACTTTGGCCCGACGTCTTTTGTGGCGTCTGCTTCACTTACTTTGCCCATACAATTTTCTTACGACTTTTCGTGGCTGTTCATGTTGCCATCTTAATACCCTACCATGCTGGAGTAACATCAAATGGCTATCAAATATGCCTTGCCATTGATTGGACCGTCTGTGTGTACCTGAACTAGAGTATTATTATATGCATGTATATACTATATTACTATATGTAGCTATCAGATTTTTTCAATCGAACTTAATATAGAGTAAGGTTTCTCCTATAATAAACATTTATCTTGACACCTCCAGAATATTTTATAGGAAAAGGTATTTCGAATTCGACAATTATTTGTGTACAGAAATTCGTCTATTTTGTTCTCTCTCTAATTCCATATAACTTATCTCGTTCTCTTTTTCACTCTCTTGGCAGATTGTGAGACCGGTGAACGCGTTTCTCATTGTTGATGTACAAAATGATTTTATAAGTGGTTCCTTGGATATAAGTAATTGCAGTGCACAGCAGCAAGGACAAGAGGTGAGTCGCAGACTTAGCAAGGAGAAAAAAAGAAGTCAAGACGAAGACGAAGATAATATTGAAGCAGGCAGCTGTGAGTCGTGAGCTGTGGCCACAGATAGGGCAGCAGCTCAGCTGATAAAACGCAGGCTGGCTGGGCATTGGAGAGGTGGGCAGAGCAGAGGGCATGGGGCAGGGGGCACGGGGCAAGGGGCTGGCAGGTACGCGGCGACGGAAAGACATAAAACGTAACAAGAAATGAAAATGGAGGCAGCGATGCGATGCGCAGGATGAGGCAAAGTCATTGCCGCCAACGAAAAGGACGACAAGGACGACGCTGACGCTTGCTCTGCATGTCAGCCACCAGCGAAGGATACTGTTGCTCCAGATATAGCTGTAGCTGTAACTGTAGCTGTAGCTGTGCGAGTGTACATAGGCGGAAACGGATATGCTTTACTTAAGTCGCATCCGCGCTGCGACATACGCCGGATGCCATCGTCAGCGGCAAAGCCAACCAAGAGCCGCATCGGCAGCAGCATCGACATCAGCTCTTGGCTGCCATCTGCCGCAATTGCCTGAACAGAGACCAACACCACCACCCACCACAGTGTGCCCGCCTCAGTGGTGCACTTGTTGGCCGCCACTTCACTTGCTGCCCTCGGTCGAACATGAAAATTTGTCAAAATTAATAACACACACTTCCGTCGTCGCTTTATGGACTCAGCTGTCAGACTTTGGCTCGCATCCCGCCCATTCACTTATCTTTTACGAACTTATCCAATGACCGCTTCTTGCAGATACTGGAGCCCATTAACAAGCTGCTGGATACGGTGGACTTTGATGCAGTCTTCTACTCACTCGACTGGCATCCCAGCGATCACGTTTCATTCATTGATAATGTCAAAATGCGACCGATGGACGAGTCGTCGGCGGTGAGTGAGGACACATATTGGAATTATTATTATTCATGGATTATTCATTCTTAATCCATTTTGTATTTTAATATTCAACAAATAAACGAAATCAATTGAAATTTAAATGTCAATTAAAGGTTTAGTCAAAGCCTTCGGGCTGACTGTATCTCAGGGCATTCGAATAATATTTAGACATCTTTAGACTTTGTGCATTTAAATATTAATCGCCATAGCATATATCAGCTCTAGATTAATGTAATTTATATATGCACATGTACTTGCTTGTTTGTTTTTGACTAATATCACTTAGCTCTAAAAGATTTATTTAGATTTAACTAATTACTACTGAGAAAATAGCTACAACAAATATTTATATTACTTTTTTTTATCATAATACATATTTTAAATTATTGTTTTTTTTTTTTTTTAGATTTAAGCTTTAAAACCACCGTGTGTAAACAAGTTGACGGAAAAAGTAGAAATGATAAATTCATAGAAAAATGTTGTAAAATGTGAGAGTGAATTAACGGTGTGGGTTGAGTGTTTAGTTGGGATGAAAATGGGAAAATAATTATAAATTATGAATGTGTGCAAATTAAATTTGAGTTTTAAGCTTGAAGCAACTTCAAATCCCACTTCATTTTCATATCTCATTTAACTTTTTGAATTGTTTAAGCACTCATTCAAACTATTTACTCAAAATCTCAATGCAATTAATATTTAATGGATTTAATGCTATGGACATTTTAATATTAACAAATTTGTAACATCCTTTCCTAAATATATGTATATCTAAATATGTTTACAGCTGGATGCCGATTCGGCCAAGGTCTTTGATACGGTTATCTTTGCCGGACCGCCGCCGATGAAGCAGCGTCTGTGGCCGCGTCACTGTGTGCAGGACTCTTGGGGCGCCGAGCTGCACAAGGATCTGAAGGTGGTCGAACATGGCATCAAGGTGTACAAGGGCACCAACCCGGAGGTGGACTCCTATTCCGTATTCTGGGACAACAAAAAGCTGTCGGATACCACGCTGAATGCACAGCTGAAGATGAAAGGCGCCACGGACATCTATGTGTGTGGCCTGGCCTACGATGTGTGTGTCGGCGCAACGGCTGTGGATGCTCTGTCCGCTGGCTATCGCACCATTCTGATCGATGATTGCTGCCGCGGCACCGATTTCCATGACATTGAGCACACCAAGGAGAAGGTGATCACCAGTGATGGAGTCATTGTGCACACCAATGAGGTGAGTGAAGAGGCAGAATAGCTAAAATGATGAATACATTGAATGACCTTTTGCATCTGATCAGGTCAAGGCAATGGCCGAGGGTCGGGATCGTCGCCCCGAGCTGGGCTACAAGCTGGCCATGGAGCTGAAGAGTCCTGATTCCGTATTATCTCAGCGCAACGGCTTCAGGCCCAGCTTCTAAACAGATAACTGAATAATTCAAGACATCACAAATCACAGAAGCTAAGCATTCACAACAGGAGCCGCTCCGAATAGTTTACTTTGTTAGAGAAAGTTTAGGGCGTTTTAGTTAAAAATTTAATAAACCAAACACCTTACCAGTGCCTTCTCTTAACTTAAGCATTGCAATTTTTAACAGCCTTTTGACAGCATTCTTAATACCCTCGAAATATCAATAGTTGCCCAACAGTTTCTGTCTATTGACAGCTTAAGTATTACACTCTCAGCTCTCGCAGCTCTATGGCATATGTTGTATATGGCACCTGTTTCAAGTAAAAGACATATAGAACACACACTCAGACTTTCAAGACACCTCAAGTTAATATTATGTAGAAAACTATGATATATGACATGTTGAGCTTTTATTGTAAAAGTACTTAAAAATAAAAAACCAAATACATGAATGGAAAATAAAATTGAAAATAAATAATGACTTTTATTTTCTACGATCTTTGAAAAAGTAAAGATACAAAGAAATTGAATAGATTTATTACTGTAATAAATGTCGGTCTAAAAACATGAGGTTTGCTGTCATCTAGATGATACGCTCAATCGACCTGCAAATAAATGCATCTATCAATATGTAAAGCTTGACTATTTCGTAAGCAAAAACTTCAAAACAAAGCAAATAAATGTCTTGCCAGAACCGCACACACTCCCGTACAAGGATGTACAGGAACATATAATTTGTGCACAGACTGTAAACGTTTTTTTAACGTCTCAAATTGAAAGCTGGACAACAGCAGCTTCGACAACAACACGAACGAGCTGAAGAGGAAAAACAAGATAAACAATTCATGCAGCGTTTAAAAAAAGTTTAAACTTTCACACACACACACACACACACACACTCACACACAGACACATACATATGCTTGTGTGTGTGTTTGTGTGTGTGTGTGAATCGCCTGCTGGCACAGTTGTCTACTCAATTTTTATTTCACTCTGCTACGAGTTTTGTTCTTGCCAAGCAAAGTAAAAGCAAAACTTTAAATTTATTAACAGCTGGAGAAAGTAACCGAAGCGTCTGACCAGTGGGCGTGACATGTGGGCGTGGCCATTTACATCTGCATTGTGGCAAGTGTAAAGTGTAAACTGCTATTTTTCACTTCTATCCACATTTTGCCTTTGCATTCTTTTTCAAAATCCCTCTTCGTTTCTAAATGGAAATGGGTATATATGTTTGCCTAAGACAGATGATTTGCAGATGATTTGAACAAATTGAACAATTAAGAACAAAATTGATTAAGTTACTGAAATTTGTTCCCTGAAGATCATACCTCAGAAATAACTGTTGATCATTTGAACCTTCACGCTCGCTCGCTCTCGCTCTGAGGAGAAGAAGAAAAGAAAAGGAGACAGAAAGTCAATCGTTGCTCTCCCTAAAAGGTGTTCGTTAAAAGAGTATCGCACGAATTGTCGCACGAACTGTGGCCTAGTAACTCAGAGACATTGCCGAGGGTCTCCACATTTACATACACACACAAGGCAACTCTCGCATACACAAATCTTTTTTTGAAAAAGAGTGAAAAAATAAATTAAAAAGGGGCTCGTACGATCGCGAAAGAACTCGTTGATGAGCCGATGCAATCGGTTGCTCTCTGAGCTTTTTCTGAAAGTGTTATAGAAAGACAAATAGACTCAGTCCAATTGGATAGATAAATAGTATTCTAAATTATAAATAATTTATTGTGAAGTAATTTTTGTGGGAAACTATTAATGACCTTAGCTTTTATTATAATTTTTTTATTTTATATGCTAAATTATTCCGAACTTTAATTGTTTTTAATGTGAATATTGAAATTGAAACTAAATAAAAAATAAAATTGATATTTAACTACTTTTAGTGTGATCTCATCTGAAGACCAATGCATCACCAGGTCGACTACACACAACGATATTTGTTTGTTTTTAGATTTAATGTTTTTTTTCTCAGTCATACTGCGCTTTGCTCACTGTGCCTGCAGGCAACTCTTGGTCTATGTAGTGCGCAATCCCTAGAGCTGGTTACGCTTTATGGTAAGTACTGGCAAATGGACTTAGTTAGGTGGAGAACTGTGAATGCTGGCTGCGGTTGTACTGCCATTGGTTTCTTATCGAGCTGGCTTCGAATCGTTTACCTTTTGCCTGCCGCAGACAATGAAGTTATAGCCCCCGGATGCTGAGCTGGACATGGACATGGGCCGCACTGCAGCCAAATGCTAAATGCGTTTGCCCAGAGATTTCTCTGCAGACTTTGTGTAAATAGGATTTGCAGCGAGCTGCGGTCAGGCACTAAGCAAAATGTTCGTCCTGCCTGTCAGCAGCAGCTGTGGCTGGTTCTACAAAAATGCAAAAAAAAAAAAAAAAAAAAAAAAAAAGAGAGAGAGAGAAGCAAAATGTGGAGGAGGAAAAATCGCTGATGAAAATTGCTTGCAAGTGGTTTCTGTTTCTGCCCGTCCGCCCATGTAATGGTCGCTCGTTTTGCTTGTAAAACTTTTGGATTATTGTCAGCCCAACACGCACACTCATACATGGCCTGGCCATCTGCCAGTCGGGAAAAACTTTGTCCCGGACATGGGACACGGAAAGTCCGCGTTTGCTTCGGCAAATTTTCGCATATTTTTCTAAACGTAGGCGTCGCCACATTTGTCCCTGGCCTGCAACTGAGTTCGATGCAGTTGGAGTTTTCCACGCGCTCATATGAACAATGTGTGTGTGTGTGTGAGTGGGAGTGTGTGTGTGAGTGAGAGTGTGGAAGAGTTGTGGCAACATCTGCCGTTTCCCCGGCAGCTGCTTGACTTGCAGCTTGTAACTGGGCGCTAAGCTTCATTGTTTGCGGCTTGTTGTTGAGGTTGGCGGCGGGGCAGCTGTTTGGGTGGAAAATGGGCATGTTTGGTTGCACTTTTCGTCTAACTGCCTATCGTTGATTTTGGAACTGCCCCATCGCGCTGTAAACACCAAAGTAAGCAGCTGCAAAGCAATTAGGTGCTAATGCACTTTCCCGATTAGCTAAGGCCTGTGGCACAAATGCGTAGATAACTGACATTGTATAGAGTGGAAGAACCCGAATGACTTGATGGCAAAAAGTTGGGAAGAGCAATAATTTGAAAAGAGTTGAGAGAGAAAATATCATTCATTATGTTAAATGAGTGAGAATTAATAAAGACTAATATGAAATGGAAAAATTTGCAAAACCGAAGACAGCGAATTACTTAGGCAATCATAATGGACGAATCATAATGCCATTCGAATGATATCTATAATTCACTACAAATTTATTGGACATTGCATTAAATTTTAGTAAAGGTAGAACTCTAATGAATAGTAATGCTAATTGATGTATTATGCTGCTCAATTGTTTTCATGCTGTTAAGCATTCTCTTCACAGGTATATCTTCATGATCATAACTCTATAATTAAGCTGAAATGCAACCTACACAGATTATTCGCTCAGCAAGATTAAGTTTTCATTATTGATTTTTCTTTTCTCTAAATATATGAATTATGATATATATTTATATTCTCTAGACTATTATTTTTGTATTAATGTATAAAATACTCTTATTATTAATATTAATATTTATATATTCTTATTTTTTTTTTGTGCATCTATCTCTTGCGAAAATCTATTTATTTGCTTATGAAAATTGCTATTGACTTTGCATAGTTGCAGCATCAGCAGCAGCTGACATTTTGGCATTAGCTAACAACTAAACTAGCAACCTTGAATAAATAAACAACAATTTTGCTGCTGTTGCTATTGCTGTTGTTGATTTTGCTGCTGCGAGAGCAACGGGGCGTATGAAATTAGTTTTACGTGTGACAAGCTTATTGAAATTATAATTTGTTTATTAACAGCAGGAGGCGTGGGCGTGGCAGTTGCTTTAATAAAACTGTCAAAGCAATTTGTGGCGCTCGTGTTCAACGCTGATTAGATTGCTGTCACGGCAAAATGTTTTTAATTATGTCTATATATACATCTACATATACATATGTACATATGTATATACTACCGAAAATTGTGAAATTGTCTGTTGCACAGAGAGCAGGAGGAATTCACAAAGGTAAAGCCGATTATTGCAGTTGTTGTTGTTGTTGTTGTTGCTGGTGATTAAGTCAGAGATAGGCAAAGGTTTTCGCCACAATAAGAGCGAATTTTCGGCGTTACATGCGGCGTATGCGTAATATGACAACACATCTTTCCATGCGAGTTTTGCGGCTGTTGCGGAAATGCAGCTGGAAGTTGTCAAGCCACATGCCACAAAACAATGGCAGTAACAACTGTTGCTGTTTCGCTCCTACAACCAATCTAACTCTCGGTCTCTCTTTCTCTCCATCTCTCTCGCTCTTTCAGTCTCCTGCTGTGCTAATTTTAATGCAGTCAAATGAGTTTGTCCTGGCTGCACACAAGATATGAAGTTTTTGGCTCGCCGCTGCCACGCCCACATCCTGGCAAGTCACCCTCCCACTGCGATATGAGTACTATGTGCAGCAAGCGATTATGAGATTTTCATATATCATATGTTTTGTCTGTCATCTAACTGCTCTTTGATGCGTGCGTGTGTGGCAATAAAATGCTTTACTGATTTGCAAAGTTTTGTCATTAGGCACACTCGCCACCTACATAAGCAAATGATTTGATTATAGTTTAGAATTATATAAATATTTGCTAAAATGTTGTGCTTCTGATATGTGCCTAGCTACTTAATTGTCATTAAATTAAATGTAATGGGATACTGAGAAAAGGTTATTAATTGACAAAGCAAAAGCTTAGTTCAGAATTAATCACAGTTCAATCATTTTCATCCACCCGTGTGTTCGCAAATTGATATAAATTTCAGTAAGCAAAATTTCAGACTATTTGTTGACTCAATGAAGCAACCAAAAATGCTTGAACCGCAGCTGGGCAAGCCCCCTGGTTATAATTATTCAATGAAGCTTTACGCCCCAAGCCCCAGCTTCATTGCTACTGAATTTGAATTCTCTTCCCCATCATAAGCCATAAAATGGCGCATAAATGGCGTACGTTGTGCGTGTTTTTATATTTCAATCGAGTATAAAATAAGTTTGGCTTTCGCTTGAATTTAGGGCTCATAAATAGGCAACAAATCGCACCCGCGGGGCAACATGCGTCGTATACGTGATATTTTTTAATTACATTACAAAATGCTGTTCGCTGTGCGTGTGAAAAATGTCGTTTTAATTGCCCCCACCTACTCACTTGGCCCAGCGCCAGCGGCAAAGATGAAACTAATACAAAGAAAAACGCTGTACGCAATCGCAAAAGCAAAATGGGAATTTAATTAATGCGAGCTCCAACCAAAGCCAACAAACCTTAAGCCCAAAATTCCAAGCACCAAACCCCAAAGCAAAAAACAAGCAAAACGGGAAAATATGAGAAAATTGCCAAGCGAATATGGGAAATATATTGTAGTTGCAGTCAAAAACTTGGCGGAGTGTGAGTGTGTGTGTGTGTGGTGAGTGTATGTGTGAGTGTGTGTGCGACACTTAACGCTATGAAATCATTAGCCAAAGCGCTAAAGATGTTACCAAAGCTCTTCGAGCGGTTCTTCAAAACTTTTTGGCGCTATTCAAAAGCAAATATGCAAATGGTAAATGACAAAATATCAGCAAAGGGCGGGTCAGAGGTCACAGCTCGAACTATTCAATTTAATGTCAAGTCAAATTTTGTGGCATTTAAGCGCAAATGGCAGGAAATTAGCGGCGGCCGAATGAGAGAGAGACAGAGCGAGTGAGAGCGCAGACAAATGAAAAGGCATTTAAAATGTCAACACGACCGCAAAACATCGTGTGCAAAATGGTCGAAAAAGGTGTACAATATGAGTGTGTGTGTATATGTGTGTGTGTGTGTGTGTGTGTAGATTGCGACTTTTGCGGTTGCACAAATGCTGAACAAGGCGAGCCGGGTCAAGCCAAAGGAAATTGGGGTGGAGGTTGAGGTTCTAACCAGGGTTGGAGCTTAAATGCTTGACCACGAAAGGGCCATTAGGAAATGGTCAGCATATGTGTCTGTATGCGTCTGTGTGTGTGTTTTAGTGTGTAAGCTTCAAGTAGCAGAGGCAACTACTGCGACAGCTGAAATTAAGCAAAACAAGTCAAAAAAAAAAAAAAAAGAAAAAGAAAATGTGCCAAAAACAAAGTTTTTTTTTTATTTTTTTTATTTTTGTGCAAAGCTTTCCAAAATGTAACCGCAAAACGTTTGCCAACACGTGAAAACTTTTTCAAGTTTCACCTGTCTGTGTGTGAGTGAGTGTAAATGTGTGCGCATCTGTCACAGGGTTGAACAACTTCTCGGTCACAGTAATTATCGTTTAGCCAAAGTGATTTTGGCAGAATTACACTTAAAAATCTCGTAAACTCATTTATTTTAAAGCGAAATTAAATCAATTTATAAAGCAATAATAAAGTTAGCCGGAAAAAATGTACGGATTTTTCAACGGAAAATCTTTTATATTGATTACATAATAAAACTAAACAGTTTGCATATAGGCAAACGCTTCAAAACTTCAGTTGAACTCACATAATTCAATTATATAACAGCTAAAATAATATTAGAGCAGACACACAACTGGACTGATTGATAGGTAGAAATCGAGGCAGAATGACGTCTATGATGTTGGCTATTAATCATCTGAACAATAAGTTAGATGCATGTTCGGAATACCAAGACGATTCTTTCAATTTACCTTTTTGTGTTTGCTGGGAGAATTAGAAGGTACTCTAATGAATAACCTCTATATAAATAAATATCTGTACTCACATATCTTTCTCTCTCTCTCGTTTAATCTATTTTTATTTAATATAACAATGGCAATATAAATTCTCTTATCTGCGTGCTAGTTGCAATCAAGATTTCAACTAATTAATAATATTAAAAATATATTTAAAATATATATATTATATTACTATTCTTAACAAATAAAACAAAACTTCAAGGAAAAATGAGATAAATTCAAAGAGAAAACAAACAAAAATCACATAGACTCAATAAAATTGACAACGAAACCATAAAGGATGCATTTTAGCAATATATCTAAATCGTTTTCAAAGTAATATCGGATAGATATATAGAGTATTATAGGCTGGTTTTTCGTTATTCGTTCTAGAAATAAACTTAAATTATCACAAATGCAAATCTTGATTTCTTGATCTAGATTTCATCGATGAAATATAAAGGAAATGTGAAATGCAAACATAAAATTAATTTCTATTGCACATTACTTACATTTCAAAGCATTTGTAGCTTGATTTTAAAGCGCTGCTCGCAGCTAGCACAGTAAGCTTATAAACAATTTTAGCTTGTAAATGCATTTACACAAGATACGCATCGCTGGCCAGCCCAGCCCAGCCCTGCACATATTGCACACGCAGACCACTCCAATGCATGCAAAAGTGTGTGTGTGTATGTGTGTGTGTTGGTGTTCTATGTAATCTTTGTCGCATTGCCGTGAAATGTGCAATAAAGTCGCATGACTTTGGCTTTCGGCTTTAGCGCTGCGTGTCAAAAGTTGTCCGCCGAGCTTAAAAACATCAGAGAGAGAGAGATAGCCAAACAAAACAAGGACGAGCCTGTTGATGGGGTTGATCACAATAATGATAAAACTGCTGCCGCTGATGATGATGATGATGATGATGATGATAATGGTGTTGTAATGGTGGTCAGCAAGCACAGAGCAACAACAATGTGCCGCAATTAAATGTCAAAGAGGCGTTTCTGATGGACGTTGAAAATCAACGCAGCTGTCAGGCAGGAGCTGCTAGCTAGTCCATGCCCATGTCCGAGCCGTCGCACATGCAAGACACACACACAGAGAGAGGGAGAGACACACCCACACCCACACCCGCAGACACAGACAAGCCCTCGGACATGGACATGCACATGTCACCTGGCGTTTAAAATGTACACCCCATAAACAAAAGTGCAAACAAAGCCATAAACAAGCAGCCAAAACCCTCACGCTCAATCCAAGCGCCCATCGTTCTCTAGTCCAGGACACGCTGATGTTGCTGCCTGTCGTTTGTTAGTTTTGCCTGCTGCTGCTGCTGCTGCTGCTGTTGCATTGTGGCAGCCAAACATAAAACGCTAACAACAACTGGCAAACAGGCGGGCAACATTCAATGGGGTTGACGCTTCATTCCGGTCGCCGGTCGCCTCAGTTTGTTAGCTTTGCTTTGTGTCGTGGCTTTTATGGGCAGGGACGATGAGCGGGGCCGGTAGCCTGTCAGCGTTTTTCTGCGCATTGTTTTTAATACATGTACGTGGCGCATCATTTATTATTTTTGCCACAGCAAGAGCAAGAGCAACAGCAGCAACAGCAATAGCAACAGCAGCAGCAGCAGCAGCGCTTACGTTGCGTATACGCAATATGACGCAGACGCAGCATTGATGCTTTGGCCATTGCCCATTGGCTCCTGGGTCCATGTCACGCACACATTAGCTAGGCTAGCACGCATCTGGCCACGCACACGTTGCATAAACATTTGGACACAGCAACAGCAGCAGAAAGGAAGAGGCTATAGCAGGGGCGTGGCACAATCATGTGTGGCTCGGATTAGGAACTAAATTAAATTTTTACATCAACATTTGCGCTTCATTAGAGGTAAGGGCCGAGCCACTATAATGCCAAGTGTTGCTTCCATGTTGAGAGCCCACTCGAGCGTTCGCCTATGGGACACACGCACACACTGGCAGCGAGATAAGCAGCCAGTACAGATAAATGAGTTGAGTGTTATGGTGGGAAATGGCAGGCGGGGGGCCAGTAAATTAGCTCAAGCCGAGGTGTTGAGCAAAACCATTCCCATATCATAGTCACAAGCATGTCGTTAGATACACATATACATATATATATCCTCGAGAAACAAATGCCAAACAGTAGAAATAGTTGCAGAGCTGAACGAGCAGCGGCATAATTAGATATTCCTAAAGCAGAGCAGCTGAAGCTCAACTTCATGTGTGAAGTATGCTAAAGCGAGAAATGTAGTTAATACGTTGAATATTTAAAGCGAATAGCTAAAGTGTATTAAGTGTATTATGTGTATTTGAGGCACGTGTGAAAAGTTCGTGAAATGTATAATTATTTTATGTTTTCAATTTTAATAGCAGAAACTCTCTCAGGTTTCATTTCAATTGAAATAATAATTATGTGTGCGGGATGCACAAGCATGAGTAAAACAACTTTTAAATGTTTTTTTTTTTTTAGTTTCTGACAGCAAATAAGTAATTAAAACTTAATTTAAAACATTGGACAATAAATATTTCACATACAATTACACTAGCTAAAAGTGAAACGTCGAAAAGCTTGTTGCAAACTATGATGGAAATCTGGATGTATGTTATCTGTTGTCAAAACTTTTACGCGGTTTCCAGTGACAAATTATATATAATTATGTATATGTGAGTTAAAATGAATCTGAGTTGTTTAAGCTTTTTGTTTATAATTTGTTTATAAAATATTAATAATATTTATAAAAATATTTAAAAAATAATAACATATAAAATTATTTCGAAGTTAAATTAAATATTTGCAAAACTTGACTTTCAATTTTGAGTTAACAATTTCAGAATTGTTTATAAAAAAAATCTATTAAGATGTATTGCACAAAAAGAAAAGGAAATAGCCCAGAGCCAAAGTTTCAGAAAAGTTTTTTTTTTTTTTTTTTTAGAAAACTGATAATTACTTGAAAACACAACTCATCTGATTAAGATATATGTATGCTCGTTTATCTCAATTCTCATTTATTGATTGCCGTCAATTGCAAACTGTCAAATATTTAATAAGCTTGAGTCGAGTGGAGGAGCAAAACTTTAACTGAAGCATCAGTGGACAACGAGCCAATATGAACTTTTGGCTTTTATTGGACATGTACTACCAATAACTGATAGCCACCATTTGCAGCTGCAGCCATTCAATGTTCGGCCAAAAAAACACAGCTAAAACTGAGGGAAAATAGAAAGCAAGCTATGCATGGCCAAGAGAGAGGGCAACACGAAAGAAAATAAACCGCTGCAACTTTGAAGCAGCGCACAGAGCAACTGACAGCTGGCACCAACTTAGAACTCAGTTGCTATATAGAGGGGCGCGAGCTGGCTCAACTGAAGTTGCGCTGTCGGTGCCCTAAGGGCAGCTGCTCTATCAAGATAAATATATATACACACATATATATATATATATATAGTGTCCAAAAGATACAAAGCTTGCGAGAAAAAAAAAAAGAAAAGAATTAAGTAAAAATAAAAAGCAGCAAAAAAAGTTTCAGTTACGTGCTGTTGCTTTTAATTGAATTTTTTCCCAGCGTCTCGACTAGCGCTGTTGCTGCTCACTGGTCGTTGTGGTGAACCAATGCTCGGGCCAGTACATCCGTATCCGTCTCGCGTTTCCGCCGTGGCTTCAGACACCAACCGTAAGAGAGCAGCAGCAACAGCAGCAGCGGCACCTAAAGCATGGACTTGGATTCGTGTCCAAGTACTAATAGCGACTGGAGGCAGTTTTCTTGTTATTTTGAAAGCGCCAAGTCGCAAGTCCTTAAGCGGTTTAAATTCCTTCACACTGATTTGCAGCTTGAAAGGTGTCCCAACATCCGGGCTGCTTGCAGCTCGTATACCCTGCTGCTATTGAAATGAAGAAGCAAAAGTCTAGCAAAAAAGCAGCTAGAGGGCTAATGGGCAAAAACGCTTTATCGAATAATCCAAGCATGATTGAATATCAATGAACAGCAGACATCGGGATATAATAATAATCTAGACATAGCCTTTGCTCTGTGCGCTTCAAACATTTACGAGAGAACACACTAAAGTCTTATCGATAGTTGATACTCGACAGTTCGATGTCACTAAAGAACTTTAAATATATATAGTTTGATATTTATTTTTTACAATTAACATATTTTAATATTTAACAAGAACTTTTATAGGCACATCAGATAGTCGAGCATATCCGTAGCTAGCTTGCTCGCATGCTTTCCATATCTTCTTATTTTGCTCTACTGCAAGTTTTTAATTAAGAAGTTTCAATTTAATGCCTCGCCCAGCCAGCTGCAACAGCTGCTCAGCGCGGACTATCATAATAATTTTATTTACTCGCTCACTTGGCGGCTCGGACTGGACGGAGTCAGTTGTATTCAGAAACTCGGTCATGAATTAACCGTCAACGTTTGTTTTTAGTTTAGTTTAGATATATATGAAAATACTGAAGCCTTTGACTATTTGTAGAAAAATGTCTACGAATAGCGTGGGCTCGGTTCCCTCGGCAGCAGTGCTGCTGATATCGTTGCTCCTGGTTGGCGACTGTCTCGCCTGTCGAGCCATTTACAATCGAAGTAAGATTCTCAACACACACACAGACACACATCATATACTGGCCACTCAATAATATTGCACTCCCATTGTAGATCTGGTCTCGTGCTACAGGATCAACGGGATCTGCCGTGAACCAAATGTCTGCCCCAAAAATCGGCATTCGGTGGTGAAAACCATTTGCATATTACGAGGAAAGATTTGTTGTATAAAAGCGAAATGACGTAAAGGCATTAAGTGAAGGATATTAATACGATCAGAACGTACGTCATCTGTGGACTGTCTCGACAGAAATATCGATTGCGAAATATCGTCTTGTAATATGTACATCTAATGAAATATGAACTAGTAAATTGTGGACAACGCTAAAAATTGTGTTGTGAAATGTCTCTAATGTTGCATGTGTACATCAAAATTGTTTTAATCAAAATGTATTTATTTTTCCAAAATACATTTGCATTTTACACATTCAAAAATCAAACTTTATTAAGAACCTGAACCTATAAAAGCAATAATAATTTAAGATTTACTTTTTTTTATTTTATAAATATTCATTGAGCTCTTGTATAGTACTTTTTTTAGTTTCTGAAGTTGGGAACAATACTTTTTATAGAACGGAAATATCTCTCAATGTAATTAGATAATTTTGTAACTTCAATCAGTGCCAACATATTAATTCCAATGGCCTGTATTAGTGACCCAGCTTGAGCTTAGATTCAACCCATTTTTCAGCCATTCATTTGATTGCATGCGCAACTAGACGAGCGCGAAGCAACATCAACAGCAGCAGCAGCAGCAGCAGCCGCTTGTGGGCCAAATGACGTCACAAAAAATCAGGTCAACACCACGCGCAGGCTGAGCGCAACTAAAATCCGTGTACGTTTCTTTTTTTTTTTTTTTTCTTAATTCAGCAAAAATGGCAACTCACCGTGCTACACTCACATTTTAGGTATGTAGAGATATATGTTTATTTGTTGGTGTATATAAAATTGTGATACTCTGCTTAATGAATGTTTTTAGGCATTTTGTAAAAGTCTTGCAGATGCTTTCGAAGCGAGAGTTAAGACTTGTTTGAGTTTATTACTTTTATAAGTTGCTTCAGTTAAAGTTCTTAGCATTTCCGCATAATTGAAATGATAATTCTCCATATTGAAATACATCTATAATTTACATCTATAAGCCTGTATTTATTTTCGCAATAACTATTATAGAGTATTACGCAGTCGCTCCTTTACAATCTTCACACTTGCATTTTTTTTTTATTTTATTTTTTTAATTTTTGGGTCTGAGCGAGGCCTTGTACCTAGTCTTGGCTCACTCTCACGCTCGCTCTCTCTCTCTCTCTCTCTCTATGTCTTCCTAGCTCATGCTCTGCCCGCCTCTCTCGCACTCACACTCACCTTGTCTTGGGGTCGTGGTCATTAATGGTCCTTTTTTTTTTAGTTTTTTTTTTTTTTTGCTATACCTCCCGCTACTTGCAGACTTCAAATTTTTATGTTTCGCAAGCAATTTTTTGTTGTATTTTTTTGACATTTTTGTTGAATTTTTGCTGTGTTGGGTGAATTACTTGTAAATTCAACTAGAATGAGAAGCAAAAGAGTGAGAGTGATGGAGAGAGAGAGGAGAGAGAGAGAAAGAGGGGCTGGCAAGCGGCTCAAAAGTGACTGGCATTTGTTTTCCATATATTGATTGCTTTTTAATGGATTTTTCGTGAACTCTGGACCATAAGGTGACCACGGCTGACCTCTCTCTTGCAATTTTCTCAGTATTCTTTGCTCGTATTAATTTTATTTACATAGTTAAATGGTTCAATTGTTGGACTGTTGATTTACTGCTGGAATTTCAGACAGCAAAATTAATTGTTTGATTTGTGGGCAGCGACTACAGCATATATACGTTCTAGGACGTAGAACTAGGTCAGCTGCGTGGGTTTTTGCTGCTGATTTACTGATTTTATTTGCACAGTTTATAAATATAAAGCTGACAGACGTGGCCTGGCAGCTGCCACTCTTGTGAAGTTTTCCCATCGGCTCAACGATTTTCCTTTCTATTTGGTTTTTATATCTTTTTCTTGTGTATGCTCTGGCTGAAGTTCGCCTGCATGCATTTAGCCAGTCAAACGTTTGTTGTATGTCAATCAAGCAGGTAACTGGCTGCAACTAAATTGTAAGACTTCTGCCATGTCGCACAACAAAACAATAACAATGGACATACACAAGAACAGTCACTCACACACACACACACACACCCACATACATTCCGAGATATTCACCACGCTGCTGCTCTTTGACAATAGCAACTCTTTGGCTCTCTTACGACGTTCAGTTCTGTTGGGCAGCCATGCCAAAAGACTCTCACGCATTGCATAGACCATGGCAACTGTCGCGGCAACAGTCAGGTTTCATCTTTTTTTAGCACACGCGCCTGACTTACTGCCAGGGCTGGCAGGCTGGCAGGCTGGCTGGAAGGCTGACTCCCCCTCAGAGCTGTTCAGCTGGTCGCCTGTCGACTGTCAAATCAATTTGTCAGAAATCAGTGACAGCTGCTTACAGCCAAAACACACAAACATGGCCCAGGCCACAGAGCCACAGAGCCGGGCTGCCATTGCCCTTCCCCGAAGTGTTGTCATGGCAAAAATATATAAATACATATATATGTATATATGAAGAGCAACAACAACAAAACAAAAAAACAAAAATGTTGCAAAAAAGGAGCTGGCCTGGTGTGTAAATTATAGCGCATATTTGCCCCATTTCTTTTTCTGTTTTCTCAAATTGCTTTGCAGATTGCCGACATTTGAAAATTGTCTACGGCATATCAAGCACTTTCGACATTTACAACTCATTTTTGTGAAATCTCTACTCTCCTCTTTTTTTTTTTTTATTTATTTTTCAAGTTCGAAGCTGACAGACAAGCTCCTTTTGTTTGCATGCCACACACACACACACACACACGCATGCTTTTATGCTACTGTGCGCTACCAGGCGTATGCGCAATTTCCCAGACAAAGGCCGCCCGAGAAGAAACCCTAAACGCAAAAAAAGGGGCGAATAAAATAGAATAAGCAAAGGTCTTTGACTGAGCAATTCTGATGTCCTAGTCGTAGTAGGCGCAACATGCTATTTTTGTCAATCTGCTGGGCATCCATAGGGTTAATTATAATCACAATGGAAACCGGATCTGTTGTGTTTGTATTTAAAATTACGGCAGACAGTCTTTACTTTGTCCTGCCAAAAGGAACATAAAGAAGAGAATCATAGAATTAAATCGAATTATATTCAATCTGTTAGCCTTGCTCGAATTATAATTATTATACAAATTATAAAAATATCTTTATAGCGATTATTCTTTCTACCATTAACTTTTGATAAAACAATGTAGATATATTACTTATTAAGAAAAAAAATTTAAAAATTATTTGATTTAAAAAAAAAGTTAATTATTCAAGTAAATATATTAAATTATTTTATAATAATAAATATATTTTTATATTAAATAAAATACTTTTTTTAATATTGAATATCAAATGCTTCTACGTATAATTGTTAATTATTTAACTACTATAAAACTATTGAGAAATGCCAATTGCTTTTTGAATACAAAACATTTGATTTCAGACTAAATTTATTGTGATTAATTTCTCTGAAATTATATTATTAATATTATAGTTGCAGTTAGAGTATTTTACAGTCGAGCATCCCTCAAATTATGTACGCAATGCTATCTCGTTTTCTTTTTTCGTTCTATATTTTAGACACGCCAGCAGCAGCAAGAAAAATAAGGATAACAACACCAACAACGACAGCATCTACAATAGCATCTACAACAACAACAACAAAATCAGTAGCATGTTTGCTGCTGCTGCTTCGTTTTATTTATTTTTTCGTTCGTAATCTCTAACCCTTTTTTTGGGAGATGGTGTTGCTGTTGTTCCTGCTGTTGTAGCGTCGTTTTTTGTTTGACCAACTACCAACATACAAGCTCATAAATAAGTAGGCAAAGGCTTGGGTCCTGTTTGGCCAGCCTCCCTAAAGCACACACACACATAGTCAGTCCGCAACCCACCTTAGCCCGGTTCGTATGCCACGCCCAGCAGCAGCAGCCGCCTCCCAATGCTTATGGTTGAAAATGAAAAATGGATTTCTGTGTCAGTTGGTTGCCATAATTTCAGTTCGTTTCAGGCTTTGACTCAGCCTCAGCCCCAGCCTCAGAGTTCGCTTTGAGGCGCATTCATCATTTGGCATTCAGTCATCATCCACTGCTATTTTTGTATTTGCTTTTGTTTTTGATTTTTTGTTATTTCGACTTTTGCTTTTGTGGGCTATTTGTTTGCCATGTCACCCGTTTATTTAATTAATTATTTTAAAGATTTGCCGCCCTTTTTCGCTTTTAATTAATTTATCAAGAGTGCAAATAAAAATTGTTCGCGCAACGCTCAAACTCGAGTATCCCTTTGCAAGCTGGGCGCTGTTTTTTTACTCTTCTTGTTTAATATTTTATTTCAAATAAAGCAAACTTTAAATTAGCCCCCTGCCATTACACGGCTAAGTGGGGTTAAGCTGCATATCGCGCGCTAAGCCAAGGCCAAAGTTCTGAGAGTAGAAAAAAGTTTTTTTTTTTTTTTTTTATTATATTTATATAATATATACGCATATAAATTTATGTTGTCGGTGTACCTTGCCTCGGATAGGTCTAATAACTCCCCGGGTCGCTGTAATCCTTTGGGTCACGTTGTTTAGCCATCCTGCCGTCTTGCCTGCCTAATGGACACGGCAAGTCACGTAAATGACGCTGATGATAATGTTGATGCCGCTGATGATGATGTTTATGCCAGCTACGTGTTCATTGCTGTCACAGCAGGCTCAAACTTTTTGCACCCCTCCCCAAGCCAGCTCGCTTGCTGTGTGTTTTTGTGTCTGGCCAGCGTCCATCGTTGCGTATGCGTTATATTCAATGAGTAGTTGGCAACAGCAGTTGGAACTGCGCGTCTGGTTGCATTAAATATTAATTTGTGCAGCCCAATTCCCAGTGATGGGGCCGCCACTTCTCCGCCTACTGCAATGCTTTATGCATACATACATATGTGGACACACATCCGCTTTGCCAATTGCCAAAAACGGAAATTAGTTACAGAAGTTATAATTAAATTCCTTCGAGTAACGGACAAACGGGACCTGCATGTTCCACTGTGTGTATGTATGTATGTTTGTGTGTGTGCAACAAACTGTGCATGTAAACAGGCCGTGTGGCTGCGTCCGGACCTGCTCCATAGACAACACTTGACTGCGCAGGAGGCGAGAGCCCATTTTGAAGAGGACACCCAAACACAGCCACAGAAGCAGGACCCAGAGTCTTAATTAGAAACAATTTGAGGCTGACTGATTGCCGGTGGTGGGGCACATGTGTGTGTGTGTGTGTCTGTGTGTGTAACACATTTCTGAGCAAAAGGTTTTGTGGCTCAGTATATACGTATGGGCATGTGCCACACTCTGTTGACTTTGAGCCATTAGCAGAAACATTTTATACTCGAAGAAGACTTTAAAGTCGTCCCCGCTATCCTCTAGCCTTTACTCCCTACATTCATTCCAGCTGGCCTATCCTCATCTCAAAAATATTTGCATATGTTGTTGCTGAACATAATTCTGAAGAGAAACCAAAAGCAAACACAAAAAAAATGTTGGCAACAATCTCGAGCATATTCTATAATTAAGCAAGCAAAGCTTTGCAGTGCAAAACGGAATATTTGATCAATTTATATTCTTCATGTTCCCGAATCATAATGGAATGAAGTCCACCGCGATTCGAATGTTTTATACCATAAATATATAGCCAAAACGTTGTCCCAAGTAAAGCACAGCTCATATCAAGGCAAAATCCTCAGAAGATTATCTAGCTGCATAAGATCGTTGACCCTATATAATCCCTCTGTCTAACTCAGCCCAGTTTTTAACTGTGAATACCTATGAAAATTTTCAAATTTATTTAAGAGGAAGAGGAAAATCCAAAAGCTAAAAAAACTTATATTTTAGAAATGCTTTACAATAAATTTCCAGCCAAAATTGTTTTATTTTATTATATTTGATGCAAAATATACAGTAACTAAATATAACATATAATTTTAATTAGCATATATTCAGATTATATTCTTTTATCGAATATTTACAAATTAAATATAAAATACAATACAAATGAATATAAAATATATACATTTTTTCGCTTTATTCATGAGATCAGCCGTGAAGAATTGCACTCACTCGCTCTCGCGATGAACAAGTGCCTTCGTTTTCTTTACTCTTCGTTTTTCGGTCGTTAAACTATTCGTGTGACGCTCATTTCCCGAATATCGTTGAGAGAGCAATACGATTGACGCTTGCACAGTGAGCTTCAGTAAGTGAGCAGATAGCTCAATGAGTCTGTGCAAACGGTCTGCTCATTCGCATACATATGCACACACTCTCGCTCTTTAAGGTAGCCTTCGAATCGCATACAAACCAATCTCAACAGAGAACAAGCTCGTTGAAGAAGCGATGCAATCGGCTGCTCTCTGAGAAAAAAAGATAAATAAATCAAAATAATAAAAATGTAATTTATATGCATTCAATATGCTTCTACAATATATCCCTCATGCAATTTCTTATGAAGCAACTGGAAAAATGGTTGTCTCAAGTTCTCTTAAACTGGATACTGACTAATATTTCAAATAGACCCTTTTTTTTTATTTTTGGATTTTTGGCGTCAATTCAGACAAGTCGATGGCATAATTCGGCACAGTTACAGCGACACTTACAGCTTCATACGGACTGAGCTCGTATTTCGCCATTCAAACAGCTGTTCGCATATGCCAGCATGTGCGTGTGTGTGTGTGTGTGTATGTATGCACATACGCTTTGGCTGCCTCGTTGTCTTTTATATTCATATATTTGTGCTGCTGTTGTTTTTGGCTGGCAGACGCACATTGCGTATACGTAATGCGCAAATTGTGAGTGCTTTTAATAAATGCTGTGGCATGCGTGCGCCGCTGCCGACGGCGCTGTCGACGACGACGTCACTTTATTATTGAATATGTCGCCGTGCACATTTGCATAATTGATCGGCAACGATGCGCGAATCGCAGAAACGGGAAAATTGAAGGCCGTAATCGGCTGGCAGACATTCGATTTGAGCATCTGCTAAACAATAAAACTTCAGTGCGTGACAGACCTCACATTGTTTATAGAGGGAGAGAGAGAGAGAAAGGGAGGGGAGAATATCAAATACTCAATCTATTTATATATATACATATGTATAAATATATATTTATATATTTATATATTTCTACGTTTTGTTTCATTTTTGTTTTCAATGCGATGCGCAGCTGAAACGACAACAGACTTCAATAATTGATGCACATGTGTTGCGTGTGCTCACGTGTGTGTATGTCTGTGTGTGTGTGTGTGTTTGTGTGAATGTGTTTGATTTATGCGTGTCCTCGGCTGCTATTCAATTGTGCAAATCAATTACAATAATCGACGCACGCAACTTGAAGAGGGGCGTGCAACCGAATAGATCAAGTGCGTGTGAGTTCTTACGGAAGAATATTGAGGGCGTGGCCAGGCAGAGCAACAGCATTTGGGCGGTTCATGGCGAGATGCGAAACATTCGAGTTATTAAAGACTCAAGAAACTGAAATGTAATCAACAAAGTAGATTCTATATCGATTTGAAACGAAACAAAAATTAATACATTTTTTGTTTAATTAAAATTGATTTTCGCCGAAAGATATAAAAGCACCTAAGCAGCAAGAACACGACCTTCTTTTCACATTCACGCTGCCGAATATTAATAATCTATTAATATTTGATTCCCCTGGAATAAAAGGTATTTATTAAAAATAAATTGCGAATTTTATAAAGTAGTCTCAAATTCACATATCTTATTCACTACAGCTTCTTTTTGTTGAAACTTCGCCCGTGTCAGAGTGCTGCGCAACTATTAACATATAAAAGAAAAAAATATAATATTATAGCAGCCTCTGAACACGTGGCCGCTATAATATTTCACGGCCTTCAACAGCAGATAAATATTGCAAAATTGATGACAACTTGATGTTTCGCCTAGAATTCCTAAAACTACATGCACCAGATTACCCCAACAACAACAAACTAATAAAACCAGACATCAATAATTTTAAAAGTATTGGTGCAGTGCCCAAAACTCAAAACCCAAAACAGTAAAGCAAAAAAAAACATTAAACATATTAAATATTAAACGCCTTGGAATTGGGCTGCAGTGCTTAAGTAGTTAAAGACAATTTAACAAAAACTAATTATATTTAACATTAGAAAAAAAAAAAAAACACGTCACACCACATATACAACAATAAATAAATAAAAATATATATATATAAAATTTTTTAATTATTTAAAATAAATAAATAAATACAAAAGCAAAACTAAATTATATATATATATAAAGAAAAAAAAAAAAATAAAGCAACCGAAAACAAGGAAATTTTTAATTTGATAGTGAATAATTTTTAATGATAATTGTTCCCATTCGAAAAATTAACCTCAATCCCACAGCAGCAGTCAACCACGAGGAAAGGCCTTTCGTCGATGGAAAAAAAAAAAAAAAAAAAAAAAACTGTGAGTGTTTGACCACCCTTTTTCTTCCTCTCCTTATATTATGAAGTCCCAAAATTTTAATTAAACATTATAAAAATGAAATAAAGAAAACAAACTTATACATATTTATATATATATATTTCTGGAATTTGTTCATAAAATAAATTGTGAACATTCTCAAGTTTTTAATTCACATTAAACATTAATATGAATCTAGTTTTATTATTTTTTTATTATTCACATTTTTTTATTTCTTTAATTGAATTGCGGCTATCTTTAATATAATTTAACAGACATATATATATAAAAAAAAAAAAAAAAAAAAAAACCTATATGTTTGCATCAATAAATAAATTATAAATAAAATATATAAATAAATAATCGAATAACTATAATACTAATGGGTACGAAAGAAAAGAAATAAATAAACAAATTTTTGTTTATACACTATATTATAATGAAAAAAAAAACTTGTAATTTTTTTAAATTAATTTAACCCTAGCCCTATAAGACTCAGCCGCGTCAACAAACTATTATTAAGACTTTGTTAAAAATTATGAGGAGAGTATATTTAATTTAGTTAAGTTCGTAAAATAAAGAGAATTGTTCATGATGAAAGAAAAAGAAATATGAGAAATATTTTTTTTGCGCATCACTATGATAGGCTAAAGGTAGTCTAAAACATGGCATAGAAGAGAAGAGAGTCGAAGCATTCTTGTTAGGGGATTTCCAGCGACTGGTTAATTGGAGATCATGGTCGGGTTTGGGTATAGATAGCGAGAGGCAACCGACAGCTTCGCGTCCGCGTCTGTATACCTGTTCCAATTCTGGTTCATTCCTCTTTTTTTTGTGTACTAGTGTTAGTGTTGTCCCTTCCCACAAGTTTTTTTTGTAGGAGTCCTAACAAATTAAAGTTTATGTATGGTTAGTCCCGGTATAGCAAAGACCCACCCCATCGCCGAAAGAGCTAAGGGAACCAGAGGACTCCGCCTGCCTGTACCGAAGACATGAATGCATGCTGATGTGCACCGCACATTCACACACATCATTTGCTGCAACACCACACTCATCTGAGTGCGGTGGGGTTTACAATTATCAAGTGCCAAAGTGCCAAATTATTATCACTTTTGAATTCCATGAATTCAGTTTTGGATTTTCTCAATTTAAGCATTTGTTAGCTTCGCACACTCTTAGTCAGCTCAGGAAAATTGTTCGCAGTTGAATCAATCTTCTATCAGTATTAGCGTGCGATAAAATTATATTGAAAAGTCAATCGGAGTTTGTTGCTTTTTGCAACTCAAACTCAAGTCAATGGCAATAGTATCTTTAGCCTGGGTCCATTACTCACACCGCGCACTTAAATATACTATTTATTTACCTATTCTGCAGTCATTTAGCCGCAATTACCAAAGCATCCAATTGTAATCAGCGACGAGTCCTCGTCATGCTACTCTCTCTGCTGACTGTATCCCTGGAGTAAAGCGCGTCAATTACTTGAAGTTTCTGTGTTTATTACCCTTGGCTGGCAGGAGGCGAAGAAGAAGAATGCCTGCAGCTGCTACAAGTCAAATAAAACATATTACAAATGCCACGACCAGCCCCCTTTTGCCCAGCATCTGGGCACTATTACTTAGACTTAAGCGCCTCGAGATGTGCCAGCAATCTGACAAATTTCGCACAAATTATGCGGCGAACACCACAAAACGATGACGACCATGATGACAGTTGTGTGGGAGGAGGTTAGCAAGCAGGAGAGCAGGACGATATCTCTCAGTCTGTCTGTGCTCGAGCCCATGCCCATGCCCATGCCCGTGTCCATGCCTCCATGCCTGTGCCGGGGCACAACAAAAGGCGACGAAATTATTATTGCATTAAGTGGAATTATTAAATTTCATCGGCATCGAAGGCGGCCGCAAACGGAAGCGTAACGACGGCTCAGCACAAATAAAAATAAATAAATCTAATCAAAAATAAGCACACAAATAAAATCCACAAATGATAAAATAAAAATACAAAAAACCAGCACAGCGAAAGAAGAGACAGCCAAAATAAATCAATAAAAGGAGACAATGAGACAAAAAAATATGTGGACCTTAGACCGGACCGGACCCGGCCCAGAACACGAACTCGAACTCGAACACGGACCCGGACCCAGACCCAGACCCAGACCCGATCCCGTACCAACCGAGGGCGAGTCTGACTTCAGCTACAGTTTGCAGGGCGCAAAGTTTTTGGCGGGCCACTCAAATCAACATAAAGTTTGATATATTGTGCCGCATTGGCAGCGGCCGAGTCCTGCCAATGTCCTGCGTTGATTTAATGGCCGGCAAGCCCAAGGCTAAGCTAAGGGGATGTGGAAAAGGGGCGGGCGGTACCACTAGCACTACTTATTACGGCCGCCGCTTGTCGCCATTGTTGTCAATTTGGTCGTGTCTTTGACAGTGACAATACCCCCGCCCTCCAACCCCTGCCACATACCCTTCTGCCTATCGGCTGCCTGCGGAGCTGGGGTTAGTTGAAGAAGGGACTGCGGCGGCGGACACTCGTGGGGTATGCTGCCCTGTGGCCTGCCATTCAAATTGTAGTCGCATCATCATCTTTATGGCTATTGTGATTTCGGAATTAATTGCTGCCGCTGCGACACATAAACGGCGCCCGCTAGGTGGCGCCACAGTGCTTAAAAGGATTTGTACACCAGCCCCTCTCTCTGTCGCTCGCTCTATCTGCCTCTCGCCCAGTCTCTCTCTCTCAGTAGCACTTCTGACCGATTTGGCAGTGTCTGCGTGGGTGGGCATCTTCTTCGGTTACTTGATTGCCCTCAAAAGTATGCAATGCTAATAAATTCAGTTTTATGTGTGCCAGAGTTTGAGTCGAACTCGCGCTCAATTTTCAGCAACTGCCTCTGGGATTTTTGTTGTCTTCGGGTACACACTTTTATGACAGATCATTAAAATTTCTGCTCCCCCCTTTTTTTTTTTGCCGTTGCTGCTGTACGTTTAAGTAGCCTGTTTGTCTTATATTTATGGCGCCCGATTTGGGGGTTCGAACTGTTGCTGCTCGCTTTTTCGCAGCCTCTCTCTCTCTCTCTCTCGCTGTGTGTGTGTGTCAAAGGGTGCATTAATATTGAACTTTATTGTCTCTGTGGGTCAGTGCCAGTTTCAGTTCGTCTTCAGCTTGGCTGGCTTGACTGCGTCGCATCTAAAGTGTTAATGGCCCATGTGGCCCCATAGTACTTAGCGAGGTTAAACAAATTTGCTTGGGTTAGCTACATTAATTTGAATACTCAAGGCGCAAGCACAGCGACAGCTTATAGCCCGATTATGGGTTCGATCTTAAGGGCAAATTTAATATTTATAAATCTATAAATAAATCTTTAAATTTCAAATTGTCTATTTTGCATACAATAAACATTTGCCCCTATCTATAATTAAAGGTCCTTTGAGCCAGCCTCGGGAATTAATTAATAATGCTTAAGAATCTTTCGAAACGAGTTCCATTTAATCAAACCAGTTATAATCCAGTTGCTTTGAACATTTTCAGTCTGCTTAAAAACTGAATACCTTCCGTAAAACAAAGCACCCAAGAACCTTTGAATGAACAACAGCTTAAAACGTGCAACCAATTTCTATAATACGCCACAATTTGATTGCTTTAAATGCTAGAAACGTGTTGACAGAAGCACACAAACACACACACACACACACACACAGACAAGGCAGACAGACAGAGAGAAACACAAATTTGAAGTCAATTGATGTAATCTATTAGTTACAGATGTAAATGTCACAAGTACTTAGAGTATCTCAATTTCTTCCGCTCAAGCAACGGCGAGCAAAATGTGACATTTATTTTTATCTTTTTTGGAATACCAATAGCTATTTGGCTATTTTGTGGTAACAACTTTGCGTCGACAAGCTGCCTAACGCACCTGACAAACTTACTTTAATGTATGTCAAACCTCAGCGAGTGCGAAGAAGAAGATGTTTGGAAGGTAGCATCACAGTAGCTGCAAAAAACAGCGGCCTCTTTTCGACATTTGAGTGACATTATTTGTGTCAACAATAAAACACTCAGAAAACATGTTAGTCAAAGCGAGACAGAACAGTGTGTATGGTAGGGAGGGAGGTAGAGACAGAGAGCGAGTGATACGAAGAGATAGTCTGTGAGAGGGATAGAAGAGAAAGAGAGTGAGAGAGTGACAGAGAGAGAGAGAGAGGGCAGCAGATATTGCTAGAAAAACGGAACCAGAAACTGAGTCCGATGCGGACAATACAATTTAAAATGCAATAAAACTTCAATCAGCGATTTTGAATGTGTATATTGGTGAATCTCTGTATGTGTATGTGTGTGTGTGCGTGTAAGTGTGACTGTACGTGTGTACACAGTGGCACGCCCAGCAACGACGACAGCGCCCAGCAATTTAAACAAATTGAAAGCAAGCGCAAATAAAAAACAGTTTGTTGCCACTTTTCACATCAATTACGCACTTCAGCCAAAACAGACGACGACGATGACGACGTTGACATCGTTGGCAACGCCGAAGACGTGGAAAACCGAAGCAGTAGCCGCTTTCATAAGGACGAGACGACGAGATGTCCTCGTTGGCGGCTGCTTCTAGCACAAAAATAACACTTGAAACTAAACGCGCATTCAGGCGACGACGTCGCCTGCCCGCAGCACACTTCTTGGGCGTGCCACACCCCACACAAAGCCAAACATAGCGCCCATGCTACCCCAACAAAAATCTCCCACTACAACAACAATTTTCGCCTGCGTACACGGCGTTTTTTATGCGCCAACTGACAGCCCCTGGGCTCTAACTACCTTACCTCGCCCACAAGACCCCATATCCCCATCCAACCAGCAGCCCATCGACCTCCACAGCAACCCAAACCTTTACAATTTGAATACGTGTGCATTGGTGTGTGCCTAGCTGTATGTGTGTGTATGTATGTATGTGTGCTTGTGTGTGTTTGTCTATGTTTTCGTTAGCGAAAAGCGAAAGTAAATGTTTGAAAATCGTAAGGAAGGAAAAATCAAGTAAGCATCAAAAGAAGCGACTGAAAAAAAGGATATTTATCTTTGACGAAGATTATATGCCCTTGACGGCGAGTCTATTAAAGTGATTGAGCATTTACCGAATGCACTTTGCAAAATTTACGATCTGCTATTAACCAAAAATAGCATTTTCGCCTGCATAAAAATGATATATAACATTTGGTGCTTATGCTTATGTATATCATTGAAAATAAAACATGAATTATAAAATGTGAATAAATAAAAAACAATATTAAACTAAATTAAATGAATTTGAGAAAAGTATTGGAGCAGCAGACTTCAGTTTGAGAAAAAAATATTAAAGTATTCTTGAGTTAATTTCAATAGGTTTACTTGTATTTATATTTTATATAAATATATATTTTAATTTTTATTTCAATATTTTTACTAATAATAATTTGAATAAAATAAATAATATATTTAATATATATATTAATTTTTGGTATATACACTGTAACAAAAGCAAAACTTCTTTCTATATATCTCACAACATACAAATTTCAAAGAAAATACAGAAAAAAAAAGAGAGAAAATGAAGTCAAGTAGCTTTGATCTACTTGCTTTCATAGCCACTCCCATTGACACATTGCCATCTTCAAGTGAGATTCAGAGTATCCTTTAGCAGAGTATGCAGAAGCAACGAAAAAAAAAAGAGAAAATAAAATGAAGTAGAGAAAAAATCCAACTTGGTTTTTATTGCGCGTGATAACAAGCGGGGAGTTGCGTGGAAATGGGAATGGGACTAAAACTGGGACTGGGACTGGGACTGGGACTGAGTCTGGGCTGAGGAGCTGGATAGACATGGGCACTGGGTTTTCAGCTTGGCTGGGCTGTGCTGCTCTGGACAGCGCTGTTTGATGTTATTATAGATGACGATGATGGCGATGACGACAGCGTGTGTACACACACACACACACACACACACGCACAGAAGTCAATGATGATTTCTGCCTTCTACTACGGCCTCAACTTTGACTGACTCGGAGAGCTGCCAATCAGGGGCGACGCGGCAAATGTCTTCTTGTTCTATCGCATGTTGCAGGTTGTCAAGACGGCGTCAAGCACCGTGTATCGGTGTGTATGTGTGTGTATGTGTGTGTGTGTGTGTGTGTGTATTTAGGCCATTACTTTGTTGCCTAGGCATTGCTATTGACAATAACTCCAGGTAAGCTAACTTGACGCAGTCTGTTTCAGTCCATAAATCTCTACAAGTTTGCATCTGCCTTTCATAATTTATATTTATATATAACAAATTTCAATTTGAGTTCACGCCAAGAAATTAAGTAATAAATAAAAAATATGTGCTTTTGACTATTAAGTATGAATATCAAGTATACGCAATAATATTTTTATTAATGGAAAAAAAGAATGTGTACAAATCGAAGTATGAACTTTAATGAATATAAAAATTAAACTTCATTTTATTTGTTTCGTAAATTTAAAATCTATTAATCATAAATATTTATGAAGAGCATCTTGAGAGTTTATTAAATTCAAAGTGAGGTCTATTAGAAATCGATTTAAGATTGCACGCACTTTATTTTGTAATTTGATTAAGGCTATTTATTGGCTAGAAAATTGGCTTGAAAGGTATTGAATCGCTTTTCCAATAAAAGCCTTTGGATAAAAGAAAAAAGGTATAGTCTGCTGAAGAGGAATTGAAAGGTCAATAAAAGTCTGGTTAGAGAATATGATATTCCTTGAAACTGAAACAAATTCAATTCATGAAATTACTTTAGAATATAATAATACAATTCGTGCAATTAACATTAATTTTGATGGGCCCCCAAAAATGTATTCAAATAAGCCAAAGGAATTCGTTGAATAAACATGAATTCAAATAGAGGTAAATTTCTATAACGCGCCGCTATGCTGTAGTAATTATAAAAGAAAAGCTCGAGTACATTTCCACGGCAGATATTTAAGTAAAGTTTTCTTTATTTTTATTCTTTACCTGCTTCCGCTGTTGCTGCCATTGTTTAGGCCACATACAGATCAGAGCTGGCAGAGCTGGCCCCTGCTGTTTCTGCTGCTCCTGCTGCTGATGCTGTTGCTGTTGCTGTTGCTGCTGTCGCTGAACAATATGCAATAATAACAATTTACATATTCATGAGCCGCTTACGCACACAAACACAGTGAAAACACGGCACAGCAGCAACAACAACAACAACAACAGCAACAATAGTGGAGGGAGGGCAGAGTTTGCATAAAGAGCAGCCGCCGCTTAAAAGAAAAAACAGAAACAACTCCCAATTCGAATAGCCCCGGCCAGAGGAACGCTGAGACCTTTTGTTAAGCTCTGTAACTGTAGCTGGCCAAATATTTATAAATGTTTATTTATTTGGTTCATATATAAATATACATTTTTATGATATTTGCTTGAGGACAGGAACTCTGGCCGTTTGTTTGATGCTTGAAAATTATATATGCAGCGTATTTGATTTCGAATTTGTTTATTTCAATACGGCCAATGATAATATGAAAGGGAAGAAGATGCTACAAGTAACATCAATTTTGCACTGAGTCTTGCTTTATTTATAGTTGTCAACATGAGTTAGCAGGCACTGTCCGGACATCTTTCCGTCGGTCTGTCTTACTGTGTGGGTATGTGCGTGTGTTCCTTGGGGAGTTTCTGGGTCAGCGCCGTTGGCTATGAATTGCAAATGAAAGGCAATTCTCAAAATAGCCGTAGTTATGCGAAATTTTCGAGGCTGTGGCTGCTGATGATTCTTTTGGTTGCTCTTAGCTTTTGCTCTTTGATAATCTCGGTAGAACCTACCACAAAAATAAATCAAAACAGCAAGCAGCGGCGCCGGCAGCGACTGAGGCGTGCACCAAGCCAGACTAAAAAGAAAAATACACGAAGAGCCAACGAAGATGTTGTCGCTGTTGTCGTTGCTCTTGTTGTCGCTTTGCAGCATCCACATGCCGACGGCGTCGACGCTGCCATCGATTTTGCTCGTGCTCACGATTCGGCTCTAGCTCTCTCTTTCCCTTACTCTCTCTCTCTCTCTCTCTCTCGCTCGCAGTAGCAGCAGCAATAGCAGCAGAGGCAGAGACAGAGGCAGAGCGGCAACATGAGCGGCAGCAGCGACAGCAGCAGCAGCAGTAGCAGCAGCATTTGTCGACACTCTGGACTCTTTGGCGTGCTCAGTCAGTCAGTCAGGTGCAGACAGTTGACGTGTACGGTTTGTGCAGCGGCTGAGCGCAATAGCAATATTTCGAGATAGTCATAAACAGAAAATACTTCAGTTGCTTGCAGAGCGCACTTTTCGAGAAAGAAGAGGAAGAGCAAAGCACATGTAACAATAGTGTGTGATAAAATGTGAAACACAAATAACAGCAATAGCAGCAGCAGCAGTGACAATAACAACAACAACAACACGTCAATAGTCTCGCGCGCGTGTGACTGTGAGTGTGTGTGTGTGTGTGTGCGTGTGTGTGTGTCTGTGTGTATGTGTCTCTGTGTGTGTGTGTGTGAGCGCTGCGTGTCACATATCAGCTAAAAAGAAAGCAAGCATACCAAAAAATCCGGCGGATAACGCGCAGCGCAGCGCAGCGGCAGCAAAATTCGTTCAACATCAACCGCCACCGCCACAGCAGCAGCAGCAGCAGCACGACGCCGGCAGCGACGTAAGCAGCAGGTAAGGCACAGCATTAATTTTACAGTAAGAGCATAGCCGAGTGCCAGCAGCATACTCACCACACCCTGATCCTACAGGAGACAGCGACAGCAACAGCGACGCCGACGGCGACAGAGACAGCGACAGCGACAGCAGCAGCAGCAGCAACAACAATAAGAACAACACGCGGCAGTTGCGCAAAAAGCAGCATGCGCTCTCTTCCAATACACTTTCTCTTTTTCTCGCAGGCTTTACGCTCTGCCGGTCTGCACGTGGAGTCTGTGCAGACCAATTGGCATCCCATTTGTGCTGAGCTTTCGGTTCAGTTGCCTTTTGTAACTTTTCGTAGCATACTTTTATGCTGCTGCTGGCTCAGCAATTTCTTAGCTGCTGTCGCTGCTTATTGTCGCAGGGTGTGCGAGTTTGTGTCTGTGTGCTAATTGTGTTGGCCAATTTTTGAGCGCAGGCTCCCTTTTGGCGAAAATTGATACAATGTGTAAACAAAACTAAACAATTACGTGAATTGAAATTGAATTTTCTTGAACAACTGACCTTGCGGCCATTGAGATAACGATAACCGCATGAAGCTGTGCCACAATTAGAGCAATGGGCGGCTGCTTGATGGGCAAAGCCAATAAAAATGTAGGATAGTGTGTCAGCAAAATACACACACACACACACACACACACACAGAGGCTGAGATTGGCATGCCATGTGCGGCATGTGTACGTGTAAATGACCGGAAACTGTGCTCAAGTGCTTAGGCCACTCCCCCGAACCCTGCCATTCACTCTACGCGTCGTAGGCTACTTGTCAGTAGTTCTGCCTGAGTTCTTGTCTCACTACTACTTTCTTTTTTTTTTGCTGTTGTCGTTGTTGTTGCTTTTTTCGCTACTATCTTGGGGCAGCACTTCAATTGTCAAATTGTTCTTGTTTATTGTTGCAATAGTTTTGTTGATGGACAGGTTTGAGCCCAGTGCCTGCTCCACGATGCTGGCGCACACTCTGCTCGCCTTTCACTTGTTTTTAAAGTGATTTTCGCAGACGTAGTCGCTTTTTATGGCGCTTGTCGTTGACGTTGACGTCGTCTCCGTTCGCACAAGCAAAACAAAACAATCAACACGGAAGTCTTTTTTCGTTGTTTGCTTGTTGTTATTCTCGGTCTTTCATCCATTTTGCTTTTTTATTGTTGTTATTGCGCTCAGCGTGTGTGTGACTCACTCTCTCTCTCTCTCTTTCTCTCTTTCTCTTTGTGTATATATATGTGTGTGTAAATCAACGTGGCCTAGTGCGCTGCTTGAGGTTGACGTGCGCGGGCTTTTGTATGTACGATTTTTTTTTTTCTTCTTTCTACCAGCGCAGCGAGTTTTATGCACAAGTTGATTGTGAAGTGTTTTAGCTTTTGCGAGTTGACATTTAAGTTTTTTTTATTTTTTATTTTATTTTTCTGACTTCACTTCACTGCTTCCACGTTCCCGGCTTGTTCCGCTAGAGAGTTTCCCAAGTAGTCGACAGCAGCTCAACCAAAGTGACTGTCCAAAAATAACTTTATGGCAATGTTTTATGAAACTCACTTTGGGGCGACTTTTAAAAATATTTGAAATGCATGGAAAATATTCATTCCCAACGCAAAGCTCTAAGGAGTGTTGCCTTCTAGAAGTTTGGATATATTTATAGGTTGATTTTGAACTTAATGCAAAAACACGTAGCGAATATGCATTTCATAAAATTTCAACTGCTTGAGATCTATATTCAAAGCACTCAACACACATTCAAATCTTTTCAACAGCTAAAATGCTCTAATTCTAGTAAAAAATCCAAGTTTTTACCTAAATAAGTATGAAACAGATTGGGAGATACTCGTGAATACACCAACTCATCTCAGATTGTACAGGGTTCTAAAGGATTTACATTTCAATTCAAAGACTTCTGTAAAATTAGAACCAGGAATCCAATAGAAAGCAGAATCATAATTCTATAAAATTCACAATAAACTGAAACCATCATTCTGAGACTTTAACCCTTAAGATGTACAAGAAATATTTGTATAAGTGAACTTTTAAATGGCTTTGAATTATATTAAAAAATTGTATTAGTTATCGAGTATAATATAAGTTTATATTAAAAATCATATGCATTACAAAATATATAATTTAATATAAGAATCTTATCAGCTGCCACGTTGTCGAGTTTCAAATATTTCAAGTAATTCTCGAAAAAAAATAAAAATAAAATGAACAAAGAAAGTTTCTAGCATCAAAGCAAATTGATGAGGTTCAATTTGTCTGCTCGAAATTCGCAGTCTAGATGCAGAAATCACAGAACCCAGTTCAAAGCTAACTGTGGCAGGTCGTAATAAAAGCAGCTTTCATTCGAAATTGAATAAACTCATAATTACATTGATCGTACGCCACGTAGCAAATTGAATTGAATTTGAAATGCATGCGAAATCGTCAAAGGGCATCAAATGCATTTAGCGGAATGAAAGAAAATTCAAAAATACAAAAAAAATAAAAGAATTCACTGAGCATTGTCCCTAGATAAAAAGCTAAAAAAAAAAAAAATAAAATAAAATAAATAAATAAAATGAACAGCAGCAGCGACGAGTGAAGTGAATTGGTTGGAGCAATCAACAATTTTACAGAAATATTGAGATACTCGAGCCAGCTACAGATAGAGATACATAGATACAGAGATACAGATGCTTGGCGCTGAGCGCAGACAAAGGCAAAAGGCAATTATAGAAATATACAGACGAGCAGCAACAAATAATAAAAGCAAGTTGCCATAGACAATCACAACAGCAACAACAACAACAAGTACAAAAATAATAATGTTGTTGGCGTCGCCGCCGACGACAAGTAGCTGCAAAAGTTCTGCAACGTTTTTCGCATATTAAACAAACTTGAAGTAGGCGACGGAGGCAGCGACTATGGCAGCAGCAGCAGCAGCAGCAGCAGCAGCCTCATTATTTATTTGATTGCCCGCACAGCCAGTGCTCAAATTACCCCCAGGGAGAGCTGTGCCACAGCCACAGAGCACAAAAAAATATGTATTTATGTATATATATAGAAATAGAAACAATCGTCATAGTCGGCTATGGACATAAATGTAATTAATAAGGCAAATTAATGCAAACAATAATACAAATTCATTTTCATGCACAAATGAAACTAAATTACAACAACGTGCGCCGCCCACATTAAGTAGCTAGATTCTTTCACTAAACGACTCAGTAGCCGATGGCGAATAGCATCGCACACTAAAATGTATATTTCGACTCAGGTAGAAAGTAAATACAGTAGAACAATGCTGCAAATTACAAATATTTGAAAAGAAGAGTTTAATACGAAATTGCACAATTAAAAACAGAAAAAGAAGTTACTAAGTTTAGTAGAACAGATTAAATTGCAATAATAATTACACTGAAGGTGACAGTGACAATGTCATTAAAATTTAAAACTATATAATGACAATGGCAATGACAATGCCATTGACAATAGAGAAAAGTATTATAGGGCTAATAATTAAAAATACTTTAGTATATAAAATAATGATATTAATGATAATGACAAAACGTAAGAATGACTGTATTAGACATTGCCAATAATATAAATAATTAAATAATACCACAAATTCTTATTCTTAACTTATTTTTAATTATAATTATAATGAATAAATTATATATAATACAAATAGGCTAGCTTTCACGCACTCGATGCTCAGGTACATTCTGAGTTTAACAAATCCTTAGATATATATGTATATATGTCTTTCACTTTGCTCTTGCACTTCGTTTGAACTTTTCGCATTTGCTAGATCTAATATATCAAATACTTGGCTTAATAGTTATTTAATGTGTTGCCAACTAGTTGATCAAATGTGTTATGCCGGCTGTCGAATTAGTGCATAATATATATGTGGACTAATAAGCACAGGCCACACACACACACATGCAAGCATACATCACTACAAATATATATATAGGAATAAAACGAGAAAAAAAACAAAAAACAACAAGAACATCGACAACTAAACAGTTCGTTGAGCAGAAAAACGAGGAAATCTACTTAATCACGTTTAATTAAGGTGAGTTTATAAGTAGCTGTGTGTATTAGTGCGGGCTATACATTTATGTGCACACGCGTGTGTGTGTGTGTGTGTGAGCTCAACTACTTTTTTTTTTCTTTTTTGCGAATTGCTTTTATTGCTTTTATGCAGAGCTAAAGACACAAAAGCACTCGCCAGGTAATCGTCCAGGCTTCGGAGCAGTTTCGGAGCCCCGCCATAAACCAAACAGCTTTCATGTACACATAAATGCAAATTAGGGTTAAATGTTGATGTGTGCACTGTACGTACATATATGCGTGTGTATAGTGTGTGTGTGTGTGTGGTGCGTGTGTGAGTGCGTGTGCAGCATAGCGGATTATAATAATAAGCAAGTGCTTAGCATAAATGGATTTATTGGCTGCACATTCATCAAGAGTCAAATGTTGGCACTTTGTTTGCATTAGATGCTTAGTTGAGCATCATTCCCCCAACAAGCATTATAATGTGCTATGTATGCTGCTTGTTGTTATTGTTGCTGGTCAGCAACTTAGACACACTTAGTTGCCCTTATTTAGCTATGCTCTTCCGTTTCACTCCGCTTGCTAGTCAAAGGGCAGCAAATGATCCCACGACATGACTCTTCTTCATCTCTCCAAGGCAGCAGCTGATCCATGGCCCCAAAGAGAGTTTGGCGTTTGCAATTTATCTTGGTCTCCAATTCCTTTTTCCATGTGCTACAATTCGACGAATATTAGATTAGATTCGTAAGGTTAGATTCGTTTCTGAAAAGATCTTCATGAGGTGAACACTTCTAAACATGGCTACGATTCGATCTAAAACCTATCGTCTCTAAAAATATTTCTTAATTAATCAAACGTACTTCTAACTTACAGCGAACAAACTTTGCAATTTGCAAAAATGTATTAATTATTATTACATAGCCTATTCGATAGGTTTCCTTTTGCGCTTTAGAAATATCTCCAGTTCAAACTTATCAGATGGCCAATTAAATAGAATTGTACTAGAGAAAATGAGATTTGATATTGCATTTTTGATAATTTCTCTTGAAGAGTATGTTAACTTCTCTGGTGAACAAAAGGACTTCGCCCTTAGTCAACTTCTCAGAATTGGTATTGACTTACGCAAAGACTAAGTTTTAGTTTCGGCTTTCACTTTTGTTTTCGTTAACATCACATTTTCGCAGTCAAATTCAGCTTTAATGCTTTGTTCTTTGTCGTCGGATCTATTCTTGGAATTATCATCAAAAGTTTTCAGCTTGCTCGTTGAGCCATTTTGTATTATCTCCTGCAATCTTTATTCAGTGATTTTGTCTGGTATTGCCAATTCTAGCTAGTTCTTTCTCTCACTCTGTCTCGCCTGCCCTCTGCCTCACACTCTCTATCTATCTGTCTCTGTTCTACGCATTAGTCATGTGTCACGGCTATGATTGTCACATATGCGCCCTCTCTCATTGTCGCGCTTCACGGATTGAGCTGGAAAGACAAGCTGCTGCACAGTGACAACCTTCTGCTCATTTGGTTAATTGAAAAATCATGATGGTGCTCATCATTAGCAAGAGCTTCGTGACTTATGTCGTCCTATGCATACAACAACCCTCTCGCTGTTTTCCATTTATGTAATCGATGCATGTCAAACAGCAAGCACAACAACTGCATGACATGTCTGAATGCGTGTGTGTGTGTGTGTGTGAGTGCGGCCCATAAACTGAAAAAAAAATCGAAATGACAAGCGCAACGAATCATGGCGAACTAGCAGAGGAGCGGGATACAGAGAGAGAAAGAGAGAGAGAGTGGGCCGGAGGTAGGGGGCGTGACAACTAAAACGGGGCATAAAAACCTATCAAGTTGTAAGCTCGTTGATTTCAATTTCTGAATGCAAAATGCAGTCACATTTGCATTTGCATATTGCACATACGCCATGTGGCACAGGCCTCAGCACGTACTTGGACAAAAAGGAACAACAACAAATTCTTTCTAATTAAGCGCCAGCTAGAAATTAAAAAACATAAAATGCCTGACACATGACTGTGTAAGTGCGGGTGTGTGTGTGTGTGTGTGTGTGTATATGTGTGTTGGGGTTTCTTCATCCCATGCTCATCGTGCTCGTTGTTTTGTATTTTATAAATTTGTGGCTTCGAAACGGAACAAGACGAGGCGAGGCGACGCTTTGGTTTTTATTGCATAAACAAAACGCGAGGATTTTAGTTTTGTCGCTGGTTAAAAAGTACATAAATATCAAATAAGTCACGTTTCCGGCATTCTAGCACCAACCCACAATACATACATATACACATACCCACACACAAGCGCACAAACTGCCTAAACAAAAAAAAATAAACAAAATCAAGTGCTTTGTTGTGGCGTCTGCGGGCAGCGAGAACAACACACATTTATATACATACATATGCTTTTACTATATAAATACATACATATATACGGTCTATAGCAAACAGAATGCTAAAATGAATGTTAAATAGAAAACAGCCCAAAAAAAAAAAAAAAAAAAAAAAGCAACAACAAGCAAAGCTCAAGTGGCGTGGAGCTTCGCTGGATTGGGCAACTGGTCCGTATTCAAAAAGTTTTTGATTTGTAAAGTTGTACGGTTCAAGTTGTTTGTGGAACAGTGATATTTTCACCGTACCTTTTAAGCTGATTTGCAGATTATTATCAGCAGGAGCAGACACAGCAGCAGCAGCAGCAGCAGCAGGAGCAGTTCCGACAACAATGGCTCGAGAGTCGTTAAAAATAATGTACTACATAAATACCCTTTCTGCCCGCACTCTAGACAACTCAACAAGAGAACTCGAATATTATTATTTTAAGTGGATGGAGTCACTTGTTGTAGTTGAACGAAATTGAATGCAAGGCACAAGAAATTTGAATTTCATTAGATTACTCGAACCCGATTGTAAAGATACCAAACGATAGCCAGATAAATTATATTGCTTTCATTCCTGATAGCAGCACCATCTGCTCAGGCAATCAATCGAATGAATCTTAGTTAAAGCCCCATATCAACAAATGGAATTTGTGAATTGACAAATATTATATCAAAGCTCAACCTGCATGGAAATCAACTAAAATATATTTTGGCCAGACTAATCGATATTTTATTGACATATTAACTGTGATCAGACTCTTATCTCATTCATTCATTGGGTTCATTTTATCTTATCAATAAATGAACACAGTCAATTAAACAATTTAGCGTGTCTCCGTATACCCCATATACCCTGTAGAGACTATCTATGTGCCCACCTGGCCATTCACCCAGCAGGAGCCGCAGCTACAGACAACTGACAGCTTATTTTTATGCACCGCATTTTTATTTTACCATCCACAGAGTTTATTGTACTGCATACACACACACACACACACCCACACACAGCCACGTGTTCGAATACACATACATACATGCACTCATACTACGCAATTTATTATACACACTTTATGTGAATATTTTTATATACGCTTTGCGGACGGGTATCGTAAGTTAGTCACGCAGCGTGTGCAGCACATCTACTGCAGTCGTAAAATAGAGTAAATAATATATATTTCTTTTTATGTGTATCCGATATAAGCATCCGATAGTTGCTGTTTCCATATCGCTTAACTTTGATACAGCTATTGTTAGCATTCAATTAAAAAGCCGCTGACATCGAACATCATCCATAAAAACCTTTCCTAAAGTACTTCCCAGTATCTAAAGGAGTCTTTAATTTAATATTCGTGTATTACTTTTTGAAAAATATCACAAGATCAACATGGCTTTCGCTCAGATATATTATATTATAATATATTTATTAATGTATCATAATTAGGCTTTGCATTATTTTTTCTATACAGACATCCAGAAAGGACATTTAAATGTTGACTACCTTATGACTTGAGTGTCCTTATCATAGTAAAAATATAAATAAAATATATAAAACCAGACCGTTTTATAGCAATGGCTGAATGCCGTTAGCTTTGCATTTTTACGACTCGAATTTGTCGTCTGTTGGTATTTGCTTCGCCTGGAAGTTTAATTGAATAAGTTTTAAGCGGATTCCACTGGCAGGCAGCTGTTGCTGTCTTTGTGTCACACGGCGTATGTGCAAAGCTTAATTGAAATTCTCTAACTACGTCCACGTCCAGCAATCATCCAGCTGGACGGTGCCAGCCTTTTTTGAATGTTGAATAACAAATTACACAACAAGAACAAATGCGGCACACTAAAAGAAGGTGCGAGGTGCTGCAATTTGATTTCATGCACTGCCCCCAGGCAGATTTGCATTCATAAAAGGGTTATGAGCCGAGAACGTCAAGCTTAACATAATTGGCGTCCGGCTATCGGATTAGCGCTGACTCCACATAAATATTTAGCGTAATTTGCATTGAGCGCAATTTATGACTCACTGTTGGCAGATACAAACCAACTGGGAAAGCTTTTATTAAATATAAAATTTAGTTTGATGAGCTCTTTCAGAATCAAATATTAAATATTCAATATTGTGATTATGTAAATATGTTAGGAACTTTATGGACTCTCATAGCTCAGCAAATATTTATAAAAATTCTATCAGCTAATTTTGAAAAATAGATTTTCTATCGTTAGAGACAAATGTTTAGTAGAATTTTGTTTTAGTCGCATGCTAAAGTCAGAGCGCGTCTTCAATCAGTTACAATACTCTTTAAGTGTTAATCCCATTCAGAAACAAAAAATGTGTATATACATATATTTATTTATGTAATGATTGTAAATGTAGCTTTAAGAGTCAGCCTGCTCGATGTCGTGACCATTTCCTGTGCACAAGCCCGTGTTCAGAAGAGGAGCATCGAGTGAATCGTGATAATGTGCAGAGGAAGGCAGCCATTTCCATATACCGATGGCTGCAGGCAGCACTTGGACGACTTTCCTATTTTGTTTCTACCTCTTTTGATTTCTCTCCGTTTTTGTGTGTAATATAAAAAATCAAGCAGTTGGCTTTGTGCGTTGCCTACCTTTGGGCGCTGCATGTGCTCCTGATGCTGCTGCTGCCACACTCAAGCACTCCAACGCACTTAGAGAGAAAGAGAGAGAGGGAGAGTCGTACGCACGTCGAAATGTAATTTCATGGCACACAAGTTTTTAATTAAATTTCATAGCAGACGATGCAGCCGAAGCTGGCAGTTGGCAACTGGCAGCAGCAGCTGCAGCAGCAAAGGCAGCAGCAGCCTTTTAACATGCAATCAACAAACCACTCTGGCATGCATATAGGGCAGCCATACATAAGTTTATATATATATAAAATCCACATACAAACGGCATGAAAAAAAAATTCAGCATTAATGCGTTTTTCAAGTGGCAGTAGCTACAGCTACAGCTTCAGCTTCAGCTTCAGCTGCAACTGCAACTGCAGCTGCTATAGCGGAAGCAGCTGGTGAGGCGGCCATTTTGCAGACGGCCAACGATCCACATCCGCAACCGGACACCCATTGGAGTTCATGCTCTTCTCCATCCTTTCATGCTGTCCTCCAGTCTTTTCGCAACCTTTTACTCTTTGGCATGCTCGACCAGCAATCATCGTCACATAATTTTATTAACCTCTTAGCCAGTCAGCGGCCATACGCTGGTCCTGTTGCTGCTGCTTCTTCTCTCTGTTTGCGGTTCACTGACTTATGCAACATGCTGTTGTTGTTATTGATGTTGCTGGACAACACTCCAAGCACTTAAGCTTCATGTTTGTGACTTGCTCATGAAGTGCATAGTAGATTTTTATAATTTTAATGATCAAGTACAACATGAAACTATGCTTTATTTTTGAGAGAATAGAGCATTTGATAATCCATGAGTATTATCTTTATAAATAATTTCCTATTTTCATATCTATATTTTAAATTATTTTATTGCTTCAATATTTGTTCTTTAAATTGCCTTTAAATTTCTATCTCCTATATCGATATTACCTTGCTAGGGAATTTAGCAGTCAGTGAAACCTTTAATTGAAAAGTAAACTTTTCTCCTTTTTTAATTATGCACTTGGATGATTGACAGTTCACTTAGCGTCGCTCAAACTGACTGGCGGTCAGATCAAATTGCATTTAAAGCAACCAAATGGGTCAGCCTGCAGGGCAGAATGAGCAATTAAATGGGTATAGAGTATGCGGTTGTCGTGGCTTCCAGGCTAACAATTTATTTAATTAGCAACGATAGTTCGACGAGCTTTAGCTGGCAAATCAAACAAAAATGCCTGTCAAGCTGCTTGCCAAAGACACTTTGACTTTGTTTATGGTAAACAGACAACAAGCGATATGGCCTTCGGCTTTTGGCGTGGGCGTGGCAGAAGCACATACACACACACACACACACACACACACACGCACATACACATACGAATGAGTGCGCTATAGCTAATGCAATTCGCCCGCTGGCCTTGTGTTTTCGTTGTTCTAGTTGTTGTTGTTGGCTGTATTTCTTAGACAGGCGACAGCCGCCCAGTCCCACAATCTGTCTGCGGCAAACATATATACAGACACACACACCCATATCTATATATATATGTATATATGTACACACATGGTACACACATGTGTTGTTGTTTGTTGGCATTGCTGAGTCGCATCGGCGAGGCGCTGGCGGCTCAGTTAGGTGAAGCGCAACAAGTTATGCAGCCACAATTAGTTGGCACGTCCCTCCACAAAATTTCTTGGCACTAATGCCAAAACCCAAGCCACACCACACCGTCAACGACAAAAGCAGCAACAACAACAACAATCGCCAACAGCATTGGGATTTTAGCGTGCGGTGTACGCGGCGTATGCGTTATGCAATTCCGTGTTCACCCCACCATATCGCATATTCCATCTTTAACCGAAACCAGCACGCTCGATTCAATGATTTTTATCTATATCATCCATTGAATGTCAATTAATTGGCGGCATTGTTCAACAGCTGCTACAGACAAACGTTCATACTCATGAATAAGATGTATTATTCAATAATGATGAACAAATAAATGCAAATTGTTATTATTGAAAAACGATTTAAAGCTCAGTGCAGAATGACTGACAGATTCTTGATTAATGCACAGTCCAAAAATTTACATTGTTCGGCTTCTTTTATTTGCAATCGTCTGTAAAACGTGATAGGATGTCGCTCTCGATACGAAAAGTATTCAAGTGGAATGCTGATATATACATCGATGTTGAGTATATGGTTGCTATTGAATTGTACGAAACTTTCACTTATATAACTACATTTAGGTATGTAATCTATATACCTATTAATATATTCACCATGAGCATTCTATTTAAATATGAATAATGTAAATTATTTATCTTTATGCAGCTATATATATTTTTCTCCACTTAGATATATGTATATGACAAACTTTGCTTCATTTTCATTAAAGCTCCCTTTAATAGTAATAACATTTTTTATTTCATTATAATTATGTACGAGGAATATACCCCAGCCATGTTGTAAAAATTTCCTTTATGTTCTCGTAATTTTTTAAAATTTAAACTTTCATAAATGCCAAAGTTTTTCAGCATGCAAATGAGTCTAATTTCAGTGGGAAATTATATAGGAAAATATGGGTCTATATGCTTCAGCTCTATTAAATAAAGTAGCTCGGCCAACTCAAGTGTAAAGCTCGTGCGCTGTTAAAAATGAATGCACATTAGAGCTGACCTTTAAAGCTTGCTACGACAGCAACAAGGACAACGTTTTTGATTACATTCATTATGCAAATAAATATACATAAATATTAAGCAAATTGTGTGAAGAGCGCACTATATAAATATATATTATATAAATATATATACATACATATATATGTTTATTTATTGTGTGTCCAGCAAATTTATGTGGCAATTAACAACACTCTGTGGACACAAAAGCTACGAGCCAAAAAAAAAAAAAAAGAAAAGAAAATTCATTAAAATTTTCCATTGTTTGGCACGAGCAGATTTTTGTGGCTTATCGCAAGTGCAATGTGTCTTCAGTTTTTAGTTCTCCTTGTGTGGGGTCTCTTGTGTAAATTTAGAAATTTATAGTTATTTAAAAATTCAAACACACACACACACACACGCAAACACATAGATGAGTGTGGCACTTTTGTTGCCAAATATGAATAAATTATCGGTCCATTGTTTGCTGCTTGAAACGTAACCAGAAATTGTCCAGTGTCCTGCAGAGAGGAGCTTAAGCCAAGACTTTGGTCAAAAGCGACACGGATGCGGACAGCCTGGCAGACCACGCACACACACACACACACACACACACACACATGCATACATACATACATACATACACACACACACATGGGTCTAAACTAGTTGTGGGAACAGACGAGGCATTGTCTTAGCCTGCTTGGATGCTCACACTCCATACGACTCGCCTCGACTCGACTCGAGTCGAGTCGAACCCTTGCAGATGCTGTTGACATGGCTTTTGTCATTTTCTGGTTACGGGCAAGCGAACAAAGCCGAAACTCGAAGGGAACTACCACAGGGTACGATTGGAAGTGTTGTCGTGGTCGTTGGAATAGGAACAGGAATGGGATGGCCGCATTCAGCTGCATGTGGACATGGAACGTGAGCAAACTTTGACTACAGTTGGCGCCGTGTTGTTTATGTTGTATCGAATTTAAAGCACAGTCAAAACGACAGAACAGAGGCAGAGAGTGTGCGAGAGAGAGAGAGAGAGAGAGAGAGAGAGAGAGAGAGCGAGAGTATGAGAGAGGAAGAGAGACAATAGGCTCATTTAGCTAATTTAATTGCATCAATTGAATTTGTTATGCGATTTGCAGGTAATTGATGCCGTGTTTATTTATAATTCATTTTTTATTCTAATAAGTGGTTTCTACAATTGCCATGCAATAAATTTAGGCAATTATTTAAATTGCATTTGTTGCGGCATGAGGAAACTGAAATTGAGCCGGATGCAATCAACTGATTAATACACACAATGACAGTGAAAGATTGAGGACAAAGATTACCGAGATTATCCGTTCTTCCTTAATTTTATTTAAATTTTAAGCTAACAAAATCAATATGCTTATACAGAACTTTGCAATTTACTATTATTTTAAACTCTCGAAACTAAACTTAAGCTTTTGTATAAAGCTTATGCAATACATTAAATAAGTATTACATATTGTGTAAGAAATGTTCAATAAATAATTCGCTTTGATCAAAATTGCTTTATTAGATTCATTTGAAATATTTCTATTCACTCTATTTATTTATAAATCTATTATTAATATCCAAGTGAATAGGTTATCTTTGTTTTTATTAATTGAGCGCACGTTTCTGCTCTCAGCAATCAGCTCAATGGCTGCTGCGAATTATATAAAACAAGTTTAAGTACAGTTAAAGCCAACTTTAGCATTTCAGTGCTTGTTCTTGCTCTTGTTGCTGTTGCTGCTGCTGTTGCTGGGCAGGAAAAGTTGTCGAAAACAAATGCAGCATTTCAATTAAGTTGCGCTGGCAGCTAGCTAAAGCTGAAGCTGAAGATTGAACGCTCCATCGGGAGCTGCGGCATGGCCAAAAATGCGGCAAAAGCCCGAGTTGCTCAACAAAGTTGAACAGCTAGCCAAATGGCTAACATTGCTCATACGGTCCACCTCCCTCTGCCCAATGAACACAATATAAAAGGTGGCACAGCAAAGTGCTCAAGCAAATGGGCAAATCGTTAACGTTGAGCCAACTCAACAGCTCGCCAGCCAAGCCAACTCAATGGACAGGATTTTATGGCCAGAGTCGAGCTGAATCGCTGACTCGCTGGCTCGCTGGTTGACTGAATGGCTGACTGGGTGACCGACTTGTCCTACAGCACGCCTGTCTGCTGGTGTATTCGCATTGCATTTCGGTTTTCATTGTCAATTGACACTATTGCAACTTGCACTCAGCGCCGTGCTGGTCAAATTGAGCGCCCCAACCTCCTGCTACTGCTCCTGTACCTACTGCTACTCCTGCTGCTGATCACACTGCTGTCTCTGGCTCTGGCTTTTTGCCTTCTGTGGCGTTCGTGCTGGACGCGCGTTTGTTTTATGGCCCTGTGGCAGCTGCTTATTGCAAACGCTTTGCTTCAATGTGGCAACGTGTTCCATTACCCGATGCATTTTACCACTTTGTTTACGGGCGAACTTTCGAGCACAGCTGCAAATTGAAATTTGTTGCAGCTTCCGGTGGAGGTTGAACGCAACACTTGCGCTAATTAATTGACATAGGAAATTAATATTAACTTTAATGTATTTAGCCTTGATTAATGAATAATTGACGGACAGCTGCACCAAATGACTAAATGACTTACGGACTTACTGCCTGCCTGCCTGTCTGGCAGGTACGTCAACTCACAGGCAAAACTCACTTCAGAGCGAACAAAAAATATATAAAGAAAATGTTGACATTTGTAGCTTCATTAATCATTTAAGCGGGTCGCACAAGTTGACAAGGCAAAAACAATGAATGCGGATGCTTTGCCTGGGGAAACAGGCCAAATGCCATCACAACTTTTTCACAGTGGCCCCATCGCCTGCGGATTATTAATTACACAAATGGTACGGAGACTTGGCCACCTGGCCAAATATGCAAGTCAATATCAAGTTAACTCAACAGTAAACGATATAAAATAAAAACGGGTTAAATAATCGAAAGAGAAGTGCGTATTACTAAAAATACAAAAATAAGTCAACATTTTGTGTGTCTACAGCTATGATGGCCATTTCAAGCGAATCGCAATGAAGTTTCAATGTTTTTCTTTCTTTTCTATCAATATATTTTCTTAGGTAAATAAATGTGAATTTCAATTTGGCTGGCAACAAATTAGTTGCTTGCAGTATTAATGTGCCAGTAGCTTAAATACACAAAGGCGCCAGGGTTCGATGGAATTCCATGTATATGAACCGAACAACGAGCTATGCATTTGCAAAATAATATGGCGAAAATTAAATAAAATAATAGATGACTACAAAAATATATCAAGCGAAAAGTAAATATCCATTACAAATATGTTTGCTTTATTATAATATAAATAAAAAATATAAGATATTTAAAATCATAAAAATATTCTTCTATATAATGTAAATATATAACATGTAATAACCTGCATATTTATAAAACGTAATAATGTAAGTAGATAATGCATTATAGTAATTTACTAGTATTTTAGTTATAATTCTAAAATACTTTTTATTCAAGTATTTTTTTTCTTATAAATAAATGTTGTCAATGCTTAAAACTTGTATATAAAGTTTTGTAAATCTTTTTTCCATTAGTTTGCCCATAAATAATATGTATTAACATTTTTCCCATGGCCATGTCAAATCTAATGAATGACTTTAATGGATTTACAACATGTACAAAAATACATAAATGTAAAAAAAAATAATATATATATATTTGATCATAAAGACACACCTTTTATGCAATTACAGCATATAAGGCTATTACAACTAGATGTTGTTTTGTGATATACAACAAAATGCACTTTTCTCGTACAGTTGGGCAATAAATGTTGGTATTAGCCAACAGTAAAGCATTGTCACACAATTTAAGGCAATTATTTATTTTGCCTCCGAGTCCGGTACGCTGGCTGGCAGCTTATCTTGACAGCCATTAAATGGCAGCAGAACGTTTGGAATTTCTGATATAGTAGACGTGTAGCAGCGCTGTGTGTGTATATACGTTTATGTGTATACACTTTTGGCACGCACTGTGTCCATTTTTGGGGTTAGAAGCGTGACCAGATCCTGTTTGTAAACACAGGACTCGCCGGACTAACATGCAACCGGCTGGTTATCGCGCTTATCACGCGACTCCTTTGCTCTATGGCTGGCAAAATGTGTATAATTTTTATCGGCCAGCCTTCGGGGGCTAGTTTAGTTTATTGACCCAACAGGATAGACGCCAACTAGGTAAAGTAACAGGCTGGCAATTTGTTAGCCGTGTCGATGGGTCATAAATTGTGTCAGTGTATTTTGTGGATGCGCAGGACAGCCTCAATTTTCATGTGAGCTAATTTTGAGTTGAGGTTGAGATTCGTTTTGGCTGTCCCTAAATATATCACGTACTCTCTCTCTCACTCTCTCTCTCCTCTATCGCTCTCTTTCAGTCTCTCTCTTCGTTACACACATACACACACACGCCATGATAGATGATTTTGCTTTCTGGGTCTAATAATAGCTCTTCATTATTTAGCCTCTCGCAACCCTCGGGTGCCCTGTCGTCCATTTCATTAAAATTTTCGCCTGGACTCAAACAATGTATTGACATTTCAATTAATTAAGAGCCTGGAAACAGTGCTGCTCGTTGCATAGTCTGACCTTTGGCTGCCAGATGCTATGTGACCGAAGCATTGACAAACTACAACAACAACAGCAGGAATAATACTATTTCGTGCTTATGTGTATTTAGCCTAAATTCTCTCTAAATAAGAAAAATTGTTTTTGGGAAAAGGACCCGACCTGCACCTAATGAATTAATTACAAGACAAAATGTCTTAAATCAGCTCTGTAATGAGTTAACAAACTTTTTGAGCCTGATTGATCGCATTTGGTTCGATTCGATATTGTAATATCATATATAAATATAATGCAAATGATCCATTGATGAGTTTGTTAATATTTGTTTTTTATTATTATTAATTTCTTATTATTAATATGCATTATTTTATATTTGAATAAAATTCTAGCTGGAATATTTCCATCTAATATATCTAATTTATTTAGCAGAATTTCTTTGATGAACGATTTCACAAGATTTCAAATGCCAAACAACCCTAGAGTAAAGGTTAGCCCATGAATTTTGTTCAATTCCTCACCATCCATTTCCTGCATTGCACTTTGACCTTTACCTTTACGCGAACTCTTTGCTGTTTGCCTTTTGCCTTTCGCCTTTCGCCTTCCCGGACACACTTCCACACAGACGCGCACAGCAAATTTCATTTGTTGCTGACTGGCAATTGGAAATGTTTATTAAATGGCAGCCGGGATAAATGTTAAAGTTAAGTCTGCGGCTAAGGTGGGCTTTATGCAAATCCTTGCGCCACAAAATGTCATACACACACGCACACACAACTAAACTGCGAAATGCTACTAAGCCCACTTACTTACAATTTAGCAAGCAAAAAAAAAATGGATGCGAAAATCATAAAAAAAACACACACAGAATACTGCGAAAACGAGAGTGTAAAATTTTGTGCATACATAAAGCGACGGGCGAGAAAAAAAATGAATCCAGCTTTATGGCACGCACACTCACACAGGCACAAGCACAGTTGCATACGCTCACACATAGTGCCAGAGAGAGTGAGAGAGAGAGAGAGAGAGAGAGAGAGAGAGAGAGAGAGAGAGAGAGAGAGAGAGAGAGAGAGAGTAACACACAAACGCAATACTTGACTTTATTCCGTTGCCAGCAACGCAAGTGCCTTAATAGTGTGCGTGAGCGTGCTGTGTATACGCGTGTGTGTATGTATTTATATGTGTGTGTGTGGACTACTTTCGCGCAGTTATACAAGCGGGCGGCACAAAATCCAATCAACATAACGAGCTACAAGCGCCGCTGAGCGGCATAAAATGAAAAAAAAATAAATAAAATAAATACTTATATACACACGCCTACACATACGCAGCTGTATGAGTGTTTAAGTCTGTGTGTGTGTGTGTGTGTGCAAGCTCAACGCGCTCAACATTGCTGCGAAGCACTGCACGAAATCAGAGCCGCCGCCTTCTGCTGACGCCTTAAGCCCAGCGCACCCGCTTGGCTCACTACTCTTTCCCTAATGCGCTTCGTCAAGGCTCCGAAAATAAATCGGAAAAAGGGTAGACCAAACAGAACGTCATGATATTCCAGGATTTGCGAAATTATTGCCGGAATAATGCCCAAAGCCATATGCAGCGCTTCCTCATTGCTGGCTTTGTATTTTAGCTGAGCAAGCAAAACGCATTTCTCATGCTTTAATAAAGTTCTTTAGCTATGGCCAACAATTACGTCTAAACGTTCCGAAATCTTAAAGAGCAGTTATTACTGAGAATCAACAAATTTCCGCTGCATAAGCATGTGATTAAATACTTGAGAAAATGCAATCTTTCATGCTGTACATTGTAGATCTAATGCTGAAGCACTGTTCTGAAAGAAGACGAAACTTGAATTCATTATCAAATTTTCTCTATCAACAGAAAACTATAGCCAATCTCAGCTGTTATTCATTCGATTATCTCTAAACGCTTTCTATGAATGATCTGATATACTAAATAAAAATATTACCTCCACTCATAACTGGCCTGCCTGGCCCAGCATCAGCAACAAACAGCCGAATAATTCACAACAATTCATTTAAATTTAGAAGCAATTTCATTTCTATAAATAGATCATGTAAACGGACCAGCAGCAGCAGCAGCAGCAGCAGCAATTGGCAACCCTGCTGTGAACCCATTGACTGTCCATCCATGTAAGACCCAACTCTATATATCTTTTTGCTGCCCATTAATATTGTCCACAGAGCCTTTTGTGCTGGGCGTTCATTCAACTTATAGCCAAGAGCAGCAACAACATCAGCAGCAGCAGCAGCAACAACAACAATCGCTGTGACAAGCGACATGCAAAAAAGAAAAAAAAAGGCGGCATGGAAATGAAACTGAGACGCAGAGAGTCCTAGCCAAGCGTGGGCCAGGGATGAGGCTTGGGGAAAGCGGGCGAAGGGAGGTAGACAAAAGTGTAGTAAAAACTGTGCGCAAAAGTGTGTCGACTTGGCAATAACAACAACAACAACAACAACAACAACAACAACAACAAGAGAAGCAACAAACAAATGAAATAAAAGTAAACCCATTTACACCACAGCCAGAGGAACGATGAGCAGCCCATGAACTGTGAGAAGGGGCGGTGGGTGTGGTTAGCTATATATGTGTATATATGTACGTGTATGTGGACCTGGTGTGAGACGCTGCGGTGGCGCCAGCTGCTTGGCAAACGGCAAATGTGGGGCATTTGGCAGTCGCCGTTGCAGTTGCTGTCGCAGTTGCAGTTGCAGTTGCTCCGTCACATTGTTAACTTTCTTTGACAACGGGCCAGAAACGTGGACCGCCCGTGGTAAGAATATCAGAGATGAGCGCGTATTGCAAGAGCTTTTACTAAATAGAATCCACATTCCGCACTCGTGTTGCATTAGCATTTCTCTCAATTCTCTGTATGCTCTACAATTCTATCGCCATGTAGTCACATCTAACTCGTATAAATATCGTTAGCCAAGTCATGCAATACCAAATCAAATTAGACTTTTTGAGAATTGGATTTTCTTAAAGCCCTGACAAGTCTACTCTTAACGCTGTCTTCAGATCACTAGTCTTAGTCTTGTGTACGGTCTACGTAGTCCTGCATATTATTCATCCAAAAGCACGAAGCACGCTCCTCTCTAGCAGACCTCTTCGAAGACTAAATAGGTGTGAGCATGATTTAGCAGTTGCTGCTGCCTCAGTATCAGTTGAAAAACAGTCAGCAGGGCTGACATGGCCAGACGAGGCATGCAATACAATGGCAATGACTAAAATGACAACAGCACGAGCCACAACTTTGTGTATTTATGGCATGCAATTGCAGGCACAGCAGCAAATTAACACAATACGAATCCTGGCCAGCCTGTTGCCTTTCTCATGCCGAGTCCGTTAAATTGATTATTTGGTTGCACTGTGCCCACACACACACATACACCCAAACCCACACACAAATACATAGCTATTAAATACAACGCATTCAATTTCGTACGACTTGGTCATGGCCAACACCAGAGCAATTGTTGTACTGCCTGGCGATGTCCTGGCGCGTCACCCACTGCCCGTTGCCTGCTGAGTGCTCCACAATTGATATGCATAAAAGCCGCATTCCGCAATGGGCGTGGCAGCCGCACACGCACTTATCGGCATTCACAGCACGTCGACACTGACGTCGACCAATGGAGTGCGCAAAAATGCTTATAAAGGGATTAATTCGATTGCAATATTCACAGTTGCAATGGACCACAGTCTGGCCATGGCTTCAGCTTTTTGATCCTGGCTTCGTCCTCTGGTCTTTTTTCTGGTCAGCAAGTTCCTGTTGGCAGTCGCTGCCCATTGGCATTGTTTTAATTGTCCGGCTCGTAATGATTTTTTATGGGTCTCAGCACCAAAAAGAATATCTGCATACAGCTTTTTAATCTAGTCTCCTAACGAACGAGTGTCGATATTCATATATGCGTCAACCATGCACTCTTGACATACTATAATTGCTTTCTTTATTTTGAGAGACTACTTATATAATGTAGTAGATTGATTTCAAAGGAGTTCCTCACTAAATAATAGAATATTTTGCATATGCATTTGATTGCCTATTTCCAATGCTCGTTTAATTGCTCTTCTCAAGGTGTCTCGTAACTGTCGACTTGTGTTTATATGCAGCTTCCAATTAGTCTCAGTTGTTCTCTCGTCAACTAGACATACATATTTCTGGCAATAACTTAAGGCAGTGTCCCAAGCATTTCAATGCCCAATTGTGCACACAAATAACTGAAATGCACAAGCTTAAATGCTAGCTGAGCATTCGAAATCTGAATTCCAATTAAATGTATATCAATCGTATGCAAATACATATATGTATATATACCTACATATAGATATTCTTCTATTATGCCCCGTTAATTAACCAAATTTGATTTGAAATTGAATTTCACAGGCTTCAAATAAAAGCATGCGTGTGCGTATGATAAATAGCATATATAAGTTTGAAATGGTTAAGAGGTGCACATGTCAGGTGGAGATTCAATTGATATAAATTTACATACATTAAAATGTCTTGAGATATTCGAATAATTCATTTCTGGTGCATTAGATTAAGACCAATTATAATGACAAAGCACATGTTAATATTAACAATTCCTCTTTTCTCTTACAGATAGTTAACAGACTCATCAAACAGCAACTCATTCAGCTATTCGGCATCGATTTAGGCATCTGGGTATAGAGCCTAGCCATGGGCACCGGACACTACTTCTGGGCGATATTCTACTTTACCAGCCTGTGCAGCGCATCCCTGTAAGTAGATGTCTTCCTTTTCCTTTTCCATTTCCCTTTTTATTTATTATTTATTATTTCTTGTTTTTGATTTTTGACTTCATGTTGCACTCGAGTGTTTGTGAGTGCCGCAACCAACGGCCAATTTGCATACGAATGCCGTTAATTTGCCAGATGGCCACGCCCACAGTCCAAAGAGGCCATAATGCAAACACCATACACATCTAGAGTGTGTGTCGTATAAGAGATACACGATATATATACATATATTTCAAGTAGTGCTGTAGTCAGCTGTAGTTCGCCTATTCACCTCGCCACGCCTCACTCCGCCCTCGTCCCACCCGCTCCTGCAATGTCCAGTCACTTGAACTTGTACTCGCATTACCATAACATGTTTTTATGTATTTAAACACTTTCACTCCTATAACAAACATCATCATTAAAATGTAATTAATGTTCATGTAATTTTTGTCGGAGCATAAATTTTGGAATTATTTACGCTCAAGCCGAGAACAGAGCCAGCCAGCACACCTTTTGTGGCTTGGCTTTGCCGAGGCTTCTGATAAGTGCGACAGTGTATAATACAGATGTCAATTCAGAGTCCACGATCGATCACACTACACTCAATTTGTATATAAAAGCCAAATCCAAAAGCCGAACAAATTTCAGCCAAGTCTGAGTGCTGTAAATTATTATGCGAATATTCTTTTTTAAATGCAATTCTTTACCAAATATAACCACAAATTTGTTCAGCATCTTTTTCAAAACTACTTCAAATAATTGTCTAAAAACAACTCGAACACAAACCAAAAAAAATCATAATAATAATTTTGAATCAATTAAATATATTAAATCAAGCAAAATTAAAATTATACGTGCGTACCTATCCATATCCTGATTTCAGAGCAAATAATGCCAAAATAAATTTCCGAGAAAAGGAGAAAAAAGTCTTAGATCAAATTTTAGGTGCAGGCAAATACGATGCCAGAATACGACCGTCGGGAATAAATGGCACAGGTGAGCATATACTTTTACCAAACACTGTATAACAAGACAAGCTGTACCTCTATGATAACTTCTAATACAACTCAAAATCTTTATTATTTTACAAATTACTTTTGTATAGTTTCTAAATTTAAAGAACAATCTTAACAATAATTGGTATTATTCTATAGCTATTACATATATCTAAGTCTCTGATAAAACAAAAAGAAAAACCACAAAAAAAAAACGGCATAATTAGTTTAGAGAGGCCTTACGGAGACCTATTCATTAGTTTAGCTACGTAATATTATTGCATTTAAAACCATATTAAGAAAAACTCACAATTTAAACCAACCAAACTCTATGCCAGATGGTCCCGCCATAGTCAGAATCAATCTATTCGTACGCAGTATAATGACGATTAGTGATATTAAAATGGTAAGTCACATATTAGAGTGAGCCAAAACAAAAATAAAAAAAAAAAAACAAAAAAAAAACAAGTAGATTAAACTAAAGCAATTGAAAACAATAACTTTGGCCAACAAATTCGATAGACCCAATCTCTGCCTCGTCCTCTTTCGCTCTCTCTCTCTCTCTCTCTCTCTCTCTCTTTGTCCCACATCAACAAGCACACCATTCGACATGCAGTACACTATTGAAACTCCCCAACCATAACTAAGCATAATCAAATATTTCGGTAGTAATAACAGTGACTAGAACTACACAGCTGAATGCTCTATGCTACTCTGCTCACACAGAAACACACATATATAACATACATATCTATATAAATGCTAAAAAAAAAAAAAAAACACTCACAAATATACAATAAGCTAAGCAATGGTTCAAATAAAAAGAGTTTTAACACTTTGTTTGTTTTTGCGTTAAAGTTGTGTTTCTAACTTTCTCTATCTATTCATAACAATCTCTCTTTCACCCTCTTTCTCTGTGTACCTCCCTCTCAGTCCCTTCTAGACGTACCATTTAGAAAATACCTAGCTGACCCATCTCCATCTAACCCAATCTCCCTCTGATTATAACTCTATACCTAACTTTGTTTGCTGTTCTTTGGCTATTCAAATTTACGTTCTCTGCGTTTGTTTCATGTTACATTTTCCTTTTTTTCTTCTTTTTTTCATTTTGATAAAGCAAAGCCACATTTATGGCACATGTATTTGAATACTCCAGTATGCATACCATCTCTAAATGTGCATATATACATGCAAACATGTATATGTTCTATCTTTCAGTTTTGGTTTCACGCATATTTTAGAGAGAGCGTTTTTGCATTTCCCAATTTCGTTTCGTTTGTGTTTTTGTTTCTAGACTTTCATGTTTTTTACCAAGGATACAATTACGCCCGACCAACATTGTTCTTTACACTATATACATATATATACATATATAGAGAACTATTTGCTTATATACTACTTACTTATGTACTACTCAACTATCTACTACTACTATTTCAAATAGCTGCAGTCTTAGCTAGCAGTATTTGCTTTTTAAGTTCTCTTCTTTTGTGTTCAATTTGACATGCAAACGCATTAACTCTTATACTAAAAAAGACTCACACATTCAAACAACTTCACACACATGAGCCAAGTGCTGGAGAAACTCCTGATGCCTTAGCAAATCGATAAGTCATCAATTTCAAGTATATTTTGGACATAAAACTGTTGCCTACTTCTGGGCTAAGCACAAACCATTCTCGTTGTGCTGGCTTTTAACACACACATACACACAGACAGATAAACACACATTTACACACACACTCACTTTTGAGTGCCCTGCAAACATTTGAGCTCTAGAAAGATAGTGCAGCAGAATGTAAAGATGTTTCAAATTCTTAAAGTAGGATCTCTCTGTTATACATCTACTATACTATTAGTATATATATTGATATAAGAGATGAAAATATATTTTTTTTCTACTTAACAATCCCGAAAGTATGTATAGGCCATTGTCCAGCATTCTTATACTCGACATATGATGCTGTGGCAGTTGAAAGTGGAACTTTATGCATTATTATTATAGCTATAGAGCTTTATAGCTATAGAGCTTTATAGCTATATAGCTGTCTCAGATAATTAATTCTACTTGAGCCTTGTGGCACCATTGTCAATGAAAATGCACCAAATGCACCGCCAACACCAAACTTGGTAAAACAGACTTATATTTAAAAGATAAAAAATAATAATAATAATAATAATCAAGTGATATCAATAACAATACATGAAAATGGTGCAAATTTTTGGATGCATAAAGAAAAAAATATATATGTGTATAAATATATATATATAAAGATATGGATACAAAAACATCTCGAGCATTCATCATAAAAATCATGCTTTTCAATTAAGTGGACTACATGTAATCGTTGTTTCTGTTAAATGTTTATATAATGTAACTCCAATTTTGCTCTCTATCTCTCTGTATCTGTCTGTCTCTCACTCACCTTTTGGTCACAACTAAAAGTATTTAAATGTGTTTTGGGGGCTTATACAATAAAAAAAGTAAACCACTCTATAATTCTGTGCGTGTGTTTGAAGCTCACTATCCACTTAGCCAACATCGTTTTATTTCCATTTTGATTGCAACCAAATTGGATTTAATTTGCAGTTAAATTCGACGCGCGTGTGCTTGTGTGTATGTGTGTGTGTGTGTGTGTGTGTGTATGAGTGTGTGTCGCTGTCATGTTGACTTTTGCCGCAGCAATGACATCATTAAAATTACAAGAGTCTCATCCATATGCATAAATATATTCTGCGGTCCACGCAATACCCATTTGTTAAAGTCAATAAAGTTAACAAAAGATAAACAATAATTATTTGCCCATCAATTAGCACATTTTTTAACAGCCTATCAGATCAGGTCTCATTCGACATGCTCTACAATTCAATGTTTTGTTTTTTGTCACATTACAATTGTCACTCGCACGAAACTCATGTACGTAAAAATACTTTTAATTAACCTAGGCTCTAATATGTATATATGAAAACTACAAATTATATATGACTACAACTTTATATATAGCTTTAGCTTTCTAAGATATATGAAGCGAGATCAAAGTAATGCCATAATTAATTTTAAGCAACACATAGAAATACAACTGAAACTTTATTGCAGCCATGAAAGTAATGCAAAAATTACACATAAAAAACCAGATAGATACCAGGCGGTTATCAGAACTCATTCATATACATAGTATATGATATGCTAAGTTTTTAGTACAAAAGCTGTTGAAGAGGAAGCTCTGTGGCCATCCGGCTCGCTGCCTGTGTGACCAATTGTTACATTTTGTTTATTACCCATTGTACAAAACGGTCTATCTATATGTATCATCCCTCCAGATGGTCCGGCCGTCGTGCGCGTCAACATATTCGTTAGAAGTATATCGAAAATCGATGACGTAACCATGGTAAGTTCGCGCAAAAATCAAAAATCCAAAAATAAAAAAATAATAAAAGTAGTTAAGAACCACAGTCTCTCTGACCTTGCCCTTGCCCAATCGTATTTGTGTTTGTGTGAGTGAATGAGGTCCTCTCTGAGAACCGCTCGCACTCTGTTCAACTCTTTAGTGGCTGCTTATCTCTCTCTCTCTCTCTCTCTCTCTCTTTCTTTATCTTTGTCGTTCCCTCCTTCACTCTTTGTCTCTGTCTCATTGTCCATGTCAGGTTTGCTTCCCATATACAGTGCGCGTATCTTATGTAACTGCCGTTAGTTGTAATTTCTCATCTATAACCAGGCAATTGATCAACAGAAAAACACAAATACTTTGACATATTAATAATAATAATAATAATAATAATAATTATGCTATATAAATATTATATCGGATATTGGTATTTAAAAACTATCGATGTTTTTTAATTTCAACATACTTTGAATTGAGTCAACAAATTATTTGCTTTTATTAATTTATCAAAAATAATAAATACTAAAAAAAATGAAAAATTATGAAAAATTCTGTAAAGAAATTATTGTTCCCCGTTTTGAGCAATAAATTCGATTAAATTAGCGTTGTAATTAGATTGTGCATACTATTCAAATTTAAGTTAATTTATTTATTTACAAGTTTGCATTGGTAAATTTAAATTTTGTTCTTAAATTTTTTATATATGTTTGCTCTACAAAAATGTAAAATAACATATTTGTTTTATAGTACGAAATGAACAAAATATACAGAAAATGTCTTTTGGATCTCTCTCCCTCTCTCTCTCTCTCTCTCTCTCTCTTTCTTTCTGTCTTTCTTTCTATACATCACTATCTACTTATATATATCTCTGAAATATCTGCATATATACTCTGTTTAGCTCATACACTTAAAAGCTCTCTCACTTTCTTTATTTAACCAAATTAAATGTAAATCTAGTTTTAATTTTAAGTCTCTTTCATCTCATCTCAACTATCAAGCTACTGAACTATCTCCTCTATCTGACTCTCTCTCTCTTATTCTGTCTATATCTGAGTTCCTCACATATTCACTCATAACAATAAACTTTTATAAATTCCATTCCAATGTTAATTATGCCTACATCAATTAATCTAATATCAGTTTTCAAATTATTACTAATTGTGATAATGACGACTGCCGGACAACAGCTATTCAATTATATATACATTTCTCCATGTATATATATACATATATATATATATTTCGCTGGTCCATTATGCTGGCTGCCGTGTGTATATTCCTATTTAAAAAAAAATTACGTTAATAAGCAAACCTCAATTGATTGACAATTTTAAATACATTTCTATTATTTAAACGACTATTTCCAATTTTATCAATTTTATAATTGCTTTTGTTTTGTTGCCTTATATATACATATATATATATATTTAGCATCGAACAACCTAATTGCGTATAAAAATGCAGCAAAGTGTATGCAAAATATGTTACTCGATTTTTCCGTGTGCTTTGTACGTGTGTTAGTTGGTTAGATATCTATAATCCCTCACCCACTTCACAAGTGCCGCCCCGATTCACGATTAATTTTTCATTTCAAAAGCATAAATAATTATTCTGTGGAATATTATTTGTTATTTGTTTAGTTTGTTGCCTGGAAGCAATAGATATAATATTTATATTTATTTCCAAAATAAAAGAAATACAAATTCAAATGAATTATGAAAATCAAAAAACCAGTAAGTGAAGGTATATAGCGAATTGAAAATATGTGGCATGAGTTTGATCATAAATAAAACAATGTTAAAGCAAAATAAATAAAATTAATTAAAAATCTAGTTTTAAATAAAATAAAATTCTCTTACTTTGGACTATCAAAGACTTAATGCCCTTGCAAAAAATAAATGAATATTACAATTCCTAAATTATATTTTGCATCTAAAGATTGAATTTAACAAAAACTCTATCGAGATCTATATACAAAACTGAGGGACACTGTCCATTGCAGGGGTATATGGTTAAAATGGGTTAAAAGAATTGATGTAATAAATTAGTCAACCATATGTATTGCTGTTTTAGAAAATCCACAGGAAAATAATTGTACCTAAATTTCACACTCTAATGAGATCCATGCAGACATTTTTGAGTATCAATTGGAAAAAATATTTGTTAAAATTGAATTCTATATAATTTCTTAATGTTTCTATATCGTTTAAAGTTTATGTTTTCACATACAAATCGTGCACACATGAAATTCATCAAACACAAAACAACTTAAAATAAAACTCAATATTAAGTTAGACTTAAGACTAGGCTAAGACATAAATAAATAAATATGTATACAACTATATATGCATATATATAAATAGGTATATACTTGCACCCGATCATTCATGAAAACAATGATAACTCATAAAGCAAATGCTGCTCGATTTTGATATGATAATTTTTTAGCGAATTTGCCCACATTAGTCCAGGTCAACATGTTTCTGCGCTCCATATCGAAAATCGACGATTACAAAATGGTGAGTGCAGGCGCCTAAGCAGTAATCGATTATATATGCATATGATAATAATAATGCAATACATATCTGAATGAATGTACATGCATACAAGTACAAATTCAAGCGCTTTAAAAATCTTGCTCCAAATTTATGTTTTATATAACTAAAAACAAAAAAAAACAACCAAATACTTTCATATCTTAACTTATTTAACTTCTGTGTATGTATGTGTGTGCGTGAGTGTGCGTGTATGTATGTGTATATTAAAATTAAAGCACTAGACATTTGCTTTTTCAATATAAAATAAATACAATAGAACGAGATGTAAATCTATGTATAAAAATATGAAATAAATGTTAATATTAAATAATAATTATACATATATTAAATAATCTAACAATTCAATCAATTGGCTGTATAGAATTATAAATCTTTAATTTCTTCAACACTTTCCAACTGTCTTGCAAAACCAGAAATCTCTTGCACACAAAAATATTATTTTTTAAAATAAATTTAAAAAATCGAAAGACTAAAAACATTTTCGGCAAACCGAAAATTCTGTACTCTTGTAGAGTTGAGCTATATCTATATTTACCTCATACGTGAAGCTGTCAATTCCATTTGAAAAACTTAACAAAAACTCACCTGTTTCCCTAAATCTGTAAATCATTCAATGTCAATTCACTTGCAAACTAATTCATAAAAGTGTTATGTCTATTTGTAAATCATTTTGTCAAAACTCTCATCTACAAGTTTTACATCTCTATATCAACATTAAATTGTAATATAATTCCGATCCAACACCCAACACTAGTAAGAGATTTCTGTTCATTTATTTAGATACATATTTATTTATATTTGCAGCATACATGTCTTGATGTATGCATCTATATCTATGTATATTTCTCAATGTACCTTTATAGATACACGTTCAATACAAATGTATTCTTATTCTTATTCTTATTTATAACCTTTTTCAATTTTCTCTTCTTTTGTTTCACACAAAGTCTTTGCAGGCGCGCTCTACTCTCTGTCTCTTTAGTCCTTTTTGTCTCTATTTCTAAAACTCTGAAGCCCTTCTCGCTAGAGGGAAAGACATATATATATATATATCTCTTTTCCTCTCTCTTTCTTTGTGGGTATCGCTTTTTATATCTATCTCTCTCTCTCTCTCTCTTTCTCTCTCTCTCTCTCTCTCTCTCTCTCACTCTCTCTCTCTCTATCATTATTTGTCAACACTCGAAGAAAATTTAAGATAACTTTATTGTAATTTAAGCTAGTTTTTAAGTTAACATTTGTAAGTTTCTCATAGTCTAAAAGCAGCTTGCTAACAATTGAAACTATGCTAGCCTAAGTTTAAGCCAGCCAACTAGGAAAGTAGCTAAGTTCAGAGTCTTAATCACTTCGTCGGCATCTGCTCATCAAACAACAAAATTTCATCGATTTTCAGTACCATTCATTTCTTTACTCAATAAGGTTTCTTCATTTAACATTTTGTGTGTCATATATATTTTTGATAATCAATTGAGAACAGTAGGACAAATAAAAATGCTTACCACATGCTACAAGCTCAACATATTTTTATTTTTATTTAAATTCAACTTCAACTGTAAGTATGGAAAACAAAGAGCTTTCATTAAATTCATTGTGTGCTCAGGAACCCTGCATTTGTCATTTTCATATCCGCCACATATAAAATAAAATATTATAACATAACAAATTACAGTTCTTCAATAATTAAAAAAAAAAATCTATTAATTCTGGCAGCTGCCGCGTAAAAAATATGATCTGTATTAAACAAAAAACTGGCATCAATTTATGAAGTGGAGCCACATTTGGAATCGAACAAATACGTTTAAATGTCATATATGAATAAAGCCAATTATTTGTTATGTTTATTCAAATTTATTTGCTGTCAGTTTTGACTTCAAATGTTTACAAATGCCTTTTGGCCTTGCAATTCTGTCAATGAAATAAAAAAAAGGCTATACAAAAAATTGAAAATAGTGAAAAAACTGAAATTTCCGCTATAAAAAATAGTTACCTTTAGTTCATTATGAACATGTAATAGGAATTCATTATTAATTCAAGTTTCTGTTTCCTATATAATTTATGCCTTCCGTTGAATGGAAACCCCAAATTATCATTTACATATAGCAATATATTTAGCATGACTTCAAAATATTTATGTTTAAGCATGCACCACTTGGGGATACAAAAATAATAAGTATCAAACAGTTTAACTTAAATTTTATTCATGCGATTGGGAATCAATAAACTTGGCTGCTTACCAAAAACTATTAAAACAAACAGTTCGCAGTCTTTGCTAGACCTTTTTATAGAAACATTCCAGAATTTCTCAAAATACACAAAACATATGTATTTACATATGTATCATTATGTTACAAGTTACAAAAAATCAAGCGAAACATTTGCGAACATCATTTTTATGCATGCAGAGTTTTAACTTAACTATAAGAATGTATTTTTATTATACGATATAAAGATATGTACTTCGATATCATTTATAATATGAATGTGTAAGCCATAAGCTAGTTACTATATAAGCCTGATTCTTTTACTATATGACATTGCCTTGCTTTTACTGCCTGCTTCCTTTTTCTTTTTCTTGTTTGCCTCAACTCTTGCTTGGCTTTGCTTGTGTCGGCTGCTCAATAGATATTGTACTTTTGCTTATGAATTTTTGGCACGTTGCTGGATGCTTTTTGACTTTTTTGCTTTTTGCTTATTGCCTATTTTGTATTTTGTATGCAACACGTTGCAAAGCGCTGAACAATGCAACGGATAATGATGTTCATGCTGAATGTGGTTGATGTTGCATGCTCAGCATCGCAGACGCATCTTGAATTGCATTTTGATTCCATTTACATACATATATACAGCAAATATATATACAAACTGCTATATGTGCCATGACATGAATACATATTACTTACATACAACTTATACCAATACCATGCCGAGAACATGCTACTAGCCGAAAAGCAAAACGCTTTATACGACAATATTACAACAGTTTCAATTATTATCGCCACCATATATACTCTTCTTACTAACAAATATTAACAAGAAACTAGAAAAAAAAATATATAAAACGTTCGCCACGCCTCGCCACGCCTTGCTCGCTCTCTCATACAATCTACCACAAAATAAAAAAAAATATATATATATATATTTAAAATGAAAAAAAAAAGCTATCTAAAAATAAAGTTAATGTCCCCCTCGCAAAAGAAAGTCCACCAATTGATACGCCCCACACCCACCACAAGAAAAAAAAAAAAAAAAAAAAAAAAAAGAAAAAATACTCGAGAAATTTCAAAACTTTGAGAATAATCGAAATTTGCATTGTAGTTCGAATTGAATTGCATTGAAGCTAAAATTACATTGAATGACTTTAGCAGACCCCAGCACTAACAAAGGTCTCTTTTATCCCAAAATAAAATCGTTTCAATCGCGCACCACAGGAGTACAGTGTACAGTTAACCTTTCGAGAACAGTGGACGGATGAGCGCCTCAAATTCGATGATATACAGGGTGAGTAGCTGCTGAAATGTCACGGAACTTCTTTGCATCCCAACTATATTTAAAGGCCGCTTGAAATATCTCACACTGACGGAGGCGAATCGTGTGTGGATGCCGGATTTGTTCTTTTCCAACGAGAAGGAGGGACACTTTCACAATATCATAATGCCAAATGTGTATATACGTATATTTCCCAATGGATCGGTGCTCTATAGTATACGCATCTCATTAACATTGGCCTGCCCAATGAATCTCAAGCTATACCCATTGGATAGACAAATATGCTCACTTCGAATGGCTAGCTGTAAGTTATATAATATAACTGCACCTTTACGTATCTGCATAACAATACAATTGAATGCAGATAACATTATTAATTTGTATTTATAATATATATGTAATTCAATGTCTTCTATTCTGTATCTTATACAAATTATCATATATAATGGAATCTAATGAATGAATATAATCTTCCATTTCTCTTAGACGGCTGGACGACCAACGATTTGGTATTCCTTTGGAAGGAGGGTGATCCAGTGCAAGTGGTGAAGAACTTACACCTACCTCGCTTCACATTGGAGAAGTTTTTGACTGATTACTGTAACAGTAAAACCAATACGGGTATGTTTGTTTGTGTGTGTTTTAACTGTTGTGTTGATGGTGTTTGAGAACTAACTAACTATATAATTAAACTTTTACTTAAATCTATCTATCTAACTATCTATCTATCTGTATCTTAACTTTGTGAATGTGTAGCTTTAGTTGATTTTCAAAATTTCATCGAGATTTATTTTGCATCTGTTGATTAGACTTATGCAACCAATAACTACTTTATTTATGTGTATCTATAGTCTTTATTTTCAATATAGTTGTTCGCTTGTATACTCTATCTATAATAAACGGCATCATAAGCACTTCATAGCAAACACGAACACTAACGCACACATACATCCACACATACACATACACGTACACATGTAATGATGCCGTTTACACATGAGCATCTCGTTGGGCCGTTATCAATGCCCGAATCACATAAGAACCAACTTTTTACGATGTAATTCACACACACCCACATAAACACACACACACACACACACACACATACAAACACATACTATTAAACTCTAGCTGCCACACTCACGCCCATTTTAAGTGCAGTTTTTGGCGTCGCTTGTCGCCTTACCTTAGCCGAGTTTTTATGAGCACTTTGAAATCAGTTGGCGCTTTAAGCAAATGTTTACCTTGGCTACCAAGAACTACTTCGTACATATAGCCGAGCATCTGAGTATCTCAGCTCTGTCAGACGACAGCCAAATACGAAACGGAAAAAGAAAATGAATGAAAATGGCAAAAGGCGGGCCACGGAAAGCAAATTAATCGAGGAAATTGTCTGCGACGCAGTTGCTTAAACTTGCACAAAGAGCAAATATCCCCCAATCCATGGCCCCATCCCCCTCCCATAATGATGCTCTATGTGTATGTGTGGGTGCCTCCATGTGAGTGAGCTGTGCCACACAAACACGCAAAACTTTTTCACAAACTTGGCAAATTGTCTGTCAGCATCTTTAGGTGGATAATTTATAGCTAGAAAATGCAACCGATTGGTGCCTCCGCTATTTGCTTCACACGCCCACTTCACAGCGTTAAATGCAAATAACTAATGATATCCACTTGCATTGTGTTATGGAAAGCAGCTCCCTTTTCATTTGAATACAATCTATATGGGATAGAAAAGTTTTATAGTATCTTTGAACAAAATAGGTATTTTTTTAGGGTTGTTGATAATATATCAAAATATCAATATATCGATATTTTTATACAAAAAAAATATATTTATATCGTGATATTTTTTTTGCCCAAATATCGAATATTTTTGCGATATATTTGATATATCGTTGGTCACACAAATTGTGAGACATTCTGAATCAAAATGGTTAAAACGAATTCTTCAGATTTCAAAAATGGAACAGCAAAATGCAATTTATGCCCTAAAATAATAAAAACAAGTTGTAACACATCAAATATAGCAATGCATATAAAAAACAACATTATGATGAATTTAGAAGACCAAGGTGATAGCTTCGAAAACGACCACAATAGGTCAATATTGAAAGTACACATTGCGGAAGAGGGAACTTGAGATGTAACGCAGCTTGCCACAAACTTCTTGGGATAGCAATCCGATCATTTTTTGGAATTTTCATAAGGGCACTATGCCAGTACTATCGAAGATCAATTACGATCAGCCCCTGGTAGCTAGGTGCCTTTGGAGCCACTTGATTCGCCAATAAAATGAGTTGTTTGCGACTCATGAAGTCGTATGACGGATTCTCACATATCAGAACGCGTTTATTATTTTTTTTTTTTTTTTTTTTTTTTTTTTTTGTATTAAACTCTGAGTACTTAATACTGGTCATTATTATTATTATTATATTAAAATAGTTATTCTTATTATTCTTTCTTTTTGGTCGGATTGTAAAGTTATTGTAGGAAAAAGTTTTAAAAATATCGTAAATATCGATATATCGATATTTTTAAAGTTGAATATCAAATATCATTTTGATATTTTTTTAAAACTTTAAATATCATCGATACGATATTTTAAAAATATTCAACAACCCTATATTTGTTATTATATATTTTATCTTTTATTTAATAAACTTCAATTCAGGAAATGACTGTTGTAAGTCTTATATCACAAAGCAAATCTGAAATCCATTGTTTTAAGCTTATAAACAGGTTTTCAGAAGAACATTAGTTTATTTTCCATCAAAAATGTAAATTCGAAATGAAAAGAACATATTTATTTAAAGCGAATTAGAATTTTATACAAGTGAACGAGAAGAAAGCTAAACAATACCAAACCTATGTTGCTTAGATTAATAATTCTAGCCATTATAGATTTTGATCTATTGAAATTACCGTCAGTCTAAGCAACGAAATGCAATTTAAATATACTATATAAAATTCATAGCTAATATACATTTGCATTATTACTCATACTCTGCAGACTCTCATCTTCGCTCAGTCCAACGCCCATCCAAACCCGTTTCATAGCTAGAAATATTTTCAGATCATTCGACGGCTTCAGAAAATTTTAATTAAATTTCAATTTTTTTAATCATTTGCTTAGCTCTCATACCCGCATTTGAAGCGATGCATGAGCCTGCAACTCATCTGCCCGTTCATTAGTCTACAAAGAAGAATATATATTTTTATATATATACATATATATGCATATACATATGTATTTTTGTCAAACCATAATATCCCCTACCCGTTCTTAGACGTTGCGTAGTTGTTTGCATTTAGTTCGCCTTGAACTTAGTTGCTCACATAAAAGTTTATTAATTTTATATCTTCTATGAGCATTTAAAATGGAGAAATAACTGGCCATAGAAAAATGAAAAAAAAAAAAAAACTTTGAATATACAAATGCGACTGCAAAGAAAACATATATATATATATATATATTATAATCCAGAGAATGCCAGAACCTTCGACATAAAAAACCGCAGTTCAATTCAAATGAAAACAATGCAAATGAAAATAAATACAAAAAAATATGAGAATGTTAAACAATAAACAACTTTGTCTTGAAGAGTATGGAACGCAATGTCAACAAATTAACGGAAATGAAGGGTGACTACAGCCAGACGGCGTGGGGGGCGTGCTCACAGCGGAAGCTAACAACAGGAGCTACAACAACAACAACAACAACATACTCGTCCACTCTGCAAGCCCCTACGAACTTCATTTCCGTTAAGAATTTTTGTTGCAAGCAAGAAAATGAACAACAACAAATACAACAACAAACAATTGTCAGAAAATTGAATTGATGTTCAAAATACAATTTTTGCCTATGATGCCATTTTATAATTTTCCAACTCAACTCTGTCTCTTATTCTGTCTCTCAATGTCATACTATTTTCATCGTTTCTTTTCTTTTTCATTACTTTTTTTCTGTTTTGTATATACATTAATTTATACCACCCACTGTGCATCATATTATTTCTTGTTATGTCTTCTTTTTTGAAAGCCATCCTCTTTCCTGTACATACAAAAAAGAAAACACAAAGAACAGCAAAAAAATTCATGTTAAGTAAATGTTCTCTTAATTTTTAAATTATTTTTTTTATTTTAATTTTTCTTTATGGCAAAATTTGAAAAGCAAGCAAATTGTTTTTGATTTTTACTGATTTATTGGATGACAAATTTGTTTTGATAAATATACTTATTATTATAAAACTATTGGAAATGTGCGTGTGTTATGTCTGTGTGTTTCTAATTATTTTTTTTTATCAGTGTCTAAACTCATCTACTCTCTGTGTACATATACATATGTGTGCGTGCGTGTGAGACCAAAAATGAACTAACGCCATTTCGAATCCTTCCCGTACATTTTGAGTTTGACACAGTTTTATATTACCTTGTATACTCATAGGTGAATACAGTTGCCTCAAAGTCGATCTACTATTCAAGCGAGAATTCTCATATTACTTAATACAAATTTATATACCATGCTGTATGTTGGTCATTGTATCGTGGGTATCATTCTGGCTGGATCAAGGCGCAGTGCCAGCGCGCGTATCGTTAGGTAAGTGCCCAACCAAAGATTGATTGAGTATGAAAAAAACCAAGTTTCAGCTAACGCAACTCTAGACTGCTGGTAACCAATATGCCCAAACATATTTCTCGTATTCTAGTACAACTGAACTATCTGAATTCTATTCTCTATAAATATACTTGTTCTAGGTGTAACCACTTTACTAACTATGGCCACACAAACATCGGGCATTAATGCCTCACTGCCGCCCGTTTCCTATACAAAGGCAATCGATGTTTGGACCGGCGTCTGTTTAACGTTTGTCTTTGGGGCGTTGCTCGAATTCGCCCTGGTGAACTATGCCTCCCGCTCAGGTTTGAATAAAGCTAGTAATTGAGATTTGATATGCTTCTTAACAACGTACTTAATATATTAATCGATGGTGTTTATTCTATTTTTACTCTTGTTTTTTTAAACATTATTTTTGTCGAGTACAACGCATATGCATACATATATATATATTTATATGTAATAAATATGTATATATATATATATATATATGCCCCGTGTAACGTATATTGTGTATATATAACTCAATGTAACTACAATTTACTCGCATATTTAATAAACAAACTCGTAACGAACTGGCACACACACACACACATACACACACACATACTGACACACACACACCTCTCACATAGTTGAGCTTAACATCTACACTGGTCGGCGTATCACACAATTTTTGTCGAGCTACAAACAAACTGATTTTTGATCTACAACAACAGCTACAACTACAACTACAACAACAACAACAATCAGCTGCGACTAACAGCTATAAGCCAACGATTTGTAGTCAAGCATTTATTTTTCATTCAATATATATATATACTGTATCCAGTGTTAATTCTATTTTTTATTGTCGATTCTTTTTGATTTGTTCATTCACATAAATATTGTAACTACAAAATGATTTCTACATATACGTCTACTAATCCAATTGTTTTGATTTACTCTCTTATTTCATTTCACACACATACACACACACACCCACACACATTTGCCCAACTCACACACATACACGCTCACACTCACTCACACTCATACACTCATACACTCATACACTCATGCACACGAATCCACACGCGTTTGATACAAAATTGAACAAATTTGACAATTTTTTTGGTTTGTTTTTGGCTTTTTCCATACCGAACGCAAACGCAATTTAATAAATGATATATTTTTCTGTTTCTATTGCCATTTAATTGTACATATTTGAAATCAAACAACTAAACATACATACATATTTTTCAACGGACAAAACAATTTGCACTTGATTATAAACATTTGAAACATTTTATTGAATTATTGATTTTCGTTTTTCCAATCCTTTCTAATTGTTTAATGTTTCTGTATGTGTGATCTATCTATCTCTGTCTGTCTCTCTTTCTTTCTCTCACTCGCTGTCTCTGTCGCTATCTAACTGTATAACTGTATAAATGTGTGCTATGCATATTAACTAAAATCGAAAAAAAAAAAACAAATACTAAATTCAACTGTAAATTACGCCAAACCAAAAAAAAAAAAAACAAAAACAAAAACCGACATCAAAATCTGTCTATCGATTTATTCGAAATATCCAACTTTTGTGGAACAAATAAATTCTTGTCCAACATCTTCCTATCACATGCAACAATATACGGATCGGGCCGCAGACATGCATAAGGAGAATATGAAAAAGAAACGCCGCGATTTGGAGCAGGCCAGTTTAGATGCCGCTTCAGATCTGCTCGATACAGATAGCAATGCAACATTCGCAATGGTACTTACCTTTCAATTTACTAACGATTTTACTCACATTAAATAACTGAATAGCTAAAGTGAAGTAGGAAAACAATCGAAGAAAACATAAATGTTATATTTTTACTAGGCTCTCCGATGTAGATAGATGTTTCTCTAAAAGCTCTCGTGTTTGCCGTTGCAGGAACCTCTAGGAATTATTATTATTTCTTTTTTTTTTTTGTTAGATTTACCCATCTGGTTATCCAGTTTAAGTTTAACAGTTTTTCTATATACAAATTCAGCATTCGACCTGTTAGACAGTATAAAAGAACAATAGCAAATGTGATAAATAAAATGTGTTAAACAAAAAAAAAACACAATTAAAAAGCCAGATTGGGTTTCGTTTAGTTTAGGTATTCCCCTTCAGTTGAAAGTAATACATCTTAAAGAAAAAAAAATGAAACACTTGAGATAATAATTTCGAAGAATTTGTAAAGTTTTTAGAACCCATTGCCAAGTTTTATCCACATCAAACCATTTAACTTAAAACTAAATCCACTTTATGAGCTTTCTTAACAATCAAATGAAAAACAAAACCAAAACTCAAATTGGCAATTTGCAAAATGTTTACGATAAAACTATTAAAACAACTATTTCCTTTTATATTTGCCTCTTTTTATTAAAAACCACACACACACATACAATGAAACGCAAAATTGAACAACTTTTTTCAAACGCAACAAACACACACACACATACGCACACTTACGCACACACACACACATGTGAAACCCAACTCAATCTTCAACACTCAACTTAAACTGAAAAATAATAAATACACAAAAACAAAAAACATGATCAAACATGGCTGCGTGGCATTCAATCGACTCAACCAACTGAACTGGAATTTGATGAAAAATTGCAACGAAATTAAATGAAATTACGCACATGCCACACCCATGCGCCACTCGCCATTTGCCATTCGCCATTCGCCATTTTCCACTGCATTTCGTAATCGCAACGCCATCGAATTACCCAACATCCCCAACGTTCCCCTCATTGCATCAACTACAATCAAAATTCCATGTCAAACGGCATCGCAATATTCGCGCGGGGCTGGCCTGCAGAAACCCCTGGTGCGTCATCCGGGCGATCCGTTGGCTTTAGAGAAGCTGCGCCAATGCGAGGTCCACATGCAGCCGCCGAAGCGTCCCAGCTGCTGTAAGACTTGGCTATCCAAGTTTCCCACAAGGTAACTGCCCAACTGTTATACGCAACTGTATTACTTAGTTGAATTTCGTTAAACAAAATTTTGTAGTAGTTGATGGATTTCCTTTTTGATGTTGTGAATATGTATCTACAACTTGCTCACTCTGTCTCTCTTTCTCTCTCTCTCTCTCGTTCTATATACTATAAATTTTATATATTGACTTTTTACTAATCAACAGTAATTGAATTGAGTCCTCAAATTGAATCTTGTACTTTACATTAAAGAGAAACCCGATTCGAGTTCTGCTTTGCTGCTTGCTTGCCATCATCATTTCTTTTGCTCGCTGTCTTTTGTTTCAATGTTTGCTGCCAAATGATTTGCCATCTGGCCTTAACAGAGTCCAGAGTCAAGTAAAAAGTGACAATATAATTTGCTTAACGCTCTGTGCCAATTACACTGTGCAACAAACTTTTAAGTGCTGCGAATTTTAATTTACTTTTTAATTATAATTATCTTTTCATTTGTAACTCAAACAAGTCAGAGTCAACTTCTGCTTAATGTCGAAATTTATAAGGCATAGACTACAGAAGTTCTCAAAGTATCGATTGCTTAGCTTGAAATTTATAGAACTTTGTTAAAATCAAATGAATTATTTAAATATATAAATGAATTTATATACATTTTTGTTGAAGATTATTGTTTTATTAATTTATTTTCATAAATTTTTACAAATTTGTAAATCTGTGATATTTTCTAGTCGAGTACACTCTTAATTGTTTATCTTTTTGTAATCTTCGTGCATAAAATTAAAGCTAAAAGCTTGTTAAACAGTGTAATTAGCTAAAGTTTAAACTTAAAAAAAAAAAAATTGTTGTGTGCTTTGCTTCCTATTGATTTGTTTGTTTTAAAGGACAATTTGCGTTGTAGAACGAAATTTTGTATCCCTTAGTACCGAGTCACCTCCCAGAATTCCATATGCCCTACTAGCTAACCATACGCTTATCTGTTTCTTAATAGATCTTATTTCCTTACTGAACACTATTATGATTTTCACGCACGTAGCTGAAACTGAAATTTTGATTTTCTTTTTTCAAACATTTAAAACAAACAAATTATGTTGCCATTAAAAAAAAAAAAAACAGAAAATTTCTTAAAAGGCCACGCAAAAAGTTATGAAATAAATAAATCAAAAATAAAGCCAAAACAAAGAACAATCACAAATCAAAAAGCCAATCTCTAGATGATCAATTAATGTGTTTCGTACTTGTTGAATATTTATCCAAGACAATGTTCTAGATCGAAGAGAATCGATGTTATCTCGCGAATCACATTCCCGCTGGTCTTCGCCCTCTTCAATCTGGTCTACTGGAGCACATATCTCTTCAGGGAGGAGGAGGATGAGTAAATGCCGTTTAACTTATATTTACTTATATATTTAGAGAGAAACACTGGCACTGCAATACCAAAAATTGTACTAACCTATTATATCTCTCTTTTTTAATTTATACTTTCATTTACAAATTTTCGTTCTGAATACTTTTGCGTATGGCTTTCGTTCGGCTTGGTTTTTTGCAAATGAACAATATATCTGTATGATTTTTAATTCGATTAATTTAAAATCAATAACAAAAAAAAAAAAAAAAAAAAAAACGAAAACAAAAGGACCTTCTAAAGCGCGTCCGCGTCTCTGAAAACCAAAGGCTATGTAGAATCCAACATGAAATTTATAATACGGCACATATATATTCATACCGATATGTATATATATATGTATATATACATATGTATATGTATATGCTTTGCTTGATCAAATGGGGCGAGTCAAGGCTTCAAGGCATTTCCACTATAAGAAATTTGAATAAACGACAAAGATATTTACTAACTATAAGTTAAATCGATCAAGTACGACTGCATAGTAGATAAAGGAAATTACAAAAATTTAATGAACAAATCAAAGCTGTATTTTAAAGAAAACCCATAAATGAACAAAGCGATTTGTTAGCGATTTGATAAAACGCTTTCAAGTCGATTTGATTCAATTTGTTTTTAATGCTCAAAATTGTAAAAAAAAAAATAGCGCAAAAAAATTAAAGAATAAAAAATGTTTAAATAAATCATTTATAGGCTTAAATCCATATACGTTTTGTTCATAATTCAATTAGTTTAGTTCCAAACAAATTACAATTAATTTGTACTTAAAATGCGATAAGTTAGTTGTAAAGGAAAGCAAAACTAAGAGGATTGAAGGAAAGAAAGTGAGGCCACACGACGTTTGTAAATATTGTCATATTGTCAATAAGTTTTAAGACAACTAGTTTAAAAAAAATTGAATTCTAAAAAGCAAATTTACTGCAGAAAACGAACAACAATTGCGTGTAGATAAATTTAAGTTTAGATTTAAATAAGCAACAACAATTGCAAACACAAACAACAACAACTAAAACAACTAAAACAAATTCTAGGCAAATTCAATTATTATGTTCACAATCGAATTAAATATAATATCAAAGAAAGAATAACAAATAAAACTCAATACAAAACATGATACAATGTTTTGTTTATTCACACACCCACACACACTAACACACCCACACACACACACACACGCACAGCCCACAAAGCTAAGTGAGTTTTCTATTCAATGATAACCTGGCAGCATGTATTACAAATATTTTTGCCATGAAACATCATTTGTGTCCTATGTAAACTCAGTTTCCTTTGGGTCAATGCGACTGAAATTTGATAAGAGCTGCTTCTCATCGCTGCTAGAGCGACATATATCGGAACATATAGCTGCCATAGTTCTATAGATAGACCACAAATAAAATAGCAATAATTGATCATATGCTCATATAGGAAATACACAACTGCCAGGGTATTTAGACTTCGGCATGCTCCGAAGTATAAGTTCTCTCTGATTGAACACAATATTGAATTGGTGCAAAAGTGCATTGCTTAAATTGAACTGGTGGGTATTGCAAGTTTTTATTCCTATTGAAATGCATCAACTAATAGAGCGAATCCATAAATATAATACAACCATATATATACTTATATATCGAGTTTTCCTTTTGCTTGTTTACTACTTCAATCAATTCAATTGTTTACGTAGCTTCCAATTATTATACTAGATACTTTTATAGAGTTAATTGTGTTCGTTTTTTTATACATATAAATTTTACTTAATATAAATTAGCTTTAAATTTCAATCCGATTATTTGTTTGGAAACAAGCTAAACTAATATTGAATTAATTACGATTTGAAGCTTGCGTTTCCATTAGTTAGTTATTTTCTTTAAGTAGATTAATAATTAATTAATTACATTTAAATACAAAATAAAACCATAAAAACCAGTTAACAGACAATACAGATAGATTTATAACGTAGAGCAAAAACGAATTTTTTATTACAAAACCAAAAACCAAAAACAAAAAACCAAAAACAAAAAAACAATAAATATTTACAAAAACCAATTTACTAAATCAACACTTTGGATCACATTTTGATTAAAGGCTTGGCATTTTAATCCGAGAACAAAATTGTTTTTTCGTTTTTATTAAGTGCCTTTTGTATGAGGAGTGAGTCCTGCAGTTAACAAAAAGCTGGCCGCCTTCCCAGTTGGAACCAATTAATAATATACGCAGCTCGATTTCCCCTTAAAATTACTTAATAAAAACCACGCACAAACACCAAATACATCAGATTTTAAGATCATAACTGAATTCTACATAGCAACGACAACAACAGCAATATAATAATAATAATCAAAATCCATGACTAAAAAGTAACTAAAACTAATATTTCGTAGTTCTATCATATTTTTATTCAGCTTGTTTCTTTTTTTCTTTCTTAAACTTCTTTCTAATATTTTGTATTGCTATGCTTTTATCATATTTTCGCCTTTTGTTACCATAAACTAAGTATATATTTATACTAAAAGGTAAGCCGACAAAATAATGAAACAAACAAAATAGAAAAAAACAAATCAAAAATTATTTATAAGCACGCACTCACAAATAAATATACATATATAGTATATATATATATATATATATATATATATATATATATATATATTATATATACTATATGATTAAAATTGTCATTAAGCAAATCTCAAGAGGAAATGAAATTTATGTTGTAAAATTCGTGCCAAGCAAGAAACAAATGAAAATTTCACCCAACAAATTAACTAAACTAGCTAATAAATACACACAAGAAAAAAAAAAAAAAAACACAAACAACAACAAACAAATAAGAATAAAATATGGGCAGTTAAAGTAAAATCTAGTTGTATATGAAGCTATAGCTATTGAACATACAGGGTTTTAAATGTGAGCAAATAAGTAGTTGATGATTCGGGCAAACAGTTAATGGCCAACGAAAGAAAAAAAAGTGTTTAGGTAAGCTGTTTCATATGTGTGTTGAATGATGTTGATGTAACACTGATAGAAAAAGATAGTTGAAAAAAGATAGAAAATAAAATCAAAGCAACGTAGCTCTTAGCACATCGGCTCAGCAGCTATTCCAGTTCGTGTCTATAGTATTTTAGTACTATGTTAGATCAGAGTGTTTCGGTTAATCCGAAACTTGGCGTAGGTTGTGTGCTGCCTTCAGTTGCCGTTCATCAATTTGGTCAATTATCATTTAGCAGAGGAACAGAAGAGAAAGAAATTTTCCTTAGCATGCGGCAGTCCAGTATTTCAGTGTAAATAATTTAAATATATTTGCATATATACTTATGATATATGTAAATGTCATATGGCTAGGTATAACAATTGCACAACTTCTAGATGCGATCCCAAAGTAAAAAGACTTACATGTTTCGATGTGGCATCAAAAAGAAGTGACATTTAGCAACCAAAACGTAGCACATAAGTTAACATATGTCTAGTTAAGTTAAGTTCCAAGCAAGAATAGTCGAGAATGAGAATAAAATAATAATGCAAAAACATTACTAATATCAACTAATTAATATTAACACAAGGCCAAAGCCTATTTGCATTCGACACCAACACAGACAGACGAAAAATTGATTCTTTTTACATCAGTTTTTAACACAAAATTTCACTCTTTACTCTTATGAAATTTAAATTGCACAAATTGAAAATAAATAAAAATTCTAAAAATTTGTAACATCATAACACATATCTTCAAGAATTAAATAAATAACAATCAGAAAAGTAAACAGATGAAAACACCGCAACTATCATTTCTAAGAGAAACAAGCACATACATATATTGAAAAATGTAAATACGAATCAGTTATAAATCGAAAACCTGCAACATCCTTACTTTATAGAGCTAAGTGAATACCAGAATACACACACACACACATACATTCATACACAAAGACACACATAATTAACAATTAGCTGTCAGAAGTACGTCACCAAAACATATTCTAAATAGTTAAGATCATGCGTTCAAAGTAAAAGTAAAACACAAAAAGGGAATAAAACATTTGCTGTAGTGCAACCCGTAAAAGTTAATGAAACACCAAATATACCGAAATCAAATGACAACTAACACCAAAACGAAAATAAAACAAAAACGAAGGCAATTAAAAAGAAATAACATTTTAATGAATAAGTAAAATATTAGTGAAATAATTATACAAAATAGTTGAAATAATTGTTGTATTGCCATCAACCCGAAACGAAAAAAAAAAAAAAAAAAACAAAATCAAATGTGTCAAAACCCCAGATTAATGAAAATGTTTGTGAAATGTTTATAAATGAAAAAAAAAAAATAAGAAAAATAAATAAATAAATAAAATAAACTACAAAAAGAAGAAAATAAGAAAAATACAACTCATGGCATGTTTAAATAAAAACCCAAATTAAAATGTAACAAAAACTCTTTATTTTGGGAAGCATTCGCTTGTTCTCGTTAGCTTTAATACTAATATTGAAGCAATTCCTGATGCCTAATTTATAAATTAATTTTATCTTATTATATTTTATTTATTTTTTTTTTTTTTAGAGTTGCCTTGGGATTTATTTAAACCACTTGGCTTGAAGCTGACAACAAAATTATATTGAATATTATAATACGTACAATAATGTATAAATATGCACAATTAAACGTAAATATTTATTTTTTATTTATTATTCTTTTTAATAGTTTCAGAACTTATTTGAAAAGTTACTCTTATCTTTTGTGCGTTATATTTGAATTAATGTTAATGTTAATTTGTTTGGAATCAAACAACATCGTCTGCCTGCACGATTCAGTAACAGAGTCTTTTAACAGTGGTCTGCCTGCAGCTACAGCAGAATAGAAATTTCTATGTTATTAACAGCAGTACAACTGCTTTCATTAATGAGCAAAACTGTTAACATAAGAGTTCATCGAAATGTTGTTAGTATATTACAGGAAAGCTCTGCTTGGAGTACAATACTCAAAGCAGTGTATTTGTAGCAAAGCAAAAAATAAGCAAGCAGTCATCGAACTGTATGTAAATCAAACGCCTTTACTGCTTATTGTACAACAAGCAGTGTATTCTATTGTAGCAATTAGCAAATGAGAGTTGTGACTCGAGTTCAACAACAAATTTTTAAAAAATCAGCTTTGATCAATGTCACAGAAATTAAATTATTCACTAAAATGCATGGTTCAATTGATGTTGAGAATCATATGAACAAAGTGATATAGCAAACTTTGCCGTGTTACATATGGGGGTATGTATAGGGGATACGTATGCAACAAACACTTTAGCGCTAAATTGCCGTCCAATTTTCGGCACGATCTTACCGATAATCATAAAAGTGATCGCGTGTCATGTGAATCTATTGCATGTTCAGCTGTTAACAGTTATCATATAAAGCGGGAAGCTCTTGACCTTTAAATAGAGCCAAGTTGTGCGACAGTTGCATCAGTTGCATCAGAATGTTGGATCTCAATACTAACCCAAGCACAAGCTACAACACCGAGCTCAAGATATGGTCGGGCGCGCGGGAGCAGAACTTCTACAACGATGACCTCACCATTGGTCAAATCATATTCCGGCAGCTGCAAAGCGATCCTCATCGAATATTTCAGATTTCGCACAGCGAAAATACACGCCTCACTCGCTCCCAAATGCTGCGCAATGCAGGTAAAGTGAGTATGTATCTAAGAGCCCAAGGCTTCGTCGCGGAAACGGATATTGTGGGCTTGCTAGCCAGGAACAGCACACACTTGGCAGCTCTGGCATTTGGCTGCCTGTTCAATGGCACGCCCTTTCACGCCATCAATCCCAGCCTGGAGGAGCGAACCATACACCATCTCTTTGATATAACAAAGCCGCGACTTATCTGCTGCGATGCGCCCGACTATGAAAAGCTACGAAATATTGCCTCAGCACTGAAAGTTCCCATTATCATCATACATGGAAGCATAGCGGGCGTTATAAGTATTCAGGAACTGCTGCAAGCATCTATTCCCGAGGATTACAAGCCCACTCAGTTTGAGCATGGCATCGATCGCATCATGGCCATACTCTGCTCCTCGGGCACTACGGGCACACCCAAAGCTGTTACCATATCGAATAGCCGTCAAATATTCGAGAGTCATAGGTATTACATAGCTAACGTTTACCCCATATCCAAGAGTAATAAGCTTATTAAAGAAATTACAGTTTAATCCAAATGAGAACACAGTGAAAAAAGATTTGCATAATTTAGAGTTTACTATCTCTTTATCATTATGAATCTGGCTAATCATTAATTTCTAATTCCTACAGCTATCTGAACAGTAACGACATACAATACGCACCCAGCACCCTGGACTGGCTTACTGGTTTGATTACGTTAATTACGGCTGGGGTTTACGGCACAGTGCGCCTCATATCGCTGCAGCCTTTCTGTGCAGAGCAGTTCCTATCCATGTGCGAAAAAGAGAGTGTCACCTGGGCCGTGGTGGCCGCCTCGCACATTGCCATGTTGGCCAATTGTCCGAGAACCGACATTCGACAGCTGCGCAGTCTGAGGCACTTGCTCTTCGGTGGGGGCCACACCCTGGTCGGAACGCTGAACAAGATGCAGAGCTATATTCGAGGCGAGGGCATCTTGCGTAACGCCTATGGCATGACAGAGCTGGGAACCTTAGTCTCTTGTAACTACACAACCCATACGACGCCCAAGTCGGTGGGCCGCCTCCTATCCAACATACGAATGCGTGTAGTGAGCGAGTCAGGCGTGTCCCTGGGTCCAAATGAACGGGGTGAGCTCTATTGCCACAATGGACAGCACTGGAGCGGGTACTATGGCAACCCGTTGGCCACAGCTGAGATGCAGGACAAGGAAGGCTGGTTTCACACGGGCGATCTGGGCTACTTTGATGAGGATAACTATTTGCATATTGTAGAACGTAAAAAGGATATGCTCAAGTACCTGGGAATGATGTACTATCCACATGAGATCGAGGAGATCATCGCCCAAATGCCGCAAGTCGCCGAAGTTTGCGTTTTTGGCATCTGGAACGAGACCGAAGGCGATGCAGCAGCTGCATCAGTGGTCGCCAAGCCAAATGCTCAAATAAACTCCGTCCAGGTGGTCGACTTTGTGGGTGAGCACATTGCTGTCAGGTATAAACAGTTGAACGCTGGTGCTCAAATTGTGCCACAGCTGGCCAAGAGTGCCAATGGCAAGGTTAATCGCCAGGCTGTAAAAGTTGCCTATCTAAAATCAGCTCAGAAAACAGAGTTAACTGATTAGAAAAAGGTGCCCGGACTTTGAGTCCAGAGACTTTGACTAATAAATACATGAAACATGAATTGAGTTAACATCTAGACAGGCTTTTAAATTATGTATATATGTTATATAGAAAATTGAAGATCATCATTAAACTATTCCACTTCTTCAATTTATGCTAACTACAAGAATTTATTATCCGGTCAGCTAGGTAAACATTTATAGAGCTAGATATACAGTCACGGTTCACATGACATCTTAATACTTATCTACATAATTACAAGGTACTTTACGGTAAACAAAAAATTATGAACTGGAAATCTACCTAGTTTAGATAAGAATGCTTGAAAGAGCTACCAGGCTCAGTATCTGGATATGATTACCCCCAAGATAAAGCAAATAATATTGTTGCAGTCGAACGTAGCAGACTGCCTAATGGATCAAAATTGGATCAAAAATAGCTTTTTCAAAAATCAATACATTCGTAATTATCACGCCCCATTGGCGATTTTTTTATATTAATTATATATAACAATTTAATATTATATAATTATATTATTTATATATTTTATATTATTGTCTAACCAATAAACTCTAATTACTTCGTGAACGAGTATAAAAACAATGACGCTGCAAAAAAATGTTAATATCAGTGTACCAAAAATTCCATGACTAAGAGGCTAATCTTTAAGAGATGATGTTTGACAAAAGTGTAATGAAGACAATGATAGCTGAAAAACAAGTAACAAGGCTCTACGAGCCTGAACTCTGCAAAAGTGATACTGTTCTTCTTTCTGAGCGCGCACTCTATATAATATAATAATAAAGATATAATATTCATACAGCATACATGCAATTCATGTCAAATTGCTTTGCTTTTAATTAGCAGTTGAGTGCTTTACTTGTTGTTTATATGTATATACATGTATACAAATATGTGTATGATATCTAAGTTCTGTGTACAGCAATTGCTAACTCAGTTGAATGAGTGGAAAATGCTCTCTTAGTGATAGTGAAAAAAATAAAAAAATAAAAGATATTGATGCTTAGCACTACTTTGGCAGTAGTAATATGCATTTTGATATAGGCTTAAGGGAAAATATGATGACCTTTAATGATCACACTGCAGCCAAACACAGTCATATTCTAACAAGTAAGAAAGCTATAGTCGAGACTGCGACTCGATTAAGAAATCCCCAAAGCCCTTCTTCGAACGAACATTTTATTTACTGCCATCTACATGTAAGAAGTGAAGTTTGAAACGGGCTACTGATATCTATAATATGTAGTCACGCTATTTGCTAGTATAAAAGCGTACTACATCCAGTGTCATGTCATCAGTAACCTCAGTCAACTCGTTGCATTCGGAATGCCTTACAAGCCACAGAACAATTACAATGCGGACCGCAGAATATGGAGTGGGCAAGATGAGAGTGAATACTTTGCTCCCCATTTATCAATAGGAGAGATTATTTTCCATGAGATGCGACGCCATCCGAAGCTCATAGCTCAAGTAAGTGTCTAATGGTCCAACTGAAAAGAGAGAGAGAGAGAGAGAGAGAGAGAGAGAGAGAGAGAGAGAGAGAGAGATATTTAATCATATCCCGATTAGATTTCTGTCACTGAAAACACAGTGTTAACACGGGAGCAGCTTCATTTGAACTCTATGTGTGTGGCCAGCTACCTGAGGTCCATGGGATTACTGCAGTCGGATATTGTCGGAATCATCGCAAGAAATACTACGCACATTTTTGCCGTGACCTACGGGTGCTTTTTCAATGGTATTCCTTTCCATTCACTCAATATATTATATGATCAGGCGACTATTGAAAAGCTCTTCAACATAACAAAGCCAAGTGTTATATTTTGCGATGGGGAGGACTACGAGAAAGTGAAAGCAGCTACGGAAAACTTGAAAGTGAAGATCGTTACAATGCGTAACCATCAGATGGGATCAATTCGTATTGATGAGGTGTTGGCCACCCCAGTGGAAGAAAATTTTCAGCCTGCTCGTCTCGAACAGGGTAATTTCCAAACTCTCGCTATTTTGTGCTCTTCTGGCACCACGGGCACTCCCAAAGCGGTGACCATCACTAACAGTCGCAAGATTTTAAACGCAGGCCCGTAAGTAAGGTCACTACTGTATTACAGTAATTAAAATTTTTTTTAATATTTGCAACCATCTTAGAAACCTGACCACTGCGGACGTACAGTATACGCATAGCACTTTAGACTGGGTGTCTGGTCTAGTAACAACGGTTACTTCTGGTGTTTACAGTACAAAACGTATTATAGCTGATAATCCGTTCGATCCAGCGCGTTTATTGCAAATCATTGCGGAGCACAAGGTCACATGGCTGTTACAGGCGCCTTCCCACTTGGCTATGACTGCAAACTGCGCCGAATTTGAGCAAGCTGATTTGCTTAGCATACGAACCTATCTCTATGGAGGTGGTCGCTGCTCCTTAGAGGCTCAGCAAAAAATACGGAGTCGATTGCGCCATGACTGTATGCACTTGGGCTACGGCTTCACTGAATTGGGAAGTCTGCTATCTAAAAATGATCATTTTGATGAAAAACCCAATTCGGTTGGTCGTCTGATGGATGGCTTCAAGGTAAAGATACTCGATGATCACGGAAAGCCATTGGGACCGAATGAGGTGGGCGAAGTATGCGTCTACTCTGGTCAATATTGGGCTGGCTACTATGGCAATCCCCACGAATCGCGCTCCGTACGTGACACAGCTCTCTGGTTTCACAGTGGGGATCTGGGCTACATGGATGACGACGGCTTCCTCTACATAGTGGAGCGAAAGAAGGAAATGCTCAAGTACCAGAACATCATGTATTATCCACACGAAATAGAAGATATAATTGCCCAGATGCCACAAGTGGCAGAGGTCTGTGTCTTTGGCATCTGGAATGAGTTCAATGGTGACGAGGCCGCTGCTGCTGTGGTTAAAAAGATCGGATCGTATATACACGCCCAGGATGTGATAGACTTTGTGAAAGAACATTCCAGTGCCAAGTACAAGCATTTAAATGGAGGGGCTATCATCGTGGATGAGTTGAAACGAACTGCCAATGGCAAGACCAACCGTCAGGCTACAAAGGCCTACTTTCTCGAGGTCAAAGATAGAAATTAAAGAAATAAAATAAAAGTTCAGTAAAAATATAATTTAAATAATTTTCATTAAGTACATATTGTGGACTGAATGCAAGATAGCTGGAGATACTATCATACTTTGTTGCCAATTGTATAATCCACATATATATGTATGTGTTGTCATTTAATTGCTGAGCGTATTTTCTCAATTTACTTAACAATAAGATTATGCGTTTGTTATCTATAATTGTCCTATAAAAAGCAGCTAAAGCACTTTCGTTTCACCAGTCATTGAAATCAAGTAGTTACAGTAAGAATGTCTTTCAAACCAGAGATCGCTTACAATGAGGAGCAAAAAGTATGGACTGCAAAGGATGAACGTGATTATTTTGCACCCGATTTATCGATTGGAGAGATTATTTTTCATGAAATGCGGCGCCTCTAGCTTTTGTAGTTTCAGATATCTCGACGTTCATACGGACGGACGGACAGACGGACAGGGCTAAATTAACATATTTTTTTGTGCTGATCAAGAATATATATACTTTGTGGGGTCTTCTGCCTGTACATACATTTTCACAAAACCATTATACACAGAATTCCATGGATTCAGGGTCTAACAATGATGTATAAAGTTATAATAATGCGACTGAACAATCTCCAATAAATCTCGAAATAAATCACATTGATAGGACCTTAATCAGAAATCAATTTTCTTTCGATCTTAAAATATATTTTCTAAAATATGTAGTCCAAGAAAATTATTAACTAATGTAAATGTATAATAATAATGATATAATGATCATACAGCATACATTCAATGCATGGCAAATTGCTTTGCTTTTAATTAGCAGCCTGAATTTGGTTGTTTATATTTATATACATACATATACATATATACAAATATGTATGATATATAAGTTACATATGTGTACAGCAATTGCTAACTCAGTTGAATGAGTAGAATTGTTTCGTTCACCGTCCGTATTTATTTATAGTAGGCTGGTTGCCTTTACAATGACTTGCAAATTACTCAAATCAATTTGATAAGATGATCGCGCCTACTTTTTACTCATTTACGTTAATTCACTTTATTATTGCTCTCTTAGTGATAGTGAACAAATAAAAGGAAAGATATTGATGCTTAGTACTACTTTGACAGTAGTAATATGCATGCTGATATAGACTTAAGAGAAAATATGATGACCTTGAATGGTTTCTACAATGATCACACTGCAACCAAGCACAGTCATATTCTAACAAGTAAGAAAGCTGTAGTCGAGACTGCGACTCGACTACGAAATCCCCTGAGACCTTCTTCGAACGAGTAATATTGCAAGAATGCTTCATTTCGATTTTCCACACGTAACAAACTATACATGCAAAATCACGCGCACACACACACGCTGATCTATGCTTGTACGCCTATATATGTGTAAACATTTCAAGCGTCTTGTTGTCTCGCTGCCTCTGTTACTGTGCCGCGTGGGTTTTGCTGCCATAACTTCATTGATTAATAATTCTGTTTCTAGACGGACAATTGTATTCAAATGCTTAGATTATGATCGTCATGATATAATATTTATATCTATATTTGAAATACATTTTTTACACATTTGGGGGTATGGGGGGAATTAGGGACCGGAATCCAAAATCTGACAAAAAACGAAATTGTATTAAATTAGTATCTATATATATGTACAAGACTTGGAGACTCTAACTCTAAAGATGAGCGAGATATAATTGTATAACTGATTAACGATAATGTGTTTTATCGATAACTTTGAAATTATAAAAGTTATCGTATTTCTGAATCCAACTCGTACTGCGCGTGAAATAACGAACACAAAAAGAATGAACTATCTAGCTCTTATGTTTTCGGAAATTTACGCGTTCAAACATACAGACAGACGGACAGACGGACATGGCTATATCGACTCAGGTCGTCACCCTGATCAAGAATATATATATTTTATGGGGTCTGCCACGCCTCCTTCTGCCTGCTACATACTTTTAACGAAATCATTATACCCTGATTTCTCATTTTCAAGGGGGTAAAAAAAGCTACCAAGTCGAGATTAACTCAACAATTCAGAATTGTAAACGGCAATTGAATGTACTCACTATACGAACACATATGTACATATACAATTTACTGCCGTATACATGTAAGAAGTGTATTCTAGTATTATTTTTTCATATCTATAATTTGTATACGTACGCTATCTACTAGTATAAAAGCGTACTACATCCAGTGCATGTCATCAGTCACCATAGTCAACTCGTTGTATTCGGGATGCCTTACAAGCCACAGAACAATTACGATGCGGACCGCAGAATATGGAGTGGGCAAGATGAGAGTGAATACTTTGCTCCCCATTTATCAATAGGAGAGATTATTTTCCATGAGATGCGACGCCATCCGAAGCTCATAGCTCAAGTAAGTGTCTAATGGTCCAACTGAAAAGAGAGAGAGAGAGAGAGAGAGAGAGAGAGAGAGAGAGAGAGAGAGAGAGAGAGAGAGAGAGATATTTAATCATATCCCGATTAGATTTCTGTCACTGAAAACACAGTGTTAACACGGGAGCAGCTTCATTTGAACTCTATGTGTGTGGCCAGCTACCTGAGGTCCATGGGATTACTGCAGTCGGATATTGTCGGAATCATCGCAAGAAATACTACGCACATTTTTGCCGTGACCTACGGGTGCTTTTTCAATGGTATTCCTTTCCATTCACTCAATATATTATATGATCAGGCGACTATTGAAAAGCTCTTCAACATAACAAAGCCAAGTGTTATATTTTGCGATGGGGAGGACTACGAGAAAGTGAAAGCAGCTACGGAAAACTTGAAAGTGAAGATCGTTACAATGCGTAACCATCAGATGGGATCAATTAGTATTGATGAGGTGTTGGCCACCCCAGTGGAAGAAAATTTTCAACCTGCTCGTCTCGAACAGGGTAATCTCCAAACTCTCGCTATTTTGTGCTCTTCTGGCACCACGGGCACTCCCAAAGCGGTGACCATCACTAACAGTCGCAAGATTTTAAACGCAGGCCCGTAAGTAAGGTCACTACTGTATTACAGTAATTACAAATTTTTTAATATTTGCAACCATCTTAGAAACCTGACCACTGCGGACGTACAGTATACGCATAGCACTTTAGACTGGGTGTCTGGTCTAGTAACAACGGTTACTTCTGGTGTTTACAGTACAAAACGTATTATAGCTGATAATCCTTTCGATCCAGCGCGTTTATTGCAAATCATTGCGGAGCACAAGGTCACATGGCTGTTACAGGCGCCTTCCCACTTGGCTATGACTGCAAACTGCGCCGAATTTGAGCAAGCTGATTTGCTTAGCATACGAACCTATCTCTATGGAGGTGGTCGCTGCTCCTTAGAGGCTCAGCAAAAAATACGGAGTCGATTGCGCCATGACTGTATGCACTTGGGCTACGGCTTCACTGAATTGGGAAGTTTTTTATCTAAAAATTATCATTTTGATGAAAAACCCAATTCGGTTGGTCGTCTGATGGATGGCTTCAAGGTAAAGATACTCGATGATCACGGAAAGCCATTGGGACTGAATGAGGTGGGCGAAGTATGCGTCTACTCTGGTCAATATTGGGCTGGCTACTATGGCAATCCCCACGAATCGCGCTCCGTACGTGACACAGCTCTCTGGTTTCACAGTGGGGATCTGGGCTACATGGATGACGACGGCTTCCTCTACATAGTGGAGCGAAAGAAGGAAATGCTCAAGTACCAGAACATCATGTATTATCCACACGAAATAGAAGATATAATTGCCCAGATGCCACAAGTGGCAGAGGTCTGTGTCTTTGGCATCTGGAATGAGTTCAATGGTGACGAGGCCGCTGCTGCTGTGGTTAAAAAGATCGGATCGGATATACACGCCCAGGATGTGATAGACTTTGTGAAAGAACATTCCAGTGCCAAGTACAAGCATTTAAATGGAGGTGCTATCATCGTGGATGAGTTGAAACGAACTGCCAATGGCAAGACCAACCGTCAGGCTACAAAGGCCTACTTTCTCGAGGTCAAAGATAGAAATTAAAGAACTAAGATTTATTTTGTAAGAAATTTTAAGCTTTGAGCTGAGTCATAAAATAAAAGTTCAGTAAAAATATAATTTAAATAATTTTCATTAAGTACATATTGTGGACTGGATGCAAGATAGCTGGAGATACTATCATACTTTGTTGCCAATTGTATAATCCACATATATATGTATGTGTTGTCATTTAATTGCTGAGCGTATTTTCTCAATTTACTTAACAATAAGATTATGCGTTTGTTATCTATAATTGTCCTATAAAAAGCAGCTAAAGCACTTTCGTTTCACCAGTCATTGAAGTCAAGTCGTTACAGTAAGAATGTCTTTCAAACCAGAGATCTCTTACAATGAGGAGCAAAAAGTATGGACTGCAAAGGATGAACGTGATTATTTTGCACCCGATTTATCGATAGGAGAGATTATTTTTCATGAAATGCGGCGCCATCCACAGCTCATAGCTCAAGTAAGTCATTCGTGGAAGATATATTACTAAATACATTTTGTTCAATTAAAATAATTTTCGAGCAGATCTCGGTGTCGGAAAACACAGTGTTAACACGGGAGGAGCTCCATTTGAACTCAATGCGTGTGGCCAGCTATCTGAGATCCTTGGCATTATTACAATCGGATATTGTGGGAATCGCTGCAAGGAATACCACACATATTTCTGCCGTTACCTACGGATGCTTTTTCAATGGCAATCCCTTTCACGCACTGAACATGACATTTGACGAACCGACAATCAAACATCTCTTCAATATAACGAAGCCACGAATCATATTTTGTGATGGAGATGAGTATGAAAAAGTGAAAGCAGCTACGGAAAACTTGAACGTCAAAATCGTTACAATGCGTAACCACCCAATTGGATCTATTAGAATTGATGAAATTTTGGCTACCCCGATTGAAGAAAACTTTAAACCTGCTCGCCTAGAGCAAGGCATTAATCAAACCCTTGCCATTCTGTGCTCATCTGGGACTACACGTACTCCCAAAGCAGTGACTATATCGAACAAACGAAATACCCTTTATCCAGCTTTGTAAGTAAAATCTTAACACTCAATAATAAATTTAATTATACATAATAATCTATCCCAGACATCTGACCACTTCGGACGTTCAGTACGCACATAGTACTTTGGACTGGTATTCCGGTTTTATGACAACGGTTACTTCTGGTGTATTCAGCACGAAACGCATTATCAGTGATATTCCTTTCGATCCTGTTAGTTTCCTACGAATAGTTGAGCAGCACAAGGTGACGTGGGTGATGCATTCACCTCTTCACTTGGCTTTGACAGGAAACTGCCCTGAATTAGAGCAATCCAACATACTAAGCATACGAACGTTCCTTTATGGAGGTGCTCGGTGTTCCTCAGAAGCTCAACAAAAAATTAGGACTCGATTGCACCACGATGGCATGAACCTTGCGTATGGTCTAACAGAGTTGGGTGCGGTAACAATCAACTGGCATTTTGATCAGAAACCAAATTCTTGCGGCCGTCCGGTAGATGGAAATAAGATAAAGGTAATTGCGGAGGACGGAGATCCTTTGGGACCCAACGAAGTTGGAGAGATATGCGTTAATAGTAGTCAGTATTGGGCCGGATATTATGGAAACCCGGAGGAAACACGAAATGCGCTTGATTCAGAAAAGTGGTTTCACACTGGTGACTTGGGTTATATGGATGATGATGGCTTTCTCTACATAGTAGATCGGAAAAAGGAAATGCTGAAGTACCAGAGCTACAAATATTTTCCAAATGAAATCGAAGAGGTAATCTCCAAAATGCCTGATGTGGTTGATGTGTGCGTCTTTGGCATTTGGGACCCCATGGGTAGCGACAAGGCTGCCGCAGCTGTGGTGAAGAAGGCCGGGTCACAATTACAAGCGCAGGATGTTATCGACTACGTGCAGAAGAACATCAACATAATGAACAAGCATTTGCATGGAGGTGCTATTATAGTGGATGAATTAAAGCGAAATCCCAATGGCAAAACTAATCGCAAGGCCACAAAGGAATATTTTCTTAAACTTATGGAATCAAATTGAGACAATTGAAATAGTCTAGACACTCCATTTATGTTTATGCATTTCTTGTTACACATTTACGTTTCAAATAAAGTCTCTTGATATAAACTTTCATATTCAAATACAATCGGCTGCCCACAGCAACAGCGAATGCAGAAACTGCAATCGAATAAAAATGTATTTAATAAATGTTTTGCACTGCTTGCTTAAACTGCTTGTGTATACTGCGGGTGAAAAACGAAAAGATCTGTTGGCTGCGTGACTGTACTGCTTGCATGCAGTGTTTGGACGCGCTGGCTAGCGATAGTCGACAATATCAACTGAAATGAAATATATTTATTACAAAAACCATCGTAATGTAAATTATATTATAAATATTGTTAATACTGCGTGCTGGTATTTTGTTGATTGTCAATGTAATATGAAAGCTCGGACATTATATCGGACTATTTGAATGCAGTAAAGACGAACATATCATGAAATTAGCGGCCCTTGCTATCAGCTGGACAAAATTGTGGGCTTATCGCTAGCATTGGTTTTATCTGAAGCTTTTAGGTGGGTCGTCTGATAGGTGACGTTTGTTAACCGTTTGATAGAATAGCGGTTAGCTGATAAGCAACTGATAACCTGGTCTAGTCAAAGACCAGTCCAGGTAAGAACCGGCAGTTGCTGAACAACTTGCGCGACGCTTGGACACTGTGCACCACGCATGCATATAAAATTCACTCCTCTTATCAGTTAGCTAGAGAAAAACATGGAGGGCGGTCCCAGCACACAGTTCGATAAATATACAAAAGTTTGGAGTGGACCAAGGCCGGCGCATTTCTTTGACGCCGATTGCTCCATTGGCAAAATATTGTTCGCCTTCATGCGCAACCATCCGGCAAGCCTTTGCCAGGTAAATTTTAAAATTAGTCAGTAGTCCCTGAGTAAAATAAATGCTAAATTAAATGTCATTTATACAGATCTGCGATACGGAGGGCACAGCTCTGACAAATGGCGAGGCCATTAGCTTTGCCATACGCATCGCGCAGCAGCTTAAGGCGATGAATCTAAGACAGGACGATGTGGTTGGCATTGCCGCCACCAACACTACATACCTGATGCCCGTGGTGCTCGGTTGTCTGCTCAATGGTACACCCTTTCATGCCGTCAGCCCCTGGCACGACGAGCCCACCTTCAAGCATCTGTTCTGCATCACCCGACCACGGATCATCTTCTGCGATGGTTCTGTCTATGACAGACTGAGCGCCATCGCCAATATGCTAAAGGCGCCCGTTTACACGCTCAAGGATCATCGTTTGCAACTGCCGCGCATTGAGGACCTGCTAGAGCCAACCAAACAGGAGCTCCACTATATGTAAGTAACACTCACAAAAGATTACAGTGGATCAAGGTAAATGTTTTCAACATTTAATTCAAAGTTTAAAAGATAAGTTTTCTGAACTTATTTATAATAAGATCCGTTTGTAAAAGTTGTAGAACTTTTCTCATTTTCTTAAAGAGGCTAACTTTCAAATTATAAATAACGAAATTTATTTATATATCCGCATGTAAAATATGTGGTAAGGTTAGGCTTTTCTCATTTTCTTGAAAATATATTTAATTAATTATACCCATATTGGTAAATCATAAGTTTAAAAATATAAAAAAATATGTCTAATCTGAAACCTCTAAAAATACTTTTCTTGTTTAAGTAAATCTAGTTTTCTTTTAGCGATTTTTTCATAACTCTTGCATTAACTGACCTATCTTCTTTTGCTTTTAGACCGGAACCGCTGATGCTGGGCGGCGATCAGACAGTAGCTATACTCTGCACCTCTGGCACGACGGGTCTGCCGAAAGCTGTTTGCATATCCAACTCTGCTTGCCTGTTCGACTTTGGGTAGGGGTAACGAGAGCAAGACTCAAAACTGAGACATTATAAATTATTGATATTAACATTTGATCTTTCGGTAGCTTTGTCACCGGCCAAGACGTGCTGTTGTCCTTCAGCACCATTGACTGGGCGCCGGGCTTGTTCAACATGCTCTTCAGCTGCTGCCACGGCTCGACACGTGTCATCACGGATCACGCCTATACGCCGGAGTATATGCTGCAGTTGATCGAGAAGTATAAGGTGACGCTGTTGACTCTGGCACCACAGCAGGTCGCCTCGCTGCTCAAAGCCCCCACGCTCAGCCAGCAGAGATTGGCGAGCGTTCGCTTCATCAGCATTGGGGGCGGCAATTGCTATGTGGCCAATCTCTTGAAGCTTCAAGAATATCTGCTAAATGGACAGATCTCTTATGGCTACGCATTAACCGAATGCGGAGGCGTTGCGGCAAACATGGGCGTGGCCAAGCCTTCATCTGTGGGCAGGATTGTGCCAGGAGTCAAAGTGAAAATACTGGACGATGCCGGCCGCAGTTTAGGCCACGGCGAAACAGGTGAGATCTTGGTGCACAATGGCAAAGTGTGGAATGGCTACTATGGCAATCCGAACGAGTCGAAGCGCATACAGGACTACCAGGGCTGGTTTCATACCGGCGACATGGGCTACTTTGACAACGAGAATTTCTTGTATATTGTTGAGAGGAAACGCGACATGTTGCGCTTCCATGGGGCCCAATACTGTCCCTATGAACTGGAACAGGTGATTGCCGAGCTTCCGGATGTGATTGAGGCGTGTGTCTTCGGGCTCTGGAACGAGGTCGATGGCGACCCAGCTGCAGCGGCAGTGGTCAAAGTACCTGGAAGTCGACTCACTGAAATGGATATTGTGGAATATGTGGCTAAACGTTTGGTTGTCGACCACAAGCAGCTTCACTGTGGCGTCTTCTTCCTCAACGAATTGCCAAAGACAGGCAGCGGCAAGGTACTCCGACAACAGGCCAGAGATCAGGCATTGGGCAAGCATTGGACCGACTATCGCAATGGACATTAATTGTTAATGTATATATGGTTTATTGTGACTTTAAGTCTTAGCGTTTAGGCATTGTATTTATTAAATGACTCATACATTCCAGTATTCAATCAATATTGTTGTTGTTAGCTGGGCTAACTGACAGAGAGCAGGCGGGCAAGCCGAAGATTGAATACCCTTTCACGGAAAAGGTAGATAGAGCGAAATGTATATCAATTTAGTAAACCGTTAAGTATTCTATTACAACACTCTAAGCTCCATAGCTAACACGTTTCATGTCATACGCATAACACCAAATTTTTGTAGAGTAAAAGCAATTGGTGAATCGCATCGGAAGCAACTGGCCAAAAGTTGCTTCAGATAGTGGCAAGTATTCATTTTTTGGGCCATGTATTTATTTTTACCATTATCACGTGCTTATCTAGAAATGATTAGCCAACAATCGCGATATGCTGCCACATAAATATCAACGAGCGCTCCCAACGTGAAGCGAGGAACTAACTTTAATATACAACCAGTCCGAATTTGCAATAGCCCAGATATCAGTTTTAACAGTTGATAGCCCTTCTTTTATGACTGTGAGAATTTTAAGCTAGGAATATTGCAGACCAAATAAACCCAATAAATGATATATAAATAACTTGAAATTCATTGAGAAAATTATTAAATTATTGTTAAACTGTATCATAATTATAAACTATCATAAATTAACTCTCTATGGTTGTTATCAAAGTCCGGGACCACACGTAGTGATTTAACGACTACGTTGTGGAATTTACAATAATAATGGAATTGTAGTCCGTAGTTGTCTTTCTTCTTTACAATATTAATAATATTATGAGATGAATGTAGTATGCCCACTATTCAAATCCATAGATAGAAGAACTCTAAAACCGATTATCTGAATAACGATCATCAAATCTATAAAGAGTTAATATGGTGTTTTCCTACCCTACACACACTACGCCAGTTGTTAGCAGTCGCCTTCATTAAAATGAAGTTGTTCAGCAGAGTGTTATAAACGTAGTCTATACAATCAACAATCTGTCAGCCCTCTGTGTGACATCTAAATTCATAGCTCCATAGATTAGCCCCATTTTCAGTTCAACAACCCTTTAACCTTTGCATTTTTAGTTGAGGGTTAATCCCCCAAGCGCAAACTGATCGTATGTAACATTTGATTGACAGCTAAGCCAAGTTGCACTTTGTACGTGATCTTGTCAGCATTGCAATTGGATACATTGCCCCCTCCTCGTCGCCGCATGAATCACGATCGCCGCTTGGGTGCAAACCCTAAAAATAAATTCAATGTGTGGATACGCCCAACAAGAGCAGCAACAACAACAACAACAACAACAACAACATCAACAACAGCAGCAGCACCAGAAAAACAATTAAACAGGCACTTAGGAAGAGAAAAATTAATTTCATTTGGGATCGCAGAGGATCGTTGATAATGATCGGGAGCTCTTAGGTTGATTGACAGTTGCGAGTTATTGTTTTCAATGTCAAGTTCAAGTTCGTGAAATTCAATCTTTTTGGGGGGCCATTTAGATATATTTGTCATTGATCATGCCAGCGATCATGTCGCTTTCCTGTTGCTGTTCTTGCTCTTGATGATCGTGGTATTTGCCTCGGCCGCTGTCTGTTCAGGCGTATCAAATATGCAGGAAGTGCAAGGCGTAGCCAATTGCATTAGTCTCGGCACCGGGCATGGGGCAACATTTCAAAGCTGCCTGGCGCCTTGGTCAGCTTTGGTTAACTTGGCAAAACCTGACTGATCTTGTTCACAGAGAAATAGAGAGAGAGAGAGAGAGACAGAGAGAGGGAGGGAGTTGTAGCACTTCTAATTGTCATGCAAATACCAATTATCATTTGTCAGTAATGCCACTTAGAATAATGTGTCTATGTATAATTAAATGCCAACGACCGATCAACGGATCGATCATTATCAACCAGCCACAATCTACGATCTACGATTTACGATCAGTACGATCGTTGCGATATAGATCAGAACTCATGAACTAAGCTTTTGCTAACTAATTTATTAGCAACTGTCGACCAGTTTGTCAGTTACACGTATATGACAACAGACTTTACCACATGAAATTATATAAAGAATTGTCAAAGCAGAAAATCTCTGTTTTTATGCCTGTCGTCTATGCTACATGAAGTATTGCTTAATTAGTTCTACCATTTGCATATGTCAAAGCAAAGAACTCACCCAATGGTCAACATATTGCCTCTCTGGCCACTGTATAATAGATAAAGTATATTCTAATTCATTGAATTTGCTTGGAATATACCCTAGGAATACATGTATTCACAAATATTTTGAAATTTCCCAAAGACTTGAATGTCATTCACAAATTTTAACCTTAAACAAAATTATACAGAAAATAATGGCATATTTTTATAAAAAACTTGTTACTCATCTGAGAACTTGTCTGGGATCCACAGCTTTTCAAGCGCCTCTTCTTATTGGATTCTATGTGTATAACTATATAGATTGGCCAAAACGTGTTCGAGCATTCGAAAAACGTTTATATGGTAAGCAGCAGAGCTAACTTAATACAAAAATAACTTAATTCAAAACAAGGAATTCAATCCATTTCGTCAGGCAAAACTTCCAGTGAAATCAATAATGATTTTCAGGGAAGGTGAGGTCCAAGGGAGTTATAGAAACACCAATTGGATTATAACGGGGACGCATAATTATCATATTAATGCGATCCTGGACCTATCTGAATGTGCAAAGCCAAATTGAAGCAAGTCTACGATTCCAACATCTCCTTTTAATTGACTTTAATTTGTCTGACCAATTTGTTGGTATAGTATTTTAAAGAAATTTAAATTACATGTACTACAATTAATAATCAATAAAAGAAACTTTCATTGCAAACTGTTTCCAAAAAAATAAGTCCGTCAAATATTTAATGCGGTTGATGCGCTTTAGATGACTCTACATTGGTCTTTCATTAGAAAAATAATGTATATATATTCAAACATACATTGGAATGATTTTAATTTTTTTATATATACAGGCAGTTAAAGTTTTTAGTAATACTATACTACTACTATAATATTAGAAAGGTCAACAAAACTTATTGATCCAAGCTCTCAGCTCAATCGCAGATATTTCAATAATTTACTTCAAATATTGAAAGTTCAAAATAATCTTAGAAAATGTTGTAAATATTTAAAGAAATTCATACAAAACTAAATCTCACTTCTGCATTTATAGCATGCAATATACTTCTCCTTCAAATACCCTGTTTTCGACTTTGACACATTGCCAGCGACATGGGAGAATGTTGAGAACCCACAATTTATGGCGCTTAAATTGCAGTCATGCGCATGAGCTAACAAGCTCAACGTCTCAGCCGTTTGGGGAGCCTACCCAATCCAAGGCATATGAAATAAGCAATCGGCCCGTCCCATAAATAAACCTCTCTCGTTCCTAAGGCTAATGCGATTGCGGCTTTTGGGCGGATGTTTGGTGTCAAAACACGCATCGCATTTTCCACGGAATTTCAGAGCTGATCCTTGCACATCATCATCGGCTCCAACCTCCATCTTGGGCTCTGCCCCTCCACACCGTCCGCATCATCGAGCTGTTTAATTTATGTTAGCGACGTGTTCGCTCAGTGAAAACAAACGGATCGATCGCAAAATGGGAGCGATGCTTCGATCGTAGGCTGGGCTATAAAAATAGTGGCTCGATTGTCGTTGTTGTTGTCGTTGCTGTTGCTGGTGTTGCTTTTATCAATTTGTGTTCATTTCTAAGCACGAATCGAACAGCATAGATCATAAAATGCTTTGCCCCCGGCCCATGGTCAATGTAAGGAAACAACAACAACTGGAAAATTTACATAATTACCGCTGGCGGTGCTTTTCATGAGAGCCGCCCGAACGTGTCAAAATGAAAAGTGTTGCATGATTAGCGCGTAAATAACACGGTCAGGGCATAAATCTCAACGGAGTGGTTGGACTCCCCAGCCAAGGAGCTGACTTCGGGTAAGATAATCAAATAAATGTACCGATTAATAAAGATGAAGATGCTAGCCGAGAAGCACAGCGTCTGGCAGAAGAGAGAAAACAACCGTGAGCAAGTCTGTAGAATGAATGACTATAGGTTACTCTTTAGCTTGACTACAGGGTCTTAGCTCTCATTCTTCTTTTCTTTTTCTAATTATATATACTTCCAATAGATCAAATCAATCTATACACTTTGTCAAAAAAGAAAGATATTAATCTAAAATCTATAGATTTTCAAATCAAGATCTAGTACATTATTGTTCTATTTGACCATAAAATACCTTATATATCTAAGCACTTTCCAAATATACCTAATTTATCAATTTGTAATGGGTAATGGGTATCTGAAAATTAGAGACAAAGAGAGAAAGAACTTTGCTGTAAGATCAATTTGGCTGCTGATGTGGCCAACTGGCTGATTAGCCAACCAGGCAGCCAGCTGTTTTGGTTCGACTGGCGCCTACAGCAACAGGAGTCCGCCTGGGCGCCTCCTCAGCCTTGCCCCCTTCCATTGTGGGAGGTGTGAAATGTATGACGAGGCATAGGGAACGAGAAGCGGCCAACACATTGGCAAGTTGTAGTCGCCAACGGGCTAACATGACACATGGCTGTAACTGCAGCTGTAGCCGCAGCATAACTTGGTCAGTAATAAGCCAGAGCAACAAGTGATACGGCTTATGCCCGTTGGCCCAAGATGAAAACCGGCCAAGTTGTTCGCTCATATCGCAGATGCTGCGATAGACAGCAATTCCTTAACACGTCCCGAAGACCGCAGGCCAGCAAGAAATATGAAATAAGAAGAAAAAAAAAAAAAAAAACTATTAGCTTTATGATGAACGAAGACTAAACACCCTTACAGAGAACATGTAGGATATAAATGATATTTTTAATAATGAGTATGTTAATAAAAATGATGAAAGTCGAATGGAAAGTCGAAAAGGAATACACTAAGCCCAGAAAGCTTATCAGGCTGTAGTTATATACATATGTACATATGTATATAAAGTAGTATTCCTAGATATTACTGTAAACGTTGTAGCTCAGTTGTATATTTTCAGCTTAAATATAGGACTAATTCGTAAAATTCTTCAAAAACAAATAAATCAGAATTTGTAATAATTTAATAAATCAAATCAAAATTTCTTTCACATATGCATTTTTATTATAATTATATATTTTAACTAAATGCCTTTTATTAAATTTTAGATGTGAAAAGGTAAGTAAGAATATTTGTATATTGAATTTTGAGATGTAAAATATATATATAGCATATGATATGGCAAATAATCCAATTCCTAATGTGGTGCTCATAGATATCTTGATCAAACTTTGAAGTGAGGCAGTGATAAAATTTTCTAAAGAGAATGTGTTACATACGTCGTAAGCAGTCTCTCATGCTATTTTTTAGAGTATTCAAAAACTTGTTAAGAGCAAAATGTTGTTAGCGTAGCTGCAATCACTTTTGGCCTGTTATAAAGTACCATTTTTTTTAGCGGGTTTCATATTACCGTTGCGATGCGGTCAAGGTCTTTGCATGTGTCGCTTTCATTGAGAGACACAACCGTAACCGATTCTTCATATATATGCTTATATGAATATATATGTATATAGCTATTTCGTATTGCCTACCAGTCCAGTTGCTATTTCCTTCCCTTTACACAAATAAATTAGTTTTCCATGTTCAGTTGTCACTTGTATCGCAATGCTCGCGCCTGGTTTGTGGCTAATCAGTTAGTCAACTGAAATTTGCAAGCAATTTTGGCCCTAACTAATTGCCAATTTCTTACCTTTTGCCATGCCCTTGGGGCCACACACTGAGAGAGCGAGCCTCTGATAGGGCATTTCCTTCTTTGTTAACTTAAGTGGCTTATAGCCCTTGAATTTTTGTGTGTGTCCGCACCACGGCTGACAACAAATGCGCTTAACATTGCAAATAAATAATTTGTAGGCTTACAAATTTATACAAAATTAATTACAGAGAACAATAAACAAAAGCTGACAAAATTTTAGTTTACATGTTAATGAATGTGAGTACACAGCCATCCTGTCAATTTAATCGCAATTCGGAAATATAAAGAGAATCACGCACATACACTCTTCCTAAGGTACGCACATTCGATTATTCAGAAATAAGTATTCACGTTAGCTTCTGCTTGCAAGTTCATAGACCCTGAAATAACTATTTAAATATATACATATATAAAAGACCTAAATCTAATAGTCTTTGCTGCCTGCCTGTCTCGTTTGGCGTGCTCTGGACCAGGCAAACACTTTTACTCCGCTGCTTATCGCAATGCCCATAAATAAAGCTCACGTCTATTAGCGTTGTCATTAATTTTCCTATTTGGAAAATATGCAAATTAAACGCTGATTAATTGCTAGCAGGAAAAGTGAATCGGTTTCCCTGTTGTGTCGACGCGTCGGGGCGGCTAGTTACGAACAGAGTTTTCTGCCGCCCGATCTTCAAGTGTTTCCGTAGTGTAGCGGTTATCACGTGTGCTTCACACGCACAAGGTCCCCGGTTCGAACCCGGGCGGGAACAAGTCTTTTGTTTTCTTTTTTTTTATTCAATTATTATTTGCACGCAATTTTAATGCTATATTTAGTTGCTTACATGTGTAATGTTCCCCTTTTTTGGTTTTATCAAGTTCATGCGTGTAAAGGCCAGCTTACACGCAAGCAACACATGTAGTAAATGTATATACATACATACTCACATGGCTGCACCTTTAGGTAGTTTTATTTGGTTTTAATGAGCCTCGTTTTACGATCATTTAGGTATGTGTGTGCGTTTTGTTATATTTATAAACATACAACCCTCGGCACACGCACCGATTTCAACTGTTGCGGTTTAACGAGCCGCCAATGTCAGCCCCGGCATGACTTCCAATCCTGACACTTTTATGGTTTCCATTTATTGACCCCAGCGCCTTTTATTGAGCAGCGCACTCATCGCATGCCACCCATAGCGGAAGCGAAATGTTCTATTGAATTACTCTATGGACTTGAAGAAAGTACTCCTCGAGCTTAATGGGCTTTATTGACAGATTCTTCATTCCAATTAACAATATAAAGTTCTTATATAAAAGTGTGCAGTGCTTTTACGAATCATTTAATAGACTTTGTTGTTTTAATGGCTTTGTTTATTTTTCCAGCCTGTTGTAATTTTCCTTTTAATTTCAAAAGTTTGCCTCTAATGCATTTTACTTTTAATTTAATGAAGTCTCTTGTGCCTTTGGTTTCCTTTCGGTGTTTTAACTGTATGTCATTTGGCTGTTATTTTCTCACAAGTTTCCGTAGTGTAGTGGTTATCACGTGTGCTTCACACGCACAAGGTCCCCGGTTCGAACCCGGGCGGGAACAGTCTTTTATTTTCATATTATTTCCAATATTGTTGCTTATGTTGCATTTTGTTTTTTATAGCACTTGAATTTGCCATATACGCAAAGCTCTGAGCATTAAAGCTTAAAGCTCGACAGCGTAAGCTTTTTCGCTTTGTCAAGGGTTATCTATCTCTGCTATTTATAACCGGTTTCGTATAGTGCAACAACCCTTAAATAGAAACACAGCTATATATTAAAAACATGGGGATGTAGCTCAGATGGTAGAGCGCTCGCTTAGCATGTGAGAGGTACGGGGATCGATGCCCCGCATCTCCAGATTTGTTTTTGTTTCATATTAAATTATATATGTTTTTTATTTATTTTTATTATTTATGCTGGCTACATCTTAACTCTAACTTAACTCTAACGAAATTCTGCTAAATTTCGATTCTCACACGCATCCAACATATGTATGTATGTTATGCAATCGGGTTCAGCTTTAGCTGTGCACCCATTGCGGCTGCTGCCAAAACGGGAAAAGCAAGCGAAGCCGGGACAGAAGTCGCCGACGCTAATCCAATTAAGCATATTCATCATATTCATGCAAATGCAGGCCATTAACTAGAAATGCAACCTATAAAGGGGTTAAGAGGGACAGAGGCAGATGAGTTACATATGTGAATATCATGAATAATGCTGACATTTCCGTCATGTTGGCTTGATTAAAATCTATTTAATTGACTTTAACTCAATTCTCAACACTTTTCATAACATTTTACCACACTTCTTACAGTTACTGTCAAAATATTAATTCAAGTGGAAAATAAATGTGCAATGCCTCTCTCTCTCTCTCTCTCTCTCTCTCTCCCACGATAAAGATATTTAAGAAATGGAGAAAATCGAAAGCTATTCGTTTCATTCATTGAATTGTACTGCCCCATTCAGGCTAATTAAAACGAGTTTCTCATGGATCCAAAGTTCCTATACATATATGTATGTTTACAAAATTCACACAGATATTTTGAGCCCGACACTAACCGGTTGGCCATATTGGCTATCTAATCTCTTCATTAGATTTGCCATCTAATATTGGCATTGGCATTGATATTGCCATTCAATAATTGCAGTTCATGTGGGCAGGTGGGGAGCCAGCTGTTCCGTTCCACTGCCGCTGTTGCTGTTGCTGCTGCTGCTGCTGGGGCGTGAATTACCTGGGGTGGTATATTCTCCATGCGTCACGTAGACAGCGCAACGCCCATGCAAAAACTACAAATCTAAAACTGTACACTCAAATGGCAATAAAATTGTGCAAAGCTACAAAAGCAAACACAAAAAAACTATAGATTGCAAGCATTTGCAGCTGAAATTCAGAGACGAAGAGCCGAAAGTGACAAGGTGATAATCAACATTGAATCTTTTAATTGTAATATGCTTTAAAACCTTGCTTCTGATCAAATTTTTCGTGAATCCATTGCATTCTAATAACAATTCTATATTTCTCATGCATAAAATGAAACGAAATGTCAATGAAAGGAAATGACCTTCGTGTCCAATCTACATAAATATACACGTTTTACAATATCTTATCAGAAAACAAGGCAATTTTTCTCTGTATGTATATAAGACATACAAATTGCACGCGACCTAAAACAAATACGGATTACATGCCGTTACAAAATAGCTAATGAAAAGCGTTACGAAACGTAAAAGCATGTCTTCTATGTCCACCAAATGTCAGATAAAACACGAAGAAAAAGTCTGGTTAGTGATAGTCCAATTAGAAACGGGAGGGCTGGCCCGATCAGCTGACGCGATTGGCTCAAAAGTGAAAGGTAAACAAATACAACAAGCACAGCTGGCAGATTCTTATTTGAACTTCCACAGACTTCTAATCAGCCGACCGTTTTTATCAGCTCAATGCGCAATGAATGGGAGCGAACAAAGAGCACAGGGCAGAGTGAGAGAGAGAGAAAGAGAGAGGGAGAGAGAGTTACGAAACGGAAGGTAGTGCTAGCGCCAGCACCTTCGCATTGTCATTATGATCTTCAGATTTCACTGATAAGCAGAAAACAAAATAAAATATTATTCCTATTTATTTTGTTTTCTTTTTCTTATTTTTACAAATTTGTTGAAATGCGCGTGCCGAGTGACGTCTACGCGCCGGCTGCGACGTTGACTGCAACGTAATCAAACTTAAGGCTTTGTGGCTTATGCTTTATGCTGAGCGAATTGAGTGCTTTTTCGCTGCTAGAGATGTGACAATTGCCAGACCGATGAGCGGTTAGCACGAAAATTAAATTGTGTATTGACATGGAAAAATGTATATAAACATTTATAAACGAAATAATAAAAAAAGAACAAATATATTAATTATATAGGGAGAATGTTAAGCTACATATATTTTGTCTGCTACATCGTTTTCCATTCTTTCAGTTTATGATTTGACCGAAATGATTTGTGGACGTGTTGATACATCATAAGAGTAGCATTCATTCACGTTTCGACCCGTTCTCATCTCTAGCCCAACACTTTTTTTTCATTGTCTGTTTGTTGCCAAGTGCTGCTGAGCTTTTGTGCTTTGGCTGCTGCGTTTGCCCATTTTCTGAGTCCGATTTCGCCTATTCATGCAAAATATTTAACACGTTAAATGAATGAATGTGAGAACGACAGCAGCAGTAGCAATAACATCAACAGCAGCAGCAGCAGCAGCAGCAGCAGCAACAGCAACAGCAACAGCGGCGAGCAACAACAGTTGTCGTCATAATTTCGCCAATTCAAGGCCTACGTGACTTGTCTCACATATGTATATGGGCAACACATATGTATATGAACTGGGTCTGAGGTTTGTGGGTGCAGAGTCTCCTCGCTTCGCATTTATTTTGCCACGGAGCATTCTATTCAAAATTGATACTATAAATGTTTGTCGCAATTTGAGCGTAAATTGTAATTATTCTCACTGTTATTCAATTATAGCTGAGCGCACACCGCACACCACATGATCGCGGCTATTGTCGCACGTGCACGTCTGTCTATTACGACAACCGAAAGGTCTTTGACTGTCGGCGAATGACATAGATGTACAGAGATGATAACAAAGACAGAGATAGAGAGCGAGATACTCTCTCTTGAGAATGTTTGCCTGACAGCATTACCTCTTGCCTCTCTCTCCAGGCTATAAAACAAAAAAGTTTATGTAAAAGAAAAACTACATTTATGACTAGAGACTGATCTGTTTCTATATACAATTTTCTCCCACTCATTTTTAACAAATTAAGTGGTTCGAACATATTCGTAGCAAAGCAAATAAACACCCATTAATATTTGTAGAATGTTTTAAGCATAGTATAATTTATTTCATGAAATTTGAATATCTTTGTGTATCCATAGTCTTCAGTCTTATAATATACATATAAAAAATGTACTTAAATTAAACACAAATCGTGCTCTATCTAAACACTATAATTAAGATCTATGTATGCGTATATACAGTTTGAAAACGTAACTTATGGCTACATTAGATCAGGAACTATAGTACGTGCATATCGGTGGGTGCATCTAGGTAGGTAGTTTTATTGGTATTGTATTATCCGGAGACTCAGAGGGCGGCACTGCGCTCCACACAGAGCATAACGAGCAACTGCAGCAGCAACAATTGGAGGCTGGAAAGTGGCATAGAATATGGAGTTTAATAATATTTTCGGATAGCTTATTATAAAGAAACGGAGGAAGAATCAATTAAAGGGGCATAAAAATGAATCGCATGCCAGATTTCAAATATTATTATAAAATTTTGTAGTTTGCATTTCATTTGTTTTGTGTCTTGTTTCGTGCGGAATGCCAAATGAAGTAATTTTTTTTTTATTTTATTTTATTAATATTTTTTGGATACCATGCAAGTAAAAAACAAACCAAAAAAATGAGACAACCCAACGAAAAATAAAAAGAGTTATAATTTTTCTAACTACTTTTCCTTTAGCTACATCACGCTTACCATTACAATATATAATTTTCATTTTATTTTCTATATATTTTCATACCACTCAATTGCAAACACAAGTTTTGTTTGTAAATTTTGTATAATCTTAATTTGATATATTTTTATCTGTTTTTCATCGTACGTTTAGATATTACTACAAGAATTTGTTAGTCTACAATTTTGTTGGGCTTAGTTTAAATTTATAAATAAATGTTTAATATTTTTTGTTTTTACGAAGTAAAATATAATAAATTAATAACCTATAAATATATATATTAAAATTAAATTAAATATATATCAAATCATTTCACGCAAATAAATAAACATAATTACAGGTTAGTTCTATCATATAATTCAAATACAATTTTTAATTTGTGAGTTTATCAATTTTATATTATTTTATTGTATTTTTAATTATTTTTTTGTCGATTTTTTTCTCGTTTGCGTTATTGTTTCGTTTATGGCTCGTGGGATTTTCAAATTGTTTTTTTGTGTTTAATTATTTTTTATTTATTTTTTTGCCGCACTTAAGATTGGTTTACATAGCTTAAACTACGCACTGAGAGGCAGCGAGGTTCGAATTCGACAGTACCACAATTAAATTGAATATATAAATAAAAGTATTTATATATAAATATGTGGAGATATATATAATAATTATCATCTGACCGATCGCAATCGTAAATCTATTTACAAATCTATTTTCGCATGCGAATTATTCGAATTGTCACATTTTGCATACATACATTTAGACTCTTGACTCTGCAAATATTTATCAAATTAATTTGATGTATAAGGAAAACATATTTCATAACTTTTGCAAGTTTTGCATTGTTTCAGTTTCTATTTATTTTTCTTTTTCTTTTTCGAGTGGTCGTATTTTTGAGTATTATTATTTATGTTATCTGTTGTAAAAGATTTAGAGCAGAGACTCAAGTATTTCGAATAGCCTGTAAATAGCTAAAATAAATATATTTTGCTAGTTAAGTTAGTTCGTTAAATAAAATATTTAATAAATTATAAAATGAGCGTGCAATTTGATAGTATATATTTTCTTTAAATGGATCGGTGCCAATAGAAAAAAAATACTCGAGACTCCGTTTTGTTGTAATACATAATTTAATGTTTTGATATTCTTATTCGTGATCGATTGCAGACGCGCATACAAGTTATTGTTGTCATCGATAATTATCGATATCTATGCGTTGCATCAAAAATACTTTTTCGAACCACAGTCGTTGGGTATACAGTATATACAAATAAGGTGTATATATCTTAGAAGTGATGTGTTGTGCAGTGTAATGCATTTATTGGTGTGTATGTACGTGTGTGTATGTACCTGTGTGTGTGTGTGTGTGTGTGTGTGGGTGTGTGTGTGTATGAAAACTTGCAAATTACAATATCGCATACTCAAGCCAAACTTTTTACATCTTGCTCGATTTCTTATTCATATACTGGGATTACTTCACATTTTCATATTGCAATTCCATTTTAATGCCTTCAAAAAATTTAAAAAACAAATAAAACAAATATTCAGTTAAACACATTTACACATTTTGTACGTTTTCAAAATACCAAGAAAGAAAGTCAATTATTAATTGAACAAAATAAAAATAAAAAAAATAAAAAACAACAACCAAAAATTAAAATTTCGCAATCGTACAAAATATGAGAAATGTAAATAGATTAAAGTTAATGCCAATTAGATAATTAAAATATATATGCCAAAAACAAATTCGATAAGTTATTTTCGATATTTGAAATAAATTTAGAAAATTGTAAAATTTGGAAAACAAATTTGTATTAGTGTTTTTTCATTTTGTATTTTTTAAAGGCAAACTCACAAATCAAGCTGATCGTAGTAGACCGAATCGTCCACAGCAGAGCCGCGCGCCTGGCCCTCCAGTGTGGCATTCTCGTAGCTGCTCTCCGGCTCCTCCTGCGAGTCTAATTCCGGCAGGTCCTCGTCCTCCTCCTCCGCATCGTCCTCGCTCTGTGACTCTTCGAGGCTGGCATGGGACATGCGCACATTACGCTCCACCCGATCGCTCGTCTCGCTGAGCGCCAGGGCGGGCAGCGGAGAGCTGCTGTCCCAGCTGTTGCCCGGCGTTGCCAGGCTGCTAGCCACTGTAGTGCCCGTCGTTGTGGTCGTTCTTACTGTCGTGCTGCTCAGTTCAAGCAGGCGCTGCAACTTTCGCGTACTGTTGCGCTTGCTGGCATTGCCCGCTCGCTGCCTTTTGGGCCCGTTGGGTCGCTGTTTGGCGCTCGTTTTGGGCGCCTTACGTTTGCCAGCCGCACCGCCGGCCTTAGGCCTTTGCATGGCGGCCTTGGCGACGCCACCAGACGCTGCTGCTGCGGCAGCTTTGCGTTTGGCTGCTGGACCGCCGGGCTTCTTGCCACAGTTGGGCGGCGGCGCACCCGTTCTGACTGCTTCGTCACGCAGCTGCTTGCATAGCTGCGCTTTGGGACCGCGCGTGCCACGCCTCTGGCAGTTGTGCGTGTGCTCCTGCTCGTGCGGCCTGCACTTGCGCTGCTTCTTCTTCCTCTTGTGCTGGGTTATGTTACTGCTAAGATTACTGCTAGTGCTACTGCTATTGCTATTGGTATTGCTACTGTTAATGTTACTGTTATTGTGACTGCTACTGTTAATGCTACTTCTAATATGGCCGCTGTCGCTTTGACTACCGTTACTAATACTAATCAGGCTGCTGGCGCTGTACGCAGGCACAGGAACGTTACTGCTACTACTACTACTGCTATTGCTACTGCTACTACTGCTGCCGCTGCTGCCGTTGCTGCCGCTGCTGCTTGTGCTGCTGCTGCACTTGGGTCGCGGCTTAAAGTGTACCGCATCGATGAGCTCGATCAGCGGCTTGCCGGTATCACAGAGTTGGCGCACGCCATGCTTAACGCGATTGGCACCAAAGTTCTTGGCTATCAGCTGCTCGACCCGCTGCTGCGGCACCGTCTCGGTGATCGCATTCGTGTAGGTGGCCAGCTTGCCCAAGGTCCTGGTGGCCGGAATTTGTGTGCGACGCGGCGCACCTTGACCAGTCAGCGCCAAATAGAACACACGTCTCGCGTTCGAGTTGTACGTGGAGGAGTAAGTGTTGTAGTTGTGCAGCTCCATGTTCTCATTGAACACACAGTTGTCGTCGAATTCTTTCTGTAACAGTTGAGAACTAGAATTAAATTATTTGGCTAGAAAATAGGCAGCATATAAATACGTTAAGAACTAGAGAGATGTCTTTAAAAAAAATGTATATGTTTATTAGAAATAATACATAAACCAATGAATGTCTAGTAATAACAGAAATTCAAAGAGAGAACAATGTAAATAGGATCAGCATGTTAAGCTAACAGAATGTACTTGTATAAGAAAAGTTATGTTAACTAGCATTGATATGATATTCTACATAACACTTCTTTAGATATTCATGTTATGTTTACATGTTAACATAACACAGCAAACATTAACATTTCAACCTTTCATCAATTAAATTTTAGTTAACAGTACCAGCAACTATCACTGCTGTAAACTTAACATTTATTTTGAATTATTAGCATTAACATTAGCAGCTGAAAGAGAATTTTTTGAAGCGTTTTAAAATACTTTACAGATTCTCCTTCGAACTCCATTTGGGAATTTTGATGGACTATTAACTTAAAGAGAATCCATGCTGTTATGCATAATACATACAATTGCCATCACATTGAGCCTAATAAGAAATCGAATGGCTGCGCTAATGTCTGCTCATATGCATAACAAACAACTGGGCTAAACTTTAGCGGGAAAACCCAGAGAACTAAATGGCTGAGTTGGCTGGCTGGCTACCTTGTTGAAGGCTACAGTCGGTGGCCTCTTTTGTATCTGGTTAGAATGGATATCTGTTAGATAAATGTGCTCATTATCACAGGATGTGCTCGCTATCGGCGTTGGCGATCGATAGACGCCGGCACCCTGACGATGACCCTGACCCCGAACCTGACCCAGACCATAAAGTTGCCTACTTTATGAATGCCACATGACAGCCGCACAAAAGGACAACAAAACAAGTCGCAGACTTCAATTATTTTCGTTTAGGTAGAAATGTAAAGCAGCTACAAAGGATTGAGAGAACTGACAACGGGCGACAGGCAACTGGCAACTGGCAACTGGGAACTGGGAAATGAGAACTGGGCTGCGAGTGCATCTGTGGCCTTTAGATGCGCCGCCTGAGCGCTTTAGATCAAATTCAATTAACAACATTGAATTAATTCGCTTGTCAGGCAATTAAAATTGTTTCGAGACTCAACTTCCATGTGGAAATGTCGACGATTAAATTTAGAAATTAATCAGTCCAAATGTCGCGCCGACTGCTGGCTACACCAATTTGATATGAAATGGGGCATCCAATGGGATAGATTGACTAGCCAGAGCAGGACTGAAGGGAGGCTCTGCGAAATATGGTTGAAATGTTGACGCCATTTCAAAGGTCTTCCAGGGAAGAGGCCTTCTAGAGGCAGACTAGACTAATTTTCCGACACATATATGACAACAGAATGTGGCAATGGGCGCGTGTGTCTCGCTCGACGCGTCTTTAATGTGTTTTCTCTTTTTATTTTTCTTGTCTAAATTTAGCCTGAAATTAAGTGAAAATTGCAGTCAGAGCGAAAGGAAATGAAGTTGTACGCCACAGAGATAGCTGTAACTGCGAGCCTATCAAAGCCATTAGCTGAGCACTTGCCGCTTATCAAAGCTGGCGCCAGGTGGAAAGGGTCAAGGGTCAGCTGTTAGACACACGCCTACAACAAGATTAGAGCAAGAGAAATCAAGTGATGGACTAGCAGATGCTCTATTAAGGGAGCACCATACCTCAGTAAACTCTACTTAAATAGAGCAAGAATTACAATTTATTTAACACATTTCATAGACATTTTTGATATAGAAAAGCAATAGCAAGAGAATTAATTAGAGATTTAATAGATAAGAGAATTAATTAATTCGAATTCGAATTATAACTCTGAATTTCTGTTTCAATCCCATCATACCCCTTTTCACGGCTATTGCCAGTGTCTGTCTACAGGGTATAGGAAACGGTACCACACGAGCCCAAGCACATTCTTTGGGGCCCACACTATCAGCTGGAACAGGACCATAACAATGATAATGCGGCAACATATTCATTGGTCTCTGATTCTGGCTCGCATGACAGAGCATTAATTGATCGCCGTGAAGCAGGCGGACGCTGCGGGCGGTCCGTTTACGTCGAGATTCCACTCGCAGTTCGAATTATGCAAATTAATAATCACATTTGTATACTTATGGCTAAAACATTTTAATTGGCCAACAACGCTGACTCACACGCATCCCTTCCTCGGTCGCTCTATTAATCACTCTCCTTCTCGCTCTCGCTCTCGCTGTACCTCATTCATTTTGAATTTATGAATTGGCAAACGTTTTGGGTTTTCAATTAGCCGCCCCATTAGGCAGCTAATCAAATCAGCTGCTCGACGGTCACAAGATCAGAATGTGGCTGGCATTTGAAATGCGGGGCGGAAAGCCAACAACAACAACAACAGCTATTCGCAAGTGCATGAAAATCTATTTTAAAACTGCTGAGAAAGTGTCTCCAATGGAAATCTATAATTGTATATACATATAATTCAATGAGCTATTTCAGCCAGATGCAGGGGATTTTGTTTGACGATAAGCATTAAAGCATTGTAAAAATAGCCGCAATAAACCGAAAACAAATTATTAAATATATAAGAAAAAGTTGCCTAGCAGCTGATTCCTATAAGAAAAAAAAACTTTAAAAGCTAAGTTAAATTTATTTCTTGATATTTTTGATGATATTTTTTAACAGTCAATTAAAAATGCAAAACAGATTGATGATTGTGTGAAAGAAAAACATTTAAAATTATTTTTTTAAAAAGACATACTAGAAATTTGGGTATATTTGTTTATATTTGTTAAATATATATAATTTTTATTTAATATAAAAATTGTATTTTTAGTTATTTAAAATTTATAATAGAAAAAAATTATTTACAAATTCTTTACATACAAAAAATGATTAATGTTAAAATTCACCATAAGTTATGTGCTCTAAATTTATGAACTAGATTTGCTTAGTTCGCCCGGAAGCTTGGATGTCAGACAATACAAATGGATGCCACTTCCGTTGCACAACAAAAAGAAAGAAACTCAATTCAAACGCGGCGGAAATCATGAAATTTAGATTTGACCGCCTCAAATTGAACTATAGACAGAGAGAGAGAGAGAGAGAGAGAGAGAGAGAGAGAGAGAGAGAGAGAGAGAGGGCAAACAAGTCCCTTCTGGTTGCTTCTTTTCTGATTCAGTCGAATAGTCGCCAAAAAAAAAGTATATATATATATAAATGTAAAAAAATTAAATAAACAAAGGCCGCCCATCCACAACGCCCACTTGACCAACTTAGAGAAAATGCTTGAAATCGGGCGCCATCAAAAGGACCGCAACACACGCACACACACATAAGGCACACAAAGATGCTGCGACCGCTGAGGCGCATCAATCAACACCAAAGTATCTGCAGCTATGGCTGCGAGTGTATCTGTCAGATACAAAACGCGCCGTTACGCGCCTGACAGAATTGGCACAAACGCGTCTATTTTGGCTGTGCATGCGAAAAGGTCAAAGTGCGGCGACAAAACTCAAATGTTCAGCTACAACAACAAGCGAGATTACAGAAACAACAACAAAATGCAGCCGCTTGGCGCCAGGCAGCGAGAAATGCGACGCGCACTGCAGCGGGGAGTCCAGGCCAGACCAGAGAGAAAAAGTATCACATTAATTATCGACAGGACATGCCAGGACCCGACTCACTTGCCACTCGACAAAGCACCCCAGAGTGAAAAAAAAAAACAACCCGAAACTAAAACCAAATCGAATCTAGGAATAATAAGAACAAGGGTTGGCCCAAAAGACAAGGACATCTTCACGTATGCTCTCGATGTTTTCTCTGCTCGTTGCCTTTTGTTGTTGTGCACTTCAGTTAATTTTGTTATTTATAGCACTTGGTGTTTGTGCGCTTCTCTGTGGGCCTTTTTTTGTTTGTTTTGCCTTTGTCATTGGCTATCATCGAAATTTGCCGCTTCACTTGCTTGATACGGCCACATAATTTGTAATTGAAATAATAATTTCGTGCAGCAATTCATCAACAATTATTATTATTATTATTATTATACTACTGTGCGACAGATGGCGCAAAAAACAAAAATAATTGGGTCGCGATTCGAGTTTTTTTTCGATAGGGAATCTATAAAATATGGATAACAGAAAAAAAGTATTTATATTTGCAGTTGAATTTAAAAAAGAAATACAATTCCCATTGAGTGTTAATGTGGAAGGGATTAGAATAGAAATATAAAATATATCTAAACACATTTTAGGCTCTTGAGCAAAGAAATTTGTAGTGGAATATCTTCTCTCTTCAAATTGTATGAGCTGCTCTTAGTTAAAGATTATTTATTGAATTGTTTACTTACCGAGGCATAGGCCGCGCCACACGCATCCATGCACAGATACAAGCAGGTTGCCACACTTTGTATCTTGATGCGACCCACATCCACAGTTGAGCGCTGCAGAATGGCTGCAAGAGAAAAGAAAGCAGGTCATTAATTAATTATCAATCAATTTCCAGCGGCAAGCAGATGCCCAAATATAATATATACACCATATCTGAATGCCTACATAAATATGCATAAGAGATGAGCACAAAAGCCGCTTGATTAGCCCAACCAGAACCAGTGTGCCAGGATGTCAGCCCAAAGGCCACAGACCCAACTGCCCAAAAGTCGTTAATTAAATGTCTGACACTTTTAAAAGCTGTCAAAAGAAATTGCAGCAAGCCAAAAAGAAAATTATACAGCTCTGTGTATCAAAAAGCTATTACGAATAAACAAAATAAATAAATAATTTAAAAGAAAAACAATAAAAACGGCATTTAATCAAGCCGAGTGAAATACGCCCTCCCGTGCACTCGAACCTGCGCACTTAATCTAAGCATAGAGCGGTAGGCGAGGAACTTAGCGTGCAGCGCCACTGCTGTGCGAAATTTGTCAACTGTACAATGGGGCGTTGCGGCCTAAAGCGAGGTTATAAATCGCATATTTCGAGGTTAATTGAAATTGCTGCCATGAATTTCAAGTTCAGGCGTTGTGTAAAGGTCAAACCACTTGTGTGGCCGCAGAGACCGCCCGCTCGACTCCGTTTGCCTGTCAATTCTACAATCGCCTGGCCAAAGTGTGTCAGCACTTTGTACCACACACACACACACACACACACACACACACAGCCACATGCATACACACTCGTTCAATGAACCTTATGCACTTTATGCCATAATAAACAAGATTTTTATAAATACTTGAACTGCAGCTTGTTATGAACCAATTGAAAAAGTCTTGGCAGCTGCCGCGGATATCATCAAAGCAGCCCAAAAGTAAAAAAAAAAAAAAAATTAAAAGAAAATGCAGCTAAAAGATTATTGGGGGAGTTAATGCCGGAATACGCTTCGTGGTTTGGACTGCCCAGAAAAAAAAGGAAGAAAAACTATTGAGTGGCCACTTGAGTGATGGAAAAATTGATTTTTGACGCCAAAAAAACGAAGGAGAAAGCGCGTGTGTGTGTGTTTTCTTTAAAGAGTTGTTTACGTTACGGTAATGATCAGCTATGAAGTACTGGCTGGGATTAAGCAGCAGATGGCGCTAGAGCTAACAAGAAGTAGAGCATTTCTTTTACGCCTGAAGGAAATGCAAAAGCCTTGGCGTGCGGATACCCCCAGCGAGTCAATGCGAGCTACTAAAACTTTACGATGCAAACTTTTGGCAATTTGTGTGCGCTGTGACAAATGGAGATTGAATGTACATCAAAATGTTCAAAGAAAATCTGATGGAAAGTAGGCGTAAACTTTTGTTGCCTATAGTAAAATGCGTACACAGAACAGAATATTTTTTTTTTTTTTTTTTTGCTGGAAACTATGTCAAAGATAAGCAGACGCCGGGGAGGCGCAAAAAATAAGTTTTATTGGGTAGAAAAAAAGAATTGCTTTCTGCGATTTACGAGTCTGCATATCCGTATCTGTAGCAGCTGGCTAAAAATAAACAAAGTGGAATGCATTTGCTGCTTCGGTTTATTTACAGCATTACGGAAATTATAAAGTTGCAGCCGGATTAAACTAAAATTGTGGCTTTTGCTTGATTTATAATTTCCCACCCAAAAACTCAAAAATAAAAAAAAATAAAAATTAAATCGAAGCCATGAATAATTGCCAACGATGCCCCTTGAAATAAATGAAAAGGAAAATGAAATGAAAAACTAAAATAAATGATATGCTAAGCGCTACACTTCATTTGTTACAGATCTGAAGAGTTGGGAGGGGGCAGATGTTGGCAGGGGTAGGGTAGCTGCTGCTCGTAGCAAGTGACAGCCTTTCACTTTGTGTGTGTCCAAATGGCGCTTTTGGTGTTGCATTTCACTTGCTTTGCCCCATTTAAAAAACGATTTGTTTAGCTCGAGTTAACATAAGTAATTTTTCTTGTTTTTATCTGTTTTTTTTTTTTTTTTATATATGTTTTTAACATATGAACACTTTTAGTTCGAATTATGTGTGTGGGATGCGCAACGAATCATTCAAAATTATTAAAATTCCACTCATTTTGCAGCTTCTGCTATCTCGTTCTTATTGTTGTTCTCGCTGTCGCGCTCTCATGCTCTCACGCTCTCGCTCACTCTGTTGTACCGGCTGTGCTATTTTTAACCCCTAAAGCAATAACAGCAGCAACCATAGCTGCGTGAGAACGAGCGTGTCCATTCACCATACACAAAAACATAGTTCTTTGCGCTGCTTATATTGGTCGTTCGATAGCACTGCTTGCAAGTGGCGCCGTGGCTTAGTTGGTTAAAGCGCCTGTCTAGTAAACAGGAGATCGTGAGTTCGAATCTCGCCGGGGCCTAGCATGCGAAAGTGTGTAGTGAATACTTTTTTTTTAATTTTATATATTTGTATTAAATATTTTATTTTTTATTTATATATTTATTTTAAATTATATTGTATATTTTATTTATATATGTAAAGTAAATTATTTATACATATGTTATTATTGCTCAAGTTAAAGTTATAAATACTCATTTTAGTTTTGCATAAAAAATATTTAAAAATCAATTTTTTGTATTAACTTGAACAATTTTTATGAAGTACTATTTTCATAAATTTTGCTTTATTATTGCTTTTTCTTTAAAGAGGCTAATAATCGGATATGATTATCAGGCGGGTCAGTCTATTAAGTAAAATTTGATTCAGAACCTATGTTATACAAATAAAAATGAAAAAAAAAGAATTCAATACAAACGGAGAATACTTTACACTTCACAGAGGTGTGAAATCAATGCATAATAACAAAACCTGAATGATCATTTATTGAACAATAAATGAGCTGGCAGCCCACAAATTGCTCGACAGTTCATTGAACCAAATGTGAAGTGTTTCGTGGGGCCGACCACAGGAACAATATGCAGAATCGAAAATTTGAATCCGAATCGAATGGATATCCAAAATTCAAGGCACGCATCTGAGCTGCTTTAAATTGCCCACATATTAAGCACGTAGAAAAGTCGAAGGCACGCACTTCCAATAATTAAAATGTCAAAATATGACTGTCAAAAGTCGAAGTTCTCGAAGGTGTACACAATTTGAGTTATGTGACAAACTTCACCAAAAACTTTTCCCCTTCGTGTTTAATCACCGTTGCAGGCGCACAATTTATGCTAATGAGGCCTTAATTTCGAGACTTTGTCGCCGACTCGACAGTCGATAATGATAAAATTTATGATCGGCTCTACAATAAAGGTTAACAAAAAAAAAAAAAAAAAAAAAAAAAAAAAAAAAAAAAAAAAAAATAATAATGTCAAAAACTTTTTATTTTTTTTTTTTTTAATATGTTCAAATATGTTTAAATATGCACAGTATATAAAAAAATTCATGAATATATTTGAAATTGTGATTTCCATTATATGTTTAATTATGCTCACAAAGAATATAATGTGTGACATATAATACAATTTATGCAGTGCCTTTTGTGGATATTTAACATAATTTGACAGCAGCCCTATAGAAGCCAATATAATGAACTTTTACTACTGTGCGCCGTTTTTATGATCGACTTATGTTTTCTGCCTCTTTATATATTTATATAGATATATGTATATATATAATTTATGTAATTGGCCAAATTATTTTGACAATTTAATAGCATTCACAGCGACAGCCCATATCAATCAAAAAGTAAAGTTGTATCTCACAGATACAGCTGGCGCACAGCTGAACTTTGTATCACAAAATTGCAGCTATTAAACACTAATTAAAAGCGGTTTATAGAGTTGTCTCTTTAAGGTCCATAAATCTTAAGAGTAGAGGAGTTGTGGCCCGCAACTGCGAGCGCTTAGATAAGCGTCTTACATTTGGGTGTAGTAAAAGATTTAATGCGAAGGGAACAGACACTTCTATAAAAGTGAAAACGAATAGTAAATCCCACAGCGGGCGCACCCCTGTAAGAAGCTCAAGAAATATTGAAATACATATCGTATCAATTTATATATTCTATTGGCACACAGTTTATACAGTTGACTACCTTTTTTCTTACTTTGTTTAACCCCTGATGCCTATGGAGCTATTGTTCGGCAATGCCAATAACCGAATTGCATTAACATGTCTTTTGGGGGTTGTCAACGGATATCCGATGCCAATATCCGATAGGACAAATGCGCATAAGTATAAATTATTAAAACCCATTGACAGCTGATGCTTAGGGGTTGCTACAAATTGGCATAGCTGTTTGCCAATGCAGCCACGCCCACAAATAACAATAAGATAATCATATATGAAATTGCATATTGTGGAAATTTTTGATTAGAATACCGATCTATTGTTATGATTGAAGCGAAGACATTGATGGGATTTGTCAGAGCCCCAGCTGTGCTGAGCTAGAACAAAGCATAAATATAACTATCCATTAGTCTTAGTAGCTTTCACTGGATGACCATGCCACATAGGGAGCTACCGTTTAAGAGCATGACCAAATCTTGAATGATATCTCCCAAGTCCCAATTCATTAATGAAAAATGAACAGAGCTATTGAGCGTGTCTTGATTTGATTAAATCAGACTAATAATGTGTAAAGTATGGGGCCCACCGGGTGAGTTCGCCGTGTCCGCTAAGCTGCTTTGCCGTAAAAGTTTTTCCAAGTGAAAGTTTAGCTTATTTAAATAAAAAATATGCCAGCAAATGTATAACATGTTGTTCTTACAAATTAAAACTAGCCGAACAGCCGAACAAATATGAAAATTTGAAAAACAAAAAACTTCAAACAATTTGTTGCTGTTGTAAAAGGAAAAAAACATGTTAAAAACATGTCAAAATTTCTTAAAGAAGTTGTTAAAAGCTCAAGAGAAAGAAAAATTTGTTTTTGAATGCATTTCGTAAAGGTGCCACGCCTTCGTTTGGCGCTGCCGCCCCACCGGACTCAATGACAGGCCAATTTGAAGGCGCCCGCTGCGCGCGCCTCTGCCAGCGTCGCAGTCGGCGTCACAGTCAGAGTCGATGTCGTTGTCAACGTTGCGGTCAGCGTCTAGTTTTTGTCTTTCTTTCTTCATTTTTTTTTTTTTTTTTTTTTTTTTTTTTTTTTTGGTTTTCCGCATTTTCTTGTATCTGCCCAACCAGTTGGAGTGGAAATGAAATATGTAGATGAGTCTTTAATTAATTTGAGACACGACACGACAAGTGGCGTCGTCTGTGGCTGCGTCTGTGGCAGCGAATGCAACGGCAACGGCAACGGCAACGGCAACACCATCGGCAACAGCATCTGCAACTGCAACGGCAGCGGCGACTGCCTCCTGTCGCTTTTCGGGGCCCCGCCAGCTTTTTAGGCCAAGAACCAGGCGACAGGTTTAGGTCCCAACTCTACGCACATCTACTCACAGTCGCTAGGGCAGGTGTTGACTCATTTGGCTGACTGGCCATTAGAGTCTGTGATCGGTTTTAAATGCATCCATTGATCATATCTTAATATCTACAATTGTCAGTCGCTCAGTGTGTCAGCTATAAAACTCCTGTTCAATTCAATTAAACTATCGCCCGATCAATTTGCATAAGTTGTTAGCGATCCAAAGGCTAAATTTTTTACAATAATTTAAAAAAATATATAATTTAAATACATAATATGAATGATGCTCAAAAATTATTTATGTAGATAATATATTATTAAAAGAAATATATTTCGATAAATAATAATTTATATATTTAGAAATTCGAATAGAGAGATCTTTAAAATCGATCTAACTGCTAATAATAGGAATACAAATTTCTCATCAGCTGATTAACTTTTTTTATGCTTCTTCATTGGAGATCAATTATCTTTTGTTTCTTGATAAATCATTTGGAGTTCCATGAGCTTTGATTTATGAAAGAGAATATGTGGAATTATAGTTATCACAGAAATGCTTCTTCATATCATATTACTCATATTTGGCTTGATTCACTATACAAATATCCATTCTTCAATATTAATACACTGATCTTAATTTAGTTACACATCTTGTTTCATCACTCCTTGCTCTTAGAACTCTCGGGGACTAAACGTTTATTTTGGCATTTAGCAAATAGATCTAATTAATCAATATCAACCCATTGCTTTTATTGCCGCTACTCATCTTTTTGAAGATCTTGGCTATAATCTATGCGAGATAAATTATTTCTAGTCTCTTAAAGACTTATTCTATTGAACGCTAATCTCTGCAGTCCATAATTCTTTGTCAGTTTTGTGTTGATCTTGATGCAGCTACCAATCTTTCCAAGAACCACTGCGGTCTGATCTATGCCGTCAGTCAAGTCAGACACATAACACCAACCACAATAGGCCATTGATCATTCGCTTAACCCATATATCTATTATAGACAAAACATCGATCGGTTGACACCAGAAGTGTGCGAGCGAAGACTTCCGCTCGATGACAGTCGGTGCGGACAGTCTGCTGCCCGCATACACGAATTCTATCTCTGTGCCAGACAATTTTTAAAGCTGTGCGTCTGCAAATGCTAAAAATGTTTTATGGATTCTATGTAGCAACTATTTTTGTGTGTATTTCTATTTTTTTTCCTTTCTTTTCTTTTTTGTTGTTGTATGACATAAAAAAATGCAGTCTAACCAGACATTGAAGCAAGACGCTGACAGGCGGGCGGTCGGTCGCTCGGACGGTCTGTTGCAGTGGGTCGGGGTAGGCTTTTGGCGAACGAGTCTACCAAATGGCAATTGACAGCTTGGGCTTTGACAGCGATGCGTGCAAAACATGCGGCTTATAACAGTTCATTTTGGCTGCACGTCTGCATGTCTGCATGTCGCGCATGTAATTAAAAGATTTATACATATATCCGTATGTAAATTGTATGAGAAAAATATAGATACACTTATCTATTTGGTGCATAAATCAAACATGTGACAAATTGTCTAATTGATTTCTGACCATTTGCAGTGGCTAATTAAATGCACACTCTATGGCTCGAGTCGGTCGAGACTCGAACCAATCTTGCTACAGTCAATGCAATACAATATCGTATGCCACGCCCACAAATAACACTTCTTATCGCATGTTTTGTTGACTGTTTTGCTGCCAACTTTGTTGTTAATTTAATGACAGCCTTAATGTGTCACATAATGATAACGAGGATAGGGCGCAGTGTAGTGCCCTCTAGCACTTAACAGAGATCAGCTTAATGCTATATGCAAATATTTGCCACACACGCACACATCATGATTGTAGTGCATGCAGCTGTTGCTGCTGCTGCTGCTGCTGTTACATGTGGTTCTATGAAACTGCCCAGCGCTGTGCGAGGCAGCTGAAACTCGTCTCTGACCCTGAAAAGTTCGCTAAATTGAAGCTTATCGCGTGGGCCGTAGCATATATTCTATCAAAATTATTTACTTTATTTGATTTTCATATTAAGTGAATTGTTATTCTCGGCTTGATTAAATTGAATTAAGTTTATCTAGAAATTGATGGCTGTAGTGCGTAAACAAACCAGAATATTCCATAAAGTCAACCTCCCCAATATAATTTGCTGCGAAGAGGAATTTAATTTTCTATGAAATGGATAGAAAATATTCGCAATGAATTTTTAGTTATTTTTATCCGTTTTGGATTATAAATATATATATTTATTTAAATATTCCATTTGAGGAAAAAGTTTCTCCCACAGCTGAGAACTTGTTGTTCGACAAATTCTCCTCAACTTTCCAAATTTTCCATATTAACTATCCGTGCAGAGCACCCATTAGTGAAATGGCTCCCCAAACAGCAGTCTGATTGGACTTTTGGGGAATGTGGGGTAAAGGGCGTTCTGCAAACATATTGTAAATTCGAGCTGGAGTCAAAGTTCAAAGCGTTTCCATTTGTATTGCGGGCAACGTCATTTACGTCAGTTTGACATGATTTAGCCATGTCAAGGGATTCGATTTGGTTCGCTACGGCTTGGTAATACGAAATGGAATTGGCATTGGAGCTGCCTGCTGACACACATATTACACGCCCCAGGGCACAGAGATAGATACATTTATGTACATATATCCGAATATATATATAGTTGTTAATGCTAGACATCCAAATACTCGGAATCTGGAGCGCAACGAATTGTTGTTGTTGTTGTTGTGTTATTGTGCGTGCAGCTAAATTGTCGCCTTGTCAACGTCAAGGGGCAAATATATTTTTAGCTGTCAGCCAGCTAGACATTTGACATGTACTGCAGCACCCTCGCCTCGTCGCAATCTTTTTGAGAGAAGCAAATATTTCAATTAGTTAAAGTTGAATAGTTGTGGTTAAAGTTGTTAATGACAGCTAATGGTTGCTTAAATGTTGGCGTACAGATACGGATATAAATCCAGATGTAGATACACCAAATACAAGTAGAGGCGGACATAGATATGACAGATACAGATACAGAATACAATATAGCATACAATAGACAATGTAAACACTTAGATATAAATTTAAATATTGTCAAGATATAAATATAATTGCAAATAAATATATATGTAGTTGCAGATATAGCTGCAACAGCAATAGATGCATTAGTCGAGCAGCTACCACGACATACACAGATACAGATACGTCTATCAATTCATGCGCTCTATTTGCCAGCACGTGTAATCGTGCCCAGTGCATCGTGTGTTAGTTAAGCCAACAATGTGCCGCACACTAGATACATTTCGTAGCCGCAGCTGTGTTTGTGCGCGCGTAAATAGCGCAAAGCGCGCTTAGTGGCATTTGCAATTAATTCACAGCAAACAGCAAATGTTGCAAATAAATTAGCAGGCCAAATGCAGCAGCAGCAACGGAATAAAACACTGGCTGACAAAAAAAAAATATAACTATCTGTAAAACGAGCTGCACGCTGCAATCGAAGCCGGGTAGCAAAATAAAAATGAAAAGTGCGACGCTGTCGCTTATCGAGTGGCCGGCAACAGTGACAACAACAACAACAAACACTGCAGCGTCAGCAATTTCGGTTGTTGTTGTTGTTGCTATTGCGCGCACACGTCATAATTATCGGCGCAAATGAACGCCGAACACAGATACATTTACAGATACAGCTACAGCTACAGATACAGCTACAGCTACAGATACAGATACAGATACACTTGTAGACGGCCCAGCACAATGCAAAATATATTGGCATAGGTCAGTGGCTCATTGAACGCAAATGCAAATTGTTTTTGTTGTTGGTAATTCGCACTTCACACTACACGAGGCGCGCAACGAACGAATGCTCATATGTATGTGAGTGCGTGTGTGTGTGTGTGTGTGTGTGTGTGTCTGTGTATCTGCAAGATACAAACTGCAAGTAGCTGACACAATGTGATAAACAAACTAAACGCCCGCCTTGGCGGCCAGTTAAAATTTTTTAAACAAATATGAAAAAAAAAAAAAGCAAATACTTTTTAAAGTGTTACCTCATCAGTCAAAGCTACAAATAGAGATACATTTATAGATGGCAGACGCAGATACATTTAGTGTGCAATATGGAGTTATCTGTGTGTCATTACCGATTAATATAGATAGATTTAAGATGTAAATATATTCGCAAAAAGAAACTTTAATATATTCACATACTCAATCTGAGAAACAAATATATTTTCAGCTTCAGATACTGTATCTATATTATGTTCTGGCATCTTAAATGACTTGTAAACTTGCTGTCGCCTCTCATTTTGGATTAGACCTAGCCGGGTCTCTCGGCAATTCATATAGGATTACAATATCCCCTATAAGAAAAATATCGTATTTCAAGTGCCCCAACCTCGGTATTAGACCTGAGTGAGTTGGGTGCACAGATAAAAGAGCGAATTCTATTATTATGATTCTTGTTTATTGGCTGACCGCTGTCAGTCTTTATAAAAGTCAGAGCTCATAAATATTAACAGAAATTCCATGGAATCTATAACACACTTCTGGTAATTGGCCATTAATTAAAATTAAAATATCCCAAATGGTATTTTAAGTTATTTATAAACAATATCAACGAAACTGTTACCAAATTGTCGGTCTTATAAAACCGACAAGAAAAAGTGCCATAAAAAATAAAAAGTCCATAATGGAGACATACGAAATCTGTCATTAAAAGCATGCAACAGCCAATAAACAGAGATACTATAAATAAAACATAGATATAGATACAAATATAAATATATAAATACCAAATGCATGCTATCGATGCGGTATCGATAAGACATGGAATGAAATGAGAGTGAAAGTCTTTGCTCCACTTCCCCAAATGCACATAAAAAACATTAACAAAAAATAAACAAATTCGTAAAAATTGAGATAAGCGCATGCCTAACAGCCACAGTATCTAGTATCTCTAATGCAACTATCTATGTATCTTTGGCGGCTTTATTGTCGCCGACATGCATCATAAATGGGGAAAATTGTTGCTTTCATCGCGGCCATCTGTAAAGTTTTTACATTCAAAAATTTCCACGTTATATGACCGCATACTACCAAAAAAAAAAGAAAAGAAATATATTATTGGGCTGAGAAAATCTTTATGATGTGTTAAGCTATTATGGAAATGTTGATTCTATATCGCTTTCCCATTATTCTATTTGCTTCCAGTTTGGTTTACGCCTCGCTCTTAATTATTATTTAAATGTTTGCCTTAATTGACCTCATAATGCGCCATGAAATTGTATTTCTATACACTTGAGTCCATAAGCTGTATGTTTTGCACGCTTGATTGAATGAGCGCTTGACTAAACGAATATGCCACTGAGTGCCAAGAGTGCTGAGGGTGTTCCAGCTGAGAAATTGTGGGAACATTGCCTTTGGCTGGGACGGAATCAAAGCTATAGCTGCAGCAGCTAAGAAACTGCAAGTGAACATATAGGAGACCTCATGCATATAATTAATAATATATATGTATATTTGAATATAATAAAGAATTTCTGTATTCAGTAACTCTAAAAGTGTCTTCAGGTTAAGAAAAATATTTAAGAAAATAAAAGTGAAATATATATCAACGTTGCGGCTGCTCAGAGAAAGAAAGTGAATCTTATTGAATATAAAATTAATGAAAAATTGCAAGAAATACAAATTGAAGTATTCAGGCATATTTCGCTGCTGTTTATCTGAACAGCACTGTTTTATCTATAATCGAATTACTTAAAACTTAACTTTGAATTAAACTGGGTCTCTGTAAATCTTTTAATATCATCATATAATTCTCGACACTTTCAGGCATTTCTTCTACATACCTATTCAGCGAATGCTTGCGTACCTTAATCAAATCGTTCATTCAAATGCAAAATTCATAAATCATAATTAATACATCATTCGCAAGCACTGCTCATATAACGATGCATTGTTGATCTGGCAATCTCAGTGCTTGTTAAGCGCTTGTCAAATGCATTTGTCAGCTAATGTCGCGACCACCTTGTAGACAACATTTGCAGCCTAGACACGCGACGGCAACAACCACAACAACAACGATTCGCCTACTGTGCAATCAGCCGCAATAAAAAGTCGAGCATTTGGAAAAACGTTTAACAATAGACGCGATCTGGCGCACTGCCAAAGCCAAAGCCAAAGCCCCACGGGCCCAAAGGCCCCCAGAGTCCAGTGCAACATGGAGCGTTTGTCATGCATCGTGGGCAACACTTGCCACCAGGCTATAGTCAGAGTAGTTGCTATTGCTGTTGCAGTTGTTGTTATAGCTATAACAGCGCATATATTTTGTTTGTTGGCCACTTTATGTTCACACTTGGCGCGCGTGTTGAGATCGTTTATCAATTGACAGGTAATTGTGATTTATGTAAATTACAGCTCGACACCTTAGCAAATAAAAAAAAAAAAAGAGCAAGAAAGAAGCAGAAAAAAATGCTGTGGCATGAATGAAAATTTGTGCGCTTTCTTCTAATTTTTGGTTTTTCGATTTGCAAATCCCAAGCAAAAGATTTTGTTTATTGACTCGTTGCAAGAAAATAAAGTCAAGACAGTTGGGCATTGTGGCATGCCACACACGCACACGCACACGCACGCACACGCACACACATGGGCACGCGCACACCAACAATTTGATTGTTTTCATTTCTATTAATATTTTCTTTGGAAAAATTATTCTTGCACCCCATAAAAATGTTCGTTGTTGTGTAGCATCAACAACTGAGTAGCACGGACAGGCATTAATCACATGCCAAAAACCGCATTGCTTAGCGAGCCATCTGAAGTAGTTCTGCTCGCATCTATTCTGTTCCGATTTCTAAGCAAGTATTTCTTTTTGCGCTTTTATTGTTATTTATAGAGGCCTGCAGGCAGACGCCCAAACGCGAAACACAATCAAACACACTGAAACATGCGTCAATAACCCCATTCTCCATAGACGACTAAGCGCAAATCGTTTTGCAATCATTTCTGATATTCACTTTGCTTAGAGAGCTGTTTATACATTGATTTGATAGTGAGTGGAGTGTAACTCAAGACAATTCGCAGCTTATCTGTTCGGCTATCGAACCACTTTTCGACTCACTTTACCTTTGCCAACTAATCTCTGTCATTGATATGTGCCTCAATATTTATGCGTGCTGCGATGTTATGATAGCCACGACATACTGAGGAATACATGCGTGCTCAAGACAATTTACACTTATATAAGTCGTGGAAATTATGAAAGTGAGTAATAATAATAATATATATATATGTATGTATGTATAATAGGGAATATTTACTATCATGAACTCGAAAATGAACAGAATGTCCAATTGAATGAAAATTTAAAAATAATTATAATAAAAATGACAATGATATTGTTAATTAGAAAGTATGACAATAACAATGACAGAGGCATTGACAATGACATTGATGATGACATAATAATGACAAAAATAATAATAATGACGATGTTAATGCTATTGATAATGACAAATGCCAATGCCAATAATATAAATAACAATAAATAAAAATGATGATAAAGATCATCATATATCATCATAAATATATACATATTTAATATAAAAAATATTAACTAATAATAATAATGAAAATGATAACAATTTTCTCAAACATAAAAATGGTTTTTGTTATAGCTTTCTCATGCTCATAAGACAACTACAAAAAAAAAAATGGCAGAAACATATGAAAGCAAACTAATGCTTAGAGGTGTAAATAAAATGAAGTCTTATTCCCACAGCTCTTGTGACAACAATCATTAGATAGTCTCGACACAATCGTGTTTGCAGCAACTGCACGACTTCGCCGCACCCAAATAAAAGAAAAGCGCTGAAGAAGTTCGGGGCGGGCAACATGGGACAGCATAATTGATTTGTCTAATGCACCGGGCAGACTGCGCAGCGCTGTATGCGCTTTGGCAATTACAACTTGGCAGCGGCCGGAGTGCTGTTTGTTTTGTACGTACGTTGATGCAGTTGCCAGATAAAAAGATACAAAGATACATTTCTGCTCGTTTAATTGCGGACTACACGCTGTGCGGCTATACAACTCGATTGCCCCGCACTCGACTCCCGCCAACCCCAGCAACTGCGCTGATTAGCTGTTGAGTTATTAGCAAACACAGACATGACTATGCATTTATATATGTATATGTGAGAGAGATCCGTGTGAGTTCTGTGCAGATCTGTGCTGATAGATACTGATAACTTGGCAGTTGGCAATCAGTCATTTGTTCAGTTATTCATTCACATTGGCCAATGTTTGGCAATCAGCATCTGGCAGCGTTGCGCAAACAAAGGTGCCACACGGAGCGTGGAAAGCTGCCCCAGGATTGACAGCCAGACAGGGCGACAGTTAGCCAGCCCACTTGACAAAGCTAAACAAAGCTCAAAGGTTTCATTGCTTAATGTCAGGGGCTCCACAAGCGACTTAAACTGATTTATAATTGCGATACGATACATTCTTTTAGCATCCCGCCCCTCTCACTCACACACTCTCACTCACTCTCTCTCTCTCTCTCTCTCTTTCTCTGTCTTTGTGCAAATAAATAAGCGCCTTAGTTCAGGCGTTGACAACGCCGGGCCTGGCCTGGTCTGGCCATAGCCAATCCTCAACCGGGCAAATATGTGGGCAAGCAGCGCTCGAGGAGCAGGCGACAAGTGTGTAAATTGAAACCCATTTGACTTGCGGACTGCCACTTGGTCTCCACTCTGGCACGCTGGCACGCTGGCACTCTGGCACTCTGGCAATCGGTCTGCTCTGTGGTCCATCGTGCCTGGGTGTTAAAAACAAGCCAAGCACTAGCATCGATGCTGAAGACCACCGACTGTGTCGCTGGCCATTTAACAGCTACTAAAAACCCAACGATGGCCGATCTCACATATAAGAAATTGAACTTTAAGCACTTTTCTGAAGCGGCTTATCATTAACACGCCGAAGTGGATTTGCTCTTGAGCTCATTTAGCTCACAGTTGATCGACATTTAACTACACATACACATGAGATACATATAAGTAGATCATTTAATTAGCATACTGCACTCAGCTTGAGCAACATTTATTTATTTTATTTATTTTAAAAAAATATTTAAATATATATTTTTAGTTTTCATTAATTCAAGCTATCAACAATTTCAATTTCAATTATTATGTATGTGTTTTTCCCAATATCTTCATCAACAACATCTGATTCAATTCTTCAATTGATTTCCATTTTCCCAGACAATCGCCCATGTCTAACGAGCCCTCTACTTTTTACTATTCACTTACGGAATACCTAGCAATGCCAACTGTTTGACAAGTTTATAATACCCTCTGGCGGTGAGGGCATGCAAAAAGAATTGAATAAAAATAAAGAGCGCCATCAAAACAGGCAACAAAATATGCGTAATTATCGACTAGCCATTGGCAAGCATGCAGTTCCGTTCCGTTTCGCTGCGCTACGCTGAGCTGAGCTGAGCTACGTTGCAGGCCACGGCTACCATTTGCAGTCGCGGAGTCTGGGCCTTTGTGTCTGAGCCGTCAGTGTCTGTCCAGTTGGCTGTCTGTCCGTTTGGCATCCTGGCGCTAAAACGAGACCTGCGAGCGGCAACAATGCGATAAATAACCCGGCAGCTAATTTAAATGGCGTGGCCAATGCGCGGCCCATAAAAACCCAATCGAAACTAGATCTGATTAACTTTGATTTATCGTAGGCGGCGGCGGTGGCAGCGTCAGAGGCAGAGGCAGCAGCAGCAGCAGTCGCTAAATTTAGCTCAGCTGCAGTTGTATCTGAGAGATAGGGCCACAGCATCCACAGCCAGAGCCACAGTCGCAACTTCAGCTTCATTAGGCTGCGGTTAAAAGGGCAGCGCAGCATCCTTTTCCAGAATTGAATTGTAGTTCTGCGTCTGGGCGTGAGTTTGAGTAATGTGTGGGCGTTGCCTGGCTGGGTCACATATTTGCACTTTGACTGCCAGCTACGGTTGCCACCCTCGCAACGCCAAGTTTAATGGCCTTAACGGCCTTGTTAGCGCTAACTTCCTTATGCAAAGCAAGGCAATAGACTAAAGTAAAGCAAACCTTTTTTGCTGCAATTTGCATGCAAATCGTAGACATTATTTGGAGCCACTCTTCAAGCTCTTTCACTATTATGAGTCACTCACGACAACGTCACGTCCTACGCTACCAAAAAAAAAAAAACAAAAAAAAGAAGAAGAAGAAGAAGATGAAAAGAGCAGAAGAAGAAAGACCCAAAAGAAAGGGCCTTTTGCCTCATTTGCAAAGCATTTCATTAGCATAGCAAAAAGGCGGAGCTGCATAAAAGCCATGTAGATTAGGCCAGAGATGTAGAAGTTAAGTTGAGATATCAGTTATGTGGCTCAGTTTCAATTTGAGCCGGAAAGTTCAATGCCATTTGTCTCAAGGCACAACAAGCGACAGCAATCCAAATTCGCATGTCGCACACAAATCGCATGCAAAACGCGCATAATTCGCAGAAGAAGTGGGGAGTGCTGCGCTCTCTACTCCCGCCTCCTCTCAACGCTCTCAATCAATTTGTCAGTGAATTATTTTTAAGAACGCAATTAAGCCAGAAAACAAGTCATTTATTAATAAGGCATAAATTAATTTTGCAGTTTTGTGCAAAAGTTTTGCATTCGCTAAAAGTATCTGTCAGATACGCTCGGCACGAACTCGAACCAATCGCGGCGCCAGCGACATTGATCTTGGCACATGTTCGCTTTAATTAGTCTGACAACTGGGCCCAACTGGTAGCATTGTCCATTAAAAATGACTTAACAAAACTTCAATGAAAATAAACTAAAGTAAATAAATAAAAAACCGTTCGATGTGCTTTTGAAATTCCTGCGATATTCGCTTTATTTTGTCGCCGTATTTTGCGCCGTTTTCCGTTTCATTTGCGCGCATTTACAACTTGTTTCCCAACACTTTTTAATCAGTCTGACAACACACTGTTAAGGTCACCGCGGATCACATTAATTACAGAAATCCGCAACACGTACGAGCCATTAAAGAGCGCTTTATGGTCTTTATGGGCGAGGCTCCCGTTTCGCAATGCTAATGAAAGCCGCAAAATGCGACGACACCAAAACGCACAGCCAATTAGCTGATTGTGCGATACGTGTTTTGGCAAGGATTTGCATGGACAGAGCGCCAAGTGAAAGAGCAGCCAGAGTAGCAGCGGGGTTAGGAGGAGGCCTTAAACCTATGCACAGTTGCATTACTTTAAATTATGTGATCGAGGCATGAGCTGCTTCCATACGAACTCGGTCAGTGGAGCAAGTGCGTAGATTGCAAATAAAATACTTAAATCTATATGCATTAGTATTCAAATGATAATCTGCAAGTACAATTTCTAAACATTTCAATCGAATTCCCTATACACTTGCTGAAAAGCTCAACTCAAAAACTGTTGGATTAATTTATAGTTTGACTTTGTTTATTAGGCGCAGTTGGCATGAATTGCTGACGAAGCTTTCTCTGCATTATTATTGCAGGCAATATTTCGATTCATGAAAAGCACAGCATTGCTTTTGTTATACTCAAAACATTCAAGTTGATTAGCAAAAGTATTTCAATATCTCAGCTTATAACTTAATTTGTATTACTCTAAAGAGAGTTGACATTTGAGCTCAGCAAATCGAATAGCATTGCAACTCTTATGGGAGCCCACCCATAACTCACTTAAGCAATAATGCAATTAAAAATTGTTTTTCACACGCTTTCTTTAGCCTCAAGGCATGTCTAGGAAAAAAAAAAAAAAACATAATACCCTGGCCACTGTGGCAACAAAAAATGTGCAACAAAATATCGAAAACAAATATCAATCATTTTCTATGTGTCTAGCTAACAAGCTGAACGCACTTGAGTGTTGTGCGAGTGTAGTGTGTGTGCGTGTGTGTGTGTGTGGGATCGTGACTGAGATTTGGTATTGAGATGGTCGCTTATCAATGCAGCACGCACAAAGGCCGACAAATTAAAAGCCATAAACTTAATGAGCGCTCATAAAAATGCACTTGAGTGGGACAGCAGCAGCAGCAGCAGCAGCAGGAACTACAGCTATAGCTACGTTGACAACGACATCGACTGGAAACAACTGCAGTCAGTTCTGATCAGAAAGCATATTTATAATAAGTGCAACTTATAGATACTTTCTGATAATTAAGTGGATTACCATAGCCAACTGCCACATTTATTACTCCATCTTCCGGTTCGGCTCTTTGTTTATGCCAAAACTGTATGTGTGTGTGTGTGTGTGTGTGTTCGTCTGTGTATTTATGTGCATGAGTGTGCGCATTCTTGAATATTATTTATGTATTTGTCTATGAGTTTGATGGGAAATAGAGCTGAAATTATTCGCCAGACCAACAAATTGTATTGCTGCAGCTGAAGCAAACGATTTTCAAGTATTTGAGTAATCGAAACAAACATAAAATAGAAAAACTATAAAGGCATAAAATGATTGCCCAAAAAATACTCTTTACTAAGTCAAAGTCAAGTTATATTTATAGATAATAACGTAAAGCAAAACTCAAAATAAATCCAAATAAAATTTGTTTCAAATAAAAATTTAATAGTAATATGTCGCTATACAAACTCATTCTCTACTATATAGCAAGCATTATACGAATTATTTGTTAGAAAGACTTTAAGACTTTAACTTTATAAAGCATTTAATCACTTTACGTTTACATCTTGAACTACTTGTAAAGCAAGTTTTATTAGAATTTTATTAGATGAATCTACAGCTGGTTGTTCTGTTTGATATATATGTACAACAGCTTAGCATTTCAATGGCTAACGCACTATAAATTTATAAGTTTATTCATACCTTAACCATTGACACGCGAGATAGTCTTATCTGATGTACGGAGCTTTTTAGCCGGAAATGATTGGCTAATTAGCTTTTTCTGATCGCGCTCAAGCCGAAGTTAATGCGCAAGTGTTAAATTCTTTATTCCAGCTGAGTATTCCAATGACTTGTCTTACATAATTCACCGGAAGCTGAAGTCAGCTGACTCTTTCCAATTTTCAATTGGGCACATCATGAGCTTTGCCAGAGACCGCGATTAACACGAATTCTTATCAAAAATTTGCAGGCCAATAACCGATAAGAGTTGACACATTTAGCAGGGCAATATATTTATATATATACATACATACATATGTATATACATATATTTAATATAGTTTTATGGCAATAAAATGTGCGAGTGCTGCGCAGTTCTTGATTTTGAAATCGACTAATGGGGGGCTGGTCTGGCAAAAAAAAACTATTAATCAATATAATTGATGACAGTTGGCGGGCTAGTTTTAGACTGGTAACAAAACGCTTATCGCCGTGCGCGAATCTAACACTATTAGTCAATGGATCTTTCCGTTCCTTGAAGTCTGCCAGCTGCGCCTGCCCCCATCATATCATCAATTTATCCCCAAGTGCGATCTATCTTAAGAGCGTTGCTGCATTCCAGCTCAATTGAATGCGCTAACAGAGAGAGAGAGAGAGAGAGAGAGAGTGAGAGAGAGAGAGAGAGGGAGTATGCCTAGTTGGAGGGCAGCTGATTTATGAATTTGACCGCAGAAGTCAACGCGCCTTGCTTGGTTGTCAGTTAATGACCCTGTGTACGGGCCACAGCATATGCATTTTTGTGCATAATGAAGAAGCTGCCAGACCAATTGCCCATCACTTGGCGCTGATTTGTCGCTTGATTGCAAATCAAACACTAAGTTAGTAAGGCAGAAGGGCAATAACTCACAACTGCAACTGATTGAAGGAACACTCCTAACACACAAATGTACAGTGTTACTGCTGCGCTCTCAGTTGATTGCTTCGCCGATTGGTAAACTGACCCACAGTCGGTGACAAGCGACAAGATCAATAAATGTTGCTCTTCAATTGCCACAGATGAATTTAACAGCAGCAGGAGTATGCGAGGTCACTTTACATATATGCAATAGAAGTATCTCGATTATATATAAATAAGATTGATACATTATAAGATTTAAATACATTTAAAAAAATATAAGATTGTTAGATAACTGAATTACTCTAGAAAAGTAGGTCAGAATAAACGTGTGCTATAGTTTAAATTGTTTTTAAAAAATAATTAATACTCATCTGCGAACTTACACAAAAAAAAAAAAAAAATAAATAAATAAATAAATTTGTAATATAAAATATGTACATATATACGTATGTACCATAAAAGATTATTTATTTTAAATTGTTTTCATAAAAAAATTAAATTGAATTAAATCTACAAAAAGTTTCAAAATTGGAAAAGAAGTCACATAAAAATATTAGTTTAAATTGAATTAAATTATTGTTAATTAATTTTTTTTTTTAATTTGCAGAAATTGTTTTGAGATTAAAAGAAACCGCTCGCATTTTTAAGCGTGTCAAATAAGTGAGTATTTTTGTTTGTTTGTTTTGTATGTAGGCTTACCAATTATTTGGCAGCCACTTGTGCCAATTTGTGTAGAGCATAACTACACGCACACACACACACAAACAGACACACACACACCTACACATACACACACAGAAGTGACTAGCTTTAGATACAAGAGATTTCTAGGCGCTGCTTTCTCGCGCGTTTCGGCGTGTTTATTCAATTAGCGTTGTTTTTGTTATTGTTGCTGGTATATTTTTGTTGTTGTATTTTTTGTATTTCTTTTCCTTTTTTATAGTTTATAGTTTATGCTTGCCGGCTGTGCTGCCTTTGAACCAAGCAACAACAAGAGCAACAGCAACAGCAACAGCAACAGCAAGAGACAAGAGAACATCGATGGCTGCAGATATAGACGCAGCCGACATAATTGTGGGCCATTTATCATGGGGCAGTTGGCAAGGCGGAGACAACCCAACTGACAACTCAATGAGCAAAGCGGCGTCCAAAGCGCTACGCAATCAGCTCGAATTAACACACCTACGGCACGTAGTTGCCCAGAACGAGTAGACCGGACACCTGCCGCTGGGCCAAGTTCAGCTTATGGCCCTGTTTTATATAGTTTTCTTGTCCTTTACCATTTGTATTTTATTTTTTTAATGTTTTTTGTTCGCCATTTAAATGCAGACAAAGTAATTTTGTGCGCAGCGCGCGCGCTGATTAAAATGGATTTTATAAATTATGCAGTCGAGCCTGGCGGCGGCAGTAGTAACAGCGCGATTAAAATCGCCAAGCTGCAGTCGCGTTGGCGGCGGCGCTAACAAAGCTGCAGTTGTTGCAGCAGTTACTGCAGTAACTAGTGCTGCTAGTGCTGCTGCTGCTGTCCGAGCTGTACGTGCTCACTTTGGCTAATAGAAAGATTTATCACTTGGCCTGGCTCGCGTTTCAATTTTCATTTCATTTGCACGCCGCGTCAATTTGGCTCGAAGCGCGCATTATTTATGCCCCAAATCGCAGTTCCCGATTCCATCCCATTTAATTTATCGCATTTAAATTGCAATTTCTTGTTCGGCAGCTGCAAGCGGCTTTAGCCCTAGTCGTCTTCTTCTTGTTAACTTTCCGGCCTTCCCCTTTATCAACCGCCCATTCTCCGCCCCCTTATTTTATTTATTTTATTTTTTTTTATTCACACCTCAAATGTAGCGCGATTGGCGAAGTGCTTTTCTATTAGCATGTGGCAGCCCACATAGCTCTTCGGTTCAGTTTTCTTCTTGATTTGTGTTCAGCGTGATCCAGAGATCACATGAGCTGCCACAGCAGATAACGGTCAGTTCTCATGCCGATTCCCTGCTGTTTTTGGGCAAAAATAATAATATATTACGCTGATATATGAGCGAGGCTGAAACTCATGGCATTACGCATCCGGAACCAAGTCGAAACTGTAGCGCATCTTGCAAATATTTATTATATTATATTATGATTTCAATTTATACTAAACACCATCTAGCACATATTAGAATCTTGAAATTGAATCGAAGAACTCGACGGAGAATAAAGGAATTTTGTAAAAATCCACTGTAAAGAAATATTAAGATTTTCATAGTCGAATGAATCATAATTTGAACTCAAACCAGTTCATCTATCTAATGCATAACGGCAACTTGAATGAAATAGCCCTAAAAAGGGTTTCTCTTATTTTAAATAAAATATTTACAAACCAATAACCAAAAGCTTAACTAAAAAGTGAAAGATGCCTCAGTTATTCGAGGCAAAATACTAATTTTAATAATTACAACATTTTTGAAGACTCAAAATGGGTCTACATTCACATTTTTGTAAAAATTCCATTTGCTCTTGTTTGTGTAGATCATTAAGATAAATCAAAGCCAATAATTAAGCAATTAACTGATTAAGAGACCGTTTAGGGGCCATTTAGGATTTGAATAGAAATGCTTTAAATATTTTAATATTTAATTTATGTATTAATATTTTTGATAAATGCTTTAGAAAGGCTTTGGCTTAATGTCTATATTTGACTAAATATATTGCCTTGAATGCCTTGAAAAATATAACTGTCTTATTTTATATAAGCTTTCATCTGCCAAATCGTACTCAATGACGCAAATGCCTCAACAAAGTGATATTAAATGACGCATACGCCGAGTGCGTCAAATGGGAAGGTAACAAACAGAAGCAAAAAATAAAGAAACGTGAAAACTTCTTGCGGCTGTCAAATGTAAGACAGCTGCTGTCCGGCTATACATATATTGGCCTAAAGCGTGGTAACCAAAATAAACAGCCAAAAACTATAAACAAGTCAGGCCAAAAGAAAGCGCTGCACGTCTGTGCATTGATTTAGCCAACGAGGAAAATGTTCAATTAATGGAATTAATTTTGTGGCTACATATCAATTAAGCTGCAAGCAGGCCAGAGACCGCCCAGACTATGTATGCAGACATTTGTCTTCATTAGCCTGGTCAAGATACAAATCAATCTGCCAAATCAAAATCGAGTTCGAGCGACTGAGAGAGAGAGAGAGAGAGAGAGATAAATGTAAATATCGATTGGCTCTGCCTGATGTAATGCCGCAGATAGGCATTGATTTCTTTGCCAACTGTGTGGCAATGCCATGGAAAGCCAACCCAAAACAACAACAACAACAACAGCAACACATTTACGACAACAACAAGTGCTGATAGGCAAATCAACAGGTTGAACAGGCGCCGCTGGATAAACTGGTAGCCAGGCGCTCAGAGACGCAATCAAAACAAAATCAAATTGAAAGCGGGCCTATAAAGAGCAGCTAGGGTGGCAGTGGAGGTAGGTAGGTAGGGAGCGACATCAACTCATTGAATCGCATTGAATTGAATTTAATCAAAAGCACCGTTAGGCTGCTTTTGAGCCACATTTCATAGTAGATCAGTATCTAAAGGCTTGTCAGCTCGTCGCCAGAGCATTTCAAAGCAATTAAAACAGCGTATAGAACCCAGCCCGACCCACTGCTGATTGATGTTCTGTTTTCAGCGTCTATTTAAGCGCAAATCCTCAACATATCTGGGAATGCTACAAATATGTCTTTTCACTCGATCGATTATGGCCAGTCAACTAGATGGGGGAAGCTCAAGTGTCGTGTAACCAGCTGCTGCTACAGCATCTCCTCCTGCTGCTTCTTCTCCTGCTGCTGCTGCTGATGCTGCTGCTGTGCCGTTAATACTTTAATGGCACATAATTGAGGCGCGACTCTAAGTACATCACTTCAGATGTAAAACCGAAAAGAATACTACACAAGAGAAAAATCCAGCAGCTGGCACTTCCGAAGAACACCCACGCTTCTCATTTACAAATAAAATGCAACTTGTGCCACTGTAAACGGCTCGAGTTAAGTTTTTACTTTTCTTTTTTCGGGTTACGTGATAAGCCCTTAACATTTTATAGCTGCTGCCATGCGGGTGTGCGTGCTGTCAAGCTACGTTGATGGGCTGCGATTAGTGAGTTGCTTAAGTAGTAGAGTGTTGCAGCTTAGTTGCACAAGTCGAGTTAAACTCTGAATGAACATGCATAAAGTGAGCTGAGGCAGAAGTGAAAAGAATGAGAGAATGTTACAAGACTCAATCAATCATGAAATGTGTGTTTAGATATTTATTTAAAGAATGATTTGTTAAGTAGGCTAAATATGGAGTAAACTGAAGTCTAGAAAATAATGTTAGCAATATAATTTTTTTTTTTACATTTTAAATTTAATTATTATAAAACAGTTAACTTTGTTTTACATGCAAACTGAAATATTATTTAATATATTATTATTTTCAAGAATATTAGTTATCTGTGTCAAATTAAATATGAAAATAGTAATTTATAAATAACAAAAAGTATTAATAGTAGAATTTATTGCACTCACAATTTATATATAGAACTATTTATATATAATAAAAGCCGTATAAACAAATGTCTTCATTATCAAATGTATGCGCTGCGGTCTCATGTAGATAAGCTTGAAAGACTTGCGAGTCAGAACTATAGAATGTTTGCATAATTATATTAAACATTCTCATAGTGCGCACAAGTTTTAAAAATAAATAATTTATTAATTTATTTTGAATTCCGATATCTGTGACGTGTAAACGTGCAGAGTCTTTCGTAACAGCCATAGATCACGGCGTCGTCTGAGAGTTGACTGAGTGTGGGCGTCTGCAGTAGTCGAAGCGACTGTCAAGAGAGCTGTCAGAGATCTGTTGCAGTGGCAATTAGCATGGCACGCCGAGCTTTTTATTTTGGCTATGAACAATGCGAACTCCCCTGACATTTGTCAACAATCTGTCCGAACGGAGGCCGGCCATAAATATTATTGCCTAGCACAATGCACAGTGAGCAGTGAGCAGCCATCGCTGCATTTAAATGCTCGCATTCACAATAGCAGCGACTGATATGCGATATCAGTGGGCACTCTGTGGTCAATTAGTTGGGCACGACTTCAGCGTGCCTCCATATATTTGTATAATATTTGTTAAAGCCATATTACTTCTTTTGTACCATAACAAATTGTGGCCTTTACGCGACACGCGAAGTGGGTCACACGCTTCAGCGAGAACTGTGTGGCACGAACGGCCAAATGAAGTAATCGAAAAAAGTTGCAAAATTGCGGGCATAAAAAAAAAAGGAAAATATAAAGTAAATAAAGAGAGAAGAAAGCCAAACGGCGAGTACAAGTTAACAAGCTGTATGGCTCCGGGGCCCACTTTCAATTGTCGCACAGCGGGACAGCTAAGGACAGAAGCTGACTCAGAGCACAGAGCTCAGACGCGTCTGTCCCGAAAACTGCAAGTAGTCAGCAATTTGATGCGACCAAATTGGACGTTTTTTTCTTCGTTTTTTTAATTTCTTTTCCTTTTAGTACTTTGGTTTTTAAATTGATTGTCCTCAGTCCACGTGGGTGGGCCACTTGATTTTCCGCTTGCCAGCAGCTGAGCAGCTGGGCAACATTTTGAAAGTTCGCTGACTTGACTTACTTATAAATTAACTACATATATGTATGCTATGTAGTGCTTGAAGTATATAGATGTTGTGATAAACATTCTTAACGAAAAACTATGTCAACTGTCAGAGGAACTATTATTATATATTATATAGCGCTGTGCAGTCTATATTCGACAATTAAATTGTTTATAGGCAAAGAGCATGGGGTATCGAGATTGATTAACTGACTAATAATCTCCTCACTATAACTGCTATTCGAACTGTGAAAGATCTTTAATCAATTTCCAATCATATTTATTATTGACTTAATTTGCTTGCATGTTAAGCAAGGGTATTTGCCAGTCGTCAGTGCCGCCACAGCTGCTCTCGATTCCTTCTTAGTGGGTCAGTGGTTTTTGTTCGGGGTTCATCAAGAGCTCATTATGCAACATGCTGCAACAAGCTGGTCATAAAAATCGAATTGTAAAGCATTTTATATGCTCTTCAATTAAACCATATTTGAACTGTCTATTAGCTGCTTCTGGCTGCCTTCTGCTTGCTGATTGCCAATTGCTGATTGCTGGCTAGACAACCAAGACAAGATGTAGCTCGCCTACACACAACGCACAACACTTGACTGGTAGTCGTAGTGGATGTGTGTTTGGTTCGTGTAAATAATAATAGAGAAGGAAACTGCATTTGGTGTTTGGCAAATTAGCGAGCTCGTTAAAAACCATAGCATGGCCATAGCCATTGGGCGGGTCTGTCCATCTACTCTACTATTAGGCCCAGCGGCTGACCACACTAAAAAGATGATATTGAAAACAAACAAGATGAGCGCGCTGCACGTTGCACGTTGCACGTTGTAGGTTGCAATCAAGTGCAGTCCGTGCTGTGGTAAGTCATCTTGTTAGCTCATAAAATGCCTAACTGCCACGGAAGCATTTGGCGCTGTCTGGCGAAAGTGTTTGATCTTAATGGACGACTTCATGTGGCTTTCGAGTGCCTTGCGGCCCATAAAGCCTTTGAGTTAGAATTGTGCAGAAATTAGTCGGTAGGCATTTAAAAAAGTCTCACTTTTAGCCAGCTCATAAAACGTGCTAATTAATGGCCGATTTATAAATGGAATACGTATAACGTTAATTAAATGCGGAATTTTGGCAATGCGGAAGCTGCTGCTGCGAATTACAATGAAACATTGAAAATAACAAAGCAAAAAGAAATAAACAATGAAAAAAGAAAAGCTAAAGTGAAAGCAGAATAAAAATGAGGAAGCTTTGTGATAATAAAACTTTAGCTTTGCTTAGCTAAGCTTAAGAATATTGTAAAATAATAATTGAATTTTGATGAATATGTTAAGATTATTTGGCACTTGGACAATTCTTCCAATTATAGCTGCCTAGTTGGTTCTGCTATATGTTAACATTATATATAATTCACAAAATCTTTTTTCTGCAGCTTTTTTAGTTACAAAAGCCAGCAATAACATACTTTAGGTTTGATTACACTTTATTTGTTTGAAATACATTTGTTTTTAAAAGATTTTCTTGAAAATTCTTGCTTATTGATTGATGGATGGCTGGAAAACTTTCATTGATTTCTAACAGCCACAAGCTCAATTTTGAGGAAATTCCATTGGTTAAGAATAGCTCGCAAGTTCATGCAAATAGTGTGCTGTATTTAGCCCTAAAGCACACTTACACACATGCATACACGCACACATACACACTCATCACGAAAATATGCCGTTGCAAGTTCAAGCACCCTCAACTTGCTGCCCTCGCCCCCGCCCCTGTAGTTGTTGCTGCTGTTGTGGGTAACCCGTTCAGCTCAATCAGCAAACCATTCAGACTTCCTCATTGCATGGCATATCACAAATGGCCATTGCAAGAACTCAACGTGCCAACTAATTGAAACTCATTGTTCATTTTGACGCGCATCAATTCCAGAGGAGAGTTGCGCCCTCTTCCTCCTGCTCCTCCTCCTCCTCCTCCTGCTACGACTAGATCCAGTTGCCAGCTCGTAGCATTCAAGCAATTGACACTTTTCCAATTGCACCTCTGCGCAGGCGAACCCGCACACCTTGCATATGGTTTGCGTTATGCGGCGGGCGTCAATTAGTTTAAATAAAAGCAGCTACCACAGGGCGAGCGGGTGAGCTGGCGAGCGAGAGTCAATGGCCCAGCCGACGGTAGACGAGATAGTATGGCGATAGTATAGCTAGCTACATATATACTATATAGTCAGTGCCAGTGCCAGACGCACGTCGCGTCGCGTTGGGTTGCGTCTCGTGGCACGCATGCCATTAGAATTTTGTAGTTGTATACAGAAACACACACACACACACAGAGAGAGAGAGAGAGAGAGAGAGATATGTACAAACGACACACTGTGTGTGTCATCACCTCAATTGGGTACACTTCCTACTTGTAAGATACATAGAAATGTATCTGCAAGATACAGGCAACAGCGACATCAGCCCAAAGGCAAGCCATTAGGCAAACGCTTGAAACTTTTGTCGATTGCGCGACTTTTCACTTTTCCAACGGAAGTCATTTAGCCGCCTCAGTTAATTTTAAGCCAAGACCCCCGCTCACAAGCCATTTCGCCCCGGCTACCATGTCTCTGAACATTGTTGCTTTTTTTTTTATCAGCGCAAATTGCACGCACTTAACCCGCTTCCAGTAGCGTATGTGGAGCGGGTTTTCCATCCACAGCCAAAGAGCCCCAAGCGTTGTTTATTGCCTGCGGCATGTGGTGCGACGCATATTAAGAGCCGTTCGTGTCCTACGCCTCATGCATGACAAATACGCAATGCCTCAAACATCACTGAAAACTAGCAAAAGTGCTCGAGTTGGGAGTACTCAGCTACGAGATACCCGGAACCTACTTAGATATGTTGCCAATGATACTATCATATATAAATATATATATATAATAAGTCTATAACTGAAAAGTCTTAGATAAAATATTTAATATCCTTAGCTTTACCCAAGTCCATTTAGTCCTAGTTCAATAGAGTTCTGCACGTCTATCTCTCTCTCTCTCTCTCTCTTATACGTCTGTTACATAAATAGGCAACAAATCCATATACCCTTTGCGGCAGCTTTTGCTATACAAAAATGTATCTTTTTCCGCGCAACATAGATAAACGCGCCAATTTGTCGATAGCCGTAAACTTGAGCTATTAAGTGCGAACATATCTATGCGTAAGCTGCACTGGCCAAGAGGCGTTTTGGATGCCCAGGTGGGTATACGAGAGAGCTGCTGTGCTTGCCTGGGTGGCTAGCTGATGCCAATGGCAACAGCAACAGCAGCAACGGCTTTCATTTTAAAACCGGATTCATAGTATACTCTGAAATTGAAATTTGTTATTTTGTGCGCGTGTGCGGCATGCAACAAGTGTTGTTGTTGCAGTTGTTGTTATTGTTTTTGTTGTCGTGAAACAGTCATTAATATATCATTTACAAGCCGGCGAATTGTCGCTAATAAATTGTTTCCACCAGCGAGAAATACGAGAGATATGTATGCAACTATTTTCAATAGGCGACCGCCAAAGCCAAAGCCCTTGCTCCAGACTCTGTGTGTGGGTTACGCATGGGGAAATGTTTAGGAAAGTGTCTAGACAGCGTAGAGGTGCCATAAGAACAGATCAAACTGTTCTTGCATATTTGCTCGCTATTATTCTAATACAAACTTATTTGTATTGTTCGCAATTACTCTGAGTACTCTTTCATAACAAAAAAGATTTACTATTTCTCAAAGCTCAACTCATTCCCGGAAGCTAAATGCAAGTTGAGTCTACTCTGGAGTGGAGAGCTCACGACCCACCCGAACACAAACCGCAGAGTCGTATAACCCAACTCCCTACACCTTTCTAACCTCTTTCCAATACCCTAAGCAAACACTTTCTATGCACACACACACACACACACACACACACAGCTTTGAGATACTTACACACACCATTTACTTTGTTTTTCTCTCAATTTTCGTTTCGTTTCATATTGGTTGGCATACCAAGGCGATAATTTGTGTTGTTACCATGCGATTGGTGGTTTTGGTGGGCACAAATTTTGAATGTACGTACACCCCATACCAGCACGTTCATGGTCATACGAGTCGTAAATCTTCGCTGGCCGAGACACGCGTCCAAAATGAAAGAAATGTAAAACCCGAAACCCAGGGGAAAAATTTGGGTTAGCCTGAGTGCGGGCGAATGCGAGCGGTTTCTGTGTGGCAGGGGCTGTGGCTGTCTGGTCTGGTCTGGTCTGGAAATTCGAGCACGAGCATCGGCCAACATCAGAGAGCAACAAGTGGTTAAACACTAAAAAAAACATGGCCACCTACAAGACGCTCGGAAACTGGATCAATTTATTAAGCCAGTGCGCAAAAGTTGTAGACGCTTTATTGCCGCTGTCTAGTGATTCGATAGCTCGAGTGCAACGTGTTTTGAAATTCGTACAAATTATGTGATTAATTTGCATTTCGATTACGACGGAGTGGCCGTCGCTTAAATGCCAAAATTAATCAATAAGCGAATGCAAGTATTTCCACTAATATGGCTTATCGATAATAGTCGTTATCTTTATCGGTATCGGTATCGAGGTGCACAAATATTATATATATATATTAGTCAGTCGCTATCCCATGCGACTTATTACTGATTATTTATGACTCATTGCCCAACACATTAAGCCAAAGCCTCAAATATCATTCCATGCGTTGGCGCCTAGTATTTCCCCATCCATGATATATACAAATGCCCATGCACCTGCGCTATCATACAACCCTTATCAGCCAGGGGCTGGGCTAGGCTGGGATGGGCTGGGTGCAATCGCATTATCGTTCATATTGCCACACTTATTACATTGTAGAGCGAAACTGTGTCAAACGATCGAGTAAATGGGACGCGCCAGTAGTGTGTGTCCGGGGATTATAAATTAATTGCACTCTAATTGGCAATCGCTGTGCTATCATAAATTTTAAAAGCAAAAAATGTAAGAGAGACAGAGAGAGAGAGAGAGGGAGCAGCATGAAATAGTTTAACTCTCTCTCTCTATCTCACTCTCACTCTCTCTCGCTCTGTCGCTCTCTTTGCTAGACACAACGAACTTTGGTTGCTTTAGAGATAAGATTTATATATTTGGTTATTATTTTGATATTTCTATTAAAATTCATCTAAAATATAATATAATATATATTTTACTATAGCTTTTATAATATAATATTTTATAAATTTCAATTACGTTATTTAATCATATTTACTTATCTAATTGTAAAGTCCCTTACACCAGAAATTCTAGCTTTAATTCTAAAATTTAAAAATAATAAAACTAATCTTTCTTGTTTAGGTACTATCAACAGTAATCTCTAGATATAATGATCTCTTGAGACTCGGCCAAGTGCAGCACATATTAAAGATTACGCATTCGCCGCATGAGCCAATCAGCCTTCAGCTGAACGGCTTGGATTTTATTTAGCATGTTGTTAAACACTTTTTATGTTTAAACAATAAATTTTCAATATCTGTTTTTGTGTGATCACTGTTGTTGTTCGGTTTTCTTGTAGTTTTCTGTTTCTGTGTCAATGTTTTTGCCACCGGTCAGCGGTCAATATGTGACTGGCTGCTGGTTTTTTTTTTTTTCTGTGGATGGCGAGTGAAAATGAATTGCTCGTAAAAATGCTTGTAAAACAACGGCAACTACAAGAGCAACAGCTACAGCAACAGCAACAGCCACTCAGACAGCAACCAGCAGCCAGCAGCTTGGCAACAAACTGCGTGCAAAATATCATTAATCATGATAATTTATATAGGCTGGCCAACTTCATAAATATTACGTAGCAACCTGGTAGGCTTACCAATTTTAACGAACTTTACGCATAATTTAACATTCTTGTCGATGTCTCTTCGTATGTTATTTTTGGGAATTCAAATTTGAATTTGAAAAAAAAAGCAACAATTGTTCGGGCATAAAATCAGACCAAATTGCGGGTGATGGCATGAGTTGGCTATTACCAATAGGCTTAATGGCCTAGACCTTTTATATAATCACCGAGCGCTGAGTACTTGAACAACTACAGTTCATTGCCATTTGTACTAAAAATAGCAGCACCTGGCAGCCGGAAAACTTTTGCAAAGCAACACACAAACGCCAACGCCAACTATAAATCCATGTGACATATTGCGTTGTCCGCTTCAGTTTCAGCCAAATAGACTGTATATACACTACATAATCTTATCTAAAACAAAACACTTTCTCAGCATTTCCATGCTGGTACGTACGCCACATAAATCACTGCGAAAGACACACACAGAGAAAGAGAGAGAGAGAGAGAGAGAGGGAGGGAGAGAGGTGGAGAGTCAAAGATCTGATGAGCCAACTCGCTGACAATGGCACATCAAGTGCTGCAGCATCAGCACAGAGCCACCCACGTCACCAGACACTGACAGCCAGCTCATTAGACTATCGAAAATGTTGTGGAAAGAGAGAGAGAAACTATTTTCATAATGTATATCCAAATTTTCAACATATCTGTTTAGATACGTAGTATTTATTGCCATTTAAATTGTGACGTAGCTGCTTCGAGTTTATTACAAAGAAACTAATTTATTACTACACAATTGTATAAAAGTCTAGTAAAAGTTTCAGTTTTTTTTATGTTGCACGTATCTGAGCTTAATTAAATTGTGATATTTAGTGTCGTTTAATATATGTAAGACGCACACTTAAAGATACAAATGTATCTCAAAGATTTTTAACTATCGCAATAAAACTATTTTAACAGCTAACTGACTTCATCTTGGCCCATATCTCTTAATTTAGCTCGCAAATACAAATATATCTAGATGTCTAAAACACACATGGCGTAAAGTAATATAAAATCAAGCAGAATTATTGGCTTAAGTTTTTCTTTTTTTTTAACAATTTTAGAAGGTATATAGATACAAATGTATCTAGATACGCATAGCTGAAGATGTAGAAATTTTAAATATAATACCTCACTGAACTATTTACAAGACATAGCTCTTTCCGGGCCGATGCCTAATTTATAAAGATGTATCTAGATACATCTAGATTTGTATCTCAACATCTTCAACAGCTCGTGGATCTTTTGTAAAAATTAATTTATTGTATTATGTGCTGAAAATGATATAATAGCTTCGGCCCTTCGGACACGCTTTGCTGCTTTCCGCGGCCACGTCTGTGTGGCGTGTGTGTTGAAATTCTCTCTGAATAGCCCTTAAGCGAATGATTACATTATTAATCATGCTAATGCCATGGGCCGGGGGACTTACGCAGTTTATGCAATTTGTTTGGAATGAAATCTTTAGGTATTTGGAAGTCCAGCTGCTTTTCGAAAGTTCTGAGCTAGCGAGCTATAACTTATATGGTTTATGTGTTCTATTGATGGGTCATAAAAATAAATAAAATAAACTTATAATCGTTTCGGAAACAAAGCAAACATTTGTTGCGTCCATTTCTGGACATTTATGGAGCTGTGAGCAGAGTCTTTGATCTGCAACGAGAAAATAAAACGCATAAAGAGGCCTACAGTATTTACCAAAAGCAATTAACACGCGGGCCACAAGGCGAGTGACAGTGAAAGTAACTCGCATCTTCGCTGCTCAAATCCGATGCAACAACTTACTTCATCAGCGCGCTGAAGACGTGCCGTAAATTAAGTTATCAAAAAATCTGTCGGAAGCTTTTAGCATCTACCCGAAAAGAAAACAGTGTCGGCCTCAACGTCAACCACTTCAGTTAACTTCACACCTTGCACCACGCACCACGCACTAAATCAGTCGCATAATTGCCCACAGACCCAGACATGGCGGCAAAAGAAAAAAAAACCGTCAGGTAACCAGCTACACTCATATATCATTATGAAAATATGCACGCCCCCAGCAACAGCAACGGCAACAGCAGCAGCAATAGCAGCCGAAGCAACTGGAAGGGTTTGAGGTCAACTACAAGGATCCGGTCTGTGGTCCGTTAGCTGCTCAAGCGAATTTCAACTTGAGTTCCATTTGTATACCCTAACCATCAAAAATAGGTAAAGGATATGATCATTTCAGTTTATGCAAATATGTTCTCTCTCATTTTAAAATTTTCACAAAATCAATAAAAATTGATCACGATTCTTGGATCTTTCTGCACAGCGAGACAACACAGCAAGAGACATAGAACTTAATTTATTGGCAAAAGTCAACTTTTATTGCATAAAGTGAAAAGTGAAGTATCTCCAAGTCGAGCTTTTTCAACTGGAGTTCCTCAACTTGCTATATTGTGTGGCTTTTGGAGGTCAACAGCTTGTTGAACTGTCGGAAAATGCGTGGAAATGCTCAGCAATTTTCTCGTCTTTAAGACAGCTTTAATTTGCGCGCTGTTTGGACAGACTTTCTAAACATTTTATTTACTTATTTTCTTATTTTTTTGCCTAGAAATGTCTTATCAACAATAATAATGGCTGATAAAGTAGCTTTGGGCAGAAGCTAAGAGCTTGGCAAGTGCGTGATTTCTATTTGAAAACTCATAAAAAACTCAACAGTTTTGAGCAATAAAGTAAGCACTGCTCTGAGAAAGTCGTGGAGTGTTTAACATTGTGCAATTGCTATAAAAATCTTTTTCAGACACCTTTTAACCAAAGCATAACAACCGAAATCGAAACACTTTTCGGGCCAGATCTTAACAGCTGCGCATTATCGCGTGAGGCAGGCGCATGAAATCAAATTAACACCCGTGCTGCAGGCAGCAACAACAAACTCAATTTTTTTTTTATCTACAGCAACAACAACATGTATCACTTATATGCACTATCTATGCAGCATCGCGCCGCTGATGTCTCAATGACGCGATGTCTGCGCGCGATTAAAAACGCGCGTAAAACCGGCCGCGCACACAACAAGTTTTTCGGCTGCTTTTGTTATCAGTCTTGCAAATTGACGCAGCAAAAAGCTACAGAAAGAAATGAAAAAGACAAAAAACTATAAGAAAATGAAGCTATAAATTAATTTGGACAACAAGTTGCGATTGGTTTAACCAACGGCCTGCCAAGTTATGCAAATGCCCAGCTGATGAGTTGGCTGACTCATAACCACCAGCACCAGCAGCAGCAGCAGCAACAGCAGCAACATCAGCTAATCAGGTCGTTCAGTACATTAAAGCAAGATTTATGCCAAGCAATTCAGCCTTAACACACACGCACACACTAGCACGCACAACATCAATTTATATGGCAAATAATACAATAGATGCCCCTCCTGGGCGCCCTGAACAGCACCAGCAGCGGCCGGCAGCATATTGCCAAATCAAGTGTCTGACTTAATGATGCTCAACATAAACAGGCAACGCTACAAATATTTTTCTAACATTTTTCTCACATTTTTTTTTTCTTTTTCGTACATATTTTCTTGGCCAAACGCAACGCCCCACCTGCTCCGCCTCATTTCGTACTGCCCTCAACGTGGGCTCTAGAAAAACTTTTGAAACAAACACACATCTTTTTTTATGAGAACTTTCAACTTGTGGACGTTGAGTGGGCCTGAGTGGGCGTGCCAAGTGATCTAAATATATATATATATAGAAACAAACATACATATTTGTATGAATATATATACAAACATAAATATGTATATATACTACATATTGCTCTGCTGATATTTCATATACGCACTAGTTTATTTGCTTGTTTATGTCGATGAAAAAAAATACTAAACAACATTTTGGTGCAAGTTTTTGTGGAAAGATAACTTAAACAATGGGGCGTCGACTTTGAAGTTAGTTTGGACATTTTGTTACAAACATAAGGTCAAAGTTACAATCTCTAACATTAAACAAATACAGCTCGAAATGTTTCTTCTTGCTTTACATTTAATATTGCTCAATTTTTAGATGGCTTGCCGAAGAAAAAGAAAAAATTATATAATTATATACATATACATATATTTATATTTGTTTTTTGGTATTTTTTATGGCGCCTAAATAATATAAAAATAAATAAAATTTAATCTAATTTGAACATTTAAGTACTTTAACAACTGTAAACATTTTTGTTTCAGTCTTTATGTTTTTGTTCAATAAAAATGGAAATAAAAAATATTTTTATAAATATATAATTTATTTCATTTTTTTAATATATTGTCTTTAATCCAGCAATGCTCAGCTCAATCTAAATGATTTCAATTCAGGTTCAGTTTCTACCTTATAAATAGTCGATATTATTGGAAGGAAAAATGTACTCACTGTATTCACTCTGCTCGTCCTGCGTGCCATTGACGGTGCCATCTGGCAATATTTGCAGTATACGATTCTTCATGTATAACTGAATTTTGCGCGATGGACCCGCCAAATGGGAAATTGTGGAGCGTTCGTTACGATCCAAATTGTTGAATATGTTGCTGTTGCTGTTGCTGTTGTTGGGATTGTTGTTATTGCTACCATTTATGTGTAGATTATTTCTAGAGTTATTCAGTCTTTTCGATTTCGAACCAATGAAATTGCTGTTGCTATTGCTGTTGCTATGGATGTTGGTGGCAGCAGCCAGCTGCTGTTGCTGCTGCTGCTGCTGTCTCTGTTGCAGTTGCTGATGATGCAGATGCTGATGCTGATGTCGTATGCTGCGCTCTGTGCGTGAGAGTATGGCCAAATGTTCACGCGGCGCTGACGAGAAAATGAAGCCCAAGCGATCTGCATCAGCAACTGTTGCTTCTGTAGTGATACTCCTGCTGCTGCTGCTGCTGCTGTCGGGTGTTGCTGTGGTGGTTGTGTTGTTTATGGCAGTTGATTGATTTGTGTTGTTTAATGTTCGCATTTTAAATTCAGCGCTAATACTTTGATTTTGATCTAAACTATATTCACGCCTCAGCAGAAAGAGAGGACTATTATGACTATGATCACTTTGTATAGAACTATTACTATTATATTGATTATTGTTATTGCTATTGCTATTGCTATTGTTATTGTTATTGTTATTGTTATTGTTGTTGTTATTGCTGCTGGTATTACTACAGTTTGTTTGCGTATTGTTTGTATCTTGGTTCGAAATTGTCGTTACGGCAAACGACAGACCCGCCCGGGGCTCAATCGATAAAAGGAGGGCGCCCAGCAGCGCCAGGGCCCTCCAATTCAAGCGCAGGTTTCTTCGCATGAAAGATTACAATTACAGTTGCACAAGAGTTGTTGCTGTTGTTGTAGCAGTTGCAGTTGCAGTTGCAGTTGCAGTTTCTGTTACTTTTGCTATTATTCTTCAGTTTTCTTTTCTTTCCTTTTATTTTTTGTTCAAATCACTTTTATTGGTTTGCTGCTTATAAGATTTGTTGCTGCCTCAAGTTTGTCAGTTGTTGCTGGGCGTGCGACACGCCCTTAAATATCGTTGAAACATGTGAACGCCCCGTTTAAGTAACCAAAAAAAAAAGAAGTATGTTATATGTCTACATTCGTTTCGTTGTGTGTTTTTGTTTCAATATTTCTTGCTTTGTATATATATATTTGTTTTCTTTTTATTTTTTTTTTTTTTTGCTCAGTGTATTCGATTTCTTTTACAGTTCCAGTTGACAAAAAATTTTCGCCGCTTGCTGGCAAGAAATTTAGGTTATCATATCGTAGACTTGTTGAACACTTTTCAATTTCATCGATTCATGCCCTTCCTGCTGTTGCTGCTGCTGATGTTGCTGTTGCGGATCTTCATCGTCGTCTTCCTCGCTGATAATGCATTTTATCAACTCCAATGACTTCCTAGTCATGTCAGCGTAGTTAGCAGCGGCCTTTCAAGTCTGAAAATCACCCAATGCAGCTCGTTTCGTTGTTTTTGCTGTTGCTAGGGTCTTAGGTTTGCAGTTGCAACGCCAACATGCTGCACCTTCAAAGCTATAAAGAGAGAGAGAAGGCCAAAACAGAGGTTATTGAAAGCAAACATATTTGAGCATATAAATTACAAATTTGATTTTATAAGAAAAACATGTCGAAAGGTTTAAAAGATATTAGTATTAAAAACTTTGATGGATTTAAAGAGTAGAACGGCATTTGTTATAGTAGTATTTGAAGCTTTCCCTGAACTCCCTTATTATAATGCGCTCATACAGCACATACTGCAGCTGAACGAAGAAGAATAAACAATTGATAGTCACGGCGGTCGGGCAAAAGAAAGGACCAACAAGATATATCCTGCCCAATAGGACAACTTTCTTCACCTCATCTGCCATATATTCTACATCCAAAAATTCGTTTGCGTACCTATGCGTCTATCGATTTGCCTCTTAACTCCAACTATCCATAGTCAACAATGATTTTTATAGCTATGTAATTCTCATTCATCTTTCAATTTTCTCTTAAATATTTTCCTTACAACTTAAATAAATACTTTTTTCCCTTGTTCATCAACCTCCCACATATCTTCTATCCACTCTTCTTTAATCCGCCCTGACACTCGTATTTTTCTAATGTATCTTTAAAGTCTATATATCTTGCATATGCTACAGCTCCATGTCGTTTTCCTCTAACATTAAACCCTTGAATTCGACTTAATCTCTCTTAACATGACCATCAATAGATATTTCCAGTAGTCACGCCACCTGTTAAAGGCCCAATTTTCAGTCGTCTGACATTTGGTACAAAAAAAAAAGATTTTGAGCGCACAGAAATTATTGCATATTCGAATTGGCTTTGAAAATTCCAACGGCAACATTTCGGATTAGTCGAATTGAACATAAATTCTTCGTTCTAAGCGCTTTTATGCGCAATTTTGACATTTAATTAGTGCTGTGGCTATATTAAGCCAACGCCTCACGGCGGCCGTAAAGTGGAACAGTTTATTTTTAGGCACCGCGACTATCAGTGCGAACAACCGGTAGATATAAAATAAAAGGAAAATAGAAAGAAAAGAAAAAAAGATACAATTGTATCTATGGGCGCGTCAAGTGGTCAACGGGTTGCATAAATACCCCCCAAAAGGGAGACGTTCGCAACGGACAGTTATGCAAAAAACTCGGTGAAAACAACGAAATAACGAAACATCGAAAATGACTTTCCCCCCGTCAAGCAGCCCAGTGCACAAATTGGCCAACTAAGCGAACGAAGAAAAGTGGGCAAGAAAAAGATTGGAAAACAACTCGCAAAATGAAGGGAAAAGCGCAAGAGGCAATGCGACTGGCAAATTGTTGTTTAAAAATAAATGTGGCAACAAAAACAATTCGCACATAAAACTGTGTCGAATTTGAAAATAATCACGCACTAACTGTAGCAGCAGCAACAATAACAACAACAGCAGCATCAGCGACAAAACGTATCTATGAGATACAATTTGAGGAAGTGCCGCTGGGCTGGCAACGGGGCGGCTGAGTGACGTTGTCGTTGCACTTAGATGATGCTATTGCTTCTGCTGCATTTGCTGCAGCTGACTTTTTGGCACGTGTTCAGATGCCTACGCAGCAGCAGCAAATCTTGCTGCCGTTAACAGTATCAGCAGCATTTTTCATGCAACATTTAAGTGCACTCCGTTTTAATTACTATAAACAACAACAATTCAATTGCCGCCAACTCGACTAAACGAAAATAAATAACAGACTCATAAGTTGCACGTTGCAAATGTCCGCCTGTCCGTTCGGGTTGTGGGCCAAATTTCATGTTAATTGCTTTTCTGTTGCATTGACGTTGCAGTGTTGTATTGCAGATAATCGGTGCATACATATTTACGCACACACACACACACAGCCACCCACCCCGGCCACCTCACTTATGCAATAAGCAAAGGCGTCGCTGTTTCTAGCTGTTGCCGCGCGCGCGTTTTAAGGGGTAGGTGTAGATGAGAAAGGAGCAGAGCACTGGGATATGGTAAGTGACAGCGAGGGTTGGAAGACAGGAGAGCCAGACGGAGGAGGAGAAATCGATAGGAGATTGAGGGATTAGTGGAACGGGTTCAGGTTGTAAGAGGTTTGTGGAGGAGGGGAGAGAACGTGAAGAGGAGAGGTATGGACGGGGAGGGGTAGGGTTGCTAGTATGAATAGAGTGAATGAGAGAGTGAAGTGACGCGATGAGAAATAGAGTCAACGAAGAAATAGAAGTCGAGAGAGAGGAAGATTGGGCAAAGAAGGGGAGAACGATTGAGGGGAAGAAAGATGGTGTTGAGAGTGCGATTGAGGAAGGAGCACTGGATTTGACGGAAGTGGAAGATATAAGAGGACATGGAGAGGATAGAGAAGTATAGAGATTGGAGATGGGGTCGGGAGAGGAAGAGGGAGTATTGTTATTGGTGCGTGATCATTAGAGAAGAGAGCTTCGGAGGGAAAGAGCGCGCATAAAACGCCAAAAGTTACGACCTCTCGAAGTGAGTTCCAAAAAAAAGAAGACCCAAAAGCGGTATTCGCATGCCTAACATATTTTACGTACTCACACAGTCAAGCACATGTGTCGCACGTCAAAGCCAGGGCCAAAAAGCTGGTTCTGATGTCAATTGGGATTTATAAAATACATTAACAATTTATTGCCTATATATTTTTATGTGTTTGTCTAACAACTTTATCGTGTTTGCTGCTATAAATATATTGTTTTAGCGCGCTTTCGCTAACATTTCAACAGCAGCTCTGTTAGCAGGCATATTTGCATTTTATGCAATTAAAAATAACAAAATGTTAAAGTTGTTGCTTTGCTAACAGCTTGTAGTTATGTTAAGCTAACACAAACAGCTAACTAACTTGTACAGCTTCCATTTAAAACAACAGATTTGTTAACAACCGTTAACAGCACACTGTACAACTAATTCATTCAACATTTGTATATTCTGTTACGCTGCTTGATCGCATTTCACTATTATGTTAACTTGGTAGCAGAATTTTAACAGTTAAGCTGTTATATCAACATTAATGCAGATTAATTCACCTAATATAAACGATAGCACATTTTTAATAAATGTAGCTTAACTGATTTAATTTCATTTTCAATATGTATTAAAATCAACATTTTATGTCATAATCAATAACTATTGAAATAATCTGACTCATAATAAGATATATTTAATTAAGAATACCTGAACACCTTTCACTTAACATGCTAGATTTTGTTTTTGCATTAAGTAAAGAGTTGAGCTTCACACCGGGCCAAACAGTTTCTTATTGGCATACTTCGAGCTTTATAAAAAAAAAGAAGAAAGAAAACCTTATGAGCATTTAAAATATGCATAACCCTTTGCCAACCTCAGCTTGACTTTTATTTATGCCTTTCACCCGAAACAGCTGCCAAAATAAGGCCCAATATGTGTGCCAAGTTGCGTTCTTCCTCTTCCTCATGTATATGTTGTTGTTGTTGCAGTTGCTGCTGATGTTGTTGTTGTTGTTTGTGTCGGTAGAATTTATGTTAAATATTCTGTAAGGGCATCAAAAGCCCCTAAGCCGCATCGTCGAAACCACAACAACTGCAACAACAATAACAACAAACGTACAGCATAAAAATTTATAAAAAAAAAAAAATACAGCATGAAGAAAACTATTTAGGGACAAGCGACACATGTGCCAAGTTATAAAAAAATAAAAACAAAACAAAAGCTGAACAACAAAAATCATTGGGATTGTGTTTAAAGTAACACCTAGACGTTGGCCACAGCACACACACAAATCAAATGTATATTTTAATGATCCCCGCTCCGTTTTGGGCCACCGTGTCTGTCATTCATAAGTTCATAACAGCCGGGAGCGCATAATCAACAAATTATGAAGAACATAAAATGAAAACCAACAAAATAACAACATGAGCGATATAAGTATGTTATACGATGGCCAGGCCATATCAGCCGATGCCAAGGAGCTGCCAACTTGTGTGGCAATATAATAACAGTTATTGCTGGGATCAGCAAATTACCCATTTTCGCTTGCAGTTGCCAGTTGCCAGTTGCCAACACGCCCAAAAGCAACTAAATAAAAAAAAAAAAAAAAGTGGATTGGGAAAGCGAAAGTTTTAGTTTTGATAAACCAAATCTTATCGCATATATTTCCGCCTTGTCTGCCCCCAACAATTGTACACACAAAAAAAAAATTTAAAAAAAAAAAAAAAAAAAAACGACACACCCCAATATCCCATTCATATAACCCAAATTCTAAGCTCAACATTTGCGGCAGCTTTAATCAAATTTATGCTCACATAAAACCTAATTCAAATTAGAGGCGACAAAACAACATAAAAAAATTTAATTTGAATAATAAAAAAAATCTGATGCCACTTGAAAAATAAATAACGCATGAGCAAAATTAAAGAAACAACTGCAAAAGTGAGGAAGCGCTTTTATTTTGGCAATGTAGAAAAGAAAAACTATGTGAATATATATTTTTTATTTGTATATTTGTTTTTAATTTTTTTAACTTTCCAATTGTGTGCAAAAATATTTAGTATTTTTGCTTTATTTCAATGTCTTGCAGTGAGTTTTCGCTCACTGTGCGACAAATCGTTCAATAAATTAGACAAGTTCATCTTCTCGCTTGACGACAGTCGCAGACAAACACAAGGCATACAGACATCGATTCGACAGGCTAAAGTTGTGCAAGTGACAGACTACGTAATACCCTGCAAACTACTTTTCTATTTTCTGAATATGTAATGTTTGCAAGATTGCCTAAATTCATTCATATTTAACATATAATATAATATATAATAATAAGAGATTGCTAAGAACTCATTGATCTAGTCTTATCTCTTATAGAGTACGTATATTGTAGTTATTCTAAATTCCAAGCGCGCTTTGATCAACTTTGCTTTTGTAAGCCATTTGTAAAAAAGCGAAGCTTAATTAATTTACTTCAATTGGTATAAATTGATATGCCTCATAGATCTTTTTTCAACTTTCAGTTAAAATATTACTTTTACTATCTCTGCCCGCCGTAACTTGAGCAACATACAGCATCTCTTAATAGACACCTACTATAGGGTATAAAAAGGTTTTCGACTCGATTGGCACAGCTGACTCTTTGCCATAATCCGCCTAGACCTAGTCATTGAACTGTCCGCCAAAAGCGATTATCGCGCGCTTTTTTTAGCAATACGAAAAAAAAAAAGAAGCAATTTATGCGTCTCAAATGAATTTGACATTTGCTTTTGTTTAGATTTATTTTCGTTTTTTTTTTACTTTTTGTTTTTGTTTTAATTATTTGTTTTGTTAAAAGGGCTTGCGTTGACGGATGAATGCAAAGTTTTGGGAAAGTATCGCCTCGGATCGCTGAGGCAAACTGGTCGGCTGTAAATCCGAGCAAACTGCGCAACTTAATTAGTTCATGTCAGACGCTTGGCTGCCTCGCACTGGCCCACGCCAGCTCCTCTCGGAGCTTGGGTAACAGCTCTGGCTCTGGCCGTAAACCAGGGGGGCTCGCTCGAGTGCTTGAACATTTATCACCTAAGCAGCATTTGAAATTTAAATGCGTTTGTTTTTATTTTATTAATCTGCTTCTTTTTTTTTTTGTGTGTATTTTTATGCAAATTTTTACAGATCTACTGAGTGGCGAGACTGCCGCGGAAATTGTGTTATTAATTTAATATATAAATAAAGTCGATTTATATAAATATGCATGAATATTTTTAATAAATATATATATGTATATAAAGCCTGTTTGTCTGCGCGTTGGAAATCTGCGCTTTTGTTTAATGTATATTTATTATTGTTGGATTTGTTGTTCGAAATGCCTTTTAGTTTGTTTTTAAAGCGTACGATGTCATTAATTAAATTTATTGTAATTTATTTACTTTTAATGACACTAACAAAATAACAAGTTTTGCCTACCACATTCCAATTAGTTTTTAGATTTGTGTATTAAAAAAGTATTTTATTTTATTTTTATCTAAAATAAATAAAGTTTTTAATTAATAAATAATATATTTTTCATTAAATTTTTATAATTGTTTATAATATATAATATATAATTTTTATTTTATTTTTTTTTTTTTAACCCAAATCAAACTATTTTGAATCGTACAAACTGCTTTCCTATTTGTTAGTTCAATTTCCACTTTATTTATATCTAGTTTTAGATTTGTAAAATTATATTTCCGCCCCACATCTATTTGCTAACCATTCATTGGCTCCGCTTACCGCAATTTCAATTTTGGTAATGCAACTTGGCCAAAACAGAGCCAAGCCGCAAAACCCACTTACATTATGCTTTATGTGCAAATTATACTATTGCGGTTACATTTTTTGCTCAACACTTGGATATATTGTTTTTTTTTTTTTTTTTCTTTTCTCGTATTTAGACTACAGTGCGAGGCAATAAAAACAAATTGCCCCAAAACAGTACGGGTCGAACAAACAAACAAAGACATGTTAATGGCGTGTTGTAAGAATTTTTTCGGTTCAATATTTATTTAAAAGCTTTACCATTGAATTCATTGCCAAAGTGAGTTTTGATCAGTGCAAACATACCCTGTAGTAATTAACGAACAAACTAAAGTCAGTTTTGATTACAAAATTTCTTTTTTATTTTTATTATATTTTCAAAATTTGTAATATTTTTTTTAAATAATTAATATATTTAGAATATGATAAATAAGAGTTACTCAACTGTAGAGCATGTGAAAGTCGTCCAAGCTATTTCTTTAGTGGATTATCTCTAATGAAAGCGAAAATACTTTTAAGAAGAAAAATATAATAAATGTATAACAAGTGAAATTATTATAATTTATGCAATGCATATTTAGCTAAACATGTGATTTTTGCCTCTTAAACACAAAAGTCACAAGATTAAATAAGAGATATATACATATACATATATAGATATATATAGTTACAGACCGTTATATTTATATAAGGTATAAAGTGCTTAAGCTGTGTGATTGATGTACGGCAGCATTTGCTGACAGCCTTTAGATAAATGTATGTCCATTTGAATGCAAACAGTGAGATATTAAGATGCATATTGTCTCCGCCAAGTGTAATATACAAATGTCTTCTTATGAAACATACATAGGGAAATATCGTATATGTATATATATATATATATATATATATATATATATATTGATAGACGATTTTCGTGTATATATAAGCAGTTCTGTTTCTGTTCAGTCTCACGGCAATTGTCGATTTCCAATGCAATGCGTTGTCAAACCAGGAAAAAAAAAACTCACGTGTTTACAAAACAATTAATTTTCTTTGAAAAAAACAAGAAATGCAGCAAACTAGCATTCAAGCCAAAGGGGGCGAGGGGCAGGGTTCAAAATGAAAAAGATACCGAAACATAACTCAAACAAAAGGCAACTACACAAATGCACTAATCGCCGCTGTGCACTTCATTTGTATAGAAACAAAAACAACAGCAGCAACAACAACAACAACAACAACAACAAGGAGAAGTGCTGCAGATACTTGAGCGCTCACTATTTGATACTTGGCAAGCATTCACGAGCCTTTAGAAAGCATCGGAACCCAACTGCAAACAGAGATGAGAACATCGTAGTATTTGAAAAAGAAAAAAAAAAAAAAGTGCAGCGTGCTTTTGTGTAATCCATTTGAACCGGAAGCAATTGGGCCGACGCTACCGCTGTCGGTGTCGCTGCCAGCGTCGCAATCCTCTCGAGAAATTGAACAATTTTAAATATTTAGTGCACGAGACAAGCGAGGGCAAAGCCACATGCAATCCGATCACATGCGTTCGCTCGCTAGCTCGCTGCTAACTACAAAGCAAATATCATTGCTGAGCTATTGACAAGTGTATCTGTAAGATACATTTTTTTTTTTTTTGTTCGATTTTTGCGCGTGCAGCTCCAACTTCTATATGAAGAGCACGCACTGCAAAGTGAGGGAAGAGTGCATTTCCTATGCGGACATAGTCGTTTTGAAAGCTATGGAACAGCTATATCATTTTAAATATTATCCACAAATTTATTTACCACAAATTTCGTATCTATATTTGTTTTAAGTATCTCGCGTAGCGGCTCAATCTTCAGTGAATATTTAAATCTTTGAAAAATACAAATGATATTCAATTAATTAATCTTCTCTAAATATCTGGCAATACTCCAGCTGGCTAACCTTTCTCTTTCTCACAGACATTCTTGAAGATTGCGACAATAAATTTCTGCATATTTTAAATTATTATCTACGAGCAGTGAAGCTGTCATCAAATGTATCTACGTCTTCATAAAGCTTAAGCAGACAGTAATTAATATGATGAACAAAAATAAAAATAAATAAGTAATAGCCAATGTATCGACTCCCACACACGTGCGCACATTTATTGTAGTCTAATTAAAAGTCACGCACTTTACGCGCGAAATTAAAAAGCGCAAAAAAAATAAAATAAAATAAATAAAAAGCTCAAAGACAACGCGACGTATTAGTAATGTGAAAAGAGACAGCAACAGTAAGAGCAACAATTACGTCTAGGATATTTTTAAAATGCGTCAAATGAATAAAATAAAATAAAATAAAATGAAATGAAATACAAATGTGTAGAAAATGCGCGACAATTTTCCTATTTTCCTATTTCTCTTTTGTCATTTTCCTGAACATTTTCTTTTTTAGGGGCTACTTCGTGTACCTCGGACTGTGCCTGTGTGTGTGTGTGTGTGTGTGTGTGTGTGTGTGTTGCTGCTGCCAAATGTGTGCCGCACATTATGTGGTCTAGTGTTCACGCTTCGTTAGTACAAGGCAAAAAAAAAAAAAGAAGAAAAAAAAAGAACTGCAGTTTTTATTGTTGTGACCCTCCTGGCTGCCTCCACTGTGGCAGCCCCTTCTGCTGCCGCTGCTGCTGCTGGTGGCTGATGCCAAAGGGGCGACAGTTTTTGCGCCACTTTTAGCTAAGTACTTTACACTATTTACGCATGGCCATAAAACTTGTCGTGCGATAAGCATTATCTAACCACCGCCTACACACAGCACCCCTTACCTGTGATGGTATATGATGGTTATATTTCATGCTGTTATTATTATTATTATTTGTTTTTTTGCATAGTATTTCAGAGCAACCGATCAAGCATAGAGTAGAAACAAAATGTGTCAAAGTGCAGATGAGTTTGTTTGTTTGTTACTTAATCTTCGAATGAAAATGAACAACAAATTCAATTCCATTAAATTAGTTATTCGAATAGTCAAATAAATATGCGTGACTGATAATTGTGTTTTTTTTTTTTTTTTTACGGCAGCAACTCAAAAAACTAAGTTGAAGCATAGCATGCTACTCTCTAAAGTATAATGAATGAGCCTCCTTTACGACAAACTCAACGGAATTCGAATTATTTAATGGCCGGCGTGTATCAGTAGTGAAATTCCAATACAATTTGTTTAATATTTGATATGGCGATTCTGAACAGTTTTTGTTTTATTGTTTGCCCTTTTGGCCTGTAGGCCCATAGGCGTTGACGTAATGCCTTCTACATACTTTTTTTTTCGATTAAACTAAAATGTGGCATGGAACATGTAATCAGTTATTGCATAACTTATCAGGTAGAGGCTAAAGAAAGTTCTTTCCAAAGAAAAACTATGTTTGATTTCATTGGCGACGTTATCTTCGATCGATGTTGGAGTTGTAACAAGTTTGACTATTTCAAGAAGCACTCAAACTAATATTAGATCATTAATTGATATTGAATTCAATTCGTTTTATAAAATATAGTAGAGATAGATTTAGTTATCGTTATCGTTGCATGCTTTCGCTCTGTGTAGTCCAAATATCATGTGATTAGCAGTTGTTGAACCCAAAGCTTGACGTAACGCAAATTCGCATGCGGCCGCACATAACACAAACACAGATACAGATACAGATGCGGATACAGATATATATGGATATATATATACAGATATGGATATAGATACGGATACAAGAGCAGCAGCAGTTGAGTTTAGATAACTAGCATCATGTTCAACTGTTAGATAACTGCAGCCGGCATTTCTTTGCTTGAATTCTTTTTTTTTTTTTTATAGGACATCGCGAGAAGGTTTTGCAAAGTAATTGAGAGATTAGAACGTGCGTATTATGAGATACGCATACCGGCACACACAGACACAGATACAAACACAGTGGGCAGATGCGAAGCTTCTACAAAAAAAATATGCTAAAAAAGAGAAGAATTCCTATAAATAAATCAGTGAGAACTGCGCAACGCACATAGAATTCTATTTAATATAAATTTCGCTTTCGACTACCTTGTCAGAAGGTTGCTTTAAGAATGAAAGAAAATGAAGAGAATTTTTTTTTTCGCTTTAGGTTTAACTGAGCGGACGGAAAACTACTGTGAATAGTTGTTGACTTGGCTTTAGCCAGCTCGAAAACTTATTGCAAACAAAGTGCATTTAGTAATGAGATTAGTTTAATTAGACTAACTAACGAACTTAGCACTAGACTTATAATAATCTTGTTTTTTTCTGGGATTTCTTCGTTTACCTGTTGTTTTGCTGTGAAATCTAATAAAAATATATGAAATCAAATCTATCTGCAATTAGCAGCTAGCTAATAAATTAGCTGCCTTTGAAAATTGTTATTCATAATTTTTTGATTATTTGCTTAAACGTAGCGAGTTTTTTTTCTTTCAGTGTTAGCCCAAATAACGGAACACACATTTAAAACTCAACTAAATTTTTATATATACTATATTTTTTTATATAAATTTTTTTTTTTTTTTTTTTTTGTAATTTTGATATATTTTTTATATTTTAAAATGATTTTAACGTTCGGCTCTTTGCCAAGTTCAAAGTATTTCAATTTGTTTCGAATGCCAACATTTTAAAGGCATCGTTGGCTAATAAGAATACATTAATTTGATTTATGAATATTCCAAAAATGCATGTGGCTTAATCCAGATCATTTTTAAAAGGCTATTTAAAAATCAATTAGTCTTAGAATCCCAGTCAAATGTCAGCAGTAATGGAAATTTCTACTGCAGAAACAATTTTACGCTTTCTTTCAGTTATTTTCAGCAGCGTAAAATATATTTTGCAATTTTTTAGCAAAGTTTTTTACGTCAAAATCTGACTTATGTAACGAGTTTTATTTTTTTCATTTTTTGTGGTGAACTAAAATTTACGCACCTTTTACGATTTTGTTGTTTTAGCTTTTAGCTTTTTTCTGTAGACGTTTTATGTTGTGTTTTTTAATCTCTATTTTTTATTTAGCTGCTTCTTGGCACACTACAAAATTTGCACAATTTTCTTGCAGCAACAATTCGACATTTTCTGATTTGCACTCTTTAACACTGCACTCAACATTGATTTATTGAATTTTATTTATTTGTAAATTTTTGTGCACATTTTTTTTAAATAATTAATAAATTTTTTTCTTTTACCCAATTTGTGTGAAAATTTCGTGAGTAGCAACGACAAATTACGAATATTTTGAGCAGTGACCGGCTAGAGTTGTAGTCAAGTTGCTCTTCAGATAATATTTAGTTGTTATTTCGCACAATTCTTTTTTATTTATTTATTTATTTTTATTTCGTTATTTTCTTCTATATATATATATTTTTTTTTTTTTAAGTTTTCACAAAGTTTCGAGTGGAGCTGTGAAAACCATTTGAATTCAAACCGGAACAACGATTTCAAAAAACACGATCGATGCGACGCGATGCCATACGTTGCTTCGACAAACGTCAAAAAGAAAAACAGTTCGATTTCGAAAAAAATGAAAATGCAGCCGACGGCACTATCAGCGGACCCTCCGCTCAGCGTGTGTGTTGTCAAATCGAATGCCAGCGAGTGACTAAAACAAAAATTTAATTCAAATATACGCGGAACCACTCGGTTCGCTCGGTTGGTCGCGTGTCTTCGTGTGCGCTTCGTGAAAAACGTTCGGCGGTCGGCTGACGCGTCGTCTCATGTGAATCTCTTTTCATATAGAGTTAAAATGCAATATTTTACTAACTTTACGAAATTTCGTATATTTTATTTATATTTGTAATCGTATTTAACTGGTACCAGGAGTGGTTACCCTTTGCCACCTAAGCAGTCTCTAGGAATTGCAGGAAATTTGTATACGTATGTATATGTATTTCTTGTGAAGCAACTAAGGTAAATTCCATGAATTTTCGACTCGTTCATTCAAAAGTTAAACAAAATACGATTTATTAAACAGTTACTGGAAAAGGTACTTTTTTTTATAATTTATAAATACATTTAATATGAAAGAAAATTCGCACTTTAGAATATTTTGCTGAATAGTTGTTTAAAGCTTAAGAGCATTATTAATATTTAATTCTTATGTTTGTCATAAAAAATTTCGTTAATTAAATTTTTTTATTGTAGTATTTTTTTTTTTTTTTGAATAGTTAAAAAATGTTTTACAAAAAGTATTTAAGTTTTTTTTATAAAAAATAGTTAAAATGATTTTTTTTTTTTTAATTAATAAAAATAAATAAACTTAGCAACTCTGTGCTCTGTTTTCACAATATACTGCATTTCCTAGCGTGCTTTTATGATTACAACGCTTTCGGTTGGCGTTTGTGTATTTTGGCGCGTAGACACTTTTCATTGCTGCTTTGTTTTTGCGTTTGTTAATTTCACAAGTGCACAAACATCAATTAACAATTGCCCAAAGAGCAGCTAACACGGGGAAAAAAAAGAATAGAAAAACAACAATGACGCACAAAGCCCCGGATTCGAAAAGCCTTATACAAGTTATAAGCTTTAAGAGCTATTCTTTAATAGTCACCGATAAACCCTACCAATGTGTTACGTTTGTTAATAATAATATATAATATTTTTATTTATTAAGAAGTTACAGTTAGTGTAAAATTAACTCTAACTTAAGACTAAGCACTGGCAGCAGGGGCCTTCGGCTGATATAATATATAATATATAATAACTATAATAACTATGCCAGCGTAACATTTTGGTCCAAATAGGAAATTCACTATATAGCCAAAATCGAAACAATTTTTTTTATATCTTATCGTTGATATTGCGGGGGCTTATAAAATATAAAAATCACATGCCGCACAATGAGCAGCAAATAAACATTGTGCGTTGAACTGTTGACTGTCTGTCTCGCTAGCAATTTTGTGGAGTCTCTTTTCACCTAATATCTACGTCATTATTTCCGATAAGAGTTATGCATAAATGTGCAGATAAGAAACTTCATAGTAAATAAAACTATTTTTTTAAATTCCATGCCAATATGGGAAGATTAATCGATGGGCTGAGGTTAGTAAGCAAAATAAAAAAATTATTTAAAAAAAAAATAAAAACATAAAAAACCTTTAATGAATTGGAAGTTAGACAAAAAGTATAGTTATACTAATAATGAATGTAATACTGATGTATGTATATTAGTATGTGCATATATGTAAGTTAGATATTTACCAATTTAAAGTATTTATAAATGCATGAATATTAATTTGAATGAATGTATGTATAAAAGTATTACAATATGATTATATATTTTTTATATCTATATTTCTATAATATTTGTACACAATTTTGTGTATTATTCATTCAGAATAGAGTTCACAATATAAATTCTTCATCTAAGTGAGTGGCTCATCTAATTCTGCCAAAGGGAATTATCAATTATGTTCTGCTCATTGCTATGAGGATGGTTTCTAAAACGCATTCCACTCTGTGGCCTAGTTAAGTGCTGCGCTCAACCCCAACCAGAAACCACATTTGTAACATTTGTGCTCAACATTTTAGTGGATGGCAGCGCACGCCAAATGTCAAAACCCAAAGCCAGACCCAGACCCAGAACCAGAACCAGCCCCAGCGTTGACCTATAAATAACTATGGACAAAATACGCTCCCCCGCAGTTTTAGAGCACAATTGTTCCTTATGCTTTGTCCTTGACTTTGCTCTGGCCGCGCACACTCGAACAATTAAAATGATTAATTAAGGCGTCGAGCAGCAGGACATTTTTGAGCTAATGACTTAATTAAGGCTCTGGCGTTTGTTGAGTGTTTCGGCCTAATGTGCTCGGCTCAACAGCCGCCGACCTTTGACCCTTTTTCCGTGTAATTTTCCAGCCCAAGATGTTAGTTTAATTAAAGCGTACCCAGCTAGCAAGTGCCAAGACACCAAGACACATTTCTTGATCCCGATCAGGATCGGTTCTGCTGCTTCCTCATGCTGAGGTCTTCCCGCATCTAAATGAGCTGCTGCTGTTGGCGCGCAGCTGCTGGGATACGCTGAGCTGTCACATTATTAAACGCTTCACCGGCTGATCCTGACAAACGTGACTGCCCATTTTACACCTTGTTGTTGTTCGTGCATAGCAAACGCACGCGTTTCCTGCGCGGCTTTAAACGCTCGCTCAAGGCTGCGCGTATTTCCTGCTTGTAAGCTGTCGTTCCCAGATTGCGATCGGCATTTCGTTCCGATTGTCCCAGATTAAATTACAAAATATATTGTCATGTCCACTGTCATGATACGATAGTTGTTATGTCTACCATAAAGTAGCTGTTTTACCCCAAGCAAGTGAATGGGCAAAAGCATGATCGTGTCATTATAATGTGTAACAGACTGAGCCGCCTTTTTGCGCATAAGAATATTTAAATAATACGCAGAGATTATTTAGTTTTGAAAGTATATAATAAAGAACGTATATCTATTCCAAAACTTTTCTGTAATCTATCAATGTATTATTATAAACATCCATTGAGTATATGAGACACAATATTACAGAGCAATAATCCATCCATACACTCTCTGCCCATTGCCCAACCAATTTTTCGATGTCGCCAGTTCAATCAAATGCGCATTGCCGACAGTAAACTAATTGAGCTAAACAACTTCGCCACAATGCATTAGCGTACATTAACTTTTCATCATCAGCCAGTTTATAAGCAATAGATAATTGATACCAATAGAATTGTAAATGTCGCCTATCAGCGCATGGCGACAAAGACAGCTAACATTTAGCACAACACAGACAGACAGACTTCCAATCAAATCGAATCAATTACAGCTTGTACAGCTAATGTAATATCGAATGCTGACTTTTGTTTATTTAAGCCAACTGACTGACTGATTAATATTAACAACTCAGAAGATAAATAACTATTCGCGATGCAAAACAAATTCTTAACCCGCTGATTGTAATTTGCATGCGGGAAATATCTGAATTATTATTATTATTTTAATATTGTTATTATATATTATTCTAGTTTATTTATGCATTATATATTATTAAAATTGATTCGAAACGGGTTTTATTTATTTTTTTAATGCCCCAAGTTTTATGTTTTTTTTTTTAATTTCTGTCAATCTAAAAACTAAAAATTTATATAGAATCTTTATATATGAAAGACCAAAATCTATTAGTTATCTGAATAGTATATAACAATTTTACAATAGAAATGCCTCTTGCTCTGGCCTACTTCAAGTTGACATAGATTTATTGAATGTCCGGCACATTGAAAAAACAAATTCTTGATCTCAATCCAAACAAAATTTGAGTTTTCCTAGTTATAGACGAAAAAGTTTCGATAAAACAAAGTCAAGTATATATTTCCTAGAGCTAGCTCAAGGCGAATGAATCGACGGCATTTGTGGTATAAATATGCAAATATCAATGGACTCGCGTCTCGGATCTGTCGACGCAGCGGTCGCCAGTTGGTCGCCGGTTGGAGTGGCCCCTAGCTGGGTGATCGATTATACTGGAAGTGATTGCAACAGTTGCTAATCATAATAATAATTGATTTGTAAATATTTTGATTCAGATTGCAATGTTAATTAAAGTGCAACCGTAATGAAAGAATAATATTTATTGACGTAAGCTCAAGGTGCACAAATCATATGCATGGATTCATAAATCAAAATGTTTTTCACTTGACAATGGAAACAATAGCTGTTGGGTCGAGAGTCGAAAACTATAATGCAGCGCACAGTACTTTCGATATTTGTCAGGCAAGTTTTCGTACTCAATTGTATAGCAAGTGACACGTTTTAGATTAGTTTTTTAATATATCTCAAAATTTTACATTGAAATGCTGCTGAGCCATGAGCTACTTGGCCAGCGATTGCGACAGCTCTATGTTAGGGAATGGCAGTAAGTGCTGCTCAGCTGCAAGGCATCTATATACGATTACCCAGCTGATAATCCACAGCTCAGTTTACGCCATTCTACAGAGCCATCGCCATCGCTGGCAAAGTGTGGGCCAACAAGGGACACGTTATCCAGGCGGCGAGGAGGCACGGCAAGTGCACTTCACACAATCGCAAGTCCAGTCGGATATGAGGGACAGGCCGGATTGCACTGAAAATTCTGTCTTAATTGTGCCCCTATTTCATATGTGGATGCGTCTCCACTCCATCGAGCCCAGCTCAACGGTCAGCAATCCGCTGAATAGTATATGTCGCCTTCGACTGGAACAGCAGTCTCTGCAGCAGAACCTTTGTCAAGTCGGCTCAATATTATGGAATAGATGCTCTCTGAAGTTCTTTAGAGGTTCTCGATTCGTCGATGCTAAGACGCAAACGGGAAAGCGTCAACATAAAACGGTCATTCAAAAGCGGAATTGGTTGCAAAACTTGGTCGATGGATTTCAATCGGTAGGAATTGAAAAATAATTTACTACTATAGCCTACTCTCTGCATAATGAAGTCTAAATTCGTTTATCAATATTTAGTCTAATGATATTTTTCGATGGCTTTCATAAGTCTTACTTTATCGATCAATTGAGAGATCGACAGTTACTATTAAGTTCAACCTTGGCAGCTATATTCTTATACTGATATACTGCATACTATATATGTATATAGATTCGTGTCTAGGTCCTATTGACAGTAATCGATAAATATCGAACATATGTCCAACAAAATTCTGTAGATGAATTTAACATTTATAAAACTTTAATGATCGACAACCGATCGAAAATATTCTGATCGATAAGATTTCACTAAAAATAGTTTATCCATTGCATATACAAACTTTTTCTGTTATTTAAAATATTATTCTAAGCATTTATTTTCTAAATATATTTCCTCTATCTATTGTAAGATAACCGAAAAACTGGAAAAAGCATTTCTTCCCGTACATCCAAGTCTTGTCTATGCTTACCAATCGGCTGCTATGGAAATGATCAACTTAGAACTTATAAACACGCGTCTAAATTATGCTCTGGTCGATTATATTGTGAAGAACGATGAGCAATTGAAGGACATATTCCAAGCTGAAGGCGACGTAGTCGTATCAGAGAATAAATAACATAATTTCATTGTATTTGAATGTATTTGTGGAACGGTCGCAGTTGCAACAGGTTTTTAGCCAGACTAATTCTAATTTAGTAGGCTTTTCACGCCCAGGGGCGTTTGTCAGTTCATAAACTGAGCATAAAATAGTTTGTTTGGCTAAAATCAAGATACGAGTAGCCAAGCTAAAAGAAGTTGGCAATTGATCGATGGAATTGCCGCCCGAAAGTGGTTGAGCCAGTCGCAGAAGCTTGGGTGCTTTGCTTTGCGGCTCCATTGCTATTTATGATAGCATTAAATCTATAATTCTATGTTCGCCAACAGGTGCCATAGCGTTTATGTGGCCTTTGACTAGCTGGTTATGATTCTTGACCCATTTCGCTAAGCAGATGCGAGTGATTCATGTGTGATGAGGCAACCGGCAATCGATAATTGGCAACTGGCGCCTGTCGCCAGCTTCTCTCAGTCCCAATGAATGTCATCATCATGAGAACTTATGCGTTCGACACATGCAAACCGAATGCTGCATTCCAACCCATTGAGGGTGCTTCCCACACGACGACGACAGCTAAATGAATCTCATTTAATTTGCCAAAATATTTATGCATTCCGCATTGGCATTGATTTCATTGGCTTTGGGCTAACAATTTCACCAGTTTCGATGGCACGCCCAAAATGTGCCAGCCCCTAATTTATGAGCGTTATGAATCAAAGAAATCTGTCACACAACTTTATGACACTTTTTTCAGAGAGTATTTTATTTGATATTTTCTTTTTCTGTCTTTTTTTTTTGTCAACTTGTTGCTGGCTGACATTTTAATTTGGCAGCCATCGATGGCAATTTAATAAATTAAGCGCTTGATTCTTAATGGGATCGCAGAGTCTGGCCGGTGCTGAGCAATTTATGGACAGCAAGTGAAGGGCACCTTCATCCAAAATGGGAGCCTTGAACCATGAAATTGAAGAAGAAGCAAGAAAAATATTAACTTAAAATGGGATATGGCATAGAGAGTTTTTAAGACTAATTAATTTTATTTGAATAAAAGTATAATAAATACCATAATTAAATATATTATAATGAAATATATATATATTTTTTTAAATTGATTATATTTTCTACAAATTTATTAAACAATGTATTATGAAAAACAGTATATGTTCAGTTATATTTATTCGAATTAAGCAAGTATTTTAAATTTAAATTTCAGATATATTTTAAAATAATATTAATAAAAATAAGTTGTTTTTTTTTTTTTTTTAATTTATATACATATACGAATTTTATATATATACGAGTTCTTAACAAGTAATTTTTTAATTATTTAAATTCCTCTTTCAGCATTTTGTAATAGTTTAACAGAAATTTATCAGTCTCAACTTGTAAGTTTCTAACACCAAGAATTTCAATAGAAATTTGTTTTTGTACTACTGTAAAAATTGTCAAGGCTTTTTCTATTATTTTTTTTTCATAAACTATTTTGTGGCACATAAATTTGTCGGTTCCTCGCATATTTCAAGAATTTTTCAAATATTTCTCATTCTGCGAAGTAAATATATTTCTCGCAGCTCATGTGGTAAATCATTTTTCAAAATATTTCAAACGTTTAAAGTATTCATAAAGGTAAAGTTCTTAAATTTCTCTTCTACAAAAAATAAATTCCTAAGCTCCAGCTCTCTATTCAACTTTCATCTTATCTATGGTAGCTCCTTGTCTTGTTACCGTTTCCCATGCTACGGACAGACACCTGCCTGGCGTTGGGGCATCTGAGAGAAAGAGAAAAAGTCTTGAAGCTTTAATGTGAGCAATTTTTATTGTGACTGCAACGAAATCGATATCAATATCGCGGCTATTAACCAAATCAGTGGAACGGCTATCGCGCGATAGACAACAATTTATGGAACTTGCCAGCAATAACAATTAATAAAATTAGGAAAAAAAAAATAAAATAAAAAAATAAAAAAAATACATGCATATACTCAGCGTCGGCAGCTCTGGTGGCCAATGGAGCATTTGTGGAGCTCAGATTACGGTGCTATCAAAACTTAATCAAATGTGAGAGACGATAGCCGAGACAAAAGAGATGCATTGAGCACTGAGAAGAAGTTCTCTGTTCTGTCTTCTTCTCTTCGACTACTATCTAACACTTGGGATGCTATCTTAAAGAGCTGCAAACCGGCCACAGCCCGAACCCGTTAAAACAAGCAGCCTGAATTGCTATGCAGAGTCTGCTTAGAGTCTGGAGTCTAGACTGTAATCCTTTGGAGATCTTGTTGTGCGATAAACTTGGCTCTGCGTCTGATTAGTGTGGCCTAATGTGACAGCCAAGCGACGTTCCTAACTGTAGTTACTATTCTCTCTCCATCTCTTTCTCTCTCTCTCTGGCTCATTGTGTATATTTCTGGCTCGCTCTTTTTGAGTGATGTAATTGGAGCGGCGGCCAAGCATTGTTGACCAGCTCGGGCCTTGGCTTCCAACATAAATCAAGGTGCAACAACATGTTAGATGCCGACGCGGGGCAACTTGTTGAACAGGCCAACAAACCAAAAGGAAAAACCGGCTGTTGCTGTTGCTGTTGCTTTTGCTGTTAATGTTGCCAGCGCCCCCAACGAACACAATAACAACAACAACAACGAATCATTTGTTGTCCTTAGGTAATGCGATAGTTGGCACCCCTACTATACCCTGCTATGCCATGAAAATGCAGATGGAATATATAGCATGCAATTGTAGAAATTTATGAAATGTTCCATCATATTAGCAGCTGCAATGCAGCAAATAACTTTTAATATAAATTAAGCTGTATTTTTATAAACGTAGAAACTAAATAAATAAAAAATTGTCAATGTACATATATAATGTATTAGGGTATGTGCCTTTAATATAAAGAAACAGCACTTTGACTACTTCAAAAGCTCACCTCGACTTGATTCTTAGCAAAATTGTCTCCTAACTCTCATATTGTGACTCAACTGTTTATAGGATATCTGGATATCTGGATATCACGCCTTATACTCTTCTCAGTGCAGCATGCGCTCTTCCTGCTCCTGCCACTGTCTCGCATATTCCGTTAAGATTTACGAGAGTGTGTATGAGTGTGTGTGTGTGTGTGTGTGTGTGTATCTGCATGTGTGTGACAGGGCAACGCCTTGTGTAAGTCCCGCGTGTGGTCCTCATTTAATTACAACTCAATGAGTTCGAGCGAACTCGCCCAACAGGTGGTGTCCGCGTAATTCCCTCCACCAATACACACACACACACACACACACACACACATTCAAATGCAGCTCCACTGAACACCTCATCAAAAATGTCGAGGCACATGCATCAACTGCTGCCCAAATCACTTGACACAAAATGCTCTTTAACTGATTGAGCATTGACATTGAACTCCTCTTGAATTTGTTGTTCATTCAATTGTTATCAGAAACGATCGACGAACACAAAAATATCTGATCGGAAACGCAGGCAGTTCGTGAGAATACCCCAAACGTTGACATATCTCAATAATCTGGTCATTAAAAAACAAAATAAATAAACAAAACGGGTGAAGGCGCATAAATGTCAGAAAAATAATCGGCTCATATATCAAAAATGCATAAGTTTACCGTTAGATGATACGTTAATCACTTCAATTTTCAGCTCAATATTAGCTAATAGCTTTATGTGGGTTAAATATTTGAGTTGGAGCTGGATCACGCTGCTGTTAAACGCCAAACTAATTAACTTTTGGTAATATCAAGAAAAAGCGAACCAAGAGATATCGAATAATGCATACCCTAGCTGCACATACCTTTACCAGATATATCTAAACTTATGTTACACGTTTAATGTCTCAATTAAAATGGCCTCAGCAAGAGTATATAAGCCAAATGTGTTTGCCCTTTGGGCTGGCGCTAAGTTTGAGGGCCAAGTTAAAACAAAATTTTTCTGATTTACTTTTGGCTGTGCAATAAACGATGCGGCTACAAGTCAAAAGCTAATTGAAACGACTTTATTACTACCAAAAATTGAACGTTTAAAATTCGGAATATATATATATATATATATACATATACAGCCGCAGGATATTTGCACCAGAACGAGAGTGAGAGAGTGAGAGAGAGAGAGAGAGAGGACGAGAGACAGAAGCGAAGGCGTCAACTGAAATTTTTATGTGCCAAACGATATTTATACGTTTTAATGGCTTACGAATTGTGTTTACCAAGTTGCAGACGGAAAGGCTGGCGCTTGCTGGAGCCCGTTGGCAATGTTGAAATTTTACAACTTTCGCAGGAAATGCTGGTGGACCGAAAGGAAACACAATCCTTGGCCATAAATATGAGTCAAAGATGAAACTAAAGCAGAATTTAATAATTTACGAGCTCATGAATTGCTCAGAGAAAATCGAAACCCCATTCGGACGCCAATCCCTACCAATGGACTTCGGTCGAACTGAAAACAATGCCAAGCATTTCATAGAGCTGCCCATCGCCACTTGCTGCATGTGGTGTCAACTGATCTGGCTTGCAACACAGACGCCAACTACACCTGTGGCCTCTGTCCTCGGGGACGCTGAAGCTGAGGCTGCAAAGGGCGGTCAGAACAAATCTCTGTTGAAATCGATATTTTTTTTTTTCTTTTGCGGTTGTGAACATTTCTATTGAATTTGATGGGTCGGTGAACCGGTTCTGATTTGAATCGCATTGCATTGATATCGAATTGGTATATTTCTTTTTCCTTTAGTAAATATTTCGACGTTTTTATTGATCTCATTGGCTGTGAGTCATTTGAGCTTTGGACTTGTTTGGCTATTGACGCAGCTAAATTTGTAGGAGCGGGCGCGTCATCGTTCATAATTGCGGACATGCCCAATAAAAATTCAAAATTAGCCAAGAAAATACGTCAAATGCTTGTTCTATAGAAAACCCCCAGCGATTTACGCTGCCAGGATTTACAAATTATTTTTGGAATTGCGTAAGTTGAAAATTTGTGTGAATTTGTGCACGTAGCATTACAGCACAACGTTGATCACATCACATCGATTCGTGTGAGTGGCACTATTGAACAAATAAATCTATTAGCAAAATCAATTAGAATTGAAACGAATTGAGTTGCTGCTATGACATAAATAAATTTTTATTTAGAATTTCAAATGGGTTTATTAAAATTGTTTATTGTTCGTTCATTATTCGTTATTCATCTATTACATTTCATATAGATGCTATCTTTTAATTTTTATAACAATTATTTCTGTGTCGTTGTGCTCTGATTCAAATGCCCGCCAACTTCCCGCTAAATGTATACAACACTGTGCACTACTTTGCCTAGGTGGCAACGCTAAATGCGCCTAACGTGACAAACGTTTAGCCACTTGAGTCTTACGTATTTTCTATTTGTCACTTTGTTTAGTCACTTCTTGCTAGCAACGCGCGAAGCCCATCCACAATGGCGAAAGTCGTAGCGCGTCTAACGGTTAAAACCAGTGCATTATTAACACAACAACAAAGTGCAATAGTGTATAAATCATGTTTCCGTAATGCCAGCACTGGATTGACAAATAAGTACCAGCCAAGGAATAACACACGACGTCTTCTGTTTCTAGTAGGCGGTAGTTTCGTCTCATTGGCGGCATTAACTGCACTTATTCGACTGCGAAGCGCCGCAAATACAGCAAATGCAATGCGAAAGAAGAGCCTGGTAAATAGTAGCAAAACGATAACTAATAGCATAGATGTGATAAGAGTGGACTTGTGTGTTCGTGTATGCGAACGTGGAAAAGTCAATAAATGACCGTAAAAGACTCGCGCAGTTATTTTTAGCTTGGGGCAGCTTACGTTACGCAGCGCAGCCAGCTGTTGCGTTTGTCAGAACGTAACATGAGAACAGCTGTTTTAGCCACTAATGTGTGTGTGTGTGTCTATAAATGCTTGTTGTGTGTTTGTTTTGCTCGCAGCATTCGCTGCGCTTTTTGTTTTGTTTGCTTAGATTGCTTTTAATAAACAAAATCAAACCAGCGGCTGTTTTACGTAGAACAAATTAATTTTTAACGATTACTCATTGTGAACTGACTGCAGACCTTAGACAAATTGTAACCAAAATAAATAAAAGTAGTTCACGGTCTTTTTGGGGGTAACGTTTACCATTTGTTGTTGTTATTGTTCTTGTTGTTGCGTGCTCAAGTTCATTGAACAACAATAAACGACAACAACAACGAACTTGTCTTTCAACCTGTTGACACTGTCAGTTATTTTAGTGTTGCTAAACCTCAAAATTTTGTTGACTTGTCTTTGCGTGCGTGCTATCGCCCTGATAAGCGTTTTATTGTTGTTCCATTTATTCTTGGGTGTGAATAACTAATATTTGAATTTAAGTGCTTTGGGTAATTAGCTGTCAAAACTTGAGCAATACATTGAATGTGTAAAGCACTGAGTGCTCTGACACTTTTAAATTTTGTGCCGTGTTTAGTAATGGGTTTTTTCTGGGAACTCGAACTAATTAATATGAATGTCATGCAGTCGGACAGATTAGTAATACAGTACTATATATATATACATAGGTTATCATCTATTTTTCCCCCATACGTGTGAGTCATGCCAACTGGAATTGCTTACCGCCACCTGTAGCCATATATTAGCCCCCATTAAATTGAATCTGATTAGTATAGTCAACACTAAAAAGGGCTTATACAGTAAAGTCTATTATTATGATTAAATCTAATAATAATCAATTAAGCGTTGATCTGATATATGTATGTCATATTAAATTATTAAGTACGTTAACAGTCTGTGAAGTTGAGCTTTGGTTCAAAAGGTTTCTCGACGAACTTCGATGTAGGTTTAATGCCAAACTGTTCAGTCCGGCAGAAATTCTACAACAGGCACATTAGAGCTTCTTTAAGTATTAAAATATCTAAATGTCTTTTGTAGAACATAGTCAGTTTATTACCTAACTTATCTAAGAAACCATAGAACAAAGAAATAATGAGTTTTACGAATTTCGTAAGCCCCACTTCACTAATTCAAGGGTTCTAACCCAATGAAAGATTGTTCAAATTGTTCTAGCTTCGTCTTTCCAGATTCATGAAATCACATTACTGTTTGTTTGACATTTTTAATGTTGCAATTAAAATCTGATTTTATAATCTCTTGTCAAAATGTTTATAAGCCAATTATGATTAGATTAGCATGGATATGGCAGCTGAAGGAGTGGGCCTGCCTAAAGGGCGACTGCTAGATTCAGCTTGAGCAGACTTTTACTTGATTTTCTGGACACTTTAATATCCCAATTTACATGCTCATATCTCATATAATCTAAGTGCTCTTGAATATTTAATTGGCTTTGCATTAATTTCAACAAAAATGACAAGCAACCAAAAAAAAAAAAAAGAAAAAAAATTCTTTATGTGCGGCAATTGAGCGCATGTTGTTTGCCACACACCTTGAAAATCCGACAACAAGTTATTATAATAATCATAATAATGAAAAGTGCATTTGGCTGAGTTGATAAAGTGTCCAAGTAGCTGCGAACTCCGCCCACGCACCTGACAACGTGCCCACAGAACGTATGCTGACACAAATGCCAGTTGCCACAAAATTTATCTATCAATTGATCTGGCTAGTGTGGATTTTGATACACCCACTATAAGGCTGTCTGGCTGGCTGGCAGGCCCAATGCCAGACGCAGGCGTGGCTATGTTTCGGGCCGCAGCGTCCCTGACATGTGCCAAGTCCCTGAGCCACGTTATGACAACCACGACGACTGCCTCTCACGATGATGAATGAGTTTTAATTGTTGCCTATAAAGAACTATATACATATATATGTATATATAGAGCGCCTGTAGAGCGCCTGCGGCTCTCCTGCCTGGTCTCTGGATGATGTCAGCCGAAGTTATGAAGAATTAACACACAATTCAATTGCAACGCGTGGGCGTGCACTGCTGCTGGGTGCTGCACATATCTAACATTCAAATTGCGCTCGGCTCTTTGTCTTATTAACAACATCATCCAGTCGCAATGAGTTAGGCAAGGGTATTAGAATGATCTGCTAGTGTATTTGATAAGCAGAGGAAGGCTTAGAGCATTGACTATGAACGCTAGCAGTAAAAATTTAAAATTTAATTCAATTCTTTTATAATAAGCTAAGTTTATATTTGAGTTAGAATAACGCAACTAAGTTAACTAAGTTAAGTTCTTCTTATAGTCATTTCGAGTTTATTTATCTTTTTTTTTTTAATATTTATCTTTTGTTTTCTGAAATAAATTATTGTTCAGACGAGAATTCTTCCCAATATTTTCCACAGATTTATATGGAAAGAAACTTTGATAATTCAAGAAGCTTCAATCAATAAGTTAAGCATTCAATTAATGATCCTTCACAGCCGTTTAATAGCACATCATTCAGTTGACAGTTATAAACATATTTCGATTACTTTTAATGCATTTGTAGGGTATTTACGAGTCGCACACCGATAATTAGAGCAGTTTTGCTTAGTTTTATTTGGGGGCACACATGGCCCAGACTGTCGATTTTTGCATGTGGCCTGAGTTGAAAATTGAGTCATTTCTTGGGGCGGCCACTGCCCACAGTTTGTGTGTGTGGCATTAAATGTCAGATTTATGGAGCTTAAGCCAATTTATTTTATAACCAAATACATACGTCCGTAGGGGCCGACCCCCAAAAAAATCTTGTGACCAAATCAATTTGGCACTTTATTGGCCCGAGCTGCTTAGCCAATGCTTAACGTGGGAATCCTGTACACATATATATGATATATTCATAATAACATCACAGTTCAAGTCGCGTTCAAGCATTAATCAAAACGTCACCAGACGCACGGCCTGATTTCCGATATCGATCGGTTATTTGTCGTCTGCATTTGCCGCCTTTGTGCGCCAGCTAAGGAAATTACTGGCGATCCAATCGGGCGCTGATTTATGTCCATTATATATATTTATATATCTGTGTGCGTATACATATCAAATTACCGAACGTTTCATCTTTTGTCGTCTATCAATAAAGCATCGCGATGACACCGATCTGGAGAACGTTAAACTAACCGCACGCGAGCGACGCTTCATTAAGTTCGCTTCTGTGGAGTACGAGAATCAGCTGTACATGACACCACAAGATTTTCTGGAATCTGTAGTCGAGCAGGAGCCCAGACGTGAGTAAAAATAATACCGAATTATAACTAAATCGTAATTAATAATTGCTGGATTTTCAGCTCGACTGAAGCGACGTGTGCTGAGCACCGAAGAAGTTGAAAAATACAAGGATCAGACTCCAGCTGTCAAAAAGGGTTCCTCACATCTCTTTCGCAATCTCAGGGACAAGGGTAAGTCTTTCATATAATTCCATATTATGGTGTATTAATAAAATTCTTATTCAGGTATTGTTTCCTACACGGAGTACTTGTTCTTGCTCTCCGTTCTAACCAGTAAGTAGTGGACCACTCTCTTCATTTATTTTCTGATGTAATCAAGTGCATAAGAGCTTCTTCTAAAATCATATATATATATGCAAAGTATTATTGAAGCTTCATCTACAAATTATGTATACATTCCAGAACCCAAGTCCGGCTTTCGCATTGCATTCAACATGTTCGATACTGACGGCAATCAGCGCGTTGATAAGACCGAATTTCTAGTCGTAAGTAGTAACTGAAATAAGTAACTAAATATAATGTATGTGTATGTCTTATATGTAACCTATATTGATGTGACTTTTTTTTGTATACCTTTCATAGTTTCCTTTTTTATAAATTATTATTTCTTTTGTAATTCAAATATATATTCTTAATATCTCTTTTTGTCTTTTATACAAGTTTTTATTTTAGCTATTTAATTTTGTATTATATTATATAATTTTTTTTTATATTAATTTGAACAGATTATTTCCATTTTGGCCGGCGCAATTAAATCCATACAAGATGTCGAACCAAAAACCAAAGAACTTGTAAGATTCATTTCTATATTAATTTTGAATTATATCATATTAATTTAATATTCTATCTAAATAGCCAGCGTTAGCTACAGGAGTTATTTTTTATTATAATTTATTTTAATTTTAATTGATGATCACAATTTTATTTAATAATATAATACAGCTACGGCGCTTAGTACCCTTTGATGAAAAACCAGTTTTGAAAACTTTGCCAACTTCACGACCCAAGGGTCTTGTAAGTCAACGAAAAATCGACAAATTACAAAAAATATCTTAAAGCTTTGCTTTCCAGCAAACAAAACTACGCTCGACGTTGTAAAATATGCGCGAAACGCATACGTAGAAGCTTAGCATAGTTACGTTAGTTATTCGCTACCTTACGTTACGTTATGTTATGTTATTGAATGCTATGTTTTTTGCAAAGCTGTACAATTGCTTGTTTTATTGCCTCTCCCTATAGTGTATTACAATTGTTTATATATGCTTTAAAGTTTTATTACGTTATGCATTTACGTTACGTTACATTCTGTTTCTTACGTTTTTACAAAACCCTACCCCTTATGCCCTGTGCAACCATACAACCATACTAAACCTAACCTAACTGTTCTTCTCTCCAAATCTAACTACCCCCATAATTCCCCATCCACTTGAACGATTTGTATATAACCGAAAAATCCCAGATGGAGCGCATATTCAGCGGCGCTTGGAAAGAAAAACACGGCGATCAGACGATGGAAGATTACGATTCCGATGATAATGAAAAGGAAGAAGAGGTAAGGTTGAGCATGCGCTAGTTAATATCAGTGTGACTAAACTGAATATAAATCTGCAAAATACACAATACTATATACATATATAAATGTAAATTTTGCAGCGCGATTACGTGGATGATGTGGAGGGACTACAGCGACGTCATATGGTGGCCACCACCCTTCAGCTGCATCTGTTTGGCAAGCGCGGCACCGGAGTCATCAACTACGATCATTTCTATCGCTTCATGGACAATTTGCAGACCGAGGTGCTGGAACTGGAATTCAATGAGTTCTCCAAAGGCCAAAGCTTCATAACCGAGTTAGATTTTGCCAAGATCTTGCTGCGCTACACTTATCTTGCCACAGATGAGTACGATGTATTTCTGGAGCGTTTGCTGCAACGCGTTAAGGATGAAAAAGGCATTTCCTTTAATGATTTTCGAGACTTTTGTCATTTTCTTAATAATCTGGATGATTTCACCATTGCCATGCGTATGTACACTCTGGCCGATCGCTCCATATCCAAGGGTGAGTCAATTAATATACATATATTTTTATCTGATTTAATTTGATTTTATTTTTGAATTGATACACAGATGAATTTGCGCGGGCTGCCAAAATCTGTACAGGTTATAGCCTCAGTGAGCATTTGATTGACACGGTGTTTGCCATATTCGATGCGGATGGCGATGGCCTGCTGCACTATAAGGAATTCATAGCCATCATGAAGGATCGCTTGCATCGCGGCTTCAGAGTAAGTGGTCGTTTCTTAGATTACAATGAGGCTCTGGATGCATACGATGATCCCGAGTATCCCATGTTCCAAGCCTGGCGGCACAGTCTCTGTCGCCAATTGGACTACTACATTGACAGCGATGCACTGTGGCACTAAACTAAAATAGCATTTGCTCCCGTTATTGCTTATGTATATGTGTGTGTTTGTCTTGCATTTGTGTGTGTTTAATTTGTTTTAAGCTCTAATCATTATTTGTGCTTAAGCTTTAATGTTCCTTATTTATCACTGTTCAGTTAATATATTAATTTGCATTGTCACCAATTGTTTAACGACTCAATTGGATTACAGATTTATTTTTAAGATCTTAATCGGCCAGACACATTAAAATGTACTTATATACAATAAATTGGCTTTTTATTTTATGCCTAATATTCAAATTATTTAATGTACTTGATTGAATTTTAATCATTGTTGAATGTTAGGGTAATGCCTGCAATTAATTAAGTTGCTTAAAAAATTACTGTTTCTCAATTTAATTATGCAGGAATACCCCGATTCATTTCAGAATATTATTTTTTTTTTCTCACACCTTTATCATCCATTCACAAGTGATCGCGATCATTTGTTAATTTATTATTTGTCGTTTTTGCTGTTGTTGTTGTTGTTGTTGCTCATCAGTTAATCAAATATTTTTGTTATGCCAAATCGTTTGTTATTGTTGACAAACCTGACTCACATGCCCATACGTATAGTTAATGCCCAGGTCTAATGTTCCAATTTAGTCAATGTGTGGCAAATACACTCGTGCTTTTTATTATTTCCTAGCAAGATGCTGATATCATTGAGATGAAGTGTAAAAAGCCCAAAGATAAAAACGCTAATCAAGCAGAGGTTTGTTCATGATGTTATGGAATCCCCCCCGTGTTTATTTTTCTACTCTGCGTCTCTCTTACTTGTCGTATCTCCCACTCTTTCGCCCTTTAACTATCTTTTGATTAGGCCAACAACTATTCCCATTCAAACTAATCGAGAAACTATTGCCTTACAGTCGACGGCCAAGTCTGAGGGCTGGGATGCCTTCAAGCACTGCTTGCAGCATGAAATGATAGCCCTCAAGAAGCCTTCCTATTAGATGTGGCAAAAATCCAGAAAAGCTCTGTTATATGAAGGAACTTTAAGTACGCCAAAGTGAAACAAAAACAACAAATGATATATAACCAAATTCTAGTTACAAATTATTTTCTTCTAAAGAAACAAAACTGAAATCTCTTGTTTTAGCTCAAAGTATGTAGAAATATTATTTATGATTGTTAAATTTATTAAAAGTAACTTATTTACGCATCTGTTATCAATAAAAATGTTGCAATTCGTTAGATGACTTCATATTTTATATACTTTATTAGCATAATTGGCTGAATTGCATTTCTAATGCAAGCCAAACAACGCCGCGTGGTGTTATGAACTAATAAAATAAGTTAGGCTTACTGTAGCATCATAATTCATATTTTATAAAAATTAAATAACCTGTGAATCGAAGTAAAAAGACAAAAGACTAACGATTTAAGAAAATCAGAGTTAAATGATGTCATTTAGAGACAAAATTAAAGGAAAATGCAAATTTAGCCGCAAATCATCGTAACAATTTAAATATTAAATAAATTTTAAGATCGTTCAAACCACTATTGAAACTAAGAGAAGTAGCGTATTCTGGCAAGCACTTTATATAATAACACAAGTTTTGCCATACAGTTGAATAATTCATTTTTATTAAATTTATCAAAATGCAATTAAGGCTGCTAAGGGTATAGAAAAGTGCATAGGAAAAAAATCTTGTTTTGCTATTATGAAATGTTTAATACTAAGTGCATTTTTTAAATAAGAAATTCTTAGTCATAAGCTAGATTTTGAGAAAATTCTATTATTCTCAATATCTTTTGCTTGATTTTGTTTAGTCTCTTATACATTTATATCGGTATAAAAAACTTGCACTATTTTCTATATAAATTTGCACTTGGGCATTAAAACATAACTACATAAAATTATCACAGTTAAATTGCGTGCATTCGATAGATACACTTTTCATATCGTTTCACTTGCCTAGACTTATCATAAACTCTTGATATATATATTTATATATAAAATAAATTTAGCTTTATCTTTCGTATGAATTTTCGATTCAGTACGGTTTTCATTCATCATACAAAAATCTAAAATGAAATCAGAGAATTATTTTGGAATACAAGAATTGCACAATTAAATTATAATAATTATTACTAATTATACTAAAAATATTAAATATAATAAAAGTTTAACTAGTCAAGTGCTATAGTTTTAATTCTAATCCGTCGTAGCCGACGGCAGTGTCCAGCTAACAAACTTTTCTTTCTCCTGCTCCTTGGCACCCGATGCATAATTTCTATTACTCGGCTTGGAACGTCTAAACTTGAAATTGGCGAAAACATCACGCTTGCCAACGTCTGCATCAAGTGTCTGTGTATCCGGCTCTAGATTGCGTTGCAGTCCCACGCCGGTCATTATCTCCTCATTTGGTATTTTACGAAAGTTGTATGCACCTTTTCGTTGCTTAAGCTGCTGTTGCTGCTGCAGCTGAAGCTGCGAACATTGCGCCGCAGACGGCGTTTTCTTAGGACTGCCCACTTTTGGCAGTGGCTTGGGATCGCGCATTAACATGGGAAACATTGCATCATCGGCATCAAAGTACCAGGGACGCGAAAAGTGGTAACCGACGCTGTAGTACGGCTTGAAGATGGGCTCATTCGAGCAAATACTGAATGCATGATAAGCATGCGAGATGAGCTGCGGGAAGCGTTCCACCCAGTAATTTGTGAACTCGTGTGGTATACAGCCGAGCAACTCCTGCGCCTCAGGGGTTAGTTCGTGGTAGTGATGTTTTTTATTACGCAGCGCGCGCAATAAGTCACGCACACTGGCGCCCATATATCCTCGATATTTTCTCAAGTCATCGGTAATCAATGGATCCAAATGCATGTTCCAATCATCCAGAACGACAATTCGCCCATTCTTCTCCAACGATTTGAGTGGCTCGGTATGAAACTGCAGCTTTTCCACCCGATCGCTAACATCCTGCAGAAAGCTGAGCATTTTCGGTTCATCCCAGAAGAGGGGATGATTGCCAATGCACCGCGCCGGTGGGCGCGACTGTGGATCCTTATGTATCATATCTGATATAAGCTGCTCCGCCAGTACCTATGGAAAGTATTTCAACATAAGTATGTCTATTAGTTGATGCTATTCGAAACTCACAATTTTGCTATGCTCAGAGTCATCTTCAGCGCGCAGCTTGGACAAGTTATATTCATGTGAAAGTATATTTGCCTGACGCTTGAGTGTGTCACCAAAAGCATGATGCCCACCGCTCAACACATAGTAGTAAACACAGCCCAGAGAGAAAATGTCCACAGCTGTGGTCTGCAAGAAACAAAGTGCATCAGTATTCATTTCAACTCTTTGTATGCAATAGGATTTACCGTTCGCTGAGCACGCATCATCTCTGGAGCGATCCAGCCATCGGTGCCTGTAACGCCCGAGCGACGCGAAAAACTGGTGCGTCCAAAATTAAGTTTCTTGCACAGTCCAAAGTCCGAAATCATAACACGCACTTTGCCCTTTGGATCGGGCAGCGACAGCAATACATTCTGTGGTTTTATATCGCGATGAACTGAAAAACAATTAAAAAAATAAATTAAACAACAAATATCAATACAAATATAGCAATGCAACTAACCTATGTCTAATGAATGTAGATGACTAAGCCCAGCTGCTGCCTGAACCAGAACTTCCCAAATATCAATATTCTGACGAAGCTCCATTGCACGATCTCCCTCGGTGTAATCTTGCAGAGTGGCGTTGCACAGCTCCACAGCTATATAACGGAACTGACGATCCTGCTCTGTACAAAAGTAACGTACCACATTCTCATGCGCATCTGATTCGCGCAGCAAGGCTACCTCGCGATCGGCAAAAGTAAAGCACTCCGGAAGCAAACGCTTAACAGCCACAAAGCGCTCCTCAAAGGTGCCCTTAAATACAAAGGTACCCTCGCAACCCTTGCCCAAGACTTCATTGGAGTTGAAGCTAATCTTGCCGACGCGCACATGGCCATTGCCAAGATCAAGCAGATCCTGAGTACTGATGTTGCTGCCGTTGCTTCCAGAGCTGCCATTGTTGCTGCTGTTTGCGGCCTGTTGAGCCATTGTCTTGGATCCGTTCTCACTCTGCTTCTGCAGCTCTCGCATGGTGCTGCACGTGTACCAGAAGAGTGCAACCATACCGAGGACAATTACAATCAGTATCTGATGCACCTTGCCACTGGGATGATCCATGAACCATTCGTTAATAAATGCCTGCACTTTGTTGCTGTTGGCCAAAATTATGGTCTTCGTACGATTGATTGTGTTGGAGCGCGCTGGCTCAATACCAATCTCAACCATCTTCGGATCTGTTTGCACGCCGATATCTGCAGCATTCTTTTCGTTGTTGGCCAGCAGACCATAGCCATCGTTATAGTTATGTATTGTGGCTAAACTGTGCACATCTTTGCTAGCCGAGGGCGTTGGAGATAAATGCAAATTACCCTTGTTGACCTCATTGGGCATGTTATAGTGGCCCAGCATTATGCCCGGATTTTCTTGCAGCACATCATTAATGTAAACGGTGCGTGGATCATTACCCTCTTTGTTATTCAACTCCAAAGCTGGTCCATCAAGCAATTTTATGGGCGGCGTCGTAGATATGCGTGGCGTATTCTTATTTACCAACGACGGCAGAGCATAGAGACCACGCTGATGCTCACCCACATACAAAGATTGACTGTAAAAGAGGAAGAGCGTAAGTACACTGGAAAATCAATGGTATATAAACGAGAGTGTTACTTACAATAGTTTAACAGTGTTTACATTGCCCGTCTTCGACTCCTCTAGAATGGCATCATAAGCCTCATCGGAGAGTGTTGTAAAGGGTACGCTGAGCAGCCCATCGGGACCCAGCAGAAAAGCAGCTACAACAGGACTTTTTAGATCGCGTTGCCATAAGAATTTTCCCTGCTTCCGATCGAGGGTAACAATTTGGCCGTTGCTGGTTTTGGTCAAGTGAATGTATTCTATAAACAAAGAAATATGTTTAAAAATTTTCATATATTAAAAAGTACACATTATTACCATATTCCTTAGCTAGCTCTGGCGGCGCGCTAAGCGCATTGTAGTCATAAAATGTAATATTCCAGGGTTTGACATTCTTGTCCTTGGCTTGACTGTCATACATCATCACCGTGTACTGTGTGCGTCCCAAATAAATGGCACGCGATGTGGCCCAGCCAATCTGCTCACCGTTATTGCTATCCATTTGAGTATCGCCAAAGCCCATCACCTTCTCACGCCGGCCCGTCTTCGGATCGACCATGTACCAGGTGTCACTCTTCTTGCCCGAGTACAAAATACCATCGGATGAGCGACACGGCGCATTGGCCACTAACTGCGGTATAGTATAGGGTAGCTTCTTTAAGCTGCCCATTTGTCCAAGCTGATAAATACTGCCATCTCTTGGATCAGGCAGATAATGTGGTACCTGGACATTTTGCTGCGGTTCCGCTACAATTGGCGGATCTGAAACAGATAATATATATTTGTTATTTGAGTTTTATAAAAAAATGAATAAAGCAACGAAAAAGTTGAAGTCAGTTTAAGCACTGGGCATATCTTATATTGATATAAGAAATGACAAAACACTTGAGCACATATTTGCCATAGCCAGTGCATGTGCGTGTGGCTTTTGTGCAATCAGTACTTATCTTTATCTCTATATATGTATGTATGTGTTTATATTTATATATATGAATACCAAATGAAAAGGTTTATGATAATTTAGAGTTGTACACATAAAGAATTAGAGCATTCTAAGAGAGAGAAAAGAGATTTTACAATTTCTTAAATGAACACCCCTCTCCACGTTGATCAGCTAACATAAGCAATTAAAAAAGTAACTGTTAGACGCATGTCAAAGAGTGAGTTATTGCCCGTGACAAAAACAAATCTAGTATCATTTGTTAAAATGCTTGGAAGTCTTTTGTAACGCCCCACAATCATCGAATATGTGTTATTGCTGTGTATATTAATACTGCACAATTGTTGTAGTTAGTTGAAAAGTTGACTTGTTGCGGGTAGTCGGCAACAAGCGAGCGTCAAGCTTTATCAACGCTCGGCTACGCGCGCATTTCTCGTGTTGAGCCTTATCACTAAAATAACCCAGAGCAGGCCGGTGATAATTAATGAAAAGACATTGTTGAGAGGCAGAGTGAGAGAGGGAGTGGGAGTGGGAGAGAACGCGAGAGAGAAAGGTGTACCTTCATATAGGGTCGGTTTTATTTAGTGGCAAGCATTTCTCCTCGCGTCAGGTCATTTAACTCGGCTCGCCGGGCACTCTAATTAGCAACTCGGCTCTAACCAAAAATACCGCTCGGCTTAGAGCATGTGATGAGGTAATAGTCAGTAGCCATATCTAGACCAATCAATCAATAAAAATAATATTCATAAATATAGTAAAAGCTCCACTGAATAAACACCTGCTGTCCTGCATTTCTTCTATAACATGCTTCACTGTTCAGTGTACACTCCACGACACTTGTACATTTGCTATGGCTGACTGATAATAATAATGCAAGACTAATCTTCGTATAGCATTTATAAACTCATTACATATCATGTTTATAATGCATGCAGTTCCATTTATAATCAACCATTCAATAATTAATGTACTAGAACTTGCTTGCCAGCAAAATAGAGAGATCTGATGTTGTCCACATGTTTTTTTTTTTTTTTCAACAAAGTAGTCAAAATTCCAGGAAATTAAAAGACGAAACAGAAATACCGAGTTAAATTTTCAACTTGTAATACATAGTATACAGTAATACTATATTTAGTTTATATGTACATATATGTACCAACATATGCTCCTATAGTCTGCTTAATATATATTTTTATAGACTTATCGCCACAAGCCATCTCTCTGTGGGCGTATCTTTTTCAGCTGTACACCGGATGATGATTATGGAGTAAATAATAAATAATTGTTAAGATTTTGCAAGATAGCCAACAGACGGGACGGGACAGTTCGGTTCTATAACTTTTGATAATGCAAATTCTGTCACGCAATCTGTATAGAAACAAGAACAAAATAAATAACTATTTATAGTCTAGCGAGCGCCAAATAACAAAATAAATACGAATCTATAATATAAAGATATGTATTTTTCCATTGACAAATAAACAATTGACCATGAAAATGGAGCTAGTTCGTATAATGTTTATTGAGAACAATTACCAATCTTTATGTGCATATTGTATAGTGAGTTATTGGAAAAAACAGATTTACAAATGACATATATATATATATATATATATATAGGACGCATTAATGCCACTCTGCCTAATCGGACAGACTAATTTATATTAAAATACATCTCATGGAGATTTAATATACACCAAACCACCTGAATGCAAGCAGTAAACAAGTAAAAAATAGAAATTCGGAAACATTTTTAATAACAGGCGGCAATCACATAGCGTTGGCAGTTCAATTGTAGGAACTACATACCCACATACATCTGTATGTTGCGAGCGTGGCTCGTCTAGATTACACATCTACGCGCGCGCTTACATACACATGCCCATAGGCACTCATATTCAAGCCCACATACATATAAACGTACATTGTGTGCTCCGTTATCAGTTGAAAACAATAACACAACACAATCTAACGACGCATTGTCGAGAGCAAAAGTCTAAATTGAGTAAAGCAACAGAATCGTCGCCGGTTGTTGCAGCTCTAGTATAAATGTACATATGTTTTCTATAAAACACATACAAATGTACATATGCCTATATTCTGTTGGTTTCGCACAATGAGCTCATCAAAGAGTAATTCACTCTTTATGCTACACTTTTCGCAATTACGGCGAAATGCCTTCAAATGCAACAGATATTCTTTATTTTTACTACATTTGAGGTCGTGGCGTAGCCGGTGAGCGGTAAGCAGGTTGTGGAGAGTGGGAGAGTTTCCATATGTCTAATGTCTCACACACACTCGTAGCACGAAAGAGAGTGACAGACGGACGATGTAAATTGAGGTTACTTTTTACGATTGCATTGCAAACACCACAACTAAAACTTTGAAACAGTAAAGGTCTCTGGCGCATTTGTGTGCGTGAGAGTGTCACTTAATTATACTTATACATATGCATGCCTGTGCGTGTAATTACCATCTGCTATTGTCCAGCGTATTTCGCTTGTTATTGGATCGATTGCCGTTAGCCCGCCACCCAGCGTGGAAAATACCATCAACGCCTCCTCGTCGCGGGCAAGGTCTGTGCAATCCTAAAGTGATGAAACAGAAAACCAATTCGTTAATTGTCATCAACTACTTATTTGATTAGACGCACTAAATGCCCGCATTATGCTTATTGACTCCTCTTACCGTTTTTTCTTCGGCACTGCTCACAACTTCTGCAGAGTCGGCGTTTGTACCTGTCGATTGTTTTGCTGCTGATGCAATAACGCTGCTCAACAGCAAAATAAACGCGCAACAACAAATGAAGTATTTCATTTTGCAAAATCTATATGGCATCAATTTTATTATTCTTGTTGTTGTTAACATCGCGCGACCCAGAGAGCGAAAAAATATTTGTATATACTTTGCGTTTGATAATTGGTGCACTTCGCAGTCACTCGCAGTTAGTTGAATGTATCATATTTTCACAAATTATTTTCCTTTTCTTTAATTTGACACTTCACACACAATAGCACTGGATTACATTAACTGCGTATTTCTTTCATTCGTCATTGTTGCGTAGAGTTGTACTGTTCGTGAGCGTATGAACAGCAAAATTGCTCAGCGCACCCAATTCAGCTGGTTCACGTTGGTAAGCATCAACAAATCAAATGAACTGATATTTTGAACTAGTTCGGAAATTTAGAAAAGTTATTTACGACTTTTTTAGGTCATTAATTAAGTTATCTTTACATATTCATATTCAATTATAAAAACACACTTCCTGCGATTTAGCATGTCAATTGTGCTTACCAAGCTGTTCATGGAACTAGTCTAATTAAAAATACCGAAAATGAGAAATATACTCAATTCCAGACAGTATTCCCACTTGAGGATGGTCTCTAAAACAGCTGTTTAGTTTATTGTTGCACAATGCGGCGACCGGTAGTCAACTCATGGAATTTATTAATTAACCGGCTTTTATACACAAATAATGCTGTGCAACTTGCCAAGCAGCAGCCAAACAACCTTAAGGGTAAAAGCAAAAGCTCACAGGATTGGCTAACACGGCAGCTGGCCGATCCGTATGTGGAAAAGGCGCGCATGTTAAATTTTCGATGTCGAAGCGCTTTCAAGCTTCTTGAGATGGATGATAAATACAAGATTCTTAAGCCTGGCGATGTAGTTTTGGATTGTGGTGCCGCGCCAGGCAGTTGGACACAAGTTGCTGCCGAGCGAACCAATGCAAATGGAAAAAAAGACAGTATGCCGAGGGGTGCAGTATATAGCATAGATCTTCTTCATTTTCATGCAGTGCCAGGAGCGACTATCTTCGGTGGAATGGATTTTACAAATCCTCTTGCTCAGCAACGTCTGCGGGAGTCGCTAGCTGGTCGCTCAGTCAACTGTATTCTATCGGACATGGCTCCCAATGCAACGGGTGTACGTATGCTTGATCAGGAGAGCATTACAAATCTATGCTACGAAGTTCTCAAGTTTGCCCTCGCAATGTCGGCACCACACGCCAATTTAGTTGTCAAAATCTGGGATAATGGAGATGTGCCCAAACTGGAACAGGATATTTTGCGCTATTACGAAAAAGTTAAACGTGTGAAACCACGCGCTAGTCGTGGCGACTCTGCGGAGCACTTCGTGCTGGCTCGCGGATTTAAAGGACTAACACCAATGCCTCCTCCTAGTTAGCTTTAATAGTTGTATGTAATTTTAAAAATAAGATAAAGTAAAATTCGGTACATACTTGAATAACTGCAAATATATTCAAATTAATAACTAACCGTCGTTATTATTAAACAATTATCGAAAGTATAGTATATGTATAATTGAATTGTGATCTAGGGTCCCACTGATTTAAATTGTTTCATGTCTTTTAAGCATAATGATTCCAAAGCAAGTTGTATTTTTAAATTCGTTGAAAATCTTTAATACATTTTAACTTTAGGACTCGTTTCGTTTTTACAAAATATATCGACATAACACTGAAATTTACATTTACAATAACTGTTCAGATGCAATCGAATATCGATAGAAAGTTGTTCGCGCACTGAGCCATACTGGCAACGCCATACCGTGCTGTCCACTGGCAACTAGAATCGAAATTGTATACGCCAGTCAATTGCAGCACCATAATATACTCTCTAAGTATTATCTATCTAATAGTTAAAGAAATATGTCAGTCGCTGACACTTTTGAGTATCTTACGCTTGGCAATCCTGTCAGCCGCGCGATAATAAATTCATCGTCTTCAATACTGCGAGCCATTGTAAGTTAATCCATATTATAACTGTACTCCCTTTGGCGACACAATGCTATTTTTTATTGCAGGGTCTGCGTCCTAAGAAGGTTGTTACGAACAATCATCCGATGGGAGTCCCAATGCAGTTACAACCTTTAAATGTTTCGATGCATCGCATTGTCGGCTGTCATTATAATTTTGTTCGCATTGCCGGCTTGGGCGGTGCATCGGCGATTTTTATGGGCGCCTATTGCAAGTACTTTTTAAAAGATGTCAGTGATCCCAAGATACAACAAGACTCGCAGGCATTTGCTGATGTTGCCAATCGCATACATTTCCTACATTCTTTTGCGCTCATGTGCATGCCATTGGCTCACTATCCAGTCTTTGTAAGTATTTGACATTTACATATGTATATACACTGTGGGATGACGAGAGACAGAGGAAATAATATTCCGTGCATTGTTAGGTTTATAATAATAACTCTAAATTTATTTAATATTTTGTAAACAATGAAAGAGAGAGAGAGATAGAGGAATAGAGCAGAGGTGATTTGTAGGGTATCGTGTAGAATTAGAGAAGTAGACGAAACGCACTCGAATAGGGGCTTCCCCTTCTTAAAATGCTGTAAAGAAACTATTCTATATTTAATAAGTGCATGATATAGGTGGGGCTGCTCGACTACAAGATACCTGAAAACCCGACTCGAGCCGGATTACATTGATTGTACAGATGCTTAATGAGATCGACCACGTCCCATCCTTTTCCCACCAAATATTGAAGGCAATATTATTTGTTTACAGTTTATTGAGCATCATAAAGCTTTTCAGTTATTTTGTCATTTGTAAAAGTTAAATCTTTGAACGGAATTTACAACAACTCGCGTTTTTCTTTGAATGATTTCGATTTTCAATATTTATGTGTATATCAATATGCATTTCATGTAAATGTGTATGTAATTGACACACTCGCCTAATTACAAAAATGATAATAAGAAATGTAAAGAAGATACTAATTGAACCATGAGTAAAGTTTTGATATTTGCTAAGCGTTACGATCTATAAGAAGTCCAGATTGTATATGAAATATATATATATATTTTTTTTGTTTCTTGTCTTTCAAAGCTAAAGCTAAATGTTCAACAACCACTAATTGCAGCTTAAAAGTAATTTCAATACCACATTACGAAACTTGTATACGATAATTGCTAACATTTAAATTCAACATCGTTTTCTTTGTTTATATTATTATAGATGATATGAGAGGTTCAGATCTGATATGGTATAGGACTTTGAGGATATAGGAAATATGTGTTTGGTTTAGCTTAACACTAGATTTTGCTCTTGCATTTCTTCCGTTTAAAAAATGTACCAAAAGTCAGCTTCCATAACGCTGCTTAAATTTTTCTTTGTTTATAATTTTGTTTTCAGCCTTATGCGATAAGTAAATCGTAGAGCTTGCCTTTGGGTTCTTTTTGTTTGTTTTGTTTTGATTTGTTTGTTCTCAAAGCAAACAACTAAAGCTAACATCAAAATATGCAGGCCATACATTATTATTGTCTAACACTTAAATGCGGTATAAATAAATTTGTTTCTCTTTTTTTGTTTTTTCGTATTCTTATTAATCGAATTCTGTTTTTTGTTTTGCAGACTGGAGTCTTGATGACCATGGGCACCATCCTATTCTCGGGCTGCATGTATTATCGCGCTCTGACTGGTGAGAAGCGACTGCAGCACTATGCCACAATCGGGGGCTTCTGTTTGATTGGCGCCTGGCTGTCGCTGGTGGTCTAGATGTGATATCCGCGCATCATAAGAATTAGTACATAGAATTACAAATGGCACACACTTAACAATATATAATAAATGTATATATAAAGTCAACTAAAGCTAAAGCCTAGATGAAGTTTCGTGTGTGATTAGAGCAGCAGCTATATAAATAAATATAAATATATATATTATGTATTACATATTTATGCGCTTTTAGAAAGCGTTTTGTTAGTTATCAATGTGTGCTCCTTCGAGCGCTTGAATTTTAAAATACTTTTTAATTTGATATCAGTATGCAGCAAATGGAAGATACAATTTTCTTTTCTTTTTTCGTTTTTTATATTGTTAAATGCATTGAATCTCTATATTATATAGATGATTTAAATGCAATTCTATTAGTTAATCTAACGAACTAAACAGCAAATGTGAAATTAAAAAAAATTAAAAAATAGATGAAACGAAAAAATACGAAATAAAAATTAATAAAATGTTACATTTATTCTGTATACCTGCACATTAATAAATTACTATAAAAAACACATTAATACTAGACGTAACAGTTCATTGTAAATTTTTTTTTTTTTTTTTCAAGTAATCGTTATTGTCGTTACGGAACACATTTTATAGAACCTTTTAAAGGTATTTTCTTTATATGATATTGATTTAGATGCTCAGATTTGAGCTCTTATTGTCATACATCTCGTGCTATATAGTTCTATGATCTCAATGCAACTAACATTTAGTTGTATTTCATTTGTACATCTGTGTGTGTGTTATAAAAATCCTTTACTTAACGATTGTTTTTTGTTATTTTTTTTTTTCTTATCCTTTTTGTCATTACTTTATCTTGGGCTACCCTAATAGCTTCTGCTTGGAGGCCTCTGCGAATAGGAAGGTCTTTTGTATGCGCGCATTGGCAGCCGGGTGGTTCGTAATTGGTTCCAGTATCTTAAGTATGTAGTCTTTAAAAGCTTTCGGCACGGCGAAATGTCAAGAATCCTTTTTCAACCGCAAATTATCCTCATGCGCCTGTTTAAGAAATTATATTAGATATATTTGATCATATCAGAAAATGAGTTCAGAAGATACTCACCTTTTGTGCAACCTTGAGCAGAGCATCGAATGTGGCATCGCCAGTCTGCTTGACCATGCTGTAGAACACCTTCTTCTCGCTTACGGTGAGCAGCTCGAATGGCGATGCAAACTCTACAGCACGTCCAGCGTCCATAACCAAAACCTTGTCTGAATCCATGACCGTGTGCAGTCGATGGGCAATCGTTAGCACTGTGCAGTCCTTGAACTTATTCCTAATCGTATTCTGAATGAGCGCATCTGTCTGCGGATCCACGTTGGCCGTCGCCTCGTCCATGACCAAAATGCGATTCTCACGGAGTATAGCACGGGCCAGGCACACCAGCTGGCGCTGACCCACGCTGAAGTTGGTGCCGCCCTCGGAGATCTTACTCATCAGACCGCTGGGCAAGTCGGCAACTACTTTCTTGAGCTTGACCTCCTCCAGTGACTCCCAGAGCTTCACGTCGGAGTACTCATCGAATGGATCCAGATTGTAGCGCATGGTGCCCGAGAACAAGACCGGCTCCTGGGGAATAATCGATATCTTGCTGCGCAAATCGTGCAGGCCTAGCTCGTTGGTGTCGCGGTGATCGATAAGAATTGCGCCCTCGTTGTAGGAGAGGCGGAAAAGCGCATTGATCAGGGACGACTTGCCGGCGCCAGTGCGTCCGACGATGCCAACCTTCTCGCAAGCATTGATGTCGATGTTCAGCGAACGGAGCACATAGTCCGCATCCTTGTCGGGGAAGTAACGCAAGCTCAGGTCATCAAATTTAATTTTGCCTTCGTCAGGCCAGTCCTTTGGTGGTTTCTTGTTCGGCTTGGACTCAAAGTCGCCCTCCGGCTCCAGATCCTCGTATTCAACGACACGCTCCACCGACGTCATGTTGTTCTCCAGCTCGGCGGACTGACGCATGCCCCACTGCACCATGCCTGTCATACCCATAGCCTAAATAAAGAACTTGGTTAGAAGAGTTTGGCTAACAGCTGGTTATAGCGCAACGCACCTGTGTTATAGCCAAGCCAACCTCGCCACCGTTTTCCGGCGAAAATAGGAAGAAGCTAAGCGTCACTATGGCTATGTAGAGCACACAGATCAAATCCAGCCAGTAGCCAAAGGCACGACTCGTCGCCAGGAACATGTAAAAGCCAGAGCTGTGCAAGTCCTGGAAATTATCGAACTCCTCAATGAGCTCCTTTTGTGCACCAAATGCTCGTATAGTGGCCAAGCCATTGAGCGAAGCACTCAAATGGGAGTAGATGGGCGAGCGAGCTACGAGAGAACGAGAGTGAATATACAATATCTGAATTACTCATTCAACTTCTTACTTGTAGCTTCCAATCGCTTGACATCTCTGGACGTAGTGAGGTAGAAGGAGCGCAGCAAATAGAAGATGACCACCAAGATGAACGTGACCAGCAGATACCACACATTCACAATGCACAACACCACGATAATACCCAGGATGACAAGGAAAATCTGCATGACATCCATCATGACCGATGGCAAAATCTCATCCACTTGGCCCAAATCCTTGGAGAAACGATTCAGAATACGACCCGATGGATTTGTGTTGAAGAAATGCATTGCTGCTCGGGTCACGCCCTGGAACATTCTGTTGTGCAATATCGTGGAGCTCTTGGCAGCCAGGTAGAAGAAGAGTACACTGCGCACCAAAGAGAACACAATCACCAAGATATTAATAGCTGTAAAGTAGTAGATATCGACGGGATCCGTTTCGCTATTAATTCTCGGCATGAAGGACCGACGAAGGCGTGACATAAAGGTATCCGCTTCGGCTTCGTTTTTATTGACCCTGGAAGTGGAATAGGGGTAAAATTTAAGTTAACAGACATATATTATCAACATGATGTTATATTACATATGTACATATACACTGTTAAATGACTCAGTGTTACTCAATCGTGGTACATATAGGAGTAATTAGTAGTTCTATGATTAACAGTAACTAACATTAAACTGTTAAGATGCACATGTATATCAATTTCATCTCTGTTCAGCAATTCTGTTATCAACATACATCTGTGTTAATTAGATAGACATACATATGTTATTGTTAATATTACATGTCTATAACAGTGTTCATTAAACTAAACAGTCCAAAGCTTAAATTTCAATAACGATTTTAACTAAGATTTCAGATTTCCTTCTTAATATACATACATATATGAACATTTATGAAGATTTCCAATTTATTTACTTACCAGTATGACAAGAACATATCACCGCCAGAGCCCATGACCTGAGCGCCAATACAGAAGAAAGCAAACACAATGAACAAAAAGTAACCATTGGCAGCAAAGTACTTCTTGTAGAGACTCCAGCCAATGCGTCCCTCCGTACGGGTTTCCTGCGCCTGCATGGGTGACTCCATGACCACAGATTCGGCGCCCGATTCCATGGACGAGACACTGTTCTGTCGACTGCGGCGCGTGCTGATTTGCGATAGTTTTCGCTTGTCGGGTGCATCACCGGCGGCCTCTTCCTTCTTGCTGGGATCGGTTAACATTTGGGCAAAGTCCAGGCCACTCTTGCACATGGACTCATAGGTGCCCTTGGCACTGATCTTACCCTTATCCATAATGACAATTAGGTCGGCTTGCTCCAGGAACTGCAGCTGATGCGTCACCAGCAGCACAATGTTCTCTCGCAAATAGCCGCGCATGCACTGGTCAAACAAGTGACGGCCCACATGGGTGTCCACAGCGCTGAGGGGATCATCCAGCAGGTAGATATCTGCCTTGCGGTACACGGCGCGGGCCAAACTGATGCGTGCCTTCTGACCACCGGATAAGGAGGCGCCACGCTCTCCCACAATTGTCTTGTCTCCATAGGGCAGCAGCTCGAAGTCCCGCTCCAGCGCACACTTCTTCACCACCTGACGATAGCGAGCCTTGTCCATGGTCAGCCCGAAGAGAATATTCTGACGTACAGTGCCCGTAAAGAGCCACGGCTCTTGGGATGCATAGGAGAGGGTGCCGTTAACTTTCACAGTGCCTGAGTCTGGAGGCAGCTCGCCGAGCACCGTTTGTATCAAACTGGACTTGCCAGCACCGACGGGTCCAATGACAGCCACCAACTGTCGCGGCTTGAACTTCAGATTAATGTTATCTAGCGTATACTCAGGGGCCTTGGAATCCCATTTGGCCTTCAGTTTGGTAATGTTTATGCTGGCTTCCGCCTCGCTTGGCCGGCGACTGTTGGGCTTCAGCATGCCTGTGACTGTGGCTGCCGCCTCCTCCACAATGGTGCCGGGCGTCTTCAGTTTCTGATCATTTGCATCGTGCGACTTGTCGCGCACTTTCGTCTCCTCATGCATCATGAACTTTTGTATACGGCGAATTGATACAAGCAACTCAGCAAACTGTTGAGAAAGTCATAGAATGTGGGATGGTCAATAATAATAATAATAATAGACTGTCTATTATTGTTTATAAGCTTTAAAATTCATCGAAATTTGTTTATTCATGTTTGCGCCGTTAAACAACATAAATGTATTATGTTAAGCAACAGCGATCGCTGTACGAAACACTGTTAAAAACAATGGCATTTAACATTAACGTTATTGTTAAATACCTATACATATATGTAATGTAAACAAAATTATATCTGACAATGCAATTCAAATCAAAGTTAACTGAACACAAACTATGTTGCATTAAATTGAACTTGATTAAAAATATCTGATTTGTAAGTTAGAGAAAGTAACATTAATATTTTGCTGAACAGCAGGGCACGAACAAGAAATTAAAACCTATTAATTCTATTATTTTAACAGATTTTTCTTAAAGCGGGTTTAAAACTTTAATACGTTATGAATTCTGGATTGGTAATTAAAATTGAGAGGTAAAGAAAAGCTGAAACTTATAGACTGAAAGAAAAAGAAAGTGCTATTACCTGTGAGATGCCCATGGGGAAATAGATGGTCATTGTATTACGCAAAATATTGTAGTAGGCGGTTATGGCAAAGGCCTTCTCGGCGGTCAACAGCTTGCCGAGCAGCACAAAGCCCACCAGGCTGACAAACACAGAAATGCGCGTCACATACATAATAAAACTCTGCAGAGTACCGCGAATATAGTTCACTTTACGTATGGCATTCATCTCCTTGCCACGCACATAGTTGATCATGTTGCTGAATGGTATTTCCCAGGCGTACATTTTGATCACCTGAATACCCGATATAATTTCGTTCATCATACGCACACGCTCATCAGTACGCAAAGCCGTTTTCAGACGCAGATTCGAGGTCTTCTTGCCCAGATACGCCTGGAGGGGAATGAAGAGCAACATAATGGCAACGCCAAAAAATGCTGAGACGCCAATCTGTGGAGGAGTATATAAATATAATGATAAGGAGATGATTTACTTAGCAAATATCTACTGCAGAATGTATTGAACTTTTATGTCAGCTAACAGTCAATCAAGTTGTCTAACTGATTCCCCACTCACCTCTCTGTACATGAGCCAAGTGACCACAGCGATCTCCACTGGGCCCAGCCATAAATAATGCGTGTGTATCACGGAGACGTCCAGACGGCCGACATCGTTCGATATGAGATTAACCACCTGGCCGGTTGTTGTATCGCCCAGTGCTGTGCGACTGAGTCGCAACGCCTTGCGATAAATCATGCTGCACATGGCGACGCGCACCTTCATGCCCGTGTGGAACATGCCCAGCATATAGGGATGCATAAATAATACATTGAAGGCGCTGCACAAGATCACGCCGACGGCATACAGATATGCTGTGGTCTGATCGTCGCTCTCCAGATTGTTTGAGTTCGAATAGTAGGCCACCAAGCCGCCCAGGCATAGAGGCTGTGTTACGCTGTCAAGGATTAAGCACCATAATTATGTTCATAAATAACTACATACGTATATGTCGGAATGGAGGCTTGCTGCTTACCGGAAGCCCATTTCCACTATAAACAAAACCAAACCGAGTAAGCCAAAGTTCAAGCCGAAGACGCTCATCGTTGCCTTGAATAGGCTGGGCTGCTTCTTCTTCTTGCGCTTTTGCTCCACCTCCTTCTCCCAGGCATCGCTCAGCTTCTTGCCAAGTGTATCTGAAAGGCAACAGAAATATTAAGACAATTATAAAGATGTCTTGAAAGCTGAGCACAATGGATGACCGTATAATTATTTATAGTAAAAATTGCCTTGAATTCGAATTGAGAGTATATAGAACAAAGGGTAGAGGAATGGGGGTGGGAATGGGTTAGTTTTCGAATGCCTGCCATTTTCTTTCCAAAATTAAGTTAGTTAATATGCTTAAGTAAATAATGTTTGGGATTAATAAATAATAAAGATTCTCTTTAAAATAAGCTGAAGCTAGAATTAGTTTGAATTTTTGCCATTGTATAAGTCTTTCGACAATCTAGTTATATAGTTTATATTATATATATATATATATATATATATATATATATATATATGTGTATATTTTTAGTTAACTTGAAATCAGTTCGAAGCGGAAAGAAGCTGTTCAGCTTCGATTCTCATTATACAGTTTAGCTTAAGTTTTGTTGATTATACTGTTATAAGGATTGCATTTAGCTGATTCCATGAGCAATAATGTTGACTCAAGGTTTTACGAGTCAAGTCCATGATTTTTATCGCCTATAAATGGCATATCAAGCTTTACGTTTCTATTGTCTATGTGAATTATGGCCTTCGTGAAGAAAAAAAACCCGTAGTGTAGTCAGCTGTGTCGTGGCTTATCACTTATCAGGTAACTGGCTAATCGCGCCTGGTCAAAACTCTGATCGCATGTGCTGCTGCTCACGCCCCTAAATAGGGGCTATATAGATGTATGTACGTATATACGCATAAAGTATATAGCAAATTGCATATAGTATATATGTCTAAGTCAGAGATACTTCCGCACTGGTTTTTGGTCAATCTTAAGTGGCCTTTAAGACTCTATAGTGTACTATCCCCAAGTATTTGATAAATAGGAAAAATTGGGAATTTGTTTTTTTTTTTTTTTTTTTTGCTTATATTTACCTATATAAATATTTACTGAAGACGCATGCCAGATTAGATTGGACGCTTGCCCACTTCATGACAGCCATTGGCGTCTCTATGGGCCCATTTATTTTAGGGCTAATGGGCACGCGATATATTCTCGTATATCGCATATATCATGGAGCGGTCAAATTGGACGAGAACTCATTAATTGCGGCAATGCCTGCTTGTCAAAGTTATCAAAAAGTTATCAGAACTCAACTTTTTTGGCAGTAGCACTAACAGCCTAACTGATTTTTTTTTATTATTATTTATTAATGGTTCTATAAAAATCAAAGTTCAATTTCCATGATTAACTAGTTCCCACTGATAAGCGTGATAAACTTTAAACTTATTGCATATTATAGAATATTTTATAGCCGTCAATTGACAGAAATCTTAGCCGGCGATGACTTTGCATATGATTTATGAGGAATCGCTTCCGATAATATATACATATATGTATCTACTGTGCAGTGGCTAGCTCTGATCCTATGTATTTCAACGGCCATGCCATTTGTCTCAAGCTAAATATGGACTGCTTATCCATCAGACAGGTTTCCTGTTCACATGCTCTATTCTATCTAATCGGAAACCCAAACCAAAAACAACAACAAATGCTGTACTTTTAAGTGGTGTCCCAGTGCGTGGTTGTATCGCCTTTAGCCACTCGAAAGCACACGTAAAATATGTCTGAAGAGTTGATATTTCCATAGATAATAGACTGTGTAAGATTTGTCATACCACATTTCAATTCAGTTCAAAAGCAAGAAAAGAAAACCAACAGAAATTATATTTCAGGCAATTGGTCATGATGTAAGTAAGTCAAGTTAAGTAACTATAAAAATCATACCAATATAAATGAAGTGAATCGAATTCTATAGTTTCTATATCTATTTATATCATTTATATTTTTTTGTTTCTATACAAGTTATTTATTTGAATATTAAGTGTAAGATTGTTCACTTTAGTCTTTATATATTCCAGATAGATATTAATTTTATGATATAAACAAAAAAAAAAAATATATGTATATTTAATTGATTTAGAGTCAAAAAATAAAATTAAATAAATAAATAGATAAATAAAGTTGTGTGTGCTCAATTTATATCTAAAAATCCTTGCTGCTTTTGTGAATGCTTTATTTATATCTACACATCTTTTTTTCTATTATTAGAAAAAAAGGAAAATATTTAATTAATTATTTTAATTACTTATTTAATTTTAATTTAATTTTAAAGTCTTGCTGCTAATTTCTGTTCAGTTGTATATATATATTTTAATTATATTTAGAAATTGTTGCTGATTTCATTAATTATTTTCAATTAAAACTTCATTTGAATTAAATTTCAAGTACTATTATTCGTTTATTGATAAGTTTTTCCTTATATATATTTTGTTCTACGTAGTAGTAGATCATATATTATGCAGAGCTCAATTTGGGCGCTGATTCAGCTCACAACTATTCATAATTGTTCTACAACTCTTTTCAACACTTTCTTATGATTAAGTAAATGATTCATGGACTTACCGGACTTGTGTTCCTTTAGAGCTTTATAGAGATCACCTTCGTCGAGCGTCTTTTTGCGTCCCTTGAAAAATGTGGGCATGGTATAGCTAAGAAGAAAAGCAAAAAAAAAAAAAAATTAATCAGTATTTTTAGCAAACATTATATAATATATATGTGTATGTACGTATATCTCTAGAGCTCTTACCAAAACATTAGCGAAGACAACGGATTCGATGTCTCGCGCGGATTCTCCGGCAACTCATCTGCGGTGACGGACTGCATTTTGATCTCTAATTACTGTCAATCCGGTTCGATGTCAATATGTCAATAGCTTGTCATTTGTTGTGCCAGTGTAGTGTGTGTGTGAGTGTGTGGATGTGGGTGTGTGTGACCTCTAACTGACAGCCACAAGAGCGCCGCTAAAATTTGATGATAAATATGATAAAGGTTAATTTGACGTATGAAAATCAAAAATATTCACCAAACTGTAACAAAAACAAAAAAATAAAGTACTATTTGCTGATAAAAATCTGTTTTAATTTGTACGAGCAGATTGAGCATACATATACTACAATATATGCTGAAAGCTATTTCACATTAAATCTTATCTGAAACTGAAGGAATCTGAACCATACTCAATTTATAGATATGCAATTCGAAAACGTCTGGCGAATTACGTTAATCATGCTGAGTTGGCAATAATAAATCATAAGTTATATGATTTGATAAATTATAAGATGTGTTTTATTCCATTATTAATGGCAGGGAAAATACAATTTCTTTACCTATTATATAATAATAGTTATGTAATTCGATTATTAAATAAAACTAAGAACACTTTCTAGATATTCCCATTCGTAATGTCAGTTGATTTCGTATATAGTGCATATATATCAGTTCTTAATCCACTTTTATTTATAAGACTTTCTAATGTCTTCAAGATCATATATTTTCACAATCACAATTATTATCAGATCATATACTACTATATTGTTGATAACTGAACAGCTGAGCTGATACAAGGACGAAACGTGTTGAACTCACAAAATGGCACTGGAACTCCGACAGGCAGTTGATCTGTAACTGAGCTCTTGGCCAGATATAAGAGGCACTTTTATAGGCACTGAGTGTGTGATTAAGGCGGCAACAAAATGCTGTTATCAGCGTTCGACTTCGCTTTTGCTTTGTGATCGAGTAGAGATTTGATAACAGTTTGCTGGACTAACAAATTCTGAATGAAATTTAAACGTTATCTAAAACGTTGATAATTCTAACTATAGCCGAAGGCTGCAGCTGCACCCACCAAATATGCTCACGTATCAGAGGCTTTTCCGAAACAGAAGCAGAAGCAAAAGGTCGAATTCCTGCTATTGTGTACACTAATTGCCTTTGTATATAAACAAACTTAGCTGATGTTTGTGGCCAAAGCTTTTCTCTTCTGTGTATATTTAAATAAAAATATAGTCTATTATCTTACCAGCAGATTAAATATGTTTCAATTTATAGCGTCGCAAATAAGTTAGCAAAACAAAAACATACAAAACATTAAATTGACAAATGATGTTGGTAAAAAAAAATACACAAAACTTGACTGCAAATCAATAAACAATTATAGTGCCAATTGAAACACGTGCAATTCACTTATAAACACTAGTTCTTATTGTCGCTTTCAAATAAATAGTGCTCTATGTGCGTGTTTTTATAGAATTAAATGTAATTGTGCAATAAAAAAAAACGTTAAACAAGTTTGTGCGAGCTGGAAACTTCGTCTGCTTCTTCTTTGATTTTCAGCGACGCAGGCGCAGTCAAAACGATAATATATCTGTTAATTTATATCCTTGCAAGCTAAAATTTAACTAATTCTGACTGATTGTTTGAATTAAATATTGTTTTTAAATACAGTGAACTAATTTTTAATACGCAATTATTGATTCAATGATAAAACATATGAAAGCTTTATTTAAATTTTTACATTGCGCGCGCTTTTAATACCAAGCACTTAACAGTAACTTAATACAATACACGACCCCCGTTCATTTACATAATATATCGATAGATTTTAAAATGCATATCGAAACCATTTTTATTATTAAGCGGTTTAATTTACCACATGATAGTTGCTTAAACACGGCTATTAATTTGTTAAATAATTAAGGAAAAAATATAAACTTTAATTTTAACAAAATGCAGTCCATATTAAGGAGTGGTCGGAGTGTTGGTAAGTTAATGTTTCCAGTGGACTTTGACTTGTTGATATGTATACTCGATCATCCTTAACACCTTATCAGCCCGTCAGACTTTGCATCTGAGGCAAATTGCCTCGCTCGCTGCCCTGCCAGATACGCATCAGATGCTGCAGAAAACATGCCGTGACTTTGCCAATTCCGAACTGGTGGGTGCAAATGCGGCAAAGTTCGATCGTGAGCATCTTTATCCAGCGCAACAGGTTAAACAAATGGGGGAGCTGGGCCTTATGGCCGTCTCTGTGCCGGAGGAACTCGGGGGCACCGGATTGGATTATCTGGCCTATGCCATTGCCATGGAGGAGATTTCACGCGGTTGCGCCTCAGCGGGTGTCATAATGTCCGTCAATAATTCGCTTTATTTGGGTCCATTACTGAGCTTTGGAAATGACAAGCAAAAAGCAGACTACATCACCCCCTACACAACAGGCGAACGTGTGGGTTGCTTTGCTTTGTCCGAGCCTGGCAATGGCTCCGATGCGGGCGCGGCTTCCACCGTGGCCACGGAAAAGGGCGATCGTTATGTGCTGAACGGCACCAAGGCTTGGATAACGAATGCCTTTGAGGCCGAGGCAGCTGTAGTCTTTGCCACCACCAACAAGCAGCTTAAGCATAAAGGCATATCTGCATTTATAGTGGACAAGGGTGTCAAGGGCTTCTCGCTGGGCAAGAAGGAGGACAAGCTGGGCATACGCGGCTCCTCCACCTGCCAGCTCATATTTGAAGACTGTGAAATACCCAAAGAGAATCTGCTAGGCGGAACGGGTCTTGGATTTAAGATTGCGATGCAGACTCTGGACGCGGGACGCATTGGCATCGCTAGCCAGGCACTGGGCATTGCGCAGGCCTCATTGGAACTGGCCGTTGACTATGCGCAGAAGCGTCAGGCCTTCGGCAAGCCCATATCCAAGCTGCAGGCCATACAGCAGAAGATTGCGGACATGTCCCTTGCTGTGGAATCGGCCCGTTTATTGACCTGGCGAGCTGCCTGGTTGAAGGACAACAAGCTGTCCTATACGAAGGAGGCGGCCATGGCCAAACTGGCAGCCTCCGAGGCGGCTACACTGTGCGCCCATCAGTGCATCCAGGTATTGGGCGGCATGGGCTATGTGACCGACATGGCAGCTGAGCGCCATTATCGAGATGCTCGTATTACCGAGATCTATGAGGGAACCTCAGAAATTCAACGTTTGGTTGTGGCGGGCGCAATACTCAAGGAATACGCTAGTTAATGATATGTCAACATCTCTTTGTATATCAGATTTTTTAAAGCAAATTGTCTAAATGCAATATCTTGAAAAGACCAAGTGATATCAAATTTTAAATACAATTAGCCATGCAACAGGTGTTAATTGGGCAAAACTAACTAATTAAAATTTTCCATATTGGCGTTAATTAGTAGCCAAAATATTACCAAATTAATTTAAATTATTGTTATATTCTACTTGTTCTCATTTTGCACAACTTTAAGCTATTGAAAAAAATTTCCTTTTAACAATACCGTAAAGTGGGCGAATTTGACTGTTAAGCAGTTCTGTTAAGAACATTTCCTTAAGCAACCTCACATTCAAATGAAGTATTTCAACACTCACCAGACTTGGTCACACTGGCAGCTATTTTACAGCGGCGTAAACGTCTACTCTGCGCACATTTCAACAAAATTTCGTCTTGTTCGGTAGTAATACGTTATAAAACATTTAACATAGTGTAATTTAAGCAAGTGTGTGGTAATGAAGCTGTTTACAATCTACAACAAACCCAACGCGCGTTAGCAACAACGTACTAACTCTGCTGCGTTTCACGTAGCCCCTCAACACTCATACTTCCCCGCCCATCGACAACTAGTCGCAGCGCCAGGAATAGACCACAATAGGCCAATACAGCAACATCAGCTATGGATGTTGTTTGTGTAATTGATACCATTGTGGGCGATCATTTGGAGGATCGCCTCTGCGCCCTCGAGGAGGTCAAACAAGCTGTACAAGCGGCTGGTGCGAACTTTCAGCGTGTTCAGGTGTGTTGGCGGTTAAAATGAAAATACTAAAAGCATTCAAAAAACCAAGATACCAAATGTTATACAATAATAATATTTGAAAATGTTTGGATTCGGCAGTTCGAGCGGTTGGATTTTGGCGAGACGAATGTGCTGGAAACATTCTATAATGCCGATGTAGCCGTCATTGACCTGAGCATATTAACACAGCAGCGTCCACTCTCCTATCACTATGGAGTACGCGAAAGCTTTGGCATGAAGGAGAACATTTTAATCTACAACGATTTGGAGTCCAAACAGACGCTCAGCCTAAAGGTGTGTAGACAAACAGGTGTGCACGCGTTTAGATTCGCCAAGATGTTGACAAAAAAAAAAAAAAAATATCAAAGAAAACAGAAAATGCAAAGCTACAACAACAAAACACAGCATAATCGGCGCTGTTCTGCCGATAAGATAAATGACAGCGCAATACTTTTTTTTCTACTTTTATTTATTTTATTTTTTAAACATACGCAGCAAACTCATTCGAGTTTGTTGCTACTACCGCTGTTAGTCTCAGCTGTGCTTCCGTTTTGCGGAACAAAAAAGAGTTGTTATTTTGTTTTGGCCCGCTGCAGCACGAAGCGCTAAAACAATAAAAGAAATAAAAACAACAAAAATTGAACGGACGCCAACGCAAAACTCAAAACAACACGCACGCCACACACACACACATACACGTAACACTCACACACACCTAACGCTCTCACACAATCATAAACACATGCTGACAATAAACAAACGCTGTGCCACTGACAGCGGCGTTCATAAAAACATGTCTAGCTTGAAGAATGTTTGCTGGGAATTTGCTACTGTTTGTGTCGATGATAACGTTCATAAAAACAGTTCTTGCTCTATACAAACAGTTTAGTTCGAAAATACATGTCTGTTTCCAAATATTTGTTGAACGTACTGCCTATAAAAACACTCATGTCCACAATTATGGGTCTAGCTGAAATGTTTCTTGCGAACTTGTAGATGTTTGTAAGAACACTAACATCCACTCAGAAAACGGAAGTGACTAAGGATTAAGGAACCTTTTTCATAGTTTATATCGACACTCGTGTCCGAAAATACATGTCCACTTCCACTTATAGATATTTTCCGAACAACATATCACTATGTTTCTTGCTACCTAATATTAGTGTTGAACTGTAAAGTTCACCTTAACCATGGCGTTCTTAAATATGTCTTTGTCTGAAAAATCTTAAACGAAATATAAAAAGAAGTTTTGTGCAGCATAGCGTGTGCAGAGGTTTGCCCTTACAATTATGTCCAGCTCTTCAGCATTCTCACTCTCTCTCTCTCCCCTTGCCTTTTCAGCTCTCTTGTGCCAATTATTTATTTCTCAGCTACAAACATAACGCTGAGACCAACACCTGCAGTCTAACAAACCAGGCCAGCAACAAGGAGCAAGCTACTGATGGGCGTGTTCCAACGACGTTACAGGCGCGGCTCAAGCGGAAATTGCAAGATGTTGAAATTCAGTCAAAGTCCGTAGTTGCAACACACTCATCATTTCATTGAAATTGCAGCTCTTTATTTACATGAACTCATTTTCCCACTGCAGGGCACACATGCGAGAAAAATTTCTCAGTGATATGCGAGCTGCGCGTGATGCCTACGCGCCCAGCGACGATAAGCTGAAAAGCATTCTTCATGGGGTAAGTTAATTGGACATGCCTATATTTACATATACATGTCTGGAGGAATGATTATTCAATTTATTTGGCGTTATTTTAGATGCGTAAACGCCTGGACGATCCACACGTTCTCTCTGGCGAGGTATTGCACAGTTTTATGTGCTCCCTGCGGGATGTGCAAGACTATGATGCGATGGTCCGTTTGGTGAATGATTTGAAGAACATACCAAATACGCGCAAATATGTGGACACAGGCAACATGAGTTTTTTGTATGCGTTCGCATTGAATCGACGCAATCGACCGGGAGATCGAGAGAAAGCACTGGAATCATCACTCAAAGCTCTCGAGAAGAAGGAGAATCATTTTCCGGACATGTTGTGCCTGTGCGGACGCATCTACAAGGATATGTTCGTGGAGTCGGACTGTACGGATAAGACGAGCCTAGAAAATGCCATCAAATGGTATCGTCAGAGCTTCGAAGTGCAGCCAAATGAATATGCGGGCATCAATTTAGCCACACTACTAGTGATTGAAGGCAAGGAATTTAGCAATACGGTTGAGCTGCAGCACATTGGCATGACCCTGAACAATCTCATTGGCAAAAAGGGCAGCTTGTCTACACTCAATGGCTACTGGGATGTGGCTACATTCTTTGAGATATCTGTGTTAGCCGAGGACTATGTTAAAGCTATACAAGCAGCCGAGTGTATGTTCAAGCTGAGGCCGCCTGTTTGGTCGCTAAAATCCACAATAGGCAACATATCGTTAATACATCGCTTTCGGCGGAAGCCTGATGATCGACAGGTGCCAATTGAGGAGCAGGCTTTTCAGTTCTGGATGGATTTCTTTCTGGAGGCCATAAATGTGAAAGAGATTAATAGCATACGTTTTCCCATATTGGTATGTGCTCTAGCTGATCAATCGAATAAATTCGAATAAACCTTTATTGCTTTGCAGATACTCGAACCCAACAAGATTTATATGCCCAGTTATGTGACCATCAACATGGACGCCGATGAGAAATCCATACAGATTGTAAACATTTGCATAGCTCACTCGAAGAATGCCTGCAAGAAAGTGCACGACTTTCTATTTGTTGCTTCGAAAATCAAGTCGGTTAGTCTGTATAAACGGGACGATCTCTGTGCCTACCTATATGTGCATCACAATTCGGACGACTTTCAAATCTACTTCCCATCCACCGAGTGCCGACAAAAATTTTACGATCGCATATTGGAAATGACTGCGGATCAGGAGGTTTTTGTAAATCTAGAGACTGATGAGGCACAAATCGAGGTGAGTGTTATTTAACCAAGGCGAACTATAATACTCGTATGCTAAGCTGTCAATTGTCACTTGCAGTACGAGTATGATTACAATGAGCAGAATCGCAAGATTACGCTGGGCAAGGGCACCTATGGAACGGTGTATGCCGCGCGGGATAAGCAGACGCAAGTCCGCATTGCCATTAAGGAAGTGCCGGAGAAGAACTCACAAGATGTGCAGCCGCTCCACGAAGAGATTAAGCTGCATTCACAACTCCGTCATCGCAATATTGTACAGTATTTGGGCTCCCGATCGGAGGATGGCTTCTTCAAGATCTTCATGGAGCAGGTGCCCGGTGGTTCGCTATCCGATTTGCTAAAGACCAAATGGGGTCCGCTCAAGGATAACGAGTCCACCATGGCCTTCTACTCCAAGCAGATACTGCAGGGTCTCAAGTATCTACACGAGCAGGACATCGTGCATCGTGACATCAAGGGCGATAATGTGCTTGTGAACACATACAGTGGCGTGGTCAAGATCTCCGATTTTGGCACGTCGAAACGCTTGGCGCGCATCAATCCCATGACAGACACATTTGCGGGCACATTACAGTACATGGCACCGGAGGTCATCGATCAGGGCGTGCGTGGCTATGGACCGCCCGCAGATATCTGGTCCTTTGGCTGCACAAATGTTGAGATGGCCACGGGCAGCCCTCCCTTCAGCGAACTGGGCAATCCACAGGCGGCCATGTTCAAGGTAGGCTTCTACAAGAAGCATCCCAACATACCGGAGGAAATGTCCACAAATGCCAAGAACTTCATACTGCGCTGCTTTGCCATTAGCGTTCAGGACAGACCTTCCGCGTTAGAGCTACTCGATGATCCATTTCTTGCAGAGTAAATCAGTCCTAGTTGATGAATATGCTCATTTATTAACAGAGCTATCTTTTCTCTCACAGCAAACCACGCAAGGCGCGACCTGCTTTGCCCATTAACACCTCAGAGTTCGGACGCAGCATCTCTGTGCCCGCGGATCGCTTGGTGCAAAAAACAGCTCCGCCTTTGACGTACCATACCACATCGAATACGCCCACCACGCCTGAATTAGAGTAAGCTCTAGCAATCAGCCTTAATATGCCATTTAATAATTTTTGGCATAATGCATCTTTTAGCGCCCCGCTTGGCACTGCTTCTGTGGAGAACTTCATTAATGAACGTCGCAATTCGTCTGGCTATCTGCTATCGCCAGAGATTGAACCACAGACGCCGTCGTTGCGTACCAGCATTAGCGATACGAGTGAAACGGATGGGTTTTATCGCCTGAAAAAGGATTCACAGCGGCGTGCGACGCTATCCAAAGTACTGATGCTGGACGAATCGAAGATCTGTGAGATTTGGGAGAAGAAGATCAATGCCGATCAAAACTTTATAGCCATACGGAACAGTGATCTGGTGCTGCTAATACGTGGACTGCGTGATTACATTTCAAATGAGAATGAGAAGAATCTGGAGGCGACCATCAACGAACTGAAGCAGAATTTAAATAACGATACTGTCGCATTGGATCACCTGCACTTGGCGTTATACTCATTTCAGGATGCAGTTGTGTCTGCGCTGCGGCTGCACTGCATCAAACCGCATTGGATGTTTGCGTTGGACAATCTAGTTAAGCGTGCCGTACAGGCGGCCGTCACCATATTTTCACCCGAGCTGGGCGCCAATTTGGCGGATAAGGATTTGTCGGGCAATGATGATGAGAGTGTGCATAACGTAGGTCCTCAGTCAACTGCGGACATTCAAGAGAAGCAGCCAAATGCTACTGATAAGGTCCAAGCCGTCAGCAACGGCAGCGGGTCTGATCAATTGGATGGAATGGGCAACTCAGTGGAGTGTGTGCGCATCCTGCGAGATATACGCGACAATCAAAAGCAGCTGCAACTAGAGATTATGGAGCAGAGCCGTCAGAGCCTGTGTGCCCTGCATAGCATCAGCCAGGAGCTGGCCCATATCTATATGGGTGGACGCAAGCGATTAAGGTACGTCGAGGATCGTTAATAACAAATAATATATTTAATAGAGATTTTACTTATTCCCTTCGTTTTCTTTTGCAGACGCACATTCAACGGTTTCAACAAGAAATGCCATAGAATGAGTCCGAGTGGGACGAGCAATGCTGCCCCGCGTCTAATACAAAATGCCAATACCCGCCGCCAGCTAACCAAGCACAATTTTGGTCTGCATGAGATAGACGAGCAATTGGAGCAATGGCTAGAGCAGCATGATATTGATGAATTCTCAAAGACGCTCATACTGAATGAAGGTTTCACATTTGAGGACTTCATCTATAACATGGAGAAACTGGATTTAATGCGTCTGGGTCTGCGGTATGTATATCTGTTTTCATATATGTATTCTGTCATTATAATACGACCATTTTATGTGACCTCTCGCAGTGTTGGCATCGAGGTGCGCTTGTGGAAACTCATTATACAGGAGCGTGCCTGCACTTCGGTTTGCGTGGAGAGCCCATCCGACGCATACGAGAAGCCGGTCAACAATAATACCATCACAACAAATTCAACTGATGAAGATATTATAAACCTTGCCAAGGGCAAAATGAAAAAGAGCGAAAGTGAATACGCTTCTTGTAGCGAATGACTAAGCCGCCCCAGAAACCAATTGGATTTAAAGTAGAAGAGTGCAAGAGGGACAGAGGGAGATAGGAGAGTTGTTGTTGTTTTTAACTGATTCTGTTTAATTATAAATGTTGTCATATTTTTTCGTGCTGCTACTAACAGTTACAAATGCCTAGCCTTAAGTTGAAAGTTTTTCAAACGCCTTAAAATGAATTTCCCATACGCACACATAAATTGTATGTATGTGTGCCGTGTGTATTGTTTTTGCCTTTTATCTACTATGCATGTTAATTTATAATATGAAACTAAGTGCCTTTAAATTAAAAACAAAAACAAAAATAATAAACTGAAATACACTGTGAAAAAATTGAGTGAAAGTGTTGAGCTAACTAAATGATGTGTTTGTATTTGAAACGAATATAATTAACATGGAAAACAAATGTTAATGAACTATTATTGGTTTACATATTGCATTCTACTCTATCAATTTTGATGTTACAATAACATAGCCACCCTATCACCCATCTCTCAGTTGCTGAGCTGAAACAATTATGTAACTTTTCTAGTTCGTTTGCATTTATTTTTTTTTTTATATAGATTTTTTAGTCTTTATTGACTTTGCAGAAGTTTGAATTTGACATATGTTAGTTAACATAGTACTGTTATGTAGCAAATTATTATTATTGTTATTCGAAAGCGTTTCGTTCTGTTGCTGCAGTTGTTCATGCTGTTGTTGTTGATGTTGTTGTTGTTTTGTTGCTGTTGTAATAAGTTGTTGTTGTTATTATTATTGTAGTTGTTGTTGTCTCTTATGCCTTGGACTCAGCCTCGCTAGCTGTCGCTGTGGACTGAGCATCGCTGGACTTGCCATCATCCACCTTGCCAAAGACACAGCATGGGCACTTCTCCTTGAGAGCCAAGCGGTACTTGGGATGACTGAGGGAAGATGGGTGTAAGAATTAAGTTGATTAGATATGCATAATAGATCTATGTTTCTATATATACCTGATGCCATATACAATTGGATTGTAGCAGGCAGCCGACTTGGCGAAGCAAGCGCCCCAAATGGTATTCAATGGTGTTAGGCCCTCGAATTTGAATAGGCCCATGCAGTTAATGATCAGATATGGTGTCCACGCCATGAACCACAGTGAGATGGTGACCAGAGCGACCTTGGCCAGTTTGCCCTCAGCGCTCTTCTCAGCATCCTCGGACGAGCGCAGAGATTTGACATTCATCTTCTTGGCCTGTTCGCGCATGGCCTTCTCGTGAGCAGAGACGGCCTAAGGGGAGAGAGGGAGCAAGAGCGAGCCGTTAATAGAACTTATTCTCGCGCCGCTCAGCTTAACTTACAGCAATGATGAACCAGTAGGAGTAGCAGATCAAGAACAGCGGGATATAGTAGACAAAGATGGAGTAGAAGATCAGATATGAGCGTGGATTCCAATCGCGTTCCAAGTAGTCAATACCGCACGATGTCAGATTACCCTCGGGCACATATCTGCTCACCAACGAGCATAGTTTAGATAGAGAATTTGGCAGATTCTAACAGTTCTAGCAACTCACCTGCTCCAGCCGAAGGCGGGCGCCAGGCACCAAATGCTGGACATGAACCAAATGTAGGCTATCTTGCCCAATGCCAATGGAATTGTCATTGGACGGCCGGCCATGCCCTTGACAATCACTTGATAACGATCCAGCGATATCATGCACATCGACCAAATGGAGCTGCAGCCAAAGGCCGAGCCCAGGCCGGCATAGATGTCGCACATCATCGGGCCGAGCACCCAGGTCTCAAAGTACAGATTGATGCCCATCATTGGCGTATTGGTAATCATGATGCCGAAGTCGGATATGGCCAAGTTGATGACCAATAGATTAGCAGGCGTGCGCAAAGATTTTGTGGTGGCAAATATGTAAATCACCACGCCATTTCCACACCAGGAAATCATGCCAATCATAATCATGTAGGCGGTTAGAATTTTTGCCCACATGGGGTCCATGGCGGGAAACTGATTCCAATAAGGGCTAATTAAGTGCGCCATATCGGGTGTGACCTGTGAGCGATATTGGTATTGCAAGTAAAACTCCATTCTTTATTTCTCTTTCTCTCTCACTCTCTCACCTTGTCTACTACCGATCCATTGGACAGTGGGGCAAAGTGTGGCCCCAGTTGTGTGGCTACTGAAGTAAAGCTGTGCAGATCGAATAGAAATGTTTATCAATTCTATATTCTATAAGACAGTCTCCCATTGCTGGCTTACCTCTCCATTTTGAATTTGTTTAATAACTTTGGCTTAGCACTATATCCCGGCCTTAACTTTCACTAACTTCTGCGATTTACATAAAAAGCTGCAAATTAGTTAAAAAATTCTCTAAATTTCGAACACTTTTTACATAGGTTTTTGTATTTTCCCTGAATATTATTTCACTGGAGCGGACTATTCGCGGCGATTGGTCGTTGGAAACCTGCGTCTGTGCCTGGCTCAGACGTCGCTTTTATAGTCTTGTCTTTCGCCATGCCCAAACAAATTCAATTAGTTCTTGCACTCAAAGGCCTAAAAATAAAGGCGTTAACAGCTTTTGGCTTATAACATCGACTTAAACAAATATAAAATATAATATTGCAACGATGACGCGACGACAACCAATGTCAATAGTTATGTACTTCAAAGGTTTCCCAGCTCCAGATTCTCTGGGCTGGCTGTGGGCCAACGTTTGAGCTGACATTGTGCCGCAAACAACAAGAAAATGGGCGTGGAAAGTCAGCGATTTAATGTGTCAATGCAATGTGCAAATATGAAGAGCAGCGACAAATCAATAGATGCAACAGCCAAAGCAAATAGATGCCAAAGAAGCCCAAAGCGCATCCAGCCCATGCGGCGTATGCGTAATGTCTGCATTGAATTTGTTTCTATGTTGCGCATTCGCAGTGTGGCGCCGCTCTGGTTGTACTTAGCTTAGAATGTAATGAAAACAATATCAAATAAAATATTTAATTGTAATACAAATAAAATATAATAAAAGTAAAAATGTAAATATTCTTTATATGAGATATATAAACATTTATTACTGTAAATGATTTAGAAGTATATGGAGAATTTTTAGTTATAATTAAATGAAACATTAATAGAAAATTCAAATATAATTCAAATACAATTTTATTAAAATATATATACTATTTATGCAAAATATATTTTTAGTTATTTTTCAACAATTATTTATAAATTTATATGCTGATTTTTAGGCATGATAATTCAGACATTAATATTAGTATTGTATTTATTTAAATATGATCTACATATATGTTCTTTTATTTATACTTTGCTATTTATCATCATCATCATTATTTAATTTGTTTAAATACAATCTATATGCTCTTATACGAATCATTTTCTATTTATAATCATTTGATAGACAAAGCTCAGTTTGCAATCAGTTGTATTTATACTTTTCTCTTACTGCTGCATTTAATCAACCGTTAATGCTATAAATACTTTATATCCAGAGATCGAATCGGCAGCAGCTTTTCCATACAATGTGCCATCAATAGATCTATTCACACTTCAATTGTGACGCTCGTGTTCTATTGTTTACGTGTTGTCTCACATGTCATAGAGCGTTTTATAAAATATACAAAAATCGCGCGTGAGAGTGTGTGTGTGAGTGTGTGTGTGTGGTCCTCTAGGGTGTGTGGGTGTTGGGTTTTTGTCAAATCTTCTACAGCCACATAAAGCGCGCTCTGTTTGTGTTGTGCGCACAGTAAAACCCAACACAGACGCATAAATTGGGTCAGACGACAGCAAATATAAGGTGAGATGGGGAAGGGGGGATGAGCACCCTTACATGGCAATGGAACGCGGCTAAACTAAATAGCTGTCAATTGATGAGACAATCAGCATCTGTAAAGGTTGAGATCTTTTGGTTAAAATCAATTACCGCAAAAGCAAAGCGCGCCATCGAAAAATGAGAAACAGAAACTGAAACTGAAACTGAAACAGCAACAGAAACCGAAACATGCAATAAAGATCGAAACGAACAGCAGATCAAAGCACAACGCTAACCGGAAGCTGCGCTTCGCTGATGCGGCCAATGATCAACACGATAAAAACTATCAGCATCAGCAATGATGATGAGCATTGTGAACGTCATCACGGTAGCTACAACACTTGCTTGCGGTTAAACCAACTGACGCCGCGTGCTCTATGTATGTGTCTCTGTGTGTGTATGTCTGTGTAATATGTAAAATATCAACAACAACAATTATAAACGAGTAAATAACCAAAATGCCTCGTCAGACATTTTTATATGACAGAGGTGAGCGCAAATATTCGAACATCATTTCGAGTTGCTCTAAACAAACAAAAGGCGCCCACCTGCAAAATTCATATAAACAAATTATATTCGACAAATGTAGCAAAAAACAAAAACCAAAATGAAAAAAGAAACTAAAAAATAAATAAAATAGTAAAAAAAAAAAAAAAAAAAACGAACTAACTGCAACAAACATGTTGGAAAAAAGGCACGACAAAAATAAGTTATTTAGCATTAGCAAAAACGTTATAAATGTTTCAGGTTTTATTCTTCTTCGGCTCGCAGTCAGACCAAAAACAAAGAGACAAGTAGACAACGAATACTGCTTCGTGGATACCCTATCAATTGATATTAGAGCACATTCTGTTTATTCGCATATAAGATATTTTGAACTTGAAAAATTTCGCCTATAAAATTCATAGTCTGATCTACCTTCTGGAATTTAAGCTGCCATAAATTATATTAATTATTTTCTTACTTTAAGAGAATCCAATTATTCTTATTATACTTTAACATAAACTAAACTGAATTCATTACCAAAATAAATATCATTGCAATTTTAGTTGGATCTCTTTGCAAAAAATATTTTTGCCATTAACATCTGCAAGCTGTATGATGTTCAGCATATACCCCATGCTGTTAAATAGCGTATAAATAACAAACACCTTTGCTTTGATTTGTGCTGTTTGCTTTTATTGTAGTTGTTGTGGTATTTAATTTTTTTGTTCGACAACGTGCTGTGTGTGGGTACGGCAAGTGTTCTGCGTCTGCGTCTGCGTTAACGTCTGCGTTTGGGTCTGACTGTGCGTGCTGTGTGGGGGTAAGTGAGAGAGCAATGCGAAAGAGAGCATAAGTTAGATTCTACTAGCTGCTGCTGCTAGCTGCTGCTCAAAGAACGCCAAAGTAAATGTCTGTCGCTGTCATTTACCAGCGAGAGAGCGAGGACAGAGCAAAAGACTAAGAGAGTGAGAGAGTGAGAGAGACCGCATGTGTGTGTGGGAGCGCCCTAATCGACTGTTCTCAGTGTCATTAGCTGCTGCTGCAACAGCTGAGATCACTTCCACTTCGCACACTAGCGACACGTCGCGACGGCAGCAGAGGCTGCACTGCCCACAGTGACTTCGACAGAGACTGCGACTGATGTTATTTTCAGTTTCGAGCAGAGCGCCGGCCAAAGATTTACAGTAACAACACGAAGCTAATCAGCAGCGTTTGGCGGTTCGCGTGCAGCGTGCGCTCGGTAAAAATTCTCTTGTGCGGAACACGGCAATATACTGTTAAATTTAGCGCACCGGTAACAGATTCCAAAAAAATATAAAGATAATTCAAATTTGTTGAGCTCAACTAAGCAGATGAATGCTGCCATATGTAAATACAGTTACATGTGTTTACAGTTACATCTGTTTTCGCACTTGTCAGTGTCAGTGCCTTGTGTATGTGTGCTTGCGTGTTTTGTTATTGTTGTGCTCAACTTTGATCGCAGTTAACTTGTTTATCTGTTGGCAGCCGAAATGAAATGTCAAATTGCAAATTCGTTGTCTAACCTTTTGTTTAGTTTATTAATTAATGACGAAATTCAACCAATGCGGCGCGCGTCATCGAGACTGTCGTCAGCGCACGCCTAGGGGCATAAATGCAATTAAATCATTAATAAAGCCAGACAAACATCCAAATATACTCGATAGCGCCGACTCCCATACACACATACATAGTCACTTAGGCACACACACACACATGTTAAGTGCAATAGAAAAGTGTGTGGCAAGCAGCACGGAAGCAGCAGCAGCAGCGGCAGCAGCAGCAACTACTTCGAAATTTATTTTCGAATAAATAGTACAAAGTTGAAGAAGAAGAAGCAGCAGCAGCCGCCGCCGCCGAAGCTAAACGTAAAAACAAGGCAAAAATGCCGCTACGGGCAAAGGGGCAGCTCTCAATATATGTATATATTTTTTTCATTCTCTTACGCGTGCACAGTGAATTGCACTTCATTTGCATTGCCTCAATTGCCGAAGATGCGCATTGATTTGATTAATTAATTGCCAGGCGGCAAATGTTTCACACTTAGGTGCGAAAACGAATTTACTATAGTTTATTACTGCGTTTCGTTTGATATGTTAAATGATTTATGTACCCTTCACTACTAGAATCGCATAAAATAGTTGAGCAAATAAATAACAGAAACGAACGATAGGCCTGCCACACACAAACTCTAAATTATACAAAAAATTATTTAAATTTAAAATACCAAATATAAAAAATAAATAACTAAATTTCAGTATTTAAATAGTTATATCTACGCGCATTGGCAAATTGAACAATTCAAAATCTGTGTTGACATATAAAACAAATATTTGCCCTTAAAAATATCTTTGCATAAATATTTGGCATTAAACAGTAAAAAATTTACAAATTCCACATGTTTCTCATTTATGTAAATATTCGTATTTGTTAACCACTGTGCACAGTGGTGTGCGCGTTTTACGTATTGAGATGATGCCCCGATCCCGATGCTAATGCCGCAGTTATATATATATATATATATATATATATATTTGGGTGCATGTGTGTGTGTGTGTGTGTGGATGTATGTGTGTGTTTGTGAGTGGTGTGTGTGCGTCTGCGTCTACGTTGCGGGCTGTGTGTTTCTGTCGGCGTCTGAAATTAACGAAATAGGAAATTTTGGTATTTCTTTATATAAATAGATTTCGCCATACGGAGAGAAGTTAAAACGAGGAAAATGTGAAAATGTGAAAAGTGAATGAAACGCACGAGGAAAATTTGTAAAAATCAAACCCAATTACAGACCACCAAATTCTGAAATGTGAAAACCAAAAGCAAAGAAATTTTTATAAATTTGTATATATAAATATGTCCAAAATATTCTGAACCTGTGAAACGTCAGAAAAATTGGAAAACAAAAAAAAAGCACACACCGTTTTTGTTCGAGTGTAGCAATAAACACAGACCAAATCGAAAATGTGAATATAATTGACTTTTTTTTTAAACATATAAATTGTGCGTGCAAAAACAAAACACAATAACAGTTTAGACAAACACGTTGAACACTTTAGAGGAAAATGCAGGCGTCTTCCACGACAACCACAACAACAACTAAAACGAAAAAGCTGAGCAGCAGCGGAGGCGTCGGCGGCGGCAGCAACAGCACTGTGGCTATGACAACTGCTAGCAAAACAACAACAACAACAACCACACGCAAACCGGCAACAGTTGCTGGCGCTGGTACTGGTGGTGGTGCTGCAAGCCACCTGAAGTCGCCGAAGGCGAAGGCAGCGCCGTTGATTGGAAGCGATGAGCACGCAGAGATCGTAGAGCTGATAAGCGAGCAGGCTGATGCCATCTATCACCAGTGGAAGAATTCCGGAGCCCCTCCCGCCGAGTTGCTGGAGACGTACACAAGTGCGGCGGCCACCGGGAATTTTACGGATGTTGCTGTGGCAGCGGCATCGGCAACGGCAGCAACAAATCTGAACAATGCGGAGGGCTTGCAAAAGATGGTCACCAGCTTTGTGAACAAAGACAAAGAGCAGCGCGGCAAGGGCGGTTGCATTAAGAAAACGGATGTGGGCGTGGCAGCGCAATCAAACGGCAAGACGAAGAAAACAGCGGCAACAGCAACAGCAACAGCAGTAATAACACCAGCAGCAGCCGTGGCAACAACGCCAACAACAGCAACTGTCAAGGCTGGCAAATCAAGTCAAGTGGAGCAGGCGCTGCAATCGCCCAAAAAGGTTGCTGCTGTCTCTGGCAAGACGTTGCGCGATGTAAATCTCAACTATGACATCAACTTGCAGCTGGACGTGAACAACTTGTCACAGCAACAGACACAGCAATTGCTGCAAATCAGTGAGCTGTTGCACAAAGAAGCGACAGCAGCTGCAGCAGCAGCAGCAGCAACAGCAACAGCTGCCAAAAAGCGACTGACCAGCAGCAGCAACAAGATCAACAGCAACAGCAGCAATACCACTCATAGCTTAAGCAACAGCAGCAGCAAGTTAACAGCTACTGAGCAACAGCCCACAAAAAAGATAAGCAAAGTCAGCAACAGGAGCAGCAACAGCAGCAGCAGCAGCAATAACAACAGCAACATAAAGAATAACAACAGCATAATTGAAATGGATGTGTTGGATGCGCCGCGTGTGGGCGTGACTGAGCTGGTTGAGCCAACTAAGAGTGCCAGCGAGCCGGTAATTGGCAGTCGTAAATTGCACAAATCCAAAGAGAACAACAATAGCGAGCAGCAGAAGCCGGCGACTGCAGCAACAGCCAAAGAAAAGCTGACAATAGCGCGCAAAGTTGCTAACAGCAGCAGAGGCAGCAACACTGCTGATAACAGCAAAGCCAGCAACATTGTAGCAAGTGCAATAGCAACAACAACAACAACATCAACAACAGCAGCAGCAACTGCAACACCAACAGCAGCAGCAGCAGCATCTGCTGCCGTTAGCACGACAGCAACATTGGCGGACACAACGATGCCAACGTTGACCAAAATCAAACCGACTAGCGGCAGCCGAGCAGCGCTCACCAATGGCCAGGATAAGAATTGTAATGCGAATTGATTTTTTATTTATTAAACATATATCCATAGCCTAATCACACTTCACCTTTCTAGTGGGTAGACCGATCCTGACACGCGGCTCGGTCGCAGAGCGCGTGATGCTCTTCGAGAAGCGGCCGGACGTGCGCAACTCGTTTCTTGATATCAGACGGCCAGCGGATGCGACGCCCAAAAGTCTGCTGAAGGTAAGCTTAAAGAAAGTACATATATATATAGTATATACATAAAAGTGCGGCACACACCTATAGAAGAGTCTGTTTGTGTTTGTGTTTTATTCAATTGTTATCTAACAATTGCAAATATCGCATTCGAAAATTCACCACAGCCGCACGCCAGCAACAATTGCAACAAATTGCTAGGGCCCCTCTCTCCACTCTGTCTCTCTCCACTCTGTCTCTCTCTCACTCTATCTTCCTCACCTCATCATGTGCATTTTAAGAAATATCGTGCTATCGAGCAGCATTGATTGATTTAAGGTTAACTCAAGACGCCATCGGTTGCCAACAGAGATGAGTCGTTAGAGAGCTGTACATATACCTAGATATATATATATATATATATATATATATATATATAGGGAACATCGAACAATACAATTTACTAGTATAACATTAGGGGTATACACTGTGCGAGTGTTTTAGTTCTTAAATATTAGTTTTTCATATTCGTCAATCAGAAGTTATAGCCAATTATAGTCTAAGAACTTTTCGAAATTGCGAGTAAAAGCTAAAAAGAGAAAGGAAATTAATATAATTTTTATATTTATTTATTACCATCTTCGTAAGGCGTACATCATTAACGATTATATTTATATATTAGTACTTGGCGGCTTATTTATAAATGTTAAAACTGATTCGACATATCTTGTTAGAGTGCCAAAAGATTCAATGCAGAAAGAATCAACCAAGTTAAAATAAATGAATCGAAAGAATTATATTCCATATAACGAAACAGAGCTTAGAGTGGGGCCTATCTTAAGGTAGACTCTTTTGCTATATATATTTATTCACACAACGACTAAAGCTAAAATACTTTAAGCTATATGTTTTCAGATAGTTGCATTTTCATCTTATCACTAGTTTCAAGGAAAAATAAAAAAGCAATTGCATAAATATGTATATGTATATAAATCATTTTATTTTTATTTATTTATATTATTATTATATTATATTTATTACTCTATTTTTTTTGCAATTTGTGCGCCCATTAATCTATTTATTTGTTTTTTTTTGTTTGTTTAATATTTAATATGTTCCGCTTTGGTGGCTTACTTTATTGGTATCAAAGGTATTGGAATCAAAGGTAGCTAAAGTATTTTTTTTCTTTCACTCTTACAGTGAGTAACCCTAATAAGCATGCATACTCTCTCGTATACAAACAATCAAATTAAGTATTTACGATCAGCACGATTGTACATAGGCAAAAAAAAAAGTAGAAAAAAAAAAATAATTTTAGGAAAAAAAAAAAAAAAAAAACGAATACAAATACAATACAAACACACGATTATTTAAGCAACACGAATGCACTTTTTTTTAATGTTTATTGTTATTTTTGGGTATTTTGTTGTTGCTGTTGTGGTGAGTATTTCGTTTTTTTGCTATTCAATTTAGTTTGGTTGCAAGTGTATGCATGTTTGTGAATATGAATGAGTATAGAGTTTATAATAAACTCAACTACCCGGCGAAATTTTACTGCGTTTCAGTATGAAATCTATTTGTTTTTATTTATTTTTATTTTTTGTAGTTGTTGATTTTAAGTAAATAATCACTATAAATAATTCGTATACAGAACTTTTTTGTACGATTGATTGTGCTAATGGTGCTATCGAAGCAGGCGCAGTTCGCAAATTCTTGCTGCTATCTCTTGTCTTTACGACTTAACAACTATGCGTATGCGTAATATTTTGCTTGGCCATCAGGCGTATCCGTGCGTATACGTAATAGACGCACATGCTCGCACTTTGTGTGTGTGTGTGAGGTGTGTTTGTATTCCGTTTTCTTTCATGCGATTGGAGATTAATATTAATGCGGCCGTTGACAGTTTTAAAATCATGAATGGCCAACGCCTGGTTTATGCTGCTTAGCTATTATAGACTTATGGCCAAAAGCAAATGATGCTGCTTATATGGCGTACAAATGAAATAGAAACAAAGATAGAGCACAAAGGAATTTGGCAGAACAAAAGCATGTAAATAGAAGAAAATATGTATGAGGCGTAAAGATTTTTAATTGATCATTTTACACGTGGGTTCGGCCTATCTATATCATCTCTATGACAAATTATTATTTATTCTTCTTTTGTTTTTACAACAACTGTTCAAAAAATTATGTGAAATCATCTTCTAATATACATGTTTTTTGGAACACTAAAGTTGTTTTTCAACCTAGATAAATTTTCTCTGGATTTATTAAAAATTTTAAACGTAAAGAAACTTCTCCTCTGACTCATGATATGCCATGTCTTGGCCCTTAAAGAGCTATCAAATTCTTAAGAATAAAATGCTTGAGATTAATTGTTTTATAATTGTTTATGAACAACCTTTGGCTGGCATGGCTTCAATCGCGTCGAATTTAATTAATTTAAGCAATTTTTAAGAGCTTCAAGAGAGCGAGAGAACGAGAGAGCGAGAGAGTGGGAGTGGCAGAAGAGAGCAAGAAATAATCAGCCGTATTTCAATTTCTATAGATTTCTTTAGATTATTTTTCATTGACGCCAATTAAGATATTGTATATTTAGCTTCAATTTGCAGCTGAATTTAGCACAATTACAACAACAACAATAACAACGAAGTAATATTGTATGTGTGTGAACGTATTTTCTGTTCGTTTGTTATTTAGATTTTCTTTGAGTTAAATTGAATTTCCACGAATATTTTAAGTTTTTTTTGATTTATACTCGCAAACACACCAAGTTTTCCTTATAATGTTTAAACAAAATTCAATTAACATTATTTTTTTTATGAAAATAGTTGTTTATGTTTGGTAATAAACTAAAAAGGGCCGCAATTAGCGCAGATGTAAACAACGGAATAAAAAAACTAAATACATTCAGTATACGAAAATGTTCTACCCTTATTTTTGATCAATTTCAAAATTGCACTCAGAATGATCTCTTTATTCTTATAGTTAAACAAGATGTATTATAGAAATATACGTCTTTACTTTCCAGATAGACTCAAACTAGTTGGATTGAGAGAATGCTAATGAGAATAAGGATTGATAGTGAGAATTTAAAATGAGAATGAGAATGTGATTGAAAATGAGAATTAGAATGAGCATGAGTATAAGTATGACTAGGAGTATGATTATTCTTATTGAATTGAAATGAGATTGAAAATGTAAATGAGAATGTTCTATGTTGATTATCAAATGAAATCAATGTTATTGATAATGATAATTATGATTGACAAATGATTGCATGAATGGCATTGGCATTGGAATTTTTCCTAGTTCTGAAGTATCTAATAGTCAAACTAATTCGTTAATTAATTCGCAATATTGTTTCTTGGTAGAACAAAGAATTTCTCAATATTTATTTGTGCCAAAAAGTGTGGCAAATGAATTTGTAAACAGAGAGCAAAATTGTTGGCATATAAGCTGCGTGCAGAGGATTCAAGATATTTGTTATATAGCAAAATATATAATTTAATAAAATGGCTAAAAAATGATTTTGTTGTTGTTGTTGCAGGTTAAGCTACATGCAACGCCACCGCAACCGCCCTCACAGGAACAAAATCTATTGCAGAAGGAGATACGCAGCTCCAAGAGCGTTTACATACCCAGGTAAGTCCTGACAAGATGCTAGAAATCAGTATATAGATATTTTAATATATATGTTTACATTGCAGATTTTACTTTCCACATGGCAAACCGCAGCCCACCATTGCCATGGAGCGTGTCATTCGCGGCATTTTGTCCGCGTTCGATAGCTTTCCCAACAATCAGGTGACCAAGGATGAGCTGCCCCGCATCCTGAAGCTGTGCGGCCTGCCCTTCTATTGGCGTATGCCGGTTATGATCTTCTGCCAGGCCGGCACCACGGGCTTGGTGGAACGTCAGCGTTTTGTCGAGTTCTGGAAACAGTTAAGTTTGCTAAAATTCTAGCCGGAATTTGTATTAATTAATTTTATTCATTGTTTTCTCTTTTGTTCAGAATGAATGTTTATTGCCATGAGGCGGCCTCGCGTTTTGTTTATATTATGTCGCGCGGCCAACGCTTTCGTTCCTATATTGTGCCAGAGGATTTGGTGCCGATGGTGCAGGATGTGGTTGATACGCATCCGGGTCTGGCGTTTCTAAAAGAGGCCACCGAATTCCATTCCAGATATGTGCACACGGTCATCGCGCGTATCTTCTATTCGGTGAATCGCAGTTGGAGCGGCAAGATAACCATATCGGAACTCAAGCGATCTGATCTGCTCGAGGTGAGTCCACATAACAGCGCGCAGCTGGGAATATAATTCAACTAAAGCATATTGTCTGGAGCGCAGATGATAAGCCTGCTGGAGGAGGAGGAGGACATCAATCAAATCATGGCCTTCTTCAGCTACGAGCACTTCTATGTGATCTATTGTAAATTTTGGGAATTGGATAAGGATCACGATCTGCTGATCAACCAGGAAGATCTGGCCAAGCACAGCGACAACGCGCTCTCCACTCGCATTGTGGAACGCATCTTCTCCGGCTGTGTGACGCGCAGCGATAACAAAAAGGCGCCCGAAGACGAACCCAAAATGTCCTACACAGACTTCGTGTGGTTCATTCTGTCCGAGGAGGATAAGCGCACGCCGACGGCCATTGAGTACTGGTTCCGCTGCATGGACATTGATGGGGACGGTGTTCTGTCCATGTACGAGCTGGAATACTTCTATGAGGAGCAACAGCAGCGCATGGAGGGCATAGGCATTGAATGCTTGCCCTTTGAGGATTGCCTATGTCAGGTGAGCGCATAGCCTAGTCCTCAATTATCTTTCTTTTATGTCTTTAAATAATTATTTTCCAGATGTTGGACATGATCAAGCCTGCGAACCGCGATTCCATTACACTGGGGGACTTAAAGCGATGCAAAATGACGCACGTCTTCTTCGACACGTTCTTCAATTTGGAAAAGTATCTGGATCACGAGCAACGTGATCCCTTCGCCGCACAGCGCGATGAATCCGTAAGTTTATGAACTACGGCATCATATTGAAAACTCATTAATGATGATTCGAGTAAAGAGTTTGAATCACATTTCTTGCTTTACTTTCACTCAATTGCCCGATCCTATTATTAAGTCATAATATGAGTAATATTCATATATAATAATCCTTCTTGTATTTGCAGACCTCCGATTGGGATCGATTTGCGGCACAGGAATATGAGCTGCTTATATCTGAGGAGAGTGATTGAAGCTCGTGGCAAAATTCGGGTTTTATCAACTTATTTATATGCATACACAAACGCACAATTACACTTGCTCACTCACATACACTCACCCACCCACACACACACTCACACACACACACACACACACACACATCTTTCGTATACACTACAAATATATATATATATATATATATATATATATATATATATTTATTTACTTACAAATTTTTATACAAATTTTACAGTATGTCAAAACAAAAACAAAAATGTAAAAAAAAAACACCGAAAAAAAAGGAAAAAGAATATTTAAAAAAAAAAAACCAACTGGAATATCTTAGAGCATAAATGTGCAATAAATCTTAATTATATTTATTAATGCGCGCTTTTCGCTATTCAGTTGAAGTCAACAAAAATAAATCTTAGCAGTTAAAAGCTAAACTGAATAGCGGAACACGCCCAACAAATCGAGTTTCGAATATGCAAGTTTTGCATGAGTCAATTTTTTTAACGAGTAGTTAACCTTAGTCAATTTAATTTGTGCAAATTTTGTTTTAGTTGAATATGATAATTAAATAAAATTAATCATAAATTTGTTTAATGCTTTGTTTTATATTTTTATTTACCTATCGTTATATGAATAAATAATATATATATATATGTATATATACACTATATATATATAGAATATATGAATTTTAGCTTCTGCTTTGGCTACGATCGTTATTCCCCTCTCTCATTATATATTCAAAGTGAATTGTGAATGAAGATCGAATTTTTGCATTATATATCAATTGATTTCTACATTAAGCTTTTTTATTTCATCATCTTGTTGTTAGTGGATTTCCAAAGGACTTCTAAGGCATTAAAGTTGTGAAAATCCAATTTCGAATTATTTGAAATCTATATCATTTTTATAGGGAAGATATTCATAGATTGAACGGGAAAGCTATTCCTATTTTACTCATATATAAAACACATTTACTCATTGTTTCTTTTATTTTTTTTTTTTTTATTAAATTATTTTTAAAACTTTTTTTTTACGTTTTGTTGTATAACTTAATTTAGTTAAAAATATAATTTGCTTCTCATTTCTCATTAATTAGACTACTAAAAATTTGTAACTCATTTTTTCTTTTGCCTAGTTTAAATATATATATATATATATATATTTATATATATATATATATATTTATTTATTTTTTTTTCATTTTTACAGTTTTCAAAGTTTATCTATATATAAACATATATTCAGAACTGAGAAAAATTACCTCAACAGTCATATATTCTTATTTCCTTTAAATTGTAGTCCAATTAGTCGTATTAATAAACGGTTTTTTACTTTTTTTAGGAAGTTGAAGTTTTTTTTTTAATTTTTGCTTTACATTTCTAGTGAAAAAATTAGATATTTGATTGTTTTTACAATTGCCATTTTTGATGCTGCAAACGATTTTTGAAAGGCTGCATTTCAAAGTTACGCTGCTTGTCAGTTATGAATCACAGGTGCATATCGAGTGGGAAGAGGACCGATATAAGTTATACATATGTATATATATATATACACGGATCAATATATATATTTAGATATATATAAAATTGCGAATCAGCCATTCAAAAATTGTGTGACAGCGATTTGCAGGAGGTGCTACGTACCGACCACAGTATCATTTAAACGTGACTAAAAATAATATAACACATTAACGAGGGAAGTAGTCTAAGATAATATGGAGTAAGCGTTGAAAGCAAGTTTGCAAAGCAAAAAATGGTTTTTAGAAATATGTAACTCTATAAAATAGTCTAAAAGTGGATTTGAATGAAAAGCGTTGCAAAAATTTTGAAATTGGGTATATATCAAATGGAGAAGCATTGCAGATCATGTTGTTGCTGTTGATGTTATTGTTTTTGTTGTTGCTTTTGTTAGGCTGGACGCTTTAGCTGCTGTTTTCAGAGTGTTGTTAATCAGGGAGGAGTTTTACTGTTTGAGTCGTACTTTTTCACTATCTTCAAAGTTCTTATCATTATCGTTGCTAGGCTCCGAATCTGTAGTTTCCGTCGTTGAGCTGTCGCTGGTAGCGCTGCTATCGTCATCACTGCTGCGACTGTAAATGGGCTTTGAATTGCCGCGCACATAATCCGCCGTAATGTGTACGCTGCGTATATCTGATCCAGGCACTATGAACATGGGATCCAACAACAGTTGCTCCTGTAGAATGGATAACGAAATTCAAATTATTATGATTCTTGTAATCATTGAGATTATTCTCTTCGGTAACTAACCATTATGGAGCGCAGTCCACGTGCGCCAGTATGCCTTTCCATGGCTAGACTTGCAATTGATTCCACTGCATCTTCCGTAAACGATAGGTCTACCTCGTCGAGGCCAAGTAGTGCTTTGTATTGAGGCACGAGAGCATTGCGTGGTTCGGTTAGAATACGCACCAGCATATTCACATTCAAACTATGGAAGGGCACAATGACCGGAAAACGACCAACGAATTCCTGTATAAAAAATATTAATTAATTAATATAGATACAAAGACAGACAGACAAAGAGACAGAGAGAGCTGGTATAGCTGTTGCTACTAACGGGTATCATGCCAAACTCAACGAGATCACGGGCCTGCACTTTGGTCAGGCATTTATCACGCTCCTCCTGATCATTATCCATTGGACTAGCAGTTGATTGTGCCGCTCGACGGCCCGAGCCGCTCGTCGAGGGCATGCCAAAGCCCAAATACTGTTTCAAAGAGTTACGATTAATATACGAATATAAATGCAGTTGCTGAACTAGCTTACCTTTTCATTTAGCCGGCGGGCAATGAGACGATCGAGACCCGTGTAAGCACCAGAGGCAACAAACAGTATATTCGTTGTGTCCACCTGCACCGTTTCACCACGCAGCTTGCGCGGCGAGTTGCGTTCGGGCACATTGACTACAGTCCCTTCCAGCATCTTTAACATACCCTGCTGAACACCCTCACCGCCCACGTCGCGCAGCTGATGTATGCCAGGCACAGCGCCAATTTTATCCACTTCATCCAAGAACACAATGCCGGTTTGAGCACGCTCCACACTGGAAAGGATGGATTAGTTATCACTGTACATTTATATATATATTTGAACAATTTACTTGTAGTTGGCGTCCTGTAGCAACTTAGATATGACACTCTCAATATCCTCACCCACGTAGCCGGCCTGGGTGAGCGTTGTGCAATCGCAGATAGCAAACGGCACGTCCAGACAGCGGGCGATTGTCTGTGCAATTAAGGTTTTGCCAGAGCCCGTCGGGCCGAGCATAATTATGTTACTCTTCTCTAATTTAACATCGTTGCTTTGTCTGTCTAGTATCTCGGAGCCGGGACGATTATCGCTGCTCCGTGAGGCGTTGGCAGCGTTGCTGTTGTGCAGGCCGCTACCAAGACCGCCACCAGTCAGACCGCCGCCGAGGCCCATTTGGGCGGGTTTTGGTGGCAGCTCGTTGCCAGGAGTGCTGTTCAGCGTGTGACCAATGCCGGTGATGTGCAGCAGATCCGTCCGTGGTATGCCGTCCAGTCCGCCACCGCCGCTGCTCGCACTTGGCTGCTGCTGCAGCTGTGGCAAATTGTGATGGATGCGCTTGTAATGATTGTAAACGGCCACCGCGAGCACCTTCTTGGCAAAGTCCTGGCCGACCACGTGCTTGTCGAGATATTCCATGATCTTCTGTGGTGGTGGCGGTGGCTTGCGCTGATTCTTTGGCTCCTCCTTGACACGCTGCTTCGTCTCCACATCGGAGAGCACCACAAAGAAATAGTTGCACTTGGCGCACTTCACAAATCGCGTCGAGCTGACAAACGTTTCCACTTGGGTGCACGCACTCCCACATTTCGGGCAGGATAAGAACTTATCGCCGCTGCCGCCTGTTGTGGTTGAGCCACCACTACCACCAAGACTAGACCCACCCCCACCGGCACCAGGTGTCTTGGATGCGCCGCCTGGTCCACCTATGTCGCCGCTCTTTCCCGTTTCTGTTCCATTACTGCTGCTGCTGCTGCCGGACTCCGATCTAATTCTTACGCCATTGGTTATGTCAATATAGGCGGGTATGGCCACGACAGGCTCCAGCAGGAGTTGCCCATTGGCGGCGCACTGCTGACTGGCCAAATGAAATCGCCGCCTTCCTATCCCACTGCTTAGTATTATGCAGTTCGGTGTATGTTGTACGTGACTGGTTCCTAAGATAAAGAGACAGAGACAGACAGGGGAAGAGTAAATTAATACATGTATTAAATTTTTTAAATTAAATCAACGTGAGAGTGAACTTGATTTGGGCCAAAGCATACATATACATATATAGATTTACCTCAAATATAAATTTGACAATTTGTATATTATATTAAATACAAATGTTAATTCTAGCCCAAATCTTATACCAATCTCTGCTGATTAACTAGATACTTCTTACACAATCTGGAAATATGTTCAAGCTGTTGTTGTTTATTTAATATCAATTGCTGTATTATTCATTCATATTGTTCTCGCTACTATAAATCCAAGGCCAATTAGCAGCTACGTATACTAAAAAATAAACTGTCTCAACTCAATTAGAACCTGCAAAAACTCAAGTTCACGGAAAAACGATTATGCATTGAATAAGAAATATGAAGACTATAATAGTAAGCTCTTTAAAGAGATGGTAAATATCAAACAAATATTTGGCAAAGAATTTTAAGCATTTGACATATAATATTTCAAACAAAATTAATGAAATAAAAACAAAATATATTAATATTCCTTTAAGACATGTTAGTGTTCGTCAGCAGAGCTTTCACTGTGCCTTAAGCTCAACTAAAAGTTAATCGACTTATAACGCTAACAATTTGCTCTTATATAATTCATATAATTTGCCTTTTCACACTGCCGAAAAACCTTGCTCAGATTTCCTTATGGGCGGCATTAAACGAAGAGTTTATTGCCGGCAACTGCTGCAAGAAATAATATAAATAATAATAAAACATACAAATTTTCGACCGACTGGCCAATCATTGCGTCAAAAGCTGTAACTGCAATAATTAAACCTCGACCATATTTAAAGACATTTCAAGTTCAGTTCAAAATCATAAACAAGAAAACGCAACAACAGCAACAAACAGCAACAACAACAAACTTCAATCATCGCAAATACGATACATGCTACGTTGTCTGATTGGCATAACGTAATGACTATGCGCCGTTGACCTTCGACAAAGGCTGTTTGACATGAATTTAAATCACATAACCGAATACACGAGTTAGCTTCAAATCAATGGCTCAATTGGCGCGCATCTTTGTTAGTCAAATACATAACATCCTTCAATCGTAACTAAAAGTGAGTATTTGGGTAACATTTCAGAGTTATATACAAAATTCTGATAAGCGCGCTATATTAGATTTATTCCTGTTACTGTTTTTGTTTTTTCGGCTGCTGCGACTGCTGCTACGTGACGCAAATGACGCAGTTACGTATGCGACAGCAAACAGCATTCATTCAATTGATGTGTTTATGAGAACTGCATTTTCTGCTTACCTTTTGTCCAAATTTTATATTTTGGAGCCAGCAATATGATACGCCGTACCATACTCATTATAAAGCGTTGCTGTTGTTATTACGGAAATCTCAGCTGGCGGGTCGGCTCGCACACACACATACGCACAACGCTCTCTTCTTCTTCTTCCTTCTACCGTTCGGGGTCTGCTGGGGCTGCTGTTGTTGTTCTTGTTGTTGCCAGTCTGTTCTGGACTATTTTGACAAGCAAATATTGCTAGTCATTCGATTTGGTTTTGCACAATACTCTGAATTGGTTGTTGATTTTCACTCTTAAAAGACAAAAATTTTCTTTTGCGTTTTTTTCGTGCTTTGTGGCCTGTTGTACGACGCAATTGTTAATTTTTCGCTGCTTCTCTGCTCGCTACTTTTGTGTGTGGAAAATGTGAATAAAATAGATTGCGCTCTGCGCTTTGCCTTTACACACTTCTTTGGCGGTGTGTGCGTCTGCATATGTGTGCGTGTGTGTGTGTGTGAATGTGTGCGAGTATATGTGCTTGTCCGTGTAAACGTGTGTGCTTGTGTGTGTTTCGGTTTTTCTGATTTCTCTTCACACGTCGTTTCGTGCCCGTTGGCCAGAGTTTGTGCTTCTTCTTTTTGTTGTTCGTATTTTGGTATTCACTAGCAGTTGTTATATTTTCGTAACCTTTTTTGTTGCAGATCCATGACAGTTATTATATATTATAAAATAAAAACCGCCCGTATTTACTGTCCTGGCCGTAATAGAAATTCCGCGATTTTGCTGTTGCTCATACCAAATCGAATATGTGAGAGGCTCACAAAATACAACAATGTGAGACAGCTGTTATTTGAAGTACAGCTGTTTGGTATGGGCTCTTCTTCTTGTCTGTGCCGCGCACCGTGGTACATACAATCACATAAACCGATCAAAATATTAATCTAAAATCATACACAAAAGAATTTGGACTGTTCTACGGCCAGAAATATAGGAAAAATTTATATATATGAATTTAAAAAGAACTTGAATTTCGTTTTGTCAAAAAAATTTTATTTGACTTGTAACTCAAATTCGTTTGCTAATTAGTTTCTAGTAGCCAGGTATAATTCGGCCCTTTTTGCTAGCCTTCTTAAGTTTCTTGTTCTTCTTGTCTTTGCTGCGTTTATCCAGATTCTCCTGTCGTTTCTTCTGCCGCTTTGCTATATCGTGATCCACCTTCTGCTTGCGTTCTGTCCACTTCTTCTTTGCCGTCCGCTTCTCCACCTTCCTCTTCTTTATGGCCTTCTGGAGCAGCTTTGTGTCATCTTTCACTTTCTTGCCCTCAATCTTATCAAACGCCTTCTTCCAGGCAATATTATTTTGTAGTTCAGCGGCCTTATCTCCTTGACCTTGTTCCTTCAGTTCGTTTATTTGTTGGCTCGTCTCTTTCAGTTTTTTAAGTATTTCCTTTGGATTTTGATGTGATTTCTTGGTCTTAGCACCTGGATTAGCGGCGAAATCAATTTTGGAATAAACTATTTTCGCTTCCTCGTTGAATACGGGCTTCTGTTGAACGGGCTTAATATCCGCCTTGCTATCTGTTGCCTCTCCATATCCATTCGATTCTGTTTTGATTATTCCATTCTTGAGTTTATTTTGTTTTATATTTTCGTTTTTCAGTATTTTTGCGGAGGATTGTAGCAGCTTTTGCACGCCTTTGCTCCGCTTTAGTTTCTTTGCCTCCCGCCTCTTCTGTTGCCGTTCGGTGGTAGGACGCTTTTTCTGGCGCAATTTGTTTTTTATGGACGCAATGCGTTCATCCACGTCTTCCTCCCCATCCTGTTCTTCCTCGGCGACATAGTCATCTTTACGCTTGACTTTAAGCGGTAGCTTCAATTTAGCGCGTTTTGGCTTTGACTCATTTTCATCATCGGAAAGCAGATATTCTTCGTATGTTTCTTCCTCTACAATGACAATTTATTACTGCAGTGCTTAGTGAAATACTCTGCTTTTTATTTACCTTCTTTTTTGGAATAAGGCACATTGTGTATTGTCAACAGGCGTAATACTTTTTGCTCAAAGCGATTTCTTATAGAGTTCTCGTCTTTCGGCTGCGGCACTTCTCCACCATTTTCACTGTTGTAGTACTCCCAAACGCTATTGACAGCATCTTCATCGGTTATATATTCCATTGTGACTGTCACGAAAATTCAATGTTTTCAAATACAAAAATTGAATTTAATCTCACACGTGCAACTGAAGTTCATTAGAGAACGCAAAATATCACGAGTTGCAATAGTTGGTAGTTGAGTACCGATAAATGAATTAATCGAATATGTTGGATTTAATTTGGAATACAATTTTTAAAATTTCGTAATAAATAAATATTAAAAATTGTTATTCACTTCGTTATTCATTATTATTATATTTCTTCTTTAGAGCATTTTGAGCAATTGTGCGATAGTATTTGATGTCTATCGATAGTTTTGGTCGCTTTGCATGCAACGTCTTCTGAGTGACAGCCATCGATAGTTGATCGATAAGCACATACCTTGACTTTACATCATTTTTCAGTAAATCGTCGTCCGAGAATGACTAATATTTGCCAGTGTTTAAAAATATTTGTAAATGCCGAGCTAATTTAATACAGTAATATAAACCACAACAAAGTGTATTTTGTTTTTGTTAGACGTAAAACGGCGGTCTGAAGTGTGTGCGCAAAGCGGCGACAATATGAAGAAACAATTTGCAAAAATTAAAATTGCTGCTGAAAACTTAAGGTAAGTTCAAAGGCCAGGGGGCGCAGGCAGCCAACATCCAGCGGCAGCGCCAGCGCCAGCGGCGGTAGCCGTGAAGACGCGACTAAATGCCAGTCAAAAGTGCAAGCAGCCAGCGGCGGGCGCAGGTGTTGCCCCATAACAACAACAACAAGCACAACAAAAACAAATCCAATGCCAAAATAAAGCGCTGCGCTTACGTTTTTTTATATGCATGTTTCTTACGTCGCTGATGACCTAACGGCATTCGTGTGTAATGGCATTTACATAAATATAGATATCTGTGTCTGTGTATTTGATTTCGCTTTGTTTTGTTTTGCTTTGTCTCTTCACACAGATCTACAAAATCAGACTGCAAAGATTCTGAGCTAGAGACCATTGAGAAGCAGGTGGACCGATATCGCGATACCATTGAGAAAATTGTCCGCAAATTACCAGCGCTCAGCAACAGCAGTGGCGGCAGTAGCAGCAGTAGCAGCAATGGCACCGTTACCATTGAGGAGCATGACAAGCGCATCAAAAAGAACACGCACTACAAGATTGCCCAAGCGCTGGATGAGTCGGCCAAGGAGTTACCTAAGGATATGCCGTTGCACAAGGTTCTAGCCAATTGCGGTGAGTAGCTAAGTTCAACTGCGTGTGTATATGTGTACGTGTGTGTACGAGTATTTTTATCGGCGTCTCGCTGGCTATGATAAGGGCACCACCTAGAAAAAATTCTGAATTAAAAAAACTTAAACACGAAACCGCATAAAAAGCGCAAGGTGTGCACAGTTATGTCTATGGTTGTGCGTTTGTGTGTGTGTATACATATAAGGCGCATAAATTTCTATGCATATGCTTTGATGGCTGTGTGTCACGGGCTTGCGTGCGCTTGGTGTGTGTGTGTGTGGCCTCGCCTTGTCTGCGCTTGGCCTTGTGGCATTTACATTTCTCAACTCAGCGTTGTCGATTATTGTACCCTATTCCAATAATGTATAAAAAGGGGTATATTGTAATTATATAAATGCTTGAAATTGATAAAAGGTAATGCTTCAGCTCCTTATATGCCCATATACTGATTGGCAACTGTAACGTGTTAAATAAATATCGATTATTAGTATATATAAGACCCAAGTAAACAGTAACTTAGGCAGTATATTTCATTTGAAAGAGATTAAGCTTATATGTACATATGTATATGTATCTCTTCATACGTATGCCCAGTACAGGGTATTTTCTAGTCTTATTATGGATAATCTCTCTAAATCACTATTTACTTGCTGTTGTTGTTGCTGCTGCTTAGCGCGTTTTTTAATCATTATAATAATTTTATGATGATTTTTTTTTTCGTTGCTTTCTTTTACACAGTCATTCGCTGGGCTGGCTGCTCTCTTTTGCGGTTTGTCGCTCTTATTTTTATTTGCTTATCTATTTATACAGTTTTTTGTTTTTTGTTTTTTCTCTCTTTGTTTTGATTGTTATTGTGTTTACGTATTTAGCCGCTGCCTTCACCTCCGCCAGGCAACACCCGCCTCTTAATGGCCTGTTTTATGGGCCGTTTTTTTCAATCAAAACGTCATTGTGCATTTCATTGAATGCCAGACAAAGGCCCAGTAAAAGTGATCTGCAATAATTATGCTATGATTATGATAAGTTAAGCGAAGAAGTAAAAGTTGCGGCAAAAAGAAATAAAATATAAAAACGCTCACAAGCTTCCTACATAAATACTCATAAATATGTGTGTATGTATGTACATATATGCATATATTTTTATAAATATATAAATATTCAAAGTAACCCCCACACCTTTTTTTCGTTTGTTGCTATTTCTTCTCTCTCAGTCTCTCTCTCTCTCTCTCTCTCTCTCTCTCTATCTATCGCTTCCCCCACCCACTTTTTGTATATTACTCATTATTGGCCTCACTTACGCTTTTAGCATGTGAGACACACACACATACGCGCGAACAGAGAGACTCACAGACACATTTATAAGCACAGCAGATGCGTGCAGCAATTGCAATTTAGTTGCGCGTAGCGTCAAAGCAGTAATAGCTGCGCCGGCAGCGACGCATCAGCATTTACAGCTTCAAGTTTACCTTGGTTCAACGTTCATTTGATAAGCTCTGTCCACAGCATTATGACATAAAGCGAAACAAAAAAAAGCATGTATGCAAAAGTAGGTGAATTATTCATGCATGCTAGTCTCCCGTTCTCTCAGCTGTCGCTCCGTACGTGGATTGTATATGTTTCGTGTTTGATTAACTCTATATATTTGAATTAACACAAAGTTCACGTACACAAATGCTAACAAGGAAGCATATAAATAAAGTATTTGTTAGCAGCTGGAGAGTTTACCTAGCCAATCACTTTTTCTTTTGTTCCGTTTGGAGTTTTCACATCCATTTTGAAAGTTATATAATCCTATTTGCATTTGAAGTAGGTCAAAAGAAGACAATAACTGTTTTTGCAAGTTGAATATATACAAATTTGTCAATAATATAGTAAATTATGAATTTATATATAAATTTAATATGTGATTGACAAATTTGAAAATATATTATTTGCAGAAATTGATATTGTCATGGCTTGACTAAGTTTTTATTATTATTATATTATTATATTTGATAAGTTTTTAAATTCCAAACTAAGTTGGACTTTCCCTATAGTATTTATTCATTAGCCATTTCAATAGATTTGTCCCACTGTGCCAAGTGTGCCCTTTTGCAATTTATTTCTTAGCCACGACACGCTTTAATTCCACCTTCTCGTCTCATCGCCTTCTCTTAGACACGACGAGCATATCTTCAATTTTATACTTCACTTGTGTTGTCGCCCTTCCCACTGCTGCGGGCCCCTATTGCACTATGTATTGTAGGCTCCGCTGCCGGCGTCGCACTCAACACAATTATCACAATTTTGCTTACTCAGCTTCGTCAGAGCAGCTATAGCTGTTACGCCCCCGCGCCCGCTGCCACAATGAACGGCCCACAACATTGAACCGGCAGCTACAATAATAACAACAATAACAGCAGCGACAACAACAACATTTGCTACCGTCCTTACGGCTGCGATAAGGTCTTAAATAAGCATTGACTTCCTCACTTAGACACTCTGCAATACAGACTCACACTTGCACATACACAAACGTTTCCTTTACATCATCAAAATAAAGTTTTGTATTTATTTAAACTAAAAAAAAACTCTTTCGCAATTTGCAGCCGAGCTGGAGAAGACAATCGCCGAATGCATCATCGAGAGCGAACTGGAAACGGAGACGAAAGTTGTGCGGCGTTTAAAAAACATCTTAGATAAAGAAATACAAGAGATCTCAACGCTAAAGCGTAATGTGTCGCGCACACTACAGGAATACACCTCCCTGAAGCGCAGTCATGAGGTAAGATATTAATCCGCGGCCCCAGACTACTAAACCCAAGACAGCAGATAAATCGTTGACTCTCTACTTAAATGGTTTTACACAGACCGAAATGAATGTTGATTTCATTTAAAAAAGAAAAGTCTCTATAAATATTTTTTAAAATATTTAAATATATAATAATATAAAAAGGAATGAAATCAACATTAAATTTACTAGTAACTTTTACAAAATATCTGCTTTTATTGCGTTTGTCTGTACCTTTGAGTTAATTAAAAAAAAGATAGATGTATGAAAGGTATAAAATTATAAGCAGCTGTTCAAAAATGATTTGTGATAATAATATAGCACTTATCCAAATTGTGGAATGCGCGTTGATTATGTTTCAAGTAAGCACGATAGCCGAGAGCACAGTAGAGGAAATCAGTCAAAAAGCGACAGTAACAAAGCAACAAATAATAATCATTACAATAACAGCAATAACAATAAGTATTTATACAACTTCTCAATTGTGTGGGGCCAGACCTTACTGCACAGTGGTTAAATGTCACGCGAGGCCTCCAATATCAACAATATTTCTTATATATATTGTAAATGAAAACTGGGAATAGTATTAAGTACCTGAACTATGGATTTTGCGAAAATGGAACGCTTCGTACATTTTCCAGGAAATTATGAAAACGTCTCAAATGATGTCTACTAGTTTTTTTTTTTAATGAATCGATTTCTTTTAAATGAAATATAATGCAAATTCATTTAATTTTAATCTTTTCAATTGAATCTCATTAGAACTAAATTCTTTTTAATATTTGTTTATATTATTGTTTAATAAAGGTGGACTTCCGTTTTTGGGTAAAGCTCTGATCAAAGTTGTTAATTTAGATGCCAATTTGTTAATTTGGCTATTTCCTCTCTTCTTTCGAGCTGATAAACATCTCGCACACTATTTCAATCGATTTTTAACCACTGTACCTTGTATATAGCCAGTTGAGACCGGATGGCAAGCGCCAGCAAAGAAAGCAATCAATTCTTTTTTTTTCGCGCTCTCTCTGTCTCTCCCGTTATAATTTCAGTTTATTTCTTGCTTTATCATCTCACAATAGAATTGTTGGCATTGTTGCTTTTATTCGATTTTATACGTCGCATGGCGTCGCTTGTCTTTATGATATGGTCGCAGGATTGTTTGGCTTTTTAACGGTTCTTGTTCCAATTTCTCTAGCAACTGGTGAGAGTTGTTGCTAGTACAGTAGAAGTCCTATTAACGAACAGCTTTTTACTACACAGGACAGAAAAAGTTTAAAATAAAATAATGAATAGAAATATAAAATTGTCAAGATAAAAATCTTGAAGTATCAGAATTTTTGAGTTTCTTCAAGAATTTGCAGGCAAGCAATATTCTCTCTCACCAGGTTTTGCTGTAGCCCTTTCAGTCTGTTTTGGGCGTTAACATTTGACGATTACTTGACAAACTTTGTGACGACGTAGTCAATACTTGTTCACTTCTTGTTTTTTTATTTTTTATTTTTATATTTCTTTTGGCATTGCTTTCCGCTTTACAAGTCAAGACAACACGACGACACGATTTATGCCTTATATGCGGGGAGTCGGGCAAATTAGTCGCAATATAATTGTTGTTGTTGGGGAGGTGCTTAAGGTGTCTGAAGACGTTCATTGACTTGGCCGGACAGCCTAGTGACATCATAATTGAAAATTGAGCCAATGAGCGAATGAACGGAGCGAACAGCGCAGACATTAATTGTCCATTCGTATCATATTTTAGTAGCATTTCTTAGACACCCTACATACGCATATATCTATGTATGCGTATGTACACCATAATCTTATCGAAACACTCAAGTTGGCTCGATATAAAGTAATGCGGGCAACCTCTAGCTTTTCATATTGGGAACGCTCTAATTGAGCTATATATGCGATATATGTCCGGCACAGTTACATACATCATTTTTGGTGTACCTTGCAAGTGCTAACTGTGGATGTTTGTAACTGTCCCGCATACCCAGTTTCAACTCTAATGTAGGTCATTAGAGGTTATATTTATATATGTATATGATATATATTGTGAGTCACACGCTGACTGGCATTGGAATATGTTGTTTGGGGTTTAGTTTATAATTAGATGGTAGATGCCATTGTTTGCTCATTCCCTGTTGCAGATTGATTGACAGCAGCACTGTGAAAGAGGGGGATAGAGCTGAAAGAGAGAGAGAGGGGAGAGAGAGAGAGAGCGAGGCGAGAGAACGGATAATTTGTCACGATCTTGTTTATTTTTAGCAAACTTACGACGTTCGACCTATTGATGAAACGTAGAGGGAGCAAAGTGTACGATGCGATAAGAAATATTATAAAGACTGCATTGTTTGCTTAATTCAATACTCTTTCTCATATAAAATGATTGTAAATGAATTACCAGATATTTTTATGAATTATTAAAGTCTGGAATGAAATGATTCCTTTTACGGCTTAGATTATTATAAAAGATTACGAAAATATTTCAAGTCTAGCTAATTTATTTACTCTTCAAGTTGTCTTAATTTAAATTTTTTGGAAATTATTTAAATTAATTTTTAATTGGGATGCATAAATAATAAATAATAATAGTTCAGCAATCTCTTCGCATATTCATAGAGTGAACAGTCCTCGTACGAAATACTATTCACGATTTTCTTATCAATTGCCGTAGACTTAATTCGAGTGGCTAATGCACAACTTATGAGTCAACGTTTAGCTTGGCTATGTGTGGTGTGTCAATTACCCGCAAATATCGGTCAGGCTGTGCACAGGTTCATTAAATGTATGATATTTACATCGTAAATGTTTCCAGTGCGCGTACAACAAAAGGCATTGATTGGAACAGCTGGCCAAAGGGTCTATTTATAGGCTACTCTTAATGGGGCACCAGTTGACAGTGCAAGAAACATAACAACAACAACAATCACAGACACTTGTCGCGCAACAGATGCCAGTTGTAGGTGGGTAAAGATTACAGTAGGGGCATTCAGTGTAGAGAAGCGTGTGAAACTTGACTCAATGTGCAAACAAAAGAAAGACAAGTGACGGAGATTTCTTATCGGTGGAATGTTTGACTAAACTGATGATTTTTTGCTTTTTTATTTTTTTTACTTTCAGGCTGCCATACGACTGGATGAGCCCGTAGCCAAGGTGAATCACATTAAGAGCCAGCAGGAGGAGTGTGAAGTGAAGCTGGAAAAGGAGCGCGATGCATGGGCCGCACAAATGCTGGAGCTAATTGCCAAAGAGGACGAGATTGTTAACTGCATTCGGGACTATGTGCTCAACCAAAGAAACTATCATGAACGTGCGCTGCAGCAGGTGAATGCATCGCTGGCGCGCATTCAGGACACCATACAGGGCACAGAGAAGTCGCGATTCGGCACCTCGCTCAAGGAGCACTTGCAGTCGACGCATCGTGATATTTCCTACATTGTGGAGCTGTGCTGTTGCTGCCTGTTGGAGCATGGCCTCGAGGAAGAGGGTCTGCTGCGTGTGGGCTGTGCTAGCACCAAGCTGCGGCGCATGAAACATGCGCTGGAGGCGCAGCATGTGAAGACACCACTGCCACTGGAATATCAGGATCCACATGTCATCGGCTCCATACTGAAGCTGTATCTGCGCGAACTGCCCGAGCCGTTGCTCACCTACGGGTTGTACAAGGACTTTATACGCATTGCGGAGCGGCACACCGAGGCGGAGCGCAAGACGGAGATTAAGGCCATTTTGAGCAAGCTGCCCAAGGAGAACTATGCTAATCTACGCTACCTCACACGCTTCCTGGCCCTGATGCAAGAGCGAGCTGTGCACAATAAGATGAACTCCCAGAACTTGTCCATTGTGATGTCTCCAAACATGCTTTGGCCGCGAGTGGACAAGAGCAGCAACGCAGCAGCCGACTATATTGGCCAGGTGAACAGCTCATCGGCCGCTAACATCATTGTGGAGCTGCTCATCAGTCAGTGGGATTACTTCTTCGATGGCGATGTCGAGTTCTATGTGACGCTGCAGCGCCAAAAGCTCTTTGTTGAAGGCAAAAGCAAATCGAATTCCTCTAACGAGCATTTGGATAAGCATGAGAGTGGTAAGTGTTAGGGATTAGTCAAGTTATTAACAGCCATTTAACTATTTTTCGTGTCATCCTAGAAGTCATGGAGAGTCCACGCTATGGCACACTGCGACGCCAAAAACCCAATGCGCCTTCGCCTCCAACTAAAACTGAGGCCACCAGTAATGGCGTTGGCTCCAATCATCGGCCGCATGCCAAGGAGCTATTCCCGCAACAGGATGACAAGTCGGAGAAGCAGGAGAAGCAAGAGAAACCTGCAAAGCCTCCGCTGCCCAATCTGCCGTCATTCCAGCAGCCTGCCACAGCCAACCAGGCAACGTACACGCAGCTGGAGGCTTTGCCGCCGCCACCAGTGACGCCCGCCAAGCCGGTTCCAATGACGCGCACACAGTTCTTTGGCCTGGACAATCTGCCCTCGCCCACAGCCGATCGGAGGAGCATCGATAGCATTGGTAGCTTTCGCTTAAAGCCGGATGTGCCGCAAAAGCCGCAGTTACCCAAGCGGCCTGTGGTATTATCTGTGGGGAGCGGAGGAAGCGGTGCTGGTGGTTCCAAATACGAGAGTAAGAGTGACGATGAGGCCATAACGCCCACGCAAGCGATAATCGACAATGGCAACGTACGTTTCACTACGGAGAAATTCATAGAGAATTTACGACACGATAATTGTGATACAAATGGCACGCGGGAGGAGGCACCAACGGGAACAACAACCAACATCAGAGCAACAACAACAATGAATAGTACAGCCGGCATAGAACACAATCATAATCATGAGCATCAGTTGTCGGCGGGAGAGAAGGAGCAGCCGAGCATGCCTACCACACCCATATCGCCCAATTCATTTCATACGCCCAAAAGGCCAACGGTGCCAGCGCCGCCGCCGCCAACAATACGCAAGCAGTCGGAATAGTGTAGTCAATAGCGAATCCTTAGTTAACCGGTGGCGCTTTCTATATATGTTATACCGTAAGACTTGAACGCACAGTAATTTAGTTAAAACAACAACAACAAATCAAACAATGCCTTTCAATATGTTGCATTAAACTATATAGCATATATATTTATAGAGTGAAAGCAACTTAATATTCTGTATTCAGCATTTGTATTCTTTGCAATTTAAACGATATGTGTTTTACTTTAGCCATATGTGAGAAGATATATATATATATATATAAACATTATATTATATACGCGTGTATTAGTTTGTAGTAGGCATTCATGAATTAACTCAATTTTTGTCGAAATTTACGCAATTTTTAAATTATTATTGTTATCCTTATTTAAAAGGTTGTGATACACAGAAAAAGATGAGAAAAAAACATGAAGGTTTTAGTTTCCTTAATTTTGCTTTGCTCTGTTCCCCACTTTCTTAAAGACAACTTGAAGTGTGATTTAAAATTTGAAAAATTTGTTGCCTTCGTTTTTAAATTTGTTACGCTTTGTACTAACCGAAATTGAACTGTTCTTCGAAATGCATCAAAGAGAAAATGCTGCGAAGTTGATAAAGCAGCGCTCCAGCGTTTTTCTATGTACATAGTATATATATATTTTATTGAAAGTCTTATTCAGTTTTAATTTGATGTACTCTGTATTTTTGCTTTATTAATTTGTAATGCAACTATTAATATTATTTTTTATTATCTATATTAAACTGATGTATGAATATTTGTTGTGTATATAAAATATACATTAAAAGTCATTTATGATTTCATAAACTCTTTAATTTTCATTCGTTTACTTATAACTCAAATGAAATAATTTAATTGTTTTTACAATCGGAAACCTTAAATATATAGTTAAGCGTTTATTTAGGGCACATAAAATGAAAATTGGGTCGAAGAAAATAAGAATGAAATGTGAATGAGGAAAATCTGAAATTGTAAGATCAATAAGCTAGACGTTTTCCGCTTTATATGGTAAGCTAAATATAGATGTTATCAGCAAGTATATATAATACTAAATAGCTTTTGCCGCGAATCTGTTTCTAACTAAAAAGCAATATACATATTCGAACTATTATTTGGCTCGATTACAACTTTCAAAACTCTCTTAAGCTATTTTGTTCAATCTTTTCTACTACTTTTTCTAGTCTTTTGTAAATTCCTTTTGTAAGCTGAACTAATTAAGAACCAGGCACAACAATACATAAGTTAAATATTTAACTATTTTCCATTTCCATTAATAAATAACCTAACAAGATGTTGGATAAATCGTAATATTTGTGCCATAATTGAATTGAATACCTGATTGAACATCTAAGAAAAATATATAGTTGCCTAAAGCAAAGAATTTGCACCTAACATCATCTATCATATCTATACTAAATATTTTCACACTTAAGATAAAAGCAAAGAAAATCATATTATATTATATAAACGCCTCAACTGAAAGAGAGAAAGTGAAAAAGAATTATAAATTTGATATAGAAGTCAGACCAAGCTAAGAGAAGAATGAATTCAAAGTTGAAAAGCACATCGTACACATATACATATAGAGATATATATTTAGAATTTATAGCTGAAAAGTTCAGATAATGTTGAAAAATTTGGAAATATATATTCTGCTACAATTGAAATAAAAAACGCTCTAAACATTTGCGACACAAGCGATTGGTGTATTCTTTTGAAAACGAGTGGACAAATACATATTATGTCATCTAAATAGTATATAAGAACATACTAACTACACTTCTATATGATATCATATATAAAACTAGCTTATGGGACTGTCTGCAGCGCTGCAAAGATCAGGCAAGCGATAGACTCCGGTGATGTAGAGGAAATATAAGAACTTTTGGGTTTGTCCTGTATTTGGCTGAATGGATCTTTTCGCAACGATTGGAGCAGTCTGCTTGGTTGGATTTTCCTTAGTTTCCAGTTCACGCAAATAGTCCATAAAATTGTCCACATTTAAAGGTGTCTCCTCGACGACCTTTGATTCGCCTGCAGTTTGAAGCTTTCGTTGAAATTCACTACGATAATAATCATTAATCATGGACATCATGCTCTTCGAATACCTATGAATCAGATAATGTATGAAACATGTATAAATAAGATATATGTACGTAAGAGCTCTACCAATAGATAATGCCTATCAGCAAAATGCCCTGCATGAATGGGCCCACCATCTTCTCTGTCAAATGCGCTAACTCAGTAATTCTCTAGGTCTATTGTTTCTGTTGCTGCTCCCGAAAGCTTTCCCACCATTGGTTTAGCATGAAGAACTGTTCCCTAATATTCGGCCAGGCCATGGTCACAATCAACATCACAGTATTGGCAAAAACAAACAATTTCATCATCTCAAATGCTGGCAAGGAAGAGAAAAATAATTGCAAGGCATACTTTGAAATGCAATATGTTCTTACAGACCCTCCGGCGTGCGCAGATAGTCCCCGAAGCCGGAGTTTAGATCCTTGTCCTGTTCATTCTTCTGCTCAGGCAGCTGCTGATCCTTGCTCTGCTTGCCCTTGCCTTCGGCCTTATCCTTGCTGTGGGCGTGCCCTTTGCCGTGTCCGCTATGCTTGTGCCTGCCGTAGCCCGTTGATGTATTGGCAAAGGCCGATTTCTTCGATTTCATTGCATCCAATTGGAGCAGAGATAACAGCTGCGTCTGCTCCTGCTCCTGCGACAACACCTGCTCACAATGCAGCACCGTGCACACGTCCTTACGCTACCAAAGCTGTTCCAACAATGACATCTCGCCACAATTGGCGACCCATTGCCGAGACTCTGAGCAATTTTATGGTTTCGTTTTTATTGATTTGCATTGCTTACTGTTACTCGCACCAGGCGGCGGCTCTGGGGGCAAGCGGGCGAATCCACGAGCTCGCACAAACAGTCAGTAGAGCAATGCGCTTAAAATATCTATGCCTATTATATTTGTTAGCCCGAATCGAATAGAGCACAGAGGGCGGCTAATTGATAGCTGCCGACTGTGTTAACAAGGTTCTGAATAGATCTGTTTGAACATCTCTACTTGGATTATATAGTAGAACACTGGCTGCTAAATTTAATTCAATTTGATTTTTAAAGTATTTAGTTGTATTTCAATTTATAAACGTAAAAATATGATTGCAAATATTTACATTTTTTTGTTCATTTTTAAATGATTTCATTTATTATTTATTTATGTAGAGAGTATGATATTAAGTTATCAAGTCAAATAAATTATTTAATTACACATAAAAATATGATTATATTTATATTATTATATAAAGATTTCCTTTATGAATTTCATAAAATATTTAAAAAATATTTATTTATATAATATAATATAATATAGTATAATATAATATAATGATTTATATTATATTTTAATTACACATTAAAATATGATTATATTTATATTATTATATAAAGATTTCCTTTATGAATTTCATAAAATATTTAAAAAATATTTATTTATATTATATAATATAATATAGTATAATATAATATAATATAAAGATGGGAATTAAACTAGAAAATAAAATATTTAAATCAAATATTTTAAATATATTTTTTTTTTTAACATTACATTATATTTTTGAGTTATAAACGAATTTGTTGAGCTAATATTTTATATATCCGAACAATTGAGCTACTTATACATATAATCTGAATACAAATATCACATATGCATTACAAGTGCGTGTTGTAGCAGTCCGCCTCCTTCTGCTGCTGCAGCTGCTGCTCTTTGTGCACGCTCTTCCCACTGGCTCGAGGCGAACGTAGGCAGCAGGTGCAAAGTCCGCCCAGTATGACGAGCACGCAGAAGGCGGACAGAGAGAGGGCGACGTTGAGCTGCTTGAGCAACGTAAGAAACGAGGCGGAGAGCAGCCAGACACGAGCCCAAGTGAGGACAGAGAAGGCAAAGGGAGCTTGCTTCTCCGCCGGCAGTGACTCGCCCATGCAGGCAATGAGCAGCGCCTGAGCACAGGAGACGCTCGCCTTGGGCAGCAGGGTCAGGCACATCCACAGCATCCTCTCATAGAGTTGTGGCACTGAAATCGCAAGAGTGTAAATCATTTGTCGATGGGCCAAGCATGCATTAAACACCTACTCTCCACATCGTTCAACAGCCAGCACAGACAGCCAACGCAGCCGCCCACAATGCAGAAGCCACCTGCCCACTGCCACTTGTGGGCGTTGTGGCTGCGGCACAGGTAGACGGCGAGCAGACAGCCAAGAATCTCGGCCAGGCCAATGAACAAGGTATTGGGCGTCACATAGTCGCGGCCAAAGCTGCGCACATTCAGCAGCAGACCCATGTGGCTGATGAGGAAGCTGGCCAGGGCCATGTGGGTGGCCAGCATATGCAGCTTGGCACGCGGATGGCCATGCCACAGCTCTAGCCAGCGTGCGGCAGGCGGCTGTGAGCGCAGCCTCTCGCTCAGCAGTTCCAGTTGCAGGCAGAGATCATCTGGAAGCCTTGAGCAGCGCTCATTAATGCAGGCTGCCTGTCGTAACAGCTGCTGCACATGCTCCACAGCAGCAGCCGTCGGCTTTGAGCGCTGCAGCAGCCAGCGCGGTGACTCTGGCAGCCAGGGCAGCAGCAGTACAATGAAAATGGGCAGTGAGGTGATGCCCACATAAACCTGCCTCCAGCTCTGAGCAAATGCAGCAATGGCGGGCAGCAGCATGACGCCAAGCGCCCAGGAGGCGTCATAGAGCAGAAGCACGCCCTGCCGGCACTTGTCCCCCGTAATATCGCAAACTGAAAAGGATAAAAGAAATAATAGAATATGGGATATATAATTTAGAATAATATAAATAAGTAATACCAATTTTAAATAAATTCTAGAAGAATTTTAGCTGAATATAAGATAAATAGTCTGCCTCCTGCTTTAGGATAAATTCGAGAGAGCTCTCTTGAAGATCAGCTACTACTTACATATAACTTGTCCGGCTGTCATCATGAAGCAGCAGCAAACGCCGGACAGACAGCGGAAGGAGCAATGCAAGCTGAAATCATTCACTAGGGCCGTGGCCATGCCGCAGCAGAGCAGACCCCAGATGCCGGCGATGTAGACGCGACGGGGACTGAGCACACGCATCAGTCGTGTGGCCACCACTCCGCCGATGAACATGCCAAAGAGATGCCAATACTGGGACCAGGCCACAAAGATGTCGCTCAGGCAGACAAAATCAAATTCCATGATTAGCGAGCGGAAGGTGTGGGCGTAGTTGAATTTCAGGCACTGTCGCATCGCATAGTTGGCCTCGTCATAGGCGACCAGCACATAGCATTGATCGACTGAGACGCTCGTATTCTCGGCTTCGCCATAGGCGCTCGTGTCGCACCAGTACTCCTCATTGGGATACAGCTCGGGGGCTGTGAATATGATGAGCGCCATGAACCAGGCAGCTGGCAGCTTGCACAGAAAGATGATCAGCACGGAGCGCAGCTGCCAGATGCCAAAGTCACCCAGAACTTGCGAGATGACATCTTCAGCTGCAGTCTCTGACATCTCCTCATTCTCCTCCTCCTGCGGATGCTCAGCATTATGCTGGCTGCTGTATATATAGCTCAGGTGGGCGTGTGCCTCTGGCGTGGGTGTTGCCCGGCGCTTTTTCCACTTGGCCTCGGTGGGACTGTGGCTTTGGTGCATTCTCACATGCGTTCAATCGAGTAACCACGTCTTACGCGCTTCAAACCTCCAGCATAACTACGACTACGCTTAAGTCTAGCGCCGCCATCAGAAACTCTGAACAATTGCGGAGCAGGGCCCAAAGTTGGTGCTAGCTGACGATATCGTCGCTAATCAAATTGTCACTGAAATTCATTTCAGATGTCTGACAACTGCAAATATTGAAATCTGCCTAAACGATTATGTCAATAGGTGATTATATTATTTTCTTTTTTGTTGTTGGTAAGTTTTTCCAGTATGCCTAATGGGTAAAGAGTATACAGACTTTTGGTAAGAACTGTTTAGTCGGTAATGACTAGATCAAATTCACGTGACGTCCTTTGGATATAAGTACGTACGAATGAAAATGTGCCAGCAGAATTTATACTTCTGATCATTATGCGCAGCCGACTCTATAATAGTCTTTTGGTCACTCACCCTGATAGTCTTTTGGTCACTCCGATTTACAATTACGTTTAATTTACAATTATGGCTTGGCTTGGTCAGATATAGATATGCCCACTAAATAAGTTTTTTTTTTTAACGATGCGACCAAAAAGTTTCTTTAGTACTTAACATACACAATATAAATTATATATTTATTCATGTAACTATATTTATTAAAAAATATAAAATTAATAAGTTCATAGGTATGCCATCATCTAGAAGGATAGTATGGGAATATCGCTCCAAAATTGCTACACTTTGTTTAACCATACCCAAGTTTCATTTAGTCAAGACTCCAACCCACTATTTTACGTAGCGCCATCTAGCGGCTTTGCCGCTAATCGATATAGCTATAACAGCTCAGTAAGAGTTTTCAAATTAACTTTAAAATGATAATTAAAAAATATACAAGAAATCGAAAGTTTTTAATTTAATTAATGGTAATAAATTAATTAATGACAATAAATTGAAAGTAAATTAATTATTTAATTTAATATAAATTCAAATAGAATAAACAGCGGTTAGACAAATAAAATCTCTAAATGAATATAGATAATTTTTGTTATATATACATCTTATATAAATATTCTATTAAGAACAATGTTATGTTCAAAGAAGCGACCACGACGTGATGATTCATATTTGGACCACTCAAAAAAAAAACTTATGTAAGCTCCGGCTAGAAGAGTTACGTGTTTGTTGTTTACGTCGCTGAAGCTGAGGTTAATTGAAACCTAAACTTCAGTTAGGAGTTAGCGAAAAACGTGTTTAGATAGCACAGCCAGTTGCTCGAAGCTTTTTACTTTCATTCACAGCAACAACAATTAGCGAAGCTGAGCAATTGCAGTTGCTGCAGTTGCAACCGGAGAGAGCACAGCCAACAGCCACAAGCCAACAGCAAACAGTTGCCTTCGCACCACCGCAGTGGGCACAACGAGATGGAGACCCACTTGGATATCTATAAAGATGCCGTCGTCTTCATAACGGGCAAGTCTTGACTCTGGAATCATTCACCCATTTGCGGTTTCTATTTGCCTAATGCACGTCCGTCCACTCGATAGGTGCCACTGGCTTCGTGGGCAAAGCTCTGCTGGAGAAGCTGCTCTGGAGTTTTCCCCAAATCAAACGCATATATATGCTGATTCGCGCCAAGGCTGGTGTCTCGCCTGAGCAGCGTTTCCAGAACTTCCTACGGAATGACATATTTCAGCGCTTGCGCAGCTCGTTTCCAGAGCGTCTTAAGAAAATTGCGTTTTTTGCGGGCAACATCGAGGATGATTATTTTGGTACGACGCAAGTTTCACACAGTGAAAATATTGAAAAGAAAAATTGCATTAAAAGCTTTGCTTTTTCATTTTCATTTTCATTTTCTATTTAATTTCAACAGGTTTGAATGAGCGCGACAGAGACGAGCTTTGCGCGGAAGTTAATATTATATTTCACAGCGCCGCGACAGTAAGTTCCAGTTTGATTGGGTCGTTTCATAAATATCTATATAGATAATCTCTGCGTACAGGTGCGCTTCAATGAGTGTCTAAATGTCGCAGCACGCGTCAATTCCCTGGCCACCTACAATCTGCTGGAGATGTGCATACAAATGAGACAACTGCAGGTATGTGACCATCAAGTCATAAGAGTTTGGATGGAACAATAGTGGATGATATTGGGAGTATGTGGGAATGGGGAAGGGAATGGAGACTAATTCTTTTATTTGGTTATAGTTATGTTAATATTATATATTGGACAAGATCTGAAGAAGCGGCAGCTTTAATATAATATTTAAGTTTATTTCTATTTTTAATCAATATTAAATTTTTTACATAATTATATTATTTATTATATATTTATGTATTTTTATTTATTTATATTCTAATCATGCAGATTGCATTTCAATGAATTCACATCAGTCAAGAAACTTTTTTTTTTCGATATGACTATAATTTTCTTAATTTTATGTTATTTGTTGAATTAGTCAACAAAGAACATAAAATAGCAAAGAAATTTAGTTGAGTAAAAATCAATTAAATGGAAAATTATTATGTGTAAATTTTTAAAACATGAATTTTAATAAAATTAGTTAGAATGGAAAAAAGATTTTGTAAATCATATCAGAATTTGTAATCAATATTCTAACTCCATTTTTGAATATTTATAAATGAGATGTATTTATTGTATTATGGGATTACAAAGAAATGTTAATATCTATATGAATCATAGCTCTATATACAACTAATAATATTTGTATTTTATTTTTATTTTTTTTAAATTAAATTTTATTCATTATTTTTAAATTTTTCTTGTCTTCCAGCGTTTTCTATACGTTTCCACTGCCTATTGTAATCCGGGACGCAAATATGTAGACGAGTGCATTTATGCCACGCTGCCGCCCGTGGACTGGCGGCAGTTCCTTAGCGCCATCAAAAAGATACCCGAGGAGTATCTGAATCGGCTGGCCGACTACATAAAGGGCCCGCACGTGAACACGTATACATTCACCAAGTCCATAGCCGAGCAGATTGTGAACTCCTACAGGCATCTCATACCCATTGTTATAGTGCGACCCTCGATTGTGACGGCCGCCTATCGGGAGCCGTATCCGGGCTGGATCGACAACATACAGGCAATCAGCGGCATTATGATGGAGATCGGCAAGGGGGGCATTAGCAGCATATTGGGAGATAAGGATCTGATCTGCGATATTATTCCAGTGGACTTTGTGGTCAATGCAATGATCATGATGGTGCACAAAGCGGAACTGGGCCGGTGAGGGAAACTCCAAAGCTATGTGAGGAGTAATTTGAGCATTTCTCTTACAGCATCAGCATTTGCAATGCCACCTCTGGCTCAACGAATCCCATCACCTGGCAGCGACTGGGTGAACTGACCATGAAATGGTCTCGCATTTATCCCACCAAGCGCATGATTATGTTTCCCAACTTCAAGTACCGTCGCGGAGCCCTGCGGCACGAGCTGGCCGTGTGGATGCTGCACTTTGTGCCCGCTTTGCTGATGGATCTGCGCACTTTGGTGCTGGGCTCCAAGCGGCGCTTCGTTACGCCCATAGCCAGAAAGTTTCGACAGGCCTGCCTGGCGGGTAGTTGATATTGATCGCATTTTGAAGATCATTCTTAAATTAGTGCCCTCTCGCTTACAGGCAGCTTCTTTTCGCTGAATGAATGGATATTTAAGAACCGCAGTCGCTTCGATTTCAAGCAGCTGATCGATAATGGCACTTTTGCCGAGCTCTACTGGAACCTGGAGGAGCTCGACTACGATGACTATGTCAGACGTCATATGATCGGCATCAATAAATATTTACATCGTGAAAAGTTTACAGTCGATGCCAACAAAATGCAGGTGACCAGGTGAGCTCTACAATGGAATTGAGTTACAGTAAAACTTGCAGAGAAAATGAGAAAATATTTTCCACTTTTTCTACAATTCCCTGTAGAATCTATTGGCTCTGGATATTTGCGCATCTGTGCTTCTATATGCTGCTGGTGTATGTATTGCTCTAATCAAACGACAATAAAGTCTTTCGCTTCGAACTAATCACAGAGAATTGAGTTTTAATAGCTTAATTAATGTAGAGAATAAAGTAGAAAGATGAAGTAGCTCTTGGGCAGAGCTCTATAAGCGCGTATTGTGCACATCCGACTCGATGGTCCAGACAGGTGCATTCAGGGGCGATTGCTCCTTCTTGTCCTGCTCCTCCAGCTGCGGCACCATCGGTGTCGTGCTGGTGCGCGGCGTCAACAGGAGGCAGGTGCAGATGCCGCCCAGAATGCTGAAGACGCTGTAGGAGCTCAGAGAGAGGGCCGTATCGATGCGCTTGAGCACATTGAAGAAGGGCGCCGAGAGCAGCCAGACGCGAGCCCAGGTGATCACCGAGAAGACGAAGAGTTGCTTCTTGTTCGCGGGCACCAGCTCGTTCATGCAGGCCAGGAGCATGGACTGGGCACAGGACACGGCTGCCTTGGGTATCGTCGCTATGATCATCCATAGCGACACCTTCAGCTCAGCGTCCACTGCAGAAAATGAACAAGAATTAGCTTAGTTTGGCTTAAAGGAATGGGACTTGCCCTAACACTCACTGGAGTCGGCGCCCGTGAAGAGCCAGCCCATGCAGCCCAGCATGCCTGCGAGTATATTGAAGGTGCCGGCGCATTGCCACTTCCATTTGTTGTGCTTCAGCGTGAAGTGCAGAGCCAGGAAGCAGCCAATGATCTCCGAGAAACCTGAAGGAAAATCTCCAATAAATACCAACAGCTTCATTACCATATTACTCAAAGTCTCACCCATGGCTATGGTGTTGGGCACCAGATAGTCACGGCCAAAGGACCGTATGTTCAGCAGCATGCCCATGAAGTTGATCACGAAGAATGCCAGCGCGAGGTGAGCTGCGACCATGTGTGTCTTGGCCCGCTTGCCTTGCCAGAGCTGCGTCCAGGGTGCTGGAGCAGGCGCTGACTTCAGCTTTTCGCTTAGCTGCTCCAGCTGCTGCCTGAAATCAGGCGGTATTTTGAAGGAACGATCGTTGATCTCTGCGCCCTCGCGCACTATCTGCTCGACGTTATCAATTGAGTGGTGATCCACTGCGTGCCGCAGCAGCCAGCGCGGCGATTCGGGTGTCCAGTACAGCAGCACAATCAGCATAACGGTGGGAAACGTTATGCCCACATAGATGAGGGACCAACTATTGAAGAAGGACGACAGCGTGGGCAGCAGGATGACGCCAATGGACCAGAACGTGTCGTAGAGTATGATGGCGCCAATGCGATGCATGCCAGCCGTAATGTCCGTAACTGCAGATAAGGATATTCAGTTAGTTTCGACATTACATTAAATTTCCTTAGTTAATTGATAGGGAAATTCTAAGCGTTATTGTCTGTTGATTTTGAAATGGGAAATTTTCGTGTTTTGAGGCAAGGGAAATTTAAAGGGACAATTTTAAAATACTGCAAATTGTAATGGACATTTAAAAGACTTAGGGAAATTGGAGTGGAAAATATCTGGTTGGCAACTTTAATGCAAGATATATTGTCTGTAATTTTTAACTGTAAAGTAAGTCTTGGTGAAAAAAATGTTTCTTGAATGCAAGAACAAATTCGTTAATATATAGTTTTCCGTCTTGACAAATTCGTTAGTCTTGAAAGCTAAACACTTTACTTACATATCGCCTGTCCAGACGTAAACATAATGGCACAGCAGACGGCCGAGAGGCAGCGGAAGCCGCAATGCAGGCTGAAATCTCTCGCATAGCCAGTGACAACTCCACACAGAATTTGAGCAACGGCACCCACACAGTAGGTGCTGCGCGGACTGATGGCCAGCATCATCTTGGTGCCCATGACGCCGCCAACGAGCACGCCGAACAGATGCCAATACTGAGTCCAGGCAATGAAGATGTCGCGCAGGCAGACCAGATTGAATTGCATAATCAGGGAGTCGAAGCTGGAGACGTAGCTAAACTGTTGGCACTCACTGCGAGTGCCAGAACTGTCGTCCAGCACATAGCACTGGTTATCCGAGATGCTGTAATTGGAACCGGCGCTGCTGTTCAGGTAGCTGGTGTCGCAGGTGAATTCCGTGCGAGGATACAGCTCTGGCGCTGTGAAGATGATGCAGGCCATGAACCAGGCGGCGGGTATTTTGCACAGGAAGATGATGAGGATTGTGCGCAGCTGCCAGATGCCAAAGTTGCCAACTACATCGCTGATGATGTCGCTGCCGGGCGCAGCAGCTGGAGCAGCGGGAATTCGAGCACTCTCCTCCTTTGGGCTGGCATATGAGATGTGTCTGTGCGACAGCTGGGGACTGGGCATGGGCGAACGACCGCCGACAGTCTGAATTGTGGATGCCTGATTGACCATTTCCGTGCAGCTCCGTTCAGGCTAGCACATTTTCCGCCTTGACCACGTCCACGGCAGCTCTGCGAATGACAAATCGAACGGCCACAATTTCCATCAGTTTTACTGTGCGTGACACATTGTGTTCAATTATTTATTTTATTTATGGATAAATATTAACATACGATATACTATGAAAACATTTGTCCAACACTTCCCGCCCCCACCCAGCCAGCGCTCAATTGAAATCAATTGAAAGCGGTTACAGCTGAAATCAGTTGACTTTCCACAACAGCCGGCATTGAATAACATGCCAAATTCATCAAATGCCAGCCAGCTCTTCGATATTCGATGCTATTTCGTCAAAGCGATTTGCCTCTTTGACTTTGTTATTTGATACAAGTTGAAAGCGCTTGAAAAGCGAAATCAAAAAGAATATATACGTCATACGATGTACATGTAGAATCTTTGTATATAACATTCTAAATTTCAAGAGTGCCTTCTGTAAAGTATTTCTGCTCAATGCAAATAAATTGATTGGCTCTAGAGTTATTTTTGTCGCAATGTAATCAAATTACCCAACAGCAATTTAATTAAAAATTTATATATATTTGTATATAACTGAAAATACTGAATTTGTATCAAATATCGTCAAGAATATTCCTACTTCGTCTTTGTCTGTCTGGATCTACCGCAATCGAAAAGAGCTTAGCAACTTCTGCTTAATACGCTTTATTTAATTTTCGCTTTTTATTTCTTTGAGTGTCTTATCAAAATGTGTGAAAACGACTTTATCGCGATTTTCATTGTTATCTGAGCCATATATTTGTCAAATATAAACAAGATACGATATTCCCTACAGGCCCTACGTTATTTACCTACTAAGATGTCTGCTGGCTCGACTAAGATCTTATATATACTTTTCATATTTATTCGTTAATATAGATAGAGCTATTCGCTGGTGTCTACGTAATTTAACTGATTTACAAGTATTGTCTTGTCGAATATATCTATATCTATTTGAGGTGCTAATTTGGAGTGATCCAACAGCCTGATTGGCCAATTGTCAAGTGGAGCATATGCCATGGAACAATGCCCTCGTGGCTCAGACATCTGTCAGCTGTCGCCGTTGGGCGTGCAAATATTTTAATTTTGAATTCAAGCGTTAGTGTTAATTGCAGTGGGCAATCGGTAACGGGTATACGAAACTGGTTCCCCAATATTTCATATTTGAGTTTTCCATATAAATTCCAATTGGCACTTTTCTACGCCGCACTAAGCGAGCAGGGGCTTAATTTAGTTGAATTACTTGTTGTGCAAATGCAAATTAATTAAGAGTGATATAAAAAAAGGGGGGACTGGCAGGTGATTGAATTACAATCCATTAATGCTTTGTTTTGTATATAGTTTATATTCAGTTTATTAGCCGCGTCAATTCAAGTTTTTAATTTCCTTAAGTGGAGCAAGGCAAACAGGGAACTAGAAATAGAACAGAGGCTTTAAAGGCAATGCAAATGCAAAGCTGATATATACTATATAGAATATATATATTATATATACAAATATAGGAAATAAGTGCAAAGTGGTTCTAAGTTAATATTTAAACTATAAATCAGTTTGCACTGATTATTAGAAGTTTAATAAAATATTCGAGTTATGGCGTTTGATTCTGCTAACAATAAAGCTGAGTAAAAACACGATTAATAAATTAATATATTCCTATATTAAATTTATTGTATTTATAATCAGTTCAGTAAATTGTTTTATATAAATATTTCAGGCTGTCTCTTGCGGATTATATCTTCATGAGCATATATAAAAAATTTTTTTTGTAGAACAGATTGATAATAATCTATATGCCTAATATAATAATTTTTAATAATTTTGTATCATAATCTATCTATCATAAAAGCAAAAACTGAAAACACTAAAACAAAATATTCCAGAAATCTTTTTGTGAGTTATGTAATTTGAAGCCTGACCTTTAAATTAGTAATTTGCGTATTTTATAGTCGCAACTCACTTTTGATACAAGTTTGTCAATTAACACCCAGTCTTCGTCAATTTATTTTCTGCAGCTTTATATGGCAAAGTTTCTTCTGTTTGTATACACATTAATATCAACTTATTGAACGCGAATAAACCGTTTTGTCTGTTCGATCGGTTCGTTTATGGAATGTCTTTTTTATTTGTTTGTTGCGCGCTTTTTTTTATCTGGATAGCGCGAACGTCTCAATTGGTCGAGAGGCAGAATCGAACTGAAGTAGGTGCCACACGAGTAGCCATATCGAAGACGTCGCGTTGTCAATGTCGAGCCGATTGTCGCAGACCCAATCGGCGCGTTAATTTTCCTAATGAATTTGTACAAATAATTAAAAGTTATTGCTAGGGAAACTTTAACCGCAACACTTCCGTTCGAACTGGTCGCATTAGTTGTCCTCAAGGCATCGAGCAGACGACTCCTTTTTCAACAGGATATTATTACAAGTATTGTACTGGTATTGTCAAAGCGTCTCCAGAATGTCCGTGCTTAATCAATATAATTCCGGTCTCTCTAACAATGCACTTTACACGATTGCCATCGCTGTCTTATCTACAGCTTAGGTTATAAAGCTATCTATAGTCAATTGATCAGAATGCAGCTAATGCATCTGCCACTCTAGTACGCCAGGCTGATAAAAACAATTTTCTAATTGCACTGCTATCGACTGCTACGGCGGGTTTTCTATTTTAATCTTTATGGTACGTACTACGTACCTGTCGCAATTCGCAATTCGCACTTGTGTAATCCAAATGACACACTCGCATTTATTTTCGATTCGCTGACATAGAACTTTTTCCTTTCTTTGTAAATAGGGCCTACTTTTGATCTAGTTGTACAAATAAAACTATACAAAACCAGCTGAGAAAAGTGATGTATGTGCAGAAAATGCTGAAATGGAACAATTAAATGCGAGCTCTAAAAAGTAATTGCCATATTTTTTATGGATTAATATAAGAAAAATGCTGAAATTAAAATTAAATATATATATTTTTTATTTTTATAATATAATAAATATATTAACATGTTTATATTTCAGTTAAATAACATTGTTACATACATAATAAATGTAGTACATTTGATTAGGTTAAACAAAAAATATATAAATACAAATTTTTTTATTTTTTATATATTATTTTACATATATAATTTTTTATATACATATAATATTATATATATTTTTTTCAAATTAAATTTAAAGCATTTGATTAAAGTAAAGTTTATAAAAATGTAAAAAACTTAAATAATTAAAACTATATATAAATATATACATATATAAATAGCATAATGTAAGTATTTTAATTTTTGTAATTATTGCTAATATAAAAATATATTTTTCATAATTTTAACAATTGCTGTTTCTTGTAACTGTTTATATTAATTATTAAAACTGAGTATTGCAGTTTTGTAACCTTTAGTTGTTATTAATAGATATTAATTAATCAATATTAAATACATCTTTTGAGTTAACAAAGACAATAGATCGATGTGAACTTCGCAGTTGTAGTCTGAGTCAGGTTATTTAAAACTCTATTTAAGTCTATAAAGTAACATGAAATGCCTTTGACAAGATTTGCAATAATTTATGCCAGCTCAAGTTGTTGACATTTCGATCATCACGCGCATTGATTATTTTATAATACTAATTGAGTTCATATATAACACATTAGTTTAGTAATAATTCGATATAATGAAAGTAAATTTCTTTAATTTAATTAGCAGTGAATTGAAGCAGCATTTGAGGCATAGACAGACAGAAACCCGTAATATCAACCAACTAACCGGAATGAAATGTATGTGCAAATATGTGTGAAGGGTGGGTCTTCGATATATTTATTGCTATAAAGTAATTCAATATTTATTAATTTTTTATATATATTATGTGGAATGTATAATTTATGCTCCTATAATTTTTATGGCATAAACTGTTGCTGAAGAAACTGTTGCCTGCTTTTAGGCATTGTCCTAAAATTCAAATGCTGTGCATGCTCTGTGATTTGTCTGCCATGTCGCTGACATCGTTCATGCTATCACACTCATGGATCGTATCGATATTGATGTGCCAGAGATCTGCAATACTAACGGCGATAGTTTGCTCAAATTTGTGGAGCAGCTCGTTGCTGTAGTTGCTCACGTCGGAGCTGGCGGTGCTGCAACGCCGCAGGATAACGGCGGAGTTGCGACGATAGGTATTTGGCGTTGGCACCTGACCCACCTGCAGCTGCTGCGTATTCCAATAGTAGCGATTGAGCAGCCGCATAAAGAGACCATACACCCAACCCACTGTCGCGATGATGGTAATGGGCAGCAGGCGATGCACCACAGTCAGCGTGCTCAGCAGCGGGGAGAACACCAAACAGAGTCGGCCAAAGCTAACCACTGAGAGCATGAGCAGTACTCGCTTCTCCGGCGACACCATGTTGCCCGTGCACGTGGTTAGCACAGCTATCGAAGCGGCATTGGCAAACTTCAGCAGCATCCAAAACATGAGCTCCAAGCCGACACGACGTGAATTGCGATCTAGCGAACATTATAGGTAACTGATAGAAATATTCGAAAAAGTATTTATATATATACTGCCTACCTGTCTCTGGCAGCAGCCAAACCAGATAGGTGCACAGTCCTGCGACGATCATCAGATTGCCCGCCCAGCGCCAGTAGCGACGCGTATAGAGTATGAAATAGAGACCTACAAAGACGCCGACCATTTCGGCAAAACCCAGGGCAGCGGTATTCACATGCACCTGGGCCTCGCCCAGGCTGCGAATCATCAGCAATATTATGTTGTACAACACCTGAGCACAGCCCCAGATCAGGTGTATGTAAAACAGTTGACGGCGCTTTGTCTCCTTATCCCAGATCTGACAATAGCTGACGCGCTGCTCGGCGTTCAATTCGCTGGCATAAATGGTCAGCCGGACGTCCAGTGTGAGGGGCACCATGCGATTGTTGTGCGTGGCCGACTCCAAGAGCAAACGCAGTGCGGGCTCCACACGCTGATGGCGTAGTAGCCAGCGCGGGGCATCCGAGATCCAGCGATGCAGCCAGACGAGCACAATCAACGATGAGGATATGGCCACATACAGATGGCTCCAATTGTCGAAATATATGGATATGGCAGGCAGCAGCACTAAGCCAATTGACCAGAAGAGCTCAGATAAAGTAACCACCAAGATGCGTGCCTTGCCCGAGGTAATGTCCATTACTAGTTGAACCAAGAATCGATCAAGTTTGTGTCTTAAGTCCTTTGTTTTTGCTTACATATGAAATGTCCGGCAGTGTACATGAGCGTGCAGCAGACGGAAGTGAGGCAACGGAAATAGATGTGCAGCTGATAGGTGTCCACCAGACCCGTCAGATTGCCACAAAAGATCTGGCCCAGCATGCCGAGCAGCATCAAACGACGCGGACTGATGCTGAAAGTGAAAAGCTGACAGATGACTCACAGATCTATGGAAGAGATAGACTCAGACTCACTGGCGCAGTGCCTGATATGCGAGTAGACCGCCAATTAGTGCCCCGAGCGCATGAAACGATTGGGTGACCGCTACCAGCACACGACGCGAACAAATCAAATCGAAGTCAACGATCAGCGACTTGTACTCCGCATGATGCTCGACGTGCTCGCAGGGCATCACCAGCTCTGTTCCATTCCAGCTGTCTCCGTAACGTTGCACAAAATTATGAGACAAGCTCTGCGCATAGGCATTGCACACCTGCACGCTGAACAGCCGATCCGTGTTACGACTCTCACTGGGCAACGACTCGCTGGCATTCCAGCTGGAATTCGCTGGGCGACAGACCAGCTCCCCGCGCTGCGGATATGGCGCTGTATAAATGATGCAGGCCATGAACCAAGCCGTAGGTATTTTGCAGAGAAAGATCAAGAGTATCGTGCGCAGTTGCCAGCGTCCAAAGTTCCCATTGATATGCTGCACAATGTCAACGCCAGGTGGCGGTGCAGAGGATCTGCGCCGCTTACATATCGCATCGTTGCTCTTCATCATCTTCAGTGACCGACATTAACACGCGCACTGAGCTCTCAGACCTCATTTCCATCGCCGAGAAAAAATACTCGAGTTTGTTTTTGCTGTTAGCTCAACGGTAGTGACAAATTGGGTGCAAATTAGTTGCCGAAACGATACGAAAATCTGCTACATCGATTGGGAAATAATTGTATTAATTTGTATACCCTGTTTGCACAGCGAAAAGAGGTATATTCACTTTTTTTGCAAACATTGCACGAACTGCAGTGAATGGAAATTGAGGCTTCTAAAATTTTGGAGTTTCAGCAAAACTTCTTTCTTGTTTCCACTGAGTTATTTGTTGCAAACAGTATATTCTGCGGTCATATAGACCCTAAAATTACGTTTTCTCACGTATTTTTGTTTTGTTATGAGACCAACTACGTAAAACCTTAAGCAAATAATATCGACTAAATAAAGAATTTACTCAAATAATAATATGAATTTATTGTTTTCTATTAACAGGATGTGTCTGGGAAGAAATGTTACAAAAGCTGCGACATAATGGAATCAAAGGTGTTAATTGATCAGCTATTTACATCCCATGTGTAAAATCCTAAATATAAAGCTAAGGTGGGGGGAGATAAGAGGAATGTGAGAAAAAGCGCTCTCAAATAAACTAAATTTATAATAAAAATAAGTACAATATTATTTAATTCGTGAATTCTTATCTCCTTGAAATCTAGAGCTGAAACTTTATCATCAAAACTTTTTTTTTTATAAAAACTAAATAATAAAACACAAAATATTATTTTTTATGTTAAGTATTGGATTTATTCATTTGACCTGCATTTTATCATCATAATATATATGTATATATATATATATAAATCTTCTTTCTCATGCAAAAACTCTGTTTCGCTGTATTTGCTTGTCTCGTTTAGCAAATCGCAAAACTTTCAATAGTTGAGATAAACATTTGCTTACAATTTCCGCCTAGTCATCTTGATTATTTGTTTACCATTTTATTCTAATACACTTTATTTTGTAGAATTTTTGTGTGTTGCTACAAAATGGCACAAATCAGTTGTTGCCTTGTTATTTATGTTTGGGCCAATTTATATATGCATAATAGGCTCACATTCATTGATTTCTTGGGGGTTTTCTATTTATTCATAATTCGTTGGTTTTGCGTTAAACGAGGTTATTTTTTTTTTTCAAATTTGTTGCAAATTCAATAAATTGGTTTTACTGTTTGTAAATTTTGTTTTCAATTAATTATTGTCTTAAATAATTATGCCAGCTAACAATATAAATATTCAAAATAAAAAACTTAGCTATAATTTTATTTTATATGATTGTTTTTATGGTATTTACATGTTGTGCTAAATTATTAATTAAAATAAATGCATTTTTGGATCGAAATCAATTTTTGTTTTTCTTTTTCTTTTTGTTCTCATCAGCTGTGCACTAAATGTAGATTTGGCTTTACGTAACAGAAGTTATTAATTATAAAAAAAAATAATTATATTTAATTAGAGTTACAACTAAATTATGGCGTGTAGTTTATGCGCTGAGTGTATTTAAATAATAATAATATTTTGTTTATAGGATACGTAGCTCTATTTACAATATACGAGAGTGTATGCGTGTGTTCGGGCACTACGACTTATCAGCAAGGAGTTTAGTTAATTTATATGTTTGTAAGTAGAATAACTATCAGCTTTATAAGACTACAATCCGAAGTGGCACACATGCGCACTGAGATTTTCGCTACATTTTTGCGAGCTGCTAATAATTCTGCTTTTTGCTGTATTTATAATTAGGCTTGCGGTTTGATTGCGTTTATGTATATGTGCATCCATATATCTATTTGTATATTTAATTCGATCTTTTGTTCTTTATAATAATTGTTAATATTATGCTTAAACACTAGTTTAAAGTCCATTGTTTTGTTTTTCTTTCTCATTACTTTCTACTGCATCCTTTATGACTCCCATTCACTGTTTGTTTCTTTGCTCAGTTTCTTGAAGACGACGTGCTTTTCTTATCAACTAAATGCTAGACATTAATTTTTGGTTTTTGAAGATCCGTTCAATGATCCGTGCTCAGCGCATCCTCTATGTTGCTATCCCAATTGAATTCCGTAACGCCCTGCTTGTAAAATATATTGCCCAGATTAGCAAAGCGTTGCGCGAAATTAGCATCTTTCGCTTTCAGGTGTTCGAAACTGAAAGAGAGAAATGTGGAAAACAAATTTTTTATTGAAATATTTTGTTTATTTCAGTAATTAATGGAAGATGTTATGATGTTATGTAATACTAAAATATATATAGTACAGATAATCTCAATCTTTGATATTTAATTCTAAAAAATAAGAATATGTAGAGCTTACAATCTGTCTTAAAATATATATACAGCAACACAATTGTCTGTAAGTATGAGCATATTCTAAAATTATTTTACTAAGAAATATTCTGTAATTAGCGGAAGGAATTATAAGAATTTCTACATATTTCTGCTACGCTGCTAAGCAGCTAAACCATCGTAGGACAATTGCTATTCATTTCAAATCTTTTACATGGAATTGTATTATATGAAGAGTGAACTACCTGTATATGCAGAATATTCAGCTAAATACCTGAGCCGTGGCAGCTGGCTAAATAGGCGAGCCTCGATGCTATTTCTATACATGTAAATGGAAAAGTTTTGCACAAAATTTGGAATGTACTCAGAAGCCTTTATTGGTCGGGTATTATAATTATTGGATGGAACATCATCGAGTGAATATTTTGAAAAACAACACAGTATAACTAGAACCTATTCGACTTCTACATCTATGAAGTTATTTGGAACATACTGTACCTCATTTAGTAAAGTTTCAAGTACGCAAGCAAACTTATTCATTCTTACAAGCAAAGTCCACGTTCGAGTTACAAGCAACCAAAAGGTTTGAGAACTTTCTTAACCAATTCAACCCTCTGTCCCATGTTTACCTTATTTTTGTATTTTTTATATTATGTCTTTCTAGAAAATCAGCCTAGTGGTAAGTAAATCCTCAAGCCAAATCAAAACCCAATTGTTGCTGCAGCTGCGCTCAGTGCAGCTGTATAATTAGAAGCGAAGAAGGGAGAAGAAGTGCACGCAATGTACCTTGGCATGGCCCGGGGCCATTGTTGCCGCATAATGTCAAAGGTCATCAACAACGGCAATTGTACAATGTAGAACCTGAACACGAACCCGAACAAAAACAAGAAGGAAAAAAAAAAAACCCAAGACAATGGGCGACAGGCAGCAGATTTTACAACAGTACCTTGAAGGAAAAACCCCTCGAGTTTGTGCTGTAGACTGTAGACTTTGGCTAGAGCTTGTTAATTGTTATTGTTGTTGTTGTTGTTGTTGTTGCTGGTGTTGGTGTTGCTGCTGCTGTATGCCCACCCTTAAGCCACGCATGCGCAGCTGCACAGCTGCTGCGCCTCGAGCCGCATCCGTTCCGCCCGAGGAAGTGCAAAGAAGGAAGTCGCAAGTCTGAAAAGTTCCCATTGACTGATTCGTCTTTGCCGTTGCCGTTGCCGTTGTCGTTGCCTTTACCTTTGCTTTTCAAAGAGGGTTGGAAAAACTGGTGACAGGAAATCAAAACGAGTTTTCTAATTGTTGTAGTTGCAGCAAAGCACATCATGTATTTCATATATAGAATATATATGTATATAGAGAGTGTTTGGTATTATCTTAACTAATTTATAATTTAATGTTTAAGAATTTAGCCTAAAGTTGGAATTTTCGTGAAATTATGTGAAAACATTTGCCTACATATTTCGCGCCTTGAGCACTTGCTTCTGGGGCGGACTGGGCACGTTCTCCTTGCCACTGGCGAAGATTAACGACTTCTTCGGTGTGCTGGCAGCGGAGCGAGGTGTGCGTGGCGTACGCGGACTGTGAGGTGTGCGCGGTGTTCGAGCCTTGGGCGACTTGCAGGCGAGCAGCTCGCTGAGCTCGTTGTTGTTGTCCTGACGGACACTCTTCTCGGAGGAGTTTAGCAGCCACGAGGTGATCTTGTCGCATTCGGCACGCAGCTCTGAATCGATCAACAGGTCCTCAATCTTCTCCAAATCTGTGGTATTCGGCTTGTTCGCCTTGCTGGGCGTCAGCATTGCAACGGTGGGCTGTTGCTTGGACTTCAGTGCGATATTCTCAAGCTTGAGCTGTTCACATTCCTCGCGCACCTTGACCAGCAGCTGCTCCTTGTTGTCCAGCTCCAGTTGGGCGAACTGCAGCACGGTGGCAAACTCATCCAGGGCCTTCTTCATGTCGGCCATGTACAGCTCACGCGTCTCATCCTTGCGCTTCAGGTCGCTGTACATGTCGCAGTAGTGGGCCAGCTGGGCATCCCCGTCGATGCGCTCCTGGAATGAGTTAGCAATCTTATTGAATTTGGCCAGGGTATCCGATTCGCTGGCTAGCAGCTCGTGCAGCATGGACTCTTTCAACGATACCTCCTGCTGTAGCTTGGTCGAGGAGCTGCGCACCGCCTCGAGCGCCGTCTGCGACTCATTGAGCTGCTGGCGCAGCTGAGCCGCATCCGATTGCAGTGTCAAATAGCTCTGCTCCAGTGCGCCCTTGGCCAGCTGCACCGACTCCAGCTCCGCCTTGAATTGCTCCACATCGGCATCGGACTTCTTGAGGCGTTCCATCAGTATGTTGACCGTGGAGCGCGTGTTGTTCAGCGTCAGCTGATAGTTGTACTTCTCGGTGATGGTCTTGGCCATGTCCTGCTTTAGCTGCACCACCTGTTGCTGCAGTGTATCGCTCAGCTGGATGTAGTAGTCGATGCCGTTGCGCAGCTGCTCCTCACACTTCTGCAGCTTCTCGTCGCGTTGGCGCAGCATATCGTTGGTGGTCTCTAGCAGCACCATCACGTCCTGCTTCTCCAGCTCGATCTTGATCAATTCGTTCTCGGCCAGCTTCTGTCGCTTGTCCAGCTCAGCGCGCCAATAGCTTTTCTCACGTTCCACAGCGCTTTCCAGCTCATTCTCCGCCTGCTGCTGGGCCTGCTGCTGTTCGGTTTGCTTGGCCTGCTCCTGGCACAGCTGGCGTATGGTGTCGCAGTGGGCATCGATCTCGCACGCCTTGTCCAGCAGCTCGTCCTGCAGCGAGCGGATCAGCGTGCACTTGTTGGCCAGATCATTCTTTAGGGTGTTGCGCTCCACGCGCAGACACTCGAGCTCCGTCTGGGTGATCTTTGTTTCCTGGCCATAGGCCAAGGCATCCTGCTCAATCTGTTGCTTCAGCTGCTCCACATTTGCCAGCATCTCGGCATTCTTCGCCTGCAAACTCTCGATCTGCTGCAGATGCTCTGTATTTCGCTGCTGCTCAGCGGTGCAGCTGTCCCGCGCCTTGGTCACCTCTTCTTGGAGTGATCCGAGCTGCTGCTCTAGCTGCTGCTGTGCCGTCTGACGCTGCTCACAGGTCTGCTGCAGCTGCTCATTGGCCAACTTGTAGGCCTCGTTCTCGGCCAGCAGACGCTCGACTTGTCGCTCGTGTTCCTCCCGCTGCTGCTGCATCTGCTGCTCCAGTTGGGCATAGCGCTCCAGCAGCTGAGACTGCTCGGCGCTCAGCTGATCGTTGCGCTGCTTGTGCGAGAGATTCTCGCTGCTCAGTGCCTGCAGCAGCTGTTCCGTCTTGGCTGCTGTCTGTTCGTGCTCCTCGCGCATCTTCTGCTCCGTCTCCTTCAGCTGGTCCACGTGACGGCGCACCACGTCCAACTGGCTCAGATAGCTTTCGATCAGTTCGTTCTTGTTGCGTATCTCCTGCTGCAGTGCCTCTTTGCCCTTCAAACGGTTCGCCGACTTGGCCTCCTTCACCGGCGTCGTTGTGGCCGAGTGCAGCGGCGTAGAGGATGCCGTCGAGGCTCCGCTGGCCACCACCTGTTCCGCCGTATGATTAGCCGCCGGACGGAAGCGCAAGCGTTGCGGCAGCGAGGGTGTACGAAAGAGTCGCAAGCCCTTCGACTTCTTGTCCTCCTTGGGTATAGCAAACTCCTTGGCCTCCTTCGAGCTAGAGGCGAAGCGCACCGCATCCTTGAAGAACTTTTCGATTTGTTCTTTGCGCTCGGGCGGCGGCGGCGGCTGAGTCACTCCAGCAGCTGCTGTGGGTGTGGCACAGCCCGTGGAGCCAGCGGAGCTGTTCGAATTAGAGGAGGCAGCTGGAGAGCCACATACCACATCCACATCGTTGAAACGCTTCAATTTGGCTTTGGAGAATGACATGTTTCTTTTCTTTTTTGTTTGTTGTTGTTGTTTTGGTTTTCGCTTTGGCTTCTTTAACAATTAACACTGCTTTCTTTTAAATATATTATTTGCTGTTAACAAATTGGCTTTTCAATAACAAAAACTCAATAAAACAATTTTAGTTTTCAAACACAAAACATGAACTCTTATATAAAACTTGTTAACAAATGTCCGTTAAATGCTTCACTGTACTGTTTAGTCCGTTGTTGTTGTTATTGTTGTTTTGCTAGTTTCCCTTTACCCGCTAGCCCCTTCTTTTTTTGTTGCAGCTGCGTCTCTAGCTGTGTTCCTACGCGTTCCGTTGTCAAAACCTAACTGAAGCGTTGCGAGCTGCGACGGCGCAAATGCAGCCGATCCCGACTCAAAACAACCCTCACATAGGCAGCTAAAAGGTAGCCGAGGGTTGCCTTTTTGGTGGTGGTTCGTGCCATACACACTCACACACACACTCACACACACACAGTCGCGTACTAACCTTATCGTTATCTTATGTGAACTATAGAAATTTTACTTTTGGCGCGCGCAAATGTTGCAATTGCCAAGACAACGAACGCATACCTTAAGACACACACACACACACAGACTGTGGGCCTATGCATGTGTGTGTGTGTGTGTGCCTAGACAGCTGTGCTCTGCAATCACATTGAGCACACTCGCAATACATACATATATTTATATATAGTATATAGCCGTTAGTGCCCCCCACTCTTGAGGCGAAAAGGTGCCGCCGCCACAGCTGGCAGCCAGCATAAAGTTGACACTCGACCCGCATCATTAAAGGAAAACTCGTGGAAAACGAACTGTGTAAATGAAAAGCGTTGCGCCTGCGCCTTTTCATTGGATGGCATAACAATTGGTTTTGGCTAAATTGAATTGCGCTTATAGCTTATATAAATCGATTAATACTGCTATATATACATAACTCTATAGCAAAGGTAAATGAACTGCTGACAAAGGAACTAAATTGGAAGCGCAATTATCAGCTAAATCTACTGGAGAGACAAGTTCCATGACTTGCATATATACATATATAAATTAACTAATTAATGCTTAAAATTGTATTTTTGACTAAATTATTTCTCAGTTTTAAGCAGCTAAACATTGAATATCCATAAGCTCTATATGAATAAATATATTTAAAAAAAATAAAACAATATTAAAGGAAATAAAGTAATAATAAAATAAGTAAAATTATATTTGTATATATTGTAGAATATATTCTGCACTTAGAAGATAATCGAAAATAATGTAATGTAAAAGACTCAAAAAGAGGGACGGAATGAATTCAATAAAGAAAGATATTATTAAAATAATTGCAGTATAATTTCATTATTTTGTATTATTTAAATAATAACAAGAATTATAATATTATTGAAATATTTTGTAAAATACATTGTCTTAGCCATTTATCGCATATTAGAGCAGATTAATATTAAGACTAACATTTATTCTACTAAGATAAGCTACAGCTGCGCTTTTGCCACCTATCTATAGGTAAACGGAAAACCTCATAATAATATATAATCATGCATATATTCTTATACATATTCAGCGCACAGCGGGAATGCCGCAATTGCCAAAACTGCTGAATTGTGCAGATGTCAAAGGAATTGCGTCTTAGAGCAGCAGCACAGAGGGGTTCCTTCCTTTCTTCCTTCCGTGCTTCCTGCATTGCATTACATTATATGTATACTCTGGTTATGCGTCAACCCTGCCTGTTTGCTGTTTGATAAGGAGGCGACAGCCAGCCTGGCCTGGCCTGGTCTGGTCTGGCCTGTTCAAAGTAAATTGTTTATTTTTTACAGCGCCAAGCAATCACAGACAGAGCAATGCTCTTGCGAGCAGCTGGCTTGTTTAACTTCTATAACTCAAAGAACAACAAGAGCTCAGCCAGGCAAAGCTTCATGCTAATAGCTGCAATTCTAAACTGGCTTCAATTACTTATGCTTGAAATATTGTATACAAGTTATGACACTTTTTTATTCAATTCCATTGAAATTGCAAAGATGCAGTTGCTTGTTATTGTTAGAGATCATGTAGTCGTAACAAAGCGTTAACTTCTATATAGGGATCATTATACAAGTTCCGTAGAATCAGTATCGAAGAAGAACAAGTTTCTTCTTTTGCATTCAACATATTTATTTTCAGATATTTGCATCATTAATGAGCCCTCAACAAAAGATAGTTTACTCGATCACTATGGAACTCCTATATGATCAGTATTGATCACAAACAAATATAATTAGTTGAGATATTTCCGTTTAGAAAATGTTGGAAGATCATTAATGAACCCTCAAATATCGCCGACAATTTCCCATGCCTGATGAGGCATAACCGAATTCCATTAGCACTCAATGCGCCAAAAATAACCCCAAGGAATTATAAGAACACGCTCTCCTTTAAAAATGGGCACAGATGCCATTGTGTTGCCATGTTTGTGTCTGTTGCGTTGCCGTTGCATTGATGTCAATACACTGTGATCGCCACACAAGAAAGGGTTTCGCACCCTCAACACACACAAACACGCACACACACAAAGGCATAAAAAGGACTCACAATGAGTCATTGACCTTAACAGAAACTGCGCGATTCTTTTCCATTGATGCGCGGCATCTAAAAGAAATCCCAGAATCAGAATCAGGATCAGGTTTCACTGTCCGGATAAACACGTTGTCGGGAGCAGTATACAAACTAGCAAAAGCAACTGAGAACTGAGAAATTGAGAATGCACGTAAGCCAATTATGTATCTATTAATAGAGGATATTTGTATAATCCTTAAATTTTGAACATGCTTATTGATGCACAGGGAAAAAGGAAAATTCGAGTGGCAAATATTTAAATTGAAAATCAATATCTGTTCTACGTTGTTAATTTACTTTACTTGTTAAGTAATTTCACAACCATATTGATGTTGAGTTGATTTATAGCTAAAGACTTCGTTAATAAATTATAAATAAAAAAAAAAAAAAAAAAAATATATATATATATATATATATATATATTATATTATATATATTATATATATTTTCTTATATTTCTTTCATATTGAGTTGTCAGCCAGCTTGTTAAATTTATTTCCCAAAATTGCAATTGCAATTTTATTTAATTAAATTAAATAGAAATTTATTTTTATTTCTGAAAAAGTCTTTGGATTATTTATTGCTTTTAAAAGTCTTTTGCTCTGTGCCAGTTTTTATTTATTTTTTATTTCATTTATTTATTTATTTGTTGTTTCTTTAATAGTCTGTTAACACTTATTAAGTATTTAAAATTTTCTACACTTATTCTTCGTAGTGACTTGTATAAGAGAATTAAAATTAAGCACATAAATGTATTTTCATAACATGCTCAAATAGAATTTAGTTCTAGCCATCATAGTTTCTCATCGAGTACTTACCGCTGAAATAGCAAATTCTTGGCAAATGCATAAAGCTCAATGTCCAGGCCATTCAGCTTCTCGATGTGTCGTCGTTGATCGGGGCGCAGATTCGTGACGGCAGTGGCAGAAATTGTGGCATTGTGCTGCTCAAAGGGTATGGCAAAGCGCAGGTTGAAGGTCTCCTCGAAGATATATTGGGAAATCTGCATGGCAAGTGGGTCAAATGGTAAGTTATGCACGTTAAGCAAGTGGCGTTAAGTTCGACGAACCTTTTGATATTCCGTCAGTCCAAAGTAGGCCATGGCGGCCAGATTGCGCTTGGCGCTGGCCAGCATGACGCGATCGCGCTCGTGCGCTGGCATCGAGGACTTGTTGTAGCAGCCCACCAGGGCGAGATCGGCCAGCATGCGAGTCTGGCGGTTGGCAGCCAGATTCGACTCACAGCCAGCAAACTGATCCAGATCGACGTCGAGCCAGTCCTTGCCTTGGTAGCATGGTGGCAGCTCGGCGGCCGTGGCCTGCCGGCCCAGACACCAGTGACGGGAGCCTTTCCAAGTGGCGCCGCGCCTCACATGTCGGTACTCGGACATATAGCGTGAGATCGGCTCGCGCAGCAACGATATGTAGAAATAGCGACGCTTGGCCGTCTCGCCCTCGTTCTTGTCCAGCTCAGCATCCACGCAGCTGGTCAGCTCTGTCCAGTCGGCATGCAGGCCGCACTTCCAGCCGGTTGAGTATCTTGAGAAGAGCCAGTTCTCATTGCGATGCGGGCGGAAGCAATAGCAACGCTTACGCTGACGCTGACACTCGCAAGGACGCTGAAAGAGTAGAGCTAGTGTTGGAATTATCTTAATATTAAACTGAGCCCAGCACTCACCTTCAGGTCCAAGTCGCGCACCAAATGCCTGCCAAAGGATGTGCCGCCAGTCTTTTGTATATGCAGAAATACCATTACATCGTGGCCATCCATGTCGAATTGGAAATCGTCGTTCAGCACATCCTCATAGCTCAGCCCGGCATTGGCTATAATATGCTGTGGCGCTGAGGCTTTCGACGCAAGAGCCGTGCTGCCGCCCACATTGTTATTGTTGTTGTTGTTATTGTTGTTGGCCTGAAGCTCATTGTAGGCCATCATGTCCGAGGATTGGAGTATTACGGCGCGTTTGGATAGTGCACATACCTGCGGCACAAAGAGCAAACGTTGAAATACATTAAAAAAGAGCAGGCAGAACCTTGTTAAATTTAATTTTATTCTTCGTAATATTCTGCACACACACACACACACACAGACACACAAAAGAACCATAAGTACGCGTGGCTTAAAATTCAATTTATTGCCAGTAAAAATTATAAAAAGCCCGAATTGTATGGGTGTTTATTTGTCTTCAATATTAATTAAATGAACAGCAGGATTAAATGCCGATTTCTGATATATCTTCAGGCATGTTAATGCCGCATACTGCGGCCTCCTTGACCAGCCTCACAGAAATACTCGGTGAAACCTTCTTATTTGCCCAATGAAATGTGCACTTTTTTATTAATTTATTAATTATCACTCACTCACTCAGCGGTTATTAAGTGAGCGCTTGCACTGCACTCGAGCTATTTGACGTTTTTATTTACTCATTTTACCTTTATGCAGGCGAAATTAATATTTTAAAAATTTCCATTGCATACTTTTGGGCGGGCATCGTAATTCGTCACAACGTAAGTGAGGGAGATAATGGATTTCTGATGTGAATCCAATTGGAGTGTCGAAAGGGATTAATGAAGGCAGGAAGCTCTTTGTGTTGTGTTCAACAGACAGAAGCAGTTGACGTAAGTGAAGTATTATATTAATATTCACATTGTTGAAAATGATACATGGCTTAAAGTAATTGCTGCTGTTTCAAAACTCAGTAAAAAAAAAAAAAAAAACAATTTAAGAACAGACAAATGATACCCTTGAACAAGTTCACAAAAATGAGCTGTTTCTCTGCTTGTCCTTGTTGCTGTGATTATTTTTGTCCTTTCGAGTCATCAAAAGCTGGAGCCAAAACTTTCTCGATTAAAATGAGCAACTTTTTGCGAAATTCTCTCTATCTCGTTCTCTTATCAAACTGTTTCCGCTGCTTATGGCCAGCAGCGAGCACATACAACTAACCAAAGCGTAAGCCGGAACAACTAACAAGTCGAAGCAGCAGCAACAACAACAAAAACAACAGAAGCAGCAGCAGCAGCAGCAGCAGCAAGTGGGCGAACTGAGCAGCTCATTAAACAATTGGCAATTGGGCTTCAACGGAATTGGTGGGTAAGAAATTAAGCAGGCTTTGAGGGGATTGTGGAAGCTCTGTAGGCGTTATCTTAAAGTTCCGCACAAGCGTATGAATGCGTGTTAACTTGGCCAAGAAGACGAAGCAGCAGCCAAGGGAATCAGCAACTGAACTGTATATATTTACAGCTGCATGTGGAAAAGGTTTAGCATCCCGGACAGGTGCAAAAAGTTTTGAATTTATTGTGTAGCAGAAACAAGAGAATTCGATTATCAGCCAACTGCTAGAAAAATGGCTAAAACTTCTGAATGGGCGCCCGAGGGAATGCTGTGGTTTTGTATTTGCCAGAGCTTTGTTCCATCAACAATTTATTTGCTTGCCAAATATCTGTGGTTTCCATTTGCCAATTTAATTTACGCCCATTCATTTATCAACTCGACTTAAATAAAAAATAAATAGAATACATTTTTGCGCATTTTTCGGGCCCAAAATGATGCGCAAATCTACCACTAATGAGTAATTTAATTTTATTTCGCGCTACCCAACACATTCCACGCAAAATAATAACATTTGGCGCATCATGTGTGCGCCAGTGTTAAATAGAGAACTCGCACTTTGCTGCCCATTTAATTGCTTTTTATAGGCAGACATAAAAAAAATTATATGCACTATGGCCACACACCGCAAACCACCAGCCACGAACCACCAACCAACCGGCCACCGACTAATGTACAGCCCACCGACATGTCCAGCTTCGGGCTCAGCCACAGTTTAGGCCATCGCCGCAGCGTTCCGTAATAATATAATAATAGTAATCATTTAGTGGGCAAATTGGTTCGCTGTTCACGCGCCCAACATATTCCCATTCACACACACAGACACATGAGCGCGCTCACACACAGGCACATAAAATGGCATTGTGTTGGTGTCACGCGTGTGTGAGCATTTATGTATGTCGTGTTGTTAAATGTGTAGCACACATACAGAGCCACACTTAAAATAGAACAAATTTGTTGGAGATAGTTGGAGATGTGCACGTGACACGAGAAAAGACAAAACAAAATTTGAGATAAACTTATGCGTTGGTAAATATATAGTCTATATATAGTGTATATACTAAGTTACTAAGTTCAACTCAAATTTTTTCCAGATTGATTGAGTTTGTTTCTCGAGTGCAATGTTTAAAATTCTTGTATAAATTACAGTAATCCAGGAATTAAAAATATTTACTTATTTCAACTTTTTTAATTAATACTAATGTGACTTTTTTAAATATCAATTAAAACGTTTGATTTGTCTAATTTTTAAATAACAATCAATTAAACGACATTTACATATCATGTAATTATTTTTAAAATTTATATTTGAACATATTAAATATTTATTTTTGATTTACAATTGTTTTATGCTAGCAGGAAAATCTGCTGCAGAATAATTTACTATACAGCTGACTTGTTCAACAATTAAGTTATTCAAGAAACCACTTAAATAACTCACTATTTATACAGATTTTCTCTTTAAAACAGTTAAGTTCGTTTTATAATTGAGTTTGCATATTGATATGCAGTATAGCTGTCATGAAATATCTCAAAATAAATGTAATTACTAAACTGTCAATTTAAATGACGCACCAATTTCAACTTCAATTCAATGAGTCTTTGTACACAATGAAAATTATTATTTCTACTGCTGTAACTAATTTAACTAGCAGCAGAAAATCTCATTTTCATTGCCTTTGCAACCTTGACATTTTTAATTAATGTAAGTGCAAAATATGTAGGCAATCCAAAGAAGTCGTTGCTCTGCAAGCAGCAATAAAAATCTGATTGTGACTAGGGCAAGTAGGAAATAAGATAAGCAATTTGGTTTATGTTCCCGGTAGCCGTAATATTTCCTATCTATGTGCAAAGTAGGTTAGTAAAAAAACAGCAGAGAGAATACAAAAGTCAAATAAAACCGCAAGTTTGACTCAAGTAAATTAATATTTACGAGAGAGCGGCACACAGATTTAAGATTTAAGATTGTGCGCTTTATAAAGCACAAGGACTAACAACAGTTCTAGTGTGTATAACACAGCCAAACACACACATGTCTGCTAGCTAACACTCGTAAATTTCCAGCACACCAAAAAGTAAACAATAAAACTTTTTGTAAAGGAAGAAAATGTTCTTGCTCAAGATTTGATGCTGAATGGCCATAAAAGAGGAAAGCGAAATAGGACAGCAAGCAAATGGATGTGGAAAAATACATACTACCAGGGACATAAAATTTTACGCAAATGCAAAAAATAAATTAGAGAATCTACAAAAAATTGTAGACGTACACACAATTCGGTTTATTGCTTGGCATCGAAAAAAAAAACAATTTTTGTTGTTCTTTAGAAACACAAATAGTATTCTCCAGTGATTTCGCGCACACAAACTAAATAAAAAAAATTGATATATTAAACATCATATTTAAATGTTTCAATTGAAAGACTCACGAATTCTATTTCTTATTTCGTGAGTTTCCGCCAGGACATCAAATGGATTACGTTCTTCATTCTCTTCCGGCTCAGGCTCCTGTGCGTGCAGGCCCAAACTTAAAATGAGCAGCAGAAACAACGATAACTGAATTGCGTGCATGGCTAGAAACGTTTGGCCCACTTCTTACCCTAAAAACTAGCGAAACGTTTTCGTTCAAGCCTCACGGTTTAATAGACTTACGCCTTTTAAATGCGAATCGAACAGTTTATCGCACTCATACATGGACACACACTGGTGGTCGGCATCGAGGCGCACGTGACCAGGCTTGCAGCCACAGCCCAGATTGCAGGTGCTAAGGCAGTTTTTGTCGTCGATATAAGGCACCGAGCAGGTCTCCTCCATGCAGGGCAAACAGCTAAGCACCTCGTTCTCGCCACAAGCTACAAGAAATCCCGTACTATCACACTTATACTCTCGCACACTTAGACAGCTTATGCGCTTACGTACGTTTGCCAGTTGAAGCTGCCAGCAAGCAGCTGAGAAGCGACGCAAATGCAAATAACAACATGACGCAACAGCATGCAGCAGCAACCTGTGTCCCGGAGCGCCGTATGGTTAACAGTGCGCTCGTTCTTAACGCTCTTTAAGCGCTGCGAATTGTGTGTTATGGCAATTAGCCAAGTTTACATTTGCTCTGCTGCCCTACGCTGCACTATCCCAGCTTGTTTACAGGGTATACAAACGGCAAAGAACCGTCCCTCTTACTCTTGACCAAGCTCAGCGATTGAGCACTTGAGGCGAAATAGTTAAGTAAGAGTGTGAGTGTGAGGGTATATATGTGCTCTAAGCTTGTGTGACTGACTTGTCAATACCCTCTGATTGTATGTGTGGTTAGCAAAGAGAGAAGCAGCGTTTAAAATATTTATAAATATTGTGGAACAAGTTCGTTCTTCTAGATAGGGTATACAAATATGAGATATTGATATGCAAATGTTTTGCTGCTTATATGAAGAGAATCATTTAAGCATAAATGCTTCACTCTAGGCACAAAGTTTGAAGTTTTATTAAAATACTAATATTTATTGATAAAAGTTCCACAGAATTTAAGTCATCTTACTCTATGAATATTAAATGTATAACAATTTCGCACAATCAGCTTCATTAAAGCTTAAAGTTAAACCAAACACAACAGCTATAAACCAAGTTTTTAATAAGCCACAGTAATCCAATGAACTTCCTGCCCAACCTTATGAATCTCTGATTTTCTTTAAATGTTGTAGTTAAATGCTGCTTTGATTATACATATTCTAGCAATTTGGCAGCCATAATTGCATACTTTATATATAAGTATATAGATATATATGTACATATTTAACGAGCCACACAAAACGAATCTGGGCCCGAAATGCGCAACCCAAAAAGTGTGTTATAAAATATTTATATGCCGTCTGCTAATGGCGTGACTTTGGGTTTTCTTTTTGGCTAAAATAATTCACATTTGCCGTGTAATAATCGCATTGGCATGTTCAAATCGCATAAGCAGCGGCCTCTTTCATACACAAAATTAACACAGTCGAAAATGTGAATCTCATGCAGAACCCAGCCCTTCCAGTCCCTCAATTCGTTCCATACATTTTCATGTATTTGTTTAAATGATAATAAAATGCAGCACTCTAATGTAATTTATCACTCGCACAGTGTGTTTGTGTGTGTGTGTGCAGTGTAGTGTGTGCTGTAGCCAGTGTTGTGCAATTTTTATATTTCCGTTCTCATGTCAGCCACATAGAGGGCATTGGGTTTTATGCGATGGCACGACTCCTGCCTACAGCTTTATTGTTTACCTGACAGACTCGGTGTGTGTATGTGTGTGTGGGTCGGGATGGATCTGTGTGTGCCTGTAGTCCGGTTCGGTTGGCCATTTCGTTCGCCTGATTGTATGTGTATTGTGCTTTGTGTCTGGCCATTGAATTGTTAGTCACAGAAATGGTTTATGACAGCATCAAAGCGGTTGCCCCTAACAGCTCTCAACTTGATCCTATGATGTGCTTATATTGCAAACAAATATAAAGCATAAGCCAAACAATTGTCATTGCACTTCAGTTCAAATGTGTGAGGGCATTGCAATTGGAATTCGCATTTAAGTATTTTGAAGTGAATATTTTATTTATGTCTCTCGTCTTATTTGAATTCGAAGGATATTTTATTTAAAATACGCTTAATCGGGTAATTTTTAAAATATTTCTTGCTAAGATAAAATTGAATAAAGTTCAGATAAATGTTTTAATATATAAGAAAGTGATGAATTCGTAGATAAACTAAAGTTAGTTGCTTGCCATTTGAATCAAATACTAGCCATCAATTTGAAAACACATTGCGAATTAATGTATTCATTTTCGTAGTGTATGTGTGTGTGTGTGTGTGTTTCTGAGTGTTTTTCATTTCATTTATCAAATGTAAACTCAAATTTTGTGGGTTGAGCACTTATTTGAGGCCTTCAATCATTGACAGTTGCTTATATTCTTAGAAGGGTATAAAAGGAATAGAAAAGGGATCAAGACTTGATGGGCAGACATATATTATTTTTTAAAGCACAGTGCTGAAAGCTAATCTATTTTAAGTGTCTGTAAGCCATTCAACCAACTGATGTGTGTCTGTGTGTGTGTGTGTGTGTGTGTGTGTGTGTGTGTGTGTGTGTGTGTGTGTGTGTGCACATTAATGAAATGTAGCATAATATTTCTAGTTTAGACATTGGTCGACTACACTAGTATGAGTGTGGTAATCTGTGTGGGTGATAAGCGTTCGTGTAAATCCCCAAAATAAGCAGAGACATAACATACACAACACTCACACACACACACACACACACACACACACACACACACACACACACACACAAGTGCATAGACAAATCCTCTATAAGAGCTGAATAGCTTTGGATAGTCCTCAGCTCTCTGCTCGCTTTTGGTCACTGACCATAAATTCAACTAAAATATATTTTGACATTTTGCACGCAAAGCGCTTGATGAGTGAGGCAGAGCAGACTCCTGGCTAGTGAGAGCGAGAGAGGAGAAGGGATGTGGCTAACTAAGCGTATTGGCCTTCTCACATCCCAGGGTGCAAATGGGCCGAAAGGGAGGGCACACAGTTATATAAAGGTCATCGCAAGGACCAGGCCGCATTTCCTATGAAGTGTTAACATGCGATAACAGCGAAAACAAGGCTGGCAGCCTGCCTCCCCCCTCAGAGCCAACAAACACAATAAATGATACCAAATGCTGATGACGGCCCAAAGATTTTGTTTCCAATGCTTTCAGAGATGAAACAAAGCACGAAGTCACGCAACACACACGCACGACGTGTTGATACAGGGAATAATATTTTTGAGTATTAAAAAAGTATTAAGTATTTAATTTTCATTTATTTATTTGATTTATTAATATATTTTACAATTTATTAATTCGCTAGCTAACAATTGATATTAGATAGCTTTCAAACTAGGATTCAATGATTTTTTGTTCAGTGTAGTGCAGTGAAACGTGGATAAGTAGAGCTGAGTAATGTTGGCAGAATGTAAATGTTGTTTGGGACGAAATCTACAAGATTTCGTGTCACGCATTTGTTTCTTCCAGTTCCATCATAGACTTTCCTTGCTTTCAAATTCAACTCGACTCAACTTTTTAGCTACCTAAATTTATCATTTATTGCGACGTCATTCGGCATTGTCTTGGCTTAGCAGCAAGCGGCCAAGGCAGCAAATGAAGTGAAATGGCTTGAAAACATTGATAAAGCAAATCAATGGTTACACATTCCTCATCTTTATCATAGACCTCTTTTTATTTAGTCAAGATTGTTGCAACAGAGAAATTAAGTGAATGTTGCAATATTCGAGAATTTTATTTAGTTTCTGTGGCATTTTTATGCATCTTAAACTTTTTTGCTGTGCGCACACCAAAGCATTTTAATTGCGCCTTTTAACAGCAAAAAATGCTTCTCCATGCTCGTAAACTGGTGTAAGAAATTGCTGTGGTCGGGCTTTGGCGGGCGGCTGGGCATGCAACGGGATTTGGGTGGGGCGTGTGACATAATTGGCGACCGCTGTGCTGAGCTGTTGGGTTTCCCAGTCAAGGACATAAAAATGTGCAAAGTATTCCGTTTTCCCGGCAGTTCTATATATATACATATATATATAAATATGTATTTGAAGCGCCTTGGCTTGCCAGGACTTTAAAAACTTAAGAGTTCGCGACCTGGTGCTGTTTTTTGCGAGCATTTTCTAAGGATTTTCATTTTGTTGTTAATTGAAGCACTTTTTATTTATTTTGATATTTTCATGTTGGTTTACTTTCTTCAAGTTTTCTTTTATTGCACTCGAGTTGGAGCGTAAACTTAAAATAAATGTGATTTATTTTTGTCCTTGGGCAGCTTAAATTACTTTTCAGATACTTTTTCTGTCTGTTAGTTAGTTGGAGTGTAGTAAATCATAGCATGGTAATCCCCGAGCTTTGGCTCAGTCACTTAGCTCAGTCACTTAGCCCAACTGTCATAACACACAGTGACAAGGGTATTTAGCTGAGCTTTAGAAATAATTTTTCGAAAATGAAAACCAATCTAAGGTAGGCGCGTCTGTGTGACCAGATAGGTCTTGTAGTCAAGGCAGTCAACTCAGTTTATTATTTAGTAGAGATTTTTAATTTCCTTTTCCAAGTCCTTCTGCTGCTCGTTCTATGAAATTAGACAGGTAAATCTTTTTTCCTTTTTCAGAAAGTCTGTCACTGATAATCCTCAAATGTAAATTTATACTTTCAAATATTTGTAATTTTTTTTTTTTTTTTTTGACTACTTAAATCTCTTCTGTATTAAATGTGACTTTTTGTCTTCTTATTTTTTTTTTCCATTTCATTTTTGGGATACAATTCAATTTTGCGTGACATGGCCAGGAAAAATGGTCAAATGTTTTTCAACAATGTCATTTCCTTGATGTTTTCTTTTATGTTGTTAGCAAACAAAGAAAACAAAATAAAATCGGTTTGAAATGGAGCGAAAACGAAATAGACAAAAGAAACCCTAGCTGGCTAGACAGACTGAAGGCATGATTTTTCGCTTTGCCTCTGTTTGATTTGGTTTATTTATCTTTTTTTTTGGTTCGCTTTTTTATCCTTTGTGTGATTTGATTTGTTTTCGGGGCCTGCTTTTGTCCAGTACTCACTTTCCTTCTGTTCGCACTTTAATCAAATGCTGGCTAATCTTTTGAGCTGCTCTTATGCTGTTTGTTGGCCCTCTGGGATTTGTTTTCTTAGGCACACCAGTTAGCCTAAAGTCGTTTAACGCATTACGTATACGCCATGTTATGCTTTGCGGTCTGGTTGCAACACTTGAAGTGGATGCCAAAAGTGTTGGCCAGCTTAATTGAGCTTTTGTATGAAATTTCAGCTGCTGCAAGTGCTTAAATAATAATTTAATTAAATTCTGTGAAACCCTATGCATATTTATTATGCTGCCAGAAACAGTCGAAAATTCTTAGACACACACACACACACACACACACACACACCACAGACAAGGTCCTGAAACTGTTATAGTTGCATGCCAGACACGTTCTCAGTTTGCAACTGTTGTTGCAGCTGCTTTACATGTGCAACAATATGCCACAACAATGGGCCGAGTCGTGCAGCAAGTCCATTCAACGAGGCGTATGAGTGTTGACTGCCGCTAGAGTGAGGGCGGGTGTGTCTCTGTGGCTTATTATGCCATTGCATGCAAGGCCGCAACAAATCATGACATAAAGAACGACACAAAATGCTTAAATTTCTATGCATATAAACATATTTTTTTATGTGAGAGCATGTCTAAATATATCTATATATATATGCCAAAAATGTGAATAGCATGCATGCAATTGTCTTTACATGTTTTTGATGTTGTTGTTGCTGTTTTTAGTTGGCTAACAATTGCAACTCATACACACACACACATACACATTGTCAGACACTCATACGCACGTGCTATTTGTTTAACTTGCCTCCGTTTGTCTGTTTATTTATTTACTCAACTATGCGGCGCCTTTTTGTGTTGCCTCATAATGTGTTTATGCCAAGTGTTTATCCAATAACTGTTATTGTGTTCTCTTTGACCACAGTTGTGCGGTGCTATGCTATGCTGTGTCGTGTTGTGTGTGTGTGGCCCACAGGCTCGCTTCAAGCTTTTAAGTTCATGAATTGCGCATACGCAGTGTGGGCAGGTGGCCTGAAGTCGCACTGAAATTGTATTAAATGTCATGACATAAACAAACATGCCCGCATCTGTAGGAATGCCTGTTTCTATTGTTAAATTGTTGTTTTTTTTATACACAATCTATTTCACGCCTTTTATCGGCATTGCGACACTGAGGCTATGAATAAGGTTGTCAAATGCAGCAGCAACGCTACGAAATTGTTGTAACATTGCATTAGAAAATATATGTTAGAAATGTATTTCGTGTCGTGTGTCATTAGCACAAATTGTATTTATTCCATTTTCAATTTATTTGTATGTAAAAATTATACAAATACGCAAAGAAAAGTAAGTATATAGCAAATAGTAAACAATACTTAAATAAACAAAAATTCCAAGCTTAAAGTCAATTAATTTAAATATCATAATTTAAGTATGTAGATTATGTAGGTTACTAAAAAAAATAGAACACGATCTAGCTTCATCTTAGCAATTTCTACGATTTCTTTACTTCATCAATTAGTCAATAATTAAGTAAAAAAGAAATCAATGAAACTTGAACTAATAGCTTTCTACGGCTGCTTAACAATCAAACTATGAAATTCCCTAAGAGCTGGCAGGAAAAGGTCAATAATTATAACCTAAATTTGATTGGAATTTCCATAAAACTTTACGTTCAATGGCTTGACCTTTAAACCACATTCAAATAGCCTTAAGGATGTTCATACAACACAGATATTCGGCAAATTTATTGTTTAAATAACAATTCAACTGGCGAGCATAAAAGACTGACTGTGAATTAATTGTTTATCCAATAACTGATGAAACTTAAATATTATTGAATACAAATTAAAGTTTCTTGAAAAAGAGACTTATTTATCATATTTAATTTCTTACTCATTTATATTTTTCAAGGGTATTTTATCTTCTATATAAATTTTCCAATTCTAGTTACATATACAAATTACCTAATTGTTTTGCAGCAAAAAGCAAAATGTGTCGAAAAGTAATGAAAACTCACAAATGACAGCTGTTTTTTTTTATTTTGTTTTTGTTTTTGTTTATTTTTTTGTTTTGCTGGCCATAAAAACCAGACTGCACTCCGATAAGTTTTCAGTTGCACAGCGTGAGTTAAATTGCAAACACCAAACAGGTAATAGATAATAGCTAATAGCTAACGGCTAACAGCTAGCAGGTAAAAGCTCAGCTAACATGACTCGTGCACTTATTGCTATTGGCCTTTCACTGCTGTTCACTCTGGCTGCAGCCAATAATGAGTGAGTAGCAAGCTGAGAAAAGTGTGCAAAACAATTTTGATAGATTATGACTTTCGCTTTTCACAGCTTTAATTCAAGCGCAATACTTCGACTGGGCTATAATCCCACCTATGATCTGTGGTACTTCAACCCCAAAGGAAGACCAAGTAAAGTGAGTGAAGCAGTCAAAGCTGCCTATAGACAACAGAAACCTGGCGGCGTTTGTTATGTGGATCCAGATACGTGGATATTTTGTAAAACGTTTGAGTTGATAAACTCAGAGTGAAGTATTACTAATGTATTACTCACAGCTGTTGAACTTAAAGTTAACAAAAAACTTCATAATTAAATAAAAAAGTTATTTCTTACTCTCTCTCTCTCTCTCTCTAGAGGTCAGATAACATTGGAACTAATGTGTAACAACCTAAATGCATTTATTTAATCAATGCAATTACTGCACTTAGTTCCAGGAAAATTGTGAATAATTGTCATTTAAACAATTTGCAATTTATTATATGATATTTTTGCAAAAATTTAGCATGCATGAAACGTTTTTATTAATAAATCATAAATTATATATCATGAAAAAAAAATATGTAAAATTATAAATAACAAATAGTTAAAAGGAAAATTGAAAACAACAAGCTCTCTGCTATAGCCAACCAAGCATGCTAATAATAATATCTATACTGGGCTCTGCTCGAGCTGTTTATTTGGAAGTTATCTCAAGCCGAAGGAAATTGAAGTTGCAGTTGGTAATATTATATTTACATTGGATGCGGACGTCGAATCACAGTTCGCATTCGAGTGAGACCCAAGCAAGCCATTTCCATATCCAAATAAATCTACAGGAGTATATAGTGTATATATCTTCTTTTTTTGTGGTACTGTGGCACGCAAAGGAAATGAAATATGAAATAATTTATGAAATAAGACGGCCACAGCCGAGACATTAGGGTTGTGCAGTCAAAATTTATGTTTATGCTGTCAGATAGCCGTACATCGAGTTGTGTGAAAGCGACTTTTTGATGGCTCACTTATTGTTATTGTTATTGTAAGCGTTAAGTTTTTGGCTTTATTAAAGTCAGAGCAAAAGTTGAGAGCTGACATGCTGAAGGCAACACAAGAGCAACAAAACAAGCGGAAATATATTTCCATTTGCTTTTCGAGACTGTATTCGATATTGTGATACCCTAGTTTATCAAAAGTAATATATCAATATATTTATATAAAATATTCTGTGCGCAGGTCATTAAATATTATTTATATCTAACATTCACAATCCAATCTCATAAATTCTCATTTGACCAACTTCTAAGGCAGGAATTCATTTATATACCAAACACACAGCGCTATACTGCGCTGTTACAGGGTATGCCTTGACTACTCTATCCAGTGTAACATGCAACAAAAGCTGGCAACAGACTGCTCTTGCAAAATGAAGTGTGTGAAAACGAGTCCATTTATTACTGTTGCTGCTGTGCAGGAAAAAAAAGGCAACAGCAAAGAATAACAAGTCAAGTTTCCGACAGACGTTGTCATCTGTTTCGAATTCTCAGAAACCCTGTAACAAGATGCAGCTAACAAAAATGTGCAAAATGTTGAAGATTTTGAAATTAAAGAGCCAGCTGGCCACACCTCAAAACTATGCAACAAATTGTGGTGTCTGTGTGTGGCATATTATGCATGCACCGTGTGGCCTGCATAGCTGCAGTAAATAAAATAAAATAAATGTTTCTGGGTGAATTCCACAAAAGTTTTACCATTGAAAATATGCAATAAAATAATTTTCATCAACTTGGGGCAAATTTAAGAGCGAAGCGAAAGTTTTCTTTACTAATTTTGTGGTATTTTCATATTTTATTTAAACTTCATATTGAACGACACAATTTTACCCTAAAACTTAATAGCTTGGGCATTGAAAGCATGTCTGTTTATTTATTTATTTATTTTTTAATTTGATAACTTAGCAATTTCGTCATTCGCAAAGTTTTTGCGGTAGACCGACAGAACTGTTTGCATCTAATAGAATTGGTATGTTGACTGGCAAAGTTTTAGTCACACAGGACTCGAACACCGATTGGCTTTCAGTTGGAAATCAAAGCATATTTTCCTTGCATATAGCGCACAAAACTATCTAAAAGTTGGAGTTTCTAGCTTTGTCTTTATATGAACACAAAATGCCAAATATATGTAGAATGTTTCATCTCTTGTTGTGCTTTATAAAAACGCACTCATACTCACACACTCACATACTTGCACGTTCACACACACGAGCGCATGTCCACTTATGGGCACTTACATAGAGCAACGGGAAATTGAAATTGTTTGCAGAGTTTCATTTGCGGCCAAAAACATTTTTACGCTAGCCAATTTTTGCCAGAGAGTTAGAGTGGAACCAGTGTCGATAGTTGTTTACGATATTCGAGTAAGGCTTCTGATCAATAGTGCGGAAATTGCAAGGCTGCACTGCTTATATAAAGTCATCGATTCTCTAACAAGTGCCATCTCTCGCTTAAAGTTGAAAAGTTACTTGAGTTGAATATGATCATTGACAGTCATGCATATTTATCTTGACTGTTCATTTCAGTGCGAATTTTGAGCCACAGTGCTCATTTTGTTCATCTCTAGTTTTGAAGAGGTTTTCCAACATGTAAAGCTTTTTCATTTTTAATTAATTTCGCTGCCGACGAATTTGGTATTTGCTGAAGCGTTTTTAATTGTTTTCTCAGTCGATTGGTTTCCATGCACTTGGCCAGATTGCTTTTCGCATTGCTATGGGCTGGGATTTTGTGGGTTGTCAAAGCGCAGCCTCCGGTTGCTGAAAGATCAGATCTCGCTCTTTGTATGCAGCTTCAAAATATTTATGAATATTTTTAGTATGATGCAAAAACCAGCGTCATAATAAAGAATAAAATTGCTGGAAAAAAAAATAATGGAATTGCCAGCCAAAGCACAGTGCAATCAAATAAGCTAAAAGAGAAGAATATGGAAATGGATGCGCATAGAAAAGGGAAGCAAAAAAAAGTGTGACAACAGAAAGGAATATTCGTTGAAAAGCAACTGGTATAGCAACAACAGTGTAAATAAAACTCCGTTCACAATAAGCAGCCATCGCATACATTGAGCTGGACGTCACAAAAGAATTCAATTAACATTTATGACAGAGTGCAAACGATTTGAACTCTATTACCGTGTTAATATATATGAATATATATAGCTGAAATCAGGTGTGAGCAATTAAAATACTAATTGATGCTAAGCAGTGCTCGCAAAAATCTTTTGCCAGTTTCTCAATGTCTACGAATATGTGTGTTTCACTTACACTGTGAGAAACAACTCAGAGAGCAACCGATTTCGTCGGCTCTTCACAAAACACATCAACAGCGTACGTGAGTATGAATATATATATATATATATATGTGAAAGTGCAGATCGTTTGCATTAGATACCCGCCCATTTACAGAGCTTAATTGTAAGAGCCTCAATCGTATTGCTCTCAAAAAAATGTTCGTTGGACGAGCATCAAACGAAATGTTCATCGTAAAGCGCTCAACCGACAATCAAAACGAAAATAACCGAAAACACTTGCTCAGAGCGTGGGCAAGTTATTTAATTTCTTTTCAGTTGATCTGAGTTATCTGAGCGTAAATATGCAAGCGGACAATAGTTATATACGAGTTATAATTCTACGTAACGTATAATAAGATGATTCTTAGCTAATTTTAGTATATATCTACTCTATGAGGTATACATCAGCAAGAAATTAAATCTTTCACTTGAAAAGATTTAACGGATTGATAAGCTAAGTTTTCCTTTAAGCATGAGTTATAATTTTTTAGGTACAATTTTAAGAAATACCTTTTTTACCTCGAGCTAATTCCATGCTTTTCGGTTCGGCTTGTTAGTATGAAGTCTTGATTTAATTTCCTCCCTGCATGCATAATCTATCAATTTTATTTGATTTAATTCTTATATTTTTACTGTGTGCGCATTCTACCGAAAATTTATTTTAATAAACAAGGTTGTCAGTAAATTTGCTTTTTCATCAATATTTTTGTTTACGAAATTCAAGTTATTTTGCGACAGCTTCAAAGTGATATTAAATATTGATTTTGGTTTATTTGAGCTTGACAAATATATTAAATGAAAATACATGCTTGTGTTTTCTTAACATATTTGGCCTACTAATTGCTCACTTTCATTTCATTTAACTAATCATTTGATTTTTGTTGTCTGCAACATTTATGTTTAAGTGAATCTTTTGCCGTTCGCGATTGCCGCATAAAATGTGCATTTCTTCTGTTGACACAATTGCGAATGCACCATAAAGTTTGCCCCGCAATGATAGCGACAACCCCACAAACACATACACAAACAAACACACATACATATATGAGTATCTGCATACGCGTACGTTCTCCCTCTCTCTCTGCCTCTTCCTCTTTTGTTATTGCTGCATTGAGGCACATTGGGTGGCCGGGGCTGCTCCTGCCACAGCTTTCAGCTCGCTTTGTGCCGGATATTTACGATTTACACGTATGCGAAATGCAACGACAACGGCGAAGGAAACTGCTGCATTGACTCCCACTGCTCCTGCTGCAGCTGCTGCTCCTGCTGCTGTTGTTGTTGCCAACTTGAACGCTGCTGGCTGGCGTTAATGGTTTCATGTTGTTTGCCAACAATAACAAAAACACAGCTGGACAAATTTCAGTGTGATAGGCCCCGTTGAATACCCTGTAAATGTGTCAGGTATATGTATGGTTTTTACCTCAACCTACTCTCAGTTGGTCAGCTCTAAATGGCCAACACTAGCAACGTTTACAGGGTATATAGATAACAATGGCACACCAAACCAGCAATACACTGGCTCCTTCAAGTATGCAGCACGAGTTGGCTTGACAATTATTGTGATGATGCCATTGAAATTGAATTTCGTATGCTGCATGTGCCACAGACCCCAAGTCCTCCAGGCCTAAAAGAAATCAGACCATTATGCCCCTGTTCCCCCTTTGGTGACCAGTTTTCTTTACTGCATCTGAAACTCCTCGCACAATACACAATGAGTTGTAAGCCAGCTCCTGTTTTTATGGCTCTGCAAGTGCAGCAGATTTTTGATTTATGGCTCTGGGCGTTGGACGAGCTGTTCCCCAATTGAATTTGGGTATGCTATGGACATTTGCTTGGTAGAAACAGTTTTTAAATTTCAATTAGCTCTTTGGTATTTGCCAGTCCAGTCAAACGGAGAAACAATGCAATTGGCAAAACATGCTTGACGACTGCAGTGCGTAGTATGGATGTGATGTAGTGAAACAGATTCAGGTTGAGAATGAACTAGACAAATGCATACGTAACTAGAATAGCAGACATTTGAAGCGTCTATCAAGACTTTAGATTCTTATTAAATATAGTAATTTATTTATAAGTAATGGAAAATAAATAATGGAATGTATTTAGCATTTATATACTCAATTCAATCATTTTTAATACGAATAGAAAATATATTTGTACGTGTAGATTTTTAGATATATAATCAATAATTTGATATCGCATTTAATATGATATCGCTTTGCCTTTTTTATCATTAAGTTAATTTTGTTTTCTTATATTTTGTTCTATTTAATTTTTTATTTTATTTTATTTTTGTTAATCTCCTTGAATAAGCACAACAATAACTCAACCTGCTCTCTTCACATTTTCTCATTTAATTCGGACGCATACTTTGCCCCAAATTCTTTGGAATTTCAGTGTATCTAAAAAAAACCTTCAATTTCCATGTAAAACAAATTTCAGTGCTCCTTGTAGTCAAAGCCAATGGGATTATTCTTAAGCCTACTTAGGTAGGATATATTTTTCTGCGTGGATAAAGAACATTTTCCTGAAAAATACCAAAGCGAGCAGCTCATAATTGATATGTAGAGTAAATTTCGTTTGTGGCTTGGTCTTGATTTGCTAACAAAATGGACATGTATTTGTGAATCATTAGCCAAAGCCAAAGGTCCTTCGCAGCATTATCAGTTCGAGCAGCAGAAGCCCAAAGATGCCAAAAACACGAGGCAAGATATCATGCAAAAAGGCCAAAAACGAAAATATGCAAATTCGTTTCCGTGCTTTCAGATGTTTTCTTTTGTCTGCTCTTTGCTGGGATTTGGCATTTGCACACATCCTGGGAGAAACCCGGTCTCCTGAGCCCTCGGCATGTCTTCACAATTTGCACCGTGCTTGGGCTGCCCTGGGGCGTGGCTAGCCAGCTAGGTGTGCTAGCCGTGTCGGAAAACATGGCTGCTATTTGGCTACTGATGCGTATCATGATGCTGGCACATGCAGACAGACACATGTTAAGCCATAGAATGGACCACAGAATCAATATGCAAATAAATATGTGGAGAGAATTGCCAAGTATGTAGTTTGTTTTTCCACACTTTGCCTATTGGCTGCTGATATAACATTTGCATAAAGCAGCTACTGACAGGTGCCATAAGAGTCAGCCCTAGTCATTTACTGAGCCACATGCTACATGTGTACATCGAGGGCCACAAACCTAATTATATATGTTGAACTGAAACTGAGACGGGCACAATAAAAATCCCATTGCTGTATCAGCGCAAGGTCCCAAATCCAATAAGTAAATGCGTAAGCCAATGCGAAAGCTAACAGAAAACAGAGAAAAGAATGAATGAAAGCAGCAAGAAGCAAACAAATAAAAGGTGGTGCCAAATGAACTGCTACGGCGACATTTGCCAGCACAACAGACACACACACACACACACACACACACAAATACACACACGCACACACACACACTGTGTCGCCGATCCCAATGAAAATCATAATAATAAGCTATGGGAATACATATAGAGTGTGAAAAATATGTATGAACTCAGCGATCTACATTTTATGCTATCTAAGAATACCCTATAAAGTATTTAGTAAAGATTAGTATAAGATGCATTATTATTATCAATCCTATTCATTTTCCCATTCTCATAAATTCCCATTTTATCCATATTTGTAGATACTATAACAAATGAAATATGGCAAAGTTAGGAACAGTTTCTCATACAACTCATGCTACTTTACTGTAGGGTATATTAATTACAAAATATATATATTAATTACATATATACTACATAAAAAAGAAACACTTAGAGCCGCATGTGATTACAAGTAATTAAAACACGAGCTTTTCCTTTGATGGATTGCTGTAAGCCGATGACAAAGTCGACGCCTTGTCAAAAGTGATTAATTAATGAGCGTATCTGCGACAATGTGTGCATATTCTCTTTTGTTCACATTAACTGTGAATAAGCTTTTTCCGCAATAAGGATTAAGGCCTTGTTAAGAGGTAAGCCACAGATATTTCAATGAAAACTCTTATAATATAAATGAAGCTAGTTACATTTACTAAGTACTAATTATATGTTACATGTAGTCTGAACACAGTTTCCCAATTTAATGAAATTAGCGTTGTATTTGAATGCTTCTCTTTTCTGATTTATTTACGATTGAAAGAGAGAGAGAGAGAGAGAGAGAGAGAGGGCGACACAGAGAGTGAGCATAGTCCCGGCTGCTGCTGAGAATGAAGATTTAAATGGTTAATGGTTAATATATACATTATTTTGCTCATAATTTGGTAGGAATAATAAATCATTATTTGCAGACGACAACAAAAGATATTCATAGAGAATATATAGAAAATTGTCTTGCTCTTTTCGTAATACAAATGCTAAAATATTAATTAGAATTTGTACGTCATCATAGAGCAACTGGATTGTTAGCTTTCGGCATTACTTTACCTTAAGCAGCTTACACTGAATGGACTTGTTTTATAACATTATGCCTGCTGCCCATACACTTTGAGCCCGATATGCGTCAAAACAGTCCTACAACAACAACAATAATGCCAACAACTAAATTTGCATAGCTGTTTTGTAAACTTTTCCACAAGTCTCGTTCATGTTATATATTTTTGTTGTTGTTTTTCAAAAGTCCTGGGACCAAAGGCTGTGCAAAAACTTTCGTCGAGTGGCTCTGCATTTGACGGACTTCGAAATTTGATAGCCAAGTAGCGTTCTGCAGCCGACTTCATCTCAACAACCAGCAAATAAATAATAAAAACTTCCAGTACAATAAGAACAAGTGAATGGCAGCGCGTTAATATTCAAAAGCGCATAAAACTTTTCGGCCTCAAGCTCTACGGCCCGACCTAAACGAAAATTTCAAGCATTCGCAGTTGAGGAAAAGTTTTTGCGCACTTTACGTTTTCAGATTTTTGCATGCAACATAAATAATAGTTCAAACCCCTGAATATTTGTTCATTCAAAAAAGAAAAAAAAAGAAAAATGAAAAAAAAAAAAAAGTTCGAGTAAAATATTTTTATTTCTTTCATTTTGCAGGACCACGTCCCAAATAAAGCGGTGTTGCGGCTGTGAGCTAAATTAAAAGTTCACGAATTTTTAATAAACTCCGCTCTACTAAATGTCACAGCGCCAGGCTAAAACGTTTTGCGGCCGGCAAACGTTACGCATACGACGTGTGAGCCGGCGGCAAATTTTAATTGGCTTACCACACTGTGAATGCTTTTAGTCCATTTGCTGAGCGTCGCGACAAGGTACAGTTTCAGTGTTTCAGCATTAGTGTGTGTGTGTGGTGTTGCTGTTGTTGTCGTGTGTGTGTGTCCAAAGTTCAAGGGATTCTGATATGCCGTTGGTTTGATTCAAAACTTTGAATAGTTTCCAGTTTTTTTTTTAAATTCCTTTGTTTTTCTTTTTTTTTGCAGTTGGCATTTTGTTTGGTTTAGCTGTTTACTGGGATTATATTGTAGCAACTTTGTTGTACGAACAACTTGACGCTCAAAATTGGCCGCACCGAACAATTACATAGTCTGTAAAGTTGGAGCCTTTTGGGGTTGAGTTTCCGCCACTTTGGGAACATTGACTGGAATTTGTACGCGAGCATTTTCTATTACAATAGTTTTTCCGGTTTTGTGAGCCAGGTAAAAGTTTAGGTTTTTAATTAGTTTTAGTCGCTTAATACCAGGGCAATTTGTTATATGAAGTTTCAACTTAATAAATATATATATGTGTATATACATATATAGATCTTTACAGTTCTGTTGGCTTTGCGGTTGATGAGGGCCTTTGCTTTCTTATTGTTCATGGTGTTGCTCTTTGCATTTTCTTATCCTTTTTCCCACCGGTTTTGACTAATTGGCAGAAACTTGTGCAAAACGCTTTGTGGCAATTTGTAAAGACATGGCTAAACTCTCTGCCTTGGCTGACTGATTAAGCTTCAGCTTAGATTGGTTTACGGGAACCGCGGCCCACAAATTTGTGTTTGATTGTCCCGGAGAGTTTAAAGCATAAATATAATATAGCAATAGGATATTGGAAAGCCCTTTTTAGTTGAACTTTTGAGTTTGATAATTATAAAGAGTCGTAACTGTTGAGAGTTCTAAAGTCAGTCAATTTGAATTTGACATGGGTTAGTTTAAGTTCTGCTTGCAACTAACAGCAGCTCTATTTCTGTACATTTTACGCATACCATAAATCAATCAATAAGAATATACTCTTTAATTAGTGGAAATACAGCTAAAACCCCTCATCTATTACCTTACCTGGCTGCATATTTAAATAACTTAAGTTTATTAAATTGTTTAATGTATATAATATTGACTATAATAAATACATGTCCACATGAAACGGAAAATTCCATTACAAATTCCTATAATTTAAGCATTTGTCTTCAAATTCTTCAATTTGAGCTGACAACTGTTTGGACTGAAACTCTATTGCAATGTCTATTGAGTGCTTGACAAGGCACTCACTTCACTCTGAGTACATTTAATGAAAGCGCGCATGATTTTATGTGAGTTGGTGTGTGCGCTCGTCTGTTTGATGGCAAACATAGAGCAATATCAAATAATGCACATTTCCGCATCCGCTGTAAAAATATCGGCGCTATTTCGAGCCCTAGCTCTTTATATAGCAAATATTAGCTCACTGGCAATGCCGTTGCCTTCGACTCTAGCGTGCCAACGTTTGTTATCCTTGCTCGCTGCGAGATGTCCTGGCAAGTGTTTCAAAATAAACAGCTACCAGTGTAAATTGCCTTTGGGCAAGTTTGGTGCCAATGCTCGCAGCAGACGAAGCTGCCTTTGACTGGAAGTTTTAAGACTTGACTTTACACGCATGTGAGATGAACTGAAAATGTATGAGTATGAATGTGTGTATGTGTGTGTGTGTGTGTGTGTGTTTTTGTTGCTGTGTGTATATTTGCCACATCCTTCTTGCTGCTGTTACTGCTGCCATTTTGTTGCGCCAAGACAAACAGCAGCAGTTGCTCTGGCCAAACATTAAGAAATCAACTTTAGACGCCGGTCGTGTCAGCCAACGCGCACGTCTTTTGTTATGCTATGTATGTATGCTATGTATGTATATATATATATATGTATATGTGTATGTTCGCGTGTGTGCGGATGCTGCGACTGGTGCTTGCCCTACGGTTTGTTTTGGCAACAACTTGTGCAAGTCTTTCGCATCCCGTTGTTGTTCTTATTGTACAGTCTTCAGAAAGCTACAACATAAACATAAAGTTATTATATAAATATGAAGTAGCTACGAGTGGGCGTACAGGCAAAGGGACGCCAATTCACAGTGGGCGTATCGCTGCACGATAAGCGCCAAATCCAGATGCCTAATGCCTGCTAGCAAGAGGAGAATAGAAGAGCTAAACTTTTTGCCAGCTCCAAATTTGGCTTTGCGGTTTTGCGCGCTTTTCGTATTTCGGGTTCTGAGGCTTAACAAACTTCTTTTATTTATTTATATATATATATACATTTTTTTGTATTCCAATGTATTCCCCTTTTTTTTGTGGTGTCGCTTGTCATGCAACGGATTTAAATTATGCGGCAGATTAAGTCACAGCGTCTGCCTTTGAGAAAGACTTTCGCTCAAAGTCTGATTAAAGCAAATTTTATGATAGCAGACAGATTCATGTCTCTGACATTTCTGTCAAAAATAAAATGGGCAAAAATATGCTGAAAAGCCACAAAAAATATCGAATTATATAGTTAGGTGTTAGAGCAAGTCTTATAATGTGGTTAGGCATCAATGAAATGTGCTTGAACAGAATGATGAACTGTCAATTTGAATTTAATGCTTTTTTAATTCATATTATTCTCATATTTTATTAAATAGAAAATTATTTATGAACGTTCACCGTTCTCAGCACTAAATCTAGATGTCCCATTTATTATTAAAATCAATATCTATTTAAATTTAATTTATATTTATAATCCCATCTAAATCTTTATAAATAGCAATCAATACATGTTTTATATATATCTAGTCACTTTAAGAGCTTCCACTCGTGTCCTGTATATATAATTAATATCTAGAACATCTACATATGTATATCTATAGTTGAGCAGTATAAAGCAATTTTACACATTTTTACTGCACAATTTATTACATGAATATATCGTATGAATATCGTATATTCAATTTAAACAAACCAATTTGGCATAACAAAACCTCCCAATACGCACACGCACACAGACACTTGAACACTTGCACGGTTTGTTAAAGGCAATGCAACCGCAAAATAAACAACAACAAGAAGGCAGCGCGGGCTCAGGCCAAAGCCATTACTCATACGTCATGTGGCACAGCCAAAGGGAATACAAATACAAAATGCATGTGCAAAAACTACTAGAAGCACTACAGAAAATATCAACAACAAAAAATATATATATATGCTATAAAAATACTGGTAAAAAAGCAAACAGGGAAACAAGTAAATCGCTTGAGCGCCAAAAAATAACAACGACAACTATACGTTAGGGCATTCGGATTGGATTTGGTTTTGGTTTGCCAAGTGGAACAGCATTTGCAGCGGCTTTTTGAGGCTTTGCTTGGATGTGTGCTTTACAAACACGAGTTTGTGCCTTCTGAATTCGTTCTACTCTTTAGTTTCCTTTGGTTGGCAAACGGCGTTTATTTCTACGCCGCAATTACACACGTTGCCGGTACGACTACTGCCTGCTCGGCGGCCACGACTTCCACTCACTCCTTTGGTACATTATTCAAGTTTCGTGCGTAACCAACCAACTGACTGCATTTGCTGTTGCTTACGTCTAACTTGCGTTTAGCCACAAATTGAATTACCCAACAGTTTAGCAGTTGCGTGATGCGCCCCACTAACCACCATTTGCCACAACTTGGGATTCCTCCCGCACTCCACTCTCATCTTTCACCTTCTCTTTCTCTTCGCATTATTATCAATTGCTACGGGTGCGGCACGCGCTGAGCAGCATTCAAATCTACAAATGCAGCACTGGGTCCACACAATGCCAGCCAACGTGATGGCAACTGTTGCCGACCCTCTCATACGCAGGTCTCCTTAGCTTTCTTACGACCTCAAGCCGGCTTTCACAATTGTTAAGTGGCAAATATGTATTTACCGCCTTGTAGATTTTACTGAATGTTTTCCCTTCGTTTGTTTGTTAGCACTCAAATGAGGAGAGCAGTTAGCTAAGTGCAGCAAAGTTGCGTACGTACCTGCAAGAGAGATGGAATTGTTGAGTATTATTATTATATTTTATAGAAGTAAATTCTAATTGTAAATATAAACAATTTAACAATATTAAAGAATAACAATGCAAGAGTTTTACATTTCTCTTATAATGGGAAAACAAATGTAATATGTATTTGTATGCTCCTATTAAGGCAACTTAAAGTCAAATAATTTCGATATAGAACAAAGCTTACCAGACTATTATAATCTTTTTACTTTGTAAGCGACTGTAATTGCTTTAATTTCATTTTATCTACAGCTGTTATTTTTTTTTATTGTCTACATCATGTCAACTAAAAACTGTTCAATCAATCAAGTATTTCGAGCACGTAGCTGCTAGAAAAAAATACACACAGGAATTACCAAAATCAGCAAAGCAAATAAATAAAATATTTATGCGAGCTAAGGGACGTTCTCTCTCTCTCTCTCCCTCTCTCTCTCTAATTCTTCCTCTCTGCCTCTTCTATTGCCATTAGAATGTGTAATTTAGGTATAGCTGGGATTGACGTAAACGTTGTCCTAACTGATTTCATCCTGTCGACTGTTGTTGTGTCTGTCAACATGAAAGGAACGACAACCAAAAACCAACAACCGGACAAAAAGTCAGCCTAATTGCAAAGTATTCATCACACGCGCGTCCATGCGAGCAAACGTGACGAATGCCATTCGTGTCGGTCGGCAATATATGCACATGTATACAAATCTTATATCTATATATATCCATACTTAATCAAAATGCACTGCATGCCAGTCGAGATGAAAATAAACATGGTTATACATGTTTTTAGAGACGAGTGCTTGATAAAATGATTACTGCAACGATTATTTTTATAGGCAAGTAATTTCAGATGCCATTACTCTACTATTAATGTGTTGTAAATATTGTAAATATTTATAAATAGTCGTTAATTTTAGTGTAGTCAATAGCAAGAGCTAACTTAAGTTTGCCGGCGCGTCCAAATGGACAGAATTAATAGAGAATAAGTCTAATGGAGTTCCCCGTATGACTTAATAAATAAAAAGAGATAAAATATTAAAAAAAAAAGTGTTCAAAATCATAAATATCTAGCTATTGCATACTTTTCAGCTTACTAAATAATCTGTAGAATTTTTCATGACTACAGCTCGAAGCCATCTTCAAGTTGTATCCGGGACTGGCCTTAAATTTGCTGCCAATGATAATGGTACCCCAATGGTCTAATCTAATACGTTTTTGCTGTTCAATGTGGAATGTGGCAAGCAAAGCAATCTTGGCAAGCAAAATGTGAAAATGTGTAGAGTGAAAAAAAAAAAAAAAAAAAAAAAAAAAACAGAAAAAGAAGGGAAAAAAACGAAAGAAAAGGAAAAGGCTGCTTGGCCCCTGATAGCATTCACATAACTTAGATGGCTTGCGAGTTGGCTGCAGTCAAATGTTGAATTATGGACTTGACTTAACTTGATGTGCCTGCAAATGGCGAAAGGTAAAAGTGCTAAGCGAAGCCATTTTACTGCTGCTGCTACATCTGAAAGCTAATATAAGCCTCAGTTCAATATAGTGCTAAAGTTAGATTTAGAATAGAATGATATTTAAACTTTGCTTTTCTAATAATTTCTTAAAATGTGAGCTGAGTTCCATCAAGTCATCAGAGCACTCAGTGAAGCTTTATTAACTGAATGAAACCAATTGTTATTTTGGCAAAGTAAAAACTTTTAATCGAACAATTAATTGATATACCTAGTCAGATGTAACGAATCTGATATATGCAAGACTGTATATGTGAGGTTTCGAAATTCTGCAGGTGAACAAAGTAAAATTAGCACAATCAGAGCCAGCCAGACAGTTACAAAAACAGATTTGCAACGTTGTTTACGTGGCGTATGAGTAACAAATCAAATGCTGTGCACAGCAATACTGCATGCAATCCAACCAGAAGTAAAATCTCTGATTGGCAGCATAAATCAAATGGAGGCACAAACTCACACACGCATGAAACGACACTATGCAGATGGCATAATGAAACGCAGCATCGCAGAGCGCTGTTGCAGCTCAGTTTGTCTCGACTGACGATTCCTTTGAGTTAGTCACGTTGCGAGCAGAACGCTGAATGACTTCGTTAGCAGCTGCGCTGCAGGCTGGCTTACAAACATGCGGCGCACGCAGCTGCATCTAAAACTGTCAAAACTTATGCAAAATAGGCAGGCAGCCAAACAGACAGACAGACAGACAGTCAGCCAGCCAGACAGACAAATCCGTGCACATTTGTTCGCGCTGAGTTCAATTGAGCAGCAAATTGCCAAAGCAACAAAAAACCTAAAAATAGCTCTGGAAAAACAGAGGAGTGGGCGTGTCAGCTGAAATTGTTAGCGCAAATAAAAGAGGGGCGGACAGAGTCACCTGCAACGTGCAAACGTTTTCAAAATTTATTGCCAGCATTTGCATACCACAGTTCGCTACCTACTACTACACACACACATACACACACACCCAAACACACCCCATTTTCTGGTAGTTGACTCAGTTTATACGCTGCGAGCATGGCGTAAATTCACTTTGCACCGCAAGGGCTAACTAAGTCGCTGCGATGCTGCCAATTCATATAAAACCCAAGCGATTGTAATGCCATCAACTTGATCGGATTTAACAGGGTTATAATTACAATATGTCAATCTCTAACTAGTATAGATTTCCTAACATATACCTGATGTTGGTTAATACACGACATAATCATATAGCAAAATGATATTTATATTAAAAATGTACTTGTAGAGAGCTACAAAGACTAAAGCTGCAATATAGCAGAGCTGATCAAAAAGTAAGAGACATCTTGTAGAATTTCTAAATATTGGCTATCATGTTATGAAGTGCGCTATAGAAATATAAATGCTTTCATAAAAAAGTAGAAACCTTAACTAATATAATTTATATAAACAAGCAATATATCTGCTAGTTCGTAAAAATAATTATAGCATCAGTTTGCTGATTGAGTTATTTCTTGCATTAGGATTTCGAATAAATATGCCAATCCCAAAGATAAAATTTATGTTTAGATAAACATGTTAGCTGCAAGTGCTGCTCGTGTTGTTGATGCAGCTGCTGCAGCAGAAATGGGCGAGGCGAAAGCCTTATTTACTTGTAGCACCTTTTGCCAGTAAAAGTAACCGCAATTCGATTTTGGCTGCATACAGATTTTTCTTGTACTGCTTTTATTTTTTGAAATTCGTAGTCTGATTTGAATGCAGTCCGTGTGAATGCAGAGATGTGTTGTTGTTTTTCCGGTGATTTAGCTGCTGCAGATCCAATTCGAGCAAATACAGTTTTCGGGAGCAGAACAGTCGTTGCGGTTGGTCTTAGTGTTTGCCGTTCGTTTTTAATTCGATGTTTATTTATTTATGTCTTTTGGCCGTTTTGTAGTTGGGCTTAAAATTGATGTCGAAATTAGAATGCAGCTCAAGTGGATTGCGGTCTACTACGGATGGCCCGTTGCAAGCATGTATGTATGTGGGTTAGGCAAACACAAACTGCAGACAGAATAGAAATGTAAGCCCCCAATTTTCAGTCCACCTCTCGCTCTGTCTGCCCTCATCATGCTTCTCTCTTACACATCCTAACGTGAAGCTGACGCCCTCGAGCTAAATGTAAGCACTTCTGTGGTTCAACAATTAAAACGTAGCATTTGGGGCAGAGCTGCTCGCCTTGTTGTCTGTGCCAAATATCTGTGTGTGAGTGAATGAGTCTTTGTGTGCGTCTGTTTGTCGTTATTTACCCCTGAGGCTACGTGTGAATCTGCACGGAATCTATGCTCGTCCTACTGTCGCATTGTGCTACGTCAATTGTTTTCTATTGTTTCTCCATTTAATTCATTTTATTTTTATTTTTTCCAGCTTTCTTCCATTCTGTGCAACGCAGCTGTGCGCAGTTACCGAATGCCCCGATGGGGTGTTTAATGGGTATTTGGCATTTTTGGGGCTAAAAACATTTCGAATGCAGTTTACATTTTTAATGCTTTTGCAATGAATGCAGAGAATCTCTGTATGCAGGTATGTGTTGGGAATGCCATGTGCTGTGGCACGAGAGATTTTTGGCAAATATTTTCCTAACCGGAAAGCTTAAGCTTTTAATACTATATATGAAATGTTTTAATGTGTTTTTCATTAGATAACTCGAAGCAAACTTTAATTTGGAAAATACATTTTGTGCTTTGGAATGAGGTTTCGTTTGATTTGACTTTCATATTTGAACAGAATTCGTCTTAAACATCGATGACTGAATGCTGTAATCAGTATACATCAAATTTGTTGTGGTTCTCAGTACAGGTGTCTCTTACTGGAAAGCTTTGTAGTTTAAACAGAAATTGTAGTTGGCTATCTCTATAGTCTTTTGACATAAGGGCTAAATCAAACTACAACTAGCCATGCGAACAAATAAGCCTTAAGAAAGAACTCGCTTACGGCAAAAAGGCATTTAAGCTAGCAAGTAAATTCCATATGTGAAGTAAGGAATAAAAGTGAAATACTATGAAATTTGCCTGATAATCCAATAAAGTGTATGACACAAACATATGCAGACACGAGAGAGTCTTGCAGAGAGGAAGTGGCACTCGACTAACAACTTTATTGATACAGAGCAAGCCAACTGAGAGTCGAACCACACACCACGAACATAGCACAGAGATGAAGAGCTCTTGGCACCACATGCTTACAACAGCCGAATGGAAGTTAAACCACATTTATAAGTCGAACTTGGCATACATATGCAATGCGCAATGCCCTGTCATTGCTTGTCTCCCTCTCCCTCTCTCTCTCTCTCAGCCAACTGACTTGTTGACATTAGATTGTGTTTAAAGTGGTTGCACACACCCATACACAGATACACACTCACACGCAAACACACACGCACTGTGGCTTGGCATACATAATGCCTCTAAAATTGTCTACTTATATATTTATGCAAGTGCCTCAGCCAGCCAGTGTCGGGATCATATGCCACACTGTCGCACATCCGATTCGAAGCTCCTGTCATAAGTGTGTGTGTGTGTGCATGAGTGTGTCCCTGTGTGTGTTAGCTGCTGTTGTGGGCGCGTGTGTTCCACAATTGTTTGTTAATGTTCGTATGTGTTGGCTTAGGCGGAAACGGAAACTCCAAATGACACTTACTCAATTTGCGCGCAATTGATTTTCGTGTTTACTTTTATTTTTGGCACTCGAAATCCCAAGCAAAAAAATTAAATAAATAAATACAAATAAATTTATATATATAATATAATAATCTTAATACGTGACTTTTAGCTACAGAAAAGGATAAAGTACAAAATACCCAATATATTCGCATATGTTTCAAATCACCAGCAGTGAGCAGAAGAAGAATAATATTTGATTTGAAGTAATTTTTTTGAAGCTAAAAAATGCTTATCAAATGTCGAATATAAAATGTATAGGATCGATATATTTTGAATTCAACTAAACTAATTTTGAAATTTAATATATTTTTCAAAAAAAATATTATTCACTTAACTTTTTATTAAAATTTGTTGCTGCTTTTATTATATCAACATACCTGCTTTAACCTCAAGTTAGGGTATAAATAAAATATAAAAACCATTCACGCATTTTGCACCACATTTCAGACTCTATTACGCTCCAATTGGGGTAAAGGGACTGAGAATGATTGGAAAGCAGCGTAGACAAAAGGCGCCCGATTTTTATTAACTTCAAAAGGCAGCTTTCACACAAGAGCCAACTGCAATTTTTTTGTTCCTTGCTTTTTGCTTCTATTCACAGGAGCCACAAAGCCAGCCACAATGTGTGTGTGTGTGTGTGTGCGGGGTCGTATTTGTGTGAGCCCTTAGAGGGGGTCCGATTTGATTGTATTTGATATAATCGCACATTATTGACACATTATTCTAGTGCCACTTTAAGCACTTTCCAGAGCAGTTTTACAAGTTTGCAAAGCATTTATTATTTGAGACTCATAAGTTGATTAAAATGGTTTTTATTCAGCTGTTAAGCGTAATTATAATTAATGAGACAATTTCCGTGCTATATTTAATGCATATGCTCATCAAGTATTATTATGAAACAAGACATATGCATTGTTTGCATAAAATGCGCGCTGCATTTACAATAAATTATATAAATACCAGCTTTTTATCTGTCCATCGCTATGTAATTAACGCAACATAAATCAATTGCGTGTCGCATGCGCATTCAGAAACAAAGTGTAAATGCATTTATGTATTTACTGACACATGTACATTTAAATATATGTTAATTAACGTGTCACATTTCAATTTAAATAAAACACTTTACATTTGCAATTGTCTTTAACAATTGTCAATTTAATTGTGCTGTCTTTTTGAAAATAATAAAAATAATCTGCAAAAATAAGCTATTAATTTATCGCAAAAGTAATAATGACATCTAACTTGTTAGCGATAATCATCATATAACATGACTATTAATAAGTTCGTATTCATTAAAATTCACTTAAATAAAAATACAATGTAATACCTGCATTACATCAACAAATAGCAGAGATGTTGCCCGGTAGATATCTATATACATACATATTCTATATGTTTTGTTTGCTCGGTGAAATAAATGCGACAAGCTATAAATCACTCAGAACTTGCCACACACACACACACACACACAGAGCCACTCTCGGACAGCAAGTGGGACAAATAGTGTGGCAGCTCATGAGACTAATGTGTGGCACGAATGGCAAGATTCAATCGTGAAATGGGTGTGCAGTTGCAGAGCAAGGAAGATAGCCTCTCTGCTGAGTATTTGCTTATAAACAAAATTGAATTTTTATCGCTGCAGCATCGCAGGTGGAATAAAAAAATGCGATAAATGCCGAGCAAAGCGCATGAGAAACGTTCGAATCAATGAACAAGAAAAACGTAGTCAGACACTCGTGTGTACGTATGTGTGTGTGTGTGCACCTGCTAATACACACACACACAGACATACAGTACAGTCAAAAGTATGCAGCATAAGTTGAAGTGGTGCTGGCAGGAGCTGTGGTGGTCTGGCATGGGGCTTCTACGTGACCCAGTTGACGGGCATTGCCAGAGAGCCAAAACACTTCAGAGCCCCAGCAAAAGAATTGATATCAAGTAGATACGTAGCGTATGCTGGAATGGGTTTCAGTAGCTTGGCAGAATTGTATTTATGTATGCAAACTAGCAATAACTGCATAAATGCTGCAAGGGGCAACAAGAGAGAGAGAGAGAGAGAGAGGATGCTGTGGCAGCAAATCAGATGGAAATTATATATACACAAACTGAGCAAATGAAATGGCATAAATGAAAAGAAATTGCTTTAAGGCCAAAGCTGACCTCATGAAAACGAAACCAATTTGTTATGCAGGACACGAGACCCAGAACCTACACTTCACCTCAACTGTTCCTCTGCTCCTTTTCTAAACGAACTAATCCTATTCGCTGGGGCCATAAAAACTTTATGTGTCAAATGTCATAATCCGAAATCACTTTGCAGGAACTGGCGGCAGCGGTCAACGCACATAAATTTAGCGACCTTTAAGCCATTGGCTTTTCGGCTGTCTCGAGCTAACATTTAATGGTATTTGCCATCTTTATTATTATTTATGTTTGCACTTTAGTTTTGTTAAACGAGGCACGCACATGATATGCTGATACAAGTTCGATTCCCCTTCAAACATAAAAACAATAAAAGCGGGCACATTGCGTATACGCAATATTTTCTATGCCTTTGCACTCCATTGCGCATTTTATGGAGCACACATTGGGCGAGCTCCACAATATAGCTTTCATAAAATTCAAATCTCAGCATTAGGCTGAACCCCATTTAAAGCCCTTTTTTTGTAGCCACAATCCAATTGAAAATATGCATATTCACATTTTGATTGTCTGCCCACTTAAAAGCTTTTGTCTTAATTGCTCTTCGACGCTGTTCATTTCAATGGGATTATTTTTACCAAATTCTGCAGAGAAATATGCAGCATGTGTAAGCATATTTGGCCACATTTTTAATGGGATTATGTGCGCTCAAGCATATGGCATGAGGATTTGTAAGTCGATTTTTGCTATTAACAAAAGTTGAAGCTGAAATTATGAAATCGTGAATCGCTAACCATTCATATTAGGGTCTAAAGGATGTGGAAATTCAGTTGCGTACTAGCTCAATAAGTTTTAAGCAAGCTTTTCACTTTGAGAAAAACGAACGACTTTTATGAAAGTGTAAAACGAACGGGGCTCAAGTATTTTAGTTGTTTTCTTCATCAAATTCGCAGTTTCAACACCTGCTTTTGGACCACGTCTATAAATAATCCTAAGACGAGTTAATGGTCCATAGGAAAACTGCTGCAAGATTGTGCAAGCCCTCTGAGCCCCCCACACCTGAGCTAACCTATCAAATTTTTAATGCGCACTTTGTGTCTTTCCTGCAGCCATAACAACCTAATAAAAAGAGTCAAAATATGAGGTAGCTAGACTCAATTTAATGCTCCATAAGACGCTTAGCCCACACCTCAGTAAATCCCTGAAAAACTCTCAAATATTCAACAAAAATCCGCTACTTTTGCTTTATATTAAAAGCCCTTCTTTTTCGCTCACTTTTAGAGTAAAGATAGCCATAAATCACGCTAAACATTAAATTATGCACATAAAATGGCAGCCAAATCCGCTACCGGGAGACAGAACCCGCCAGCGTTGTCTGCTCTGGAGTGAACGCAGCAGCAACAACAACAACAATAACAATACGTACATGCTGTAGACAAAGGCGAAAGAAAAAGCTGCTACAATTATGTGTTTAATGCATAAATCAAAAACTCATTTAAAATTAAATCACAGCATTCAACAAATCACAAAACAAAGTCGCAGAAAAAAAAAGAGAATACACTGCGATATGAACGCAATTATTATATACAAAAGGTTTGGCTGCCTTCCTCTGTGTGTGTGTGTGTGTGTATGAATTATTCTGGTATTCTACATGTATATAAAAAATTCAAAAGCCAGCCAGCAACAGCAACGACAACAACAGCGAACAGTTGCCTTCAACGAGTGTATAAAATGTTTATGCAGAAATAAATTGAATGTCGCGGAAAGAGACGAACGCAACGTAGCTGCCATCAGGCAGGAGCTATTAAAATCAGAAAGTGGGAATATCGAGAATACTAGATACTCTATAAATATATAAATGTGAAAAAATTTGGAAAATACCAAGCTAGGTAAACTAGCAATCAAAACAGCCAAAGGCAAACTAATAATTTATTAGACATTTTTTGTTTTTTAATATTAATTATAAATAAAAGCAACAGTAGAATTATTGGGATTCATTTTTCAATATGTTGCTAACATTACTATTATATATAGAAATAATCATCGATCAAAGTTATCAAACCAACCGATAGAGAATGTCTACTCTAGCCAAGAGCATGATAGATGTAACTGTATTTAATGCCCGGACACCTACGCACATGGCGGTATAATTTAAAGAAGCCAACGCCATTAACGTCTGTGGCAGGCATGAGGGTGTGCAGATAGGGATAAAGGGAAGTTTGTCTTTGAGTTGGGGGTGTGGCTATGGGGCATGAATAAGTACGACAAGCTGGGCTGTTGCAGGACAATGTTTGAGTATCGCACGTCAACTGTCGGCAGCTGCGCACATGCAAGTCAAGCACTTCATGGCACTCGCACACACACACAGATGCAGCACATACACTTGCTAGCAGGAAGTGAACGCAACACTCGACACTGCCGGGCCAGGCTGGGCATCAGGGCAGCAACTTCAACGAAGACTTGAGTACGTGTCGCGTTGTTGCAGCTGTAACGTTGGGGCAACAGTGGGTGCTTGCACAGTGTGTACAATGGGTGAGGTAACATTGGTTGCAAGCAGCACAAATGCAGCAGTAGAATGCGCTCAACTGTGCATATTTCAGCGTCCGCTTTTATGATATGCCCTGATCTATCCACGCAAATGTGCTGTCAGAGATGTCACTGGCACAGCGGCAGCTGCTTCATCACAGCATTTGCCTGTTCGCCTAATGCGAACATCTAGTTTATACTTTAACCCCGCCGCCACTGCCCCACATATCATTTACAGCCTGGCGGCAGCAGGCGTCGACCTTCCCCCCTTTGGCTGACAATTGAGCTGAGCCTGGCTACAGCATTATAAAGAGCCAATGACGCTGGCGTCGCAGCATGCGACCATGTCAAGGGTTCAGCATCAAATGGCAGCAGCAATTGGACTGCCAGCGAGAAAGAGAAGCAGAGGGGTCACAATTCCTTTTGCCACTGATATCGCGCCGAACTAGGTTTGCGGAGCAAGCTGTGACAGCCCTTCAGTGCAGCATAATGGGGTTCAAGTATTTCGAGCAGCCAACTAATTCATTGATGCCCAAAAATGAAGCATACTCCATAAAAACTATAAAGTATATTGAGTATAATAGCAAGTTGAGAGAAAAAAGGTTTTTCTTTCTTTATATTTTCTGTTTTTTTATAAGTAATACGGGACTACAATAATCCCGTTGTGGATAAATAAGTTAAGCTATATCAATAAATGCTGCAATTATTAATAAACATGATGATGACAAAAGTTCAAGAAGCGAGAACTAATGCCAGTAAATGAAATTAGAAAGGTTATATTCTCCAAATGATGACTATGTTTACAGTGTGCTTAAATATGCCCATAAGTATGCTATGCAAATTTATTCTATAATAAATAAACGTATGTAACGCATTCTATATCAGTTTGATGTTTTGTCAAGAATACAAATTTTCCAAATGAGAAAATCCTAATTAATTTTACGATTAAATATTAACTTGTTTAATGACAGAGAAAACGTTTTCCCAATAAATGTTAAACTCTTTAATGGTTTGACAGTTGTTTTCGTGCTTAATCAAATAGCCAACACCTCTAATGCCTCTCTAGTTCTAAAAAGATAATCCCCATTCAATAAGCTATTGTGTGTTATATAAGATTATCAACACTTTAGCAAACTATTATCCAAATGAATACATCAATTTTGGCACAATTTTTGCACAGACATAAACAAGTGCAGATGCATTAAAATGCTTGATAACATGCAGTTTAACATGCAACTTTTGTAAGAGGTTTTAAAGCATTATTGGCAATAATACTTTACATATATATTGAAAACACGTATGGAAATGATTTACAGAACATTTTAAAAGTTTATTCAAATTGAATCACTTTACAATTTATATGCAAACTGTTAACAGTATTGATGCAATGAAACCATTTATTCAGCTCAAATTCAATTTATGTGCAGAAACACAGCGTCTGAAGCAATTTACTTTAATTTTGAATAGAGAAAATGCAATTGAAATATAACTATGAAAAGTATTAAATGAAAATCAATTTCTTGTAGTCGGCTTATTGTGAAAGCTCTCGGATCTGTGTAGATGAACAGCAGCTTTACTGGTAATATACTATATGTACGTACATAACATTGATTTTATGCAATGGAATTGTTTTTTTGTGAGTAGAAAAAAAATTCATTTTTTATCCAGCAGTTTCATGTAAGATAATCGTTGGCAATAATTCATAACCATAAAATATCAATTGTTGTCTACGGTTTCGGTAGGGCGGGTGTTTGTCTGTTATCAACGCGCATAAATTTCAATCTACTCACACTACTGTGTGTGTGTGTGTGTGCAGCAGTTGCCACAACAAACAACAGGAACTATGCACAAAAACATTGACAATGACGCTTGGCTTGTGAAGGGGCGGGCTAGCAGTCAAGTCGAGTCGAGTCGAGTCGAGTGACACGGCAGACAGACAAGTGTATCGAAAATAGCAGCAGCCGCAAGAGCAATGACAACGACAACAAAAGCAACAAGGAGACCAGGACAAGGACTATATCATAAGCACTCAACGAGCATATCATAAATATGATGTGTTTTTGGATGGGGGAGGGTAGCGGAATGCCTTAGCATATGTTTTAATGCTTAGCAATCAAAATGTATGCATGATTGACGTTTTTGAACATTGCCAAAGGCAACGAACAAATTCTTCACAAAATACTTACTGAATGCGTGTTATGCTTTGAATTAATAAATGGCGTTTTTATTTGCAAAATCTGTACGCAATGAGCCGAAGCGAGACTAAAGCATAGCTATGAAAAGAAATCAATTTACTCAGCTATTTATGTTTATATATATGCTATGCAAAATTCATAAGAAATACAAATTCAAATGATAAACTGAAGTTTGATCAAAATGTAAATGAGAAAAAAGATAAGTTCCTTATTTCAAAATTTCATATCTTTGAGATTCAATGAATATGCACATTTTAATTTCACTTCTAAAATAGGTTTGATAATTTATGTGAGTAGCACAACAAATTAAATACCCTGTATAAGTACAACAGTGTATGTGCCATAACAAATGAAGCAATTACCCTGGCTGTTGTGTTACTTGTGGCGCCTGCCACAACTTGAAGTTTACAAATTACAAATCCCTTAAGTGGCATGTAGAACTGAGGCGATAAATAAATAAATGCGACCAGTCGGAGAAATTTATGCGCCAAATTAAAATCTTAGCTTTAAGCTGAACTGATGGGCATTAGGCCAGAGTAACCGCAATACAGTCGACACTGTTTTATTTAAAAAAGAAAAGGAAGGCCAAAAAAAGAACACGAAAAGAAATGGTAGTAACCAAAATGCCATTAAGGCGGAGGCAGAGCAACGTTTGGCTTGTGGCTTTTTATTTCGGTAGAGCTTAATTGTATTAAACTTGTTAGTTCGTTGTTCAGCTTCTCATTTAAAAAGTTCAAGTTCGTCGCGTATACGTAATATTTGTGTTACACGATGCGTATGCTTGATGCTGCTGCTGCTGCTGCTGCTTGTGCTTGTTTTATTGTTTATAATTCAATTGAAGAAAACCATTTATCATGTTCTACTTTTCGATTTCGCTCTACGTAGAAAAATGTTGGCCAGCATTTTCCTTCGTTCCCTATATACATACTATATGTATGTGTGTGTGCTTGGTAGAAAAATATAATTTATCACATTGACGCTGATGAATTGTTTGTTTCACACTATGACAACTTTATCGTGCTGGTGGGTAACGAGCCACTGCCACGCCACTTCCTCTGCTGCTGTTGCTGCTGCTGCTGCTGCTCCAGCTCCTCCTCCTCCTGCTGCTTAGCCTGGAGCAACGTCCAACGGCTGTGTCCCCTCACTCGTCTGCAGCATTTGCTGCATCATTTGCTCGGCTGCTCGTGTCTCCCATGTTGAATTGCTTGTAAAATGTTTGTAGCTGTCACACAAACTGTTACTGTTGCTGCCACAGCTGATAATGATTTAATATCAGCTGCCGCTTGCTGCATATTTTATGAATTGTTCGCCACGTCTCGCCGCATTGCAGCACATAAATAAATACATTTGCGCATTGCATTTTCGGCAAATTGTTTGCCTTTTGTCTGTAATTTATACAAATTATGTCACATTTTCATTGTGTTGAATATTTTCCATACACTGTGGTAGCACTTAAAAGCTGCGACAGCTGAAAGCAGTCTCCGTTATTGTTGAATAAACAACGATTTATTTTTTCTGCTGCCGGTGTAAATGCTTTAAATAGTATCTGGCATCAGTTTGCAAAGTTTATAAAAGTTATTGCTTTTAATAAAGTGTGGCTATTCTGCTGTAGGAAAGTTTAAATATTAATTATATAAATACAAATTAAACAAACATTTGGATAATTTGTTGAATATGAACATTAAATAATTTTCTGCTTTACAATCATCTCAGCACTTAGCAAAATGTATTCTTACATAATTAGAAAAGTGCCGCAACAAGTTTTAATTATTTTATAAAAAAGTTTCCGCATTTGTTTTTAATTCCCCATTGAAGCCACATTTACACAAGTCTCGAGTTTTCTATTAAAGCTTTTGCCATAAGTCAGATGCCAGTTAAATGAGAAAAATACTAAATTAACGCACGGCGTCAGGTGCAGTCAGTTAGTTTGACGCTGAAGTCAAGCAACAATTAAATTTAACTTCAACTGAAGTTTCTTTTTTTTTTAGTTTTCTTCACTTTTGTATAATTCAGTGGCAAACTCATGTAGCTGCGGGCCATGTCTGGCTGCCTGGCCAAGTCCAACTAACTAGCTAACTAAGCAGCTCGTCTGCCTATCTAAAAGTGTCTGCCGCTTGGTCTTGTCTGGTCTGGTCTGGTTCGGTCTACGTCTACTCTAGCTGACAGTTTGACGCACAGTCAGAGTCAGCGTCGTGGCCCAGAGGATGAGTCGAGTTGCGCCTACTTTGACTGGCAGCTGTTGACTGCGTCTATCATAGCTGCCAACGCGCAATGCCGGGTGACGGCCGAGGAACCTCTAACCGCTGTTCACATGCAAATGTTGGAGGTCTGAGCCTGCGACGTTTTTGACATATTGAATTAAAAAATAAAGCAGTTACCCAAACGACAAACACTTTTAGCTAAAAGCAAATTACTGTCACTCATTAATTACTGACGCTTGAATAAAGACTGATAACTGTATAGAATTATATATAATAGAAAAAAGAAAGCGGAAATATAAGCAATGACATGTTGCAGTTTGGAATTCATGGTCTCTACAATGAATGACACTTAAAGCATATGAAAGCATATACAAAACTTTTGTTATTAATCAAATATAACATTTGGCAATTTCAATAAAAATTTGTTAAAGTAAAAGCGTTTAATCTTGGTTATATTTATTTATTTTATTATGCACCAAATATTTGATTATTATATATACAAACATATATTGCGCGTATACATGTTGCATTTACATATTTTTATTTATTATTTTGATAGTTGATATAGATTCAATTTGAATATATCGTTAAAAAAATATCAGTGAACATCAAATAGAAACGCAAAATAGAGAAATTAAAATTTTTTAATAAATTTAATTTAAATAAAAAATAAACTAACTAGAAATGAACGCGTTATGCAACTCAAAAGTATTTTTTAAAAATATATTTTTTTTTAAATATGCCTCTCATCTCACTATACACTCTATATATTTTGCCAACTAGCTATGCAGCTACCCCGCAATTAGAAATTAGCAATTTACTCGCTGTCCAAATTTTTCCACGTCAATTTACGGAATTTAATTGCATGTGCAATGCTGCACTAAATGGGGATGCATCGAGCTCTGCTGGCAATTTTATTAACTTAAATGAGTATCAAATGAAGTGTTGCAGTAGCAGCAGCTGTTGCTTTTGCTGTTGCACTTTTAAATGAACTTCAAACTGTCAGACTCTGCCTGCTGAACGTTTGCTGGTTTATAATTAAAACAAAATATTTTACTTTGCAGCAGATTCTACAAAAATGTAATTGCAATTGCCAGCAGAAGCCAGAATGCGCACGGAAACCAAAAATTGCCAAGTACACACACACACACACACACACACACACACACACACACACACACACACACACTCAGACACACACACTTACTCAACACATTTTCACACACACACACATGGTCATTTGTAATGTAGGGGCGTGGTTGGCTGGTCAACCGCAGACATCTTTGTATGTTTGTTTGTTTTCGGAATTTTTTATGCGTCTCTAACGCGCAGGTGGCTGAGTGCAGATCCCTCGCTGGCATTCAGCTTACTTCTGCACCTCATCCACATATTGTTGTGGACGTGTCGGCGGTGCAATTTCGCTTTTAAATTTATCACCTGCCATGAGAGAACACAACCTGCAATTGCTTAGTCAAAAGCAAGTGCTAAACTACACATAAAAAGAGTGAAAACAAATACTGGATGATGCTAGCTAATACCCTGTAGAATAATTAGTAATTTCTTTTCATTTTATCAGACATACGTTTGAAGTTGAAAAAACAAAAAACCGAATATTAATGTTACCCATATACATAATGTATATGTAGATATTTCTTTTCTAGAAACATCAATATATAGTTGCTTTATGTATAACTGTACTCATAAAATAATGTACATATAAAATTCATTTGCGTAATGCATTTCAACGCTCTCCGATCGCTATTAATATTTTCCTTAGCATACTCTTTGCATTTACCTTTATCTCAATGCCTTAATGCGACAACGCATTGGATATACATTTTTTTCTTTTTTATATATATATTTGCATTTTAATGGCTTCATTTACGTTATCCGTGAGCATCTGATTGTGACTGATTTTTTATTTATTCATCGTATATTTGCAATATTTCATTTGCATTTAAATTTGTTTGCCTTCTCACATAAAGGAGCAATGCTTTTCTTTTCGTTCTGCTCATGACATGTTTATGATCTTCGAAGTTAAATATATGATCGAATTTGCATAAAATGCTGTCTATGTGCAAATAGGATGAGCCTTACAGGGCTGGGGCTATCGATTGTTTAGGCCAATGCCATATTATGAACGTGTGTGAAGCATCAAGCGATTGGGTTGCATGAGATAAGCGATACAACAGATAGAAGCAAACCGAAAACTGAAAAATGTTGTAAATGCTTTTCAAATGCAAGCATCGGTTAGTTGAAAGTGCAGCAAGAAGCAACGATATTTGTTTTAAAATTCAATTCAATTCGATTTACCTGAACAATATTTTATATAATTTGCAGTAAAACGAAGCAGCAGAAGTTTACAGAAAATTTGAATTTCACACACACTTTATGCAGCATACAAGATTTATGAGAAATTCCAGGTTGTATTTGGATAACAAAAAAGGTGCATGGAGCATAAAAAGAGGCTAAAACAAGTTAAGGACAAATGAGCGCTCCGAGCTGACGGCACGAAGCGAGCCAATTTATTATAATGGCAAAATAAGTGAGGCGATATATGTATGCGAGAGTGGGGGTGTACATATATATCTCTCTCTGTGTGTGTGTGTGTAAGAGATAGAGTGTATGTAGGGCAAAAACTATAATATAAACAGTCAGAACACAAAAGGTCATAAAAATAAAGCAACGCGTTAATTGCAATTCCCAATTGACCACAAACAGAAAATTTGAGAGCATAAACTGGGACTAAGCCCAGAAGCTGTATATATTTGTGTGTGTGTTTCTGTGTATGTGTGATTGTCACATAAAGTAGCTAATTACTGTTAGTTATGTTGCTGCCCACGAAATGCCACAATTTATGCGTCTGTGTGCGGCAATGTTTCTGTGTGTGCGGCTGCTGTGGTTACAACACCATAAAATGTTGGCTAACAATCGATGTATGTATGTGTGTGTGTGTGTTTGTGTGTGAGAGAGAGAGAATGTGTGTGTATATATATACGATTGCGGTTTACGGCTAAATGCTGTGAAATGAACATTTTGCATATGCCTCTTTAGCTTAGCTATAAAAACGCTTTTAAAATTTATAGCTTCAAATTTTGTTTCACTCATTGTGAAACCTAAAACTATCTTTCAAATAAACTTCATTTAGTTGGCATTTCGAATGCAACAACGTTTCCCATCCAATTGCTTCTAGACTTCCAAAAACTATGAAATACCAATTAGTACTTGGCCCTCGGCCCAAAAATGTCTGAATGCAAGCAATTTTGTGCTCATTTGTGCGACAAAGAGATGTTTGATGCTTGAGTCAAATATTGAATACTCTTTCAAATACAAAAACATTTTTAATTATATTTAATTAATAATGAAATATAATCTATTTGAAGATAATTCATTATTACTTGTCTATTTATTCAATAAAACTCGACGAAAGGAATTAAATAATATTTAAATTATAAATATAATTTTGATATGCATTCAAGTATGTTAAAATAATTGCGATACTATCTCAACACAGAAAAAATATAAATGTGAAATCTATACAACTAAACTGGGCAGATGGAATCGAAATACATCATAGAGGAAGGGTATAATTGAAGCAATCTAGTTGTAGATTGAAAAGGCTCAGCTGGAACGAGTGAAAAACTATTTAATTAGGCTAATCTGTTTGCATTGATAGCAACTGAATGGCAGGCCCCAGACAGCAGCTGTCCAATAATTGACATGGACAGGCGTTGCTAAGCACTCACATGCACCCACAGCACATACATGCATACCCAGCCCCACACACACACACACACACACACACACACACACACACACACACACACACACACTGATAAACAAAGAGCAATCTAAAGTATGCAATGCACTGCAACACAACAAGAGTGAGACACAACGAGACTCAATTCACATTAAGCTGGATAAAAAAGTACGCAGCGACTTTGTAAACTCGAAATTTAGGGCAGGGAAATGCGAATTACGTAGCTGATCAAATAGAAGGGCGTAACATCGGAGTATCGGAGGGTTGTTTCAGGCTTTTATTGAATTTGCTCAAAGTGCTTGTTTGTCTGGCATCTAAGTGGCTTAGCGATTGACTCCAAGTATGTGTCTGTGTGTGTATTTATGCTTCTTCTTCATTGTATCTTAGTTGCACTTAATAGCCATAACAACTAAAGAGATTGAACTAGCCGTTTAAATATTTATTGAATGCGTTTAAAAAAAACACCCACACGCCCACACACAAGAAGTCACAATTTGATTAGAAATCAGTCAACAGAAACGGAAAATAACAATAAAAATGATTCACTGAGGCCAACTAAAAATATATATTCAATATGTCACACCACACACACAATTAATCAAGATAATTATCAATGTGTTGTGCTCCCCCTATTAATTCCAACACCTTTTGCCTGCCATTTTTGCTCATTTAGTTTCCGTTGGGCATTTTGTTCATCTAATTAAATCGCTAACTGTTAATTAATTTGTTGTTGTTGCCGTTACGTTGCTAGGATCGCGAATGAAATTAATGAGATGTGTTTAATGGGCGGTAATAATTGATATAAATGCTAGCCCACATCAAACAGAGCGTACGCGGCGTATACGCAACGTTGCTGGACCGAAACTCATACCTAATACAATTGCCCATTGCTCGCTCATTGGCAATTGGCCGTTGCCAAGTGGAAATGTATATGCAGGAAATGCAGCCACAATTATTGCATCGAGGTATTTGATTGGCATTTGCTCTCATATTGCACATACGCCACGTTGCGCCGCACAGGTGCTGCATTTCGATTCCCATTTCGAATTCATATTTTATTTGATTAGCTTCGAGTCGAATTGACCCAACAGTTGGTCAGTTGCCAGTGGTCACGTCTGTGGCTAACCATATTGCATTTTGACCACGAATGTGCAATTTACATTTTCGTGTGCCTGTATGTATGTATGTGCGTGTTTGTGCGTGTTGACCAGGTCACAAAACAAGAAAACGCTAATGGCTAACTTTAATAATAGTTTTTTATATTTTTGAAATTATTATTGCCAGATATTTGCATATTTTGATCAAATACGACTAAAATGAATCACTTTTAGTTAGTGCTCATTATGGAATGACAATAAATTTTCTACAATATAGAAACAAATAATCAATTTGTTTGCTATTTAGCCTAGGCATACTATTGCTATGCTGCAGGCCATGCGGCTTTATTAATTAATATATTAAAATGCTCACTTAATTGCATAATTTTATTTGAAATGATTTCATAATTTTCTAATTTAAAAAAAGGTGTGATTCGTTAGACAATTTGTGATATCTAATAACAAAAAATAATAAAAGTAATTATTTGTTCGCTTATTTGCAATATATTTTCATCATCTATCAAGCCCAGTTGAAACCCTTTCGCATAGCTCACAAATGTGCACTTTTTTGCATGTCCGAAGCAATGAGGAGTGCTCATATTTCGTGTCGGAGCGAATCATGCCACGGCCCAGCTGGCAAAGTTGCCAAAAAACAAAGTTAAGAGTAAAAAAAAAAAAAAAAACGAAGGGATATGGAAAGAGAAATGCACTGACGAACATCAAGTGTCAGGCCGCAAATGTCAGCAAGTGACAAGTCAAGCAGCAAGCGGGAAACCAGCCAGAACCTGTCATATGTCGCCATGTGATTTATGTGCAGCAGCTGAGAAGAACGAACACCACGGTTAACAGGACTAACACGAATCAGCAGCAGTTAAAAGGAACATGAAGAGAAGCAGCAGAGGCAGCAGCAGCAATATGGTGAACGCGACGTTTCGTGTTAAGCAACAAACATTTCCAAACTGAAAATGGGAAAGAAAGACAGACAGGAGAGAGAAAAAGAAAGAGAGACATATGGAGAGAGTATACGGAATTAAAAATTGACTACTTCTCTTATAACAAAACAGCCTATAAAGTACATTTTTAACTGAAAGGCAAGCCAAGCTGTGAATATGTCCATCGTTGTCTCTTGCTCATGTGGAGTGAGACGTTAATGATATTACGTATACGCATCGTCAGCCGCTCAAAATCGTTGTATTTTAGCGTGCATTTAACAAGAATCAGTGCACAAAATGAATGCAACGACTATGGCTGAGCAACATCTGGCTGTCAGTTATCTGTAGCGACCAGGCGCTGCCATGCTGACTGAACGCACAACTAATTTGAGCGAAATGTGTAATGTGATTTGCGCATTAATTATAATTGAATACTCATATCGCTAATTGGCAGAACGACAGACACTGAATGCACCACAGGCATTTATGTTGTTAAGGGAAAATCAATAAAACGATGTGGCAACAAAACTGAAATTAAGCCCCACTTGGCCATGGTTCAATGTCAGTATCATGGCCAATACACTTGCTAACTGGATAAGTGCATCAAGTACTCAGACTTGGGCACACAGCCTATACAATGGCTGTCTCAGCAGTCAAGTCAAGGACGACTTGCACCCAAGCATTCAAGGACGTTGATAAACTGCACTTAAGTTTAATGAAATATTGATGTGACGAAAAGTTACCGAAACAAACTTTACGCAATCAAATTATGGGTGAATTTAGCATGAGTCAACTGTTATTACTTTGGATATTCATTTAATACATAATCCCTGTAGCAACAAAATGCATTGAACTTGGTATTTAGCAAGTGCTTTCAACAGAAAAGTCTTCAATTTCCAGTTTCAAGTTTTGACGCACCTACACATAAACGCTTGAACTTCTTTCTAAAGACGAACTGCTCGAGAAGCTAGCTGTAACTACTGTGCGAGTCATAGATTGTATTTCAAGTTTGTGAGCCACTTCAAAGATGTGTCAAAAGTTGTTGGCTGCTTGTAAGCTACATAAATTGAAGTACTAAACTGAGAACCTGGTTACAAAATGACAACTAAGTGGCTTAGTGTCATATCCTCTCTTAAGCTACTCGAACAGGATAATAAAATTTGGTACGTAAGTTGGTTGCATGCATTGGGATTCGAGAAAGCTTCAGTTGAAATTATTGTGGCATTTACCACAAATTGTTGAACTCTTATGAACACTTAAGTACTGTGGAAAATGAAGCTGATTGTGATTAAATTTTTGCTAAAAATATTGATATTGATATTAGAATTTAGTGACTGAATGTGAATGTGAGCATTTATTCATTTAATTCAAGGAATAACTTTATCAATCATATAGTTGGCCGATAAGGCCCAATGCTCGTTTCATTTTAATAAGCGACTCAAGAGGCATCTAGTTTCAATAGCTTAATGCAATAAATGTTGCCAAACATCAGTTAGATGCGCATCCTGAGCTGGTAACGAGAAAAGTTGTGCTGAACTCTTGACTGCCTCTCGGGAGATACAATTTATATGTTAAGCAACAAAATTGCATTAAAAATTACCATAAAATGAAATGCAGCGGCGAATATTCCAAATTTCAACGTTGACCGCATCGAAAGGACCGAGCCCTTCCAGACCAAGGCAGAGTCCGGTGCCTGAACACGGCAAATCTGTCGTCTGTCGTCTGTCGTCCCTCGTCTGCCTCGCGCTTTCTTCGTTTCCCTTAGACTACCCCGCTCCATTTTTTACTTGGCACGGACTCGGCATCCAAGCGCATTTGTATTCATTAAGGAATTTCCGCAAGTTTTTCAAGTTTTTTTCCTGTTTGCCAGTCGCGTTGTTGTTGTTGCCTCAGTTTCCCAGCTTCGCCTCTGTGCGGCTCCTCTTTAAGCATTTGCTTCTTGCACTCTTGCTTAACATTTGTTGCTTTGCGCCTTTCTTAGTTCCGTTTCGCCAGCCCGATCCCAAAACACAACTCACAGCTGGGCATGGTTGATTAAAATGTCAAATGCCGCGCATATTTTAAATGCCGTCGCGCCTCAGCTAGCATACAGCACAGAAAATAAACCAAGACGACAAAAAATCGAGCCAAATGCCCAACAGCACAGGCGGGGCAATTAAGACATGGCAAAAAATAAATAAATAGCAAATAGAATAAAGTCCAAAAGCGAAATTTAAATACCCTAATGCAACTAAAGTCAGTTCTATTTATATATATGATTGAATATATTCTAAACATAGAAATAAAGTATAATAAGCTTTTCTGCCATCAGTGCAATTAATTTATGCAATTAAGTAATTGCTCAGTCATATATAGAAATTTTATATAATTCAGAAAAACTTTCGCCAAGTTTTTAAAATGTGCACAAATAGAGAACTTTTTCGTTTATATAAAAAAGTTTGTTTTTTTGTATGTTCTTTCATTTGTTTCTCTCAGCCTTAAAGCTAAAAATCATGCAGGCTTCGACTCCCTCACTCTTTTTATTCAGACTTTGACACACGCTCGCAACTGACATACATTAGCAGAATTATATAAATATTTATTTGTAATTTGTAATTTGGTGTATTATATTTGTCTTAATTAAAAAAGCTTTTAATTATAGAAACAAATTTTAATTGTTTCTAGAGCATTTGATCTTAGCATTGGAAATTACAAGTAATTAGTTATATAGAAGAAGCCGAAGATATCGAAAATTCAGTGAGTTTCTATAGAAATTCTTTTGATATTCGATTTTAGCTTTACTTCTCATCTGCTCACCTGCTCACCTGCTGCCCACGTGCAGACAAGAGGCAAAAAATGTTGCCGTGGGGAGAAAACTTCAACAAAGAGTCAGAAAACTGCAGAGAGGAAAAAAACAACGTCTGCTGCTTTGCTCTACAGTTGACTGCATTATTGCGGTGCCGTGATTTATTAATGATTCACGGCAAACGAGCTGCCAGTGCTTAAGAATGCGACATATTTGAGAAGCTCTGCTTAAAGTTGCACTTGCAGCCAGCTGCAGCTTAAGTTTGCATATAGATGACAATATAGAATATAGATTATATTATTTACGTTCGTTCAAGCTTGACAATTCTTCTGAGTAGACTCCGATTTGATCATGATTTAATGCAAAATACAAATATATAAATCAAATTTGCATATGTTGCTCTACTTAACAATTTGTTAATTATGATCTCAATGGCACTTGCACAACTTTTCTTCATTGCATACCTAAAAAGATAGAGAAAAACATGGTAAAAATTAGTAAAAGCGCAATACAACTTGCATTAATATTTTTAGGTCATAAAAAAGTACAACTGCAAAACAAACTAAAATTAAAGCGAAAACTTTTGTGGAGACGACACTTAAAAATGGCAGGCAATGGGTAAAGTTTTTCTTATCGAGTCTAAAAAGCGTGGCACAGGCGAGAAAACAAATTGTTGTCATTATTATTGTTGCCCGAAGCTGCGCACCAAATGGGTTTGTAGATAAACCCGACGATGTAGCAAACCAGCACGACAAATGCCAATTTTTACGAGCCACGAGCAAAGGAAACTGTGAGTCTTAGAAGAAGAACAAAAAGAAAGAATGAAAGAAACAATTAAAGCGAAAGTTAAAGCAAGTCGAGCATGAAATCAAGGCGCTGACTTTGACTTGTGGACATTTGGTTTGATATATGAAGCTGAAGCGAATCGCTCAAATTTAATTGCCAGCCACAGAAATTACCAACCGCAATGAGAATTAGGCAACAACCGCAGCAGCTTCAGCAACAACAGCAATATGGCGAATATCTCGCTCTAGATCAGCTTACGCTACAATCATAACTCATACGCCACGTTGACAGGCAGCGGCAAAGTTTGTGCTTTTGGCCAATTTAATGCAAGAATGCGTCACAAAAGTTCTATTTCGTGCAACAGCAAAAAAGCCAAGCAGACTACAAAAAAATTAAAGAAAGAGGTTGAATAAGGCTTACCAAATGAATATACCCTGTTCTGTATGGTAATATTAGTGTATCTAGAAATGCAAGTAGCGTCAACTGAAGCAAGCAAAAATAATGGGATGAACATAAAAGCATTCAGTACAAATTTAATAATCTACTTAAGCAAATTTAATATTAAAAAAGCAAAAAATAAAAAACAAATGAAACACTTACTAATCAGGCATTTTAATCATCATTTCGAATCATTATTGATTTTTTGTTTAAAATTTACCAGCATTCCCCCAAACATATATGCCCCACTAGTTTACTTGCTTGCAGAGTATTTGAAAAGTTAAAACGTGCAAGATCATAAATCACTTGAAATATATGCGAACGCTGCTTCTATTGCGTGTGTATGCTTGTGTGTGTGTGTGTGTGTGTTTATGTCTACGTTTGTATGTGCCGGAAACACGTCAGCATGTTGTGCACCGGAAGCTGATATACGTCAAGAGCGATGCAGCAGCTGCCATGCCAAGCAAGCTGTGCGAGTTGAGAGTGTGTTGAATATAATGAGGCACTGATTGGTGCATGAGAAATTGCCGTATGGAGCAAAGTCTCTCGTTAGGCGGCACGCTTTCTATGCTGATTATTTTCGCCAGGGCTAAGTAAATCAAACAAGTTGACACTTGGCCAGGGCACTTGGACCACATACTGGCGGCATGCGACTCATAACTTTGCCACTTTATGTGGCACTGGCGTAAAGAACTTAACCTGCATCCTGTTGCAGACGCCGCATTACACGATGCCACTTTACCTACCAGTCGTGTCGGCTCTGCGCTTAACCCATTACAATGTGCGACATTTTTCTTAAACCTCCTGCCCGCTTCGTAGACAGCCGCCGCACGTTCTTGTTAGAGAACTTGCTGCATTTTTCAAGTGGCAAACGCTTTGCTTTCTGCTTGTCTGCCGCTGCTCTTGCACTTTGCATAACTTTGTAGCATACTTTTGTGTGCGTCGTCTCTCTCGGTCTCTCTCTCTCTGTCTCGTTATGGTTCTACCACATTATGCATTATAAATGCATAAACATTGTGCCTGGCGTTTACTTAATGCTGCCATAACTTGAACAACGCTCGGGGGCTAAGAAACTACAATAAAATATACTCTGATCAAAATAAAAGTTTTCTATATTATTTTTTTTTTTTTAGAAAACTTTTAGTTGAGACTGAATGTTGGTTGGCTTCAAGTACTTTGATGTACTTATGAGTACTATAATTTTGTTAGTCCACTGTATGATGCTATATATATATATATATATCAGACTCATTTCAGTCACTACCCGCTAAAAGATAAAAGCTATTAAGTAATTCTCATTAATTATTGCTTAAACACTTTATGTTAATATTTCTAAAAGCACTTTCGTCTTTCAATTTAACGTCAGTTTGTCAAAGTGTTCTTGTCGACATTAAAAGCTAATAAATAATATGCGCCGGCTATAAGTAATAAGCGTCGAGTGCTGGCAGCAAAACTTCAGCTTTATGTTTTCCTTAAATCACAAAAAGCAATCAATTAAAAATATTTGCTATGAAAAAATAACTTTTATACGCAAGCAACAGCAAAGAAACTCCTTTTTTCCATACGCACTTTAACGTTTATTAATCATACGACACGAATGACGTAAAATCAAGCGAATCCAATGCAATTTCATGCATCGATTTGTATGAGAAAAAAAGGAAGAAATAAATAAATGTAGTAGCAAACGAAAAAGCCTACACTCCGTTCATCTAGGCCATCAAATTTCTATGCGCCCGCGGCGTCGACGAACCTAGACTCGATTGACTGCCTTCAGCTAATTCGGTTCAGTTTTATGCCAACTGCCAACTGGGGCAGGTAAGGGCTCTGTGGAGCTCTATGTAGCTCGACAATTGGATTTGCAAGCAATTAAAATCGGCTTAAAGTCGCTACTTTTCCTATCCCCCTTGCATTGCCCCGCCGCACTACATTCTTCTCCATTTCGTAATCTGATTGTATAGAGCATGGGTGAGGATTTATTTACGATTATGCTCCGACTTACTCGTTACATTCGTTTTATGCACATTTACTGGGTAATTGTAGCAGCTTTTCAGGGCTTAAAGCGCAGCTAGCTGCTTCTGAAAAGGCAAACGAGCAAACAAGAAAAAAAAAATGTTTTCTCTGCGACTAAGAGTTGCCCAAGTCGTAATCCCCTTGAGCAAGTCTTTTCAATTAGAAAATATGCGAATTGTATGCATTTTAATTTAATTAAATACAAATAGCAGCATAACAAATTAATTTAAAAGAGAAAAAATATTAGAAGCAACCCCGAAAGGGGTGACTTTGCCATTACTTTCAACAATTGTTATCTGACAAGCTACTCTATAATTACATATATCTATATCTTTTTCCTATCTTTGTATAAATCAAAAAAGAAGCACATATAACTTTATTATAAATTTTATTAGATTAAACATTGACTTGTGCTAGACTCCATATGAGCTCATCCATCCAAAGCTATGCCGTTGCATGAGAATCCTGTGCATTAACCCGACAGCTGAAACAATTAAGAATGTTTTCCCTACACAACAAGAGCTTGCAGTACAGTCAACTGCCTTAACTACAAATATTCCCTAACCTGTATAATTAACTACAATATAAGTGTGTTTGGAATGCACAAGCACACAAACAACAGCCAACTGGCTAAACAGTGCGTTAACTAAAATTCGCACTTCAGTAAGCAAATCTTTTGAGAAATTCAAGTAGTTGCTAGACGCAGTCTCAAGTATGTGTGAATACCTTTCAATGATAATGTTGCAATTTCCATGCCTAAACAACAAATTCAAGTTTATAAATAACTGCTGTTTAGTTATGATAGTTGCACTCCCTCAAACTGTATGTCTCTCCCTCTCTCTGAGACACTCTTACTCATTTTATAACAGCTCTCCATTAGTTCTCTTCAGCAAAGCGCGCAGCCACCACTCGTAAGATAAATGTGAAAAGACATTCGAAATATGCTGGTAATTATTTTGTGTTGAATGTCCTTCAGGTTTTGTAGAGTGCGAAAATTTATTATATAGCTTCTGGGCAACCGGGACAGTTATTAATGTGCAGGTTAGTTGGGCGACGCCCGTAAAGACTTTTAATATAAATGGCTTTAATGCCGCAGTATATCAAAAAAGAAAACCAGCCTCGCCTCAATAATGCGGGCAGCATGCTCCTTAATTTTTCTTCAATTATTACTTTACATTAGTTAGTTGCTCTAAATTGATAAAAATGTTGAGCATTTATTTTCATAAGATTCGTCAACTCTCAACGAAGAAGTCGTAAAAACGTTTTAATGAGAAATATAATAATAATAAATAATTACAATAATTATACAAATGAGGACAAATGACTAATTTTAAATCTGTTTCTGTATCTGTAAATTACATTTTATTTATTATTTATTTCATATAAGTTCGATAATCTCTTTAGTTGTTAATTTTCAAGAAGATTTCTTCAATTTTTTTAATTTGTATTATTTTTATTTTTATTTATTTATTTATTTTTTTTTTTTATTAATAGGCTTATTATATTTTCGTTATTCAAAACTTCAAAGCGCTGTCATTTATTGCGGCCCCCACAAAATATGCAATAATATTTGAAAAGCAAAAGTATGGGAACAAAAGCAAATCAAAACTTGGCTAAATGTCAACAAGCGACCGAGCAAAATTCTTCCACTTCGCACAAACTTTAAACACGAAAAATTCAGCGAACACGTTTCCTGCTTTCGCAATAATTCGGTTCTTTTGTGTTAAAGGTTGTTTCTCTCTCTCTTGCTCCATCTCTGTCTCAATTCCTCTCTCTTTTTCTCTTTTCACTTTTTCGGCGTCTCCTTTGCCCCACTTATGTCTCTGTCAGGGGCAGATTTGTGAGCCACTTTTTTCGTACCTCAAAAGTGTCCCCAGAAAACACGTGAACATGCTAAAAAATCGTCGAATTTTAGCGCAAAGCGTTTGTACATGATTTTGCACGTATTTTACGGTGCTTTTTGGTTGTTGTTTTAGTGAACTTTGATACCCTGTGTTCATAAATGAGAAACATGTGTAGGCTACGCTTAGGTACTACGCTTTGTGATTGATTGATTGAAAAATAAATTAACAAATTTTCTATACGACGCTAATTTATAATTATAAATTTTAAAATATTTCCGTATATATAAGAAAAGTGTTTATTTATTTATTATTGGGACAATATTCCCAATATATAAATATATAATATAATATATAAAGCAGTGCCTAGAGCAGATGGAGCTTGTCTCAAAAACTTTTTAATTATTATGATGAAATTTATGAATTTTAATTCATTCCAGACAATGTAACCATTGTAATATGTCGAAGGCTCGCACTGCCGGTCAGTCAACACATATATGTGGCTGATCGTATTATGTATATCGTAGGTGTTTCAATATCTCGTGTAATTTATAAAATTATTTGTTAAATGCAGTGTATAAGGTATCTTTAAATAATTATTACCTAATTATAAATGGCAGCAAATATCTGTTTGTGTATATTCAAACATTGAATATAACAATATACGCACATGAATTGCAAGTTGAACAAGTTTTCAATGAAAACCCCGAATATCCTTCTTTGCCCAAAGCCGAGCAGGTTGAAAAGTTCTTCAATTAATTTGATTGAAAATGTTATGTAATTAACATAAAAGTTATTTCACGATTCAATTTGTTATTATCGCTAAGTGCTTTGTTGTAGCGTTTATGCTCCGGCCCCCTTGATTGTAATGGACAAGCTGACGATTATTATGATTACACAACATTATGTCAATCAATATAAAGTTTTCGGGGGGAAAGCTTTCAACTTTCTAAGCAACACAAACAACAAAGCAAAATATTATTATGTTAATTTATTCAAATTCAGCTTGGCTACAAATAATAATTACTTTAGCAGTAGTATTTTGACAGAGTCCTCAATCAAAATCTGTTTTATGCTAACTAATGATATTATAATAGCAATCCAAAATAATAATTTATAAAGTATACAAATGACAACAGTAAAAGTTTCAAAACTCGCACCAGCAAACAGGTTAAGTAACAGTATAAGTAATATATAGTATAAGTTATAATATAAGATCTAATAATTCATACTTCATGCAGCAGTATAAGTAATACTATAAGTACAAGTACAAGCAAGAGTATGATCAATGTCCACATTAGCATTAGTTTATAATATATTCATGTTACATTAAATCTGATAACTCTTCTTATTTCCATAAAGGAGCACTCAGCTTTGGCTGAATATTTTTCCTTTAGCAGCAACAATCTTATGTACAAGCTGCAACTGAAGCTTTCTAACAAATTCTTTTACTATAATCAGGTGTGCTGTCTAAAAGTTTTGACAATAGAATTATCAACAGAATGTAGTTGCACTTTTGTTGCAGCTATTGACAGGCACAGAAAAAGAAACTCATTTCGATATGGACTTTAGTTAATATTCTAGTAACACCTTGCAGATGTTACCAGAACAAAACTTGCGAATGGCAGCAAAAACTCACGAAAAAATAAAACTTTTGCAGGCTCATAAAATGCGAAACGTGCCAGAATTCCACTTTGTTAACGACGCCAACACCTCTGAGTGGGACGATAGGTGGGGTGCTGTCAAAGCCCATGACATTTAATACAGAAACAACAACAAAATAGAAAATAGAAAAACGGCGCAAGCTGTACGGTACGGTTTAGAAATAGGTTAAAAGGCCTTTGAATAGAATATCGAGTTTGCCCTATAAATGCGTCATTGGCTCATTAGTAAATGAACTGTAAATGGATTTTAAAGCCTGTCAGTAAACCCTTGCTATGCTACACACACCCACACACATTCCCACAAACCCCATTTGACCTGAGTGGCAGCTGACTCTTGTTCCATTCAATTATCCCCTTGTGAGCTGAGAAATTGCAAATTAATCTGAGGAAATGGGCCCAAGTCGAAGAACTCGAAATGATTGAAGCTGTCGTAAATAGCAACGTCAAAATGACAAAATTTTGCTTTGCGGTTGCTAGCAAATTTTGATTTCAATGCAAAGTTTATTAATCACAAGCAGCAGAGCATAATCATGAAAAATCTAAATAAGTATTTTGTATGTATAGATAAACATGAATCAACATAATGATGAATAAGAAAGTTATACACAAATATGGAAGTCAGAGCTATAGATATGTTTATATATTTATTACTATTTACTATTCCGAGAATCGCCTTTTATGGAATCAATTGTGTTGAGAGCTAATGTAAAGTACTCTTTGATAGGCCTAAGCTACAAATTGAACTAATGCAAATAGCGATGGAAACCAACAATGGAAGCCAACAAGCTAACGAGCAATAGAATTTACACTACTCATACAATTCACTTGGAATTAGGCATAAGTAGATCTGTAGGTCTCTCAGCATTTGGCAAATTGAAGTCATTGAAACTCGGAAATCGCTCACAAACTATTATTAATGATAATCACAGTAATCGCATTAGAACTAAGCCTAGATGCCGCCACGCAAATACGCACAATGCGGGGCGCGCTAGAGGGACGGACAACTTACGTGTATATGTATATCGTGCAGAGTTTGCCGTTAGGTAAGTGGGCACAATGTGTATTAATTAACAGCACACATACACGCACACATACACGCACACATACACGCACACATACACGCACACATTCACACACACATTACACAAAGTAAATTCAATTAGAGCAACAGGGTCGGGCATATATAAAACAATGAGCGCAATTAAATCTCAAGATATTTGTTCAGCAATTGTACGAAATTGATTTGCCATCACGAGATATCTTACAAAGAATATTTTATATTTTAGTTGCATCACATATCTCATATAATACGTATTTATTTGACATATATCCCAGTTAACTTATAAATTGTCAACATATATATATCTTTTTTTTTTTAATAATTTCATTTCTTAATTAAAAAAAAAAATTAAGCAGTTAACAATTTCTATTGCGCACTTTTAGGAGTAATATTTTTTTTTATACATTTTCTTAGCAGACATTGAAAGAGAGAAAGAGAGATATAATTTCTTTTTTTTCTCTAACAAAAAAGTGTTTTTGTTTTATAGGCCATTGCTTGAGCTTCAAGAACCATAACTAGCTATGATGTCTACTTAACTCTGCTTAAGTTATTTTAATCTTAAACTCTACACTATTTAATATTATTTGCTAAATGTTCATTGATTTCATTTTATACATTTTGCATAAAACACTTAATCCAATACAAGTAAATAACTAACAAGCTCTAATCTAAATTGAGCTCATTCATTACACAAATACACACATGCGCATATGATTAACTTAAATGGAAAAAAAAAATGTATTATGAAGTTCGTATGTCACATGTCAACATCAACGATGCGAATGGGGATGAGGATAAGGAGCGCTGTCAAACAATCAAAGCGCATAGAGGGAAAAAGTTGTTCGTTTTGGCTGGCGCTATAGATAACGCGCAAGTGGAAAATAAAACATGGCCATAAAACGTGGCTTATTTTAAGTGCAGCGCGACATGGACCACCGACTGGTTTTTGTGGGTCCATTTGCTGGAACCGAGCGTCTAACCTGATGTCATGTGCCGTTATTAACGCACCAACACATTTTATATATATATATGCGTGTGTACCTCTATGTGTGTGTGTGTGTGTGTGTGTGTGTATATATATGCATATAATGGCCAACATGTCGGAAGGGCGAAGTTGTGGCCATGGCCAGCTTAATATTTGCTGCTACGTGTTGAACATGGAATTTAATTTCTTTGGTAATTAATTGCAATCGTGTTGGCATTACGTTTAATGTTCTAATTGGACAAATAAGTGGGAGTGTTCATGGCTACTTGAGTGTGTCTGTGTGCGTCTTTGTCAAATTGTTTGGCTTTCAGTTTTGCGTTTTATTTGACAAGTCAATGATGTTAATGAGAAATGCAATGCACGCTCCATTGATTTTATGATTTTCTTAATTGAAGTGTGTTGCAAACTGTATCTATTTGCGCGTGTCTATGGGTGAAGCATATGCGCCAACAGATATGTCATCGACTCATTAATGGGAGGGATATAAAACTGGTTTGGGAATAGAATTCATTGAGTTTTCTATTGAGAGTGACATTCAATTTAAGTGAATTAAGGGAAAAGAGACTTTGAATATAAATGATAATAAACTAGATATGTCTGATGATCAAATTGAGATGCTAAAAAAGATCATTTGATATCTCTTGTATCAATTGGAATGTTCAATAAAGCTTTTACATTCATTTAATGGCAAATTGTGTGAGCTGTGCGTTGTACTGTGAAGCTACCTTAACGTAAGCAGATTTCGTTAGACCCTTTACTTACTTTTTGCTGTGCAAGTCAAAGATGAATTTTTTCCTCATACGGTAAGAGGAACAGATACTTGGAAAATACAACTTCCAATTAAAAAAAAAAATCTTTCATTTACCTGCAACGAGAAGAAAATACAGATAAAAGAAGTTTGTTAAAAAAATATTTTGTTTGTATAAGCAAAAAAGTAGAGGAAAATATGAAACTTTAAAAAGAAGAAAGAACGAAAAGAGGAACTGAAACAGAAATACGAACTGCTAAACGGCAGCTGTCGCAAACAGAGAGTCGCACAAAAGCCTATTAAAAACAGAGAGAGAGAGGGAGAGAGGATAAAAAGGACACGGGACCCTTAAAAAAGAAGAAGAAAAAAACCTGGCCGCAGGACAACAAAACAATATTTGTGTAGGCGCTAAAACGCTTGACACATTTGCAGCGCACAAGCACCAGGGGAACAGCTCTCATTACGACGCGCACTTAGGAAATTTACGTATTAGCCGTTGAGGGTCGCCGGCCCAAAATTAATATGTAATTTCCGAAACTGACATAATGAGGAACTTTAAACGAATTACAACTTATAAGATAGTGTCATCAAGCAAAGGATGGAATTAATCAATCTAATATATTTTTACTTTTTATATATGCTTAAGCGAATTAGGATGTTAGTCCATTTAACTAGATATATAATTCTGCACGAATGGCTAATGGTTCAATATTTTAATTTATTTAAAGATATTATATATCTTTTAACTACAATTTACTTACCGTTCTGAACTAAGTTATCTTTAGTGCAGTAAATTACAGGGGCATTAGGCAAAGTCAACATTAAAGTCTGACAATATTCGAAATATAAATATTTATTTTGTGTAAAGTTGCTAAACAAAAATATATAAAAAATGTAATGCATTTCCACAAAAGACAAATACATATATTATATATTATTTAGGGTTAGGATATGCATCAAATTAGCCGCTTCTTGGAGGTCCTTAAAACAAAAAGCATACAATGGAAAAGAGAAAGGGAACTGAAACCGGAGCGGATTAACAAGAGCAGCTACTTTATGTTTTCTGGTATAGAGTTTTTCCTGCTGTGCCATGTCGGTTGACCGCAAATTAAATTAGAAGAAAAGCGAAACGAGAACGTAACAAAAATAACGAGTTGTACAAACAACAAAAACAACTACAGCAGCAGTGATGACGACAACAACAATAGCAACAATACCAAGTGGAACAAGCGGAAAAACCACAGGCATTCCAACTGCCTGACATTACGGAAGCGGAACGACAACAGTCGAGCACCTAAAGTGGACCAGGCCAGAATTAAAACAATGGCAATAGAGTCAAGAGAGAATTGCGCTGCAAACAAGTTGGCAACTCCGACATCCTCGAGCTTAGCCGGATAATTACGTAGTTGTAGCTACGTAAGCACCGCTTACGTATAGCAAATACTCATTAGAACTATCCTAGGTGTGCCTTTCCTATTATCGAACTCTATACTCTGTTCTAATGCTCGATTAGCAATTAGTTTTCTTTTATTTATTTTATCTTTTTTTATTCAATGTTGTATATATTTTAAACGCCGACCTGGTTTACAACTTTACCAAGTACTTAAAAACTTAAGGAAACCAAGTACCTTTTTCAAATTTTTGTTTTTCCTATCTTCGTGGAAAGGGCACATCGTTGCTATTTAATGGACTGCATGTCTTGCGCAGCAAGGCATAAAAAGGGTTTTGCAACTTTTGGGTTCTCTAAGAGGCTTACACAAATTTATTTTCAAATTGTACATATTGATAATAAATGACTGACAAAAGCTTATTAAACAGCTTGAATAAAAAGTAGAAGACCTACAAGAAAGGACAGTTTTTAATTAAGGAGTAAATAATTACTCATATGCTCGAAAAGGTTTGGTTAAGAGAAGCCAAACACTAATTATAAGCACCAACTTCTATCATCAATCAAGACGGAAATATTACTGATTTTTGGGCTAGCTACAATGACATGATTAATGTTAAAGAATATATTTTTCAAATATCAAGTCTCTAGTTAGGAGAGATTAGCAGACATGGCTTTATCTACATAAAACTAGCTTTAGTTTTCAGTATTTTTCCTTATATATTATTTTTTTATTTATGAATGTATTATTTTGTACATTTAAATAACTAGAAATGAGAACAATTTGTCTGGCCTATAGAGGCTGCCTAAACAGGCATTGATAATTGTCATTGCAATAGCCAAGTTGTCAGATAATAAAAACACAAATACATACACAAATACACGCCTAAAATAAACAAAACACAATCGCACACACACACACACACATCTGCCAAAAACAATGACAGACAAAAACTAAATATCGGAATAATTTATGCTGGCGCCAAATCTGCGACGCCGTCTCCATCTGTTCCATTCAGTATTCAAACTGAATAGAGCTGGAGAGGGTTGGGGAAGGCAGGAGGCAGAAGACAGAAGGGAAGCGGAGCTGGGGGAATTCATTAAAATCAAATTTAAAAAACTGGTAGAAAATCTCAAAAAAAGAGACAATTGTGAAAAATGTGTTAAGCATATGCAAAATAAAAATTCAACAAAACGAAATATGTATAATAAAATAAATTACAAAAACTACGAAAAGAAGAAAAAAAGACAATAAAAATGTCACCAAACCTCGGCTTGACGCTTCAAATCACAACAACAAAAAGTTGGCTCAGAATGTTGCGACAAAGTCATTAATTTTGTTGCTATTATTTATTATTTTATTTATCATTTTCTTTATCTTTTATTTATTTTTTACTTTTGTTTTTGATTTGTCTTCTGTTGATGACAGCGCGAAATATATTTGCAGCCTTAATAATTCCGATTGCAAATGACAATTTATCTCACGATTGCGATAGCGGCCATATGTGTGTGTGTGTGATAACAAGCCAGGAAGGGAATTTGCGGCAAGTCGACGATTTGATACCCTAGGAAATCTAAGCGTTGCCAGGAGAAAACAATTTCAAAGCTGCAGTGTAACTAGAATGCACAATCCAATAACCAAAGTTAAAAAAAAAAAATAATAATAATAATAATAGAAATAAAAAGTTCTTGAGACAAACACTAAACTTGTCCAGCAAAACTCGAATTACAATATTTAACTGAAATATATAAATCATGAAGAAACGCATCGACCAGAAAATTGTTATTCACTTCAATAAGGGTATACAAATGCATTTGCGTGTAGGGTTATTCGATTTTCAGCAGGCGTTTGGTTTCTGCACATTTTTTTCGTGTGGTCGGATCGTATCGTATGGGCTCAGCCTTCCTCAGTTTGAGAGCTGAGAGCTGTTAATAAATCATTTCATTTATGGCAGCCACGCAACTGCTGAATTATTGGCGACAATGTGGCAGCGTTTCAACTGCTGCTGCTACTGCTGCTGCTGCTGCAGTCAACCAACAGCTACTACTGGCGCCGCAACGTAAACAGGCGAAAGATATAAATGATAAAATTGTGGGCAATATATGATATGATCAAGGCGTTTGCAACATGTGTCTCTCGTTCATCAACTTTTGCCAGCGAAACTATGAGAAATTCTAGGCATTTGCTTAATGAATACAAAATTGTCATTTATCAAAGATTGCTTGCTTTAATGAGGAAACCGCCTTACTTATCTATACTTCTAATTGTTAACAATTGATGTTCTTTTATTAGATAAAATATATGAGTAATTTTGCTGCTGTTCATTTGGTTACTCGCTGACTTCTATAATATGACATTAAATGTACTCTCTACAGTTTTGAAAACAATTTTTCAGTTTTTAACCTTTCAGTTTGCACTACAGATTATAGCTTTAGTCATAAATATTGACTATATTATTTAAGAGCTCAGTCAGACTAAAACAAAGAAACACAGCATTTATGATAGTTGCAATTAGTAGCCACAGCTGCTGCCAGACAATTTAAATATGGAAAGAAAATTCAGCTTTCTACTTTTTTTTTGTTTTTTCACCAATAAAAAAGACAAAGACAAAATGCATAAATTTACTTATATATTATACATGAATATATCTACGTATATATGTCTGTGCAGTCATTATTACAATTTCAGCACTTGCACTCAACTTTGTACCCAAAAATAACCCCCATGACCAGCTGGCGAAAAAACAAAGAGCGACCCATGTAAGCTCCCTCAAAAAAAAAAAAAAAACAAGTAAGAAGGCTCTAGTCGAGACGGCTCGACTACGAGATACCCTGAACCCTGCAAAAAAGTGATACTCTTCTTCTTTACGCACTTAGAGGCTCGCGCTCTGCTAACTGCGCAGTTGCTGCCGTGGCTTGGGGGTGGGTTGGGCTGAACTTTGGACGCCTTTAACTCCATTTCTAGATGGACGATCTTCATGAAATTTTCAGAGTAGATTAAGAGTATCTAAATCTATCTATGTGCCAAATTGCAATTCTCTAGTATTTGAAATGCGTTTTTTCGAAATTGGGGGCGAAGGGGGCGTGGCATCCAAAATCTGAAAACTACATAATCTGCGTATTCATAATATCTATCTAAATAAACAAATTTGACTCTTTAGCTAAAACGGTGTAGAAGTTATGCTCAAAAAACCTTAAAAATGTAAACGAATTCGATCGATTTTTTATCGATATTTTGGAAATGGGATGAGTTATCGAAAAAACAAAATAAACTTGTACTGCGTAACTAACATACGAGTGTTCATGTGAAATTTCAGCTCTCTAGCTTTTGTAGTTTCCGAAATCTCGACGTTCATACAGACGGACAGACGGACAGACGGACGGACGGACGGACGGACAGACGGACGGACAGACGGACAGGGCTAGATCAACTTATTTTTTTATGCTGATCAAGAATATATATACTTTATGGGGTCTGCGACGTCTCCTTCTGCCTGTTACATACATTTTCACAAAACCATTATACCCTGAATTCCCATTTTCAATGGGTTCAGGGTATAAAAAAAAAAAGCCCAAACGAGCTGAATAAACCACACAAAAATGAATGCAATTGTATGACTGAGTGTGTGTATGTGTGTGTGGCAAGGCGTTAACAGCAAACCACACTTTGTGTAATGGCCTTTTGGGTGGTGCTAAGGAATCGCATATGCGGGCGTACATGCCACGTATGTGTAATATCGTGTTGACTTTACCAACAAGCACCCTCGCATACCAATTCTCTCCCTCTCCCTCTTCCTCTCTCTTCATTTAGTGCTCGCATGCAACTGAATATGTGCATTGTTTGTTCACACACAGTTACAAACACACATCACACTTTGACCTACATACAGGGTTTGGGCACGCACCACGTCTAGTTAGTTGCCAGGCTTGATTCTCATTTGAGCTGCATTTCCTAGTGGCCCAAAAGGAACTCGGTTTCTTTCGTAGAGCCAACCCAACAAAATGGAGGTCATGGTTTCCGGTTATTACTTTCGTATATATTTTCATTCGCTTTTTACATTATTTTTCTTATTTTTTGCTTTACAGCAAACGCGTTTTTAGTTAATGCAAATTATTCAAACTGTAACATTCGGGCAAGCAGGCAACCCCACCCATGGACCGAAACTGCAATATTCGCCGGGCTGGAAGAACGCGCTCACTTGTAAAGGGAATACACTGCATTTTGTGCTTTACGGCTATGAGCTATACAAAAAAAAAGCACTGAAGAAGAAGCTGAATTTCAGTGGATTTAAGCGCAAACATTTGCCTTTTTTTTGGCTATGCAAATTGGAAAATCAGAAAAAAAAAAATCATAAATATGATGATGCTTTATAGCTAAGAGTTTGTTTACTTTTTTATGTAGTTGGTTGAACTGACTGACTGGCTGTATGATTGCTGTTGAGTATTCACAGTCCAAGCTCTAAAAACTACAATATGCCTTAAGGTACACTTGAATATATGGACATTTGAGTAGATCGATAACATTTTCTTAATATTTTTTTTATTTTATTATTAAATTTTTTTAATTTACTTTATTATTTATTTATTTATTTTTATATGTATTTTATTTATATATTTATTTATTTATTTTTATATTTATTATTTATTTTTGTATTACTAATTAGTATCTTTATTAGCTTTGCATTAAATTGAATAATATAAATAATGGATAAAATGATTTATTATTGATATTCCATGTAAATTTTGTAGTTTGATAGATAGAAAAGTTGTTCATAGCTCTTGAATCAATTCCATTGCTACGATCAAGTAAGCAGAATTTAACTTTTAAATATGTATCTTCTACGCAGCTCAAACTTGCCCCAATACATATAAGAGCACTTTGAAAATTTGCATATCCCAAATGCATTATTTAAAATTTCATTTTCAATGTAATCACAAAACATTTTCAAGTTTTATGATGAATATAAAACAATCTGAGCTAACGCAATTGTCGCATACAAGAGCACAAGGCGTAATTCAGTTGTGATTAAAACGAATAATGTTGAACCTTTCTTATCAATTTGGCACGTGGCAGATAATACAATTAACTCATACGATGCTATAATTTGCCACGACACGACCTTTACCTGCTGATAAGGTTGCTCCTTGGCTTTAGCTGTAGCCGGAGTCTTGGCCTTTTGGCCTCTCGCCTGTCTGGCTGAACGTTAAACTAATTTTCTACGACTGCACATTAAACGAAATTCTTTGGGGTAGTTATTCCCCTGACGGCCTGGTGAGCAGCTTGAGCCGCGGCAAAGGCAATTATGTATGTAGTTATATGTACATACATAAATACGGTGTATGTCATATGGTATATGGTATGCATGCGATGAGCGTGTGTAATCCCAAATGAAGCCAAAGTCAATTTTGGGCTGTGTCGTTATTAGAATTTCTACACAAAGGCCTACCAAATTATGCAACAGAGCCCTTATCAATATTCATAACTTTGTTAAGGCGAATGTGTAGGAGGCTCGCGGCCAAACCTAGCCATTAAAAAAGATTTATACTTGAACTTCCAGAGAATTAAAGTTTTAACTACACCAATATTCCCACAGCATATTGATACGACAACAGCAAAGAAAGTGCGAGATTTTGCGGGAATTGTTGTTTAATTTAACGCTGCTTCAACTTCAATTTAAGCGTAAATAGAAAGAAATAGAACACATAGAATCAGCATAAAATCCACATTATGAAAACCCAAGTCAAGGCATTACGTCGACTTTTATTAAACTTGGAGCCACCTTGGCTAAGCGCCAATCGAAATTTACCTGCCAAACAGGTCCACAGACTCCTCGGCCCGTCTTTTTGTCTGTTTGCCCATTTGGTAGTCTCATAAAATTAATAGGCAACGCCTGCTTTACTACCAAAGAGCAGAGTGAAAAAGGGAGGAAAATTACGCCAAAAATTTGCCTAAACATTTTCCATATTTTTTTTGTGCTTCAACCTGGGATAATTTTATAGTCTCTGGCGCTTCAACATTCTGATAGGTCATAGCAAAGTATACGTCTCAGCAAATTCCACTTTGTCTAGGCAGGCACACGAAATTTCAACGTGATTTTTACATAAAATATTGCCTAATATCAAGCGGCATTTGGCTAATTTAGTCTGCTGCCTCAACGAATTTCATAAGCGCGGCAAGCATGTAAACAGGAGGAGAGAGATGAGAGAGGTCCACTCAGAGATAGATAGCGAAATAGTATATATAGCAGAGTGCGATGAGAACGAGAGATACTATCGATATAGGAGAGGGTACTCTCATATAGAGATGCTACAGATATAGTAATAATTATATCAGGGGATACAAAATGGGATTTTGGAAACGACAAACAACTCCACGCATAAAGCAGGGGTACACTGATGGCTATAGACAGATTCTAATGCAAATAAAAATAGCCAACTTGGTAAATTTGAAATTTTGCAAGTCGAATATGAAAAATTTATGTGGCGCAAACAGAGACATCTCTATTGGAATGAAAAAAGGGTAACCAAAAAAAAAGGAAAACCTGGGCCTCTTTTTATGGATATAAATAAAATACTTCCAGGCTAATTAAGGGTGATACTCCCACGCAAAACGATGCTTAATGGGTGCTCGCAAGCGCGGCGGTTAAGCTAAACTCACCGGGGGGGGCAACGTTACAAAAAATCGAAGGTTGACAAGAAGTGGGACTCATTACTAAAGTTCAGTCGAAACAGCAGCTGCACCTCAGCAGGCAGGCATTTAGCAGAAATGGCATAAGTAAATAAACAGGGGGAACAATTACAATGGTTATGGGCAATTAAAGACACGCCTTGCCCAGCGGAAGCGAGTGCAGAAATGCAAAATGCAAACACTTCAACATGTTGATGATGATATAAAGAACACATTTAATGCGCTCCATTGCACAGTGCCAAAGTTCTAATCAGTAAAGAAGCAGGCGACAGAGAGAAAAAGAGAGAGAGAGAGAGTGTGTGTGAAAGAGAGAAACTAGAAAGCGAACTTATCGTTAATTACAGTACAAAATGCTGCCATGGGCGCACAGCAACAATTGCCCCATTGTAATTGTTGCACTTTATGCAGTTTAACGCACAACCAAGTTTTCAATTGTTGCGACATTTTTATTGCGTAATTTATGCAGCAGCATATCAAGCAAAGAAGACAAAGTGCTCAAGACTAAAATACATCCTCTAAGCATACGAATTAATATATATTTATATATATATTTATATATTTTCTACTTCGTTGCATTGGTAACATCTTGAAAACATAAAAACTCTCCAGAGCATAGACGAATATTTACATAAATCTGAATTATAAACAATTCATTTTCGAGTAGATTTATATGAAATTTAATTTTAAATAAAATATATATATTTAATATATTTATTAAATTTGCTTTACAGAACTCATTAAGATACTTAATAAGTAAATACAGTTTTCATTTAAAGTGTTATGATACCAATTTGACGGTTTTCTCAAGTTTATATAGGTACTCAGATAATTTAAGTCTTATACAGTATATGGAATGCGAGATTCTAATATTTATCAACTAATATACACTATGTCACAATTTTCATATCTACAGGGTATATGAAGTAAGGGAACAAGAACGTGTGACCGACCGATCGCTGCGGGACTGGACGTGCACCGAACTGCTGGCAAAAAGTTTAGCAACTTGGAATTATGTGCAGAATACACACACACACAACACACCACATTGTAGTCACACACACACACTAATAGCAGCCACAATTTACGCACGAGTGTGTGCTTGTGCGTTTGCTGACATTTCGAATTAAGTGTAGTTAATGTTGACAAACGTCAACATTATGAGCCTCGCTTGCCACAACAACAACAGCAACAACAAAAACAACAGCAACGGCAACAACAGCAAACAGTAGGAGATGAAGAAGAACAATGCCTCACAGCCTCTAACCCACTCGGTTGTCACACAATCTGCAACAATGTGTGGGTCTCATGGGGCCGCATTGAAGTAGCATTAGGCGCTTGATTGATGAATGTTTAAGTGTTAGATTAAGATAATCGACATTTCAATAATAAAATATTCGAGAAATGGAAACGACGTTCGTTTAATACAACGGGAGGGAACGGACAGCAGCAAAAATTCAATTGAGTGACACTTGAAGTTGATTTAACACATTAACGTGAAATGTTTTGTGAATCTGTATATATATGTATATATGTATATGCTTATATTATATACATATGTATGTGTGTGCGACAAGTCTTGGAGCTCGCGATATGATGCAGTTGAAGTGATCAAAGATGATTATTCACTTAATAATATTTTATGTAATCGTAATCATTTCAATTGATGAGCTTTACTATATTAGCAGCATAGATAGGGGAAATTTCAATTTTACAGCTCAACTAATCCTGTGTTCTGTTTGCCAACAACTCTCACATGTTTTTTAATAAAAGTATATAATATTCTTTTTATCTTATTTAAATGTATGCTAAATTTTAGCAAAAGATTTCAATTCTTTCATATTTAGCAGCACTTTTTGGCACTTTGGATTCTCTCTCTAGGCTCAATAGAAATTAAAATTTAAAATTTAAATACAATTCAAAGCAATTGTCACATTTCAATGAATGTTATTCTTGTTGTTATTCGGAGAAATGTGTGACCAACGAGACGTCAAGAATCCGCTGAAGGAATGCTAAATATGCTTTAACTACATGAAGATGGATGTATATACAGTATACATGAGAATATATATATAGTGGAATAGAAATATATGTATATATATAATAGACACATTTCAAGGCGTCACGCGGCATTTGCAAGAGTTAGTGGAACGCTTTAGCCCTACTTGGCCCGGCCTGGGGACGGCATTTAACATTCAGCCATTTGTCGTCAGCAAATGCGGGTTAGAATAAAGAGCAGCAGAAACTAGCAAGTACACAAAAGAAAAAATACCCTGGCCTCTTACGTTTTGTAATAGTTAATTAAATAAGTTTTCCAAGCTCTTTGACAAGTATAATACAGCGAAACAGTTTAGGCGTATCAACTAGACACAAACAAGATTTATATTCAATTATATTTCACAAAGTCAGAAAAGCCTACACGTGTTTAAAGCAAATCCATATACCCACAGTCAAATCAACAGGGTGTAAAAAAAAGAAGAGAAAATAAATTTAAATTGGCATTCTCTGCCAATGCATTTTGCACTGGGGCAATGTCAATGCACTTTTTGAAGTCAAGCGAAAATAGACAGCGAGAGCGTACGAGTAGCTGAGAGGGGGAGATAGAAATGTATTCAATCTGTCCGTCTAGCTGCGAGTGGGCAAAACACTTAAGAACTGAATGGGCAAATTGTGTGGAAATGCTTGTTATGCAAAGGCAACTCAATTAACTAGAAGCGAAACGTTTTGAAATTTGATAAAGAACAGAAATGAATGGCGAGCTGGAAACAAAAACTATGATTTAAGAAAAGCTCAACTGGCGCCGGATTAGCTGCAGGCCAGCTGCTTTTTATACCTTAGTTAACTGTTCACCTGTCATTGTATCATATAGAAAAAAACCTCAATTTAATTGGCTTATGCCACATTTCGTATGCGTTAGACAGCAGCACAATTAGCTGGGCTCAATGAAATTAACAATTTTTCGGGCTTACAAACGGAAAGAACAATAGAACAGAGCTCTTCAAGTTTTCGTCGAACAAACATAAATCTGAACGGGAAATATTGCGGCAGTGCGTGGACGTGTAAGAAGCATTTACAAATTTTGGTCACGCCTTGATTTCCTGTTTCCACAGTATTGACTACAACAACGTACCGACGTTCGTCAATTTCTATTAACACATTCTTTCTTTTGGCCTGAGGCGCTGTCAAAACATTGCCACCTGCAGAGCCAAGTAGCGATGCCATTGATAAGCGGGCTTCGACCTGCTACGTGGCTATTGTATGCTGGGCCCTTGCCGCATCTGGGCGCCGGTTTATAATCCGCACGTATCCTGCCAAGGCTTAGCCTGTTTTGTTTCATTGATTTTTGTGGGCCTCCTTCAGTATCTTGGTATTTGTGCGTATATGTGTGTGTATAAGTAGGTGTGACTATAGGTGAGTCTACTTTCAGCGCCAGAGCCATTCAACGACATTTTTAACTCAGATTTACCTGCTTCACAAGGCGTCAAGGTAAAAAGTTCTTATCGATTTTAGGGCTTATTGTATCTGAAATATGAAACATGAATTTCGAAGGCTCACATCTTATTCTTTGTATTTATATAAATGTATATATAAAACACATGCAACTCTATTTTCTTGCACTCCTCAGATAAGAGAAATATTTTAGTTGATGGCAAAGTTATATTAACGAAACCCCTGTAAAACATATATAAATATAAGAATTAGACCATGTAGACAATATAGATTCAGTAAGGTAATTATTATCTTATTTGGTGCGTGGCAAATATATAAAATGTCCTGATTTTTGATTGAAACTAAATCTGAGGATATGTCAGATCAATGACAATCATTTTCACTCATAAAAAATAACTAATAGGGGCCTTGTTATGTATGAAGTATAAAAATTATTGGATATATAGTTTCAATAAACTGGGCCGTATGTCGAGGGGTCTTGCCTACATATGGTAATGAAAGAAATGTCCCATAACAGCTCACACAAGAAACTACCACCGACGCCGTCGACCCCCATTGTGGCGGTAAGGCACCGTAAGAATCTTGCTTGGTGGGCCTTCAGGAAGAAACCAACAACACTAGATAATAGATAATAAAGATAAGAGAATGAAAACATATATATGGGCTGAATGAATGCCATTGAATTGTATTGCTGCAAACATAGCAATTGGCTGTTTGTTCCTCACTAGTTATATAGGCTATTGAAAGAGAAAACATATTATTGGCTGAATGAAATGCCTTTGTATTGAGCAAAGAGCAATTGGCTGTTGTTCCTCTAGTTATTGCTGTTGTTGTTGATTGTGCACTCGAAAAGTGCTGGAAAATGTATTTGCATAAATAATGGAAATAGCCATCAGGAATATAAATCACTGCTGAAAGCTTCATAATTTAATGGATTTAATGGAACTTTATGCATTGCAAATTAGAATATTTATATTTTCAAGTAAGCAATTGCTTACAAGAAGACTTTTTAAATAATACTGAGAAAGATTAAATATCTAGAGATTTTTGTTCCAGAAAATCATTCGAAATTCTGTCCAATGTTAAGTGCCAGAGATGAGTTGAAAAGAGCAGCGCTTCCGTTTGGTTTCAATTGCATTTCGGGCTGCTGTGGCTGTGGCTTCTGTAGCAACTCTTGTTGCTTCGTGCAGACCGGGTAGCAGCGCTGTCCTCACACTTTGTCAACATGTGTTCAACATGATCACAAACAAGCCGGCTATTACTAGACATCAACATAAACATTAGCAATCCCAAAACGCAAAGCCGAACCCGAACAGCAGAGCAGAGCATTAACAATGCGTACTTTGATGCTGATCGACGAGTAAATACCCTATTTCATAATCAATTTATGTTTTAAAATTATTATTTTATAATAAAAATCCGAATTGTTACTGTTTTTTGTAAATTGTCGAAAAATTAAATAAAAAAAAAACTCATTATATATGTATTCACCTTTTATATAAGATATATTAGAGTACCATATATACATATGTATAAATTGTAAATTATAGTTAATCGACACAGAAATAATGGCACAGGGTGTTACAAAACAGAGCAACAAATGCCATTTGTGCTATTACTGAAGGGGGCAGTCGGGTATGACGTACTTGGGGGTATAAGGAGCAAGCTGAACTGCATTGGTTGTTGGGGCTTGGCCACTTGAGAGGCGCATGCTAAATATGCAAACACATTTTTGTAACATATTCCACAGATACCCGACTGCCACTGCATCTTAATGTGTGGCATTTCGTGGCACTCTAAGTGATATATAATGGGGCGTTGAAATGCAAGAGCCGAGCATGTTCTATATGATGCTCTATTCGAATGGATGTTCTATTGTTTCAGATGTGATGAATTGCTGGGCACTGTGCTGCCAAACTTTGATGCCTGCCACTCGGCAGCTGTTTGTGGCACATCGGTCAAGATGAAAGCCGAGCAACTATTGAACCGTAACAGCAGCCAAACACTCTATCGCTCCATCTCGCTCACAATCTGCCTCACACACACTCTCTCTCTCTCGAAACGACTTCAATGGGTTAATGCTATAAATATGCACATATATGTGCATATTGTAGTTGGTTCACACTATGACATTTGGCTAGCCCGTCTGCACGTCCGTCCATTGAACATGTCTGGGAGCATTATTTACGACTTCCGTGATGAATTTTCAGTGGCCACTTCTGCAATTGCCACACCCCATACGTCCCTCTCTCCCACTCTCTCTCTCTCTCTCTGCATACATGCAATCGGTATTCATAAAAATACCTCGATTTTAAATATAAACTGAAAGTGTGCGTATTTCCTATGCAATTCACGATTCCCATGTCTGCGCTGTGCATGCGAGGTTAAACTGTAAGAGAGGCAGCGTAAGAGGGACCCCAGTGCGGGCGGTCTGAGACATGTTTATAGGTAAAACTCTGGCACATGTTCGGAGTGGGACAATCTAAGGATGCATTAGCGACAGCCGGAGACAAGAGATATGCGACGGGACGAAAGGATGACAATTGTTGGCAGAAGTGAATAGTTGAAGAAATGAAAATGTGCAAATATTACTAATTAAATTAAAGAGTGCATATTGAATAATAGTTAAAGTACATTTCAGCTATGTTGCAAATATGTTAGATAAGAAAATCAATACTCATGAGTTCTCTTCATGAGTATTGATTCCCTTAACATAAATACATGATTCCAATTTAATTTAATTCTATTTTTTTCTGTTTATGTGATTGCCCAAATTGATTAGCAACGCCAGCCAAAGCCTCGACATAAATCAAATTATAAAGAAATATGTTGCTTGTACCGTAGCTAAAGAAAAAAAAAAACCATTCATAAATCAAACAAAAATTATCCACAAATAACAGAAAAAAAAGTACGAAAAATAGAAATCATTAAGGATAATGTGATGCAAGTGACGTACAAAACATTTTGCTAATATTTTCAGCATATTTGGACGATTGGCCAAATGAAAAAAAAAAATAAATATATATATATATATATTATGAAAAACGAAAGAACATCAAAAACAAAACATGTTTCGGTCGATAGCTTTGCTGTTTTCATCGCCAGACTTCTTTTTTTCCTTTTTTTTTTTTTTTTTTTTTTGTTCTTTTCTTTTATATCTGCTGTCGTCGTTTCCACTCGAGCAATTAATACGTGAGCAAACTGGAAAATACTTCAAGCAGCTAGCTGTCAGCCAAGTGCAAAACAATGTTAGACCCTGATGTATTATACAGTTTAAGGAGCGGGGGAACATGGCAGTGGGACAGAGAGAGCGAAAGAGAGACACAGAGAGAGAGAGAGAGATAGCGGGTGGATTGGGACTGAGAGCAAGATTTGAAACGGAGACATAAGCCATAAGCCATAACACATTCATTCAATGTCGCGCCAACGTCTCGCGTAAGTCGATATCCCGAAAAAAAAAAAAAAAAAAAATAATAATAATACTGCCTTCTCCATTCCCCGCCGCTCTTTACTCTACTCAGGCGTCTTCTGCTTCTTCTTCATCTTCTTCTTCTGTGCACTTAAGAGCAAAAACCATAACCATAAAATCGTATTATGTGTAGTTAGCATTCGTATTGCAATTGCGAAATCCACACACGCCTCTCACATTGTCACATCGAGCCTGGGTCTATATTTAGAAGTAGTTCCCTTTCCCCTTTCCCTTGGCGCATTTCCCCTTACCGTAACCCATTGTAATTATCATGCGTGCGTTTCATGATGATGTTGATGTGCTTGATGATTATCACAAAACGAAGAAATATAACACATTTTCCACTGCATAATAAATTGTGAGACGACTTTTCCTCTCCTCATCATTACATTGTGGAAAATATCTGCTCATATTTCAAGCAACCAAGCGGAAATCCTTTATATACATATATATGTATAAATCATATAATATGCTTTACATTTTTGCAGCTCGTTAGATTGGCGACAGCATAAAGTTATTCATAGAAATCCTATTGTTGTTGGATCTATTTTGCCACAGAACTAACTCATTGTTAGCCTGACTTTTTGTGTGTTGAATGTTTGGCTAGTTCAGCCACGCTGACTGGGCAAATTGTGTGTAAAACTTTTAATTGGATGCTCATTGCACAATTTGCTACATTTTTAAAATAGCGCCACGAGCCAAATAGCAAAAGTTTTCCAATGTTATTAGAGTTCATTAGGCTTATAAAACTAAATTAATGTGCGGCTAAAAGAAAATAAATCAAATTAGCCAAATATATTCAGTTAACGATAAGCGAAGTAGAATAATGCCAATTTCACTTTTAATTCGATTATGGTTTTCATAGCTTTATTAATGTGCGAATATAATTAAATTAAATCAATACCAACAAAGAAGTTTGCATATCTCGGTTATTTCTACAGTTCTACCTAATAAAAATAATAATTTAAAGCTCCATATAAATTGTTGTTAGTTCGCCACTAACAATAAATTGTAATAAATATTTTTGACAGTAGCCAACAGCCCAAACCTCGTACATGATTAGGCCATTAGGAATTGCGAATTGCGGCATTGAAAATATTTGAAATTACTAAAATTTGCCTAATTAGACGTGGCTTAAATGCGCGCACCAAAGCCAGACTACAACATTTGCAATGCGAATTACAAAATGCTAATTTCATTTAGTAAAACATTTTGAATTGAATTCTTAATTGGCTATGGCCAAAAATGCGAATATTATTGGGCTAAATGCAGAAGGGAGGAATTAAAAACTCAATTCATTCATAGAACATGAAAAAGTAATTTTGCTCAGATCAATTGCCAAATGGAATTTCTATTAGGGATAATTTGCTACAAATAAAATATCAGATGACAAATTGATTTAATTTCATTTCATATAATACCACCCAATTAGCCATATCCATCAGGCTCAACTTGACTTCACAGCCAGGTATCCTATACAGGTAACCTAAACTGTTATGCAGATGATGCCGCTGCCAAACGTTTGATCCTCTTTGATGAACTACCCCGAAAGGCAACAACAAAAATAACACACGGAATAAAAGCATCTACCTGCATTGCCATTTAAGCTCATAAACGGCTATCAGCTTACATTGCTTTCAAAACTTGAGACCGCCAGACATTTAATAATAATACAAAAGTTTGCCAATCAAGGAACTTTCAATGCCCTTTCACAGTTTGCATCTATATATATATGTATATATGATTAGAAATTGTGTTTGAATTGAATTGAAATGCTTTTGGAATAAACAACTTGAATTGCTGTATTAACTATTTAAAATATTAATAATTCCAAATTCTATAACTTTAATACAACTATTTCGAATATATTTGCTTTTATGCTTTAACTTTTATTTAACGTTAAATATTGTTGACTTTAGTGAATGATTTTATTATTTAAATGACAATTTACACCTCAATGCAATGGCTAGACTCAATATTACACTTTCAACTCTTATCTCTAAGTGATTCGAATCTTTTTACTGTAGTGTATCCAAGATACACACACACACGCATATACAAGTGAGAGATAAACTAAAACCTGTTCTTGTACATGAACCAGACATTGGGCCCGGCCTTAAAAAGCAACAACAAAAAACTGTCCGAAGCTATCTGAAAAGTTTTATCAGAAAAAAGTTAAAAGAAAAAAGCTGAACTCTGAACGGGCCCGAAGTCGGACTTTAAGGCCAGTTAGCTAATTTGTGCCAGATCACATTATGAATTAACAGAGCTAAAGTGAAATGGTTATAGCCTCTCTTTGTCTATCTCACTCGCACTCGCAACCAAAATATCAACGATCTCTTGTGCACGAATTAACCTCAAATAGGCGTGAATAATGCGCGTTGATCTTTTTCAAAAATCAGCTGTGCCCCCCATTGTCTTTTGGATTTGGGGTTTGAATCTCCTAAAAACAAAATACAATAAAAAAAATATTAAGAAAACCGCAGCACTAATCTGAAATTCATGTGCCCCATTGTTAGAGCGGATGGTACCACATTAAAGTGCCGCTGACACGCGTCTTCTGGCTTATGACATGTGCGGTTTTTTTATGCCCCATGCCCCATGCTCCTTGCCTCATGCTTCATGCCCCTTGCTCCATAGATTCTAGATATCTGTCTCTTCTCATTGCCGGCTTCTTTTGCCTTTCGCCTGGATTGAGCATGTGCTTTTTTATTCACTTTTTGTATCTCAGATTTGCTGATAGTTTAATTGGTTTCGACTTGATATAGCTCTCTTTGTTCACATTTTTCAGCCACTGGTTTTACGTTACGGATCGTTAGGATGATTATTAAGACATCACATGAACAGCATATTGATGGTATTGGCTCGACAGGCCAGCTTTTAAACAGCTTTAATTGACGAGAGTGTTAATGGGCGGAATTCCAAAGCGGCAAATATAATATATGTAGAATACAATTTATATAATAAAAATACAACTTTGAATTGTACGTAAACTAGTTGCGAAAAACAAGGCAAGCTACAGAGCCAAGCATTAGGCGTGCATAAATTAAGATAAGAAACTTGAGCACATTTCGTAAATATCATTTACAAACGTTGAACATTAAGCAAGTTCATAAATCAAAGAAACTCGTTGAGATTTCATTAGAAAGACAATTTAAATTGATAAATTGACTAGCTACGATGTAAAAGCTTGTGGTTTCCCTAGAAACTGTCCAGTAAAACGATCGTTTAATTTTTTTCCATCAATAAATCTCAGCAGTTAAGATTGTGAGCAGCTAAAAAAGTTGAAGAGAAACATATATTTACATTCAAATTAATTTTGGGTTGAATTCTGAACAAAAACAGAAAATCGAACATTATTTTATATATTTTATTATGAATCTATTTTATTTATTTAATTTCTACCCTCAAGTCTGTATGTAATCAATGTTTTCCTTAAGATTATTTCCTATAGCTACAGCATCGTAATTTAACGACTCTGTTTACATATGTGTGGACATATCTCGATGTTGATGTGTTTGAGAGTCCGACACACAATTAAATTGATTAAAGTGCGGCGCACCTTGTAGAAAAAAAAACAACAGCTTCAATAGCCAATGAAACTGCGGCCATAAATTGTCGCACGATCATAAACCAAATCTATGCTAATAAAATGTCAAAAGAAAGATTAGGAAACCGAAACATTATGTACATTGGCTGCCGTCGAAATAAGAAGTTTTGATTTTTACGACCAATCAAATCCGGTTGCGTGTTTTTTTTTTGTTTTTTTTTTTTTTTGTTTAAGACCATGCAGGACAAGTGTTTGCAGTTCCCTAATACAACAATAAATTTGTAGTAAATATTGAAACCACAAAATGAGTGAGAAGAGCGAAGGAATAGAGAGACTGAGAGAGAGAGTTGAACTTTACTCAATGCTCAAAAGTATGTTGAAACAATAAAGAGAAAAACTTTATTTGTGGCCGGAAAACTAGAAAAGTGAAAAACAAAGCATTGTCTTTATGGACTCATGCTTACGCATATTTCAAAAGGGAAAAACAAATATTTCATGATTTTATGACCCAGCCAGACCAATGTACTAAAAACAAACTCATAAATACTTAGAGTTAACATTGGGGGTCAACAATTACGAAAACTTTTGCTCATAATTAATACGGAGCAGACACAGCTCAAAGTTCGAGCAGTAAATAAATTAAATTATTTTGAAAAAAAAAACAAGTGCCTAAATGAAAATGAACGGAAATCCAATTGTAAATTATTTTTGTAGCTTTGCTGCCACTCCTCCATTTACAATGAAAACAACTCAAAACAACGTCACAAAAAATTATGAAAAACAACAACAACAAAAACAGGCGTTCGGCTTTTAATTAATGTTTTTTTTCTTTACAAAACAATAATAATAAACAATAAAAATAGAAATATACAACACGTTGGCCGGCTGAAGTTTACCGTCGTTGAAATTTGAATAAATGGAAATTGATGTGTATATAAAGAAGCCGTCCAAAGTTGTGACTTATATCTAATGAATATTCAGAGTAAAAGTGTTCAATTTTGTTTGTTGCTTTTGTGTTTCTGATAAGTTTTTAACACATTCTTTGCTGCGCTACAACGAACTGAAGTTGAGGCATCTCGATTTCGAATAGCACTCTGTAAATGGAAGATATTGAGAAAATGGATATGGAAATTCAAAGAAAAAACGCTTCAATTGCACATACAGTAAACAAGTAACAAAATAATATATTTATAACAAATAGTTTAAGAGGAATAATATGCACAAGTAAGAGTAAACCCATTGAAAATTGTTTTTGTGTGTGGCGTAATAAATAAACCACTATAAACCAAAAATCAATCGAACGAAGTTTATTCATGTAGAAAATATTAACATTTCTCAAAGCTTTTCTACATCTATAATAATATTCTTATTATTAATATTCAAATAAAGTAACATATAACATATATAATATATTTACAGAAACATTCAATTCACGCCTTACTCAATTTCTAATATAATTACATAATTCATATACATATATATGTTTATTTTTAAGAATTTCGACTTTGCTCAGCTCTCTTGGCTTATTTCAAATCATAAAGAGAACGGAAACATTTTTGAATTGCCATTCAGCCTAATGTATTCATAAATAGAGCATGCATTTAAGATATATGTATATATATATATATCTAGTGCTAACCATTGGAAATCGAAGCACATTTGTACTTTTCAACCCTCAAATAAATCTGCATTTATGTAAGAGCAAATGCGTTGCAACAAAAATGAAATTTCGACACGCAATGCGCCCACGCGTTGCACGACTTTAATTTATTTTGCTACACTTTTCATTTGTCGTAACGCGTCGCTAATTAAGCTATTTTTGAAGAAAAAAAAAAAAAAAAAAAAAAAAAAAAAAAAAAAAAACATATTTATATGTGTATGCTTTAGCTGGGCGTGGCTCGTGTCTGCCAAGTTGTCTCGCTAGAGAGTACAGACATAGAAGAAGAGGAAAAAGAACCACCACGACGAAGTATTCAAGATCGCGTGTTGCCTGCCTGCCCCATCTGGCAGCTGTGCCCAATTAATGTCACTTTGGTCACCATTTCAATTTGCTATGAGCGCTGCCTATGAGCAAATAGGAGCACAGTGAATTCGCTGCTAACGCACAATTTGTTTTGAAAACATTTCAGCCTTAGTTAGTCCGCTGAACAGTAAATGGGCAAATGCAAATGTCACAGCTGTTCGCTCTAGCGAGCGTTCACTGTAGTCACTTCATGATGTAGGCGTACAAAACATGACTGCAAATTAGCTAAATGAAATAAAAATAGACCAATTTTTTCATCAATTTTTTTTTCATTTTTCTTTTTTTTTTTGCAAAACATGTAGCTCCAAAATAGACTGAGAATGTTGGCCAATTGATGTATGAAACAAAATAAATTCTTTATATACATATATTCACAATATTTTTTTTATGTGACAGTGAACTCATTTTCCATAAAGATACGCACGCGCCCACAAAGCTAAATATACTTAAATACATATGTGTATTTATGTATGTATACATGGCAGACGTTCGTGACTTTTATAATTATATAACAGAAATATTTTGGGTTTTATGGCGCAAATTAAGTTGGCAAAGATTATGTCAAGAGGGGAATATCCTTACTCTGCCTAGTTTTATTAGGAATAGTTGAAAAGCTTTATAAGTTGTAAAAAGTTTAAAGGAATTTAATAATTGTTAAAATTAATAATTTAATTATCGTAATGAACGATAATTATTATGATTAAATGATTATTAAGCTCATAAGTTATAAATAAATTGTATATTTTTATAAATCTCGCGTTAAAAATAATAGAGAGATAACTGCAAATGCAAACAATTATCAATTATCAGTGATTTTTCTTATTGTTTAATTTAATGGAAAACAAGAATTTCATAAGACTATAAACTATAGTTTTTCTATTCAAATGATCGTTATAAATAATTAATAATAATAGATAAATAAGTTTTTTTTTATATATTCTTCATTAATGCCAAAAGTTAAACCTCAACTGGTTAGGATATATTCAAGTCGTTCAACACAAGAAAAAAAAAACACTTAATATCGCATTGCGTCATAAAAGTGCATAAAACTCGAGAGCATTTCAAAATTTATGAGCTCGGCTAATGAATTTATAGACGCTAATATTGGAGATGACCTGGCACGACGATCAATTGATAATATATATATATAGATATATACACATATATTTCAATATATGTATTTGTGCAGCTGTAATGTGAATGATGGCCTGCTGAGTTTAGAATTTATGCGTTCGGTGGCCGTCAAAAATGTTTCAATCTGTTTTTATACTCGTATACTCGAGACCCAGTGCACTCTGCACCGCAGGCTGGGCATCTGAAATGCATCACATTCTGAATGATTTCGACATATTTAATGCTTATCATAAAGAGCTGTCATGTCAACAGTTCATTATGAGATTATTTTTGATTAAGCAAGCGTTATGTGCGAAAGTCAAATTTACATTTCAATGGAACTATATTGAAAGTTTTAGCAAAACTTATTAGTTCCTATAATAAAGTATTTTTGAAATGGGAATAGATAAATAACTTTAGGAATAAATCGTATACATTATAAATAAAGTCTGGTTAGGGAGACGAAATATTTTAGGCTGCTTAAGCAAATGTACTTTTAGCATAGCTATTCATGCTCAGTCACAGCTTTCACTGTATTTAGCCTAGTTTCTGGCACCTTTGTAGTAAAGCTCTTCTGTATATTCTAAACAATTGAAAGTTTACGGCGCCAGAAAGATCTTCAAACAAAGCAAAACAAAAAAATATAAAAAAAATTCATATAAACAACAAATTGTTCTCTCGTATAAAAATAAAAATGCGAGAATCACATTTTGATATGTGTAATCCGCTTGAGAAACACGGAGACTAATAAATTCTTGACTTTAGCTAAAAACAAGTTCTCATCTTGTATTCATTTTTTTCGTTTTGGAGACACACCACGTATATTCCAAGAATTAATTATGGCACACATAAAAAATAAGTTTAATTAAATGCAAAAATCAATATAAATTATGAATTTAACAGTTGCTAACTGATTTGCATTGGCGCCAAGCGGAGAGACAAGAGTAAAGCAAGAACAATAACAAAATTCGAAAATTGATGGCATTTGCGTCAGAGGAATTCGATAATAGATCGATAATGGATTGATAAACGATTGATGAACTTACCTGATCTTGACAGAAGTAGCCAAAGCCAATGATGCCCGCTATGGCTAAGAATAAGCAAAACAGAATAATTGTTCGTATTTTGGAGCGTGGTTCCATCTTCTTAATCTCATAAACACCGCTGGGTAGCAATAAAGCAAAATCACTGTCTACTTGCACGGAAACGTTCTTATGCATATCCACGGGCATGTTCCATAGGGTCACATTAATTGATCGCGCAATCTACAGTATGTCTAACACTCGCACAACATTCACGTGAATAGGTCAAACAATCAAACATCAGCAAGTGCCGCCCGATCATTTTCTGTTAACACTATGGCACCACCTATCGGAGACATTTGGCGGCACATATGCAGAGAGCAATTGGAATGGCAATAATAATCGTATGCGTATAGCTGAAAATATAAAAGTACATTAATAATAGAGAGATATCTATTTATACAAACATTCTGATGTCAATTTAATTAATTTTTCCGGTTTCTCTTTTTTTGCTAATTAATGACTGAATTTGCTTTGACACAGTGCACATAACAATTTGTGTATTCTTATCTGCACTCCGAGTCTTAATGCTCCAACAGCAACAACAACAAGGAGGTAATCAATTAAGTAAGCAAGTCTCTCCAGTCGATTTAAAAATCTATAGCAAAAGTGAACTGATTTCAACACAAAGCTGAATGATGCAAAAAATGGTTACATTTCCAGTTTAAATCGCTTAAATTAAACATTCATTGAAAAACAAGAATGAATGAATTTTTTCATAATTTAGCAGCTCATAGCGTCATAATGAAATTATAAAATCAGTTCAATTTTTACAATTTTCGTTTATATTTATTAATTGGATTATAGGTTTTTAAATGAATATAGCTTTGATTTAATTAAATCTAGCTTTTTTCCTATCATATTTAGCTATTGAGCTGGTTGCTCTGACAGCGATTTTTTACCATATTCTCTTTCTCACTTGTGGGTTCGAATTGCTGTCAAACAGTAGACGGTAAAATAACAAAAAATTACAACATTTTCAATTGCAATTTAATTTAAAATTGATATTATAAAACAAAAGTAAAAGTAAGAGAAAAAAATAAAGCAATAAATTTAGTTAACATAAATCGGCACTGAAAGAAATGCTTTTTGATAAACAAATACAAATAAGAATATATACGCAAAGTGTGGGCACAGATAATGAGCATAAATCAAACAAACAAAGAATAATAATAATAAATACAGCAACGAAATTGGCACACTACAAATACATAGATGGAAACAGAGGCAGTCTCATTGCCGCCTAGGCGACGTCATCTACAGTGGGCTGCTCTCAATTTCCGCCAAATGTAAAACTTGCCAGTGTGTGTGTGTTTGCGTTTTTGTGTGGGTTTGTGTATGTGTTTGTGTATGTGTTTGTGTATGTGTCTGCACATGTTTACAAATTGTCCGCTCTGCAGTTGTGCCAATAAACAGTGAGTAAATAAAATAAGTTGGCAGCATAATACTAACTGTAAATTGCATAGAGAGCCGGCATATTAAAGCAATATTTGTGTTGCATGCTGATCACACTCCGATTGGAATTTAATTGAAAAATGTTTCAACATTTACTTTTACAATTTAAAAAAGAAAAATTAATGTATTGCAATATTTTTAGCATTTTTTGGGGAACATATGGAATTCCTGTCATAATCTAAAAAAAGCGAACATTTAAATATTGAGCATCACAAACGTTGCATATTTCTATTATATTCTTATTGCAAAATGGAACAACATTTACATGGTTAATTAACAACATTCTTATTAACCACACATGCGTTGGCCAATTGGAGTTATGCTAATAATTTTCATCTGCACAGTGGGCCAAGGTGTTAATAATGCACGTGCTCATTCGGTTAACTAATAAATTAGCAACATTTAAATTACATCCGTTAGATGCTGAGACAGATGTCATAAATGGCCATACGCTGCGCTCATTGCACAACAACAAACAAATAAGATAAAATGAACAATTAAACAACTTATAAACATTGCCACGGCGTGCATTCACATCACAAAACAAAAACAGAATCAGAAATCAAAGCAGAAACTGAAAAAACAGCTGTTCGCATGTTATATGCTGAGACAACACAATACATTTTACTTTATCTCGCGGATTAAATCTCTTTAAAATGCACTTACTTTAGCCCGTCCCACTCAACACTATATTTATTATTAACCATTTAATAATCACCTTAGGTTTATTTATTTACATTTGTATTTTGTACATTTTGACCGCTTGTACGCTGATTTAGCGCACCGTTTGCTTTGTGTCTTACATTCGTCTTGAACTATACGCGCCACACTAGAAACACTCGCACGTTGTTTGCAAAGAAAATATTATTTTAGAATCGCGTAATACTCAAATTACCTCATTTTAAAGGTATTTGTTTTCTTTTTTAACAATTACACGCAAAATGTTTTATTAATTTTTTATAGCACGCGTAACTTCCACCAATACGTCTATTTTCAGCAGCAGCGGCGGATATACTAAGCAAAAGAGAAACAAATATGCGTACTATAGGGCTGTCAACCTGTTCCATTCACGCAGCTGTTATGTTAAATGCCAGCGTCATGTTATTAACGACGGCTCTCGGCACTGCTAAAGTTATCGATAACACTCTCACTAACTGTTATAGCTCACTTCACCTAGCTGGCAACGTCAATGCTGTGCGTTTTAAGTCGAAAATCAGAATTAATTTCCCGCCAAATTTGAAATGCGTATTTTGATGCTATTGATGCTATTGACCATTCTTGCAACTTTTTGCAACGCCACCTACGATTATTATCGCCTGCCACGCTCCATCAAACCGCAACACTACAACCTACGCATCATGACTCACATAGAGAATCCCAAACGCCTCATCTTCACTGGCGATGTTGAAATACTGCTGCGCATACTCCAACCCACTAACAATATTACGCTTCACGCCGGAATAGCCCTAAACATTGCGGAATTGAACACAGGATTACAACTTGTCAAATACCAATGCAACGAGCTGATTGAGATTAAAAGTATGCAACGTCAGCCGAAGTATAATTTCTTAATTTTGCATTTCAAGCAATATTTACAGCGCGGCCAACGCTATATGCTGCGCCTGCGCTTCTGGTCAAGATTAGGACACACAATGTCTGGCTACTATGTTAGCTCGTTCCAGGATAATGCAGACAACTGCTGCCAACAGTTTGTTACGTCATATCCATATATTCCCATCTGTAATATTTTCTAATCTTTTCAGGTACATGTCTGTGACACAGTTCGAGCCAGCGGATGCGAGAAATGCTTTTCCCTGCTTCGATGAGCCCGGCTTCAAGGCCACCTTTAACATAACCATGGGCCACCATGCCAAATACACTGCGCTCAGCAATATGCCTCTGCTGGAACGAATACCCATGTAAGTATATGGAGCATGTGGAGCCAGTGTAATGTGCGCTCTGATAAGATTTGCAGATGCGAACGCCAGAATTGGCTGTGGAGCATATTCAAGCAAACGGAGGTCATGTCCACGTATTTGGTGGCCTACAGCGTCAACAACTTCGAGTGCTACGTTTCCCAGAATCACGAGAGTCGCGTTCACTTCACCACTTGGGCACGTCCCACGGCCATTGAGCAGTGTCGCTATGCATCGGAGGTGGGGCCGAAAATTTTGACCAAATTCGAGGAGATGTTTGGAATCGACTATCCGTTGCCCAAAATGGACCTGTTGGCAGTGCCAGACTTCAGTGCTGGCGCCATGGAAAACTGGGGTCTGATCACATTTCGAGAGGCTTCATTGTTCTACGCCGTGGACGCCTCGTCTCAGCTGGACAAGCAGCATATAGCCAACATCATTGCCCATGAGCTGGCCCACCAGTGGTTTGGCAATTTGGTTACCATGGAGTGGTGGAACGACCTTTGGCTAAACGAGGGCTTCGCTACATACATGGCCACGCTGGGCATCGAGAAGCTCTGCTGTCAGTGGCATGCATACGATGAGGACATGCTGGACAATGTGCTGGCCGTGCTCAATACGGATGCGTATTGCAACACCCGGCCCATCCATCAAGAAGTCAGTCGAGCCAGCCAGATATCGGAGCTCTTCGATGCGATTACCTATCGCAAGGGCGCTGTCGTCATTCGCATGATGCACATGTTCATTGGGGATGCAGCCTTTCGCAAGGGACTCCACTGCTATTTACTCAAGCATGCTTATGCCAACGCCAGACAGGAGGACTTGTGGCTGGCGCTGACTGAGGCGGCACATTCTTGCGGAAGCATGCCGCTCGATCTCCAGGTGCAGACTGTGATGGATACGTGGACGTTGCAGAAGGGCATACCCCTGATCCAGGTGAAGCGGCAGTATTTGAAGAAAACAGCAATAATTACACAGCAAAGATTTCTGATCCACCACGAGGATCACGTGTACAAGCGGCAGGAGCAGCCTTTGGCCGAGAATCCCTGCTGGTTTGTTCCAATTAGTTTTACCATACAGTCCACCTCCAATTTCATTGCCACCGAGCCGCTGACATGGCTGCGCTGTGCAGGACAGCAGGAGCCTGTGCCGCTCCAGCTGCGAGATCTGCCAGGCGACGATGAATGGCTGATTCTCAATATCCAGGTGTCGACGCCCTATCGGATCAACTATGACACCGACAATTGGGAGCTGATCAGCAAGGCGTTGCACAGCAGCGACTACCATCGTATCCATGTCCTGAATCGCGCCCACATACTGGACGATGCACTGGCTCTGGCTTGGAGTGGCCTCGTGAGCTATGAACTGACCCTGGAATTGTTGACCTACGTGAAGCAAGAGTACGATTATATTCCCTGGCGTGCAGCACTCGATCAGATGAATGCAATCTATCGCATCATTCGTTGCACAGATGATTTCGGCGAATTTCAGGTGTGGCCATATATATAATGTCCATTGCACTCCTAACCGAAAACATCCCTAGCACTTCATGCATCATCTGCTGTCGCCCATATACCACCAGTTGGAGGGCATGCAAAACGATCGGAATAAACGCCATCATGCGGCCCACAAGGCAATGATTGCCAAGTGGGCTTGTCGACTGTCCCTAAAAGATTGCGTGGAGCGCGCCCTCAAGTATTACCATCGCTGGTTCATCTGCAGCCAGCCGGATAGCATGAATCCCGTGCCCGTCAATCTGCGCTCCGTGGTCTATTGCACCGCCATGCGACATGGCGATGGGGAGGACTGGACCTTTCTATGGCACAGATTTCGCAATAGCTCGCAGGCTAGCGAGCAGCGTGTGATTCTATTAGCCCTGGGCTGCACACGCAAAGAGTGTCTGCTGCAGCGCTACCTGAAGATCATCTACCATGAGCAGTCCTTCATACGCAAACAGGATGCCTCGCTCATCTTCGGCGCCATTGTCCGCGGCGAGGTGGGCTTCCATGTGGCCAGAGATTTCTTTTTCCAAAAATTCCAGCTGCTGCAGAAGTAGTAAGTGCTATGAGTTTATTAAGAATAGAGAATGAGTAAGAATTGCAGCTAAGTTTTCTATATGGGCTTTGAGCATTGACTCTCTCTGCTATTGCTCTCTATCTAGAATAATTCCTAAAGTCAAGATACAGTTGAAATCCCACTTGTAGCATTCCTTCAGTATTCAGTATCTCAAAATCCCTCTCGCCCTATCACTTTGTCTCTCTCTCTCTCTCTCTCTCCCTCCGTATCAATCTCACCTACTAACTGTCTCACCCTCATCTCTCCGTCTCTCTCTCTTTGAAGCTATAATTCGAATACACGTGAATTGATTGCACTCCTCAGCCAGATTGCCCAGCAGACCAGCTCTTTGGAGGACTATCAACTGCTGAAGACGTTCATCAAAGATCACCAGGGTGTGCTGCAGCAGAGCTCATCGCGTAGCCTGTTGCGTGTCCTGGAGCAGGCGAAAATCAATAAACATTGGCGCCAACACAAGCTACCCGAGTTCGCACGCCAGTTGGCCATGTGCAATTGTGACTGAGCATGAATGGATTTGTTTCCTTTATATATATAATTTATTTAATTGTCGTATATTTCATTAGTATTAAACATTGAAAAAGTGCCAAGGTAAGCGCTAGATTAATCACAGTACACCCGTTGACCTGTTGCAATTAGTTGGCAGTGGCTGCACCACCCCCAGCACCGGCCCCACCACCCGAAAAGGCGGTGCTGGCATTGCCGGCACTGGCTGCAAAAAGTCTTCGCAGATTCTGCAGCATGCCCCAGAGCACGGTGCCGGCTGTGCCCAGCGTTTCAAGCAGATCGAAGCCCGTGCTATCGATGGCCTCCTCGCGATCTTCCTCCGTCTCAATGGCCGGCGAGGTGTTGTTGCTATGCGGATGGGTTGAATGGTGCACTCCACTGTGCCCGATTAGCCGATGCGAGTTATTAAACACATGAGTATTGTTGACCCCGCCCCCGCCCACTGTATTCACCAAGTGCTTGACCGGCTCCAGCACTGGTATGGCCAGCTTGATGCGATGCCACGTGTCTGGCTCCTCTGTAGAGCTCTCGTGCTGCTCGCTGACCGACTCCAGCAAGGTCAGTTCATCGGCCAGCGTATTGGGCTCGCTGTCAGGCGCATCATCCGTATCCAGGCTGTTGTTGCTGGGTCCTTGCAACTTCAACAGACTACCGAAAAGCTGCTGCACATGGACCGAATTGATTGCCTCCGCCTCGTTGCGTTCGAAATCGAATTCAGCGTGCGGGGCGGGGCCACGCTTCGAATTCACAAAGCTCACAATGTGCATGTTACCTGTTCTTGTGGGCGTGGCAGCGTCACCTGAAGGGGCTAGAGAAGGCAAGCTGCTGCTGCTGCTGCTGCTGGACGCTGGCTTCGCCGTCGCCATCAACAGCCACACGAACTGCATAGAAATGAAATGAAAATCAATTAACTTTGGCTGCTTAATTACGAGCCATAAGCATATTTTTGTTTCCTTTCTGAATTCTAATTAGCCATTCCAAATGCGAGAACAATAGCATTTGGGCACACGCGACGCGCCTTAATTTGATGGCTTCGGTTCGCCTAGGAACATTCAAATGAATCCATTATACCCTAGAAAACATATTCAAGGTCTTTAAAAGTGATAGCTTAAGAGCTTCAAATATGGGTTGGGTGCAACAAAAAAGTATACATATACATTACGTATACGCAGCGATTTACATAAATAAATATTACGTATACGCATTGACTATAGAGGAAGGGTTTTAATACTCTTTAAAATACTTATTGGGAGCGTATATACATATATGTTTTGTAAATGAAATTGATATGTTCTAAACATATGGATTTATTTTCATTGAAATAATTTCAAAACCTTTAAAAATCTTGTTATTTTACTATACTGAAGTCCTTGCCAATGGTAATTTAGTTTATAAAAACTGTTGAAATTTATATTAGAGGTAGAAGTAAGCATGGCCAATCCCATAGAATATATAAATTGAGTCTTCATATTGCTATAGAGGCTTTTGTTAATATTCAACATTATTTCCGCAATATTTATAATATTCATATTTAATTTTTTTAAATTTTGTATAAAATATTTGATGATAAAAATAATTATCTGATTCAATATACATATGTATGTGATTTTTGTCAAAGCTTCTTTAACCAATTATGGATTACATTAATATCATAGATAGAAAAAACTGGAAATATGTATTTTACAAGTTTTAATATAACACACGAAAACATATCAGTTCTGAAAAATGCAGTTGGCTATTTATAATCATTCACGAATGGAAATAAGTCAATTGGTTATTTTTTTATTATTTTTAATATTTCCATAATTTACACCAAGGCAATATTTCCAACTGCTTTAAGTCTACCTAAATTTTGTTTACAAATTTAAGGGGCAATGTGCCAACAAATATTTGAATTATTTTTCAAATGGTTATCCGAATGCCAAATCCTACAGTTGGTATAGGTTTCTCTTCACAATTCCATTTTTATTATATATACATATGTACATATACACATATAATATAAATATTATAAATTTCGCACTTGAATAATTTTTTTTAGGTTTTTTTTTTTTTTTTGAGTCACGCGCTTACATGCAGAGCAACCAGTAGACATATGGAACTATATGTGGAGCTGGACAATCGCGACATTGTCAATGTTATAAACTTTATAACTATATAAATCGGATTGAAATTGAAAATGCCAGCGAAGTGCTTACAACGACAACTGAGCACTGACTGACTGATTGACTGAAGTGGGCCCGATGGAGGCGGCCCAAAAGTACAAATAAATAAATCTGAAGGTAGCCAATAAACAATTAATTAATATGCAACAAGTGTGCCAACAATTGTTGTACCCAAAATTGAATTTAATATGTTTTAAAGAGCTGCATAGCTAATGCCATCAAAATCAAGAACTGTCCATCTCCCTCTCTATCTCTTTCTCTCTCTCTGCATATATTTATCTGTCTATCTTCTTCGTTCATATTTAACTGTCAATTTCATCAATTTGAAACTGCTTCACATCGTAGTGGGCGTATTTTGGGTTAGTTAAAAGAAATTGTCAAAAAAAAAATTCTATGCTAGTAGATTTATTCTTCAAATACTTCTCTTCGAGAAAACATCAAAAATAATTTTTTCTTTTTCAATAAAACAATAAACATAAACTATTTTCGGAATTCTAAATTTTTCTGTAATGTTTTGATCACATAGATATTATATAGTAATTTCAAGGCTTTACAGCTTTCGCCAAAGTTTTGGTAAATGTTTACTACAATTTGCACCCCAGCTGTATGCAATATTGTTTGTTTCGTTCGTCAGACATCATTTCTCAGATAGTAATTCCGAAGAATGCGTATCTTCGGCAAAATGACATATTTGTTACACGTAAGTAAAAAGAGAATTCAATTTTGATTGGCTACACATTTTTCGGAGGGAAGTCTACAAATATACATTGTCAATAATGATGATCAAGAATATCACTCCTAGTGATACAAGGTTAATTTTTCTTATTGGGTTATTAGTATTTGAAACAGCAGTTCTTATACTTAAACATAATGCAGAGTATATTTCAGAGCGAATTAGAATTGTAGTTAAAAAAAATTCAAAGGATCGAGATCGATCTACCTAACGACTTTTAGACGGACAAATTTATGTATATTTACATAAATTACATTCATAATTCGGTTATATATATTAGAAACTTTTAATACACCAGTAGTATGAAGAGCAAATTAACTCAGAACACAAAATGCAAATTGTAGTAGGCTTTGGGGATTTATTTTGAAGTGAGCATTCAATTGAAGTTGATTTTCAGTTAGCTTCTATACGTAAACTGATAAACATTACTTTTTTTTCGTTTTGTGACTTTTTATTTTTTTTTATCAAAATTAAACGTATAGGCCCCGCCATTTATTCACTTAACAAAATTCAAAATTAGTCAGTTAAGGAAAAAAAAAAGTATTGAAAAAGCATATATTATACACGTATGGCGACATATCTTTCACAGATCTCCCGATGTTTAAGCTATCATGCGCCCATCTGCCGACCACATCGACTGCTCCATGGTAGTTGCAAGCAATGGAAGAAGATCTGCTCAAAGTGCGTCTGTTGGCAGCCAACGCCGTCACAGTTAATTGAGCTGCTGCCATGTCAACCCACCATGATACACGTTCAGCTGTATTCACAGCGATCATCGAGTGTATTTACCCCCCATACAAATGTAGATATGTTACGTAAGCGTATCAGTTTTAGTGGAACGCCATCCGAAAGCGAGGTCGCAGAGACGGCCCCCAATGTGGTGCCAGTCGGCATCATAATGCCCGAGGCCAAGGATGGTAAACAATTGAAGATCGTTATTGTGCCACTAGATTTAGCCAATCAGGACATCGAAAGTCTGCGCAATACGCTCGAGGCACTCAATCAACTTCGCATGCATGCCAGCGAGATAGACGCTTTCACCAACAGCATGATCGAGGACCTTAACAAGGATGAGGCGGCTTTGTCCGCCAATGAGACACCAACAGCCATCGAGGAGCTGGCGGAAGATAAACGCAAGGTTAGTTTCTTTGAGGGATATGTGCAAGGTGTCGATAGTGGATTCAGCGAGGAATCTGCCGATGCCGTTGCCACAAATACAACCGACACTCGGAAGGCCACGGGCAAAGACCAAAGTCGTTCCGCCGATTCTCAAAATATGAGAAATGACGCGACAAGTATGGCAGGCGATGCTGCAACGCAGGCAGCTGAACTCAGACAGTTAGCAAACGAGTTACCCAACATGGTGACAGCACATCCAGATAACGCAGCAACCTATTCGGCAAATAACAAAAATTCCACTTCCGAAACGAGAGAGAGAACTGAGCCAACCTCATCGTTGCCTGCAACTTCACCCGAAGCAGATGTGACGCCAATGACGCCTGCGCCGTATAATCCGTCCGTACCGTCAGCTCCAAATCAAAAGCCAGCGTCACCGATTACCACGCCTGGCTCACCACCTCAGACAATGCCGCAGACGATGCCCCTCGGTGATCCGAAGGAGTCGCAAATTAGTGCGAATGCCGGACAGGTCGATTCAGAGGAGGTGGCTAACGTTGGCCCCCATGTAGATCAAATCAGTATCGAAGTTCCAGACAGTTTGGGTCAGCGATTGAACGATATGGCCATTGCATCAATGCATCTGTCCTTTGAAATGGATATGACCAATGTGCGCGATGCCATACTAAACGGGGAGTTGGCCCACAAGCCTGAGCCCACATTGGGCAAAGATGCGATGGTTTTTCTGGAAACCAAGGTAGAGGCCGATCCCGATAATACACCGCAAAATACGGTGCCCCTGCGATTCAATGCTTTGATCAAGGGAATGGTTCAGATCGATGCTGACAAACTGGATCCAAGTCATTTGAGCGATGAACAATTGCCGGAATATAATGACACGGTTACCTCTATTGCCGCCAGCATATGCAGCACAGCACTGCAACGTGGATTTGCATCTGAAGCCCAAATTGTTGCCGAAAAGCAAGAACAACAGCAACCACTAGATCAACAAGAACCACATCAGCAGCTGCAGCAGTCGCAGCAGCAGCCGACGACGACGACGACCCAGTTTGTTGACTTGCCTGTGAGTACAGACGAGTCCAAGGACATTGTTGCGCCCATGAATGCTGGTGGCCAGATAGCGACACATGCGGGACGTATGGAATTGCAAAGCAGCCAGGAAATGAATCGCATGAAGCAACAACACAATGTGCCAACAATGAGTGCTGTGGCTGAGCCCATCATTGATGATCAAGCGGCGGTCGCTAGTCCACAGTTAAAGGATGGCTGCAAATATCCCATTATAAAGAAAAAAAAGAAATGCCCTAAAAAATGCCCGCTGATCGATGATCCCTGCAAGGAAGATAAATGCAAGCGTCCGCAGCCAAAAAAGACTGAAAAGAAAGCTGAAAGTACGACGGAAATCACTGCACTAGCTGGAAAAAAGGATCCGTGTGGCAAGAAAGGTGCTGGTGGAAAGGACGCCAAAAAAATGGATCCCTGTGCAAAAAAGGGAGGTAAGGATGGTGGCAAGAAGGACCCGTGCGCCAAAAAGGGAGGTAAAGATGCCAAGAAGGACCCATGCAAAAAAGGCGGAAAGGGAGGCGGAGGCGGAGGCGATAAAAAGAAAGATCCCTGTGCTAAATTCAAGAAAGGTGGCAAAGGAGGAGATAAGAAGAAAGATCCTTGTGGCAAGAAGGGAGCAGGAGGAAAAGATAAGAAAAAGGATCCTTGTGCCAAGAAGGGAGCAGCCGGAAAAGATAAGAAGGATCCGTGCGGCAAGAAGGGAGCAGGCGGAAAAGATAAGAAGGATCCATGCGCCAAGAAGGGAGCAGGCGGAAAAGATAAGAAAAAGGATGCTTGCGCCAAGAAGGGAGCAGGCGGAAAAGATAAAAAGGATCCTTGCGAGATTTTCAAGAAAAACGCCCAGGCTGCTAAAAAAGGCGGTGATAAAAAGGACGCTTGCAAAAAGGGTGGAGATAAGAAGGATGGCAAAGGTGGCAAAGGCGACAAAAAAGATCCCTGTGCCAAATTCAAGAAGGGCAGCGGGGGTAAAGGCGATAAGAAAGATCCCTGCAAGAAGAAGTACTCAACCTACTCTAGTCCAGTTTCCAAATTCTATCACCCCAATGGTTCCCATTTTCGATTCACCCGCTATCCTAAACGTTTCATATCTTCACTTCCATTTAATGGCTCGAAGACAATCGCAAAAAAAAGTACCTCCACATTCTTACTGAAACTGCGACCCTGTTTTAAGACCTACACTACCCGAGTGCGTCGCAGCCAGCTCAAGAATCAACCAAACTTTTCCAGCTGCTTCCTAAGCAAGCAATCGAATATCTCTTTAAATACGCCTGCCAAGTTCCAAGTGTACTCGACTCTAGTGCGACGTCATTATGGAGGAATGCCGTCGGCTACCCAGATGACAGCCTGGGGTATTACTTCGCCAAGTGTGCGTAAACAAATTCAACGTGGATATAGCAAGAAATCCAAAAAGAAGAAGAAGAAGGAGAATAGTAAATGCAATGCACTCCAAGCTAAAGGCGTGCCGAGGGATCGCAAGCATACTAAAGCGCGTACGGCTCTACGTACCGATTGCTATGATCCAAATTCAGGGGAATGTCCAGTCAATCGTTGTACTGGTAAATGTGATGAGATCAAAATGCCGCGAAAGAAATGTGAGAGGGGACAACCCAAGTCGAAAGTGCCCAAAAGACCCAAACAGCCGAAGAAAAAGCTCCCCGCCATTTGCATGGTCGGTAAAAAAAACAAAGACAAGAAGGACAAAGGTGCGTAAGACTATAAATATTAGCGTAGAACCCACCATTGACTAACACTGCCCTCTAATTATGTCCTAAGGTAGAAAGAAATAAACTTCTAGCCGCGGACCAAATATTTTACAATCAAATGCGTATGATTACGAATAATGCATGTAGCTCAAAGCGATACATCTGCCAGGCTCAAGAGGCACACCTCACAAGGGAAGATCCCGTCGAAGATGATTTATGCACAATGGAGGTGATACGCATACCTGCATCATATCAGATAAGTAGAGAGCGTCAGCCGCAACCAGATGTCCGACCTTTTGGTAAGTTAGACCAGTTAACTAATTGACCTTCCACTCTGACACTCCACTCTCAACCCGTCCAATAGATGTGCTCATTGACATCGGTTCTGTGGCGTTAACTGGCTCGGACATACATGTCTATGAGAATGCAAATAAAAATATGGAGGGGATGACCTTGGGCCATGATGCCACTGGCTTTGTGGAGAAGGTTGGGAGCTGTGTGAAGCATTTGCATGTGGGTGATCGTGTTGTCGTAGAATCGGCCCTGTCCTGTGGAATTTGTGATTACTGCAAACGAGGCTTGTATAACATCTGTGCCGATCTGATGTATAACGGCTTCTTAGCCACACATCAAACACATCCAGCAGACCTCTGTCACCGTCTGCCAGACTCCATCAGCTTGGAGGAGGGCACCCTGACACAAACTCTGGCGATGGGTTGTCAGGCGTGTTTCAAAGCTCAAGTATCGCCCACAAGCAATATTCTAATCATTGGATCAAGCCCAACAGCTGTGGCAGCGGCACTGTGCGCAAGAGCGATTGGCGCCCGAAAGGTAACCATTGCTGGGAGTATGCGCTCGTCGCTGAAAATGATTGACAGTGATTTTGGCTTCAAGACCATATATTTTGACTCGAACGCACTATTCGGAGAGGTGCTCGAGGACGTGTACAGCAAATTCCAGGAGTGGCCCAACTGTGCCATCAACTGCGCCATCTCGCCGATGACCATGAATCTGGCCGTGATGGCATTACAACCATGCAGTGCGTGTATCCTGGCAGAATGCGAGTCAGAATGTGCCAGCTTCAATGCACTAGACATACTAATGAAAAACATACGACTTATACCAAGCTTTCGTTCTGCCAATATGTAAGCGGGCTGAACATATAGTTATCATTAACGCAATTTACGAATTTACAATCCATTCCTTCAGGTACCCAACGGCATTACAACTAATTAGATCTGGTCGCGCACCGATGCAAAAATTCATTGCAAGAACTTTCTCATGGAGCATGTTGGAAGAAGCGTTTAAGAGTGCACAACACGAGTCGAATATTGGCTTACGGAAAATAATCGTTAATAATACAGAGGAGATTAACATTGGGGGACTGTTCAAAAAAAAACTAAAATATCACAATTAAAGACCAAATTTGAGTAGATAAATTTTTTTTGTTCGGGTATCCTTATGCTGTATAAAAGAGGAAAGCTTTGTAATTTAAAAAAATCAAAGAATCATTTTATAAATAGAATTTGCTTGGAAACAATTGTTTTTTAATTTATGCATGTTTTCAAAATACACAAAATTCAACATATTTGCTTTTTTTTTGTTCCTCAGCATCTATGAATCTCTCTCATTATAGACTATTTAACGACCTCCGTTCGTCAGTTTATACATATATAAAAATTATTGTACTTCGCTGCCTTACAACAAACTATTTTACAAATTTACATACACAAGAACTAAGTATTGAGTCGTGCGTTTAAATTGTATGCTAAGGAAGGAATCGAATGTACACACGAACAAATATATAAAACGTAAATTAATCATAATAATCAAACATAACAACATAATAATCATTAGCATCATACTGCAGTTAGTTCACTGCAAGCTTCAGTAACATATGTGCTCGCAAGTGGATAGTGAGTATAAATAATAAAGTATGTTTTCATTTTAGAGCTAAAACTAATCAATATGCATAGATATGTATTTAGGTATGTACGAGTGCAACTGTGTGTGTGTGTCTGACTAATTCTGGATTGCATCTGGTTTCAATGTTTCTATTAACATGTAATTCTTGTTCCCATTAGGTTTTGGTTGCTTTTCTTGTTCAACTACTTGCGCGTGTATATCGAGAAGCAGTTGAATTTGGCTAGATCAAAACGCTTACGCTATAAAGTAAGTTATGATAACATATATAAATATATAATTATAGTGTAGAATCGTCAGTTCCAAAAAAATAGCTAAGCTCAACGCTGCGGTCAAGCAATCATTTATGAAGGTAGTTTGTCTTTTGGTGTTTTTTCATTTCTTCACATTACATTCATTAAAGTTGTTGCAAAAGGTAATCATATATTTGCAATTAGTCTATACCCGGCGCAATTTCTAATTATCATGAATTTGCATTTCCAGCTCGACATCCGATACATTTATTTCGCGCACCGAATTTATATACATATAGCGGGATGTGTATATATATAGCCAACGGAACCATTTCATTTGAGACCGATGCTCCATCATGGCCCTTCTGACCACTGACGCCTCCTTCCAGCTGAGTACGCACCTGTCAGACAAGCCAAATTAAATTATCCCTCATTGATAAACCATAGCGCAATACATACCAATGCGTGGACATAAAGCATGTGCATAGAAAATCGAAAACGGATAAATATTTGCGTACCAAATTGATCGAGTCTAGCGTATAAAATTTACAGGCTGATATTTGTCCCATATAAAAAAAAAAAGAAAGATATATATATATATTAAAAATTATCGCAGCTATAATTAGAAAACGTAACGTTGGCAAAACCAGCATCAACAAAAACAGCTACAATTAACATGACAATTAACATGTGCAATGCGTTCTGTGGACTGTTTTGTTTTTATTGCTGGCGATGGCAGCCAACCCGTGACTCACCCTTAGGCAATAAATTGGCTAAACACAAAGAGGCCGCCGCATAATACACAGCACAATGATTGGGATGCGAGCTGACCCCATCGCGATCGAAGGTGAATATCGCTTTTATATCAAGACTCTCAACGGTATGCAATATAAAGCTGGCAACTGCATCCGGTCGCCATTCAACATTCGGATCATCTGGCAAATTGGTGGCATTCACCAATATAACATTCGATTCGGCAATGCCAAGACGTTTACATGCCCGAAATAGTTCCTCTCGGCGCGATTGAGCCTGTTGCTCGTAGTTGCCTATAATAAACATCGTTAATTAACTTTTGTTTACAGGTAAGGGATGTGGATTGTTATTAATTACTTACCATTTGACAGACATAACACGTACACCTGACAGCCATCACGCTTTGTCAGCGAGTAGATCAGCGGACCAAAGAACATACATTCGTCATCCGGATGTGCGATAACCAAAAGCACTCGACCCATTAAAGCAGCATTGGGCAGATGAACGCAACGTAAACGTAAACCTTTTTGTAAGGTATTTCGCAACCCGCTCTTGGTGGTGTCTCCGGTGTCATTGAGCTCTTGCTGTTGTTGTTCCTGCTGTTTCTTCTTTGCGCCTGGCACGCCTGTCACCGATAGCCAAAAAGTCAACTTGTATAGGCCAAGGCATACTAGAAAGTATACCGCACATGCAATCAGTATATGCTCCAGTGCTTCAGCCGATGTGGACTTGATGCGGCAATAGATAGCTTGAGGGGTGAGCAATTCCAGATGTACTTCAGCGAATGGGCGTGCAATAGTCTCGTATATACGACTACCGTTAATTACGTGGGCCAAGTATTCGCTTAGCCAGTTCAATTTCATTTCATTGCGTTTACTGCTTTTGTGCTGATTTTCGTTTGGCAAAATCTTCACCAAAAATGGACATAAATTTAACAATAGTATTTCTGTTGATTAACTGGATTTACAATTAAAACCAATAATTTGATACTGCTTGACTAAAATATGAACACGTATATAATTCAACTTATTGTGTAATTTAATACTTTAATTGGATTCGTAATCTACGCGGTAGCACTAAAAAACTGCATTTTATTTTTGCGCTGCGTGTTTTTTGACGGGGGCAACAACTAGGGATGCGCGCGTGAGGTGCCAGTACGCTAGTATCGTGCTTATGCGACAACTATATGACTGATATGATCAATATTTTTTTATTTTTATTTATTTTTGGTAGTTCGACGTAATGAATCTGGGTTGTCTACTTTATCAGTTCGTTTTTATACGAGGACTTATTGTTTATTGTATACATAAATTGGTAAGGCGTTCCGATAACGTACTAACGACATAATCACGAAAACTTTATATATTAGATTTCACGATGAATTTGTTATAGATATTGACTGTTCTTCGTGCAAAAAACAGATGTGCATAATAGACTAAAAGTATTCCAAATCTAGTATTTTTTGGTGGCGAATTTTTGTATATTGATTTTATTTTATTTATATTATTAATTTGTAATATTAATGTTAGTTTTCACAATTTGTGCTAAGCAAAGGCCTGAAGCAGATTATCAGCAGTAGGCGAAATGTAAGAGTATCAACCAAATTAAACAATTTATATTTTTCTTTTAAGTCGGCCAACAAACCAAATAAAAAAAATTCGAAAACTACATCTATTTTCAATTAAATATATGATTTGTTGGCATACTGATAATTTGTTAAATTAAAGTAGATATATTTGTTTCAAACGCCTTTACATAAATAATAAATAAAAAAAAAACTCATGCTGCGCTGCTTTTCTTAATTGTGCCGCAATTGATTTTTGTCGATATTTAATGTTTATATTTAATTTATCTAAAATGTAACACAATTAAGATTAGTTCAAAAACGCTATATACGTAATAAAAAAAAATAAGTAGACAGCTCTAGTTCATGCAATTTTTCTTTATAAACGGTTTATAATAAAACGATGATTTAAGAGCAGTGTAATCTTATTGCCATCCGCAGCTGTCTGGATGCAGCTGATCAATCTGTTTTCGATAAACGATAGCTCGAAAATAAAAAAATTCACAACAAATGTATCGCTTCTCAAGCACCTCTAGTGCCGAACTTGTAAGGAGGCAGCAACGTTTTTTTATTCAACATAAATTAATAGTTAATAACTTTTACAATCATTAAATCGTGTGTATTTCGTACTCCAAAACGTGCTGTCGGAAGTCCAATTAGTAGTTTGTATTCCACCCAGGACATCGGACATCGCAACGTGCCGCGTTTATTTCAAGCGGCATTTGGAAGACAAAAAAAATCATAGCAAGCGTGTTGCTTGAGGCTCGCTGTAATTAGGTTAAAAGTGGCAACGATTGGCAGTAGCAACATCAGCATCAGCAACTTTTGGCGTGTGTGTGATTGGTTAGAGTGAGCCGCCTGCGAATCAATCAAAACCATGGCACACCAGCAGCAGGGCATGGATGCGGCATTGTTCGAGCGTCGACTTCGACCGGTCTATGGTATGTCTTATTAATATATATATAGTTAATATATATTATATTTTGAGTTATTTCAATTAATAGACAATCTTGAAGTGGGTAACAATCGCAAGGCACTGCAGGAATCAGAAAAACTACTACGCAAACATCCAAATTTACTTTGCGCACGTGCTCTCAAGGTAAAAGCTATTATTGGGAAATACGAGCATTTCAACTTAAATTGATAAAAAAAAATCGTTGATTTATCTACTTATTTATAGGGGTTATCACTTCTACGTCTGGGACGATATGAAGAGAGCCACAGCTGCCTACAGTCCGTAGCCGAAGAAAAGCCTGTGGACGATTCCACATTGCAGGTGCTCTCTTTCTGCTATCGTGAAATGGAACAATGTAAGACACAGACAGCGATGCTGTGAAAGAGATAGACATACGTAGATATGTATCATTGGGGATCGTTTCATATTTATAAGTATATTTCTTGGCACGCGGACACGGTCGTGCAATTAAAATTGCCTTCGCACTCGCTTTCATTTGCACAGAAATTAGCCCCTCTACATGGGTACTGGCGGGGTAGCGAAACGATCGACGAGCAGAAAATACGACTATAACGCGTGCCAAAAATCGAGACATCTTTTAACATGTATTTGTGCACTGTACGCACTTTACCTATAATAGCAGGTTCTTCAAAAAGAAACAAACATGCGTACCATATACCTGTCCGTTGTATTAACCTGTCTATCTTTACCATCAAATAAAAATGTATTTATATTTGTCAGGCTGTCCCTTCCCATTCATAACCTAATTAACTAAAATTAACTTTTTTGTTATTGTAGTGGACAAAATAGTTGAACTCTATCAGTACGCTGTCAAACAGAACCCAGGCAACGAGGAGCTGCTGGCACATTTATTCGTATCACATGTGCGCGTGGAGGATTACAAGGCGCAGCAAGCCGTTGCCCTACAGCTGTATAAGGCGCAGCCAAAGAATGCCTATTACTTTTGGTCCGTGATCAGCGTAGTGTTCCAGGGCATCCGTGGTCCCGAATCTTGCATACCTGATAAACGTAAGCTGTATCTGGCACTAGCGCAACGGATGGTTGACAAGCACATAAAGGAGGGAAAGCTAGAGACGGAGCAGGAGGCATTCCTCTATTTGCATATATTAAAGTTGCAAAACAAGTACCAGGACGCCTGGGACTTTCTTACCGGTGAGCTGTGCGCTAAATTGTATCCTGGTGCGCCCGTTAGCATGAAATTTGAGCTGCTCAAGAAGCTGGGCAATTGGTTGGAATTAAATAAGTTGCTGCAAGAGCTTCTCGATGCCGAGTGAGTGATATATAATGATGATTGATGCTATAAATATAATATATAATCTTCATTAGTCGAGATCGATGGGACTACTACAAGGAGTATCTGCAGAGCTGTTTCGAGCTTTTAAAGCAACAACCTGCGGAGCAGCAAGAGCCACTATATTCGCTGAAAAATTGTCATAAATGTCTATTGCACATAATTACGTCGTCGACGCGCAAGACGCGAGGTCCTTATTTGGCACGTCTAGAGTTGCATCAGCGCATGCGTGCCCATCAGTTGCCTGCACAGGAGCTGATCGGTGATTTTGACGAGTTGGTCATTGAGTATTTTCACCTTTTTGGCGACAAATCTTGCTGCACCCACGATATAGCATTGTTTCTACCTTCAATTAGCATGGAACAACGACAATCTCTAGCCAGTAAACTGCTTATAGAAAGCGGCATTAGCTCAAGCTGCTTACCGCAGAACGTTAGTAATATAATTATATTCTAATTCAGTAATTAAATAATTAATATTTGTGGTTTGCTTGCAGAAGGAACACATGCAGAAACATATTTGTGCACTGCAAATTTCTCGCATGTGCGGCGCTCACATTGAGCTGTCCACAGATCATTTAATTGCCTTTTATACGGCACTCAAGCTACACTATGAACATGGCCACAGTACATTTGGCAAGGAGCTGCTGTCTACGGAAATGGGACCCTCAGATCCGTATGCACTACTAGCAGCAAATGTAATGTACGATGTATCAAAGCGAGAGAGTAAATCGGATCATTTATTTGAAGCGCTTTGCCTACTACAATATGTGCTACGTAACAGCACTAGCAATTTTCATATTAAGCTACTCAGCTTGAAAATTTATCACATGTTTGGGTGCATGGTTGGTGCACAGGAAATGTATGACTATTTGGACATTAAGCAAATTCAGCTGGACTCGATGGGTTATGTGCATTGCAATCTTTTGCCGTTATCCGGTCGCTTTTCGGGCGTTCGCACTTGCTACGATACCACATTGAAGTTCTTCACAAATAGCTATAAGGAGCGCTTGGAATATATTTCGCTGACTTATCGCTTCTGCACATTTTCGAAAATGGAGGAGTTCATGAACTTTAAGGAGCGCTTGACAAATAGTTTAATGTATGTGGCCTGCTCGGTGGAGGCGCAACTGTGTGATTTAGTAAGCTGCTACGGAAGCATACAGCAAAATCTGTCGGCCTACGTGGCGATGAGCATAGAACCTGCCGAAGATCGGATTTCCTGGAATGAGTTAAGCGATAATCGAGACTTGCAAGCGATTATTCGCTGGGATCCTTTGCATCTAGATGATACCGAAGCTGAACGGAAGGAATCCTTTGAACAGGAGATTGAGGTGCTGCAAGTTCGCTCAGTACTTCTTCGCTTGTTCGCCTCATTCATTGATCTTTATCATGCACCACATAGCGCCAAACTGTCCCTGTCGAATGACAAGACAGCACCAGCGCCAGGCGACGACTTAGCTACAGTGGAGCTATTACGCACATCATGGACAGGCCTCTTCCAGCGTCTTCGGCTGATGAACTATAAACCGCTATCGCAAAATTTTCTAGTCAATTTACTGCCGACACGTCTTCACCTACTCCTTGAGCTGCCTTATGAGCGTTTCTTCGATGATTTAGCGCAACTGGTGCTGGATATGTACAGCGGGTCATCGCAACTGGCACTGCAGTGCAAACAGGTTAGCGAGAATGTTGTGTCTGTCATGGAACTGTGCTTGCAGACGATAACGGAGAGCAATGAATGGAATGGCATGGATGGCCTGTGGAAGCGTCGCGAGCATCAGCAAAAGGTGGCAGCCAGCTTGGAGGTAAGCACATTAATTTATTTCCGAATTGTTTGAATTATCTCAAATTCAAATTTTTATGAACTTGCAGATACTTTCACTTTATGCCTTTCTATTGTCGGTTCTGAATGACAAGCTGCAATGCAGCGCAAAGACAAAAACAAAAAAAAAAGCATCGAGTGATAATAAAACACAGGAGCCGATTAGCGAAAAAGAGCGTAGTCAAATGCTCCAAGAACTGATGCGTCAATTGAAGCATAAATTGGAGGCCTGTGATGCAGCTATACGTAAGTAGTTGCATACCCTCATTGCATAACTATCTTAACTCATCTCATAACTATCTTCTTTTTGCAGGCATATGGAAACCGCCTACCCTGCCGCGTGAACTTAGCTCATTCATGGCCGATATGTCATTGAAACCGGAGGTGGAGGCCACATTAATTGGTGATGTATCTGCCACATTTAAGGAATCCCATGAGCTGATGATAACTGAATTGCGAAATCTGTTAAAGGATAAAATACGCATGATTGGCAAATAGGTTTCACGCGCAACTGACTTTGCTGTGCAAAGTCTTTGTTTATCTTCCCAACTACTATACATTTTTTCAACCATCCGATGCAGTCTAACCCTGTTTGTTATTTAATATTTTAAACAAGGCTTTTTTTATATGCCCTGCTCACTAATCCCAACTCCACTGTGTCAGCTACTTAAAATCACCAATCAATTTAGATTCTTGTGCACATTTTTGAATTACATACTTTCGGCATTTTTGTACAACAGGTAGGAAGTTGTATTCTTGTAACGTGCTCGGTTAAAAAAGAGACCGATACATAAGTTGAAATAAATGAAGATTAAATCATGTAAATGTGTACCGATTTAATATATTTAATATAAAAATGAAGTTCCAAGAGGAGGGCATTTTGTTAGTCGATGCTATATATATATATATATATTCACCGCCAATTTGTCAAAGTGGCCATGTTAAGGAATAGCTTCTAGACCTACTAGTTATTTAAATTAAACTGAAAACCCGAGGTATTTCTCTAAATTAGGCAGTTGTAATACCCCTCAACCATTTTCTGCTGCCACATTGCTGATGGCTTTGAGAGTTTGTAAATAGCCAGCCGCACGGGGATCGTTGATATGCTGTTGCGTCTGTAAGTGGGCAAGCAGGTTGTGGTTACGTGCGAAACTCTTGTTACATAACCTGCATAGATGTGGCTTCTCAGCGGTATGGGTTTTGTAGTGCACCTTGAGCACATTGGCATATGTGAACGACTTGCCACATGTGCCGCATGAATAGGGCCGTTCATTGCGATGGGTGCTATAAAAAATGTATACCTTTAGATGACACTCAGTTATTCATCATGGGCACCTACCGTTCATGCTTGACCAAAGACGTACGATCCGTAAAGTTGCGCTGACAGTATTCACAGCTATAAGGGCGAGCTCCTGTGTGCTGGCGTATATGGCGCATTAGCTGATAGTTGACATGAAAGGACTTTTTGCAAATTCTAATCAGATAAAAGGTGACCTTTAATTAATTATCTTGCTTGATAGTTTTATATAGCCAAACTCACTCGCATTCATATGGTCGCTCATTGTTGTGACGTCGCATATGGGTGTCTAGCGTGCTCTTACGCGGATAACTATTTCCACAAATGACACACACATGGGATTTGGGAGGAGCAACATTCGAGGTCACGGCCTCTTCAGTCGACACCAGCATAAGATTAGTTTTATCTTCTGCTGCTGCTGGCAGCTCTTCAATTATTTCGTCATTGCACCAAGTGCCATCTTCCACTACCTCCACTTCCACTTGCTCGTAAGTTTGTGGGGGCGGTATTTCTGGTACCTGCTGTACTAAGTCCTCCTCTCTTATTTCTTTGCAGATGTATTCACGCAGAAAACTATCTGAATGCAGACAAATCTGTCGAAATTTGTGTGCCAATGTTAGAAAGGCACGACATTTTAAGCAGATGCGAGTGGGTAGCTCAGAAGTGCGTATTATCTGAAAATAAAAAGAGAACTTAATAAATCTCAGTATTAGTATAAACCAGAAGAATTACTTTAATGCCACTACAATTTTCAATTTTCTCGCAAATGGATACTCCGAACTGTTCGTCGTCTCGCTCGTAAATAGAAACCATATGTGTGTCGTTATCTTGTAAGCAAATGCGACATACGGCTCCAATGTCCATTAGCAATTCAGTTGTTTCCATAATGTTATTAATATTATTTAACTTGTTTAGACGATATTTCTGTTTTGAAATATACCATATTTATTTATTGTATCGCAACATTATAATTATCGAATGATGTACTGTAAATAATCGATACTGTAACAAAACAAATTATATATTTTTATATTCTTCAGGCAAACACTATTTTATTAAAAATTTCTCAAAGCTTAAAGATATAATGAAATTGACATCAATAAAAAAATAATTTGACTGCTGTAACGAGTTAACGTTATAAGATATCGCATGAAAGATTTCATAAATGTATTTATCGATATACAGTTATTCATACAACAACCCTAATATTCCACAACATTGCAGCTCACGACATGGACATCACGGAGCCTCCTTGCAGGATTTGCTTACAGCATCCAAAAGCTGAGACGCTTATGGCCACAGAATCCAATTTCGTTACACAAATTAAACAATGCACAGGTGTACAGGTAGACAGTCAAATCCAGTTAAAGTATGATAGCCACTTCCAATAAATTATACTCGTATTGCAGCTAACACAAGATGATCGCATGGCAAATAAAATATGCACTAGCTGTGCGTTGCTACTCCGAGCAGCTTTGAAGCTACGCAGTATGTGCCAGCAGGCAGAGGAGCAACTGCAAAAGGTGAAACACGAACAGAAACAACAGCAACTGCAGCCGAACAGTGGGAACGAAACGTCAACAGATTTTATAGATTCATATGAGGTGACACTGGAAACAGCCAGCATTGCAGGCAGCCAGGACAGCACAGAAGTCATCACAATAAAGCCAGCAACACCAGCACGGGCAACTATGCACACATACAGACCAACCCGTCGTAATCGCACTATCGCCGGTATGCCACCTACATGTTACCCCGAAGCTTCTAAGCCTCTGGGCGTCACATATGTGTGTAATATCTGCAACAATGTATACACGGAGAAAGTAAAGCTAACAACACATCTGAAACTACACAGTGTGCACAAACCACATGAGTGCGAGTAAGTTAAATAGTTCCAAAACTCGATTATATTAATTGCAGTTTGATATTGTAGAATCTGCCACAAGCGATTCCGTCAGACGCCACAGCTGGCACGACACATGAATTCACACACTGGTTTACGTCCATACAAATGCGATTATTGTGATGCTTCTTTTGCAGATCCTTCCACGCGCATCAAGCATCAACGGTAAGACATAACACTTAAATCACTTAATATATTTTCTATAAATATTTTCATTCAGCATCCACACTAACGAACGACCGTATAAGTGCAAGTACTGTCCAAAGTCGTTTGCCTACTCCAATGTGTTGAATGTACATCTCAAAACGCACACGGGAGAAAGACCTTTCAGCTGCCAATACTGTGCACGACGATTTTCCCAGGCACACCATAAGAACACACATGAACGTTCACACAGGACGAGCAAAGAGCTAGACATTGCACTGATTACAATGGAAGAAGAGTAATGGCCATTTAGGCTAGAATTTAAGCAGGCACTTTTTAGTACAATGATAAAATAAGAATATAAGTAATATTTACAGAACAGTCAATACATACGGGTAACCGTTGCAAACAGAATTAAATTTTCAAGTTTCCAAATATAAAAACGTTTTTATAATTTGTTTTACAATAATAATTTGGCTTTGTTTTTGATTTAGGACCAATTATTCCATGCTCCAATTAAGGAAGCACAAGTAAAACAATTAGCACAATACTTATGAAATAATATCAAATAAAATATAAGTTTAAAATTATGATTTGTACAAGATCTAAGACGGTGGCAATATGCCAATAACCATCTCGGAAACGTTATCTTTAACGCGCTCTTGCGCCTCCAAATCCAACTCAACAGGTTTCCAGGGTCCGCGTTTCTCGTGCGTCACACGATGCAATCGCATTTTATAGGCTTTAACAAATCCTTTGCCACACAGATCACAACTGCAAAAACAAAGGGAAAATTCTTAGTTTACAAAATTATTTTGATAGCTCAAAAAACTTACACATGTGGCTTTTCCCCTGTGTGTATCATCTTGTGAAATTTCAAATTATCTGAATAAGTAAATGTTTTCAGGCAGACATCGCATTCATATGGGCGCTCTTTTGTGTGAATACTGTGGATATTTTTATATATACTCCTTTAATTATATTTAAAAAAGGAGCTTCAGGAGTACTTACCGATGATGTTTTGTCTTGGTGGAACGATCAGCGAAAGCGGCTGGACAGAAATTGCATTTGTAAGGTCGATTGCCTGTGTGCGTGTTCATATGCCGCACCAGTTGCTGGTTCTGGACAAATCCACGACCACAGATCCTGCAAAGTAACAAAAAAATAAGAATTATTATTACGCTCTTTGCTCTTGGACATTAAAACTTACTCGCACTCGTGAGGCTTAACTCCACTGTGGAATTTCATGTGCTCGGTGAGGCGTGCTTGTGAAGGATAAATGTTGCCACAAACATCACAAATATAATTGGAATGTTTGTCGCGCGGTTTGCGCCCCATTTTCTTTTCCTCGTGCACAGCATCTAATGAGCTTGTCGTAGCCTTGTGTCGCAGTTGCAATTTTCGCGGCTGTTGCACACGATTTAGTAGACGTGGTTCCGACTTAGCTGCGGGCAAATAATGTTCTTCATCAGAGCTTAATATATCATGTTTCATGTCATCATCGGGCACATCGGTCCATACAATGTGCTGAGTGTCTATTTTGGTTTGTACTGCAGAGTTGTTTGGGGGTACTGATTCGGTTGCTAGAACTTCCAGTTCCTCATAGTCAGCAAAGTTCTCGACCTCAGTTTCCGTTTCAATTTCTGCCTCCGCCACTTCAACAACTGTCGCGTCATCATAGAAAACGGTACTTGGATCTTCCTCAGCATTGGTAGCATTATAAACAATAGTATCTTCATCCCCACCTCCATCTACGTCGTCTCCTGTAACTACATAGTTTATGAATTCACCGCTGGTTTCTTCAACGTCGCCTTCGATTTTGATTTGTGTCTGCTCTTCCCACGCGTGCGCTATAGCCTCATCTTCTTCCTCGTCAGCATTGCCACCAACAAAGTTGGTGTCCAATTCCGTGGAAAGCATATCTGCAATATGTTGATGCGACCGCTGACAAGTCAGACGGAATTTGTAAGCAATGCGCAGTACTCGCACGCATTTGCTGCACATCTTGTCTGGAAAGTTGTCATCGATGCTGACCTGCAAGGCAATACAGGTTGCATTTATAAAAGTGCTAGGGCTATTCTTTATTCTATTGTACGTACAGGGATTCCAGCACAGATGTGGAGCATCTGATCAAGGCGGGTGCTGGCATTTTGACTGAATATGTCCAGCAATAGATCTTCACCATCGTTGGGATTGCTCAGGCATACCCGACACACAATCCATTTTTCGTTTAATTCAGTTTTCATAACTTCTGTTGTTAATTGATGTAAAACATATAAATTACAAAAAAGAAATCTTATATTTTGACCAAATTATAACAATAATGCAAGCGTCCCTTTCTATGCTTGTCATTCACTTGCGTACGCGCTCATATATTTCTAGTATTTAGTATTTTTTAAAGAAAAATATACCATTTTTACAAATCAAAACCAGTTATTTATGTTAGCTAATAGTATTTAAAGATTACTTAAAGTGTAATAAATAATATGTATTATTAAAATAAAAATATTAAATGAAATGCGAATTTATTTAATATGACTTCCGAAAAATACCACATGCGTGAATGCCACGGTCTCCTTTTTAGCTGCCATTCACACAATTGCAAGAACAGCTTGGATATTTGCCTTTAATATATTTTTGACATTTTTTTTGGCGTCGTCTAGAAATAATTTAATAATTTGTGCATTCCTTGAGGTAATACTTTTCTAAACGATGCCAACAACAACGACTGCAACAACACAAAAGTGGATAGTATGCCGAGTGTGCTTGCAGCAACCCAAAGAATCTATGGGAAGCATTTTCAATGACGACGCATCCAAAGATTTGACAAACATGATTCTAGAATGTGGCGGTGTACCCGTAAGATTGAATTAAAATTTAAAATTTGAACAAATAACTGAAAGTACTTTAATTATAATATCATCTATATTGTTTTCAGATTAAGAAATTCGACCACTATCCGGACAAGATATGCGACAAGTGCTTAAAGAATTTACATATTGCATTCAAGTTTCGCCGAGTTTGTCAGCGGTCTTACAAACATCTTAGACAATTTATAGCGCCTGTGGTTGTGGAACAGTCGGTCGAAGAGGATGGCAGTGGGCTGAATGTTAGCCAGGAACCAGCGGCCCTAGAGTTGAGTGAAGGACAGGTGCTTGCTAGCAATGAAGAGACCAACGATGACAACGAGGAAGCCAAGGAAAGGCTGGTTCATGTAAAAAGCGAACAGGTTGAGGAGGATGGCATTATAGAGGAGCTATACGATGTTTATGAAGCATACGACGGTGATATAGTCACCGAACAGCCGGCCTACGAGGAGGGTACTCGCTGAAGAAGGAGATGAGGATATTGGGGCGCAGTCAATATCCGGTCTGTCGGCCGACATAGAGTATCTTGAGCAATTGGATCAGGATCAGTTGACAGAAAGCGCTCACGAGGATGAGATAGAGGTGCAAAATTCATCTGACGAAGAGTTTCTTCCAGTAAAAACGCGTTCGATCTCTACACGCTCCACCAGTGCCGGCATCAAACGCCGTGCCAACACGCGAAAAGCCACAGCAGGTAAAACGGCATTAGGGAATATTAAACGTGAGAAATGTAATGTAACCACAACAAACATCATATTGAATCCCGACGAGAGCATAACCTTTGGGGAAACAATTGTGCGCAAAGCTGCAGGCATTAAGACTAAAGGTGGCCACAAGATTCTGGTGGGCGATAAGAAGGAATTTAAATATATATGCGATATTTGTGGAAATATGTATCCATCACAGAGTCGGCTCACCGAGCACATTAAAGTGCATTCTGGTGTCAAGCCCCACGAATGCGAGTGAGTATCACAATACCAGTTTTTACGGGATACATCACATTTATCTATATTTTCTTTTAGAATCTGCGGTCACTGCTTTGCCCAGGCTCAGCAGCTGGCGCGACACATGAACACGCACACGGGTAATCGGCCCTACAAGTGCAGTTATTGCCCTGCCGCCTTTGCGGACCTGTCCACACGTAACAAACATCATCGGTAAGTATTGTTTTACGCCAATGTATATTTACAAATAAACATTTGTATTTCAATTCGATTAGCATACACACCAACGAGCGTCCATATGAGTGCGATGTGTGCCACAAGACATTCACTTACACGAACACGCTAAAATTCCATAAGATGATTCACACGGGCGAGAAGCCACATGTGTAAGTTGAATCATTTACGTGCCACAAATTTGTATGTTTAATGCATTTTGTATATTTTGTCAGTTGCGAGATTTGCGGCAAAGGCTTTCCACAGGCTTATAAACTGCGCAATCATAGAATTACGCACGATCGCCGCGGTGGCGGAGTCAATGTTAATATGGATGAAATCTATCCCGTATATACGGAGGCCAAGAGTGGCCTGGAGCTGTAAATGCTAGCAAACATATATAAAAAACATATAGAGATATGTATATAAATATATGTATAAAAATATAACAGTTTGTTATATATAAATGCATATATATATGAATTACAATACGTAATTGCTTATGAAACTTTAAATTGTAACAAGTACTTGGAAATAATTTACGAACGCAGCTTAATTGTGAAGATTGCGTCTAGCCTAGGATTTAGTCTAATTATGCGGAAATAAATTAAGTATTGCTGCACAAATCGTCTTCGCATCGGTCTCATCCGGATATAGCTGCAACACTGCATGCACCTGATGCTGCGGGAATAGGTTGTTCAAGTGATAGCGTAGCATGTTGCGCTGCTCTTCACGTTTCGTATGATGCAGCTCCTCGTTGATGCGCGAATCAGAAGCTGACAAATGGGCTAAATTGTGGGCGGGAATGGAGAGCTTGGTGGCCTGATGTTGATCCGTCAACGGTTCGGAGGGTGTACGAGTCAGATACTGATGTTGATAATTGCCATTGATATTGTTGCCTAGCGGTTGCTGTTGCTGATGCTGCTGATGCGGAGCGCTGTATGTGGGGACCAGCAAACGAAAGGAAGGGGATGGTGCCTGCCTTTGCAGCTTCTTGTGGCGATTCTGCAGCTGCGCGGACTCCACGTCAGAGCTATTACTGCCCAGCTCCAGCTGGTTGTTGAAAGAATGACAGAGCTGTTGCTGCTGCTGCTGTGAGATTTTGTCAACTGTATTCGATTTAGTGCGAGCCAGCGCCGAGATTTTTACATTATTGGTGTTGCTGCCACTGGTGGACAGTAGCTGCTGTCCGCCGTTGCTGTGCAGTGGAGCACTGTGCGAGACCTGGAGCGGCAGGCGCTGTAGCTGCGTCGTATGACGAAATTTGCACTTCTGGCCATATGTACATTTCTTACCATACGGACATAATTGTTGCTTCTCGTCCGTCACTTTTTGCTGGCTCTGTGTGCGCAAGAACATATCCAGATTGGGACCGGAGCGACCTAGCGGATCATCGGGAGGCATAAAGATGTCGTCCACAAAGGAATACATAAGCAAGCGTTCTTGGATAACGCGTCGGAACTCGTTGCTCTCCAGCAACAGATCCCGATAGTTGTCATTCGACACCACAATACCATCCGTTTCCACAGCCAGCTTGAGTATAAAACGATCATCGTAGCAGGAAACACGTTTACCATCCAAATGCCGCGATGGCGTAAATACCAGCACCCTCTCCTGTTCCAGTTCATAGAGCAGCTCCTGATCGGTTATATTGTTGTTGGCTAGCTCTTTGCGCCAATTGGGCACAAAGGCTGTGATATGACGATGGCCGCGCTGCCTGAACCAATCTACACAGATACGTATGCCACGACAGCTGAAGATGGTGTGATTACCATGCGACAGCGCCACATTACTACCGTCGATGACGATGTGGCGTAGCGATCCGCTGCTACTGCTAGCGGGGGGTGGCACATGACTATTATTATTACTATTGCTGTTGCTATTGCTGTTGGTGACTATTGGTCTCGGCGCATCTGCCGTTAACTTGATAAGCTCTGCCAGTAGCTCGTTTTGTTTAGCCTCTGAACCGAGACGCGTTAACGCTGTGTGTATGGACTGCTCGCTGTAGCCTAATTTCTGTGCAAATTCCAGATTCTTACGTTCCGCATTGCTCAAGTCATCGTCGTCACTGCTTTCCTGTTGCTGCTGCTGCGACGTCTTTGGCTTTCTCGCGTACAACTTGGCGCTTTGTTGTTGCTGGTGGTGCTGCTGTTGTTGTTGTTGGTATTGGTTCTGGTGTTGTTTTTGTTGATCAGGCACTTCACAATCCATTTTAATGCGCATTTAGTTATTAAGCCTCTACGAACTACTGCACATGCATATATTGTTCGCCTGTTGTGTGCCTTTCTTAGTTTTTAAGCAATTTTTGGCGACTTTTGCAACAAGTTCCGTCTTCTTACATTTTGTTGTTGTTGCCAAACAGAAATGTTGTTAACATAACAGGGGCAGAACATTAACATTCACTTTACTGTAAATTGCAACGAAATATAAATTCCAATTATTTTTTTTTTTCAATTTTAGATAACAACTTATTAAATCAAACTTAGCATGCACGTGAATTATAAATATGTTAATATATTTATTTCTTTATTCCTAAGGGAAATGCGCGCTAAAGCTAATATTCAAATAATGCAGCAGTTATTGGTTGTACTGCTATAAATTATCGATATCAAACTGTTAATATAGCGATACACATCGTTGTCCACAATTCGTTGTTCAACACAGTTGCGCGCCACTACAAATATGTTTTCTTATTCATTTATATGATAGCAATAAGAGTCACAGTCATATTAACCATTCATAAACAGATCTTTATTGTGTTGTACATAATAATATCGTATATATCATTTAAATTTAACAAATTCGCTACAATTCATATATGTAAGTATATAACATTTAAGAGTATTTGTTTTTAACATATATAGATCTCACTTTTCAAAATAAAGTACACGTTTTTATCTTTGTTTTTTATGGTTTGGTCCCTCTTTTCATGAAAAAAGAGTGCACTGCATTCTAATTAAACTACTCGTACAGCAATTATATAAATATATTAGTAGTGGTCACATCAATTTGGGTATATAGTATGTAGGTATATAGATTTTTGTTCAATAGATTAAATGCATAGAAAATACACGTACTTCAACGACAATAAAGTAATTCATTAATTTTGATACTTTTATTTATTATTTTTTTCTGTTTTGTTTTGGTTGCAATTAGTGTGACAGTAGCACTAAAAAAGCTATCAAATTGGACGTAAAGTTTACTACTTGTGTCTAAAAACGTTTATAGAGCTGCTACAACATGTGTGTAAGTGTGTGAGTGTGTGTGTGTGCGTGCGTGCGAGTGTGCGAGTATGGGTGCATCCATGTGCGACTAGGTGCTTGTGCGTTGTCTATTCCAAATTGTACCAGTCATTCATTTTGCACGCAGCTTTACTAAAATTTCATTCGAATGAAAGTATTATGAATGCATTCCCCTGACAGGATATATCCTATTATTTCTGCTTTCGCGTGCTCAACCAATCTGCTTTCGTTTCTTGTGGCTAACATAAAATTGTATGTTTGAGCTTTATGCTGGATTTTCTTCTTTAGCGGGTAATTAGTAAAAGTTTTTCCCGTTGATTTTAACACCAAAGGGCGTCGCAATTTGTGTTATGCTCTAGTTATTCAAGCCACGTTATTTAAGTGCCCATCTGTCCAAGTTTATGATGCTTTTGTTGCTCAAAAGTCGCATTTCGGAATTGTTGCCTTTTAATGCACTACTATCAAACTAACAAAGTTGAGACACAATTCAACTGAAATTGAAGTTTAAATGCTTTCTTGCAGTAAATGATTGACTTATATGTAACATTTCTGGGTTGTTAAAAGTGTTAACTTAAAATTAAAAATAATTTAAGTGTTAAAAACAACGCATTCAAATTCTAATTAGACGTCCGCAAGATTTGTGAGGCATAAAAAGTATTGCATACTTTTGCGCTGTACCTTAATGGCAAAACATGTATTTTCTGCATACTTTTGCGCGGGGTAATTTAAATAACAACAACATATCGTTCACTAAAGACATAAAACTCTATTTAATTTTTCAATGAAATTTCTTAGTTCCCACACTATGCTTGTTATTTTATATATTGATATATTTTATATACACTTGCTCGTAAGCGTATGAAAGGACTCACATGTGGCCAATTTTCGGCATTTACTAATGGGCTACATCAATGGCTGCCAGAAAGAATTGATGAGCACCCATCAGGCTACACCAATTTGTTATGCTCAATATTATTTGGTTTAACAAACTTTGGCATTAATCAGCTGTTTAATTTTTAAAGGCATGCGACAGGATAACGCCCACATCCGAGCGTTTGTGTGAGACATTGTTATTCTTTTATCCTGCAAACAGCTTTTTCTTTTTGTTTCCTGCTTATATGTAGGTACACAAACCTCTTTTCGTGCCTAAAAATAAAGATACGTTGCATGTATGTCAGCTAAGCTGATTAACATTTACTCCCTACATGGCTGCGACTGTGTGTGACAGAGAATGTGCGTGTGTATGTGTGTGCGTGTGGATGGGCAAGTCGGACGGCGTGTAGGTGTTTTTCTGTTTAGCTATTGGAGCCGACATTTATATTCAATAGGTCGGAGTTTCAGTTGGTATTCATTGTGGTCAAAGAACAACCTTTTAGGTACACCATTCCCACTAATTTCATTTCAACATGATTTGGCCATTGAAGCTATTCGCGTTAACCTTCCATCCTCTCTACTCCTAATTTCAGCTTCCGTTTTATTTTCAGACAATTGTTATGCGACGCGTTTTTTCATTGTTTCCTAGCGCTTTGTTCGTGTGCATTGCATTCAGTTTCCGTTACTGTTTTTATTATTATAGCCTCGAGTCAACGAGAAAGGGCAAGGAAAAACGAGAGAATAAGAAAACTCACTTCACTCAGTTCGTTTCGGTTTTGGCTCACTCTCTGTCCTTCTCTCTGTCTGTTCGTCTGTTAGTCTGTGTGTCTGTTTTCCTTTGACTGGATGACTGCCCCCCAGCAGTCAATAGCTGAAATTGGCATCTGCATCAGCTATATATTGGCAGCGGGTCATATGCGTGTTACCTTAAAAAAAAAAAAAAAAAAAAATGATGGTTTTGCATTCCCATTTTAATTCGTGTTTAAATTAAAATGAATTGCACTGCGTTTAATTAAAATATAAAGCAGATAAGCTGCACTTCAAACTTTCTCGCTTGCTACCATTTTATGTTCAACAAATTGGTTGTAGAGTGTAGATATATATATATATATATATATATGTATATATGTAGATAATCGTACATAAAGCTCAATTTGCTATTTTATAGTATATAGATAAATATATTCTTATATGTGCATATTTTGAATCAAATTGGTTTGAATTAATTTCATTTTTAAAACGAATCAAACCGAAACCTGAGCCAAACTCTATTTTATCATTAAAATTGTTTGGGACTTAACTTGGAAAATTATTTAGAAATAGAGAGACTCAGCTCTTCATTCTTTAATTTAATTTATATTATGAAAATAAATATAAAATAAACTACTAAAGAATATAATGAATATATAAATATAAATGTATATAATATAAATGATAAATAATATAATTAATATATGTTAAGCAATTTTAATTAAAATTAATAAACATCTTTTCTATTTCATTTAATATGTTTAGTTGTATTGAAAATATATTTAGTAAACCTTTTTTAAACGATTTTTGCACCACTGTGCGCATTTAGAACTATATATATTCAAGTCAAATTTGGCCACACTTGAATTCGAAGAACATTGAATGAATATCCCAAATGCTACACACAGTACACATGTAAACACTAATCTTACCAGTACGTGAGTGTGTGTGTGTAAGTATGTGTGTGTGTGTGAGTGAGTGTATGTGACTGTTTGTGCTTTAATTCTGGCGGCTGCTAACTTGCTCGCCTTCGCCTTCGCATCTGTCGTACGCGTTTACCAACTTAAGCGTCAACGTCAACATTGTTGCAGCAATTGCAGCAGCAGCAGCAGTAGCTGCCACGGCTGTCCTGTTGACATTTGACCTTGCCATTTGCCCCTTTGTGTGTCGTTTCCTCTATTTTCCTTCTTTTTTTTTTTTGTTGTTTTTTAGTTTTATATGTTTTTTGTTTGTTTTGTGGCGTGCACCCGTTAGGCGTTGATAAAATATTCACGCTTCTTGTGGCATTTCTCATACGCAATGTAGCACAGGGCAATCGTGATCAGAACGATAATCGTGATGCCCATTATAATGCTGACCAGTATGATTTCGTCGTTGATGCTCTTGTACGAGTGACCTGCACAGATTGAAGACAAGCAAATAAGATAAAGAGATTAACATTTCGTGATGGCTTTAACAAATTGGTCTCTTGTTGTTGTTGTTGCTTTTGCTGTCTGTATGTGTGCTTGGTGGGGCAGAGCTTTAGGGCTTTTATGTCAATATATATTTCGGCTTGTTAGCTCTCATGCATATTCAACATCAGCGACATGAAACAGAAAAAAATATACATATGTGTATATACGCACATCCTGACAAATGCATTCTTATAAAAATAAATAATGGCCAAGCATAAATGTAGGTATGCATGCTCCAAAAAATAACAGAGATAAAAAAAAGGACATAAAAAATTAAATCAAATTTGGATTCGCAATTTCGCTTTTATTGCAGGAGATGTATCAAAGTTTAACGATTTGTGCATGGATTATTAATGGCTTTAACAACGGCAGGAACAACAGAAAAAAAAAAAAATACTCATGAATAATATATATAAATTTACATATTATTAAAAATATTCTATGGAATTATTATTTTGTCAACAAATTTTCATATTCGGTGGAATGAGTTTATCTATAGTTATTATAGCAATTTCATTCAAAGAAATAAATAAATAGATGCCATATATGGACACATATTCTATACAATATTTATGTTAATATTTGCTTATACTATTAAAACTGTGTATCTTTTTTCAACATATTTTGTACATTTAATTAATAAATGTTAATTTTAATTTCAACCTTCGAGCAAACAGCATAGGGAAAATATTCGTGTAAATTGAATTTCATCGAACCTAATTTCATGTAAAACAAAAAAAAAACAAACAATATTTTCTTTTAAAAATTAATCTTCAATATCAAATTTTTTGTGAGGTAAAATCAACAAAATTTGATAGCTTTCGAGGTTGGGAAACATGCTTCAAACAGAATTTATTTATCAATCAAAAATTTCAAGAAGAGTTTTGGCAACTTTTGATGGCATCCGCTTAGCTTATTATTCAGTCTTATTAGCTCAATAAACATCGTGCAATATAAACATATACATTTATATATATATACACACACACACATATATATATATATATATATATATATATATATATATATATATATATATATATATATATATATATATATATATATAAATATAAGTATATATGTAGATATTTTCTATAGCATCGTCTATTCGGTAAATGGCGGCCTTTTTACTGCGCTCCATTTAACCAAGATGTTTGCTCTCTGCGTAATTTAACACATAATCGATGAAGCTTGAGCCGCCATCGCCCTCTATGCCTCTTTACTTGCAACAGAATATTGGGCCAAATTAAAACCTTGATTGTTGTTGGCCAATCAACCGTTGTGTTGGATCTTTTAATTAGATGCCTTAAATTACTGCGAGAAGTTGAACTCAAGGCGGCTTTTAATGATCTGATGACTATGTGGCCCAATAAATTGAAATCAAGTGGCATTGCTAATGGGCCAATGTCCTTTAGCTTCAAGTTCAAGGCATTTTTATGGCATGCCCCTAAATGTAGGCAATGTTTTTTTCTTACTGCTATGCAGCTGCTCTACAAAGAGGTTATTGTTGTGCCGTATGATTTTATAAACAAACAGAAAAAAAAGAATATGAATTCAAAGAATAATAAGAGCGTGTAGTCTGCAGCCTCATATTTGGGTAGAGCCATTGCAAAAAAATATATATATAATAAAAGAATTCATAAAGAATGTCTGGAGAAGTCTTTTCCAAATTACAATTCAGAAATCGCACAAAGTTTCAATAAAAAATATTGTCCAGAGTTTCAAATGTAAGTAATGTGAAAATATAATTAACACAAAAATGAATTTGTAATTAAAATGAATATGCTCAGTGGAACTCAATGAGAGGAACAAATATATATATATGCATGAAAATTGTGCGATTTGTTTATACTTGAACAACTAAATCGTAAATACACACCAACAAAAATATGTAAAATTATAATTCATAGAAAGTCCAGCGAAAAAAAAAGTTTAGCTGTCAAATTGTAAAATTGAGAAATAGACGAAACAAAAGGAAATGGAAATACCAAATGCCGTAAGCGAACCCCGATAAAATGAACAAAATTGAAAACTAAATGAGAACTGGCATTCAAATACCCCAAGCGAGCAAAGCATGAATTATTCAGATTTACGAGAGAGCGAGAAAAGTGAGGAATGAGACTAAAGCACTGAGCCCAGTCCAAATTCTGACTTATTCTATTATGGCACGTGACACATATTTTCGTATTAAGTTTCGCTTATTGTTTCTGCCAATATAGCTGTTTGAATTATTACTATTATTATTATTAGTATTATTATGATGGATCCTTCTGAGAGAACAATAATATATTCTTCTTTTTCTTTTTTTTTTTTTTTTTTTTTTTTTTTTTTTGGAACCGAAGCAGTCCTTGGGGGGCTTTGTAGTCGGCGTTAAAGAATTTGCAGAAATACTCAGATGATTGGCTCTGATTGAAGCTTTATGCCAACACGGCGATGCAGACACACACACATAAGGAAACATACATATATAGATCCACAGAGAGAGACTCAACAAGGATTACCTTGCTGCCAATACAGCATTCCATGCAAATTCACAACCAAACCGGCTTCTGGACTTTGGCTTTAATGTCTTTAGAGATTTAATTTCAATTTACCTTTTGTACATTTTGTCTTCGATGTGTGAAAGGAAATTGTCAATTATTTAACATCAAAGCTTCGCTGAGTGACATCAAATATTCAATAGCTCGCGGGCTTTTAAAGGCCTGACTATAAATATGGTTAGCTTATTGGAGGGCATAACAAAATGTGGGTCAGTTTAACAAATATATTTCTGATATGAGCCTTGCAGCAATTTGGAACAATTTGTGTTGTTACGATTTTCGCTTAGTTTCCTCACATCAAAGTTGACTTTGTATAAAAAATTAACTATGTATTATTTCATCAACTATTATAATAACAAGTTTTGAAAAGCAAATTTAAATAAAAAAAAAAAAATTGTAATGACTGAGTATGTATTTGAGTACAATAAGATGTTTACAATCATTTATAACGCATTTGCTTTACATATAGCGAAAATAAAATCTCGGCCAGTCAGAGTGTTAAATCATGTTGCAAATTTCATTGGAGGGGCAAGGTATCCCTTATCACACCCCTGGTGACGTTGCCTCTCCTTGTTCATGCCTATATTACAAACTCTTCAGTAAGTAGACCGCTAGCTGGTCAACCCTAAGCCATTCATATTCATCAAGTCGTATTATGAAGGAGTTCAAGTGCTTGTATTTGGTCTTGAATATGGCAATCTTCTGGATAACTGAATGTATTCCCCTCTATGTGACATCAATATTTCCGGTGATATTTTTGCCATTATTTGGCATATTGGTGAGTGCTAACAGATTCGTTAAAGTCCAATTGAAACGATATACAAATTTCTCTAGGACTCAAATACTGTATGCAGTCTGTACTTTACAGATGCTCTAATTATGTTCGTGGGCGGTGTCTTTGTAGCCCTAGCAATTGAATATAGCAATCTCCATCACCGCATTGCGTTGGGCACTATCAGGTTAGTGGGTAGCAGTCCTCGACGGTAAGTGTTGATAATGCTTCAGAACAGGATATAGTATGGATAATACTCTTACGCAGCTTACACTTTGGACTCTCCATGGTCTCCTGTTTCATATCATTTTGGATATCAAACTCGGCTGCTACGGCCATGATGTGTCCCATTGTTAAGGCTATACTCACTGAATTGGACGCAGTAAGCCACAAATCGTCTTATCATTTCATCATTTTTAATCACTAATTTATATAGCAACAAATATTTGATGTGTATATGTCACAAGAGCAGGAGAAAATGGATGAGGGCCAGTGAGTAATCTATATATGCATATTTATATGAATAATACAGCTTTGCTTATATCATATTTCTTTTGATTAGACCTCCGCATCCTTCAAAGATATCAATGGCATTCTATTTCGGTATCGCATATTCAGCTACAATTGGAGGCACTGGAACGCTAATTGGCACCGGCACAAATCTGACCTTTAAGGGTCTATACGATACGTAGGCAATATTACATTATTAATCTAGCTTTGTTTCTTAAGTAAGGCTCTTTGCAGTCGTTTTCCCCACATTAAGGAAAAAGTCGACTTTCCAAAATTCATGTTGTATGCGATGCCGTTTACTGGCTTGTTAAATGTGCTCCTTGTGTATTTATCGCTACAAATAACGCATATGGGCTTGTGTCGGCCGAGGAGCCTTGCGGCTCAGCAAGTGAAACGTGGCTCTCTGAATAAGGAACTGACGAACGGGTTAATCCATGATCGTTATAAAGCATTGGGTCGTTGGAGTTGCCACGAAATACAAGTATGCGTAATCTTCATATTCATGATTCTGTTACTCTTCTTCCAAAAGCCAGGCTTCATGAAAGGTTGGGCTGATGTTCTTAATGCTAGGTAGGTCCTACACTCGATTAGAGGGAGTACTTAGAAATCTATCTAACTACCGACTACGTTATCCCATCAGAAAAATCGGGGGCTCAGTTCCAGTACTTCTAACGGTTATTGTGCTCTTTGCCCTTCCCACACAGTACACGTTCTTCAGGTATTGCTGCAAGGGACGTAAGTTGGTTTTAAATTTCGAATGTATCTGAACAAACGTATATTTACTACTAATAACAGCTCCTTTTCCTGCACGCGCTATGGAAGCCTGCATATCCTGGATCTTCCTTAATAGGAATACCCCCTGGGGCCTGTGTTTTTTGCTTGGTAGAATCATATCTAACTATTTCATATGTATTATAAGTATTATTAATACGCTTTTAATTTAGGGGGCGGCTTTGCAATTGCTGAGGGCAGTAAGGTCAGTGGAATGGCCAAAGTTCTGGGCGATTCCATGTCCTTCATCACCGTAATGCCAACGACAGTCATTGTGGGTTTCATTATTATTGTCAGCCTCTTCTGCACGACCTTCAGTTCCAATGTCGCCATTTGCAATATACTCATACCCATATTCAGTGAGATGGTAAGTAAAGCTAACCAAAAGCATTTTGTGGTTCAATTTGAGTTGCAAATTCAACTCCGAATGCTGCAGGCCGTTACGATTAAGGTACATCCTCTGGTGCTAATCTTCCCAGCCACTCTGGTCATCAGCATGTCCTATCATCTACCGGTCAGCACACCCCCGAATGCTATTGTTTGTGGTTACGGCAACATCAAGACCAAATATTTGGTAAGAGCTCTTATCATTGATGTCTCTGAACAATACCAATTCTGAATTATGCGCTTCTATAGGCAATTGCTGGCATTGTACCTACCATATTGGCATTCATCCTAGTATACATTAACGGCATATCCTGGGCCTACGTCGTCTATCCGAGCATTAAACATTTCCCAGCCAAACAATATTTAGAAAAGTAATGTCACTTTGGCAATGAAGCTTCCTATCAGTATCAGTTTCATAAGGTAGAGTTAAGAATTTCTTAAAGTATATTTGAAGAATTGTAGGCTAGATTTTTAAAAGAATGTATGTAAATCAAATTTCCTATTTATTATTTATCTATTTAAGCATATAGCTTTTAGCTTATTAGTTACTCAAATATAATTATAGACTTGAAATATATTTATATATAGTTAATATTTATGGACGACCAAAAGTCTAGGTGTAAGCATAAAGGTGAGTTTTATTAGTTGAAAAAAACGAAAAAGAAAAAAAAGGAAAGGAATTTGAATATTTGAAATTTAAGGACCTAACTATTTAGTTATTTATACCTCTTAATGTGAACAAGAACTTATTAAAAATTCTATCAGCTTTGCTAAAAGCTCTTCCATTTCTTTTGTTCTTTACGGCGCTTTATGAAATATTCATAAAAATATAAATATATATAAATATATTTAAAAATGTTCAAGAATTTAATGCAATAGAAATCCACTTGTCAAGCATGTAATCGAATTGAATTTGTAAATAAATATTTAGAATAAATTCAAGGCAATTTGTTGACTAAACAATAACAGTAATAATAAAGTATATACAGTGCTAACCTAACCATTAGCTGGCAATCTCAATAAAATTGTTATTTATTTTCAATTATATAGACAAATCCCGAAACTTGTTTTATGTTCATTTTATGCTATTTACCAACACTGCGGGCATGAAGCTTACTTTAACAAGGTTCTGCTTCCCTGCACACCCAAACACATCCAAGCACACCCACACACAGCCATTGCTGTGACAAGTGGTCTTTGTATGTGGATTTTCGGCACATTCTAACATACATACATACATACACACATATTTAATGCATCTAGCTGGATCACAATACATAATTCACGCACAATTTGTGGCAATCAAAAACTATGATAAAGTTGTATATATATAAAGGGACAAAAGCAGCAGCCAAGCTCAGGCATCCTACAAAAACTGTCTTGCGTACGTAAGTGTTGCCAGCGGGTGGGCCGGAGGCGTTCATAAGGGCATAAACCTACTCAAGATGGCGAGTGGACGTGGTTGGGGGTTACTTTGGGGCTGAGAAAACAAAACTTTATGCAAACACAGCAAAAAGTCGTATGCTGGCATGGCTTCTTTGCGTTCATTCATAGACTATGCCTACGTAATATTTGTCTCTAGAGTTTGCTTGCTATTCAAGCTAGGCCAGGCCTAATCTGCAATTGAATTTGTACTTGAGAGCAAAAGTAAATGATATTCAGTGCACAAGGTAGCATAAAATGTACATAAAGCTCAAATACACATTCTCACACAGTATATACATATATATCTAAATATATACCGCGCACACACTGAATCACACTTGTTTACATGAATGCGAAACGCAACAAAACAGAAATGTAATAAAAAACACGTCTGGGGAAGTGGCCAAAAATAAAAATAAAATATAATAAAAATAAAAATAAAAAAAAAAAAGGAAAAAGGACTACACAAAAGCACGCTATCGTACAGTGATTACTGTGTAGGATTCCACGCGGCGGCAGTTCATCAACTACAACAACAACAACAACAACAACAGCAACAATAGCGTGTATGAGAATTCAGACGTCAAGACGTCGCCGCTGGCTGATCCACCAAAGCCGCCAAATGTTGCTGTTGATGCCCTCAATGAGTAGGACAATAGCCCCATGCGTAAGTCTCAATTCAAATGCATTACGCAGCAATGGTACAAGCTGAACGTGAAAAAGAAAAAGAACAGGGCCCAAGGAGCGTAAATAACATAAAAATCAAAGAAATAATGTGAGAATGGCAGATTATTCTGATTACAATCGATGCTATGGGCCCCTAAAGTTAAAAAGCTACGTAGAAACATAGCCAAAAGATAACGTTTATGCTTACAAAAATGTTTCAGCAAACATGATGGGTACGTTATGACATTAAAAGCTTCATGTTCTTAAAGGCTGTACAAAGTGAGATTTAGAAAATTCAAATAAAACATGCATGTAACTGAATTTATAAATTGAAAAATATATTTTAAAGCATGTAAACATATTATAAAATATGTTTTGTAATTAGTATACACATTTCGATATAGCTTGTATCACTGTGCCATATGGACACTGGCGAATTAATGAAGTTGTCAAAGCTGTATATATGTATGTATACAGCTAGCAGTCTGAATATTTATGTTTATGTATATGTGTGTGGGTGTATGTTTGCGTGAGTGTTCGTATATGCGTAAGCTACTTACTGCTATAATAATTGTTGTCCGAATAACCGTATTTGCCGGCTGTCCTGCCGCCGCCAGCCATCTTGTTGTGTTGCTTTCTTCTGTTTAATGTGTGCTTATAATGCAACTTCCGGTCAAATTGAGTGTAACCCACACAGAATTCTTTGAATTGGTTGAGCCTGTGAATCACTTATGAGCTGTCAAATAGAAAAGCAGACCACATTGCAATTTATTTAATGCTGCTCGAAAATGCTGAAGAGCTTGTGTGTCTGTGTGGGTGTACTTGTGTATAAGTGGCTATGTATAGGTTCAATTATAACACATCAAATAACAACATTCATGGGCATACGAAAATATGCAAAAGTCACGTTAAGTATACGCCCCGTCAGCCGCGCTTTAATTAAGAAACCAACACAGTCACACTCATAAATGCACACACAGTGGCACACACACAGTGCTGACGACCTTGTTGTGTAATTATGCATATAATTGTGCATGTACCTATTTAATATTAACAAAATTGTTCGCACTTTCCGCGGGCAGCAGCAACGGCAGCCACAGCAGGTGCCAAGACCCGCAGCAGTAGAACGAAGATAGCAGCTGGAGCAAACGCTCACCAACAAATAAATTGTGTTCAATTTGTGTAATTAGTGAAAGTAGCTTTGGTACCTGCTGAATGTGTGTGTGTGTGTGTGTGGGAAAGAGGGCAAGTATGAGTGTGATTGCGCCTTCACCTCCAAGTCCTTGGTCGATTCTCCTCAATGTACGAAGCAATTTACGAAATGCATTTTGCCCAAGTTTGTGAGCTGCATATGGTATATGTTGTATATTCACTTTATTGTGCTCCATTTGAGCTCGCATTGTTTGCTTGCCTCGAGCCGAGGCAAGTTTAATGAGTACGAGCCATGCCATGCATGTGTAATAGAACCACATTCCGATTGCATGCTGCCTACGTGGCTGCCAGACGTGCCACAAACTTGCGCCTCACCTGAGACTGACAATTTGCCAAAACCGAAATCTATACACTATGGAATTATCTGTGCGAATACCCTTTGACTTTTAAACTTAAATCTAATTAGTAGTTGAGAAATATGTTACAAGTCTTGTGTGTAGCTATTTCTTGGCAAATTATATTTCTTGCATATTTCTAGATGGAGACTTCAAATGGGAAAATGTGTAGAGTGAGGTGTAAGCCAATGTAATAGTTCGAAGAAAGCATCTTTCAGCTTTTAAGATATTAATTATTACCGTTATTGATTGGTGGGCTTACACTCAAAATTATATTAAATAAATCAATAAATTTTATAAATGTCTCCTATTATTATTGTAAATTAATGGATATACAATTTATAGTATACTACATAAATAAGCTCAATTCTAAATTTAAAAAAAATTTAAGTTGACTATTTGTATATATATATGTTTATGTATTATGTACTATGCATTATTACAGCACAGTTGCTGCCAATAGTTTATACAGGATATCAGCTATATATATTCGTATATTATAAGGAGTTTTACAAGATAGGTTCAGTTAAAGATTAAAGTACATGAAATATTTACCATTAAAACTCTATTAAGTAGTATATATACTTATTGAATATATACAATTATTTTCTATTTGACTGATTGACGGGTATATTTTGTTAATAACTTCTAAGCACTTGAGCTAGTCATATTCGAAGCCCAGTCTATTGAAAATTTCAACCAAGCAAGCCTTAATAAAGTGTTAAAGTTAATCCTCTTATTAATTGGAAAGTTTGCGTTTTTTCGTTATTAAACAAGAACAAAAGTTTTGGCAAAAGCCATTAATTGCTCCTGCTTAAAACGATTTATTATCGCTTGGGCTTGGACCCAGCCACGCTCCCACAAAAAATTCAAAAAGTTTAGCCTAAATACAATCTGTCTCAGCTAGCCGCACGCACTTTCGAATGAATAAAATGCTGCTTTAATTTATAAAATTTGCACGTTTCCAATGAAACTCAATTACATATACGAAAAGGCAAATCTTACAGCTCTACTTTGACATACACTCACACTTGCTGTCATACATATAAGCATGTGCGATATATATATATATATGTATATGTATATGTATATATTTTCTGCAAATTCTAATAAAAGTTTATCCTTTGAACTGCGTGCAGGGCACTTGACAACTTGCTTGACATTTTTCAAATTCCAATAAAAATAAAAGCAATACAAAATTCATTTCTATTGGTTTTGTAAATCTTCTATATACAATTTCTAATTTTTCTTTTATATATGTATATTACCCAGCCTTCAGACCATCACGTAATAATAACAGCGTTGGCGGAGCGGCGGTATTGGTGAGGACCACTCTTCGCCACTTCCCTCAAAGAGTTATTGAGACTCGTAACATACAAATGGCATCAGTAAAAGTAGCTACGGCCCTGGGAGATGTGGAGTTCAGCGCCATATACTGCCCTCCAAGAGTCAGGATTGAGGAAAGCCACTTCATCAACACACTCCGCGCATGCGGTCAAAGGTATTTAGTTGGTGGTGACTGGAATGCCCGTCATTGGTTGTGGGGTGACACCTGCAACTCACCTAGGGGACGCGAGCTAGCAGAAGCCATCTCAGTTACTGGCTCTAGGATCCTTGCTACTGGATCACCAACCAGGTACCCATATGTGCCTCACCACACACCCTCTTGTATAGACTTTGCCTTGTACCATGGAATAGCGGATTCTCGAGCAACCATAACCCAGAGCTGGGATCTAGACTCTGATCATCTGGCCCTTGTAATTAGTATTGACACAGAAGGCATAATTGCTAACACACGCCGTATTAAGTTAAAAATTATTTAAATAGTTATAAGTCCTTCTGTATACAACAAAAGGTTAGGTTATTATTTTAGTATATAAATGTGCTGTTAAGATACTACAATTGTAATGTATGGGTTCAACACTTAAATAAATAAAAAAAAAAAAAAAAAAAAAAAAAAAAAAAAAAAAAAAAAAAATATATATATATATGTATATATATATAAATTATTTTTTTCGTTGTCTGTCTGATTTATATTAAGATTTATTATTTATTTATTAAGTGTAGGACTCGTACATTGAAATTTAGTAATACGATGAGCATGGATGGGAATTTATTTAGAGCCTGTCCTGTTTTCAACTACCTGGCAAAAGACTAACACAAAGCTTTGTTGGTAATGAAAAAAAAACAAAAAAAAATTCAATTTGTAAAACAAAATGAACTTTGATAGTTTTATGTAAAGTGTTCCGAACAAACCAACATTAATTAGATTTAGTAACCAATTTGCAGATATATAAGAAAGGCAAGAGATTTTCGAAAATACGACCCAGTTTTAGAGTGTGAGCAAAGATGAAGGGCAGCTGTGCAGTAACTTCAGTATTAATTATCTCAGTAACTAACAAAAAGGATTATTTGCAATTTAAAATTAAAAATGGTTTTAAATGACAAGCAGGCCCAAAGCTAGCCGGTTATTTAATAATGTAAATCCTAAAGCTAACTTTATCAAATATATCTTCTAAATATAACAAGTATATCAAATAGTTATTTTCTATAAAATAATGAAAAGATAACTAAAAGTATAGATAAATATTATTATATATTCTCAGTATCAATAAAAGTTCAAAACAATTCAAACTCCGACTAAAAAGTCCAAACACTCTAAGCTAAAACAAAGTTTTAAACTAGTCAAAAATATTGCGAAAATCATGTGCATGATCACATTTTGGAATGGAGCAAAAGTTGTTTATATTAAACAAAAGTTTTGATTGGCCAGCAATGGAGATAACTAACCCCAGCTTAAATGAAAAACAAGACTTCAGAAGTAGCTCAAAATATGAGCCAGAACTTTTAGCATATGCTGTGTATGAAAATAACAGATATGGGAATATAGACAGCTGGGATGGAATGAGAGCCACGCTTGTGGCCGTGCTCACGATGATGATGATGATGATACCCATCAGTGTGTGTGTGCAATCTACGCCAGTTATATTGGCAAGGAGTGGCGTCCCCGAGGCCAGTTAAGTAGAGGCATGGTCGCCTGCTCGCCGTGCGAAACGCGCTCGGTTTTGTTTTTCAGTTCCAACCTGGTTGCGGTTAAGGTGTGCGTGCTTAAAGCCAAGTACCAGCATGTGTTCAACAGCAGCTAACAGCACTCCAATCAAGCACGAGGACACGCTCTTTATGAGTATCTGCTTGTGTGAGTGGGTTGAGAAGATAGAGCAGCTGCTATCAGTGTCCAGTAGCTGTTCTTCCACTCAGATACTCCATATAATGCCCGAAAAATGCACAAAAAAAAAGACAAGAAGAGAAATACAAAACAGCACTAAATTTGTCGCCTCTATTTTTGCTTATATTGTTTGTCAAGTGTGCGTGTGTGTGCAGTGAGTGTATGCGTGTGTGAGTGTCTATGTGTGGCCATAACCATGTCCCATCCACTACTATAAGCTTTTCCGTATCGCCACAACCATTTGGTTGGGTAAGGCATGGCATTTGCGCACGAGTGGCCCATTGTCTAAATTATTTCTATGGCGCAAAACTTTCCATTTTCCGACGAATTTGCGTGCTTGCCCCGGAACTCGAGACTCGGAACTTGGCACCCGGCTACGGTAAAGGCGTTTCCTGCGCACAAAAAAAAAAAAATTAAATAAATGGAATACAAAATTTTAAGCAAACAATGCATCAATTTAAAGACGCACGTTTTACTCTTCGAGTTTCATCAAACGCCGTGATTTCTTGCCATTGCCCCTAATTGTAAGTCAAGTCACTCGCGCATTCGCTTACAGCAACAACTCACTCACACACATATACGCATATTTACAGAGATGACTGCAAATATATATAAGAGGCTTATGCCATGTGTAATATCATTCAGTGTTAATAGGTTTTATAAATCGCTTGAAACGTTTTAAAAATGTCTGCCATTGAAAAGCATATTCAGCACCTTCCATAAAATTTAAATTTTAAGTATGTAGATAAATAATGTTTATCGATAAATTATATTAACTCAATGTTTAACAAGTTTATGATTATTGCAATACATAGCCAGACCAAAAAAAAAAAAAAGACCTCTAAGTCTTCCTTAGTTTGATTTTCATATATTAAATATATATATTATATTTACTACATATTAAAGACATCAAAGAACAAGTTGTACGTATTTCTTTGCCAGTAACAACGTCATGTATATAATTAAGCGGTTCTCTTTAGTTTGCTCTACATAGAACATAATATTGTTTCTAACTTTGCTAAAAAGCATAAGCATGTGGAAACTATTAGTATATATAGAAAAGTTACAGCTGGCATGCATGCATTAAATAGCATTAAAAGTTTCTAATTCAGAAGCACAAAAGGTACACTTATTAGATTTACCAACGACTCTGATATAGTTATTCAAAGTTAATTTTTCACTAATTCTATTTCGGCCTACAGAAATATTACTTCTAAATTATTAAATTTGAATGTCAATCAAGAAATAATTGCAACTAATCCAGTATACTTTCAGGAGCATCAAATTAGATATTAAACCTAACCATATAAATATTATAATTCTGTGCTGACATCTCGTTTTATATTATTATTTATTTAAAATTAATAGCGTAGCTTGAGATTTAGATTGGAACTAAAAATTAGTTCTACTCATTGAAGATATAAACCATATATCAAATGAATTTTACTTCATTTAGGAAAATTTGAAATATAGAACCATATTTAGTTACATAACTAGATTTCAGGACCACGAAACGATTTGTGATTCACGTCAGAAGCCAAATCAACGATAGTTAAGCTTGTACATCACATAAATATGTATGTATTAGCTGGAATTTTCATAAGCCAGTTACAAATGCACATATACTAGTTTGTAGGCCATTAATCATTGAAAAATATATGTATGTGTGATAGGCATAATAAATCTTCCAGTTGTCAGGCTAAATATTTAAACATAATTAATGTGAGTTAGCAAAATGTCCAGAGAACGCACCTTCAACCTTGGCCCCAAAACTGAGCCCAATTCAGTTGAGGTCCAAAACTGCTGTGATAAACACTTTTAACACTTTTCTGCGTCTATTAAATGCCCATATTTTAGAACTTGTTAATCCCTTGTATACACTGGGGATTGTCGAGCTTTTGGAGCTGCCAGTTAGGATTAGTGTCCGATTTTCGAGCTCATGTCAGAAATAATTGTAAGTCCTGACTAGCTTTAAGCCCAATTTCATTTGCTTCTACTAATGTAACTATAAACTCAAGTTCCATAGAGAGCAGAGCTTAATCTTAATGCTTGAAAAAATATATAAAGCAAATGCACATTGTATGTTGGAAATGCAGTAAAATTTATATGGCATAAATAAAGAAAGGCCAATAAGGAGAATATTAAAATATTTAAAAAGCTCAACTCCCTAATACAGTTAAATCAAGGTCAAATATGCAAATCAAATTATGATAATATACCTAAATCAAATACATTAACAACCGCTAAACAATTTCATTTTCAGTACCCCCCTCCCACCCATATTTTTCATAGTAAATCATAAAAAAACAGCGAAAGACTTCATTGAAACGTAATAGCTTATTCATAATATGCAAATGGTTCGTCGTAAAAGCAGCGTTAAATGCTTTAAGCAGTTCCCTCTTTTTGCCTTTATCAAAATATGTAAAATTCTTCAGGCAAAATATGTAGCGACCAATGTGTTAAAATGCGCATAAAAAAGTTTCACTTTATGCATCAAATTGAGCAAAATAAATAATAAAAAAAAAAAGAAGAAACTTAGCATTATTTAGTTTCGCTGACTCAAGTCTCAACATGAACCTGAAAGCCAAGAAGTGAATTTGGAGAGAGATTGATGTGCGTGTAATGAACACGTAAAAATGGATTGCGAATAGACTGTTCGTTGCCGAAATACCCTGTAGACAAGAGTGATTACCATGAATTTATAAAGCTTTTATATTTATAAAATTATTTGCTATACAAAATATAGTAAAATAATAGAACTTAAAATAAATATGGTAAAACAATCATTTATAAATAATTCAGTAAATAAACCAATTTTAATGTAATATAATATAAATTTATGCAACATAATGTAATATCAAGTCCTATAAATTGATATAAAATCTCATCTTAAATGTTACATATAGCTGCGCGTGACATTTTTGACAACACATTAAAATTTCCGTCCACGACGTTCACTAAGAATATTATAGCAATACACTTTACACCTTTCACCACGCAATAAAAGCCCCATTTAATAAGATAAAAGATAAAAGAGATAAAATAACTAAAAGGCACTTTGAATTCGGTGATGCGTTTAGCGTGGAAACCCGACATTTATCTGAGCTGGCAGCTGGCTGCTGGCAAGCTTTAGGTGACTCCATAATTGATTTATATGGTCCATCCATATGGACGTGGTCTGTGGTAGCTGTTAACTGATCCAGAGTTCACACTAGCACTTACCCTGTGCGGTTTTTTGATGCAAATAGTGGCAAGCTTTTGTTGTCTGTTGGTCATAAAATGCCTAATTTAAGCAGCAATTGAATTTAATTGTGAACTTTTGATCAATATGCCCCAAATAACACGCAGCTCGAATTCTGAGCGGTTGCTTTGTGCTGGCCGCCGCCTTTGTTTGAGCCGTGGCTAAGGCATTGGCCAAGATAAACAGTAAAACAGGCGACACAAAAGCGCGCGAAATCACACACTCAAATACACGCGCACACACTAATAGAGTAATACACACTCACACTGGCTGCGAGGTCTTCGGTCGTAGCACTTTAATGTGGCGCCAAATGAAACCGCTTCCACGTCCACGTCGTCTGGCTGGTTGTCAGGATCTGTTCAATGCGCGACCGTCGCAGCGGCGTCTATGCCATCTAACGGTATTTGTTGTACTGATTGCCCAGCACTGACTGCCAGATGAATGGACCAAAAAATTGCCAAACAACTTCACAGTTGTCGGTGCAAGATGTGAAAAGTTTGCGCGCGCCCCATGGACAAAAGCATCACACACACACACACACACTGCGTGCCGCTCACACACACACACCTACACTCGCACAGCGCTTGGAGCTTTTACTACGCGACGAGCTTTTGGGGGTTGTTTTTTTTTTTTTGCCCAACCCATGCACAAGCTTCTTCAAAAAGTCAAAGTGCTGTATCAATTCGAACATGCTTTGAAAGCTGGAATTATTGATAATAATAAATATAATATATAAATATATAGTTCTTATAATTAGTCATGTGAACTATATTATTATTATTTTCTAATTCTATTTGTATTATTTATAAAGTAATTGTAATAAATATAATCTATAATAGTACCGCTAAAGCGATCAGATTTGTTTAAAAAATATTTCAAATAGAATGTCTATTGAATATTATTTTAAAAATATAAAATTGAAATGTCTACTACTACATATATACATATATATGTATTGGTTGGATTTTAATACATAAATATATTGTTATATTTCTTTCCAGAACATCTTTTAATATACTCCAATAAAATTTAAAACCTCAATATAAGCTATTTTAAATTGACAATCTATATGGCAACGTCCCATCGAGCACACTTATGGACCTTCAATGCATTGCATTGGCAATTTCTATTACTTTTTACATTGTTCTAGATTATTGCTTGGTGCAAAAGCTGAAGTGCCTATTTACTAATATAAATAATCAATTGAGCTAATAGAAATGTGCTAACTAGGCGTATAATTTACTTATTTTCTGATACTTTAGAGCCAATCGAAAAAACTCTGACGTCGAATCCATTCAGCTTTGCTCAACACGTGATGCGTATCAACGAGTGTGCGAGTGTGTGTGTTTGCGTTCGCGTGTGCGTGTGTGGAGGGGGTTGATGGGGATTATCAGTACTTGATATGCTAAACAAGGCAGATGATTTAATTGAATTTTCAGAGCTATAGTTCAAAACCGTTTGGTCAGAGATTAGAAACAAATCAAAATAAAGGGCAGCTGTGTTGGGGTAAAAATGGAAAAAAAAAATGAATGAAATGAAGTCATCTTTTATAATAGATCAACGACGTATCGTTGTAAGCGAATCCTCCCCCGGGTAACAAGCTGTATGTGCGTCGCGGGTTCGGTGTTATTCAAGATAGATTTTATGTAGGTTTACTGTATGTATATTACTTTATTAAATATTTTAAAATTAATAATTACAAAATATATTATTAGTATTATATGTGCATTACATATTTATGGGTTGGGATAGGGCATAATTTTGGTTGGGTAAGGGGCTTTTAAGAGAATGGGCGTGTTTTGTATTTTGCTGCAGCACAACTTAAAAATATCACACACAAATACCACGCAAGAACTGAAAGTTTGATGAGTTCTGTCATCGTTCTAAATCTGCGCACTGTCAAAACTGGGGCATCACTGTAGCATCTATGGACACTCCTTGTCGCTGATCTTCTGAAAGTCTAAATGCAAATATAGTATAGATTAATTAATATAGAATCTATATTTCTTCAATATATGCTAACTTACTTGCATTCTGCAGGCAATTCTCTGTCTTCATAATACAAACATTGCGATACGTTTTGGTGGCTCCTTTGTCATCCGCCGCGCATATAAATTGATTCTCCTGCGTATCGCACTCCATGTTGCACTTCACATTCGGATCGGGCAGGCTGAGGCACTGCACCAATGTGAGTGCATAGAGCGTCACTATAAATAAACACAATAGCCAGAATCGTTAGTTAAGCGGAACACACAAACAACAATATGTAGTTGAAGAAGAAGAAGATAAAGTAGAAGTCTCTGCCTGGCAACATGCTCTGCATACAAAGTGCGATCCACCCAATATGATATCATCAATAGAAAAAAAAAAAAAAATTAATCCATCCACCGATCGATCGATCGTTCGATCGTACGCCCATTTATTCTAGACGCCAGCTTGTCTGGCATGTCATTGGCCGGCCGCAAAGTCCGACAATAATACTCGATCGATTACTATATGAGACAGTCAGCTTTGACTATAAAGAATTGACATCTATTAGATATTAGCAACCCAGAGTAGCAATATTTTGTTATTATCGTAAAGTAAAATTTAATGAAATTTGTAGAATTAAATAATAAAAAAAAATAAGTAAATTAAATAAATAAGATCACATTTTTCAAATAAATATTTTAGGAAACAATTAAAAATATTTTGTGTAACAATGCCATGACATTTAGCAATGTTAAATAAAAAATGTAATAATTTCTTAAATCACATTATACTCAAATTAATTTTTTGGTTTTGGTATACATGTGTGTTCAATCTGTTTTTAATTCAAAAGTGTAATTTGGAATATTTTTGTATATTTCCCTTTCCATATTTTAGTATCAATTCGTAATAGGTCAGTTCTGTTCTTGTTTTGTTAAATTGATTGCAAAACAAAATTAATAAAAAAATAATAAAATGCAATTCTCAGTGATTGTAAATAAATAGATGAAGAGCAAAAACAATTGCAAAGTGAATATATAAATATAAATAAAATTTTGTTGCATAGAATATTTTCATATGAGTATTTATATTCAGAAAATTAGCATTAAGAACATTTTTAAATTTAAAAAATTTTTTTAAATTTTTTTAAATTTTTGAATAATGTATTACTATGTAAAAGCGTAATTCGCATAAATTTCTTATTGCGCAGTGTTGGATGCGAATAAATTGAAAATTAAAATTCTGCAAAACAATAAGTAAGTTTTGTTAAATGGAATATTCTGTTCATAACAGATTTGCAATGTTATTCTAGGAAATTTGTAACTCAGTCAATAAAACCCATTAAATTTGAATAAACTAATAAAATACAAAAAAATAAAGGAATATGCATGTGTAGGAATATTAATATGAATACTTACATGCCAAGAATACTGCAAACAGCTTCATTTTGTTATAATTTAGTTAGATATCTATATATATGTATGCTTATATACACATATAAATATATATGTATATATATTTATTATTTATTTATTTTGCGAAGGGCCTTTAAAGATGAGTTCGCTATTATGTAGCAGCAAATAAATAATAACTCTGACACACAATTTTTTTAAATTTATATTTATATATATGAGACGGGTGAACTTTGCGTATTAAAATCGTGCATGTATATAGAAGTAGTATTTATGCGGCACTATATTTTTGTTTCACACGATAACTATATATGTTTGTATATATACACATATATTTAAATATACTATATGTATGCCGTATGCCGTTTCATAGGTATTTATGCTGCGCTATATGTACTATCTAAGAATATAGCTTGCCACTGAACTTCAGACACGTGTATATATTGTTAAATACACTATATATATCTTTTATATGTGAGTTTTGTTGTTAAATACGCGACACAGTCGTTGATATAAGTATATGCACGCAGTGATTCCGTTTAAACACGTCGGCGAGGCCGCGTCCAAATGCGAACTGAAACTGAACCAAGCGCAAAGATATCCTCGAGCCAGTGGGTAAGCGAGATGGACTCACAGAGCGACCGAGCAAGCGAGAGTGATGCAGAGGCAGAGAGAGAGAGTGAGACGGGGAGAGCGAGTTAGCTCTGAAACCGACTCTGGCCGTTGGACTGACGGATGAGACTGAAGCTGGATGCGGTTGCGGCTGCTGTGGCTGCTGCGGCTGCGGCTGCGACTGCGACTGCTGCTGTTAGATACAGAGATAACTATATGTGTACACACACACACACAGTCACAAGTACACACATACGCACACACATACAGTGGGAACCGAAAGGCACGCTCGAATTTGTAGTTTCGAGTTTGGGGTTCAATAATCAATCAAAATCAGTGACTGACTGACTAACTGATTGACAGTCTGACCGTATCACCGTATGACTGTGTGACTGACTGGCTGGCTATCTTGGCTTTAGCTTTGGCTTTGGGCTGGCTGTCGTAGCGCACACGAATGATGACCGACCACACAGTGTCTGTTAGTTTTATAGAATTTTTTCCATGCTAAAATTGATTTACGCTCGTGTCGTCGTCTTCAGTTTTCTTTTCGTTTGCTTTGTACATTTTGCCTTTATTTTATTTTATTTCTTTATTGTGTGTGTGTGTGTTTCTGTTAGCGTGTGTGTGAGTGTGCTTGGCTGGTACAGCCGATCGAGCGATCGCTTGATCGATAGCTCTGTAGGCGGGTCACGCGTCACGTTCCCCAGCTCCCTGGTGGTTTTGATTTTATTTTATTTTATTTTTTGTTTAAGTAATTATTTGAATTATTTATTTATTTAATGCTGTCCGTCGTCACATTTGAAATTTTGAGTTCGTTTTTTTTTTTTTTTTTGCTCAGCTTTTTCGTTAATTGGTTCACGTTCACGTTTCGCTTTATACTGTTCTCTGGCATCGTCTAAATTTCGTCAGAAAAGAAATATTTGAAAATTGTTTTATTTTCATTATTATATATGAGCATACTTTTTCTTTTTTTTTTTGGCGACGACCACGAGTTCAGTCCACTCGTCTTCTATGAATTTCCTTTGATGCTCAAATATTTATATTAATTATTATTTCTTTACATATATATATAGTTTTTTTGTTGTTTTTTTTTTTTTGTTGCGATTTTTGAATATTTTTATACGTCTATGCGTGCGTGTCTGTGCAGATCGTTATTTATGACAGAACGACGCATTTGATTTTTGAGTTAGATTCTCATTTTTTATTTAATTAATTTCTTTTTATTTTTTTTTTACTAAGGTTTTCTTTTTCTTGTTTGTCTTATCAGCTTGCTTATAGACAGACGTATTTTACATAATATAGTCCACGATTATCTCATAACTCATTCATTATATTATATTATTTTTATATATTATCAAAATACTCTGACTAATCGCACCAGGTTCGCGCTATTAATATTAAATGTACTTTTAGGTTTTTCTTGGGATTTTTTTACACATTTCAAAAGTAAACAATCAACACATTTGTTTACAAATGCTGCGGCCGTGCAATGCACGCATAAAATATGTTTTTATTTATAATGGTGATAGCCATAAGAAAACCTTCCATACCCTTGGTAAATAATGCAAATTTAGATTTTGGGTTTTATGCTAGTGCGCCTAAGGCATTGCTACCAAGAAAGTGATTTTTATTTGGGAAAAAACATGTGCTTAGAATTATGAAAAAATATGTGAGATATCTACTAAGTTCACAAAATATTATTAATTTAATTACTACATAAGTTTTTTTCTTAAAAAGTTTGACTAGATGGAAGAATAAAATTTGATAATCTACTCAATTATGATAACATTAAGAAAAAACACTAAAGAAATTCCAATAATTAAATAGTTGTCCAATAAATTATATTAAACTTAAGTCTGCAAAAGCAGAGCAACGCCCGCCAGGGTCCATTTGCCCGGCTTGTCTTTGGTCTTTAGGTTGAAGGTCCACACATAGGTTGGGCCTCGGGTGCGTGTCTTATACACGGGGCATTCGTACATGTTCCTCAAGTCCTGCTTGTCTTGGGTAATGGCCTGCGGGCGTAGAGAGATATATGGATATTTAGATTTAGATTTATATTTATTCAGACATGTGCCGTTTTCTAGACGCCACAGATCCGTTCCAAATTCAAAGTTGTCTCTCTATTTCTATTTTGCATTCGCTTTTCGGCATTTGCATTTCCAACTTACTCGAATATTGATCACTGGCATTGATGGATATAGTTCTTTGAGACGTGATTCCATAATAATGCCCTGCTGAATATCCCATCTGGCGCCCTCCATATAGATGCCATGCACACAGCAGCCATCTCGCGGAGCCGTACTGTAATTAAATTCAGATAAAGATTTGCAATTGATATGAAATAAGTATGGATTATACACAAAGCTCTGCCAATTATTGAGTGGGGCGCCTGTGTCTGACGCCAAATTCAAAATACGAGAAACTGGGCGCCACTTAATAAGCAATCCGTGTATCAGATAATCAATATCAATAGACAATTCTTAATTACACTTCATTATTAATTTCTATTTATAAATATTTTCTGTGTTTGTATGGGCGCTGTGTTTAAAATTAGCTCTCATGGCATAGCATTGCAGCTATTATTAGACTCAGCTTGAAGCCGTTGGCCGGATGAGCCGATGTTTACACTATCTTCTCTGTGTAAGTATTGACACAAGTCATGTAGATTTACATAGCTACATACATAGTTGATACGACAAGTAGTGCTGAGCACGTGTCGTGTTGAATGTGACAGCCTAATACGATGTTGTGTAGGTTGAAAGCGGCTTAATTAAAGCCCAACAAGATCACAGGATGATAAAACACGCATTATAAATACCTAAACACAAGCCAACGTTGTTTTTGGGTATATTAGCTCGAACTTAGCTAAGTGAACACGACTTTACAAGCTGAAGCACGAGACAAAATGAGTTTAACTCAATCAGTGCTCACGAACGAGTAAGAACGAATCAGCTCAAATTCACACAATCTTAGCAAGCCAAGCCACCAACCAGCACGAGTTTATTGCAATTGTTCATGAGCTCCTCTCTAGTAATGATTAGAATAAGGTATGCATATGTGTGGCTCCGTCTCGCCTAATTGGGTTGTCTGTAATGAGAATTTAGCTACTTTCAAGCTAACAGTTGCTTGGGCTAATTGTAATTTCATTTCACGCCCAGTCGAAGAACATTTTGTAGCAGAAATACTGTTCTTTTATATACATATATATGTTTATATATATAGATTTATATATGCCAATATCTTCTGACTGCATGCAGCCAAACGAGCATCTCCAATGCAATACCACACAATGGTTTAAAAGTCGGTCGCAAGTCTACTGATATTTGTTTCGCATATCTGGGGGTCAGCGCCAAAGTCAATTAAAATTGCGTTTCAATAAAGTAGTGTGTGTCGCTCTTTGTCGGCCAGCACTTACGTAAATTCCTCCTTTTGCTTTTTGGTCACGTCACACTGTAGACACATCTTGTCCAGCGGCAGTTCGTTGCGACGCGCTGTGCTCTGCATGATGGCTGTTAGCAACGATTGGGGATTAAAGAAGCCCGCCAGCCAGACGCAGGAGGGTAGCTGCAATCGGGATACAGAACAAAAAGTATAAATATTAATTTGCAAACTGGTTGGGTTGGGTCGGTTTGGCTGCAGCATACCACAAAATCGGTGGACCATGTTTCCAGCTCTCGCAAGCGCAGGCACAAATCGATAAACCAATTGTTGAGCCCCAGCAGCGAGGGATAGGCACGTTGTGTCCATATCGGCGGCACTTGGTCCAAAAACAATGAATTCTCGAGCACCTCCATGTCCGATGTGATGGTTAGTTCGCCCTTCAAGCCCAGATCGAGCTCCTTTAAGCTTCGTTTCATTTCGCTGGTCAGGAAATTCATTCGTTCGCATTCCTGGAAGGCCACAATCACATAGGGTGTACGCTCCTCCACTTTGTTCATTATCTCGATCATATTAAATTCTTCCGGCAGCTTCTCTATGATCTCGTCCACAATCTGTTTAACCTTGTCCTCGCGCGTTACTGTGGAACCACCGCCGGCACCTGCATCTCGTGGCTGCATTTCGAAGACGGTGCGGAAAATGTTCTCCGCTCGAGTAGTTAGAAAGCCAACCTCTGCATTGGGATGCAGGCCATACAGATACGGTGATTCGGCCGGCATCATATCATCCACATAGTTGTGATAACCCAGATAATCCGTGTTGGGTGGAGCGGGAAACGAAGGGGCCAAGAATAGCTCACCATCGACCAGATCCGGTTGCATATACTCTTCCAAATAGGTTATGCACAAGCGTCTATCCCAATCATCAGTTATGTGACCGCCATACATAATCTCACCGAATAGATAACGCAAATCCTCCCAAGGTACCTTGGCATTAGCCTCCAAGTAGTTATAAAGCACTGAAACGCTGATATTCAAGTCGCCCACGTTGAAGGGATAGATCTTGTTCCAGCCCTGAGCGCCAAATTTGCGACGTTCAGCCACCACAGCATGGAAATAGCACAGCGAAAACAGAATGGCCTTGAATTCGGCCTCCTTCCCAGACATCTCAAGAGTCTCCTGCGTGAAATTGTCCAGAGCTTTGTGCAGATTGGCCAACATGCCCGTTGGTGGTTCATTAGTGATTTTTATGGAGGACTCCAAGATACCCTGATAAAAGCAATGGAATTTAGTAGCTTTATTTAATGTTCATCTCAAGACTCACCTGTGGTATAATATGTGCCGATGGCGTTGAAGCAGGCTCTGCACTGAGGAACATGCGATAATCTGGATGTGAGCCGTCGGCATAGTGCTCCAATTTCTTCTCGAGCATGGGCAGCCACTTGCGCACCAAGTGAATGTTCTGGAGGACAACCCAATGTCCATTTTTGGCTGCCGTATCCATAGCTGCCTCAGCAATCGATTCCTGACCCTGACCCAGGGATACATTGTGAAAGTTACCCTGATCCATAGAGAACCCTAGTTGCTTGCCTAAAGCTTCCACATCTTTCAAGGGATTTACGCCTGGTGAGAGTATAAAGAAGATGGGCGTGGATGGGCTAGCCTCTTCGTACGACTTGGCGAACTCCATGGCGCGATTCTCTACATATTTGGAGCCCAGTTTCTCTTCAATAAAATCTCTGTGAATTTATACCATTAAAATTAAATTAACATTATTCTAGATAATATTTACGCTAGCGCATAGGTCATGCGATCGGGTCGCAGAGCTCTGATCATGCAGAGACGCTGCAACGCGGTTTTGTTTTTCCATTCCTGTGGAAATTTCTCCTTCTCCGGTATCTCAGATTCCACGAGCTTTTTCCAGCGCTTCGATGACGTCTCAATGTCCCGATCCAAGTTCCGAAACTCATCTTTGGACGCTAGACTGCAAATTCCGCCCCACGATTGATTGCTCAAAAAATCCACAGGACTTGTAACATGTGGTTTGATCGGGAAGCGGAGTAGGAAGTCCAGTTCCGCGGATGAGAGCTCCTCGTTCATCAGCAATATCTGTTCGAAAATAAGGCTTTAGTAAAATAATTTATTAGTTTCAGGCTTGTCTTACCTGAAAAGTCATTTGCGAGGCAAAGATGAGCTTGTCGCATTCAAAAAGACCACGCGAAGTATACTGAAAGACCGAATACGTTATGCAATCGATCAGATTTGAAACACGCAATGCCAAAGTTTCGCTCGGTTCAGCCTTGGCTATGGCCTTTTGGAACACTACACTAAAAGCCTGCGGGAGAAACAGTTATTAGGAATAAATTAAATTCTCGTTGATGATGGTTATAACAAACCTTCAATGAAAACTGATAAATGGGATTGATCGTGTTCAGCTCGTTGAGTATAAAATATAAGAGACTAGCTCTAGCAGCTGCTGGTCTGTAGTATTCCCTAGCCTTATCTATTTCCTTCGATGTGATTTTAGCTTCGGCCACCTTCTCCTCAATATCAGAGGCAGTGCATTTGGTTGTCTCCAGGTTCTCGACCAATGCGGTGTCACCTAAAATATTCTCACCCGCTGATGATAGACGCGAGAGTAGATCGTCCTCCAGTTTCTTCAGCATAATCTTAAAGTCGTTCTGTTGCTTAGTTAACTCAGCTTTCAGATCTTCCAAGTCTGGACGTTCGGCCTTGACAACTTCAGCGAGCAGTTGGTCCTCTAGTCCATCTCGAGTCACAGTAAAATTGATTAGTGTGGTCTGTGCTTGCATTTCTGGTTTATAGTGCGGATTAGCTAGTTTAGTGTGCAGAATCAAACGAAATGTGGAATTGTACTCGATCTCCTTGTCACCAATTTTGATGGCTCTGCAAGACAAAAGGTATTCAAATTATGTTTCATTGAGCAAGAGATACCGCACTCACTTTCCCTTCTTGATAAGATTGCGTCCGAGTAGTGAGTCCAGGACAGGATCAAGATTCTCATCAATATTCTCGATCAGCACCGTTATGCCGGTATTAATGGACTTCTCAATGATATCCAAATAGTTGCGTTGACCCAGCCGTATGACTTTAAGATCTTCGCCATATTTTTGCTTAATCCACTTGACGCCCTGCAACTGGGGATCTATCATGAGCGGCCAGCGATCCGAGTTAGATAATATTGTTGCGTTCTCAATTGACATTCGATCACTGGGCAGACCCTCATTCGTCCATATGGCAATGGTCGTGTCATCGGTAAGCAGCGTCAGCGGATCAAGATTCTCAGTTGTGGGTATGGGGGGATCAATGCTCTTCAGAAAGGGTGTCCACATCTTTTGCAAGAGGTCAATGCGAAAACCCTTCGTAAAACAACCGACATAGGAAATGAAGGCGGTAATGAGTAGTATATCGCCGGGTAAGGTAATGCCCTGCTTGACGAAGCTGAAAACAAAATCAATATTTCGATTGATCAATTGAGATCTATAGTGGAGGATTCTTTGGAGATACTCACTTATTGACTGCCTCAGCCCAACGAACGTTCTCGCTGGCCAGACCGCCGACCAGACGGTTGGCCAGCGCAATGGTTGCTTGAGTGGCATCCGCCTCCTGCTGACAACGTAGCTTATCCGCAATGGCTTTTTCAAAGTCAGCTGTCAGCTTGGCCAGCTGCTCTTCTAGACTCTGTGTGAAATGGAAAGTATATTATAATAAAATTCCTTTGTTTGCTAAACTAAATTTAGTAACTTACCGCGACTTTCCGTTTGATACCCGCCAACTTGTCTTGTGCAGCTGCCAGTTCTGCATTAGCTGCAGCCAAAGCCTTGCGTTTTGGTTCCACATCACAGTAGACCTCATAGAATTTAATAATATTGATGACCCAGGCGCAGAGTCCTGCTGCAGCTCCCGATTTGGAGCGGACAAACTCTGGCTCGAATTCGGGATCTTTCAGATAAGGTTGAATGGCTTTAATAATTTCCGGATGTATATTCTCCTTGTCATAGTTAATCAGTGCATCCAGAAAAGCATCCACCTTGGCCATGGATATTTTGGCCGCTTTCCAGGATCGATCCTTGGGTAACTTGCCCCCAGGTGCCAGTAGAACCATGACTGCAGCGGTCACATTTGTTACCGCACCCGGTGGAGAGCCAAAGCTCTTGAGTTCTGTCAAGTTGGCCTTGTTGAGCGTATTGAGCGCCTCTTGGGCGGCCGAGAGCGCTGGCTCAGCCTTGAGCAAATCTTCTTCGCAATCGCGCTGCTTTTTGCTCACTTCGTCGGCTATCAAAGCGACCTTCATTTCCTCTTCGTCGGCAACCGCTTTTTCCGTTTGAACTTTTTCCGTTTCAATGCCCACAATTTCGATCAAGGCATCCGCTGCATCGTTCTTCTCCTTCAACTCCACCTCCTGCACAGCCAATTTCACCTTGAGATCAGCCACCTGCACTGCAGTGGAGCGAAGTTTTTCCAGTCCATTCTCCAGACGCTCGATTTTGCTTTGCAAGTCCTCGTGCTTATGATTAAGTAGCTTCAGATATAGATTAATCTGTTCAAGATAACTCTTGGGTGTGGTATAATTATAACGACGTTCGTTCTGTAAATAAACCTTCGACGTCGTATTGACCGACGTGTGTACGTAGGCCATGAACTTAGCCACAGAATCGCGATGATTCTCTGGCAGCACTTTGTTTTGGGCCAGAAAGTTCATGGCGACCGAGATTAGTGCCTCCTGAGGCCATTCGTGGAACCAATTGATGGATGTTGCATTGATGATGGCAGGGAATTTTCTCGACCGAACACGCAATGTTGAACCCACTGGTGAAAAACACAGAACTATCTTCAATTGCTTGCGCACACGATCGATGAAGAATTTCCAGCAGTTTTCACGCGTATCAACCAGTCCCGCACCTTTGACCTCATTACGCACACCAGCGATTATGTTCTCGATTTCGTCATCCGGAAATAGATCTGGAATCTCGCCAGTGGCTAACAAATCGTTGATTAAGACAAGAAAATCCTCGCTAGGTATCTGGGCGTCCGTCATTAAAAACATAATGCTAACATTTTTCAGACCGGCTTTTAAATACAAGCCGGAAAACTCGTTCTATGTATGCAGATATTTTAGAAGAGTTTTATAATGTAATTGAATTTTATTTTAAGTAGATAGAACAGACCTTTAAATCGTTGACACCGTAGCCCTTCTTCAGCTGTATCTGCACAACCTCCAAGCTGGATATGAATGCTGCCAAGCGCGCTAGAGATTGTTTTCCACTGCCACCAACACCAACCAATAAAGCGCTGCCACGCGGCGATTCTAATATGCGATTGATTCTAGATGAATAATAATAATATTGATTTTAATATTGATTTACGGTATAGGTTTATAATCGAACTGGTTACCTGCACACATGCATCATCGCATCTTCGAATAACACCAGATTCATGGCAGCGACTAGATCATTATACGATGACATTGCTTCCTGAAGGAGTTTGTGAAGCTCAGGCCAACCCTTGATGGGCATGTACTTAGGATCACCAATTCCTCCAGCGAAATGACAGTAAATATTCGGCTTGTCGAATATAACGGATTCGTCAATTTCTTCGAACGACTTCTTGACAATGTCATGCTGCATTTTTGTAAAGCTATCAATATCTTTATCATCGATTAGCTTATCCGAGTACACACGCTGTGTCTCATGTTGCCACAAACGTATAAGATCTGTAGAGCTCGTCAAACAATCTGTCGAGCTAAATAAAAGACCCTGCACAGTGGCAAATAATTAGAATATAATTGTTATCATATGAAACCCACAAAATACTCACTTGAAAAACATTGCTGATATCACGAAGATTGAAGATATAATGGGACTTAATGGCTGTCGGTAGAAACACTTGCAGACACTTATTGTGCAACGCAATTGTGGCAGCCACTATATTGGGCGTCATTCGTGTCACAATCGGTATGAACTTTTGCTCGGCATTCGCAAAATGCTGTGACAATATCGCCGAGTACATGACCGTAATGGAGTCCGTGCCCGGAAAGCTAACGGCTAGCACGCAAAAGTGTCGTTGCAAACGAGGATTGATAGTAAAGCTGCCCGAGGTCGGATTCATGCAAGCCACATACTGACAGTTGTGTATATCCTTGAGGGTCAGCTTGTTGCGATCGTACCAATGTCCATAGTCTAGATGTTGTCGCATTAACGTGTGCGGCTGCACAGTACCATAGCAGTCTACCTCGGGCATGTTGATGTCGTCAACAAAGTAGATCAAGGTCTTGTTGCCAGGCGGTCCGTAGTTGCGTCCCGCTTTCTTCTCCAGCGGCTTCTCGAGTATCTTTTGCAACATTTCGGACGTGGTATAGAAATTGAATGGTATAGTGGTGACAGCGTAATTCTCAGAAAGCGATTGAAGCTTCTCATTGACCAGTACGGTCTTGCCGCAGCCGGCATTGCCCACTAGCATCACCGGGTGCTTCTTATCCATTAGCAGATCCAGAAAATAACGCAAACGTATTGACTCGGAGGTATGCACGAGCACAGCTTGCAACGGCAAGTCCGAGTCCAGCTCGAATTTCGTTATCCTCTCGGTCCAGGGCAAAAAAGTCTTCGTCTCGCTATCCAAAAAGTAATCAAATACTGTTCCACCTGTATTTAGCGTGATTGCAATTTGCATACAATTCGCATTGTTAGTTCTTCATTATTCCGAAACAGAAATCGCATGCGATTTTGTTACTCACCCGATGGAAACTTAACAGTTTTGAACTCATTTACCCACCACTTGCTGAACTCCACGCGATAGTCAATGGCTTGATCCTGAAACATGGCCGAACCGAATGCCCAAATGCAGGCAAAAACGAAATACAGTTCGTGCCATTCTTTTGGACAGTCGGCTGGCGTGTTAGCTGGTATTAGAAAACAGTTTAGCAGATGGCACAGCATTTGTATGTGGGCCATTTCAGCGACAGGCGTGATCTTTTTAAATCGCACGCGTATCGTGTCCAATGAGGGCGGTATGTACTTATCGAATAACATGACCAAATTGGACTTTTCGGCTGGAATTTTGCGCGTTTCAACCCAACTGGTCACATAGCTGCAAAGAGATTGAATCAAATCATGAGAAATTTGTGTAGGCTATAAATGGGGTTTCAATTAATAGATTCATCAATATATTGAGCAGTTTAGCCGTCATTCAAATAATCAGTCTTCGTCTATCTTTCAGCTAATCAATCAGCCAATTGATTAGTTTACATCTAATTAATGAAAAATCGTCAATCAATCAAAATAGAATGCTACTCACGGATTCCAACCCAAGTCCTGGGGATTGATATATAATATGCCAGCTCTTGATACTGTTGCCGGTGTCGCTGTTCTCAGATTGGAGATCTCAAAGAGCAAACGCATCGAAGGTGTCAACGCAATGCGCTCATTGCTGGCCAAAGTCAGCACTTTGTTATCATCCATAACGGTATTTAAACTCTCGATCCACATGGGATCGATATCGCCATCGAGCACAATCCATTTGGGTTGATCACCCGTTATGTTTGCCTGATCCCGCATTAGAACTGAGAACAGTCCGTCCTTCCATTCGCGCGTCGCCGGGTTGATAATGCCGAAAAGTTCATCATTGGTCACCGCTTTTGGATTCAAGTCATTGAATATAGGTTTCCGCTTGATGTTCTGATAGGTGCGCAGCAGCGTCTTCCACACTTGGGTTTTTCCGGTGCCCGCATTGCCAACAATGAATACAGAATGACGTACCTCCAACAGTTCCTCCAGTTGCACTACTTTCAGTATAAAATTGTCTTCCGGTTGTAGTAGCAAATCGGAGGCAGCTTGTTTTACGGTGCGTTCAAAGTCCTGATCACGTTTGCGGGGCACATCCAAAGCGGGAAATAGATCGCTGATGAGCCCCATGAACACTGGCATATCATCTGTTATGATTTTCGGTATATTAAAATCGCGCAAAGCGCGCATCAATACCTCCTCCTCTGGCCGGCCAGGATCACCGCGCTGCAAGTAATTAGGAAACCCATTTGATTTGTATTTAAAGCGATTATGTTGCTAGATACCCACCTTTAGCGAACCGGCCACTACCAGCACCGACTTGATGGCACGCAAGCCCCAGTCATAGTGATCCTGCTTGGAGAGCAGTTCCTTGCAGAGCGTGTAGAGCGTAATGAATTTGCGGGCTAGAACGCGTGCATCCTGAAATCCTTCGGCGACTAGCATAATCTCGCAAATAAGTTCAAAGTCCGGTACCACCATGGCGCAGGGACGAAACAGTGCCTTCAGATTCTCCGGCAACTCAGTGCGTCCCGCGTAGCCGGGATTCATTGTAATAAATATGCCAACCGTGGGCACACATGTTATGATCTCACCCATAAAATTAAATTTATCCTTTTTATCACGAATGGCATCCTGGACGGATTTCACCTGGACTGCCACAACAGAGAGTACTTCCACCGTAATCCTATTAAACTCATCAAAGCAGCCCCAGGCTCCCGTCTGGGCAAGACCCTTGTAAATATTGCCACAGGACTGATAGTCCATCTGCTCGGAGCAGTTAAATACATAGACCATGATGCCAATGGCCCGTCCCAAATCTTTGGTTGTTTCCGTTTTGCCCGTGCCGGCCGGCCCGGCTGGTCCACCGCCCATCACCAAGTGTAAGCTCTGTGTAAGTGTTATGTAACAGCGATCTGTGAGCGGCGTGATGACCAGGCGTGGTGTATTGCCTAAGTATTCGTGACAATACTGGAACTCAGCATCGCAAATATTGGCAAAGCAATCCTTCTCCACATCATCGAAACGATGCCGCAACTGCGATTGCCACATAAAAGCCGAGCCTGAATCCAATTTGGCCTGAATCATCTTAGCGACCACATCTCTCGAGTGCACATCAATGGTGCATATCGTCATGATTTTCTGACGATCTCCCTTGGTCAGCTCGCCGAGCAGCAGTGTTATGAGTAAACTGAGTTGTGAGATTTGTTTTTTATAATAGTCCTTGATCGCATTATCGTAGCCCTCCTCCAAACGGCTGAACGCAATGTTCACCTCGGTGGACCACCAGATCTGTGAGCCGCACAGCGATACCTGGGCAGGATAATCGAATAACCATTGCTCACGTTGCTTTTCCTCATAAGCGACAACAGCTTCCGTAACATAATGACGCAGTGAGGCTCGCATTGCCGCTTGTATACGATTTAGCCACACTTCAACTGGGCCACGAATGCTGGCCAACTCGTTGAACTCCACATATTCGCCATCTTTGGCATACATGCCAGAAGCTGTCTCTATCTCATTGGCCGCATCGCGGTTAAATTTGAGACGTGCAATCGAATCGAAAAGTTTTGTTAGATGCTTGGTAACCATATCGGGCTGTATGCCATTGCTGAGGACATCGAGCAAATCGGCCGATGATACAAAATAGAAACGAGGAAAAGCCAAACGTTTTGTTTCCAAATACTCTGCCAGTGCTTTTTCGCATAGCGTTAGCTCCTTTTGCAAATGCTCCAGACGTTCGATCAGGCCAGCTCGATTTGTTGATGCCACCACATTCGATGAGACGGACATCTCATCCATGAGTATACGAAATTCGGCATCGATATTATCGAAACGCACCGAATCGACCGGCAGCTGTTTGCGTATATCTTCCGAACTCATGAAGATACTCTCAAGATGGGTCCAAGTGCGTTGCACCTCAAACCATACGGTTATAACTTGATCGGCAATCATTAATTTGTTTTGCCAAGCTGAAACTTCCTCGAGGAAATGGGCGATGTACTTGGATGTTATTAAATTTTGTAGGCACACCTGGTTCTCCTCGAGCGTCTCTATGAGTTCTTCCGATGCCTTAAGGAGTTTACAGCCTGTGCGCGGATGCAGCTCATTGTCGAACTCCATAGCGGACCATGTCGAGTTCAAATCCCTCAATATCTTCTCCATGGACATTTCCTTTACCGCTTTATCCACAATGTTTTTCACCTCCTCCTCGCATTCGTGCAGATTTAAGCCCAGGAGCTCGGCCAGTGTGGTCTCGTGATCCATTATAAATTTAACCTGCGAGAATACATTACCAGATCTATCAGTTACTATATACTGAATATATATGTATATGCATATAGTTGAGCTACGATTTCTACTTGAATTTCTTTACAACATGCATAGCACTTACGGTCACTTCCTTGGGCAAGGCGGCCAGACTCTGGAATGAAATGGTATTTACAAGAAACTGTACAGTCGAGGCATAACTAAATAGCATATATACACATGGGCCTCTTTAAAATCAGGTTGGGATTAAAAATAAGAAAATTACTTATTTGAAATAGAAATAGATTTTCATTGCTATACAAACGGGCTGGTGCTAGGAATAAAATAGAAATTTTCAATCAATTATTTACAATATGCCAAATTAATCGCAAGAAAACTCTTCATGAGAGGTGACAAGAGAAAATAAACTGAAAAATAGACCTTGGTGGAGTTCATCAGTTGATTCCAGTGACGTTCGCGTATGGCCGGATTTTGCAATTCTCCGACAGCACGAAGCGAAGTTAACATATTCTTAACCGTTGATTCCAGATTAATGAATGTATCCCAGACGCGCATCTCCTTATCCAACAAGCGTATATCCTTGGCAAACTTCTTGCACTCAATATCCATGTTCTCCACATCGACTTTGCGCCAGGGCGTTGTCTTCCAATCCTCAATGCAGGTTTGAACTATATTCACATAATCCCAGAGTTGCTGCGATTAATTAATATAATATAATCAAGTTAGTTAACAAAAGTTAGGATCGATCTATAGAGGTTAGTTAGCATTTGTAGCTAGTTAAAAATTTAAAAAGCTCAAAATTCCAAATGTAGCATGCAGTACATAGGGTAAAAATTTAGTAGATGGATTATATAGGAAACATGCAAAAAATCAGTTGATGAGTCTAATATCTCAGTAGATACCTTGAGCATGCGCAGTTCCTTACGGCATTGCTTGAGCACCTTAAACTCCGGAATATTCACTTCAAAGAGACTGCCCGACTTTTGTATCTCGCCCATTTCCCGCTCACAGAGATACATATCATCGTTGATGCGGTCCATTAGTAAATAAGGCTTCTCGCAATCGAATCGAAAGAAGTCGTACTGTTTAAACACCTCTCGGAAGAGCTGTATGTGGGCCTCGAAGAGCGATATCTTATTCCTTATGCTAACCACCTCGGTGGCTTGGAGTGGCGACACCTGTTGCTTGACCGTAGTGGCTATCTTCTTAGTGTTGGCCCACTGCTCGGGCAATTCCTGCAGCAGCACATTCACCTCCTCGGGTATGTCCATGTCATAGTATTTCAGCAGCTGAATTGTCTCCTGCATGGGCTCGAACATTTCATCCGTATTGGCTGCCCGCTCCTTCACCTGCATCAGATAAGCCATAATGCTGACCAGTCCCTCATAGTCCTTTTCCTTCACTGTCTGCAGCAAGCCCTCGTCTGCCTTGCGTATAAAATGACTGAGATCCATCAGACTAGACGTGACAGTGGTCACCAGATGCATCTTGAACATGTTGCCCCATTTGCACACAGTGTTAAGCAGGGCCTGTCGAAAGGGTCGCACATCCACCTGAAACCAGGAGCTGAATACCTGAAATGCGGGTATATCCTCGATCTCGGTAAACAGCGACTCATAATTATCTATTTGCTCTCGAAACGCTTCAATCGTAGGCTGACACGGCTGGGGAGGCGGCGGTGCAGTTGGATCACTCATCTGTAGCAGCTCGATCTCGTCTGGATCCAACATCCGACCATACTCCAAAAAGTATTCCATGCACTCCTCACGATCATCCAGCCACAGGTACGAATAGCGCTCGAATTGACGGCAAAAGCGCGACGCCTCCTCCATGACCAAATCAACGCCATTGAGTATCTCCCGTCGCATATCAATAATATCCTGATTCTCCTTGATCATCTCCACATAATTGCGTTTCTCATTAGGCTTGAGCCGCTTAATAAGCGACCCCATTTTCATAATGTCACGCATGAGTTCAATAAGCATATTGTTGAAGCCCATGGGATCGTCAGGATCTAATGAGGGTACGAATACCAAGTTGGGTTCAACCAGCTCGAGACGCGATTCAAATAACGGGGCATAGTTGTTATCTGGATCCATATTTTCCGCCAGATAACCCACACTAACGCCCACAGTGCGAAGAATATTCTCGTACACAATATTGTCGACAAAGTCCACATAACTTAGCCAGACAGGATCGTTTTGCTTCTCTGCCATATCGAACTGTAGCATATTATCCTGCAGCAGTTTATGTATCTCTACAGAGGCTGCTTGGATTTCCGCATAACGCTTGGCCGTGCGATCTGGTCGCTCATCTATGGAGAGTACCGAATCCTTTTTGCAATCGCGACGCTCAAACAGCGGCTGTTTGGCCCAAACCTCCATAATTTTTCGTATCTGGCGGAGATTCTCTTGAGTGTGATTCATGCGATTGCGAAGGGCAGCCACAGGCTGACGTAACTTCTCCAAATAACTCATGATATCTGAAAAGTAACCACAATTAGCTAAATCAAAATAAAGATCAAACACTCGACTGCTCACCTGCTGAATTCCACACGAGCTCATTCACACCGATTTCAACCAGATCATCAATCATCTTAATCTCGGGCTCAATCAGCTTCAGCTCCACTGTTGAGCTGCCTTCGCGTATGCTATTGTACCAATCTATGGTCTTTTCAAGGTTCAGTGTATACGAACGAAACACATCACTCTTCTCTGCAAACTCAATCGCAATCTCAGGTATGCCATCGATTTTCATTTGCTGCATGTAGTGCACCTCGCGCAGTATGGAGAACAGAGTCGAGCTAAAGTTGAGTATCAAGGAGTGACTGTGCTGATCGCGAGAAATTAGCGACTTTTTCAGATCCTTCTCAATTTGTGCATCAAGCTGCACAGACCAATCGTCAAAATAATGTGTCTTACAGACACTCAACTTGGCCATTAAACACTCGTAACGTTCCACAATTTCCAGTGATTTTTCGGTTTTGGTTATGCTGTGAAAGATTTGGAGGTATTATAGATGGATAGTATACAACTATGCAAAATATTCTATATATTTGGGCAAGTCTATTCAATTGAATGCAACTCACTCATGCTGTAGCGCCTTGAAGTTTTTGATGGGCGCTGTTATGCGAGTCTCCAGCTGATAACACCAGCGTATGAAGGCTGCCACCGTGGGACAATTATAATCGGGATAGAGCGTATCACCGACACGCCTTAGTTCCATTTGCTTGTCATAAATATTCTCACAAACTGTCATTTCATCATCGAGCATACGTACTATCTCCGCATAGCGTTGTGTAAATTCCTCTTTGATTTTCGGTCGATCCAGAACGCTACCCACAATGCTTATAAGCTATGTATTTAGATACAATACTTGAGTATTTGCCAAGGTAAACACAAAATTGATTAATGTATACTCACCTTAAATATACTCTCTAGATTATGACAATCATCGAATGCCTGACATAGGATGGCGGCCAGCTTCATGTCTAGCTCCAGGATGCGTGTTTGAAAGCCCTTAAAGTCCTCATCGAACTCATGATCATCCGGATCAAGGACGTCATAGCTTTTCGATGCGAATGCCGTAAAATATTGATTGAACTCCACATAGACATCGGTTATCCTGGTGCTTAGCTGACGCCCACGTAGTCCACCGATTTCGACTTTCTCTAATTTCAGGAATTCAATCACAGTAAAGAAGAACCTGTAAAAGCCACATATTACACATACAGATACAGATAGAGCTAAATATAGCTATCGATAGTGAATACCATTGTATTGTTGTCAAACGCTCGAGAAAGGCATTAAAGCGCTTGAAAACTGAATTTGGATGAAAAGTCCACAAAATCGGTGGACGCTCCTCGGGCTCCGTAAAGAAGGCAGCCAAACGCTCCTTGTAGAAGTCAAAGAGCTCCCGAAAGAATTTTAATATTTGTATAGAGAGTGTCAGGCGCTGCATGGCCTCATCTATGTCACTATGAAATATAGACGAAGGATCCAAATAACGTTTAGCCTGGAATGGATAAGAAAACTCAATTAAATAAATATAACTAAATTGTTAAACTGATTTATTGAATAAGAGAGTTTCTATTAAATTAAATTAATTTTACAAAAAGACGAATTGTTTCACGAACTAGTTAATATATTTACATAGTGACAGACTTGCTGATTGATTGCATATTTTATTAATTGTCAAGTTGATCCATCGACAAAGTGAATATATTTCTGACATATTGCAATTGCAAATATATAATCATATTATATACATATGTCCATACCTGGTGGATAATCAAATTGCATATCTCCTGCAAAAGTACTGTTATTTTCGCCGATTGACAGTAGTAGCGTGAGTTGCCCCAAAGCGTGCACACGGTATGCATGAAAGGTATTAGCAGAGGCTTGAATTCAGCAAAATCTATTTCCTCCAGTTGATGCAGTGGGCGTTTCAATGGATTCAAATATAGCGTTATATCCTTTGCCTCGGCAAGTGCTGCGATTGTTCAATCAAATACAAAACATTTGGTTGGCATGCGAAAGGCAAAGATAGACAAAATATGCAATATATAGTATACATCTATATATATATATTCTCAATAGCTGGCATGCTGTTGGGCCATTAAATTGATTGCACTCACCCGTGACAACGTTTTTGAATAGTGTCTGAAAGCATGGATGGTAAGCGCTCATCGAGTATTCCAATATTAGGGCCATGGCTCGTATACGCTCGTTGCGCAATTGGTCATAGATAAAGGATAGATTCTTAAGACGATTGTTCCAAAATGTAAATTCTATGAGGTAGTTGAAAGGGATAATAATAATAATAATAATGGGTTAATATGCAAACGTAATTATATTAGCTGAAATATGCATTAGTAAAAGTCGGAACAAACGAAGAAAAGTAGAATAAAAAGAGTTTTTGATAATGATTATTGATGAATAATAATAAGAAATTGGAGAGAAGAAACTTTTTGAGTTTTAAGCTTGAAGTTTCCTTTAAAATAATAAAAAACGCATAATTATTAGGCTAAACCGCTTTGAGCTTTGCCATCATCATCATCAGGTGAGCTCCGCAGATAGCTAAAGCAACGCCCAAAAAGGTTTGTCTCTACTAACAAAAGGCCCAAAAAGTAATTCCACAATTGGTAATTGTTCTTCTGACATAAGGAAATGTTGCATGTCGCCATTCGGCGAACAGATAATAAAAGCAAGTTTTGAAGACATTTTTACCCATATGACAGGCAGTCAGGCAGCTAGGTAAGCAGGTAATAAACATGCAAATTTGGCCAATGCCGGCACGTTGCTAGGATATATAAAAACAAACGTCAACTGCAAAACTTGAATTTTATCAATAAATAATAAATAAAGCTGTGCCAAAAATAACAGCAACAAAATAATATATGCACGTATGACTAAAACTCATGGTTGAGGCTCACCTGTGTGCGGTGTGGGATTCTGGCCATTGGCAAAGGCATTTGTTGGACTCTCCTTGATGACTTCGTGTATCTGAGTTGCCCATTTGATGACCACGCCCTCGATGGCGCTCTTCAGATATAGATCGAATTGGCAATGTTGTGTTTCGGTCAGCTCCTTGGCAGCCTTAACTATTTTCTCAACGCCCACGGGCATGGCCAATATGGTTTCGCCGCTCACCTGACCCTTGACCTGGTGCACAGTGCTTTTTAAGCTGTGCACATGCTTCTGCACATCCTGTGCGACCATGATGGGCCAGCTTCTATAGTTATCCTCATTGGAGAGCAATGGCACAAGCACCTCCTCGACCAGAGCGGACAACTGGTCAATAGTACGCGTGGCCAGGTCGCCAGAGATGATAAAATTCGCACAATTCTCGCGTGGTATGGGCTTGGGATACCGTTTGATAAAGTAGACTCCTTTGCTCTTGAGCTGCGACAGTGGAAACGTGGTGGAGGGCACCAGCTGGGCAGCTGGCGTCAATATAATTATTAATACCACAGGTGTATTTCGATCCAAAAACTCTTTGATTATGCCCTTGTGCTCCTCCACCGTGATGACACGCGTCCATTTCTCTGGCTTCAGTTTGAGGGATTTGATGACAAACGAACCCATCAACTCCAGACGTGGATCCGGCCCACCGGCTGCAGCGGCAGCGGCTGCCTCGGCGCTAGTGGAGGGCTGCTCCATCGAAGGGGCCCTCCAGGTGTTTGTTTGCTGTTGTTAGCACTGCAGTTGTTGTTGTTGGTTGTTGTGGCTGTGTGTGAGAGCGTGTGTGTTAATGTTTGAGTGACCTTGTTACCAGTAACAACTATATAATCAATAGATATCCTATCGAATCAATATAAATAATTAATTATGAAAATTTCGTATGTTTAAAAACTAAATAGTTTTTAATTCCTTAATAATTATGTAGTACTTAGATTATGCAAGCATTTCCATATGGGACAACACTTTGCAAATATTATGTAACAATAACTTCAAGAAATTACAAAATTTGACTTATTTGTGATTTTACATAATTGAAAAATATTTTTGTAGTCTTTGTCTTACAATAAATTTATTTATTTTCAAGCACTTAAGCATTAACTTCTTTTATTTTTAATAAATAATTTTTTTTTTCCACCAATATTCTGTCCTTTATTTTATTTCCACTTTGCGACTGCTCACCTGCGCTACCGTTAGCGGACTGAAAGGAACTGCTTTGACGACAATGTCAGCCTGTTTGGCAAAACTGATCGTGGCAGCACCCGGTTGCTAAGCAGTTGTTGATTTTGCCCCCTTACCTTTGTTGATTTCCCCTGTGCCATAATATTTGGTTGTTTGCCACGTTGCCAAGCTTACTTCCGGCCAATTGTTGCGCCGCCATTTTATGTTTCCATTGCACGCAAAAGTTTTGACGTGCTGGCACGTTGCCCAATAAAGTTGGCTTTCGGCAGCCAATCTGGCAATTGATTAGGCGCTAATTCAATTATTTATTGCCAACTTAGCTATTAAGGTAAGCAAAACTTTCAATTCAATTGGGCTTAATAGCAGATTGAATCCGTTGAACCAAAGTTATTCCTTTATATATATATATGAAGGATAATCTTGTTAAGTGGATTTTTATTAAAGAATTTCTTGCGTAACTATATTAATATGCATTTTTACCCGCAATTCGAAAATCAAAATATTTATATTAATACAAATTTTTCTATACACACAACAAATTTACCGCGCATCTTCTCTTCTTAACATCTTAACATCTTCTCTGTAATATGAACAATCGACCCTAAATATATCGATTACTGAATCAGTGATCAATTCAAATTGATTGTGAACAATTGAACTAGCATATACCGATGATCATGCAAAATGTCGGGTATTTAGTATAATGTATGTTCTAATTATATTTGTCTTTGATTAGTAACTCCTTTAACACAACGATTACGCATAAATAAATTAATTTGAGCCTAATTATATCTGATTGTCACCTGTAGTTGGGTAAAATGTTAGATTTGTTGCATGCAAGCCGTCAGAGAACTAAGCCACAAAGTGCTTAGAATATGAATAGAAAATGAACTGCAAAATGTTTGGCAGTCACGCCAAAATCTGTTGCATATGTGCAACAAATGTGTAGTGCTTAAAACAAGCTCCAAGCCCAATCTAAACAATTTCCCCTGCAGACTTCAAGTTTATGGCACATTTCAAGCGCAAGCGTCAAGGTGCTATAAACAAAACAAATAACTGTTGCGCCCGGCGCAGTAATGCTGCCAAGCCAACCGTAGCAACATTGTTGATAACCAAACAAGCAACAGTTTCTTGCATGACTTCCGTGTGAAAAAAAAACTTTTGCTATTTCTATTTATTCTTTTTTTATGACAATTGCGACTATTGATTGACCTAGGCCTAGGCCTACCTGCAGCGGTTCATTCAACCTGTTCGGTTGCTAGGAAAACCAGTTGCTTGCTCGTAATAAATATTAAAACCAAATTATCGCCGGCAAACCGCAAAGTTGCACAACAGCTTATTGAAGCTGAAAAGTGATTTACATTTATAAACGTGACTTTTCCTACGATTGGCCTAATACTTATCGCACAATGCTGCAGTTGGGATTGCTGGTGCTGCTGCTGCTGCTGGATGCCGCATCGGCAATTGTTGTTGAGCGCAACATGTTTGCCTACTACAAGGTGCCTCTGCGGCTGCTCGACTTGGCCAAGCCCCATGCAAACGACTCCACTTCCACTGCCGGCCTCTATTTTGTGCTGCAGTGTCCGCCCAAGCTGGACGATATCATACCCAAGCCCAAAGACATGCAAACCTGTCAGGTGGTGGACCACTACAGGGATAAATCCCGGCACTCCAGATACAAATCCAAAAGGTTTCGTCCTGCACGCACTTACCTCATGCCACTGCCACCAACAACCGTTAAACGTATGCTCTGGGGCTGGCGTCAGCGTCGCAGCAAGCGACACAACCAGGAGACAGCGCCAACATATGATCAGGCCACTCCACTTCAATATCTTGGTCAGCCGCATAGCCGCCAAAAGCTACTTAAATTAGCCGCGGATCATCGGAAATTTAAGCGAGGCAATAGCTCCAAAGGCTTTCAGCATATGTATCATCGTGATGAGATCTATAACGATCACATTTTCTACGATGAGCTTCACTTAAATGGCCAGTTCCACAACCTGGGAAAAACTAAAATTGAAAACTAGCTGACAGTATTTATATTCATTCTAATTACATTTTAATATATAATAAGATATTCAGTATTTGTATTAAATATTCCAATATTATAATAATTAAATATTCAAATATGAACGTACGCATTTCACCTCAACTTTATTTCAAAGGTACAGTTATTTATCGCTAATTATAACAAAGCAAATTGTATTAATTAAAAAGTATTATACAAACACAACCCATAAAAAACATAAATACAATTAACTCGTTCCATTAAGCTGAAAAGAATTCAAGTAATTTCCCAACGCAAAGTTCTAAAAGAGCTTTACCATTTCGAGCAAAGCAGAACAGAGCATGCATAATATTATTCAATTAATATTCGTCGGGCAGAAAAAGATCGTCGTAAGCGACATTATCGAAGACCTTTTTCAGTATTGACGTAAGGCATAGCTCAAAGGTTTTCAGCATACCCGGCTCAAGATCCTGCCAAAACTCTAGCCAATTTTCATTGATAATTTTATTAAGCGCAATTGTTAAATCCGTATTTTCTATATATAATGAGTCAAGCGAAATTACCCAACTACAAAACAGATAGCAAGAAGTATTTATTAATACTATATGAAATTATATTTGATAATTTTATTTACTTACCGCTGCAGATCTACCTTAGGCTTCAGTTCGTAGATGCGCAAGTATCGCTTGTTGTTGCGATATTCCTGTATGGCCTTTATACGCATTTTTAAACGAAAGTTTAGGAATTCCGAGCGAAAAGTTCCCGTTGCATTTGCCACAAACAGCAGAATGCGAGATTGCATATTATAAGTGCCCTTATGAACGAGTCTGGGAATATGCGCCTTGATTATCATGCTACTCTTGCTCGGATCCTTATGGAAGCCTTTGACACGGGTAATGGTTGCGTTATTGAAGCCCTTATTTGTTAGGTTTCTTATGTAGAAGGATAGCCAAACTGGACCACCATTTGACCCCTCCACAATCGAGATGTCCTCCAGCTTAGTCACATCCAACGGAGCCAAACCAATCTCCGGTATACCGTTTGGATAGCGGCTAATCAAATCGTTCATAGTTTTCATAAGACATTCTGAATCACCAAAGTGGCATTTCTGGATATCGTCGGCTGCAAATATATTTTGAGTCATTTATAATTCCTGCCAAAGCTCGAATACGCACGCAGCTCGATCCCAAGTGAAGGCTTATGGAGCATTAACGCAATGGCAAACAATAAGGAATATTTATGCATCTCCTATTTAAATATGTTTGGTATTGCTTAAACACTATCTATAAATATATCTATTTTTCCCCCTTTTACAATTATTTACAACCACAACACGATTTCACTTAGAACCTGCTTTAGTCAATGCTCAGCTGTAAATAAAATGTAGATATTACCTCGCGTTAAGTTTATAGCTAACGTTCTGTAAAACCGGATTGCTAGTTAAACATATGTATATAATTTAAATAAACTATAGATATGTATTTCCGGTAACATTAATTCACGCTTTCACAACTAATATAAATATGAAGCTTAACTTAATTATTTAACTCAATCTCATTATCCTTGAGGAACATGTCGTCGTAAGATATTTTCTGAAATGTATCCTCAATCATGCTCGTAAAAACCCCGCTAAAAATACTCAGAAATGCTGGTTCCAGCTCATTCCAGAATTCCAACCAATTCGAGTTGAGCAGCTCATTGATTGCAATGGTTAGATCCATGTTCTCTGGAAATAGATTATCCAGCCACACAATCCAGCTGTGAAATTGATTTCGATCTTTTAATAATGTGATAATTTTATACGTACAGATATATGCAAGGGTGGTGCGAAAACTTATTGGGCCAACAAGAAATTAGTACAATATGGGCTTTTCTATTTTTTCTTTCTGCACGTTAATCTTTTAGACCACCCTCGTATATACACATAAATATAAATTTTGAACACACCGACTTATGTTGACAATTGGCACCAGTTCATAGATTTTCAGATAGCGCTTATTATTCCGATATTCCGGTATGACTTTCAGCTTTAATATGAAACGTAAATTCTGAAAATCCGATGTAGATGCACCTGTCGCATTTAGGGCTATCATCCAAACCCGTCCATTTGCCACATAGTTGCCCTTGTGAATGAGACGTGGTATCTGTCCGTGTATTTCCATTATAGTGGCTGTTGGATCCTTCCCAAATCCTTTGATACGCTTTACTGTCGTATTCTCGAAGCCATAATTCACTTGGTTGGATAGCTTGAATTTAAACCAAGCACTCCCAATTTCCGCATTATTCCAAACATTCGAATCCTTAATATCCACAATATCAATAGGCTTCATGCCGATTGCGGATAAGCCACGGGAATATTGCCGTATCACAGCATTCATTGATCCAACAATGCATTTCGCATCGCCAAAACGGCATTTCTTAATATTGCTAGCTACACGAATTTAGGTAAAGAATAAAAAACACTATAGAATATAAATTTTTGCTTTCAGAGGAAAACAATTGTATTTCGACTTCCCACGTAAAGTTTGACACTTGATTGCGATGAGCAAACGGAGTCCGATCACAATAAAAAATGCTGTACGCATATCTGTAATATATATTATATATAGCCTATGTTTGCCAGAGAGTGTAATGCACTTGTGTTTGCCTCAGCGTATAAATATTGAATAAAAACGAATGCCTTTTTCAACAGAACATTTATAAGCTCAGAAAATCAAAACGGAATTCTCATAGTATTATAAACCGGTTTATTGTAAGAAATATAAAAAAAGGAATTAAACTAAGTTTCGTACATGAATTCTAGTTTTCATATAATTAGTGGAGAGTATGCGATGTTGGATTTTGAAATGTCATTTGATATTAAATGCATAAACTAAACGTAGAGTATATTTTCATATGGTAATATATAGACAATTCCATATCAATTATATTTGGTATAGCTGAGTTAACATACAAATTAAAGTTTCAATTCACATATTCATTCCTCGATAGAAACATGTCATCGTATGAAACATTATGAAATATATCTTCGATGATACTCAAGAACACACCCTTGAATACCTCCAATATGGGCTTTTCCAATTCATTCCAAAACTCAACCCAATTCGCATTGAAAATTCTATTCATTGCAATGCTCAAGTCTGTATTTTCTGGAAAAAAGTTCTCCAGCCATTGTGTCCAACTGAAAGTTGGTATAATGAAAAATTTTCTCAAGATTTAAGCCGGCTATCAAGGAATTTACTTACCGATCCACATAGACATTAGGCACCAGTTGATAGATCTTCAGATATCGCTTACCGTTACGATATTCCGTTTGCACTTTCAACGTGAAGTCGAAACGAAAATTTTGGAATTCCGATTCAGATTCGCCAGTTGTATTGATTTGGACCATCCAAAGTAATCGGCCCATAGCTTTATAGAAGCCCTTATATATAAGTCTGGGTATTTGGCCTTTAACAATTATTTTCGACGATGTGGGATCTTCGTCGAACCCTTTAATGTCAAGTATAGTTGTATTCTCGAAACCGTAATTGATCTGATTGAGCAGTTCAAAAAAATACCAAAGTACACCCTCTTGTCGATCATTGATGAGTACAGTGTCCTTCACATGAACCACATCCAACGGCTTCAAACCTACCGAGGGTATACCCTTGGGAAAACTACGTATCAGAGCATTGGCAGTATCCCTTATGCAGGTGGTATTCCCAAAATGGCACTTCTTGATATGCTGAGCTGTAAGTTACAAGTAGAGATCGGCGATATAAATCTCAATCAATCTGATAATTTGACCTTATCTTGTAGCTACCCACGTAATGTTGCGCACTCCGAACTGAGAGTCAGCTGCAGCCCAATCAATACTATCAAAAGTTTCCGCATCTTAGACAAATCCAAATACTTGCATCGTTGCGGACACTCTGCGGTGAAGTAAATTCCAGTAAGATATTTTTTAATTCAGTTTAATACATGTATATAATACATATGTATATCGATTAACATAACCTGTTCTGTGTAATTCACCATATCAAAGTAATTGAACCGGGTTTAGTATCAACTATTAGAGTAAGTTTAAGTTCTGTCCAGACCAGGTAGTAGAGCTTTGCTACCGAACAGCTTTTGATCAGATTATACAGCTGATCAAACTAATAGGCAATTGTATTAGATAATAACATTTAATTATTTCTCATATAGGGCAACTTTTATCTACGACAATAAATAAAATCCCCTTAACTCTATTGAAATTAAGCATAGTCTCCCAAGGGAGCATCGACATATTTCGTAAATATTTCTGGGGTTTGCAATACAATAGGCAAAACGTTGATAATCGAATTACTCCTACTCGTAAATCATAAGCTACAAGCGAATATTAAGCAAACATTTATTATTATGTCTGTCACCTACACACTAATTAATACTTAGCTATTTAGCGGATCATTAGCTGAAAGGGTATATAATTTACCTTTCGTTTACAGATCATCCATTTAAATGTCAATTTATATAATTTTAAATATATAATTTATAATGTGACTCAACTTAGAGCGATGCATCAGATACGATATAAACAAATATGCAAAGTCTTATTGGTAAATGATTTATCATGAGAATTATCAACATTATAATCATCACAGCCCAAAACCAATGTGATCATCAGCATACAGCATGCTCGTTATCGTCATTTTTCATAATCATGAACTCCATGACCAACATATTAATCATCATTTTTATCATCCCTTTTATTTCGTATAACAAATTAGAATGCGAAAATTAGTTCATAATGAGATTCTATATTTAGCAGACGGATAGCCAGTCCATTTCCATTTTGCTAGATTTTTCATTAAAATACAGAAAAAACGCGTCATGTTTAAACTTATGGATAACATAATATTATTTTATTTTAAGTAATTTACACAAAAAAAGAAAACAATTTGATAGCTTAAATAAAAAGTGCATTAAAATGATATTGACAAATTTTGCAATTGTATCCTAGCTAATGATGGCATATTATATAAAATTTCGAATTAATAAATACGTTAGATGGATTATTACAAAAAGTTATTCAATGAAAGCACACAACATAAAATATTTTTGACAAAGTTTATGAATTGTTTTTGAAAAAGACCCGTTAAGGTTTACATATTTATGTTTTTAAAAATTGTTTACGGTTTCTCAGTTCACAGCCTTATAAGTAATATATAGTTTACAATATATATAAATGTATATCTATATATATATATATGTGTGTGTGTGTGTGTTTAAGTTATAAAATAATTATTATCAATTACCGTTCACGGAACTTAAATCTACTTTCAATGCTACACGTTTTTCTTTTATCGAGGCATTTTACAGTTATGTATATATATATATGTGTATGTATGTAAGTATATATGGTATAGTTTTGCTATGAAAATCTGTCTTTGCTTTTTGGTATACGGCTAACATCAGGTTGAATTAATTATGCTATGAAAGCATTTTACACTAATTCCCAAATATTCGGCTTTTAGATAAACAGCGCGAAAAGCGAGACCCGCTTTTTGATATGATGAACTATGTGGTGGAATAGGGTCTACGGATAGACTGTGCTGTTTGCGACGAGATGGTTTATTGTTATTATCGGAGCAGACCTGAGCCGAATGCTAGCTGATGATCACATGATCATTATTGGCATTATCCACATTGCTGCTGTGACAATTCAGCTCGTTGTTATTACTGCTAAAACAAACCTCCTCGCTGCCATCGGAATCAGTGCAGAACAGTAATGGCTACGCATCCTCACCGTCCATGATATCTGCATCTGTGTCGGCATTGGTGGCAATTCTGAAAATGGAAGATTATGAATTTGAATGAATGACTCCATCACTGCATCTATGAGTGTATTAGTGTGTGTGTGTGTGTGTGTGTGTATGATGAGGCATAGGAGCACATGCTTATCTGAATCGAATCTGATGTGAATCGAAACTTAAATCATCAATAACAAGATAGGAATTTGAGAGAACAACTTGTTACTACATAGATCCATATTCAAACAAAGCAATACGCAAACTACACAAATAACTTGTTACTATTACTATCTACAAGAAGAATTTGTTGTTAGTAATACTTGAATAAATATATCACATAAAGAGGGTAGGAAAGTTTCCAATTAAAAGACAACTCAAAAAGAACCATGCATATATCACAGCAGTGCTAACTGATGAGACATATTTTCTCTTTATTGTGGAAGTGAGGTTGGGTCAAAGAGATTTACGATTTTTTTATTTCTTATCTAAAGATATATACAAATTAGTTGAGCTACTTATGGAAATACATGTTTAATTTCGTTGTATAAAGCTACGTAATTTCATTGCCATAAATTATTAAGTCTACAGAACTATCAATAATTATTCGATTATAATTAACATCACTTTGATATAGACAAATGTTAAAAACGAAATAATATCTTTATTATATACATTCAACACAAAAATAGCCATAAACAATTAAGAAGCGATATTTCTTTGCAGATTATTGAAGGAGCTTATGGAGATTCCATTATCGTTCAGCGTCAGCTCGCTATATAGAGAATGCCATCCACACATGTTGTTGGGTCCGGGTGGTTTTTGTTGTTTCGATGTTGCCCCCATTAGTATAAATGGATCGGCAGATTTGTCAGAACGTGCAGCAGTAAATTTCCAGATTTAAATAAACAATTGAAAGGCGCATTGAATTTTCGGTTAAAAGAAAATATATTTATATATTTTTTTTAATATGCGTCAAACTGTCGAATTCTAATTAATTTTTTGGCAATTTCAATGTGGTCCCAAACAATTTTCTTTTACTTTATTTTCACAATGAGCAGTTTTTTTGGCTTTTTTATTTTTATTGTGTGCTTGCCAATCGCAAACTTTTTTGAACAATTTTGTACCAATGCCAAAAAAATCATTTGTCAATTTTCAACAACATTTTTTCGCACAGTTTTCAATTGGACGAAATTTATAGATCGATCAGTCAAACCAATAGTTTATTTTTATTTTCGTCAATTTTTGCAGTAGTATTCAACGTCACACAGATAATAATAGGAGAGTGGCGTACAGTATAAGAGTAGTAGAGCATGTGCATGTGTGTATTTGCATTTAGTATAAGACACACAGAACGGTGTTGGAAAACAAATGGTGGTAGTCACGCACACACATATAATAAAAGAGAATTTTATGATACATATAAATAAAGAGGAAACAAAATTAGCCACACGTTCTTCAATGATCGAGGTATTATTTTATTAATTTAGCCACACCCTTTGGTTATATGCAAGGGATGAGAGTTATACCAAAATGCCACTTATGAATGTTAAATATATTAAAATAGTTCAGGCTGAATATAATTTAAAGTTTAGTTCAACTAGTCCACTTTGCGATTTACAACTTAAAAATTAGCTTATGTCTATGATATACCATAAATCAAAAGGCAAAAATTATTTTTCCCATAAATGACTAATAAATGCATACTTTATTTGTTCAATCTAAGCGCACGAACTTATATTATTAAGCCTGATAATAGCGATTGCTGGAGCGTTATGTGACCACAATATCAACAACTTACGACTTACCAGAACTTAAAAATAATTTTATTTAAGATATGAACAGCGATTCGGTAAAGTCAGACAGCTTAAAAGTGCATTGTAAATTCTTATTGATGAACTGTTAGTGTTGTAAAGCGTGTGATGTTAGTGTTAATATCACAAAAGTGGAGGGCATCCTAAAGTTATTTACTGCGCCAATAAAACGCAATTATACATTATTCAGCTACTTTTTCCGAAACTGTATCGAGAGGTTTGTCAGTAGTGTTAGTTTTATCGCCTACAACTAAGGCAACATCACTGTGAATAATTAAAAGAATAAGAGCATAGGCAAGTGTTTTCGATTAAGTATTAGTCAATTCTTACAAGTATTAAGAAGAGAGAGAAAGAGAGAGAGAGAGAGAGAAACAGAAATAAAAAACCATGGAACTAAAGAGTTAGTAAAGGAAAGCAGTAGACAGCTTTTAGAATGCTAGGAAAGTAGAAAAACCAATTGTTATTAGAATAGTACAGACCAGATTAAAATTTGTAAATTAGTTACCCATATAGAGACAGTGAATGTGTGAATGTGTATGTGTATGTGTATATGTATTTGAGCAATGAGTGAGATATTATGCGCAAACATACCTGGCATACGTAGAGTTGGCATTCTTTATCGAAAAACTATTCTGACTTGGTAACACCCAGCGTTGCACCCACTGTAAAGGGAAAAACATCAAGTTAGATGATGTTGTGATTGCCAAATGACATCTAAAGCTCTATTAGCTGGTTACCAATAGTCACGTAAAGTGATAAAGTTCGACATGATAACCACAATTTACGATTGACTAGTGAAACAGTTAATGCTTTTTGTCACGACTATTGATAAGGAATTGCTGATTTTTCCAGCAACAACTTACCCGACTGTTCATCAGCCACTTGTTGCCCATGCAAGCGGCCATATGTATCACAAGATATATAACAAAAATTAGATATAGTATGGCAAATATGCCTGCAAAAAATAAGAAAGAGTGTTATTAGTCGGTCAAGGGAACTACGTAAATTCAAGACCTGTGCCACTTACAGACTAGTGCCAGCAGGCCGCCATCAATTTCAAGAGTTTCCACTTGTGCTACGACAAAGTACAAGTTAACTCCAATAACCACAATGGTTAGCAAAATGGCAACAATTTTGTTGCCGCTGCAAAATGAGAAAGAAATATGTAAATATTTATACAGAAAACAGCTTTCATTGAATTCAAAACATCATCATTAAATTAATCTTAAATCTCTAATTGCTCTACTTACATTCCATTCACAAATTCACCCATGATGGCAGCACACGATGTAAACGCGATGGTTGGAATCGCCGCAAATGGCAATTGAAGTGACATCACCGCATTAAGTATGTCATTCATATTGGTCAGGTCTTCCATTTTGCTGAACATGGCCAGGCAGAAGGTGGGTATGATGGCAATGCAGCGCGTGACCAGCACGCGACACCAGCGCGGCCACTGCAGATTGAGGAAGCCCTCCATGGAGAACTGGCCTGCGTATGTGCCTGTCATGGTGGAGCTCTGGCCGGCAGCCAAAATGCCCACGCCCCAAATATACATAGCTGCGGCACCAAATGTGCAGCCTAGAAACAGACCGCCCTTGTACAAATCGGCATCGATGATGTCTGTGAGATTGTGATTGTCGGTAAACGATAACTTGGCATCCTCATACATGGATTTGTTGGCGCACATATCCAGCTGAATAGAGATGAGTTAACAACAGCTTAACGATCGGTATTCTATATTCACTTACCACATCCTGATTGGTCTTACCGTACATGCCGTGCGCAAAGACGGAGACAACAAAGAGATTAATGATAAAAGACACGAACAGCGCTACGCATGCCTCAATAAAGAAATAGAAATTCGCTTCGCTCACTTTCTTTGGCTGGCGACGATCAATGTCACGAGACTGCAATACAAATGTAATTCTCATATTACTTAAGGATTCATTTGGCTTTTAACCATTCTTACCTTGACCAAAGCAGAGTGCAAATAGAGATTGTGCGGCATAATAACGGCACCAACCACGCCCACTGCCTGTAACAACACATCCGAATTGCAGTTGGAGCACCAAGGGACAAACAAGCCCTCCATCACAGCACCCTGATTAGGTTCAGAGACAATGTACTGCAACAATAAAATGTTTGCAATTAATAACAAAGGAATACAAATCACAAAAAAGGGTAACAAGTTAATTAATAAGGCAAAACCAGCAAAGAGAATAACAAAGAACATTGAACCTGAATTAATCTTGAAAATATTACTTGAATAAACTGAATCGTATTGGTTCAAAGCTGTCAGTGCTTAAAATTTAATTTTAAGCGGATATTTTAATTAGACAACACAACTTGAATAAACTCCTTTACAAATAAATTAAATAAGTTAACAAAATATTCCTTTACAAAATGTAAGCAATTAAATAAAATAAAGTAAAAGCAAATCTGAACATAAATAAAAACTCCCCTGACAAGTGCTTTTTCCAAATGACTTTCAGATAAGCCCACTGGTCCACTTCCTCTCTTTTCATACAGACATATAATCAAATAGTTTTAAATAGTAGGCAATTCTTGAAATAATCTACTCTCAAAGGCCATTTATCTAATCAGTCAAAGGCGACTCATAGAAAGAGCGACTGCATGCAATGCAAACAGAGATTGCTTCAGCACATATGCAAAAAACATAGTCTCTGAGCAGATACACAAACAAATGTTTACACATTATCAAACAGCGGAACGATATGGAAACTATGCTTAAACAGGAATTGAAATGAGAATGGAAGACCTCAACTGCCGTAATTGAAAGATATGAACGTGAAGTACGCCCCTCACAGACGTGCCTGAGAATTGACTATTGCAATTTGCGACAATAGACAGACATACAAAAAATAAAAACAAAAATACATTAAAATACATTCGCAAAAAATAAGTTAAATAAACTGCGTTTGTTATATACGACTCGATCGTTCTCTCTACATTCTTTTTTTTCTGCTTATTTGTATGCCTGACGCTTAACTTTTTTGGGAGTCACAGCAGCGGGGGAACTTTATCAGACCGAATAATTTTCGAAACTCTATTAGTCTACTTTTGTATATTATATAAAAGTGCAGCTTACCTCATAGCCAAATGTGATGGCCATAACAGTGATTAAGAAACCAAATAGGAACTCCAATTTACGCAAGCCGTACTTATCCAGAAATAGGAACGTAAATGTATCGACAATGGTGATGAGTACGCCACCCCATAAAGGTACACTACGAATAGAATTACAAAATCAATATATCACTCGTCATTTGATAAAGTTTAGATAAACGTACACTTTATTCGATAGCAGATATATAGCAATGGCTGTGCCTATGACCTCTTGCATGTCCGAGCCAATAATGGCAATCTCTATCATTATCCAGAGTATCCAACGTGGCAACCGTTTGTATTGTCTGTAGCACATCTCCGCCAAATGCAGACCTGTGACAACGCCCAGCCTGTTAACGTTATAGATTATATTATAGTATGCACATATAGTTGGGATCGTCCTACACCCTTACCGTGCGGCCAAGCGTTGCATGAGCAAACCTAATACTGTGGCCCATAATAGCACCCAGAGTATTTTATATTTGGCTGCGGCGCCCGATTGTAAATCAGATTCAATATTGCCCGGATCTAGATATGCAATGGACATGAGAAAACCGGGGCCAGTGAAGGCCCACAGCTTGCGAAAACTGAAACCGATCTGTGTGTGAAAAATAAAAATATTAATATAAAATAATAATAGTTCGACTAGATCATACCCTGTACCCAAAAATATCAATAAATTATGAAACTCTTTTACAATTAATTCAAATTGCATCTGTAGATATACCAAGAAAATTGATATATCGACATTCCATATGTATCGATTCCACAACATAATTTCCTTTAGATACAGTGGATTCAAATTGTGATTTTTATTAAACTCACATTTGTGCTGTCATCATCGGGTATGAGCACCTTTTCATCGCTGAAGTAGGCCTGCTTCGAGGCCTTCAGATATGTATTCTCATTCAGTATCTGCTGATGCAGCTGCGTACTGTTTGCCGCCGCAGCACTTGCAGCACTTCCATGGCTACTACGCGCACCCGAACTAGAGGACTGTTCATCACCAGCGGACCTGCCGCCTGGCTCTATTTTATTGTGATAGCCCTCGTTTGAAGACATGCTGTAAGAGTAATAAGAAAATTATTGAATTTGATTATTCACTGTAGTTCATTTATTTAACACTTGTGCGTGACAAGCAGTTTAAGTTATGCCCCCAATCAAGCAACAAATTACAAATCCAGATAAATTATAGTTTCGTGTATTTGTTAACATTGCAGCACGTGACGCTTCACAGATTGAATATCTCGCAATTTGAATATATACTCAAATAGATAATATATGTATTTAATTTGTTTAGTAAACGCAAAAAAAAAGTTTGGCTAATATTTACATTTCCATATAATTCGCACATACTAATTTTATTGTGTAATTTCTCTTTCTACTTCGTCATTTATAGTATCAAAATCTGAACAACAAACAAATAGAAAATTAATGAATGCCATAATTAAGTTATTATCTGCATTAGAAACATATGCGACACAAATAGAATGAGACGACAGGAAAAAAGTAATAATCAAATAAATAGAACATGAAAAATATCGACTTGGCGCTACCCTCTAATCTGGCCGACAAATTTGCTTTAAATTTACTTCTGTTTGTTACTCTTGTTATATACATATGTACATATTTCGGTACTGGAAGTTATCGATAAAAAGATAAGACTTTCTAAGTTAAGGAAATGATTATAGTATATATATATAGCTATTTACAATTCATTTATCTATTATCTATTAAGCCACATATAGTATTTGTCTTAAATTACCATTCGCGAAAAAAAAACACACACATGTATGAACTGTAGAACAACAATATACTTAGAAGAATAATAAAAAAAATACAAATTACCCGGAACGCAAACTCTGTATCTAGTTGGCAAATACTTTGCCAACAGATGTGGATGTAACTGAGACAGATAAGACTAATATATACATATGTATATGCATTATATGAACTGGTTATTGAAATATTCTTTATGTATTTTATAATACATAACAATTACTGAATCAGCATTTGCTCAGTAGCTTGATGAAAATGCTAAACCTAGCTAAAAATTATTATTAATTGATATTGATTGAAGCAAATCAACATTTTCATCTACATATATTGCATAGCTTTATGTGTATAAAACAATCTTCCACTTCAGGAAGGCATCACTGTACACAAGGAAACTAAAAGTTTTGAAACAATTAAATTAATAGAATTTTTAAATTTTGATTGATAACAATTTTGAGTAAACACTTAAGCACAATCAGTATATGAATTCGAAAATTATTTTTTATTCTTTAGGTTAATCAATGAAAATTGTATATGAATAGGACAAAAAAAAAACAAATAAAAGAATTTGCGAACTTTTAGCTGTGCTTGCCGATAATGTGAAACATCTATATATCAACAATAACAAAAGGAAAATGTACAAACGCGATTAGAGTTACCTGTTGCACAGGTTACACAGGTGAATAACCTGCTAAGAAAGCAAATATGTTTTATACATGTATTGTTTTTGTTTTATTCAGCCTTAAAGCTTTTTGCATAAGTTTTACGGCTTTAAAATAAACACACAGACATTTTATGACTGAGCTCAGCACATCTTGGACATGTGTATGTACAAACATACACATATGTATGCACATACATATAAATGCCTGGGGCAGGTATGAAGCTAGTTGGAAACAAGAGGTGTTGTCTGGTTCACCTTGACAATACTTTGCGCTACTCTTACGGCTGCTGCTTTCCACATCGCTTCATCGATTCGTTGAATTGTCTCATTATGTTTGGCGCCATTTTAAGACCTCGGTTGTTCGTTCACTCAATTGATTAGTGAATTTTCATTTTATGGTAAATTGTGACAATTCCAACCGTTAAGTTCAATGGAGCACACATGTTCTGTCTGCCTATGTTCAAGATTGTTTATTCAGTTGGCACATATGTACATACATATGTAGCTTACTTAACTCACATTCATATCAGCTTTAGTTCAGGCAGCTCAAAGTGTGTTGACAGCTATCATAAATACCGATAAGTGTTTCAACAAACTCAAACCAACTTGTAAATCAACTAATAAAATTTAAAGTACTTCTGATATTCATATGTACCTATGCAAAACTTGGCATTTTGTATATTTTCTAACTTTAACACATTTAAATATATCCCATGTTTTATTGTATTTATATTATTTTATGCTTATATTGGATATATTTATATATACATTTCGTACTTTCTGCTTTCTCTGTATTTTAAGCAAAATTCAATATACACATTTTTTATTTTTTGTCCTTAAGATGTTAAACAAATATGTATACTTAAGTGTATATTTGAAGCAAATAATGCATTTTAAGCACCACAACCAAAGTCAACTAATAACATTGACAAAAGTTATAGACTTATAGTTACAACTGAACAATTAAAATGGAGAGAGAATTAATTGAATAAAAAATTACGATTATTCTCTACTCTAATCATTTTTAATTATTGATTGACAATTTCCTGCACTTGTGAACAATAACAGCAAATAAGCAGAATTAAATCATTTTTTAAATTCGCATATTCATTGCACACACTTGGGAATTTGTCCCATTGTTTAGGTACGATATTCCAGATTAACGCAATGCTTATCAACATAATAAATTATTAACAGCTTCAAACAGCCGAAGTACTGGTAACTGCTATGCAGCCACAACAGAGTCTGAATACGACATCTGAGTGATAAGGAACTTCAAATACCCTCTCTGACATTCCATCACGATAAACACCATGAATATGTCAACTTTCAGAGCGAAAGTAAGCATAACATGCAAGGGTATTTTAGCATCTCTTTCCTTCTTTTGCTTAGCCGGTATATGCTTGTTTTTTTTTAGTACTCTTCGCAGAGTTGTCCTCGCACTCACACAGTCACCTCAAATACATGGTGAAAAGAAACATAAAAAACGTTCACACACACGAACAATTATATTATAAGTGCACAAGCTTTACATGGGATACATTATCTCGAACATGTGCAATTGTACAAAAAGTTAATAAATAAACAATCACTTCAGCGAAACATACTTGCGACAGCTCGATGATTGATTGGTGGTAGTAAATATTATAATTGTACAGCGATGCTTTAAACAATATTTAGTTGCAAATAAATGCAGCTGTTAATTTAACACAGAAACACAAACCGAACTGAACAACAACAGTTTAATTCTTAGCAAAACATCACCGATTATACGTAATTCTCTTTGTGTGTTGGAACCAATTACACGTTCGGTGACGTTGGCCGTTCTCTGTTCGGTTCAGCTTTTGGAATGATTTGCCAGCGTCACAGCTAGAGTAGCGTCTGCCACACTCTACAATTGTTAATTTAGCGACAGTTTTATTCAATCAATCGAAAGCGCAACATACACAACGCGTTTAATTGTTCGTTTATATTATATTTCTCGAATTCTTTGTTTTCTTTTCATTTATGTTGACCAATATTGTGACTGTTGCTTGCCTTTTAACGCTCCCCAGCTGCTTTCTTTTTCGTTCGCACTTACTCTCAGGCTATTTACACCAAAAAAATCAGCTGTTCACACGTAGAACAAATTCAACTCAGTCAGAGATATATGCTATCGATATATCGATACATCGATTTGTATAGTCCAAAGGAGCAGTTGCGTGCCGACTGTCGTGCGCGCCGTCGTCGTCGTTTGACGTCGAGTGACTGACTGCCAATGTTAGCCATTGCCTCTTTATTTATATGTATATGTATAAAATATACATACATATTTACATAGTATATTGAGCGTAGTTTGCCAAAGAGGCGAACTGATAGCGTATGTGAGAGAGCGCAAGTCCGACGTTTATGATAGGGGATTTTCTGATATACATACATACATACATATGTACCCTCTTGATTCGTTATGATTGCTTCGCGCTTCTCTGGAGAGGACAAACGCAAACAACCTGCATTCTCATTAAATGTATTAAATATACATATACACTAACATATATGTATATATTCATTTACAGTTACAATGCTCAAAAAGATCCTTCTTGGTAGTGTTCCCTGATAGCGGCATAATTGTAACGGAATTATTTCTGGAACGCTAAGCGGGTCTCACAATGCTTATTGCCTAGGTTTGTCCCAAATCTATATTTAAATGTATGTACATATGTGTGAACTGTCTGAAATCATTTTGACAGACAATTTATACAGATAATAGAAACGTTCTTTGATGCACGCACTTCTTATCATAATCCCCCAATAACATCTAGTCGGCAACAACTCCGAAATGTTTTTGCACTGACAACTTTTTGATCAGATCCATATCAACAGCAATAAGTATTTAGTAAATCAAAGTTTCACTAGAATCATATATAATTGTTTATATTGTGTCACAGATATGCCTTAGCTATATATGTATATAAAGATTTGTGTACGTATACATGTAGTTTGTATGTATGTAGATATAATGTAAAAGAATCCCATTTAATTCATTAAGTCACATGCTTCTTTGTTCAGATATGATTCACACTCTTTACAAGTGATGAAAGCCGAATCAGGCCAATATATACAATATATATAGAACAGTTGAGTAGAACAGTGGAGTAAGTGTTGACTCTACCCTGTAAGTGTGTAAATAAATATATAATATCTCAGATTATAAATTAATAAAATTAGAAACATTTAATAGTAGATTTTTCAAAGTTACTAATAAACTTTATTATGATTTTATTTATCAATGGAACAGACTTTTTTTTGTAAAAGTGTCTTTAACATTCTTAATGAAAACATTTATAAACTTTATACAAGTGAGCATACTTTTGACACATTTACTTAAACATTTCAGACACATTCCAAAACACATACAATTACATTTATATAAAAAATTTTTAAAGACATCTTTTTCTACGTATAAAAAGACTATAAATAGTTATGGTTTTAGCATATTTTTTTTAAAAAATACGCTCAAAAATACAAAAGAATGTAAATAAACATGTTAAACAATTTTAAAAATTGATAATAAATGATGATAAAAGTATATGTATAAATATATATAAAATGGAATATATATTGCATGTGGCATGAGAGAGCGTTGCAGAAACCAAAATGTAACAGAAATGATAAAATTAAAATCATTATTTAATTAATCAACCTCTCTAAGTTGCAAGTGGAAACATATGCATTGTTGTAAATTATGATTCAGTATTACGATTCAACATGGTTTCTTCGCTGTATTAAGTAGTTAGTATATAATTTGATTTTGTTCTTGTAAATATTTCAAACGGAAGCATTTGTTGATTAGGAGCTTTGATTAATAACTTGCACATAGTTGGCAGGAAAGAGGCCATAACGGTTCTTGCACAGGCCACGCCACCAGCCATCATCGATCTTCTCAATGTGCGTGATCACATCGTCGGGATCGAAAGATATCTCATCATCATCAGCCGCCTGGTAATCATATAAAGCAATTGCATGTATGCCAGTGTCCTCCAAATAGTCCGCCAAATTATCAGAGTTGGCATAGATGGCCTCCTCCGATGTACCATTAGCTGCTACTGCTGCGCCTGGTATTGGCGATTGAGCAGCTGGCAATGGGGACACAGACTTCAGTTCTTCCTGGTTTTGATAGAGCGGCTCGTTCTCCTGCTGCTGTTCCGGCTGTTGATGTGGCTGTGGCTGCGGCTGCGGCTGCCGCTCTGGCTGGGACTGAACCTGTACCGGCTGTGGCAAGGGTGTCTGATCCACAGATGCCACGTGAGCTGGCGATTGCGGCTCGCTCGATGGTGGCGTGGCAACAGTCTCAATCTCAATATGAGGCACCACATCTGGTGGTGGTGCAGTAACTTTCGGCTCCTCCTTAACCACAGCAGGTATCGTAGCAGCAAGCTGTTCAATCACAGCCGGTTTTGCTGCCTCGACGGGCGCGGGCTCTTTAGGGATAACAATGGGCTCTTTACGTACTGGTGGTGTCTCGGCTACCGGCGACTGCATCTGATTAAAAGCACTGATGGCATTGCCAATACCACCTGAGCGTCCCGTTTGTATGGCTGTGCGACTCCCCTTGACTGGCGGCGCACGTGCCTCCTCGGCAGATGGCAATGGCGTATTCTCAACAATCGTCTGCTTAGCTGCCTCCTCGCGATCTCGCTTGTCCTTGGCTTCGCGCAAACGCTTCTGCTCCTCGGCACGTTTTCGTGACTCCTCCTCAGAGTTCTTGGCCAAATTCTCGAACTTGGCACGTAAGTTTGAGGGCTTTGCGCCCTCAATGATAGGCTTGACTTTATGATCCACTTGGCTGGCGTGTTTTTGTGGTGCCTCAATATGATCCCAACCAACAGCGGACTTATCCTTGCGATCCTGCTGTACGCCAAATTTGCCGCCAAAGCCCTTCGAGTAGTCTGAAATGGATCAAGGTCAGTAAGTTTTGAGGCATATTAATCTTGTCTTACCCTTTTGCGACTCGTGCTTCTCCACTTTTTCGATATGATCCCAACCCAAAGCCGACTTATCCTTGCGATCCTCCTGCACGCCAAATTTCCCGCCAAAGCCCTTGGAGTAGTCTTCAAAACGTTCAATGTTATTATAATTAATATCACACAGTTTATTTCTAATAATTTAATTTCTAATAATTTACCCTTTTGGGATTCGTGCTTTTCCACTTTTTCGATATGATCCCAGCCCAAGGCAGATTTGTCCACGCGATTTGTTTGCACTCCGTATTTGCCCCCGAAGCCTTCACTATAATCCACCTGCGAGGCATGCTTATCCACTTTGCCCTGGTAATCATGACCTACCGCCGACTTATCCATGCGATCTTTTTCGACACCAAATTTACCACCGTATCCATATCCGGCATTCTGATCCTTCAGCAATTGTTTCTTTTTGTTCAAATCCGACATCTCCGTCTCCTCGCGCAGCTTGTTCATGCTGTTGAATTTCGTTTTTATTGTTAATAGCATGATTTTTTAACGGTGCATTGACCCAAATATAAATGACTCACTCAATGGCGCCGCCCCCGTCGCGCCCGCTGCCATCAATGGTCTTGGAGCCCCATCTCTGCTCTTGCTCACTCACATCGTTGACGAAATCAGGATCCGTTTCCCAGTCATCGTCTTCGGCGGTGCTTGTTGCCTGTATCTGATGGCCGGCAGTTGCTTTCCACATACTGGCTACTTCTTATCTGTGTTCGACGTTGGCACCAAAGATAAAAAACAATGACAGGTTTTTTCTTCGAAAAATAATGTGTAGGGTGGGGCTGGTTCTGTCGGACAAGAATGGCAGCCTTTCTACATGCTACTTACATGTGTAAAGTATATTAAATCACTTTTAACAATTTTTAAACTCTTTTAATTAAAGAAAAACTTAAAACTTTAAACAATTAATTTAAATGCAATGCAGAAAACAAAAGAGTTATTGTTAATGAACCGGCTGAGTAATCGAATTTGAGAAATCGATTCATTTTCGCTCATATGAACTGCATCGCCCATCACAAAATAAGTGTTGAACAACAATATACTAAATTCAAAATGCGCGGTAACGGTTTAAATAACAATTAATAACATAGTCTATAAAAATTATTCTGTTCAGTAAACAGAACATTATTAAAACATAATTTTATCATTACCGGATAAGATCTTTATCAGCTACTGGCAGCTTCCAGTCTTATGAATCATTCATTGCTGTTTGACGTAATTATATACATACATATGTATGCATTATTTATTTATTTACGTGTATTCATTTATCCAGCTATGAGTCGCTAAGTGAGATCTAAAATAAGAGTGAGCAAATTTAGAACAAAGCTAAAAAATTCACATCTATAAACATACATACATTTGTGATTAAGAGAACTTTATATACAATATCATGACGTAATTATCTTTCAGTCAGATGCTGTTCTCTTTTTAACTCTCTTGAATGTTTACAGCCAGATAGCTGCCAGGGCTGCTCAAACACAATTATTTTTGTATTAAATTTTAATAAATATGCTTGATTCTAATGTTATAATTTACATAAAAGAAAATGAATGCTTATTTTAGAGAAATCTACTACAAATACTACAAATGAATCCCTTGATAAAAAAGATGAACTAAGAACCCATTGCCACCAGTTCCGTTTTTTATACAGTAGCTGCGGCCCTGCCAACGCCTCCGCTCCAACAGCACCGTTATGCTCTTTGGAATTACTCTCAGATCCGATTCGCCGGTTGCAGCGTATATAAAACCAGTTGGGCACTGAGCGGCGAGTTCAGTATTTATTTCACGTCGCTAAGAGTTCGCAACGTTTAACGGACCCCACTTTGTACGTTTGAGAATATCACTTGGTAAATTTTTAGAATTCCTCTCTAGTTACTATTTTGTTTATTTTCACTGTGTCTTCTCATACATATGTACATACATATATAAATATATATGCATGCATGTACACTCACACACATAAATGTCACTGTCGTATCTGCTAAGGTTGAAGTGAAGAAGAAACTCAAGTGAAAAAGAAACTCAAGTGAAAAATAATTAAAAGTGCATGCAGAGTGTCTAAATAAATAAAGTGATTTTAACAATTTTTGGGCGCGGCAGATAAGATGTTTTTAAATTATGTATATATGTATGTCGCATATAAAACAACTGTATTACTTTCTATAATACAAAAGACAATCTCATATATGTACATATGTATGTATTTATATGTTTTTACAATGTATTTACATGCTTATGTATGTAGGTGTGTGCTCATGTAAATTTGATTCAATTTGGATAAAAAAAGATGACATCATCAAATGTTCAACTGAAGCTGCCCAGAAATTTAGCGCTTTGGGGCTCTCTTAGCAGACGCTCTCTTGCTCTCTCCCTCTAGTTCTCTTTATGTCTGCTCATTCGCAGACGCGTGTGACTTTTCCAAGCAAAGTTTCCTTCTTTTATACATATGTATGTATGTACATACTTAAGTGTATATGTATGTATATGTGTGTGTACTTAATATATGTTTCACTGACGAATTATAATTGAATTTATCTACTTTGTACTTCCATCTTTTTGTGCAATCTTTAGTGGCAATCAAGTCAATTGCTTTTAGCGAGGCTGCGTTGACTACAGTAAAACCTTTACACATGTACAGCGCGACAAAAAATTCGATAAATATAATTGCATGCATTTAAAAGGTGCGTCATCAAGGTCTAAGCAAAGCTAGTTGAAAAATGTAACAAATTAAAAATAAAAAAATAATAACTTCAAAGGTACAGTCAGTCACAACACAAGTTGAAATACATTTTATAAGCTACATTTATTCACACATTTCTGCCAGGTCACGAGTTTTTAATTACTGCATAAAAATAACAAAGCTTTATTACAGAAATAAGTTAAGGCTTCGCTAAACATTGCGGTTAGTAAACAACTTTCTAGCAATTCCAGTTCCAGCCTTATGTTTTGCTTATGCTTGAGGAGCGCTTCGCTGGCACAACAATACACGTTTGACGTCACAGTTTAGAGCGCTTCAAAATCAGCTCATACACATCATGATTCACGAGCTAAGTCTCAATTAGATGGCTGTAGATCATATGAATCTACGTCTATTATTAGCTGCACTATTAGTAATCAATCCAGACTGCAGACAACATATTTGTGGAAATGCCTAGAACGAACCTTCGACGTTGTTATTACGCATTCCAAACAACTTTTCCAGGTTTTTTTTGTTGTTGCTGCGTGTTCTACAAAAGCATGCTAATTTATAGCCCAAAGGAGAACCAAACAAACAAACGTTTGTATATGCCGAGTGTATGTGTGTGCATGTCTCTGCATGTAAAACTAAATTTGAACCGGTTCCAGCGCCAACATTTGGAAGCAAAAGTTTTTTTCTTCTCTTTATTTGTGGCTGTGCAGAGGCGTAGTCGTAGTAGTGGTATTTGAACAGTGCCACGTCATATTTTTTTCTTTTTTTCTCTCTTTTGGTTTTGTTGACTTTCTACGCTTGGCAGACGGCTTTTTTTTTTTTTATTCACTGAGTTTTTTACTGTAGCGTTTTGTTTTTGTGTAATTAGCCATATCAATTACTTGGACATATGGAATTTAACAGTTTTCTAGGCTTAACATTAAATTAACAAAAGTATTTTACTTTGACAAGAATCGACAAGTAAAATACAATCTTAATTACTCCCAGCATGTTTTATAACATAAACTAAGTGAGCTCATCCGAACTCCCAATTGGTTCTGTTTCGATAAAAAATAAAAAAATAAAAGTAATTTTATTACGCATACGCAACGTTGGCTGCACCCACAAGTTTCACAGTTATCAACTAACACTAGCCCGAACCCATTTTGTATTAAACTTTCACTCTAACTTTGTTCGTTGACTCTTGCATGGAAAAGCAAAAGCAAAAGCATGTCTTTTTTTTCTTGTGGCGCCACAAATACTACGGGGCGTATGCGTAATAGCCGCAAACATGAAGCATGACATGTTTCCCCCTCATATTTGGTGATGTCATTCGGGCCAGGCAGCAGGTTTCTGAACATTCCCATAGCCATATTATGTATAGCCCGGCCTTGTCGCTAGTTAATTTCGACCACATACCTCCCATTATAATCAACATGCCTCGACTTTAATCATTTGATATTTATAAATTATGTTTTTTTCCTTGTCTGCTTTGCATTTACAGATCTTCAAAAACTACCAAAACAAACTTAAAAAGACGCAATCATGAGCTCCGCTGAGTACTATCCATTCAAGGTGAGTGCTAATAAAAATAATGATTTAGTTTTGAAGATTATTATACGTTGATTGTCAGATAGACGCAATTATTGACAATTAGTGATAATTGTAATACATTTCATTTTAAACGATTTGTTTCAAGTGCTCTACTTGTATTGTCGTCTATAGTTATACATTTTTTAAACAGTCAGATAAGACATATACAGCTTTTAACAATAGAAAGCGAAGAAGACATCAGGAAGCAATTGAATCATATAAAATTAATCTAATTATATACATACATAGTAATACTTACATTCATAGTAATCTAACCATGCAAATGAGTCGAATATTTTTCAATATCCCTCGATAAGAAGACGTGGGTACAATCATCAAGTGCGTAAACCTCGCATAAGGGAACTTGGTTGAGTCAATTGTTTGTGGAGTACGTGCTGTAGCCGCATTGAAAAGCACGATTATTCATGAACGTTTGTGCATTGATTACGTATTCAGTGCATCAGCAAGATGATTTATTTATATATGCCACGTTTACTCATTCGCTATTCGCAGTGCACACCCACCGTGTACCCCGCGGATCCCTTCGATCCCGTTGAGGATGCCGCCATTCTGCGCAAGGCCATGAAGGGCTTTGGCACCGATGAGAAGGCTATCATTGAGATCCTCGCCCGTCGCGGTATCGTTCAGCGCCTGGAGATCGCTGAGGCTTTTAAGACTGCCTATGGCAAGGACTTGATTTCGGATCTGAAGTCTGAGCTGGGCGGCAAGTTCGAGGATGTGATTGTGGCCCTGATGACGCCGCTGCCCCAGTTCTATGCACAAGAGCTGCACGATGCCATCTCCGGCGTGGGCACCGATGAGGAAGCCATCATTGAGATACTCTGCACCTTGTCCAACTACGGCATCAAGACTATTGCCCAGTTCTACGAGCAGAGCTTTGGCAAATCCCTAGAATCCGATCTGAAGGGCGATACCAGCGGACACTTCAAGCGTCTGTGCGTCTCGTTGGTGCAGGGAAATCGCGATGAGAACCAGGGTGTTGATGAGGCAGCTGCCATCGCCGATGCCCAGGCATTATATGATGCCGGAGAGGGTCAGTGGGGCACAGACGAGTCCACATTCAACTCGATTCTGGTCACTCGGCCGTATCAGCAGCTGCGTCAGATCTTGATCGAATACGAGAATCTCTCCGGAAATGACATCGAGACAGCCATCAAGCGTGAGTTCAGCGGCTCTGTACAGAAGGGTTTCCTGGCCATCGGTGAGTCATCTCTATACAGCTATAAAAGTGATTCATCATGTACTCATATACGCTATTATTGTATATTGAATTTTTTAGTCAAGTGCTGCAAGTCGAAGATTGACTATTTCTCTGAGCGTCTGCATGATTCGATGGCCGGTTTGGGCACCAAGGACAAGACGCTGATACGCATCATTGTCAGCCGCTCCGAGATCGATCTGGGAGATATTAAGGAAGCATTCCAAAACAAGTATGGCAAGAGCCTGGAATCCTGGATTAAGGTAAATACCGCTCTCACTTATTATTGTTATTATGCTTCTATATGTGTTAGCATGCCAAATTTGGTGTTGGGCACGAACTATGCACTTGTATACTTGTATATAATATCGAAATCAGCCACATATACTTAATATGATATTTGACCGTATATATACCCTGCGAAACCAGTTCAAAATTGTCTACCATAACAGTTGATTTCCCAAAAGCAGTTAACAGTTAACTTTTCAAATAAAAGCTTTCGCTGAAAGCGCTCTGTTATTCACATAGCCATAAATTAACAGAGCATTCGATTCCAAATTGTTCTCACTCATCTTTTGCTCACACTCATGTTTCGCTTTTTTACTACTTACTTCATTTGTCTGCAGCATAAAACATTAAAATTTGCCATATTCTATATTTTTAGGGCGATACATCTGGCGATTATAAGCGTGCCCTATTGGCTATTGTTGGATTCTAAAAAAATAAAAATAAAACAAAAATCACAAGCCCAGCCAACAATACAAAAGAAAAAGAAATTTAAGCAGAAATGAACTATATAAATATTGTCACTCTCGTGTCTGTTCCATGCCTTAAGCACAAACATATTGTACAAATTTGACTATATAATAGTTGAAGCGCATATATGTACATTACATTATAGTATGATCTAATGACTAATGCAAAAGTGGAACAAAGTTTACAAGCAACGCAGTGCATTTATTGAAGCCTACATGCGCATCACATGTTAATTATTATACATAGTCTAATGCACATTCATTGCACATAGTTTTATCTCGATTTTAACTATAATCCTATACATATATGTATATATAGATATGACCGGCTCTAATTGTAACTTATGGTTTTTGTTTTTTTTCTTTATACTATATGTCTCGAGTCTCATTTTGCAAAAAGTTTTAAGTTACAATATTGTTAAAAACATTCTTAATTTCAACAATAAAAAAATAAAATAAAACGAAAATTAATTCGAATTAGGCGCCATTTTGTAATGTTAAAGTTTGAATTGTATTTGGCGTTGCCAGCTGCTTCTTCTTGTTCTGTCTACAGAAGCCGCTTATTGCAATGCTTTCTTGCTTGTCATGTTACTAACAGCGCGCTTTTTGCGCTTAACATAACACTTAACACGGGGCCCCAGCGGTTAGTTTTCTTAAGCACAAAACTAAACAACATTTAAAATGTATACAAAATAACGCGTTTAACGCTCTCGCTCTTGCTCTTTTTACGCTATTCTCTTCAACGTATTTACGCAATTGCTCAACACACACAAACAATCACAGGAGGATGCGAACTCTGAAATTGGATATTTGCTTGTGACGCTGGTCGCTTGGTAGAAGAGCTGCGCGGTGTGCCCAAGTATAAGAGTTGTAGGGACTTATACAACTGTTCAATAGAAATGTCAAAAGAAAGCATTTTCGAAGACAGAAATTTGTAAACCTGAAATTATTAGCGTTGTGAAATGTTTCAATTCCATTTATAATTCTCATTAAAATATTATTTCTATTTTGTATTTATATTTCCAAAAGGCAGCCTCTGTAATAACGTCTAACGTTCAAATTTCTTTGCTAATTGCGAACAAATTTTATTAATTTTTTTATCCATATTTTAATATATATTTTGTATACATTTTATTTGCACATAATACATATGTAAAAGTATTTTATTCTTGTGCTACTTAACAAAGCAATAATAAAAAAAATGCCAAAGCAACATTTTTAATTTATCGAGTTTTTAAATCAAAAATCAAATTTTTTCCGTTTCATTTACAGGATGATATATCCGGCGATTACAGCTACGTGCTGCAGTGTTTGGCTTCATACTAAATTTAGTACATCAATTAATAACATTTTTCATTTGTTGTATTTTTTCGTTTTTATCAAACATTTAACTTAATATTAAAACGATTGTTGTAAAATCTCTTAACTATTTGCCTTTCAAATGCTTAAAATTCTTTTGTGCTCTGTGTCTTGATTTTGCTTAAAATATAACCGACTGGCGGTACAAAAAAAAATGGAAAACTTTTCAAACACGTCGAATCAAGGTAAGTTAGATATGATTGTTTTTGCTGGAGCCACCCACACATGTCTACTTGGCCACACGCTCCTTGTAGGCCGCCCAGAGGCGATCGCGATAGGTAGCCGCCGCCTTCTCCACATTCTCAGCTTGCAGTATGCCACGCCCCACAACTCCAATATCGGCGCCTAGCTGCTTCACCACATGCTCGGGTGTCTGGTACTGTTGGCCCAGCTTATCGACACCCTGATCGATCTTAACGCCCGGCGTCAATTGTATTAGACCAGGAAAAGCAAAGCAGCTGGCCGACTGGCAGACAAGGCCCGACACAAAGTCCACATCTCCGCCCTCAGTGGCAATTTTGTTGCTGTTCTCCTTGTACTTGTCATCAATCAGATTTCCGTTGGATGACATTTCGGCCAGGAGAAAGGCGCCCCGCTCCTTATTCGCATTGTCATCGGAGAGGCCCGCCTTCAGTCCTTGCACAACGCTGCGTCCGGGCAGCGTATGCGCTGTCACTAGATCCGCCCAATTTGCTATCTTATATAGGCCCTGGCCGTACTGCTGAGAGACCGTGTTGCCGATGTCCGCAAATTTGCGATCCTCCATCAGCAAAAAATTGTGTCTCCTGGCCAACGCCTGAAGCCTGTCAATGAATTCCTGACTGAAATCCTCGACAATATCCACATGGGTTTTCAGCAGACAAATGTAGGGTCCGCACTTGTCCGCCACATCCAAAATGGCATCAGCCTTGGTCAAATCGGCGGCCAGGCACAGATTCGTCTGCTTAGCGGCCATTAGGCTAAACAAACGCTTGGACAGCGGACTCTTGGCCAAGTTTACACGATTCTCGTAGGTCAGTGTAGTGCGCGAAAACATTTTGGCTGCAATGGGAAGACATCCAATAGAGCGATTAACTATCAGCAATTGATATCTAGATACTAGTACACGCTACATACTATACGCAAAAGGTATTTCAAATCAATTTCTATAATATGGAATTGATTGCAATGGAACTACTAGATACCCATGCAGTTGCTGCAAAGCAGTGTTTTCAATCGTTTAAAGCCTGATAGTAAATTGTTTCATTAAAAATAATTTAATACTAGTTCATAGTGATATGATGGTCGACTGTAAGATACTCTGCAATTAGCCTATTTTTACTTCTCAATGAAAACTTTATCTGTTATAAATAAGTTGTAAGTGTCTACAGAAAAACGGTTGGATAGAGCTATATCAAATAGGCTAATTAAGAATATATTATTTTGATGACATAAAATATTTCTTATATTCATATGAATAGAAACAATATTCACTGTTTACTTTTGAATTGGTATGATTGGTTATATATATAAAACGTATCGCACGAAAATCAATTAGGCTATTGCATAAATCTATTTGAATTCAATCGAAGCCTATTCGAAGCGTTAATATAATTAGTTAGACAATCTATCATAACTTTTATATACTCGCCGTATATCATATCTGATATGATTAGCATGTTAAAGCCAGTCAAATTAAGGAAAATTGGTGAATTTACGACATGGGGATAGCAGCCAAAAATACAAATATATATATACATATGTATATGTATGGTACAAATACAACTACAATTTGTATATGAATCTACCCTAATTGAAACAGCTGGAAAGGGGAGATGACATTGAGATTTGAGTTGGGATGTCAACGTAATCATAAACTAAATTAGCGTTTAGATATACATATATATATATATATATATACTCATACTGATATCTGGAGCTCGCTTCCACTTACGATTCACGGTCTTATCGCCGCCAATAAATGATCCATCGCTGTTTATCTGTACTGCCGCAATGTACTTGGCTACCGCATCCACTGTGGAACGTTCGATGAGCCCCTCCTCGTGCAGCGTGTTGAGAAGAAACGAGAGCGTGAAGAGTGAATGCATGCGCACGCCATGCTTGGCAATATTGGCGACGCCACCCTGTTCCCGATCCACAACGACAACGGCATCGGTGACCACGATACCTTCACTCTGCAGATCGCGCACAGTTTCAAGAATGCTGGATCCGGATGTTACGACGTCTTCGACAATGAGACAAGTGTCACCGGCCTGGTAGATGCCCTCGATGAGCTTCTTGGTGCCATAGGCTTTCGCCTCCTTGCGACGCACCAGCATCGGCGTATGCTGCTGCAGCGAGACAATCGTGGCCAGGGGCAAGGCGGTGTAGGGCACACCGCAAACGTGCTTCGAGTTCAGCTCCAACTCTTTGATAAGCGCCACCAGCATATCGGAAACAGTTTGCTGAAGGAAATGCATTCGTAAAGCAGTTGTCAAATGGTGGACCGTCCTCCCCCTCCCACTTACCATCACATCTGGATAGCTCACTATGACACGCAGATCGAAATAAACGGGAGAATTGATGCCGACTTTCATTTTGAAATCGCCGAATTTGAATGCATTGATTTCAAATAATTTAAGCGCTAGCGCTTTCATCTGAGCTGGACTCTTGGTACCCATTTTGTTTTTCTGGTTAAGTTTATAAATATATTTTAGCCTAGAGTTAAGTCAACACAACCACGTTTATTGTACACGTGCCAGTTCGTCTGAATTAAAAAAACACGTCCGACCGCCGCTAACAATCAACAAATATTAATTCAGTGTTGTAGTACAGGCGTAAAGCAGATGGGGAACTTCACTCAATTGGCACTGTACAGATAATAACTTAACTTAGGCAGTTCACTGTTAACTTAACATACTAGTTCATGATACTCCACTGACTGATAAGTGTCATTCATTTGATAGTGAACATATATTTTTTAAGTCAAATTAAATATTATTTTTATATGGCATGTCTCAATTTTTGAATAAATACGAATTCAATTTAAGCGTTAAATTACTTTTTACTATAACAATAATACTACACAAATTTAAGGTACAAACCAGAAAATAAATAAAACAAATTATGAATAGTAATAAATAAGTGAACTTTTTAATTTATGCCATCCTCAGTAAATAGTTATCGATATGGAGTTCGTTCAAATCGATTAAAGTTATAAAAGAACTTGTTGCTGCATAGGGTATCAAATTGAAACCAAATTGAATACCTTGAAATTTTCGAGACCAAATGCTGGCAATGTTGCTTCCCGCTCACATAACTATTTAAACGTAAAAACTTTAAATTCCAATTGACAAATAAACGATTCTATAGGTTAGGTGAATATAATTTATTAGAATTTTTATTGACTTAAGTTTTATATATATATGTATACATATATAAATAAAATATTATTCAAGTACAAAGTTATATATACTCATTATTATTATTTAATTCAAGTAAATATAATTCAAAGTGTGTATGATTTTTTCTGTGGCTGTGTATAAGTACAATATACTGTATCCTTGCTGTCCTGTTGCCGTACAACAGCGAATTTTTCAACTAAGTTTTCTTTGAAAGTCAATGAATTTTTTGTCTTGTCTTCTTTTTTCTTTAGTTTTTTTTTTTTGTTTTTTTTTTTTTTGTTTTGGATCACAAAACAGTAAATTTGTCTTAAACGAGTCGAAAAATTGTGTTTGAATTAAACATAGTTAAAACAAAGAAGTAGTTTAATTATAAAAATAGTGTAGCTGCTGCTGGTAACTTGTTAATCTCTCTATTTTTCATTAAATTTTTCCTTGTTTTTTTTTTTAATTTTTTTTTTTTTTTTTTTTTTTCATTTTTAGCTCGAAAGTATGCCTAACCTTAAACCAATTTCGTCTCCGCGTGCGTTCCTTTCTGTTTTTTTTTTGTTTTGTTTTTTGTTTTATATATATTTTGTATTTAATTTGTTTTCGTACACATCCTTTTCCATAACACTCGCAATTTTGTTTTAAACGCTACGTTGCCTTAACTTCAGTCCTTTCGCAGAAAACCTAACCTTAAAATGTATTAAGCTTTCTCCATTTATGTTTTTCTCTTCATCATCATTATCTTTTTCTTTTTGTTTTCATTTTAATATTTAATATATTTGCTGCAGACACTAAACATAAATACAGTACAATGCAGACATATATTACTTTCTCATATTTTTTAAGTATCATTGTTTTTTGTTTTTTTATTATTATTATTATTTTTTTTTTTTTTTGCTAATTAGGGTATATATAAAAATGTTTACATAATATAAACTGCCTGTCTGCCTGATTTGAATAATGCTCATCGGCTTCACTGCACTTCTAACTACAATTCTAACCTCATCTTTGGCCGCATTCGCTTCCGCTTCCGTTTCAGTTTCCGTTCCGTTCCGTTAGTTTGTAAATATGTAAATTGTATGTAATACATTTCATTTAAATTCACTAAGAGTTGCACGGACTGTGTTTAATATATATATTTTCTTATTTTGTTCTCCATTTTTCATCGTTAAATAATTTAATTTATTTCATTTTCTTTTGCTGACTGTTATACCTTCGCTAAACCAATTTTGTTTTTTTTTTTTAATTTCAATATTAGGAAAAATATGTTTGTTTTTTTTTTTTATCAGTTTTCGCTTTTGTTTATGTTTTTTATGCTGTTTTATGCTCACTTTTGTTTTCTTTATAAAATGCCAAAAATTTGTGCAAATTTCTAATGATCTTTAGATTTCTTTTGTTTTGTTTTTATATATATATTGTTTTTTTTTTTCCTTTTTTCTTTATACTAAAATATTTTTAACTTTAAAATGTACCATTTATTTGCATTTTCTTTTTATAAATTTAGTTTGTATTTTTTGTCGTATTTAGTTTTATTTAAAATATTGCATTTTTACTTTATATTTTTTTGTATTTAGTTTAAGTTTTTTTTTTTTTTTTTGAGGCTTCATCCCTGAGTGATTTAATTTCCTTTGTTTGTCATTTATTGCATTTTTTTTGTTTATAAACTTATTGTTTTATAACGTTATGTGAATGATTTACAAGAGTATGCTAAACGGAACAAAAACAATTGCGAATTATATAAGTTCTGCGTGGCCTTTGAAGGTTTGCTTATTTCTTGATGGGCTCTGCGAAGTGATTTTCTTTTAGTTGTTGACACACTTTTGTTTCGCTTTATATTTGTTGTGGGCAAACTACGTAGGTGTTGGCCAAAATGTGCTATATATATACTATAAAGTATTAACTGTAGTTAAGCTTGTTTTTTTTTCTTATTTCTCTGGCTATTTTGTTATAATGTAACGTTTGGCTAATACTTTTTGTTGGCTTAGTTGCCTTTTGTATGGTTTAAGTGGCTATTGTTGCTGCTGCTTCTTCTTCATCTGGCGTATTACTGTATTTGTATGTATTTATAATTAGTATTTGTACTTTACTGCAAGTATTTGAATTCTCCCAAAGCAACGCAAAAAGCCGCAAAAAACCGAGAAAATCCCTGTGATGGCTTTCCCATTTGCATTGCATATCCTTTAAGCTGCTGCCTTCTTCAATCATGTACACATTATTTTAAATATATATATATATAATATATATATATACATAATTCATATAGTTAGAACATTGATTACTACGCAAAGTATGAACTTACATTCAATTGGATATGCATAAGAAAACAAAAACTAAATAAAATTCTGGGAATTATGTGCAAAATGCTACGATGAGCAACAAGTTTTGTAAGAGTTTTATAAGATTTGGCAATTAGTATTTAAAAAGCTTTTAGCAATGATTTCATAAGAACAAATATTCGAAGGAATCTGAGTAGAGTATAAAATAAACAAAGAGAGAGAGACAGCTGGAGAGGGAGAGAATAGATAATACAATTTTATAACATAATTACATTGCCTGACTCTGTTTGTATTCCAAATATAAGAGTACATAGTAAACAGAAAGTGAGCACAATATACAATTTCTCTCTCTGTGTCTGTGTCTCTCTCTCTCTCTCTCTCTCTCTCTCTCTCTCTCTCTCTCTCACCCTCTTTCCTTTGCATTTCCCTTGCATTTATAAGCACAAGGAAATTTTTTTAAGAATTAAAATCTTCATGCTTATTGGATAAATATTATAGATCTTCAAATTAGTTGTAAAAGATATTTTTGCACACTCTTTTTTATTACATATCTAGATTTAAGAGTTGTTCATATAAAAGCTCTAAGAGTACAATACACTCTATAAGAAACTTGTTGCACAAAGCGCATTTATGTGATAGTTGAAAATAATATATATGTATATATAAAATATATGACAATGGAAGGAAATGTTAAACGAAAGCATTACAACTATTTGGTATTATGATTTTTTTTTTTTTTTCAATGTATATTCGTTTGAAGCATTCCGTATAACTATATGTAAATATGCTGGTACATCATATGATAAAACGTATATTGGTATTGTTTAGATCTTTACATTATTCTCGTTAATCTCAAAAAATGCTATGTATTTGAACAGTTAATTACTTTTTCACTTACACGAAGTGTTTGCACTTTATTTCGGTTATTGTTTTATGCCTTTCATTCATCATATACTTTATCCATTTTCTAATCGTCTCTTCTCTTATCGCCTTGTCTCTTCTTTTCTTTTTTTTTTTTTAGAAGTTCTGTTTTCCTTTGCATTTATATAAAAATATTTGTTTATTGATTTATTGCAGTTATTGTTTTTGGTTAGCTGTTTTTTGTTTTTTTTTTTTTTTTTTTTTGCTGTTTTCTTCTACTTTGCGGTATTTATTGATTTGTATTGGGTATATATAGTTTGTATACATATATATAGATATACATATATAGATATATATTTATATATATGCATTTGTTGTATTGTATTTAATAGTTATGTATTTTGTTTTTCGTTTGGTAAGCATGGTAGAGGAGGTTGGCTATAGCTGTAGAGTATACTGGTATTTCTTCTTATATGGTGTATTGTAGTTCGGATTTCTCTTCGTTAATGGATAGTTAGTTTGATTTAAACGACAACTGGAAGTTGGGCATGCAAAGACGCTAGCTTGTATTGGATTCAACTGTTTGCAGTTTGCCTCACTTTGAACATTAAGTTTAAAATTTCTTAAAAATACATGACATTTTTCGTAATTGTTCAAATAAAGTATAAGACTAGAATTATATATATATATATATATATATATATACCGTCACAATTTGACTTAATTAATATGCGCATCAAATGAATTTCTTCTTCTTATATTGTTTTTTTTTTTTAACTCTGGAACTTATTCTAGGTACATTTATTTAAGTTTTTGCAATAAAATGAACAAAGCAAATACAAAAAGAAAAAGAAAATGAAAACTCAAAGAAAAATGGCATAAAAAGAAAATTGCACATTCATTTGCATTTCTTTAAGAATTATACGCTTACACATAAAAGCTTAAATTTTGTGTATTTTATTTTATTTTTGTTTATGCAGCAAAGATCACAGATCCTCATAAAGAAATGAAAGCAAGCTATGCGCATGTTTGAATTGAAAACCTCTAGATCGAAATAATTTTACTTTGCTTACATTGTTTTTCTTTTGTACATATAAATTGCTATACTTTGTTAAACTGTTTGTGCGAAAGCGTGAACTGAAAGAACCAAAGCTAAACAACTGAAAGTGTCGTAAACAAAATTCAACTAATACTTTGCATATATAATATTTTGTGGTATATCTTCCTTCTTCTATGCTTCATTTCTCTTTATATATGTGGTTGTTCTTGTTGTTGTTGTTGAGAGGGTTATTGGATTTGGGTGACGCTCAGCAGGACTTCCGGTAAACTCTTAAAACATTTCAAAAGCAGCTAAATTGTTGCCAACAGTTATGCAAACTGTTGGCAACAATTCAGCCGCCCTTTGTGGCTTGAAATGTATTTAAGAATTTACCAAAAGTCCTTGTACGAACCTCAGGAACCATGTAGCGTATTATTTTGCGCATTGTTGGTACCGGCACCGGCACTGCCGCCGCTGCCGCTCACATTCTGTGCTGAGACCTCAGATTTGACGCGGCGCGCTATATGCGAACGCGTATGCTTGCGCAAGTGATCCTTGCGATAGAAACCTGAATGAAGAGGAAAAAGTATATATATTAGTAACTGAATCGGAATCCTTAAAGATATAAATAAATTATGAATGCTTGTAAAATATTAATCAGGAATTGCCAACGTGAATCTGTACTTAATATTAAATTTCACTCTTATATTGACTCATTCGACTCTTATACTCTAGGCAGTGCACACTTATAGAGAACTATGCTAAGTTTGCATTCCCGAGACACCAACATATTTTCATATTTTCACCTTAACTTCTGATTAGGATCTATCGATGTAGCTAGCACTCTTCTATTAACATGTTCACATTGATTTCTTCTATTTATGATCAATCGAGAGTAAATTCTTATTCTTATATTATTATTTAAGCATTTTCACCTTCACTAATATTAGTTATTATAGTTATTGATATATCGAGAGCAAACTTTTGTTCTTATATTAATGCCTTAAAACGTTCCATTGATTACCTTTTCCACACTCGATGCAGACATGCTTCTTCTCACCCGAGTGTATGACAATGTGCAAGGTGAGCTGTTCCTTGCGCTTAAAGGACTTCATACAGATCTAAATGAATAATGGAGAATTAAGAATGGATTAATTTGCTCAAGCAAGTGTGAGGTGTTGGAACTTACATTGCACACATGCGGCCTGTCCGGTATGTGGGAGAGCTTGTGCCTGGTCAAGTGATCCTTGCGCTTGAGCGCCGCATTGCAGATATCGCAGACAAAGCGTCGCTCTACGGCATGCGAGATGACGTGCTGTTCGATCAGGCTGCGATCCGGATAGGCCATCTGGCATTCGGGGCAGCAGTAGAGCGTGGAGCCGTCCAACGCTTTCGTCTCACGTATTTCGCCGGGCTTCGGACGCGGTTTCTTCTCCTTTGGCGGTTTCTTCTTTTTGGTCTTCTTGCCGGTGGTGGTGGTGCCGCCTGCGGCATTCGTGGTGCCCACCGCCGCTCCGCTGCTGGAAACGGCGGCTCCATTGCTTACCGCACCGTTTGCATTGCCATTGACGCCATTGGTGGCGCCACCGTTGGCCAATCCTGAGCCATTCGCATCTGTCATGTTGGTCATATGCCCGCCGTGGTCCATGCCCACCAGCCCATTATGATGGCCCCCATTGGCACCATTATTGCTGGGCGTCAATGCCACGCCTCCCAGCGCCAAGCTAGCCAAATTGGTGCCATTCTTCAGGACATCGCCGGTAGACTCCTTCTTTATTGTTTCCGAATACTTGAGGAAGTGCTGTATAGAGATTGGCAGTGTTGCGGATAGCAAATGGGATGAATAATCGACCGTATTGGCCGTGTTGGCCAGCGTCTGCCACGACTGATTGACATTCTGTAAGATTTGCTGATTGAGCACTACGCAAAGGGAAGAGCAAAAAAATATGTGAGTATAAATATGCATACAGATCTATCTTAGTATAAGCATTATTCTACAACTATGTTGATAAAGAGCCTAAAAATAGAGAACGAAATTATTCAGATCAAGTATATACCAATGAGATATATGAGGCTCATTTTCCAATGATCAATTGTAAGCGCAATGCCATCTACACACTAGTCTCTTTAATTACATTATTCATTTTTCGGCTTTAACTACACTTGAGTTCCGATTAGATGGTAATATAGAGTATCTTGGGTATCTTATATACGATAAATGTTTCTGACTATTTTCTGATGCTAACGATGCTGTTGCTGTTGCTGTTGGACACACCCAGTACACAAATCCAGCAGCAGACCTACATCTAAACTTTTCTCGTTCTATCCTCACATAGACTCACACGGCTCCCACACGCGGACAACAGGCATTTGTACTAAATATGTTCACGCCCACCTCAACGCTTCAGTTCATGCATTATCTAATAGCTTCCTGGATAATTTTCCTGCTATATAATATAAGAAAATCAACGCCACAAGAAGAAAAAACCTACCCCAACAACAAAAAGCTTTGGCTCGGCAACACACAACTCGTGGGTTTGTGAGCGACTGAATGTTTCTGCGTATGTATGTGTGTGTGTGTGTGTGTGAATATGCTGAATTCTATTTTCTTGAAAATCCCAGGCTGACCCCCACCTATACATATGCAGTAACTGGCGCCAAGGACACAGCTCACATGCCGCATCTCTAACCTAAAACCTAAACCATCCCCTCGTTCATGGAGCTAAGGCTCAGGCTTTTATACTGTTCTTTTAAAGTTAAGACGCCCACGTGGAAAATGTTTCGACAAGTAAACAGCATTTCTTAAAATTTACTAATAGGAAATACACATGCATTCACACATAGGCACACACACACGCGCTGAGGGTTCATAAATTGCTGGCAGATAAAAGTTCTTGAACGGTCCAAAATCTCAATCCAGACAGGGCTCAAGTTTTCTTTTTTCTTTTCCTTTTTTCTTTTTTTTTTTATTATTTAAATAACAGTTGAGCCGATGTGAGCCGAAGGATGCACAGCGGGACGGGGCCGGTGCGCACGAAGAGTAATGTGCGTCCTTGAAATTTCAGCCGTATAACAGATAGCAACATAAAAAAAAAAAGGAAAAAAGCAACACAAGAAAGGGAAGGAAAAGAGTAGCGCATGTAGCTCCTGCTCCCCGCTATATTAGGCCCTCTGCCCACTGCTACAATGAAAATCCCCCATCCAGCTGCTTGGGTCGCCGACTCACCTTCTTCCCGGTCTCGTTCAATTTTTGGATGGATTTTACCCTTATGATCCGCTGCTGCGGCCGCATTCAAAAAGTTCAGATCACTCTGCGGTTGCGAGTACGGTATGGATATATTTTGACCATATTGCATATTATTGGCCGCCGAAACTGTAAAGTATAGAAAGAGAGGAAACACAATTAGAAACTAATAACTTGCAGTGAAAAAAGGAAAACTTGTGTTAGTATGTGAGGTTAAATTTTATATTTACACATGCTCGAAATTGCACTAGAATCACAGCCTTATTTAGCTATACTTTATAAGTATCTGTTTATATATAAATTTGTCAATATATATATATATATATATTTGTATATATTTTCTGTATATTTGATGTGTATTCGAGCTATGTGTTTAATATGTTTAATACGAGGTCGCATCAAGCGAGCTCCAGCAACGACTAACTACAACTGATTCGAGGCCTGGCTGGCGTCTGGCTGAGCAGCAGCTACAGCTGGCAGCGGCAGCGGTGACACACGAACGAGGATCGTGTGCCGGCTGACAGCGGACGGCTGTTCGTTTTTGTTCACGATGCCTGACAATGTCCCACTACCGCACGATTTATACCTCGTGGGTGTATGTGTGTGTGTGTCTGTGTTTGCATACATATACATACATCAAGTTACTGCCTTACTGCCTTAGTATGCGTGCGTCTGTGCGTATGTGTATGTGTTCTCGCGCTTGGCTGGTGTTGGCAACACTGGCTGGCTGACGGCTGACATGCGTAAGTTGTTGTTGTTGCTTTAGCTGATGCCGTTACTTTTAGGCAGCTGTGGGCATGTCTGCCTGCCTCCATGATTCGTCGCCGCGTTGCCGTCTGCCAAGGCCAAATTTAGCGCCCACACAAAGCCAGAGAGAGAGACACACACGTGCCAGCCACGCATACATAGGAAAAAGGAAATTAAAATTGAAAACGCCGGTCCTACCGACGCGCCTCAAATGTATGCTACACATACACGCACATGCATTTGTATGTGTGCCATTGCGTGTGTGTGTTTGTGTGCTTACTTTTCGGCATTGCCTTTTGCAGCAACGTTTTGCCGGGCGCTCGTTTTTATTAATAAATATTTTCTGGCTGTTGCCAATTGGCCCGGTTTTTTGTAAGTATTTTTCTTTATATTTGCTTCCTTTTTCCTGATGAAATGTGAGCGAGACAGAGAGAAAGCAGCAGACACAGAGGATAACGGCAACAGCAGGGTATGCAACTTGGTATGCAGCAGGGCAAGTAGTTACAGAAAAGGTTACAAATTTAATAATAATAAAAAAGAGCCGAAATATTTTAAAGCAATGTATGGTTGTGTTTGTGTGGGTGTCTTGTTGTGCCTTTTTTTGGGTCTATATATGTATGTATGTGAAAATGTGTAGGTGTGAGCTGATTGGGTGGCAGACCCTCGTATAAATTAACTTGTGACCTTGCAACATAATTCAGCACATTTCTTACGCTTTAATGCCGTTTGTGAGCGGTGTTGCCACAGCTCAGCATATACTTTGGGGGTAAACGAATTTAATACGCTAACCTCAATTAGCCTGGTCATATGTGTGCAGACGGATGTGATGGGAGGACGAGAAATTGCCATGCTTGGGCAAATAAAGGAAGCTGGCTAATGGGATCCAATAAAAGAAAAGTAGTCCGAAAGGAGGATTAAGCTGAAACAATTGACCAGCGAACCATAAAAGGCACCCAAAAGACATCCTTCCAAAGCATAAACCCAACGGGAAATTATTTCACGAACCAGAGTATACTCAAAAGTCTTATTTTCTTTAATATTACATACTAATTGCGATTTTTTTAAATATGAATATTTCATTGCATTTCCTTGTAAGTGCCATCGAAAAAAAGAGAGCGTAAGCTTTATTTTAAAACTACAGAAACTGTTTCCGGCCTAATGCTTACGGACGAAAAATCGATTTACATATTAGGTACCGAAAATCTCGAATTGCGTCCTGCCAGGGCAAAGCGAATGAGTATAAGTAAACTAAAAAGGCCGAGATAATCAAGTATTATCCAAGCAATTAAATTGTCCCATTCCCAGAAGCAAAAAATGTAAGCCGTTTGACAAATGCAAGACTTATGTAGCAGTAATTAATCAACTAAACAGAATGCGTGCACAGAGCGAACAGCATGCCCCGAAATGTAGACAAGGAAAAGTGACAGAAAAAAATGAACTGCCCATAAAAATGACAAAACACGAAAGAAAGAAAGAAAATAAAAGTAACAAAAACAACACACATGCACGCTTACAAGTAGACAAAACAAAAACGAAATGGAACATGGAACGGGAACTAAAGCCTGGCGACAGAAATGAAGAACAGAATTGACAGACGAACGGAAATTCTGGGCTAAGCCTGTGTGGAGCCGTGACTATGCCGAGCCACTGACAAAACACAGCAAAGTTGAAAGCATGCGCTCCATTTTCTATCATCAGTGCCGACATTGCCGTTGTAGCATTTCACTTTTCACTTCACTTTCACATGGGCCGTACGATAACGACCAGCACCAGCAGCAGCTCCAACACCAGCAACGGCAAAAATAGTGGCAGGACGAGAACAAGAACGGATGAGTAAGAGAAACGGCAAACGAAACTGCCGCTTGTTGTTGTTGCTGTTACTGCCTAGCAACGAGTTAAAGTCGGTGAAAACTGAAACACGGCCAAGCGAGAGTGAGAGCGCGCCCAACTGGAGAAGAGCGTGAGTGTCGACAGAGAGTGAGTGAGTGAAGAGCGCGCGCGCTTTTCTATCTGTGTGTGTGTACATGTGTTATGAGAGAGTGTGTTGATTGGGCGCACGCTCTCCAACCCACAATATGGCGGCTGGCTTAGATTTGAGTGGTGTATCCAAAGTGGAACAAAATGGAAAGGAATTCGTTGGGTTTGGAGAACGCAATGGGAAACATGGCGTTGCGCTCTGTGTGCCTACATTTAAGTGTGTTTATAGTGCTGGCACACACAGTGAAAGCAGTGAGAGAGAGACTGTGTGAGAGAAAGAGCGCGCGCGCAACAGCAATATATATAAATATATAACAAAAAAATAATACATATATACAGATATGTACATATATGTATACATATATATTTTAGAAGAGAGTGAGAGAGCGTGAGAGGTTAGCAAAAACTGCAACCCCTATTAGAGTTGGGGATTTTAACGCCCAGTGTTCGGGGAATGGGCGTGGGTAGCGCGACGCGGCGCCAGTCGCCAGAGTTTGAGTCATCAGCGACAGCAACAACAATAAGCCACTCAAACCACAACAGCGTTGCCAGAGGCAGCTTTAAGCCTTAAAGCTGCCATATGATAGAAAAAGCTTCGCTTGCCTTTATTGTTTTATACTTGCCTGCTTCTTCGGGCAGCTTTGGGGGTAACAGACAGTGGCAAGGGATGGATCTAACTCAATTACATGCACACCCATTGTGCTCGTATATATCAACTCCACATATGTATGTATGTATATACAGTAAAAGGTATAATAATGAACTCATTTAAGATCTATTTGCTGGAAGGAATATTTAATATTATTAATTTTGAATTTAAATCTTAATTTTCCCCCTATATTTAATTACATTTTCGTTTTTAATTTAATATATAATATATTTAGTCTAAATATATTATTTTGTAGATGTTCGTTGTTTAGAGTTTTCACTGTATATACTCACATATATGTACACCTAAAGTCTGACGGACTTATAAGCACGCGCATTTTTAGTGTTGCATAGCGCCAGGCGCTGCTTGTCGCGTGGGGGTGTAACCCAGCCAGCAGACGCTCACACTCACACACCCTCTCTTGCACATACTCACTCTCACATCCACATACACACACACATCGTCTGTTATGTACACATAGAAATAAGTACATAAGTGCAAATAATTTATGGGGGGGTTGCGACCCTTTTGACAAACCGCAATATTATCACATACTCGGCCGTCTGGTCATTTGCATGACATATAGAATTACCTGCTCGGCATCGGATCGTTTTATAATAATGATCATATTAATAGATTTGTCTTCTTTACAACCTAAGCACATGGTTAATTTTTAGCAACCCAACCCCTAGCTGGCTCTCTCCCACTCTCACTCTCTCAGCATTTTTGTATATTTTTCTACTCATCCATCTAACCACCCCGTCGCTTTGTCATCGTTTAGACGGAAAAATCAATGAGCCATAAATGATTTCTTTTATTTACTTTTTTCCGTATCGCCTTTGCTTTTTTGTGAGTTGTTTTTCTTTTCTTTTCTTTTTATTTTGGTAAAGAATATCCTTTATTTATCTTACATTTTTTGTATTCACTTAAAGGTTTGAGAAATTATGTAAATTGCGACAAAAAAAAAGTAAACAAATATTTAGATCAGGTGCTTGAACTTGAAAGAAATTTAAGCTCAAATAAATGCTATTGTTGTCATACGGACAACTTTAGGGAAGATGGAAATAATATTTTCACTATTTACAAGATAAACTTAGAAATGTAATGGAAATTTGTATGCAAATATGGCTACAACATTTACGTTTTGTATTATTTGTTGGTCTAACTCATCAAATTTATAAAATTTTTAATAAATTTGCCTTCTAACGTTTTGGTTGCAATAGCTTAGGGACTGAACTGGCTTAGGCTTAACCATGTTTATGAAGTGAAAAGTAAGAAAGGAAATCGCAGTATACTTCTTCTATAATGTGCTACGCTTGCGCGCAACAAAATGCATGAACTGATAGGTGACTTTGTTACGTTAGTTTCAGCGCATCTTCATCATAGCCATACACTCAAGCCACAAGAGTCTATTCATCTCCTTAAGCTACTTATTGAATTTGCCGTCATTGTTTTATTACACTGAGGATTTAAAATTCTCTTCTGAATGGAATCCTTTATAATAAATCGTACGTACAATAATTGAAAAACAAATTGTATATTATGGGAAGCCTAACCTACACACGAACTACTAGTTCCTGGTATTTACAGTATAGACTGCATTAGTCCGAAGAGTAAAACTTTTGTAAACTGAGATAATGCAATAACTTCTTTTAACTATGTTACTGGAAATATAAATAGTATACATATGTATGTACATACTTTGTATATGCATTATAAATTCTTATACTATAAACACTTACAAAATGTATGCACATTTTCTTAAACGTGTTTGTATTTCATAAGAAGATAATATTGTATTTAGATAGGCCAACGATAATCAGCATAAATAAAAATGAATCGAACAAATCCAAGATTGTCCGCTTCGAATTGATACCTCAGATGATTTATGAAACTCGAAATGCTATCGTCAACTTTATCTATTTCTCAAAAAAAAAAAAAAAAAAAAAACTGGACTCTTATTGTTGTTGTTGATAAGCTAGCTAATAAGCGACAAGAAAATGTGGTAGCTGGATGAGCAGAGGAAGAGCGGGCAGAGGTCGCGGTGACAGCAGTCTACCTGCATGGTCTGCAGCTCGCTCACACTCACTCACACGCACACACACACGCATGGATAGATAAAAGAGCGACTCACACACAGCCCATGCACACGCATAGCCACATTTTCCCGCTGATGCAGGTAAAAAGAAGAAATAAATAACATGAAAATGAAAAACCAAAATGAAATAAAATAAAACGCTAAACTGGAAATGGGAAATGTAATGCGTAGAGCTAAAAAGCTGGGATCAATGAACTATAGAAAACAGTGGCAAATGGCATCTCGTGTATGAGAGTTCGAGTTTGAGTTTGAGTTAATTCGAATTCGAATTCGAGTTTGAGGGAGTTCAGGTTTGAGCTTTGAATTCTTTAACTGGGGGCGAAATGCGCTTAGAATTGAAAATAAAGAACGTAGAATGAGTAACTAATTATGCAAGTGAATGCAACTAATTATAATGAATATAAACAGCTATTGATGGGTAGAGATATCGAAATATTAGGGACAGTCAGTCAACTATTAAAAAGGGCACTAGCTAAACAATAAATAAGCTAGTCAAGTGAGCTGCAGAACTTTGTATATCAGAGAAAAGTTTGCAACTAAACTGATTACTTCCAATTTGAATAGTTAAATAAGCCTCAAGAAACCTGTTGATCCACAAGGAGTTTATCTAACAACTATGAAATATAAACTACAGTAAATATTTCAATGAACTTTTGAACTAAATAAATCGGACAACTAAATTGAAATATATAAGAAGCAGAGAAAAAATGACTTTTAAAGGATCCACCGATAAGCAAACGCAAATAAATTAAATTAAATTTAATAATCAAATATATTAAATAAATATCATTTTAAATATATATATATTCAGATTCAGATTCAGTTCAGTTTGCAGATTAGTTGATAGAAACTTTATCTGGACAAACTGCTTATGTATAAGGCTTTTTAAGGGTTGGGATGGCAGTCACCCTGCCACAAAGTGTTGCAGCTTGGCCGAAAGGAAGTCAGTGCAATTAAAAAGGCAGCGACGCAGCCCGCTTACAAACGGGGGTTGGGGTTGAAAACTGCGCATGCATACACGCACACAGTCATGCACATACACATGCTCAAACTCCCCCGTTTAATTGTGCGTTGTGTGTTGAGTAGCTAACGACAGTGAAACCCACCCCCGGGGATATACAAAGTAAAATGCAGCAAATTCAAAAGTTATTTGAGTTCATTGCATTTTCAAGCGAAGCTAAGCAACAACAGCAGAAACAACAAGAAGAGCGAGAAAAACTGGCAGCAGTAACGGACACACACACGCACGTATACTTTGCCGAATGGGGGTGGGTGGTAATGACTCAAAACATAGCGCAAGCAAAGGAAAAAACAGGAACAACAGCAACGAAAAATCGTTAGATTCGGTTATGTTGACAAGCGCACCCGCTTTGCTCCACTACAAATTGTAGAATATGATAACAGAGGATGAGGGCTATTATTAACAGTTATTTTACATCAGCTAGTGTAATCGGTATATGAGCGTGCGTAAGCTTTGCATTTTAGAATAATTATTTAATTTAACTAAAAATTAGTATATAAAACTATATGCTCTATTTGAAAGACATAAAAATACATATATTATTTTCTTTTTCTTTTTTTTTTTTTTTTTTTGTAATGTACTTTTAAAAGAGATGCCATATTATTATTTACATATGTATATTCTAAATTGAAAAATGTCAAACAAAAATAATTATTCTAATGTCAGTTAGATCATAATTATTTGTTCTAAAACTAAATAAAAAAATATGTAAGCATATGATTAGCTATGAAAACCTTCCTAGATCAATCCCTACTTATTAAAAAAAAAAGATATGAACTGTTTTTTTTACTAGGAATCTTTATTTCTAATTTTTAACGTTTTTTTTTTTCTCATATAAAAACCCGTTTTCTGACAGGTGGCAACTCCCTTTTAAGCGCAACATGGCTATAATGCATTTTCTTTCAATACGAACTAGTTCTGTGAACAGCAAACGAATCACTAAGCGGCTGATTTGTTGTTTACATGCTCTCTCGCTCTAACTAATGGCATGTGGTATGATGCGCACAGCGAAACACACCAAACCCAATGCAAACATTTAATGCTCTTGTACATGCGCAGTTGTTGGCTTTTTTCTTTTGATATTCTTCAAGTTGATCCTCAACGCTCTTCTTCTTCACAATCAAAACATGAATGTTGTGCTAGTTACCCATGTTCATAAGACCTCAAACGGCGAATTGTAGTGCATGGGATAGGGAAAAGCAAATCGCTGCCGCTACTTGTGTTGCTGCTGCTTCTGCTGCTGCCAGCCGTGGCGTCGGCAGCAGTAGCGGCAGCAGGCGAAAATAAATCGATAAAAATAAAATAAATTTTTAGTGATTATGTTGTATGCATACATACATGCACACACAGATGTGTCTATTTACGTGCATGTGTGTATATATATAAAAGTGCATATGTGTAATTGTTTTATATGTAGGTAAACATATACATATGTATGTATGCACTTACCGTTGGGCACATTCTGATTGAAATGATTGCCATTGGTCTGATAGCGCTGAACATGATTATCGCTGCCCGCTGCAGCGGCTGCAGCGTTCACCGGCGGCGTACCAAATGCGCCCGGTGTTTGTGCATCAAATTTAGCAGCAAATTGATGAATGCCAGAGAAGGGGCCGCCAAACGCGGAGAAATTCATCATGACAGTTTTATATTGTTAACAGGGCTTCACTCATGCACGCACAGGCCGCAGACTCATACGCGCACTAAAACACACACGCACACAAACAGGAGCCGCGGTGCCTGTGTATAATTATTGCCTTTTTTTTCTTTTTTTTTTTTTTTGTGGAGATTACTCCCTGTACGTTATTTGATTTTGGGGCTTGTGTAACACTTTCGCTTTTTTGTTGGTTGTTTTCAAATTGCACTAACCAACACTAACAACGACTGTAAGTGTAACTGTAACATAAACGTTGCGTCGAGCCTGAGCAACTGAAATACGATCGAATTAGAGAAGCGCAGAAACAGGCGATGGGCGATGACGATGGCGATGACTATGCGGCGCTTTTTAGCAGTGGGTGGTGCTACTTGGCTGGATTTGTTGTTGTAGCTGCTGCTGTTGTTGTTATTATTTTTGTTGTTGCTACTCTTGTTGGTGGGGGTTGGTTTTTGGTTGGTGTGGCGTGGCGTGGCGTGGCCAGGCGAGGAACACACTCAAACTCACACTCGCGTACACACACGTTTGTATGAGCGCGCGATTGTATGCAGCGCTTTGCTTTTTGGGGGTAGCAAATGTACAACTTTCAATTTCGCTTAAACTAAACACACACAGAGACAAAACACACAACACCAGTAGACTCGCATACACACACACACACACAATCACACACGAGGCAACGTCGAGCGCGACGACGACGACGTCGACGTCGAACAACAACAATAATAAAGTAGAATTAAACGAAAGTCACGCTTACAACCGGCTCGTCGAGGCTCCGACATCAAACTAAAAGTAACATTACAACGAAAGAAAGCGGAAACACTGGGGCAGGCAACGGCAATCAGGCGCAGGCAGCGACTGCGACTGCGACTGAGACAGAGAAACAGAAACACAGACGCCAGCGGCACAGCGACGCAATGGACAAATGACAGTGACAGCGCAGCTCTCTTTTTTTGTATTAGTTCGCTAATATGTGTGTATATACATACGTACATATGTTTGTGTGTGCATGTGTGTACAGTGCTTGTGTGCGCTGCTTTGAGGGTGGAAGTTTTTCTACTTCTCTGGAAAATGTGCGTTTATTTGTACATTCTTTACAATGCGTTTTTGGCTGGACATATGACAGCAAATATACCCTATACTTGATTAGCTAAACATTGAAAATGTTTTATATGAACAAATTTCTTAAAAAATATACACTAAATTCTGAAGTCACATAACAACTGAATTAAAATAAACATAATATAAAATGTTCTTCTAACTTAAGTAAATTTAATTATTTCGACATTAAAAAAGGGATTTCTATATTAATGCAATACAATAGAATAACGAATATTACACTACCTTAAATAAAGATGAAGTATCAAATATGTACTAATTCTACACCTATAGGACATTCGCAAGTCGACTATCGCTAACCAGAAAACTCACAAACAGCGTGCCTTGTAGTCGTATTTTTATTTGGTTTTCCAACTTTTGGGGTTGTGTGGCCTGGTCGTCGCAGCCGCAACGAACGGCCAGTGCATTTATATACATACATACATATATACATACGTACTACGTGCTTATATATACATATATATACATACATACATATGCATAAATGTTTGTTTATACACGCGTCTATATGTAAGCATTAACGTAGCTGCATACGAACGTTTGTGCTTGTGTATGTTTGTATGTATGTTTTGGGATGTCTAGAAACGCACAGCACCATTCTCGGGCGCGTCGCAGTCGCTGCATTTAATTCTGCCGCCGCTGCCTTTGGGACTTGTGTTAATGAAAGTGAGTGCAGCATCAGCATAAGCACTTGTCTATATGCGTGTGTGTGAGGACGGGACGCTCTAATAAGAGAGCAGTAGCCGCTGCTCGCAGAAGCAGCAACCTCTCAGCCAGCAGCATTCTCACAAATGTATACATATGTACATACATATGCACATACATACATATATTTGTTTATGTGCCTGACGTCCAAGTGCTGTATTTTTGTACCGATGCCCTATACTGCACCAGATATACGCCATAAAACGTAAACAAGAGAAGAAATAATTGAGAAATACAATTAAATGTCATATAGAACTAAATATATAATTTTAAGAAGTTTTTAATATATAAAATATGTATGTATGTTTACCAATAAACTGGTTTGCAGCGCACCAAATAATCGCATAGACTCTAAACTCGCTGAAGCGTTTTCCTTCTTTTGTATTCCTTTGTTGTTGTTGTTCTTTTTTCTCCTGCTCTGGTCTTCTATTCGTTGACTTATTGTGAGGGTTGGAGTTTTTGACTTTGCATGCATTCTTTTTAACTCATATTCGCTCAAACTCTTGCGCTTCTCTTTCCCTCTTCTTCTGCTCGCTCTTGTTATTCTTGTTGTTGTCGTTGGTGTCTCTTTCAATGCAATGCCTTTGTTTAGGCTGCATCTCTCTCAGAGCTCTTATTGTTACATGTGTGTTTATCTTTCATTTCCATGCACATTTTCCAATTACGCGTTTACTCCATGGCCACATGTACAACTGTGCATGTGTATTTGTATGATTGTATAAGTATGTGAAGATGTGCTTTATGTTTTTATTAGGTGTTTTAATTATTAGCTATTTTATAATTATAATTCAGTTGACAGCACAGTATAGCACATGCAAGTAGGTTTGCCTATTTGTTTTTACACACACATGAAAATACATACATATATGTACATATGTATGTACATATGTATGTATGTATGTACACACATCTTCTCATGCTGCTGGTTGAGACCTCCATCTATTAATCACAGGCACAGCCCATGTCATCATTGATTCTGTCTGTGCATGTACATGCACGTATATCTGTATGAACATATAAACATACATACATATGCAATTTAAGTGCTTGTCTCCCACTTCCACATTAGTTTTCTGCACTCTAAAGAGCTGTTAATATGATTATCTTTGCTCCTTTCCAGCTAATAAGGCAGGAGAACCCCAGGAAACATTTCTCTTGTTGAATGCGCCAGGGGAGGTCATCAATCAGGGAGCTTAGTATTAAAATTTAAAAAAAAACATCTCACTATTGTGTTTAATCAATTTTATTAATTATTATGAGCTTTTATCTGATGTTTTCATACAGTTGTCTGGGGTTGAGATATTGTGTGAGGTATGTTCTTTAAGCCTTGCTAATTAAAAATTGCATAAGCAAATTATTTTTGGTGTTGGGCCACATTGTTCAAAGGCTCCATTAAAGAACCTTAAAGAGCTTGATGGTTACAATCATGTATTGTCCGGTTATATAACATACATATGTATGTATTTGGCAAATTAAAGGTATAATATACTATTTGGTAATTACTCTACGAAGAAAATTTAAATTGAGGCATTTGAGTGTGTGCCGTATGAAAACATCGTATAATTATAATGCATACATATTTTCCGATCTATATATGTGTATATATATATATATGTATATATATATTTGTATATTGAGAGGTTACAATATGTAAGTAAATACTTTCAATGTCACTTTATGTCCCTTCCATTAAATATGCACCAGAAAAATATCGCCCTGACATACCATTGTATATATTGTTTATATTGAATATAATATCTTTTATCTAGAGTATTCATATAAATATATTGAAATAATTAATGATTTGCTAATGTTTACAAAACATTTTATATTATTATATATATTTATATATGATTATTTATCAAAATATAGTTTACACATTGTAAAGCCTTGGGGTTTTTTGTGCACATTTCTACACGGTGTTTCTATAAAAAATAACAAAAACAAAATTAACAAAATGTAAATGTAAACTAGAGAAATTTTGTAAACCCAAAATAAACGTGTCAATTGGCAACTTAAAAGTTAATATCACACAAAATAGTATTTATAGATGTATATAACAGCATAAATGAATGAATTGTTGAAGCGAATGTTCACATTACAAATCATAATACAAGGTATATGAATATCGTGTTTTTGTATATATAAATATTAGAGAGAGATATATGTAAGTATAGAGCATATATAATAGCTAATATTTGTTTGTAGGTTTTTTCAGCAAATATGCTCGAGTATTACAATTTTTAAGCATTGATATCTTTTTGCGCAGATCTAGCAAAATTTTTTGTTTATATAGATAGATAGTTGCACGATTTATAGCGGATAACCGAGGGCAGCAGATAAGAGTGGCTCCCAAGCGCGATTTATATCCATATATAGCATTGTGCACTGTTCAGCGAGTGTTTTCATCATCGTCCAATATAGTTATAGGGAAGAGATCATTCTGTTTCAATGATACACCAAATGATTGTTATATAATTTAAAATAATTGCAATTGTAAACTACGCACATTTTTGGCCTGCCATAGCTGCTCAAGCAGTCGTAAGAAGCGTTGCATTTCCATGCTACTTGCAAAGAATATAACCAAATCATCTAGACACTCTAGTGGTGCCTCCTGACAAGAGAACTCCAATATGCACCACCAGGTCTCACTATGCGAGGGTATTTTAATGCCTGTCATTGCCTTTATGTCGGCACATGTAAGTATTTCCAAGCCAGAATTTTTCCCGTACACACTGCTCATGCTATGCGATTGTCCTTTTGCTATAGCCTTGGATGTGTCCAGCGCGTGTTTGGTGGGCGTAGAGTTAAGCGAGGAGCAGGACTGTTGCGTGCCCCGCGTCGGCGTGCTCATGGTGGAGCTTAGCTGAAAATAGAGAGAGAGATTGATGTCTTAGAAAGAGCTGATTTAATACAAAAAATTTTCTCACCAAGCTGCTGGTTTCAAAGATGCACAACATTTCTTCGTCCCGCAGCAGCTGCTTCTGCTCTGCAGCATCTGACAGAGTCTCCAACTGGGTGTTTAACTGTCGCAACGGTGCGGTAAAGTCCTCGCGTAACGTAATTAAATGATTCTGTGTGACGATCAAAGTGCAGCCCAACGCCTTGTGCCGTTCCTGTAGCTCGAAGAGCTATGAGTAAAGTATAATTCGATATCAATTGATGCTCGTTTCGATTGCTGGCTTTTATAACTTACACCACTTGCTGACTGCAGCAGCGCCTGCAGCCACTCGGAAGCCACATACTCATCCGGTGCAGCCATTTGCAATAATTCGCCTTTTAGCATAATCTCAAAACAATGTGGCCGCGCGGACTTGACAGCACGCCTTGCGCCCTGACACTCGGCCAGCGCCATGGCCCAGCTAGGCAGCTTTTGTGTGGAGTCATGGAACATGTACAGCACACCAGCTCTGCAATATAGAACGAACTAATTAAATATCCAGTAAAATTGATATAGCTAGCTACAGCTTACTTTAGCAAAAAGTAACCCGGCTGCCAACTTATTTTTGCCGCTGCGTTCGCTGTTGCCGTTTCTCGCAACCGTCGATGCATGAGAAAGCCCTTGATATGCGGCCCCAACGGCTCCTGTTCACCATCCAAGCCCATGCCCAGGGAACCGCCTGCTGGCACATTAACTACTGCATAGAACATCCAGCGCTCATCCTTGCCAACACAGCTGTTTGCACGGACAAACGCTTGCAACGGCTCCAGATGCTCCAGTGTCAGTTGTCCCACAGCGGGCAGCGTTGACCCGCTACGGCGTGCACACAGCTCAAGATTGGCAACCAGTGCATCGGCTGGATATGGTCCGCCCGCCAGCAGTACCTGCTGCATATCCCGCATACTGTTGCTCAACAGCACCGTATTACCGAAGGGGCCCATCTGTGAAGCGGGTTATATATTAGATATGATATACAAATGTATTCAACAGGTATTGTAGCTTACCAATATGACATCCAGATCCTTGTAGGCGAGCACAAACTTTGCACAGAGGCAATTTCGCACCAGATCCGTCACATACAGCGTTTTATCCGTGAGCAGCACCAATACCGGCGTCATGAATCCCTCACAACTGTAGCCAGTATATAGCTTGAAGACCTGCAGGTGGCAATTTGAGTATAACATAATATAACAGAAGTTAGTTAATAAATTAATACTGACATAAATTCTCTTACCTTTAACAGCTGCTCATTAGGATCACGGAGCATAGGCAAATGCTTGCCATTGAATATATCAATGGATATTTCGCCAATGCCCAGTTCAAAACGGGAGACATCGCCCGGCAAATCCAGATCCATGCCCACAGCCAATTCACGTCGCGGCGAATTGGCACCTGACATTTCTATCTCCATGGCAATCTCGGCATTCAAATCGTCGATGAGCTCATAATTCTTGGGCCGCACGCCGCGCACATAGAGATTAGAACCAGGATGCTTTTGCTCGTTACGCAGTTTGTCCGCAAAGAAATCGTTTTTTCGAATGGATGACTCGAGTATTTTCTTCTGGGTCACATTACGCAGAAATCGATTGATCAGTGAAGTTTTAACTGCCGGCACAGGCGGTTTCAAGAGCTGCGCATAGTCTACATCATTGTAGTCCACAATAACGAGATCGCTCTCTGTGGAAGGTCGCTCATTGGTCGTATCCGTTGTGGTCGTTATGGTTAGAATATCATCGAACTCCTCACTCAGTATGGTGTTCTTCGAGTCACGTCCACTCCCACCAGCTGCCACGCTACCTCTCGCACTGCCCAAATAGCTACTCGGGCTGTGCAGACTGCGACTGTGCATCGGCTGCTGCTGCTGCTGCTGTTGAGCTGGCTCGCCATAGCGGGGCGGCTGTCCGCTGCGCTTCTTTAAGGGCGATGGTAAATGACGCGACTGGCGCTCCACGTTGCCCAGCATCAAGCCATGAACATTGTTTGAGTTAGGGGTTTGCGGTTTAGTGCACGATGTGGAGTTACTGTTGGTGTTGTTGCTGATTGAGCTAAGCTCAGATATGGTGGATGAGGATTGCGTGGTTGGCAGCTTGGTGGTGAGGGGTTGCTGCTGCTGATGCGATTGCTGTGGCGTTTTAGACATTTTTGAAGCTAAGTGAAAGAAAGAGATTCGATTTTAATTAAATATAATAGACTTCAAATTACATAATATTCCTTACCAAAATAACTATCTGTAGCTGCAAGTTGTTGCTGCTGCTGTTCGATCTTCTGCTTCAGATCCACTGTTGCCGAACTGCCGGAGTTTTCCTTGAGACTGCGAAAGAAGTTGCTAAATGTCTTGGCTATAGGTGCACCCATAAACGAGCTGCGCAGCTGACTCGCCGGCTGGGCAATAGGTGTGTCCCGCTCCAATAGGCCGGCAACACTACTGTGTTGTGTTGCCGACATGGTGGATGACTGTAGCTCAGACTGCTGTGACAACTCGTTGCTAGTTTCGTAGGAGACGCCCGTGTGCTCAAAGACTGTGCTCTCACAGTTGATGATAAACTTGCTGCGGAATTCGCTCTGGGTGCTGGTGACACTTGGTGCCGTAACGGCTGGTTCATTATCGAATTCATCTTGGCGCCGCAACACATGTGGCTGCTCTAGGGGCGACGCCTCGGTTGAGCTGTTTTGCTCATCGTTTTTGCGTCGCAGCTGCTCGTCAACATTGTGCACGAATTTCTTGACACTCTGTGTCTGTTTATTACCATCGAGGCTCTTGCTGAGAAAGGGTTTAGCCTTGACTGGCGGTGAATCGGGCGATTCGCATTGTGCGTATGCCTTGGGCTTGTGCTCGGGCGTTTGCTCCAGCTCTGGCACGCACTCAACCACCGATTGCAAGTCCTCAGAGCCCTCGGGCACACCACGTTCGGGCAGTGGCATCGTGAAGATGCTCTTTAGCGAACCGAATATCATTTTGCTGCTATTGTCAAGCAGCTGATGTTTTATGTCGTGCACATTGAACTTCTTGACTCGCTCATTGAGATCCTGTTCGTGGATAATGTTTGTGTGACGTTTTGTTTTCTTCAAACAACTCGACTTGGGCTTCTTCTCCTTGTTCCAGACGGACTTCTGCTTGGGACTGCCGGCATCCCCAATATTCGGCTCTGAGTAGTAACAATTGTCGCCTGGGGTTTTAGCACGAAAATAGTAAGTATAAGACATTATATAAGAGTAAAAATTATATAAGAGACTCACCAATCAAGTTATTGTTGGCATTGTTCATGCCAATGCAATCGCAAGAGCTGCTCTTGGCCTGCTCATACTGTTTGCGATTGCTATTCAAATTGCTATTTGAGTTCTTGTCCTGTTCCTCTGAGTCCAGGCTCGAGTTCGAGCTGCTGCAGGCGCAGCGATAAAGCAAACGATTATCCCGTTGATCGCTATCCGCCACGCTGGGCCCGTACTCAAACACGCCGGAATTGTCGTATTGTAGCCCAACTGGTTCATTAGTATCATAGATATCGGTGTTGCCATAGTCTAGGACATCCGAACAGGCATTACGATAGACCAGACGACGATTGTTACCCACAGCACCGTTGCCGGCTTCCCGTTCTCCTGCGTCCCTGCCAACAGCACTCATCTCTGTGGGCGCATGCACGCGATCCCGTTCGGCGCACCAGGAGTAGCGACCAGCGGCACCAGCAACGCCTGTTGAGCTTCCGCCCACCACGGCTAATTTGCGTCCGTTTTTGTATGTGATAAAGCCATGCTCTATGTGTATGTTGTCAGTGCGTGTATTTTTCAAGATGTCTTCGTGAAATGAGACGCGCTTCTTAGGCGCCTTGGGCGTGGATGAAGACTTGTGCACCTTGCGCCTGTACACGATCTTTTCACCAGTGTCAAAGTTCGAACAGGCACTGGCTGTCATGCTCTCTTCTCCAGCAACATTTGAGTTTCCATCGACTGGTTGAATGACAGCCGAAATCTGTGGCTTCACTGCCTCCTCGAACTCCAAGCCCGACTGAGAGCAAAGAGACTCCAGCATAATGTCGCTATTCTCACTATCCAGCATTTGGACACCTGAATCACTGGGTGTTGTGTCCTCCTCTAAGCTACAGCTGGTATTCATACTCGAGCTCATCTTGTCAGCGCCGCAGCCGGGCGAGACCTTGGCACTCAAATTGTTGTTGACCTTGGGATATAGCGGTGACTCCATTACGACATCGTATGCATATGTCTCGACTAGCGTCTCTGCTGATTAAATTGTATATCACTTTTTTGTGTAAATACTTTTTAACACGAATTTGCCTATTGCTTTTATGCCAATTCGTATCGCACTTTAATGGTAATGAGACAAAATACAAAATAATTTTATATATATGTGTACATGCATATACATATTTGTATTTATATTGTATATTTATAAATTATTGTTTTAGTTATTTTCTCCTTTAGTTTTGTGCTACTTTTCGGTATCTTGGTTTTCTGGCAAGTAATCAATATCAATACCGATTGCACACTGCGCCACAGCCACATCACGTCACTGTGCAACAAAGGAGTGTACGGCTGGCGACCCCACGACTCCGCCTCCTTGACGCTTTTTTAGCACACCCAACACAACAGCCCAACTCAACACCCGCAATATTTTAACGGCTCATTTTTATGAACCCACCTTCGTTTTGTTGCGAGAATTCCATGCTAAACTTGTGCCCGGCACTTTCAATTATTAATTAGCTTAGATTTTACGATATATTTGTGTCTCAACTGTTTTATAGTTACATTTTAAAATAACAAGTACATACAAGTAAAACAAATCAATAATTGTCATAAAAAACGCAACGTTGCCAGCAAGATGAAAAGTCCAACTTATGGGCAACACCTGCTCACAGCTGTGCGTACATCTGGCAGCGTTCTCAACTGTTAACAACAGGTGAATGTCTTTTTTGGCGCGCAGTTTAGAACGGTTATTAAGTTTAAATTTAAAAAGCTTCCACAGTTGAAGGTTTAGTTTAGTTTTCGATTTTATTTTTGTAAACAAATTTGTTCTGCGTTAGTAAATACGCATACGCTGATTATATCAATTATATGTCAGGTATTACGCATATTCTAGTTAACAGCGGGTATATCGAAATCGTAAAATCGTTTGACGCCACAACAAAATCTGAGTTTCAGAGCTCATGTATTCTGTTGTAGGCAGGAGGATTGAGGGGTATTTGTGTGTCGGCCTCTCCAAATGCGCATTCCATTTGCGCCTTTGTTTTGCACTGCACATACCTTAGGCATGTCAGTTTTGAAAAGTACAATAGTAAAGAGAGGAATGACAATGAATACGAATGAAACCATAGAAATTAAATTTATCACACCTTGAGCAGCGCACGGCATACGTGTATATAACTCTTTTATATTTATTTTTGGTTGCCTCTTCGCCGTATAAACGGAAAGAACGAACAAAAAGTCGTCTTGCATTTATTAAATAATCCAATAAATATCATTCGAATGCGTCAATCGAGCTAAAAAAAAATGTTTCAGTTCTGTTGCTCAATCAAAAAATGTCAACCACACCAGAACAATGTGCCGTAAAACTATTAAACTGAAAAATAAACGCAAAAAACAACACGGGAAAGCGCTCAAAACTATGCAATATTAATTAATGTAGTAAATAGTCGTTATTTAAAAAGTAATTTATATTGGAAAGAAACGAAAACAAAAATAAAAAATCAACGGCGTGTGTTCAAAATGCAAATGCCAAACATATTTAGACAATTGAAACAGCATAATTTACTGGTTGCAGTTGCAATCTATATGCATATAATAGAAAAATCAATTCAATTATGTGATTGTGTTCATGGTTACAGGTAATAGTTAAAAATAATCAAGTACAATTAATTTGCCAAGCTGGCAAATATTATAAAAATCCCATTGCATCAGACATGGGTGCAACATAACCTCAACATGAAAAATAATCTAGCATGTTACTTACATTGCTTAACTGTATATAGAGAGAGAGAGAGAGAGGGAGAGAGAGAGAGAGAGCTAGGGCTATACATTGGTGATATGACCCATTACTTCCAAAGCCTATGATAAGATTATTATTAACATAACCTAAAAAGAAAATAATTTTTTGCTGTTTACTTTGACTTACCTATAGAAACAATACAGAGAGTGCCGAACTGGTATCTCATTATGAATCAAGTCTATCGCTGCCAGACATATTGCCCATACCATCCAAAACCTATGACAAGAATCGTGCACCTAAGCTGCTGGGCCAGCCAACCGTTGTTTATTTCCATGTCACCGTACTCTCCCTCGACTCAATCAACGAGGAGTCCATGGTAAAATGATATTGGAGAATCAATGATATTCAAATTTTCTGTGCCCTCTATAATTCCTTTTGTCTACTTTCTCAGACATATGTGACGGACATCTTTTTAGCACAAAGCTGGCGAGATCCTCGTCTGCGTTTGCCGGAGAACATGAGCGAACAATATCGGATTTTGGACGTGGATTGGCTGCACAGCATTTGGCGCCCTGATTGCTTCTTCAAGAATGCCAAAAAGGTGACATTCCACGAGATGAGCATACCCAACCATTATCTTTGGCTTTACCACGACAAGACGCTGCTCTACATGTCCAAGCTGACGCTAGTGCTCTCCTGTGCCATGAAATTCGAATCCTATCCACACGATACACAAATCTGTTCCATGATGATAGAGAGTTGTAAGTGAAATGCTGTAATTGGAAGGCAAATCTTTGATATTCAACATTATTTTTAGTATCCCACACTGTGGAGGATTTGGTATTCATTTGGAATATGACCGATCCGCTGGTGGTGAATGCCGAGATCGAGCTGCCACAACTGGACATATCAAACAACTATACAACCGATTGCACCATCGAGTACTCAACGGGTATGTTCGCCTCCTATTATTTCGATTGAGCCTAAGATATATCTGTTTCTCTCAGGTAATTTTACCTGCCTGGCTATAGTCTTCAATTTGCGGCGACGGCTGGGCTATCATCTGTTTCACACTTATATACCATCGGCGCTGATTGTGGTGATGTCGTGGATATCGTTTTGGATTAAGCCAGAGGCAATACCGGCCCGTGTCACTCTGGGCGTTACCTCGCTGCTGACGCTGGCCACCCAGAACACACAATCCCAACAATCTCTGCCGCCGGTGTCCTATGTGAAAGCAATTGATGTCTGGATGTCATCCTGTTCGGTGTTCGTATTTCTATCGCTTATGGAGTTTGCTGTGGTTAACAATTATATGGGACCGGTGGCTACCAAGGCTATGAAGGGCTATTCGGATGAGAACATCACAGATCTGGATGATCTGAAGGTGAGTTTGAACATAGATGAATCACTTCCCAAATTGGCTGAAACTGAAACCGTGTAGTGTGTCTTGCAGCATCATCATCGAGAGTCCATAATAGAGCCACAGTATGATACCTTCTGCCATGGCCATGCAACCGCCATCTATATTGATAAATTCTCGCGTTTCTTCTTCCCCTTTTCGTTCTTCATACTAAACATTGTTTACTGGACGACGTTTCTATAGGCCAATGCGGAGTACTTATAAAGTTAACTTAAAAAACCATAATAATAAATAATAATACAACACGCATTTGTTTAAAAATGTATAAAGTTTGTAAGGCATAAGCCGAATTTGCAAGTAGAAATTACATAATATACATGAATATAACATGTATAATATATTATTTTATTGTATAAATAAAGAAAGGCGTTTATTAATTAAATTTAATTCAAAGGAAGAAATTAGAAATGCATTTTAATTGCGCAACAAAGGTGGAATTATCTTTGGTATTTTTACTATATAAGTATGTATGTATGTTTAGACATATAGCAAATACATAGTTATTTATATATGTATAAATGTATATAAAAAAGTTGTTATCGTGGCTTTCTTTTTCATTTCAATTTCCATTTCCACTACAATTGTTCATTCATCCTTGTCAGCATTATACGTATAATCACATGATATTATAGTATCATTTTTATATATGCACATTTATAGTTTTCTCTTCTTGTATAATTTTAGTTACTTTTCCATTTTACTATATAATTTGTTTAGCTTTTGTCGCCTACGTTAATTGCTGCTATATATTCATGTAATTTATGCATTATGCGAGTGTTAATAAACAACGTTTGACACTAATTCAACTTATATATGTAAAAATATTTCGGTTATAAATAATACACACAGAGCTACTATATATCCAGAGTAATACACGATTTCACAAATAAATACTCTATCACATATAAAAAAATATATATAGGATACATTAAGAATATCGTTAATTGGATTGTTCTAAAACAAAACAAAACATTCAGCATAATTTATATATATATAATATAGCATTGGGAATAGGAGCAAAACAGGCATAGAACGCAAGCCCATGTAGAAGTTACAGAGAGTAAGAGTATAAATAGATCGCCAGGATAACAAACGATATCGGCTGTTGGTATTGCTGATGCTGATGAATTTTGGTTTTACTGCAAACAAGCCTGCAGTTTTTCCGTCCATTCCTGTGCCAAGTTCGCATTCATCGCATAGAAGTTATAGGTGCGCTTCGACGTTTTAAGCTGCAATGGATCAGTTTAAGAGTATAAGGTTAAAGCATCAATGTTACTGTTATTTGATGTTAGAATAAATCTACTAAATGTCAACTTAATGAGATTAATTAATTTGATTTTAACTCGAATTCATTGTAACCATTTATCATTTAGACAACTTGATGATTGAGGAATTCATTTCTTCTAATGGGCATCAGTTCTAGACATTTGCCCCAGTTGTAATAAATGCACTTACATCAAAGAAACCCTTTTCATCGACGCGTTTTGTGCCAATTTGTGCGGGCTGTGCGGCAGTCACTGACTGCACCTCGGCCAACTCTGAAATATGAAGATAATATGAATACACTTTCTTTTTTATCAACCTTAAAATAAATCTTTACCTATAATACCCTTGGGCGTTGTATCATCGGATGTATCGTAATAGCGCAACTGATGTTTAATGGAGTCCAAAACGAACCAACGCTGTTTCCAGCCTTTAAGCAGAGCGCCACGTTTATAGAGATGTCTGCGAATAAAATGGGCATTGTGAATAATGATATATATAAATATATATATATATATTTTGGATCAGTAAAACCTACCCTTCGTGCGTACGATTCTCGGCAACATTGCTGCTGAACTGGTTATAAAAATGGTGACTGGAGGTGCGTGCGGTAGTTGCTGCACTGGATGCAATGCTGGCAGTGTCACCCTGGGATATGTTGACATTGGGCGGTCCCACGGTACCATCTATGGCCTTGTATTTGGTACAGTTCTTCATGGAGAGCTCCGTACACTTTTCATGGTAGGAGTTACCACAATCCATACAACGATAACCAACAGGCCCCCAGAGCAGCTTAGTACAATGATTGCAATTGGTAGGTGTCGTATAGGGATGCTTCTCAAAGCGATGCGGATGAAAGAACTTATCCTGATATCCTGCCAAGCGGCCCTTCATTATAATTTCGAGAGTGGAGCGTTTATGCTGATGCGTCTGGACCAACATGCTGCTCATTGAAGTTTTCCGCGATATGGACTCCGATTGTGGGACGACCATATTGTTCCACACCAGCTGCCACTTTTGTGGCAGATGGCCGCGTTCTGTTTCCGCCTGTTTCACCTCGCTGAGCAGACAGACATAGGCATTCGGATTGCATTTCTCAATATTGTCATATCCGGCACTAATGACCATGCGCTTGCCCTTGATCTCAGATAGATCGATTTCATCATCCACATTTGTCACCTCCAGATCGTAGGGCGGTCCTTGTGCCAGCTCCTCGTTTGTATAAAAACTCCATAGATCTAATGCAGCTACGCTATTTTGCGGACGCAGCACCACATCCCTGTTGGCCGAGTACAGAAAATTATAGAAAATTGGCGATTTGTTGTGCTGTCGTTCGATATAATCGAAAATGGAGTGTCCAATGCGATTCATTTGATTAGGAGTGCGTGGACTGCGTATGTCGAGCGGATAAACATTACATTCATCATCTGAGCCATTCGCAGCAGCACCGCCACCTCCAAATATGTGCTTGGTGCTTAGTGAGCCGCGCTTGTCCTCCATAGATGCAATTCCCGAGTCGTAGCGCTCCAGCTCGCAGTCGAAGAGAAACGTGCGAAATCGACATGAGACCACATGATAAGCCAGGAAACGCAAATAGAAATCATTGAACTCAAAGGCCATAGGAAACTGCCGCTGCAGCTGATACACAACATCCAGAAACTGCAAAAATGTGGGCGCAAAGGCAATATTTGTGCTTGCATGTGATGGCTTCAGATTGCTGCGATGGGCGAAACGATGTCCAAATGCCAGCCACTCTTTCTCGACCAACACTCGAAAGCCATCGATGCTGCGATAGTAGGGGTCAAGGCACAGTTGTGCGATACTAGATAGCTGGGCGGTCACGTCAGAGCCATCCTCCAGCGAAAGCATGACGCTGCTTTCCTGCAAATCAATAAGGTCCACAACTGCTCCGGATAGTTGCAACAGGGTTGAGATTTGCTGCAGCCAATCAGATTGCTCAACCATCTTGGCAAAGCTCAGAGTATCCGCTTCACTGATATTATGTGAGGGCATGCAGGCACGCATTAGTTTCTTGAAGGCTGATCGAGATTGCCGTATGTCCGGATAATCCACGGGTATAAAATCTGCACAGAAATCACCATTTAAATTCGATTTGGCTTGCGATTTTTCACCTATATAGAAAAGTGGGAAAATATTTAAAATAGATGCTATAAAACTTTACATCTGGCATGTACAAACCGACCTAAAGCATAGAGCCGCATTTTCCGAAAGGCGTTCGCTGCTGTCCTTTCATTGCCCTTCATAGTGGCACTTTTGTTACCGGCAAGGTTGAGTTTACTGCCATCTGTAACACTCAAATTGGATCGCTGTTTGCGCATAAACTCAGGTGTCAGTGACTGATGTTCTTCACCATGTCCGAGAAGGGAGTTTATCGAGAGATTCATATCAGTATACTGCTGATTGAGGGCGTTGAGTGGCGTCAGCACGGGCATCGTATTGATCAGTGCCATTAAATATTTGTCCTGCTCCGGATAATGAGTGACGTCATTATGCGTAATGGTATTCGCACCCGTTGTATTCTTGATCATGCCAATTACGGACTTGCTATTGGGCTGTGCGCCGCGAATGAGCAGCGAACCATTATTGTGCCGCCACGTGGGCAAGGGTATTCGCTGGCTCTTGAAGCAGCGTCCCAAATGCGTCATGACTGCATCGCTGCAATGGACCGGCGCTACTATAATGGCCGGATAAGTGCGGCACGTAGCATAATTGGCATTGGCATTACTGATGCGAAATCCGAGTTGTGAGTCTGCATCAAACCCCAGACGTTTCCAATCCCGCACATAGCTACGTTCGCGCATGCGCTCGATGTCCTTGGTCGTGAGCAGACGGGGCACTGCTTCATTCTGTTGGGTCTCAAACTCGTCTCCATCCTCGAGCTCATCGTCTATGGAATGGGTTTCGAGGGCATCGGCACTGCCACCGCCCATCTCATACTCCGGCACCAATTTGCGCTTCGTTTGGACCTTTTGCTTGAAGCCAGCCTTCTTTGCCGTGCGTAGTAGCGTTTTCTTTGCGAAGCCCTTGAGCGTGGAGTATTTTTCCTTAGTTTTTAACGGGACGACGCCTTGGAGCATAGTACCATAGGATTGAAATGCGAAATATTCGAATTCATCAAATGGATGGCGGGCCTTGTTTAGGGTTTTGCGGAACATTTCAATTTGTTCCAGCGTGACCTCCGTATCGAAAGCAATCTTGAGAAGTTGAAAGCAGCTGGATCGCAACTGCAGACCCTCCGGCAACGTTTGATCCAAATGGGACAAATACAGCATCGATATCTTCTTCTCCTTGAGCAGTGAGGCAATGGGAAAGGCACGCACAATTGTCTGCTCGCAAAAGAGCGGATCACAGGGCGAGCCCTTGAAGACGATGCGATAGTTCGTCAAGAACAACGCACCCTCGGCGGGTATCAAGCACTGGGTGTCATCCTCTCGCCCATCGGGCATGAGAAAGCAACGCAAATGATCGTTGGCTAATTCCTCACCAGGCAGTAGGCAAGGTGTTTGAATTTTCGGCTTTTGTACATGCGGATGGCGCTTGGCTTCCAGATAAACTGGCTCCAGCGATTCAATATGCATGTGTACCACGCCCGGTACCATATCGTGCAGATTGCGTATGTGCTCCGAGGTGACGCCGCCCTCTGTGCAAACACAATCTATGAAACGGGATATTGTCTTGCCCACAGTAACGCCTATCTCAGAGGCATCGTTCTCCTCGAAGCCTTCATCGGAATGTTCGCTCAGGCTGTGCGAGCCCATAATACTAAATGAAAATGGTTGATTAAAGTAAAATGTGTGTTTCTCGATTATTATAGTATACCTATTGGAAACGCTCTGGTTCTCTTCGAGCCGAAAGGGCACCTTAGGCTTGCTGGCCGCATCCACATTGACATCCAGCGGTATTAGTAGGGATACCATGCGATTGGCAAAGTGTATGGCTTGGCTGTAGAGCGTCGACTCTTCCGATTTGGCCAGCTCAGCCTTTTTCTCCTCCTCAATGGTGGGACTCTTGCGCAACTGCTCTGCGGTTATTTCTAGCGCCGTTGGCTCCTCCAGCGGCACCTCGTCCAGTACAGAGTTGGCTTCTTTGTTGTGCTCGGTTTGGCGACGCTGCAGCAAATACAGTGCCTTGATTTGCGCCTGCACATCCTGAAAGAAAGTGGATTCCCAGAACTGCAAATTCTTCCATATGACATGATCCTGTATTTCCGTATAGGCAAACTGTACCACGCCCTTAGACAGCTTACGGCAGAAAATCGTTGACATGGGAAGGAGCGCAGCTGCTACAGTGTACTCATCCACACCGGATGAGTTCTGCAGCGCTTTGTTCATAAAGCGCACTACCAAATCGAATTGTTGATGATCCAGCACCGCTTTATTGCCATGCACGTAGCCAAAAAGCTCACGACAGAGAATGAGACGTGCATCCCGATGCTTTAGTGTGCGCATTACCGCTGGCAATAGCTTTCTTGCATCCGCAATGCGATTTTCAAATATGTATGAGACACAGGTGCGCAGCACCTCCAAGCGACGCGCTGAATTGTGCACGGTTGTGGGTCGTAGCTCCAGGGCTTCGGGAAGTCGCGGCCCCATGGGTATTATTCTGGGTTGATTGCGGGTTACATGAAATCGCTGCGATTGGCCATTCTTCCGTATACCATCCTGTATTATTAGCTCTACTTTTTCAACGCTAATGCGCGGAAATGCAGGCTGATGAATGCGCTGGAAAGAGCCTTGCGGCGGCTTGAGCACCTTCTGGGCATAAGTTGTGTGAGCATTAGATGCCTCGTTCTCGTACAAAGTGCGGCCTAGTTCCTGGATATGTGTGAGTATCTGCAATAGAAGAAAAAGAAGGCTTAGTTTGAAATTAATCTCATTTTTATTTAATCACATACGAGATTCCGGTTTTGTGACTCCGTTTTGAGCAGTTCATTCATCGAGCTGTACAGTTCATCCCAAGCATCAGCGGCTCGCCAAGGTGGCCCACGTTCATTAACAAAAGTCGTAAAGAACATGCTGTCGAGAACGCGAAATAAAAATTCGCTCTCGATAAGATCACGAGCACCTAGAAAGCCAGCCTTGTGAAATGTTATCACCGTCTTGGGGTGAATGCGTATAATAGTTAGGCAAGACCGATAGCCCTGGAGTAGCTGTGCGAATAGACGCATAAATATGGCGCGTAGCTCTTTGTCAATTTGTGCTTCGGTCTTGGCCATAGTTGAGGTGGGCCGCTCATTATTGGGGAAGGCGAGATCAGCTTGCGCCAAATTGGGAAAGAGTATCATGCTGAGCAAATCCTGCGTTTGCTCCCACAATGGGGATGGAAATATGGGCACAGGTGGTGTTAGTGCATCCGGTATGGTCACTAGCCCACCATCCAAATCTACCACAATGACATCCAGCAAGTCCGTAATCTCCGATTGCAACGAACTATGTATGCCCATAATGAATGGTGTTGGCGTGGACAGCACCTCCGTGAGCGGGGCGGGGAGTATGGGTATGTAGACGTGCGTATATCGAAATGGATACATGAGCGCCACCAATGCTCGGCAGCTATCCGTCAAATGCCAATAGCATTTAGAGTGAAAGAGTATTTTGTTTTCAGTCATGACGGCGCAAAGTAATATCAACACATTCTTAATGCCCAGCTGTTTGAACAAAAAGTAAACACCGCTGCCCGTCATTGGAAGGGAGGAGCTTTGCGGTGGCTGCAGCGATTGCTTGTCACCAGCGCCGATTGAGAATCGCACCTGTGGCCCACCTGCCGGTGGCACCTGTATACAACCAAGTATGTTGCCAATCAGATTCTCCATGGCATATGGCAAATTCTCAATGTAGACCGTGTAGATGGTGCCCAGACAGTTCTGTAAAATAAATATATGTTTATTAAGTAAAAATGTTATAATATATGTCCATATATGTACAAATATAATATAAGCTGTAGCTCTTGTTCAACTATACATACGTTAGCTTTTAGATCTTACCTTAAATGTTTCCGCGCAGTCCAGTCGAGATATTAGCACCAAGCACTTGGGAGCATACATAATGCTGTGATGTGTTATTGGCTCAGCGGGCGCATTGCCCAGCAATCCGCGATTGCTACAGTTGCCATTGCCATTGTTGGCAATGGTTTCATCCTCATCGTCTACGGTGCGGGTCTGGGTGATAGCCAGAGTTTCATGAAAACTTAAACATGCACAATAATGCTTATTCGCATCGATGTCGGTGAGCACGGATATAAAGAATTTCGGCTCTTGTTTCTCGTACGATAAATTCCAGCCGAGTGGCTGACAGAACTACAATTATAAGTTTGCGTAAATAATGTATGTGCAAACGTGTGTGTGAAAACAAAGTATACTCACCCATTCGATGCCCTCGATGAAGGGCGTGTCGGGCCAATCTTTCTCGGGAAATCGTTGCACAATTTTGCCGCATATTGGCTGACCGCAGACATTGCCGGCAGTTTCTGCAGAACAATTTAAACAAATATACACACAGACATATTTCAATATACATATATATTTATGCATAAATGTGCCACTCACTTTCTTTGTCGTTATCGTAGCCAACAATTACAAAGTAATCAGCGAGCCGGGACATCTCGTACGCTTACTCTGCAGCTGCACATTGCAGTCTAACTTAGCACTGAGGGGAACTGGGCGACTCTTATAGTTTGTTGTTGTTGTTGTATGTGTGTGAATGAGTGGCGTTGTTTTGTGTGTGTGTGAGTGTATGGTGGGGCTGATGTTTCAGATTTTTACGTTGCCAAATCTACAAAGTAAAATCACAAAATGAATAAAACAATACTGTTGTTGTTTTTTATATTATATTTCTCTTTTGTTTTCATATACACATAAGCGCAATCGCCAGCCGCTTTGGCCGCCTGCCACAAAGTGATTTGCATACTACAAATAATTGGGGCTTTTAATTAATATAGTGCGGCTTTTTGTGCTTGGCATAAGTAATTAGTCAGCTGGCACTGTTCTTGCTTCATTTTCTGTTTTGTGATATGCAAACATATTTTTAACGTACACGAATTTCAAGTCATAAACCACACCCCGCCCCTAAGTATTAAGTCAATTGAATACACGTATGCGTTACATTAAACATGTAAGCTTTTTAAGCCTACAACATATATATAAACACATATATGTACCGTTTCTGTGCTGGCAATTTGAGTTCGTTTGCTGTCTGGCACTTTTATTATAAACAAATTACTTTAACTTTTAGATTTTTCATGCCTGCGGAATGTAGGGTTGTTGATATGCTATCGATATTTACAGATTCGTGAGTCGATCTATCAACTTAGTGCTGTTCAACGTTTAACGGTTAGTCATTATGCAACACTTATATGTGGCGCATTTGAGTAATTATTAAATTTTTGCAATTTAAAACTTCAGAAATGTTGATCATATGGAGTATAGTTCATTATATGTAGGCTAATACAAAAATGTATTGATAAAAAGCTTTAGACTAGGGGTTTTAAATATTTACTTATCGATACTGTCAATTACAAATGTTTAGTTTCGATACATCGATACTCATGGTAGTCAGTGTGTGTGTGATTTTTTTTCCAACGACGTTAATATTTTTGTGCTACTTGTTAAATTTTAGCACCGTTTTTGAGGATTTAATCGTACTATTTTATTATTATAAAGGTGGTCAAGTTATCATCGCATGTGTTTACTACAAAAATTCGTTATAAAAATGACTGCGTTATTTGCAAATTAGCAATTCCCTTACTTTGCTATTAAGGTGTCTTGTCGGGCTTCGGGCAGCAGGTAAGCTCCATTTGCTCTCTCCATCTTGTGTGCTCACCACAACAATGCTGCTCTCTTTTTTTCGTCCCCTCTCTTTCTGACTTACCCATTCTCATTGACTACCAAAATATTTTGCTCTCTTTGTCTGATTCCTCACTCACAGCTGTTTTTGGGCTAGATCTCAATTTCTTATCAGAGCAGAGGCGTCCCTGCAAAATAAATACAAATTTAAGTACACCATCCCGACTTTCTACGAAAATAAAAGTAATCAATGATTGAGTCAGTTAAAAATCGGATGAGAATTTTCCATATAATGTATGTAGTTAGCACAAAAAAAATTTGTTTGAATTTTAAAAGTAAATACAACAATTTGACTTTGAATTAAACTTTATGGACATCAGAAATTATAATTTAAATCAAAATTAAAAATAGATTGATTTCAACAAAGGTTTAAAAAGGTGTGGTAATTTATCGGCGAAGCAATTATTTAAATAGTCAGAGCAGACAGTGGATATATGTAAGCTTAAGGTTGATTATAGTCGCAGTAGGCATTTTAAACAGACATGCAAAATTTTTTGTTTCGTTTTTCTCATAATACTCATATTTACGTGATCACGTAGACACATTAATCATTTTTCTCATTTATGTTTCTCTTTAAAAGTAAAAAAAAAACTAACAAAAAAAAAAGCATAAGCATGGAAAATGAACAGGATGAACTCAGACATCGACAGCACATTCAGGACCAGCATCGTAACCAGCAGCACGGCGTATCAATTGGATATTCAGATGTCATGTTACAGCTTGGCACCAGAGAAACTCGTAAGTGCATTTGCGAACTAAATAGAATAATAGCATCTCTATTATTTGCTTCATTTGATTTGATTGCTTTCCAGAACGATCACCATATGATGTATACTTTGAACAGCCACGCGAAACGCTTCCGAACAGTTATGTTGTTATGCCGTCCTATCTTCAAGCTACATCGCAGCAACCGCACACAGCGACTACAACTATTTCTGTCGGTGGAACAGCTGGTAGTGGTGGTATGGGCGGTGCTGGTGACGGTACTGGTGCTGGTGCTGGTGCTGGTGTTACTGGTGGTCCTGGTGGTGGTTATGTGTCCCTGTTTCAGCATCAGCCGGTCTCCAGGAGTGTTAACCGCGAATCATATGCGGAGCCAGCGAGCTCAACTGGCAACAAGTGCTGGAATTGCAATGTGATGCGAGATGCATGTCATTGCAGTCGGATGGCAGTAAACAATAGCAGCTATGCGGGGCCAGTGGAGCATGTGCATTCCACTCAATCGAATGGCAATGGCGCAGTGGAGCCAACGCAATTCTTTGAACTGAGCTCAACATCTACGGCGAGCGCCACATCCACGCTGTCGGCAACGGCTGGTAGTGCCAGCAATAGCCGTAATGACAGGGGCCCATTCATTCCAAATCACTCGCAACGTAAGACTAATGGGGATGTCCTGTCACAACAGCAACAGCAACAGCTGCAGCAGCAGCCGCAGCATCAGCTGGAGTCGCATTATCAGCTGGAGTCGCATTCGCAACAGCAAGAGTATGACAATAGCAACAGCAACAACAACATAAGTCCCAGCAGCAACAACGTGTCGCATTTAGGTAATATCTGGCCAGCTGCCATGGATGATCATGCTGTTGATGAGCAACTAATGCAGCAGTCAAGAAATAGTTCATCATCGGCTGTTTATGAGCTGCCCAGTAGTTCCCTGTTGAGCTCTAACAACAGCAGTAGCACAAATAGCTCCTTTGAGGCAACCAGCAGCAACAGTAATAATCATGGCGCGAATTTGGTTAACGGTAATGGCATGGCTTTTGATGATGTCACATCTAGTGCATCAGACACAGAACATGTGCAGTTTGCCAATACGCGCACCACCAACACAACCACAACAACATCCGCGTTGCAAAAGAAAAAGCATCCCTCGAATCGAAATCGAACTGGAAATGCAACAGCTGCTGGAGTAAATGGTTCAGTCATTGATGCTACAGCTTCTTCTGCCGCGGCTTCTTCATCGGTTGTTGAGCTGGACGCTACGCCCAGCACCAGCGCCCAAGCGCAACAACAACAGCAGCAGCATCGCAGCCGCCATGGTTATCGACAACGGCGGTATCCCAACGAACTGGAGTATGTGGGCGATAACAGCAGCGATGATGGCTGGGATTTGCGCATGCGTAATGCAGCGACAGAGTGTACGGCTGCCCGCCCGCAAAGCACCAACAGTGATTTGGAGGCCCGCCATGCGGATCATACGTATTTCAATAGTCGTGGCTATGCATTTAATGGTCTACCACCACCACCTCCGCCACCAGATAGCAGCTTTATGCGCTCCAATTCTGCATCCTGCACCACAGCCACTCACACAACCTGCAGCGTGGACTATGGTGGTCGCGACGTTTGTGGCGTTCAACGTTCTGCAACCTCCGGCAGAGGTAGTGACACACCCATTGCGGAGCAACAGCAGCAGCAGCAGCGAACAGCAGCTGTACTTAGATTCTGCTTTGGTTCGGACGGAAATGCGCGCACGCGTTCCCGTGTACGCTCCATGGATGAGCCAATCCCAGCGGCCAACAGCAGTGGAAGCGGCAGCAATCATAGTCTGTGTCAGCCACCGAGGAAGCAGGCACGTCTAGAATCCCATAACGATGCGCAGTTGTCTTCCTCCTCCTCTTCAACCATGTCCAGTCTGTCGCCAACGAACTTCTATGCATTTCAGCCAGGACGTCATCGTCATTGCACCTATGCGGAGTTGGCTCAGAGTAGTGAACGTCAGGTTAGTTAAGATGCAATCTTGATTGCAATCGGTAAATATTTGAATATGATCAATATATAGATATTACCTAATATAATATATATCTATTATAATATATAATAATATATATAATATTTATATATTGCCCTATATTTTTTAGCATTTATAACCTTTAACTATTCTTTGATTGTATGAAATATTCGAAATGACAATTTTTACTGCTCTCATATTTTTCTGTCAGTGTTGAGTTGTCTTTGATAAAAAAAGGCTTTTTAGAACTCATTCTTGTTATTTTTTTTCGTTTTGGTATAATAGAATTCACAGATTTGACAAATATCCACAAATTTGAGTAATATTTGTAGCTGGAGCAATCCTTTAGTACAACTATTATATGTACTTCGCCAAATGTCTGCAATGGTATTTAAACTGTTAGGAATGCTAAATTGATCCCTAAATAATTATACTTACTGTTATTTTGTAATCTAGGAGTCAGAGCTGTCTATGGCACAACAGCTGCAGCCGAGGACCCAGCAGACAAGCGCCGGTTCCTGCGTAATAACCTATGTGGGCAGACCGCGTGATCCAGACGGCAGCCGAGCGGCGCCAAGCTCAATGGAGCTGTCCAATCTACCCTCCACTTCGACAGGCAGGCGACAAAATACTAATTCACACACGAATAACAAAGATAATGCGGTGCTCACTGCGCCGGATCTGCAGCTGCTGGATTGGTCTTCCGATTCAAATGATGATGATGACGATGTGGTATTTGTGCATTCCACACGCGAACCAATACTCTCTATTGATCTGACCTCCGATGATGACGGCTTTGGTGCCAGCAACGAGACGGCGCTCCAGCAGCAATTGCAACAATCGCGACATCGTCATCGATTGGAACAGCAGCAACAGATACAACAAATGCAGCCACAGCAGATGCAACATCAGCAACAGCAGCTGCAGCAACAGCAGCAGCTAACGCATCAACAACAACAACACCGGCTTATTAGCGATGATCCGCTAGCACCGAACAGCGAAAGCCTAAATCCGCCCGCAATTGGAGCCAATACCGCCTCTGTATCGGCAACCCTCCTACCGCGTCCAAACTCGGCCAGCGATTACGAAGACCGACGACGTCAGCGCCCTGCGGCGGGGACTTCGTTTGCCTTTTACACTGGCGCTTTAACGGATCGCGTCGCCATAACCGATCACAACTATAGCAGCTATGACCATACGCCGGCCGCAATGGGACCCATTATCAGTCTGCTGCCCACACGCTGTCCTGGACTAGAAGCTGAAGCAGCGGCGGCTCACTCGCAGCGCTATTTCCAGCCCATCACGCCGCCACCCATGTGGCATTTCGCTCCGTTGCCAGAGGGGCAGCCCCCGCCACAGGCACTGCCGCACACGGCTAGTGGTAATGCTGCGGGCTCTTATGTGCACAACACGTCAGCGGGTCCGGTTATTGCAACGCCAGTGGCACCGACACCCGAGGCGGTGCCAAGTGAACATAGCAGTCCCGCAGCCTATTACCATCGCTATCAGCCGTATTATGTGCCGCACTATACAATTACAACGCTACCGGCCAACCGCAGCAATAGCGATTATTCGCCGGGACCGGTCACCAACCCACATTACCAGGGTGGTCTGGCTAATTCCTCGGGCAGTAGTCGAAGCTCAATACGCGGCGCACTAAACGCTGCTGCTGTGGCAGCTACTGTGGCTGCAGCTCAAGCTCAATCCTTCCATGATCTGCTATCGCTGGCATCTCCAGTCACCAGCATGGAGAACAGTAGCATGGATGATAACTATCATCGTAGTCAAACGCTGAACGTACTAAACCGTGCAACCACACCGGTTGCCACTGCCGTTGCCACAGCCGCAGGTCCGCCGCCGGTGATGTCCTCAATAGTTACTGTAGCAGCCGCTGTGTCTCCACCGCCACCGCTTGAGATGTATTCCGGGCGCCCAACAATGCAGTATTGTGGCTCGCCACCGTTTAGTTTACGTCGCTCCGATGCGTACCATAATCATCGTCAGCATTATCAACCGCAGCCGCATCAAGGTCATCAGGCGCCGCAAAACCAAATGCATGCACACATTCATCCGCCACATCGGGCGAGTGCGATTGTCGCAACGTCATTGACGCCAGCCCCACCGTATCCGGTCCATCAGAATCTGTGGTATCGACAGCAGAGCATGCAGGAGTTGCACCGTCGTCACATGACACCCACACCCATTGATCTCTCCTCGAATCCATTGAATCTGACGAGCAGTCTGCGCACACGCTATTTGCACAGCATTTGTAATTGTGTGCATGCACGCAATGGACCCGTCTCCAGTCTCGATCCCGCCTATTATCCGGCTTATGATGCAGCTGTACAGCAGCAGAACTCCACGGCCACTGGGCCAATTGATGCGCATCAACCGCCGCCGCCGCCACCACCGCAACAACTGGGAATACAATATCAACAGCAGCAGCAACAGCAACAGATTCAGCAACAGCAGCAGCAGCAGCAACAGCAACAGCAGCAGCAATTGCAACATCAACAACAGCGACGTAGAGCTGCTGTCCATCATCACATGTTTCATCATTACTCACCGCTACATCTGGAAATTGGTCTAGCCACGCCGCTTTCACTGGGCTCATCGCGCATACTGATCGGGCCGCCCCGACCTAATCGTGGCGCCACCTTGGTAAGGAATAAAATCTTCTTAAATATTAACAAAATTAAATTAATTAAATTAAATTAATTGAATGAATTGAATGCTTGCAGGAGATTATTGAGCGCAACACTTTGCCACACAAATATCGTCGAGTTCGCCGACCCAGCGAATCGGATGAGGATGCGGAAAAGTGCGCCATTTGCTTGTCGCTCTTCGAGATTGAGAATGATGTGCGGTGAGTAATGGAAAGTGGGTCCCTTCCTTATCAGTCACTATATATTTGTGCATTGTCTTTCAGTCGCTTGCCCTGCATGCATCTCTTTCACACAGACTGCGTGGATCAATGGCTCGTCACCAACAAGCACTGTCCGATTTGTCGTGTTGACATTGAAACGCATATGGCCAAGGATGCGCTGGTGTCTGGCTCCAGTGGCGTTGCTGCAGCTGCCGCGGCTGCTGCAGCTGGCACCGCCGCTTTATGACATTGTGTACATGGTTTATTCATGTAAGACATAAATAATGACAACAACAAACACAACATCGGATCTAAATCCGCTGCACACAGCAGTAAAAGGAAATGTTTTTCGGACTGACCTCGACATGTTAATCAATTGTGTCAGGGTCGACTGCAAGGCGCAGAAGTAGCAACAGAGACAACAACAACCATAACCACTACAAAACCATGTTTTAAAAACAAAAAAATAATAATAATAATAATAATATTGCATGCCATGGATACACTGGTGCATCCGGAAGCCCCAGTAATGGGTGTTGTGTTGCAGGCTTATGACGCAGACCCATTTGAATGCACTATGGGGCGATGCATCTAATCAACTCTAAATTCCCTGAGTTCGTCTTGTTCGTTATGCATGGGTCAGGCCGGCAGCCGCCAATAAAAAAGTCTCGTCTAAATGTTTTTATTCACAAAAACAAAACAAATATATATATATATATATATATATATATATATATATATATATATATACAAAGCAAAAAAAAAGGAAAAGAAAAATCGTCAAACGTCAGCCAATTGAAACTGTGAACCCACCATAACAGGCGAAATCAGGTGTAAAAAATTTGCTGCGTTGCGTTAAAAAAAATGTGTATATATATAAATATATATATGTATATATATATATTTATATATACATATTTTATATATATATATATATATATATATATATATATATATATATATATATATATAATACGTATAAAACTAAGGACAAAAATAGCTTTAAAAAAATCAAAGCAAATCTTTGGCTCAAACTCTACGTACATATATATATATATATACATATATATATATTATTATTATTATAATATATTAAAATTTATTGATAGGTGTTTCTTTTGGCACAATCACCGAATCTTTATTCCTATATTATAAAATTATGTCCATGTTTTATAAAACGAAATTCTTGTGATTTACACACATGTACCACTTATTGTAAAATTGTGAAATGCCGCCTCCCCATGATTAATAATCATTCAATGTACCAAGCTATAATTGTTATTATATACCCTGACGCTTTTCACTCCCTCTTCCACGTATTTTATAATTTGTCACGAAATTAAAAAGTGTGGTACCATGAAAAAAAAGAAAACGATAAAAAATAACAAAAACTAAGCATTCAATTCAATTGCATTTTAATCCTCTATTGAATTCTATTTGTTGCCATATATATGTAATCGATTTTCTGGTTGATTTCACCTGATCTGATCTGAAACGTTGTGTGACGCGAGCAGTCACTAAAAAATAAATAATTTTAGTTTACATCTAAGTTCTCTTTGGATAAATCCAAGAAAAATAATATAATAAACCACAATTCAAAGGATACTAAACCTTTATGTAATGATAATGATATATTGATAAACTTGAATTGCAAATTAAATCATATATTCAATAGCAAATTTTAAAGGTGTTCTCTATGCATGAAGTATTCAAAAGCAACACAAAAAGTAAGTAAATATGTATATTAAAGCTAAACGAAGGCTTTTGCAAGAATCTAGATGTAGCTACACCAAACCGGAAGATTAAAAATAAAAAGACCACTTTAATTTTCGAATAAATTGTTTCATACGTTTTTATTTAAATATTGCAGCTCACTTAAATAAAATCGATAAGTATCGCTTTCCAGTCCAAGCTTTTAACAAATTTTAGAGCAGATATATTTGTATATATTTATCAATTTAAAAATTCTATGATCTGGTATGTATTTAGGTACATGCTAACTTTTTTTAAGCCTTTACAGCAGGACTTAATATACTATAGCTAAAAATTGTTAAGAAATGTTTAACAATGATATATGTATGTAATAAATTGCCGAGCTAAAATTTTTGAATGATTGAGAGCATTTAGGTAATATTACTGGGCCCAGCTGCTGTATCGTTATTTCCATCGCCGCCATTGTCGTCATCGTCCTGCTCCTTGGTCATATCGGCAAAGAAATCTGAGGCATTTGTGCACTTCGATGACGGCAAGTTATGTCGTTTATCCTTGTAGGCGTTGTGCTTCTCATTGTACTTGATGTCGCCAAAGTCCTCGAAGTACTTAACGTTCCAGAAGCGTACATCGTTGTTGTGGGATGAAGATGCCAATAGCTCACCACTGCAATTGATGTCCATAGATTCGATGGGCATATTGTGTTGACCCACAACGCCTAGATTGCGATAGGGAGCAATATGACAGGCACGTATGTTACCATCTTCGCCAGCTACGCAAGCGATTCGGTCCGTTATGGGTATCATCAGACTTATGGGACTCTTGATGCCCGGGTACATGTCGCAATGGTAACCAAAGTATCCCCAATTGTAGGTGTACAGGCGTCCCTTAGAGGTACCTGCCACCAGCTTAGAGCTGCCTCGATAAATGCCCATGCAGTTGAGCTCCTCCTCATAGGGCTCCGATTGAACATATAATTTCCGAGCACCAATATTAAAGGTGGTCAAATAGCCATCGGCACTGGTTGCCAACAGCAGTTTATTTTGCTCATTAGTTAGCATTTGTGTTATCTGATCCTCAACCTCTTTCAATTCGAATATGGCATCTTTAGTGCGAAAGTCCCAAAGCTTTACTGTACCTGCATCATCCCCGGTGGCGAATAGACGCTCGTCGAGCACATGCAGTTTGTTGATAGCTTCATCATGTGCCGTCTCGTACAATTTCTTTAATTTTTCTGTTTCCATGTCGGTAACCATGACACACTTGTCCTTGGAGCATGTAATTAAACTGCGTCCATCCTCGGTGAACTCAACATCTCGACAGGCCTTGGCATGCACTTCAATCGAGCGCAACAGCTTGTTCTCCACATTACCATATTCGTACAGATGTACATCACCAATGATGGTCGCCAGGGCGATAATATCTCGCTCCGGATGGAAACAGATGTCTGTGATAAAATCCTCCAGCCTAATTTCTGGAGGAGCAGTGCGTGGTTTCTTTATAGCTGCAATAATAGCACGGACTGTCTCATCCGTCTCATCGTCCTCATCCAAATGTGAATAATCACCAGATCCACTGGGACCTGAACCACTTGGCCCCGTTCCATCCATCGCGTTTTGCTCCTTGCGCCGCTTGGCACTGCTGGCGCCAGCCGTTGCGACCTCATCGATCATTGAGTCATCGGAGTCAGTATCCTCAGCATTTGGATCGAAGCTACCATCGCTGCTGATGCTCTCATTCGAGCTGCTGTTACCATCATTTCTTTGTGGCTCAGGTGCGCCCATGTCTGCTAAATCGTATTCGTCGTCGTCACTTTCCGATTCGTTGAGAACGTCCTGCTCTATTTCAGCTATTACACCAACTACCATATCGTCATCGATGTCGTCGAGTTCATCTTCATCTGCTGGAGTTTTGAAATACTCATGCCTGTTCATTAAAATATATACAGCAGTTGAATTTATTAATATTTATTCAATATATAATTAAAAACTTACGTATGCATAATAGGAATCACCTAAAATAAAATTTTTCCTAGTTTTATTAGACTGAGCACGCTTTTTCCGCCAGAACAACCCAAACCTAAGAATAGCAAGAGGAAGCATGGCACACAACAAAACACATGCCTGGCGCACACAGCTGATGGGATAGTGACAACAGCAACAAGAATATGCGACAGTTTATACTACGGCACACCCTGTATTCATAAGGGGAATACATTAAACAGGGACTGACGTATGCTTACGCAGTAGTACAGTAATTTATAGAATTATTTAGTTATTTAAATAGTTAGTTGCTTCAAAATTATTTTCTTGGGTCGATAATTATAAATTATATACATATTTACTAGCTCATTTTGACCACCTCTTTAGTGCTTGCCCTTGCCATATATTTTGTATACAGGGTATTTAAAATTTTTAAATAAGGCTACTCCAGTGTTGCCAGATAGCCATAAAACTTTATTTCAATTGCCGTCTAAGTCTAGTAATGGTGTTATAAAAAAACGAACATACATCTCCTCCTGATCATCGCACTGCATCATGAAATGCATCTCCAACAAGCCACTCACATCCGTTTTAATTGCCACCTTTGAAGACACCTGCATGGCCTTGTTTGTCAGCTTTATTTGCTGACTTTTGTATCTCGCTACCGTGGTCTCCCGACAGTTGAACAATATAACCATATCACTAGATTTGGCCACCTCCACGCTGGATTCAGCTTGCATGACACCCAAAGTGGTGATTTTAAAGTGGGGCTTTAACGGTGATATGGTAAACTCAAATTCATCGGCTGCTTTGTCCAGCTCGTGAAAAATGTTGGATAAATCGGGGCCACGCATAAATATGGTATTCAAACTAGAACTATTTGAATCCAGCTCATACTCCATTGGTTCCTCCACATTTGTAGTTTTAATCGAGCATTCTGTGCTAACCTGATCGTCGTCGTGGGGCTCTAACAACAGCAGCAACGGTGAACCTTCTCCCTTATACAATATTTTAATGCTGCAGTCTGAAAGACCAAACAGGCTCAGGCACTCTGCCAACACATTGATCTTCACACTGAAGCTCGGTGAGCCGTCGGCCTTGAATTCGGCAAAGAATGCTGGAGCTATAAACAGTGTTGCCTGTATGGATTTGCCCTGCTCAACTGTGATGAGAAGCCCATCTTCACTGGCTTGCAGTGTTCCAAACTGTAATAAAAAATTTTTTTTATAAAAAATGTATTATAATAATCGTAGTAAGCTTTTCTTTACATCACTGAAACATATTGACTTGATGGATGAGTAGAAGGTCTTGATGTGCTCCAAACGACATACCAGCTTATAGTTCTCATATTGTGATTGTGTTAACATTTTACGATTTTTAATGACGCCCTTTTCGTACAGCACTTTTGAATGCTGCATCAATCCTCATAAATATCGATGTTAAAATATCTGAACTGATCCTGGGTCAAGATCTGGGTCCGTGGCTTTGAATTTAGTAGTTCATTCAGACACTGTGCTAACACGTGCTCACAAGTGAAGGAAACTTGATTGCTACTATTGCCACTATACAGCTTCTGCTTTCGCTCCTCCTTTTCCTCAGTATCTTTTAATTGTAACACAAAACGGTGAAAATACCGGCACTTGCAATAATTGATGCCAGGAACAACGCGTACGATGCGCGCTGAATTTCGTTTGCTAACCAATTCCACTATACTCCGAAAGCGATTTGATGTGTAGTAGATGATGAAGTTCCACTCGTCAAGCAGGCGAAGTGCGCGTTGCAGAAGATCTTCGCCCAACAAAGCGCTCAACGCGGAAAATAGCTGCGAACGTTCCACTATAATGAAAAAAATCGTTAAGACTAAATAAAATAATAAAGAACCATTACGTTTACCTGCTGTTAAAATTATACCATTATCGCGTTTAAACTTAGTAAAAACCTGTTGCACCAAGCCTGGCAAAAACAGATCGTTTGTTTTTATCAATGTCTCATTATCAAGCGACATTTGCATCTAAATAATTCATATTGATTCGGTGATTTCGATTACTGTATTGCCGCGCAATTTGCGATAAGTGCTATAAAAATGGTTAGTCAAAGACTTAGACCTCGACTAATCATTAAAGCGGATTTATGTAAGTAGAAATAATTTCGCTTTGCTTATCTGTTCTATTTCCAAATAACAATGATGAAAACAAATATTTTAGTCTATGAATTTCGATATATTTGTAAATAATTTCAATATTGAGGTTGCGAAGATCTGGCAGCTCTGCTCATATAATACAAAAGGATGATTAGTGCCCGCGTTTTTTATTTTATTTATGTTTGTTTACATATTCATATTAAGTAAATTTAGTTTTATATACATATGTGCACAATCCATCATAATGTCCAGAAAGTCCGCAAATCAGAACAAACAGCTGACAATGTCTGCGTTCCTTGGCCTAGACAATAACAGCCAGAGCCAATCGACGCAATCTACGAAATCAGCAAGAAAAAGTATTTCATAAATAATGCAATATATGTATTATTGTAAAATAATGTGAAACTTTTTTTTATCTCAGATGTTTTAGCAGCACGGACTGCAAAGGCCAAGTTCTACAATCCCATTTATCTCGACTCATCGTCATCCGATGAAGATGATGCACAGACTCAGAGCCAAGTGTCACCGGCTACTGCAGCAACAGTTAAGAGCAAGGCGCCTGAAAAAGAAGCCGCTGGCAGTGCGCTTATTAAAAGGTATAGCTTTCAAAATGCCAACCAGTCGCCACTGGCTCCACTGCCAACAAATACTGTCAACCTGCTCCAGTCGCCTTCAAAGTCAACCGTGGCTGAGAGTTTGAAATTGAATTTTGATAACTTTGATGAGAGGCTCAGGCAGGATGCGTCCTATCAAGCAACATTATCAAAGCTCAATGGCCATATTAATAAGCTGTCCGAGTCGCCACGCAAAACTCTTTCACTCTCGCAATCTCCGAAGAAATACGACGAAATGAATGGTATTGGAACATCGAAATTAAACAGTTCAAGTTCCAGCCACACTCTAGACGACAGTTTCGATAAAATGGTGAAAAAAACTGTCAAAGAGGAGCCTCTGTCTGGCACGCCCACTCAACTCTTCGTACCACCCAGCAAGGCGCAGCTAACTTCAACCGAATCGAACACTGTTTGTTCCCCAATCGACATCACAGAGAAGCCATCAGCAACGATCAAGCCCAGACTTAAAATAGTGTTCGATAACACCCTTGCTGACTATTTGCGTGATTTGGGGCAATACGATATAGGCATGGCTAAGGCCGATATTGGACAACAGAATGAGGCAATGCTTAGAAGCACAGTGGGTATGTACAAGAGCAAGTACATAGAGTTAATGGAGAAGTACTGTGAGGTGATTGATCAAATACCCGCCGTGCAATTTAACGAAATTGATGGCTTCGAGGCAAACACTTTCCTCAAGCTGAAAGTAATGCGTCAGAAGTTCAAGGCGCGAACACAGCTCCTGGAGCGGCAAATAGAGCGGAGACGTCAAGAGCGTAATGTGCAGCCAGAGGAGCTGGATTTTGATGAACTGGAGCGGGAGGAGCGTGAGATCCAGGCGGAACAGCATCATACGCCGTCAGAAACGCCTTACAGTCATGCAAGTGATCCGTCAGAGGAACCAAATGAAGAGGAGATAAACGATTTGGTATTAATGACTGCCACAAAACCAGCAACAACGGCAACAAAAACATCTGCAAATATAAATTACACGAATGGCCCACCTGATGATTTAGATGGGCTGGTGCTTGCGGGTGGTCCAATGACAGAGTCGGACGAGGAGGATTATCTAGCTCAGACTATGCGACTCGATGAGGGTGAAATTTTCAGCTCCACACAATGCCCTTCGCCCGTCTCATCAGCTGTGCCAGAGAAGCCCCCAACTATTATTGAGTCCGATGATGATTTTGAGGATACCATGAAACAAATACGCGACGAGCACGAGGCGCTAAAGGGTCGCAAATCGGAATTCAATAACTATGCCTATGCGGATTTCGAAGCTGTGAAGCAGCAGCCAACAGGAAAGAATTCACAGATTGACAGCAAGACTTCAGCGGTTATGCTTGATGATGACGGCTTTCCAGAGTACGATGAGGCGTTGTTCGAGCAGGCCCATATGCTGGCGTCGCAAACCATTGACTTGACTTCCAACGCGATGGTTAAAGCCAAGCCCCAGGCTAAGTTCAGTACAAGCGGAGCCAGTAGCGCGCCAAAACCAGTCGCCGCCCAAAAGATTGAGGGTAATTTCCATGCCAATGTGCATAATGATGGCATTACTGGCGAATTCGATGGTCAGAAATATGAGCACTCCACACGTCTGATGCAGGCACTTAGCTTCAGCTTTGGTCTGAAGAGCTTTCGACCCAATCAATTACAGGTTATCAACGCAGCGCTGTTGGGCAACGATTGCTTTGTACTCATGCCGACGGGTGGGGGCAAATCTTTGTGTTACCAACTGCCCGCTATACTCACCGAGGGTGTGACCATAGTAATAAGTCCACTAAAATCTCTGATCTTTGATCAGGTCAGCAAGTTGTCCTCGCTAGATGTGAGTATACTTCGACGAGCAGGTGGAGCAATTTCTGTTATTAAACTTCCCTCCATTGCAGATTTGCGCCAAGAGTATTTCCGGTGAGCAGTCTTTGGAAGAGGCAATGACTATATACAGAGACTTAGAAAGTCATCCTCCGCTGGTAAAACTGTTGTACGTTACACCAGAGAAAATTTCCAGTTCGGCGCGTTTCCAGGATACGCTGGACCAACTGAACTCCAACAATTATATCAGTCGATTTGTAATAGATGAGGCACATTGTGTTTCTCAATGGGGCCATGATTTTCGGCCCGACTACAAGAAATTAGGCATTCTGCGCAAGCGTTTTCCCAATGTACCCACCATGGCACTGACTGCCACAGCAACACCTCGTGTGCGCCAGGACATATTGCAGCAGCTGAATCTGACGCATTGCAAATGGTTTTTGTCCAGTTTCAATAGACGCAATTTACGTTATCAGGTGCTGCCCAAGAAGGGAGTCTCCACACTGGACGATATGCGCAACTTTATACAGTCACGTCCTGTGACCTCCAGCGGCATCATCTATTGCCTTTCGCGCAAGGAATGCGATGAGGTGGCTAAGAAAATGTGCGCAGTGGGCATAAGAGCGTTGGCCTATCATGCCGGCCTAACGGACACGGTGCGAGAGTCTCGCCAAAAGGATTGGATAACGAACAAGGTGCGTGTAATATGCGCCACAATCGCCTTTGGCATGGGCATTGATAAGCCCGATGTGCGTTTTGTCCTTCATTATTCACTGCCCAAGTCCATCGAGGGCTACTATCAAGAGGCGGGTCGCGCGGGACGCGATGGAGAAATAGCCGATTGCATACTTTACTATAACTATAGCGATATGCAGCGCCTGAAAAAGATGATGGATGGTGAGTGGTAGTGCTGCAACGTGGAGATCATAATATAATATACACTGCTTGTTCCATTGCAGCTGATCGAGCCCTTCAGTACCATGTGAAGAAGATTCACATTGAGAATCTGAATCGCATTGTTGGCTATTGTGAGAATATTACCGATTGCCGTCGTGCCCAGCAGTTGGATTACTTTGGTGAGCATTTCACAAGCGAGCAGTGCCTGGAGGATCGGCGTACCGCCTGCGATAATTGTCTGAAGAAACGAACTTATAAGCAGATTGATGCCTTGGAGCAATGCCGCAAAGCTGCGTGTGCTGTGCGAGAGTTGTGCAGTGGGCGGTCACGCTTCACACTTCTCCATATAGCGGATGTGCTTAAGGGATCTTTGATCAAGAAGATTGTTGATTTCGGGCACAATAAAACGCCGCATCATGGCGCACTAAAGGACTGGGACAAAACAGATGTACAGCGTTTGCTGCGGCATATGGTGTTGCAGGACTATCTAAAGGAGGACCTTATCTTTACAAAAGACATTCCTCAGGCGTATATTTATCTAGGCAACAACATAACATCGCTTATGAATGGTACACCGAAAATCGAATTTGCTCTGTCACGCAAGGAGAGTACCGGCGGCTCTAAGACGGTAGCCAGCGTCTCCGAACCAGCCGCAGCAGGCAGAACTGAAATAAATAGTTTACACGAACGCTGCTATGCAGATCTGCTTGATTTGTGCCGCACCATAGCCGCCGCACGTAATGTGACCATGGCTAGTATTATGAATATGCAGGCCCTTAAGGCCATGGCCGAGGAATTGCCAACTACAGAAAAGGACATGTGCGCCATACCTCACGTAACCAAAGCCAACTTCGATAAGTACGGAGCCAAGTTGCTGGAGATAACCAGCGGATATGCCTCAGAGAAGGAATGTTTGCAGGTCATGTACGATTTGGAGGCGGCTGAAGCTGCAGCTGCTGCCGTGGCTCCTCAAGCTTCAAGTAGTGCGCGCGCATCCTGGTCAGCGCAAGGTGGCGACGACGATGACTGGGGGCAGGCGGCGGCATCACAGGGAAGTGGTGGATCGTTGGGCGGAATACGGGGCGGCAAGCGTAAGCGGGCGTGGCGTGGACGTGCCACGACTGCCGTCAAGCGTCACAAAGCCACCGGATCACCACGCAAAAAGGCGACACCCGTGAGAAGCACTCGTGGTGCTAGCAGCAGCAGTAGCAGCACCACTCGAGGAGCAGCATCTAGGAGAGGTGCAGCCAGCGGTGCATCTAGTTGGTTAGGTAAGAAAACGGGCACCAGCGCTGGATTTCAATTGATGCCGATACCCGGATCGAAATAGCTGAAAGAGTTGAACAATAAACATTAAACAATTTTTTTTGTCACTTTGTTAACCAACAACAACAAGCTTAAGCTATAATAATTTTTAAGTCTCCAAGCGGCAATTGTTATCGAAAAAAAAAATCATACGATGCCAAGTTACTTGACGGTCGAACGCAATTTCTCCTCAAAGTCATAAGCACCCATTGACCATATCAAATTGCTGTCCGTCTCCACCTGCACGAATTCCGTGGAATAGGTATTCGAGGTACTGACCATGCCCCCAAATTCCATTTGTGCATGATCTACAAATAATATAACATAAAGTTATCATATCAGAGGACAATCAAGTAGTCATGATACACTTACATAGATTCCACTTGAGCCCCTGTGTGGTCACATTGTGAGCTGTGCTGCCCACAGGCATTAGAGAGCACCAACGCTGGCTGGTGACCAGATCGACCGGTACCTGTATAGTGTGTTTGCCTGGTCGCAGCAGCCAGGTAATTGAATCACCGCTCAGAAGGTATACATTACAATTGTCTTTCTGCATTTTGTACAGTGTATTCAGGTTGGCCATCACCTGGTCCAGGCGCCCAGAGCAATCGTGAAACACTACCACATCCTTGACCTTGCGCTGTACCATGACAGGCTGCAACACAGTGAAGGCTTTGGTAAAATCTGTAGCATCCTGATCGGGTGTGCTTATTTTCGGTATTCCTTTAAAATATTCAATCGTATCTTCAGTTATTGAATCAAAATCGCCCGTTATCAGATCTGGTGGTTCTATGTCACTCGGCGCAGATTCTCCTTTGCTACTTTTATTTGGTTCTGACTGGGAAATGATAAAGTTTTTCAAGTGATTTGATCCCCCATCGACGGCACACCGTAAAGTCGCTGTAAAAATAATATTGTGTTCTTATATGAAAAAACTTATGTTTTGATTATTTACGTTTACATATTTACCGTTTTTCCATAACAGCTTGACCACGTGAGCGGGTACCTGAATTTGTCGGTTGAGAACAATACAAACATGGCCGTTGGAGCCAAGCTTAAAGCTATCAGTAATAAGATTTCCTGGTGTCCATTTGTACTCTTTAGGGGGTATCGTATGGTCCATTTGTTGTCGAAATCCAATTGTTGTTTTTGTACAATAGTTGCGTGGGAGTCTACGGAGGTTGCCAGCTTGCCTAGAAAAGGGACTGCTGTCTGGCAACGCCAAAGTAGTGTTTGCGCCGCGCAAAAATTTGAAAAGGGCATTTTTGATAGCTGCCCTTGCTGCCATATTACGGCAGCGCGTGCCGTTAATTCGTACGAAACTCATAAAATTTGATTTATTATGCTTGGCACGACCTGGCATTTTACTATTTAATTTAAGAAACTATTTTACTGACGACTACAGGATTTGCGTCAATAGATCAACGCCGTCAACAATCCGATTATAAGCGGCTTGCAACTCTGTAACGCCGCAAACAAAATGGCTCTGATTTTTGCAGACTAAATAAAAAATTGGTTTTGAATTTTCGCAATATAAAAATGCTAATAATTTGAGTAAAATGAAAGAAATAAAACACAAGATCAAATGGTTGTTTGTACGAGAAAAACATATTTGTTTCACTGTAGATTGTACCAATAAAATGGTGTTGAAAGTACGTGATTGAGATTTGAATACAAAAACTAGTTCTTATAAAACTGCACGCATACACGCACGAGCTGCAAACAGCTTCCCAAAATGGAAGGTATGGATCTGTGGACGTCAATGTTTTCAGCCGATTTCGAGGAAGGTGATGGTGAGTTGGAGGGTCAAAATAATGGCAAAAACGCGCACGCAGACGAGTTCATGGGCGATGAAGAGGAGGAAGAACAGGAGGCTGAAGAGGATGAGGGCTCCGCCGACGACAGAGACAGCAAACAAAAAGGACACGAGCCCGATGACGATGCCATATTTGATTTTGAACTAGAGCCCATTGTTAACATTGCGGAACCAGAACTGGAACCGTTGCCTAGACCAACGGCGGCCCCAATGTCCCTGCAGCCCCCAATGCCAACCGGTCCAGCCATCAGACCCCAGCAAAGGCAGTCGTTACCAGCCTCGTTTGTCTCCCAACAGATGGTGGGTCGCGGTAATACAGGTATACCATCTACTCGGCCGACGACCTCACAGATCAATGCTACTGATGAGAATGGTGTGCCCATCAATTATGAACTCGGCGTTACCTATATATGCCCCGCATGTGGCGCAGAGTATCGGCAGCAGGATATGTGGAAGCGTCATATGAACCAGATGCATCAGTACAACACCCGACGTGGTCTCAATTTCGTGGCCATTGATAAGCTGTATCATCGGTGCCTGGAGTGCAACAAGCGGATCGCGATGCACAGCCGGGAAAATTTGCTGAAACACAAGTTCACCCATTTGCCATTTCGGTGTACCAAGTGCCACATATGCAAGCGCGAGTACAAATACAGGCAGGACCTGATGGTGCATCTGCGAATGGTGCATTGTGATGAGGTGGTGGCCATGATGCGAGGTGGCAAATTGAGTGCAGGACGCAAGACGCGTGTTCGCGAGCCCCGCATCGAACAGCATCGCGAACAGAACGACGAGGAAGGCGTGGAGGTCAAGAATGAGCTGATGGAAGCGGATGACTGTGGGGAGCCAGCTCCAGAGTCCAAGCATGACTTGGGTGATGAGTACAGTTCCAGTTCTAATCAAGCGGTTACAAAAAAGCGTAATACTTCTGTGACGGGCAATGGTAGCGGTTCAGCAGATATTTGCGAAGACTATATACATTATATGTGCCCTGATTGTTGCACCGATTGCGATACCCACGCTCAGTGGAGTCAGCATATTGAATTTGTGCACGATTACGTTAGTCGGAGGGGGCTGAACTTTCGGTGCGTAGATATGCAAATGCAGTGCCTCGAGTGCAAGCAGGTTGGACTTGGTTTGTTCATATTAGAGATTGCTTTATAATAATATATTTTTTCTCTATTCAGTTTGTCATTCCGAACACCATTAAGACGCTGCGCGCACACAAGTTCAGTCATTTGCCACAGCCGGAGTGGATGCGCTGCAAGCTGTGCTATAAGGGCTTCACAGAACACCATGAAATACTGACACATCTTCTTAAACAGCACAATTTGGAAACCCTAATGCCTGAGAAGGAGGACGAGCAGCAACAGCAGTCTTTGGCTATATTGAGTGTGGGTGATGAGTGTGAGGAGGTTCCTGGCATTGGCTGCGATGAAGAGACTTCATTGCATTGGGACGATGTGCCTCGTCGTGGTGGCCGTATCGGTAGCGATGATATGTACGAGCCGCATATTGATTATCTCTGTCCGCAGTGCGGCAGGGAGTTCATAGAGAAGAAACATTGGCGCACCCATGTTGTCCAAGTGCACGGCATGAATGATCTGACCAAGTTGAATTTCGAGGTGATCAATGACCGCCAGTTGAAATGTACTGAGTGCGATAAGATCATAACGAATGCCTATGGCATACAGAATGCCCAACAGCACAGAATAACGCATTTGCCATACAAAGCCTACGCGCGATGCCGCAAGTGCCACAAGTCCTATACGGATCGTAAGGGCCTTGTCAAACACTTGGCCACATACCATCGCGTGGGCTATGAGCCGCGCAAAGTGGTTGGAACTGGAACAGGCGCTGCTACATTGACACCAACCAAATCACACACGCCCCGCAAGCAAATTGTCACCGTGGCCAATGAGACTTATGAGATTATCTATTTGGATGAGGAGCAATCACCGCCCAGTAATAATAATATAAATGAAGAGAATGATTTCGGCGAGCAAATGCAAGCGGACGATGATGACTATGCTGTAGTCAGCACCAGTAGCACAATGGGACGCCAGCCACAAATATCCACACTTGCTGCAGCACCTAATCCTAATCCTAATCCGAATCGTTATAAATGCGTCGATTGCGGTTCGCTGTTTGCCACGCAGCTGGCATTAAAGACGCACATAAGCGAGGAACATGATTTTATGGACACACAATACAGTGCCAAAAAGTTTGACAATGCGGAGCCCACGGAGGAGGCAGCTGCAGTGCGTGTTGTTGTTTCAGCCAGTGCCGGTAGTACACCTATAAAGAACACCTCCGGCGCTTCCACCATAGAGCAAAATTATATATTCCTGTGCCCGTCGTGCGGAAAGGCGTATAAGACGCAGTTCGAGTGGCGACGCCATATCAATGAGGAGCATAATTTCGACAAACGGCAGTATTTAAATATGCGCCAGCTGGACAAGTATCGCTATCAGTGCACCCTCTGCAAGGATGTTGTGTGTAACTCGAAGCTTAAAGGCCTGCAGGATCATCATTTTCGTCATTTGCCTTACCGTTTGTATCTGAAGTGTCTAGTGTGCGGCACCTGCTACAATCACAAGCCCAATATAGCAGCGCATCTGCGCACGCGACACAACATCTATGAGCGCGAGTCCTCATCGTGGCGTGACCAGCACCAAAAGACCCACAATGGCCACGAGCAGCAGAACTATAAGGATAAGGATAGGGATACGCAAGCCCCTGCAGCCACCGGCACAACTTCTGCTTCACCTACACCCGGCAGCAGTCGCACGCTCAAGCCACAGCCGGGCGTGCTGCCCACACGACCCGCTGGACTTAACACGCTGGAGGATAGCATATCGTATCACAATGCCGTGGATCTGGACTTTATTACCTATTATTGTCCCAAGTGCAATAAGAACTTTGACTCGCATGCCTTTTGGCGTAAACACATCGTGGAGGTGCACAACTATAACAGTCGGCAAGGCCTGAACTTTCGCCAGATTGACAACCATCACTATCTGTGCCTGGAGTGTTATAAGCGTGTGACTGTGACACACACAAAGGGCGCCATCGGGCAGCTGCAGTCGCACAAGTTCCGCCATTTGCCGTATCGCTCCTTCAAGTGCTTGACCTGCAGCGGGGAATTTGTGCGCAAGCAAATGTTCTTCAAACACTTGAATCGCGACACCAATCGTTGCGACAACAAGCCATTGAGTGGCCAGGAGAACGATGAGGATACCGCAGATCAGCCGGATAGATCAGCTACCACGCTCGCAAAGGAGAATTTAGATGTTGCTACGTATCGTTTGATGTGTCCACAGTGCGGCGATGAGTTTACCACCAGCAGCAAAGCTCTGTGGCGAGAGCACATTAATATCCATCATGGTCTGGGGAAGCGGGAGATGCTGCACATGCGCAAGCTAGGCGATGAATTGTATCGCTGCACAGACTGTGAAGAGCAGCTGCAAACGAAGCAGCTGCGAGTGCTGCAGCAGCATCGCTTTCAGCATTTGCCTTATGCCGCATATATACGTTGTCAGCTATGCGAGCAGCAGTCGTCGGATGGAGTGGGTCATGGTGTAGCAGCTGCGGGATTGCATAATATGCGTGAACTGCAACAGCACATACACAACGAACATCCGGATGTATTGGAGCAAAACGAGCAAGTGCAAGCACTGCTTGACGAGGAGGACGATAGTCAGCAGCCGGCGGTTAGTGGCGAAGCAACAGAAACTGGACTATATATGCCGCTGCCACCGCATTTGCTAGACGATGCTGTGGAGGACATGGAGTTCGAGGAACAGTATCTGCTAGGCTAAGCACACACACTGGTCAAATTTTGCCAACCCAGTGTACAACAGAATCTGCAAGTCTACCAATAGGAGACTACACTTACAATTTTATGTATCTATATCTACATATAAAGATAAAAGTATTTATAAATAGTTTATGGTTATATGACTCAAGAATTGAAATATCAACAAGAATTCTCATCTAGTTAAGTAGATTCTACATTAGACTTCAACTATTTATTATTTATCATCATGCCCTAAAATCCCAGTCAAGTACCACATGCCGTAATCAACTTTTTCGTGAAATTACTATGAGATTTTAAAACTAGGTACCTATATTAACAATGTACAATCTATACTTTCTTCTAGATTGCTTAGTATGTATCTCATTTCAGAATGATTGGTCTCCATTTGGATTAGTTTTAGAAAGGTAAACCCGAAAAACAATTAGCAACTTAATATTCTATATTAAATTAAAATATAACTCTAGGCAAATTTATTATTTTTATTCCATTCGAAAATATGTAAACGGCACATTAAAAAACGGATTCAGATTTTAGATTATTGACGATTTCTTCCAAATTGGGAGTAAAAATTGTATTTTTATCTTTTTAGTGATTTTTAGCAGCTATAAATTTCTATGCGCTCCTTTTTTTTATTAATTTTAATTTTAGATTTTCGTTAATGAACTGAAAATAAATGAGACATTTGAATATGATAACAAATTTGGTTTTACTATATTACGCAATTTTCCCGAAGCAAATAAATGAATTGGATGGAGTATTTACTTAAAGATGATGATATGATGGGCGTTTGTCAATTGAAATGAGTTAGCATTTAATTATCTGATTGAATCGCGATTGAAAGTGAGCTGCTTACCAATGTTCTGATAAGAATTATTCTTATTGAAAATATGCCCATGGCTCACAGTAATATATAGTTCAGTCAGCGATTGTGCAATCGGCTTAAAGAGAATTAACTAACACGAGTTATTAATTAGTAATAGTATTTTTGTTTATTATTAATTTCGACTAAAAACCCTTATAACATTCCCACAAAAGTGTTTATTTTATTTTTGAAATTTTACTGTTGTGTGTGTATTTATCAACGACGTGTCTTGTGTTTCATTTGATTGTTTTGGCAAACACGAGTCAAAAACAAGACTAAACAAGGCAGAGAAACAATTAAAAAAGTAAAATATGTATATAAATATAAAAATATATACATATTCATATACATTTACGTCAGGCATATCGAGCAGCTGCCAATGTAATGTGATTGTAATTCAATTTAGTATGATAATAATACGATATGTATACTGTTTTATGGAATCCTAAACCTAAAATTTATTTCATTTTTATGTGTTTCGTTTAATATTATGTATTACAATAAATAATAATGAATACTTTTGGAAAGCATAAACAAATTGCACGCACATAATAATTGCAACTATTTCAATAATGAAAATGATTAAATAAAAATATAATATAATAAAATAAAAATTAAAACAAAAATATTGTTTTCTTATTCAATATAAAACAAAACTTTTGCTGTTTCTTCCCTTTTTCGTTTCTTTTGCCAAATACTTTTCGTTTGCGCATGGAATGAACGTTATCTAATTGACTGTTGCTTAAACAGTTTTTCTTTGTGATTTTCCCTCATTATCGTTTCCAAGTTTACAATTTGTCAGTTCCTTTCTCTTTTGTGCACGCCTGTCTCACTATTCGACTTTGCATTAGAATTGGTACAAAACTCATGCAGTGTGTGTGTGTGTGTGTTTAGTAACAATTGGTTGCTCTTTGTTGAAGTAGTAAATAGTAAATGGTTCTCTTTTTATTATTTATTGCTGGTTGTTTGCAGCCTCACAGCGTGGGCATATTCCTTCTGTTGCTGCTGCTGGCTCCTCCTCCAGCAGCTAAGCCATCCTGTTGCGTCTTCTGTTTGGCGCGTCGCGCTTTTTGACGCGTATGCTCGATTTGGAAGTCTTCTACACGCAAGTTGAGCCGCATCATATTGTTGATGATGAACTCTTCTTCCATGATGTGCTCGGGCGGGGAGCGTAGCACCTCCAGCGTTTCGCACAGACCGGTGCACGTTTTGCGCACTTTGTGTCGGCTGAGCGAGGCACCAATGATAACCAAGGCCACCTTAAACATTACACGAATGCCCTCGGCGAGAAAACAATCCCAGACACGCAGCAGCGTCTCCCAGGGCAGAGTGCGCGTCATAGCGCAAAGGAACCAATCTGTCATATAGAGCAGCGGCTCCACTTTGTGCTTCTGCAGGTGACGATAGACGGGTGGGCAGGTTTTCTTAAGCAGGCCCTCCAGGATGCCTGCATCGTTTTGTACCACCTCGAGACCAGGTATAAAATAGTCCTGCAAGTAGCTACAAAGAGCATTGAGTTTCTATTTGACTAAATATTATGCGTGGTAGGACTTACACATCACATACGCTTACAAATACCCAGAAGGCATCCTCTGCCGGCAAATGCATCAATAGGAATGCTGCTATTGGCGCTTGCGCTTGACAGAAGCCAACCTTGGGATTATATATCGAATAGGCCTTGAGCACATTGAATAGCTCGATTTGGCCCACCTTCTCCTCGTCTAGAAACATTTCGTGAAATGGAAACTGACGATGTTTATCCTTTCTAATTTCCTCAATGGTCAATGGATTGCCGGGCTTCTTCAGCAGCTCCTCATATACATCGGGATTCTTTTTCTTAAGCAAATAAGCGCCGGATAGATAGAACCAAGCTTTGGGACGCACCGATTTAGGTATGCCCTTACGGCATCTGTCACGTATCTGTAATGTGGAGAGGAGTAGAGTGCATTGTAATTTTAATTTAAATTTAATTCAATTATCGATTGCTCACCTTTTTGTAGTTCTTGGACATATAAATGGACCAGTTGTCAATCATGTAGAGCCATTTCTTTTCGCGCGCTATGATCTGTGCCTTGGACAAAGGCTCTTTGGGTTTGTCGCTGCGCTGGAAGCCGCCATAGAAACCATTGCGATCGGGGCAACTGGATACAGTGGAGCACAGCGAGATGGTATCCAAAGCTCGCGCTGGTGTTGCCATCTGTGCCAATTGTGCTGCGCAGAACGATTGCAAACTAAATCCATAAATTATTACAACACTAAAATACGCCCACAATAAAGTAATTAAACGTCAGTGCTCAACAAGTTGATGCCCTATATAGAGTGCTACTTTGTGTTATTCTAAATTAGGAAAAAGTGTATTTAAAAAAATGTATTTCCCTTTGCTTTGATTCACAATTAATTTATAGTGGTCGACAGAGAGATATCCTACAATTGCCACAGTTTCAGGCCTCAAATTGATTTATTTTATTTAACTGATCCATTTTTTTCTACATTTCTACATTTTGATCTGCTTCACGTTAAAAGAAGTTTTGTCTGTCTTCATTTCTGTTAGTCGATCAAACTGTATTGAAAGAGATTGCCCATGGGCATAGGGTATCTTAAGAAAGAAAAATAGCTAAAGATATTTGTATGAGTAAAGTGTAGGTGGATTTCGAGAGAGGGCGACTATACAAAGATATTCAGATAAGAGAGAGAGATAGGTAGAGCGCACCCAAGAACAAAAAGCCAAGACAATTTGCATTAATAATCTAATGTTTGTATTTGTAAAAATGAAAAACTGCGCAATTAAATGCGATCAACGTAATTTTCGACAGTTTCTCAATCATTCTCTCAATTTGTTTCGTTTAGCACAGTTTTGTGTAGCATATTAGTCACATGCATAAATATACATACACATATGCTTATATGTATGTGTTAAAATGTTGTATACATACATATCGTTAGCTTAGTGAGATATGATTGTTATTGTTTATTTATAAGGTTGGCTTATCAGCCGTTCGCTTAGATAATAATGCACCTTGAAGATTTTAGTTTCTATTTGATTTTGTATTTATCTACATATATGCGTACCTTTGTCGATTTACCTGTAACAGCTCTTCCAAGCTGCCGCTTCTTTTTTTTTGATGCGTGCGAATTAATGGAAACATTGCAACTGTTTGAAATAGCTAATGCAATGCCAAAAAGACTTTAAATAAATTGCTAAAAACACAGACAACAATAAGGGACCGAACAACTGTTTTTGATTTATATATGTATGTACATATATGTATATATGTATATTCGTATAAGCCAGAAAGGAATTTGCCAAAGAGTACAGAATTTACAATGTTTTGTTAATTAGTCAGCAATGGACTTGTAAAGGGAATGGTAATCCATAATATATACCGTAAACAAAGAACTCAATTGATGAACGATATACATATGTATGTATATAGTTGAAAAAACTGTTACCGCAAATTTATAATACAAATATTTGTAATATAGTGATGTCTCTAAAAGTGATACTGTTCCGAAATACGAATCTTTATTAAAATGCAACCTGATTTAATTATTATATTATGTTTATTTAGTGGCAGTGAAATAAAAATATATATACGAATCTCAAGTTACATAAATTAAGAAGGAAGTGTAACTATTTGTCAACACGACCTCTCAAACAGTGATCTTCCAATTGGACGTCGGAAGCTGCAACTCAAATGCCAACCAACTCAGACGCAAGCTTTTGTCAATTCGAGTGGGTAACGACAAGCGACTGGCTAATTGAGGCAACTGTGTATGTAGCTGACTTTAATAACCCACTGAACGCTTAATTGCAAAACAAAAAGCGAGTGAGCAAGTGATCGAATAAAAGTGCAAATGCAGCAAACGGAGCTGCAGGGCGAAAAGAAAGTCACTGTGACACAATTCTGGTGGGAATTGCGGCTGACGAATTGGACTCACTACAAATCTTATCAGCAATACATATTTAGTAAATTAGTGTCTAGTTGGGCCAAGATTTTATTGAGTAATATAATACACACACACAAAGATAAATACGTACAAACACATACATTCATACATATGTTGCTCAGGCGGTTTGTGGACCACCCACCAGCAGCGCTAGCATTACTCTTGGCTGCCATTTTGCATGACCGCTCCAAAAGCAAGTGTCACTGTATGCTACTATGGCGGCTGTGTGCTTACCACTGTATATACATATATATGTGTGTGTGTCTGAATGTGCACAATACTAAGCAATTGTTATTATTAATAATGCGAGGCCCTCGCCCGCTTGTTCCCGTCATACACATTCACGTACACTTTTCGCTTACCTTTCGAGTTGCTTGTTCTGTCTGGTTGCCTATTGCTACTGAACTGCTTCCGTGGAATGCGCAATAGTTGTTTTCACGTTTAACTTTCTATGCTTTCTTGTTATATTCGTTTTGTTTCACACACCCGCACACACACTTTGCGCCCGCACAAATGTGTTGCATTTATTTTCTTAGTAGAAACACAATTTTCCAATTGGATTTTGTTTATTTCTTATACAAACTTGAAAGGGTGAGGTAGCCATCGGAATGACACTTTTTTTGTTAACTTTTTTGTTTGTTTATGCGTTAATGCACGTTTTCAACTTGTTCAATCGCGCTGTTTACTTTGGCACACAAATTGTTATTTTGGCGTGATTTAGGCGAAAACTTTATAAGAAATAATTATTTTTGGGGAGCTACGTGTGTTGCGCGATGTGAACAGCCGAGCACTTAGCGATGACATATTGTTGGTTTTTGTACGAAAGCAGTGTTGCTCTATCGATATCTATATCGATAGTCCAGCCGCAGGTGTTTATGTAACATTAATAGAATCTGTTGTGTGAGGAGCATGAAAGTTTATTTCGCGCGTGTATTCAAACTGACTTGTTATTAACATATGTACATGCTCTGAAAAATGTTTTTTTTTTTTTTTTAATAGATGCGCAAATTTTACTTCGGCAGTTGCAATATTTCTTTTCCATGATCGCCTATCATAAAGTGCGCCAAATACAATAGCAGCAGTAACAAAAATGCCATTACTTGCACGATACAAAAATGGATGATACGAGCCGAATCCTGCCAAGAGATAATTTCAGAACGTATTCGAAATAGGGCAATTATAGCCATGAAATTGCACATGATGAGCAGCCGATAGAAGATATGACGTCGCCTTAGCCATGCCATGTTACAGTTGGCACAAATGATGCACATCAGCAAAAAGATCGGCAACAGAAGCTTCATGATGACCAGAAGTCCATTTATGAGAGTCGAATAGAAACCAAAGCCCGTAAAGCGCATATGGAAGCGAAATTTATGCACTGCATCAATGTTGCCGATTACGAACAAAGAGTAGCAGCTATAAATGAGTATATACATTGCCAGTGTGGATTTCCGATTGATGCCCGTTCCGATGCCTTGGTTGAGGCGCAATTGCAACTGTAGTTCCATGGCCAGCAGTTGGATGACCAGGGGCTCATAGGAGGTGGAAAACAAGGCATAAAGTGTGCACAAATCTAAGATGAGCTCTTTAACACCTTCCCGGCGTCGGTGCGGAAAGAACACATAGCAAGCGAATGCACGGCCAAACAGCTGAAGAAATTGCGCATGCGAGCTGAAGAGGACGTGCAGTCCAGCCAGAAGCAGTACCATCCCATTGTAGATGGACGATCGTCGCGCTAACCGTTGCGAGCTGCAGATAAAGGGACGCACGGAGGTGATGAATAGGCTGGCGAGCAGCCAATGGCGTTGCCAATAGCCCAGTGACGGAGGCAGCCAGGACAACGCTGTGAGGGCACACAGAAGCAAAAACCAAATGACAGAGCTTAATGAGCGCTGAGCGAAGGCGGCACGATTGTGGTAGCAGGCAAATCCAAAGTAGATGAGTCCAATAAAGCGGCGAAAGAAGAAGCCGGCGAAGCAGCAAATGGAGAACAGCAGTAGCATAATCAATTGGCGATACGATATAAACTGATCTTCGTTAAATGCGCGCTTGCAGTTCCAAAAAACCGTTGGCAGCAACAGGACACCACTAACGAGCCAGGGCACACGCTGCAACAGCACAAATATGATCAACAGAAAGAGCACCAGGCGTGAGAACGCCTTGAATAGCAGACTTGTCAGAGTTTCTGGTTTGGCTCTCGTGCCACGCAACTGATGCACCCAGCCCAGAAAGGCGGATATGCTGGCACACAGCAGCGCCTGGCGATAGTAGTGGACATAGTAGTCGGTGCACTCCAACAGCGAGGGCATGAAATTGCTGCAGTACTCCGTGAGTGTGGTGTAGCGCTGCTGATGCCAAAACGAATTGGCTGTGTTGACGAACTCTCGGATTTCCTCTTTGCTTAGCCAATGGCTTGGCAAGACTTTGGTCAAGAGACCCCGTTGATGTTGGCCTAATGCCGATTGCGTCTGGCTGACAAATTGTAGGGCATTCAAGTAGATGGCATGCGCTTCATGAACGCTGGTGTTGAGCAGACCCAATGGTAACTGGCCACGATTGTGCACTGGAGGCGGTAAACCCAATAAACCACTTATCACTGGCACCAACTGCTTGGCGTCCAGGACATGCAGTGGCAAACGTTGTCCTTGTTCAGTGGCCACAAAGCTGCGACCTGCTTGGGATGCGGTGGTGGCCACACCTGCGCCCCATAGTACAAATGGCATTTGCACTTCCCCGTTGCTGTTGGCGGCCTGGCTGTCACCTATCAGAATTCACTCAGCTGTAAAGATTTAATAAGATCCATGTGTTATGACAGATTACCTGATGACCTCACATAATTTGAGGTCAGCAAATATGCAGTGCGCTGATCCCGAAAGGCACCTTCGAATGTGTTGTAAGTATTCCAAATGACATTTTGAGTATAGTTCAATTGCTGTTGATATGTTCGATATTCCTTCCGTAGCGTCAGGTTTTGCAGCTGGATAAAGAACACCTGACCCGTGAGGTTCTTCATCTGATGGGATTCCAATACAATTAAACTCTTCACTGAATTAATTGTCCACTCGTCCAGGATGACTAGGCGCAGGGCGTTACCGGGTTGAAAATGCTCCTGCATCTCCGCGGAGCACCAGGCGTAGGTAAATTGGCTCCGATTGAAGATTGTGTCGATGGGAGTGCTGTGCATTGCAGCCAGATAATCCTCATAGCAACCAGAGAAAAGGACTGCAAAAGTGTCGCTTCTGATAGCCAGACGTGCACGGCTTATACCAACCAGGCCCTGATGCAGAAATATCTGCTTCAGTTGCGGCACATGACGGCAACGTTGCTCGAAAAAGGACTTCACATTGAGTCCATCGACGGCAAAGATGACCAAACGACTGGCTAGCGGCTTTTCCGACAATGGCTTCTGTGGCTCCAGCCCACTCAGCACCGTGCACTGGAGATAGATAACGTATACGGAGCCCAGCAGTAGCAGCTGCACAGCACAGGCATACCAGTAGGTAATACCCATAATAAAAAGTATATGAACAAAAAATAAAATAAATTGTCAATGTTCAAATTTGTATATGAGGAAAATATCATTAAAGTGAGGTGGATATAGTAAGCTAAGCTAGCTTATATCAAGATAATTATTATTAGTATTATTTTTGTTATATATTTATAACCATTCATTGTTTAAGAGGAATTTATTTATGTAGGAAAAAGTTGTAAATTTTGAATACGAGAAAAAATCAAGAAGTTAATGTGTATATATAAATAAATAAATATATTTTTTATAGATATATTGTTCTTGTGTAATGTCCGTATCGCTGGCGGCACTACTGACTACAAAAGACTCATTTATAGTTTTAATCAATAAAACTTGTTCTAATAAAGGAGTTAGGAGGGATATTGTGTGTATATCATCAATACTATATTTGATATCTCTGAAATGAGATCTATGTATTGACAACGCAAATCACGAAAAAAAAAAACATATATCAGAAATTTATGACGATAGGAGATATGGAAAATCTGATAAAACTGTATTTTCAACAGTTTTACAATAATAAATAAATAATTAATAATAAAAATGAATACAAAATTACTATTAACAAAAATTATGTAAATAATTTCTCTTGGTGTTTTGAAACAGTTTAGTTACAGTTGAGTCCTTTCCGACTCTTTTACCAATAAACATGCAACTGGGTATTATTATTCTTAGTTGTTATTTATAAGAAAAGCAAAAAATGATTTCAAATCGACAATTTAGAGTAGGCTGTGGGATATTAGTAGTCAACGAGCTTTGCTTGCTTACCTATGTGTGACTAAGTCCCATAACACTATCAAACATTAATAGGTCATAGAGAGAAACAGTACTGTTTCATATTTTTTTGTTATTTTTTGAAAATGTGGAAATATTTGGCTTTGTTGGTGCATGTATTGCTGCTTGGATATATTAAACAGATCTATTACCAAAGCTCGATTATCAATGGCATGCAACCGCAAAGAGGACATCGTTCCTTAGACTTGGAACCGCCAGCAGATCGTCTGGTTGTATTTCTCATCGATGGACTGCGTGCTGAATCATTTTACGGAAACGGATGGAGCGTCGTGCCCAGTTTGCAAAATCTGTTTAAGGATCATGGCCTGGTTGGCATATCGCACGGAAGTGCTCCAACCGAGAGTCGTCCCGGCCACATTTCCATCTTTGGTGGCTTTCAGGAGGATGCTGCAGCAGCCATGCGCAATTTTAAAATAAATCCCAGTGTCTTTGATACGGTGTTTAATGCCACAATGGGCGGCTCGTGGGCCTGGGGATCCAAGTCTGCGTTGCAATTTTTAAAGAATTTGCCAAACCATGAAATGCATTTGGATATGCATACCGAAGACATGTTGACAGAAAATAAGTTTAATCATAAGTTGTTGCACAGTAAAGTGCGTAAGTTTCTCGCCGGCTCTGTTGGTAATTGGACAGTGCCGTCGGTATTTCTTGTGGATTTTGATAGTCTGGTTGGCGAAGGAGGCGTGCTCGAGCCAAATAGCGATGCGTTTTTAAAGGCTCTCAATCGTACTGAGATGGTCATTGTAGAGCTATATAATTTATTTGAACGATATTTCGGGGATCAGCGAACGGTGTATCTACTGACATCCGACCATGGAACGACCGATAAAGGTAAGGAACTTTACTACATCTATCTTACATTTATGTCATATATATTATTTATATAATATTAATATTTATATATTAATTATATAAGCATGTTTGTATTGTATAATGTAAGTTAAAAAACAAAGTTCATAACCATTTTTACCAGGTGGCCACGGCGAAGACAGTTTATTTGAGATTGAGATGCCGTTCATCTTTTGGGGCGCTGGTATTGAGCGACTGGAGTCTCCTTTTAAGGATATCTATGCGTCGAGGACAAACGGCACTCCCATGCAATTTCAGGAGCTGAAGCAGGAGCAGCTGGCTCCCTTGATGTCGGCATTGATTGGGCTGCCACCGCCAATGAATAATCGTGCCACATTGGTCATGGGCATGATGAATGTTAGCAGAACATATGAGGCACACTCTATATATCTAAATGCTCGGCAGATATTGGCGCAGGTTGAGCAAGTATTGAATAGACAGGAGCGAAGTTACGTAAGGAAATGGTTGCCCAGATTTGAGCGCTTGGATAGAGGACGCATAAAACAATATTATGAGCAGATGAACTCTCAGATGCAGAGCGGCTGCCTCGATGAGGCGATACTGTGTAGCCAGAAGATAATACATACGGCATTGGAATGCCTGGAATACTATAGAGTATACTATCGCATACCACTGGTGGTGGCCTGTTTGCTAACACATTTGGGCTGGTTCTACTATCTGCTGGCCAAGCAAGGACTTCCCGAGAACGCGTACCCAAAGAGTTGGTTCACTATTTTTAATGGTTTGCTCTTGCTGATGGAGTTGCTCGTGGCTCTGGCATGCTTCTTGCATAATATTCCGTGCGGCACCAGTTTCTATCTTTTAGTGCCGCTGCCCGTTTGGGCATTGGCTCTGCGGGAGCAAGGCGTACAGTATAGTTGCATGAGTGCTCCGCTCATTCAGGTGGCCTGGATTGGTGGCGCCGTGGTGTTGCTCATTGCCACCTACTTCTTCAAGCCACTAATCGCGCTGGGCTATCTGATTGTGGTTTGTGCAAACAATGGACGCGCCTTTACCCGAGCGCCGAGAGTACGATTTTGGTTGTGGGTCGCGCTTGTTGCCCTGTTGACCGGATTCACGGTGAAGCGGCCCGATTTGGGATGCAATACGATTGTATTGCTACTCCTGAGTATGCTGGTGACCATACTACGCCCTCTGCTGATGAACGAGCGGCACGCCTGTGTTGTTTGGATGAGCAATGGCTGTGCCTTGCTGCTGGGGGCCTATTTACAGTACGAGCGCCTTTGCAAGCATGAGATTAGCTGTGTGCTGCACGGCGCCACCTGGACCTATCTGTTCTATGCATTAATCTCGATACCCTATAGCAACACGCATACACCGCGTCAGCGTGTTCAGCTGATACTCTTCAATTTGAGCACCATATATACATTGTTAAGCGTTAGCTATGAGTCCATATTTATGCAATTGCTCTGCATCGAGTTTATGCTGGGCATGCATGTGGATACGGGAAAAAAGAATTCAACGGACTCAGATGACAGTGAGGGCGCAGAGGACGAACTGAAACCGGACCAATTCTTATCCCCGGAGGACCACATCAACAAAGTTTATCGCTACGCCGTGCTTATTCTTGTCTACGCTTATTTCTCGATGATTGGCACTGGAAATCTGCTTAACATCAATTCATTTGATACGACCTTTGCCCACAACTTTGCTACCGACTGCTATACCTTTTTAATTGTTTTGCTCTACACACTGAAGACTATGATACCCGTAATTATTATTATGTGCAGCTTGTACGCCTCTCGTACATTTGCCCGCTACAATCTGTGCGGCATTTTTATCTGCTTGTTCCTGATCTGTGATGTGTTGTGTCTATACTTTTTCTTCTTCGTGCGCAACAGTGGCTCCTGGCGCAGTGTGCGCGAGTCGCTCTCCCAGCAGCTGATCGCTCATGGCATGCCAATGCTGTTGGCCGCATTCTCGTTCCTACCAAATCAACTTCTCAGTGCCATACCGCTAACCATGCTGCCCATGCTGAACTGGAAGAAGGATTTGAAGATGACACAACTGGATCAAAGTCAGGTTTAAAAAATTTGTCCCATTTTGAGTGTTCTGAAAATTTAAGTGTTTATGCATTGAATAAAGTTTTAATTGGATTAATATATTTTTTCCAATTGAAGCATTAAAAGCACACTTCGCATTTTTAAAGATTCTGGTATTTATTCAAATTATCAAGATAATACTTTAAGTAACTAACGCAATAAGTACTTATAGTTAGGCAGTTTTAAGCTTCTGTGATTCCAAGTAGGCCTATAGTTGGATAATATAATTTTTCATTTACTTTATAATTCATGTCTATAATAAGATAAAATACTAACCTTTTCAGCAACCAATAGTAGGTTGTCAAAACTGCTCTGACCCGTCTCCATAACCATATTGTAGAAGATCTTCGTTTCGCATTCTTTTAACAACTCGTATGGAGAACCAAATTCTACCATTTGCCCTGCATCCATGACTATCACCTTGTCAGAGTCCATAATCGTGTTCAGCCTATGAGCTATGGTCAGCACTGTGCATTCCCTGAACTTGTTTCTGATTGTCGTCTGAATAAGCGCGTCTGTCTGTGGATCCACATTGGCTGTGGCCTCATCCATTACTAGAATGCGATTTTCGCGAAGAATAGCGCGTGCCAGGCATACCAGCTGCCTCTGCCCCACACTGAAGTTGCTGCCACCCTCTGAAATCATGGTCTGAAGTCCACTTGGAAATTCGATGATAACAGGCTTCAGTTTGACCTCATCCAGAGCATCCCACAACTTGACGTCGCTGTACTCCTCAAATGGATCCAAATTATAGCGCATGCTACCCGTGAAGAGCACTGGCTCCTGAGGTATAATAGAGATTTTGCTACGCAAATCGTGAAGTCCCAATTCGTTGGTGTTGCGATTGTCGATGATGATGGAGCCATCATTATAGGACAGGCGGAAGAGGGCGTTGATGAGTGAGGACTTGCCTGCACCTGTACGACCCACAATGCCCACTTTCTCCATGGGTTTGATCTCGAAGTTTAGGGACTTGAGCACATATTTGGACTGTGGATCGGGTGAGTAACGAAGACTCAAATCGTCTGCTACAATTTTCCCTTGCTCTGGCCATGTGAGAGGAGGCTTTTTGCTTGGTTGGGATTCGAACTCGCCTTCAGGCTCAATATCATCATATTCCAATACGCGCTCCACTGCGGTCATTGTGGTGTCCAATTCGGCAGATTGGGTCATGCCATACTGCACCATTCCCGCCAAACTCATGGCTTGAGTAATAGCCAACCCAACCTCACCGGGCTTGGTGGGTGGGTTGATGAAGTAGTTAAGTACAATTATGATTGTATATAAGGTACAAAAGAAATCCACATAGTAGCCAAATGCGCGACTTGTGGACAGAAAAGTGTAGTATCCGGAGCTGTGGAGATCTTGAAGATTATCGAACTCGGCAATTAGTGCTTTCTGTGCGCCGAGTGCTCTGATTGTGGTTAGTCCATTAAGTGAGGTACTCAGATGGGAATAGATGGGAGACCTGGCAACTGCCTCCAAACGTTTTACATCTCTCGAGGTCTTAAGGTAGAATTCTCTGAGATAATAGAAGATGATGCCTAAAGCAAGAGTCAGTATTAGATAATAAGGATTAGTTATACAGATAACCACAATGACTCCTGCTAATGTGAGAAAGATCTGCATCACATCCAGCATAATAGTTGGCAATACTTCATCTAGTTGACCCAGATCCTTGGAGAAACGATTCAGTATGCGGCCCGATGGATTCGTATTAAAGAAGTACATGGCTGCTCTGGAAATGCCCCTAAACATTAAGTTGTGCAATTGTATGGAACTGCGCCTTGCCATCGTGTAGAAAAGAATTGGACGCATTACGCTCAGTACGATTGCAGCTACATTGAGTGCTGTGAAGTAGTACATATCGACGGGATCATTATTAATGATGTCCGTGTTATTTTTAGTCTTATCAACCCTAAAAAAAGATCATTGTTATCAACAAAACTATTAAAAATAAGTCATATTTACCAGTAGGAGAGAAATACATCAGCAGCAGAGACGACTACTTGTGTGCCAATACAAAGAACTATCATAAACGATATTAGGAACCAACCGCTTCCCGACGAAAAGTATTCCTTATAGAGTCCCAAACTGACTTTGCCTTCAACGCGCGTCTCCTGCGGTACCATGCCTGTGTCCTGAACGATAGAGTCTGCCAGAGAACTCAAAGAGGCAAGACTGTCAGTTCGTGAAGTTTGACGGCTGGCCTTTGAGTGCAAGCTCACGTGGTCTCCAGCTTCGCTCTTCTGTTCATCTACGGCTTTTTCATCGGCCTTATTTATATCAGTTAAGAGTTGTGCAAAGTCCAGGCCGCTGTGCTGCATCGTTGCATATGTCCCCATTGCACTGATCTTGCCTTTATCCATGATAATAATAAGATCGGCATGCTCCAGAAACTGCAACTGATGTGTGACCAATATGACCAACTCGCTTCTTAGATATCCTCTCATGCACTGGTCAAACAGATGACGACCCACATGTGTATCCACAGCGCTGAGGGGATCGTCTAGCAGGTATATATCTGCTCTACGATACACAGCCCTGGCTAGACTGATGCGCGCCTTTTGTCCACCCGAGAGCGAAGCTCCTCGTTCGCCAACGATCGTCTTATCTCCCTGAGGAAGTAGTTCAAAATCACGCTCTAGGGCACACTTCTTGATCACTGCGCGATACCGATGCTTGTCGAGGGCTAAGCCGAACAGAATGTTTTCACGCACTGTGCCTGTAAAGAGCCAAGGCTCCTGAGCAGCATAGGAGAATCTGCCATTGACTTTAAGGCTTCCTTTATCAGCTGGAAGCTCACCAAGAATTGATTGGATGAGACTCGACTTGCTTGCGCCAACGGGTCCTATAACTGCAACTAGTTGTCGGCGACCCAATTTTAGATTGATATTGGTTAGTGTATTCTCTGCTGCTTTTGTATCCCACTTTGCATGGAACTGGTTGAATTCGACGAGCGTCTCCTCATTATCCTTTAGTTCTGCGTTTCCATTATCACTGCTTATCACTGTTCCATTTTTCTTTATGGGATCTTCATTAGTATAATTAGGTTCCGTTAGGGCGTTCGATTTGTCCTCAACATGAGTCTCCATTCTATGCATAAAGGTTTCCAAGCGCTTAATGGACACCTTAATTTCAGCCAGTTGTGTTATGCTAAGTGGGAAAAAGTTGGTGACCGCTCTCTGCAGTAAGTTGTAGTAGGCAGTGATAAAGAATGCGTCGCTAGCATTCAATACGCTTTCGAGCAGCACAAAACCCACGAGACTGACAAAGGTAAGGGTGCGAGATAGGCACATCCCAAAGGCAATGAGGATACCTCTTATATAGTTCACTTTTTTGATGCAGTTCATTTCTTTGCCACGCATTAGTTCGACCAGTTTACCCAGTGGTTTCTCCCAGGCATACATCTTGATTACTTGGATCCCGGAGATAAATTCGTTCATCATTCGTACGCGTTCGTCCGTCCGCAAAGCTGTCATTAGGCGCAGCACTGATGTCTTTTTAGCCAAATAGGCTTGAATGGGCAAGAAAAGCAACATTATAGCAACACCAAAGAAGGATGCGACCCCGATCTGTAATTATTTTGTATACAATAGAAATTTAGAATACACATTCATTGATTGGCCTACCTTTTGATACATCAAGAATGTAACCACGGTCAACTCTAGTGGGGCCAACCATAAGAAATGGACATTAATTAGGATCACATCGAAGCGACCCACATCGTTGGACAACAAGTTCACCACCTGACCTATCGACGTGTCACCCAAAGCTGTGTGACTTAATCGCAATGCTTTTCTATAAACCAGACTGCACAGCGCTACACGCATTTTCATGCCCAGATGGAGAAGTCCTAGTATAAACGGATGTCCACTAACAACGGAAAGTATAGAGGCAGCAATTAGACCCGCGGCATATAGTTGCGCCTTTAAGGGGTCTGTATCCTCTTCCGAAAAGTATGCCATAATACCATATAGGCACATGGGCTGCGTTACTCTGGAATGAAAAAGATTATGAATATACAAGTATAAAAATACCATGATAAAGGAATGTAGTTACTTTACAACGAATTCTCTGAGTCCAAGCAGGAGTCCCGTAACAAACAGGTGCCAACCAAATACGCGTATCACGACGCGCCCCAAGCGTGGCTGTTTGCTTTGGGCCGATCTTTGACTAACTTCCTCATCCCAAGCTGTGCACAAGCGATCGCCGAGTGTATCTGTTAACAAAGCATATATTATATGTGTATATGTGTATTTAGTGCACACCTAAATAATTTTATCATCGCAGATTATTTGCTATGGGACTGTAATTAACATACCACAATCAACAGGTACTTTATTATAAGTAAATAAAATATGCTTAAGTTAATCGATAATATCGGAATCGCCGATGACAGGAGCAGGAGTTTAGGAGTTCATTTGCATGAAAATACAATGAGTCTGCAGAAATAGTTCATGAACTAGTTAGATTAATAAATGTAAACGGTTAAGACGAATGTCATTGAAGAGATAACATGATTATTGTGCAGTATTTTTGTAGTTGCTTTACTTACCTGACTTGTGCTCTTTTAATGGTCGGTAGAGATCTGACTGCTGTAGTGTCTTCTTGCGGCCCTTAAACAAAACCGGAAAAACAAAGCTGAACGTTGGCAAACATAAAGGGATATAAAGATAAAACAAAGATTAAAAACTATATTATTAAAAGACTGTTAAGAAATAAACATAAATTAAAATTATATTAGTATTTCTGCTATAATCGTAAAATTGCAAGAACTAAATTAAGATTAGTTTTCTATATATGGGGCATCCGAATATTATCTATACTTGCAAGCTCGCAATGACGAGCAGTTGTCAAACAAATGTATTTACATGCCTCAAAATAAAAAAATATTTTTTTATTTCAACACTATAAAAGATAAGAAAATCTTAAATCTAGACAATCATGACCATTCATTTCATGTTCTGTTAATAATTTCATAAAATTTAATAATCTACTACGAAATGTCTTTGTCATAATAGTCAATATTAATAAAAATTATGTTAGGAATGAGGACTCACCATAGCATAAGTTCAGAAAATGGATTACTTTTTTCACGCGGGTTTTCAGGTAGTTCATCTGCTTTTGTTGTTTGCATTTTGTTTTATTTTTTATTTACATCGAGCAAGCGAATTCAATTTACACTTGTGCACAATCATATAAGTATTCAATTACAATCAATCACACTTTTAATTATATATTCGATTTGAGGTTCTATATATGTATGTATTTATACATACACACACATGTGTATATATGTACATATATGTTTAGCTCGAGTGTGTGTGCAAGGCAATTCTATAGAATTTATATATATATATATAAAATTACACAAATATTCCACTGTGCCGGTTTTTGTTGATGTCGGAGTTGTTGCTATATTGTACAATAGCGTTACCATATAAACGTTTTCTGAATTTTTAACAAAATTATCACATTTTGACATATGTATATAACTAATTGAATTACACAACCAAAAATCCAGATAAGAATATTTATATATTAAACTATTTAAAGACACTATTCACTACGAATTTCCTTGAAAACTGTTTACGCTCAGCTGTTCACTCTCCGGCCGTTGAATACGTTCTACATGCCAGCTGACAAGCTGTCGCCTTTTATTGGAACAGACAACTGTTGCGGGCGTTCTTTTTGCAGCTTTCACTCTTTTACGTTAAGCTTGTCTCGAGTATGTTGTGCTTTAATTAGGAGCTTTAAAGCTTGCCTTCCGCAGGTTTTCCTAGATTATTTGTAATTCTTATCGGGCAAAATGTTTATACGCTATTATCTATAATTTTATTAGTTGATAAGATATTTAAATGATATTATGATAAAAGACACAATATACAATATTTGTCTATCTTGAATCTATTGAAAATGGGAAATCGGAGTTTACTGGTTTAGTGAAAATTTATATGTAATATATTTTATCTATATATATTAAATATATCATATTACATATATTCTTGATCAGGGCGAAGAGCTGAATCGATATAGTCATGTCCGTCTGTCCATACGTTGAGCAGTTAGATCTCCGAAACTACAAAAGCAGTATATTTTATTTTAATTTTTCGATAAATAATCTCATTAGATCCCTTTTTTACGCGTATATTGTAAACCGAATGAACTAGAGACTTCAATGTATATATTTAGGTAGATATTATGAATACGGAGACTTTGTAATTTCATTGTGGTTTTGGATATCATGCAACACAAAAAAAAACGGTTTGACATACTAGAGAGATGCAATTTGGCACATAGACAGATTTGAATTATAATGCTATCATTATGAATTGAATGTTGACAACAGAAACGAATAAACTTATAAACATTTTATGTTCTCATAATGTAATCAATACATTTATTTAATAACAGTTTTCTTACGAAATATTTCAATTTTTCATTAATACTTAAGATTAATTAAAGTGAATATTAAAACTCATGTTCATTATTCATTGGCCCTACGCTGCTTTAAACTTCTTTGATTCCAAATGGGCCTATAAATAGACTTTAAAAATTACTTAAATGTGCTTTGGCTATTACAGAATTGAATACTAACCTTCTCCGCTATGCTAAATAGATTATCAAAGCTTTTCTGACCCGTCTCCATAACCATATTGTAGAAGATCTTCGTTTCGCATTCTTTTAACAACTCGTATGGAGAACCAAATTCTACCATTTGCCCTGCATCCATGACTATCACCTTGTCAGAGTCCATAATCGTGTTCAGCCTATGAGCTATGGTCAGCACTGTGCATTCCCTGAACTTGTTTCTGATTGTCGTCTGAATAAGCGCGTCTGTCTGTGGATCCACATTGGCTGTGGCCTCATCCATTACTAGAATGCGATTTTCGCGAAGAATAGCGCGTGCCAGGCATACCAGCTGCCTCTGCCCTACACTGAAGTTGCTGCCACCCTCTGAAATCATGGTCTGAAGTCCACTTGGAAATTCGCTGATAACAGGCTTCAGTTTGACCTCATCCAGAGCATCCCACAACTTGACGTCGCTGTACTCCTCAAATGGATCCAAATTATAGCGCATGCTACCCGTGAAGAGCACTGGCTCCTGAGGTATAATAGAGATTTTGCTACGCAAATCGTGAAGTCCCAATTCGTTGGTGTTGCGATTGTCGATGATGATGGAGCCATCATTATAGGACAGGCGGAAGAGGGCGTTGATGAGTGAGGACTTGCCTGCACCTGTACGACCCACAATGCCCACTTTCTCCATGGGTTTGATCTCGAAGTTTAGGGACTTGAGCACATATTTGGACTGTGGATCGGGTGAGTAACGAAGACTCAAATCGTCTGCTACAATTTTCCCTTGCTCTGGCCATGTGAGAGGAGGCTTTTTGCTTGGTTGGGATTCGAACTCGCCTTCAGGCTCAATATCATCATATTCCAATACGCGCTCCACTGCGGTCATTGTGGTGTCCAATTCGGCAGATTGGGTCATGCCATACTGCACCATTCCCGCCAAACTCATGGCTTGAGTAATAGCCAACCCAACCTCACCGGGCTTGGTGGGTGGGTTGATGAAGTAGTTAAGTACAATTATGATTGTATATAAGGTACAAAAGAAATCCACATAGTAGCCAAATGCGCGACTTGTGGACAGAAAAGTGTAGTATCCGGAGCTGTGGAGATCTTGAAGATTATCGAACTCGGCAATTAGTGCTTTCTGTGCGCCGAGTGCTCTGATTGTGGTTAGTCCATTAAGTGAGGTACTCAGATGGGAATAGATGGGAGACCTGGCAACTGCCTCCAAACGTTTTACATCTCTCGAGGTCTTAAGGTAGAATTCTCTGAGATAATAGAAGATGATGCCTAAAGCAAGAGTCAGTATTAGATAATAAGGATTAGTTATACAGATAACCACAATGACTCCTGCTAATGTGAGAAAGATTTGCAGCACATCCAGCATGATTGTTGGCAATATTTCATCTAGTTGACCCAGATCCTTGGAGAAACGATTCAGTATGCGACCCGATGGATTCGTATTAAAGAAGTACATGGCTGCTCTGGAAATGCCCCTAAACATTGAGTTGTGCAATTGTATGGAACTGCGCCTTGCCATCGTGTAGAAAAGAATTGGACACATTATACTGAGTATGATTGCAGCTACATTGAGTGCTGTGAAGTTGTACATATCGACGGGATCGTAATTGATGTCCGAGTTATTCTTTGTCTTATCAACCCTAAAAAAGTAACGGTTTTATTAAAGTATTAAAAAAAAGTCATACTCACCAATAGGAGAGAAACACATCCGTTGTAGAGACGACAACTTGTGTGCCAATACAGAGCACAATCATAAAAAGTATTAGGAACCAACCGCTTCCCGACGAAAAGTATTCCTTATAGAGACCCAAACTGACTTTGCCTTCAACGCGCGTCTCCTGCGGTACCATGCCTGTGTCCTGAACGATAGAGTCTGCCAGAGAACTCAAAGAGGCAAAACTGTCAGTTCGTGAAGTTTGACGGCTGTTCTTTGAGTGCAAGCTCACGTGGTCTCCAGCTTCGCTCTTCTGTTCATCGACGGCTTTTTCATCGGCTTTATTTAAATCAGTTAAGAGTTGTGCAAAGTCCACGCCGCTGTGCTGCATCGTTGCATATGTCCCCATTGCACTGATCTTGCCTTTATCCATGATAATAATAAGATCGGCATGCTCCAGAAACTGCAACTGATGTGTGACCAATATGACCAACTCGCTTCTTAGATATCCTCTCATGCACTGGTCAAACAGATGACGACCCACATGTGTATCCACAGCGCTGAGGGGATCGTCTAGCAGGTATATATCTGCTCTACGATACACAGCCCTGGCTAGACTGATGCGCGCCTTTTGTCCACCCGAGAGCGAAGCTCCTCGTTCGCCAACGATCGTCTTATCTCCCTGAGGAAGTAGTTCAAAATCACGCTCTAGGGCACACTTCTTGATCACTGCGCGATACCGATGCTTGTCGAGGGCTAAGCCGAACAGAATGTTTTCACGCACTGTGCCTGTAAAGAGCCAAGGCTCCTGAGCAGCATAGGAGAATCTGCCATTGACTTTAAGGCTTCCTTTATCAGCTGGAAGCTCACCAAGAATTGATTGGATGAGACTCGACTTGCTTGCGCCAACGGGTCCTATAACTGCAACTAGTTGTCGGCGACCCAATTTTAGATTGATATTGGTTAGTGTATTCTCTGCTGCTTTTGTATCCCACTTTGCATGGAACTGGTTGAATTCGACGAGCGTCTCCTCATCGTTATCCCTTAGTTCTACGTTTCCATTGTCACTGCTTATCACTGCTTCATTTTCCTTTATTATATCTTCTTTAGTATAATTAGGTTCCGTTAGGGCGTTCGATTTGTCCTCGACTTGAGTCTCCACCCTATTCATAAAAGTCTCCAGGCGCTTAATGGACACCTTCACCTCCGCTAGTTGTGTGATGCTGAGTGGGAAAAAGTTGGTGACTGCTCTCTGCAGAAAATTGTAGTAGGCTGTGATAAAGAATGCGTCGCTAGCGTTCAATACGCCTTCTAGCAGCACAAATCCCACGAGACTGACAAAGGTAAGGGTGCGAGATAGGCACATTCCAAAGGCGATGAGGACACCTCTTATATAGTTCACTTTCTTAATGCAATTCATTTCCTTACCACGCATTAGTTCGATCAGTTTACCCAGTGGTTTCTCCCAGGCATACATCTTAATTACTTGGATCCCGGAGATAAATTCGTTCATCATTCGTACGCGTTCGTCCGTTCGTAAAGCTGTCATTAGGCGCAGCACTGATGTTTTTTTCGCCAAATAGGCTTGAAATGGTAGGAAAAGCAACATTATTGAGATACCAAAAAAGGACGCAACTCCGATCTGTAATTATTTTTACAATATTACATCAATTAAAATGCTTGTTCATCGACTTACCTTTTGATACATAAAAAATGTAACTGCAAAGAGCTCTAGTGGAGCGAGCCACAGAAAGTGTCCGGTGAAGAGAAACATATCAAAGCGACCTACATCGTTGGACATCAGGTTCACTACCTGACCTATCGATGTATCCCCCAGAGCTGTATGACTCAAGCGCAATGCTTTTCTGTACATCAGACTACACAGCGCCACACGCATTTTCATGCTCAGATGCAGAACACCTAATAGAAATGGATGTCCGCTAACGACGGAAAGTACAGAGGCTGCTATGAGACCTGCTGCGTATAGCTGTGCTTTGACGGGATCTGTATCCTGTCCAGAAAAGTATCTCATAATACCATACAGGCACATTGGCTGAGTTATCCTATAAAGGGGATTCTCATTAATATATATAACATAGTTTCTCGAGATCAACTTACTTCGTTGCGAAATCTCTAAGTCCCAGCAGTAGTCCGGCTATAAACACATGGCAACCAAACACTCGAACCATAACATGCCCCAAGCGCGGTTGCTTATTTTGAGCCGATCTTTGACTTACTTCTTTATCCCAAGCAGCGCTCAAGCGGTCGCCGAGTGTATCTATGGCGAGAAAAGTAATGAGATTAGTTATGTGTGTAAAGCACATTAAATAGTTTCTTATTTATATCAATTTTCTTTCCCAGCAAATTTATTTTTATACCCTGAACCCATTGAAAATGGGAAATCAGGGTATAATGGTTTTGTTAAAAGTATGTAACAGGCAGAAGGAGGCGTGGCAGACCCCATAAAGTATATATATTCTTGATCAGGGTGACGAGAAAAGTTGATATAGCCATGTCCGTCTGTCTGTCCGTCCGTCCGTCCGTCTGTCCGTCTGTCCGTCTGTCCGTCTGTCCGTATGTTTGAACGCGTCGATTTCCGAAGATACAAAAGCTAGAGAGTTCATTCTTTTTGTGTTAGGTCCGTATATTGCACGCGCAGTACGAGTTTGTTTCAGAAATTCGATAACTTGTATATTTGCAAGGTTATCGATAACTGAAATTATCGGGAACCAGTTATAAAATTCTAGCTAATTCACCTTTAGAGTTAGAGTCTCCAAGTCTTCTGCATATATATAGATACCAATTTAATACAATTTCGGTTTTTGTCAGATTTTGGATTCCGAACCCCAATTCGCCCCACCACCCCCAAATGTGTAAAAAATGCATTTCAAATACTAGAGACATACAGTTTGGTTTGGCATAAAGATATGAATATCATAATCTTAATCTGAACATATCAATACGATTGTCCATCTAGAAACAGAATTATTAGTCTATAAAGTTTTCTCATCAAAACCCATGTGGCGCAGCAAGCAAGGCAGCGACAAAGCAAGACGCATTGCGGGCGCACATATGTACATACATACATATGTACATATGTATGTATGTATGTATGTATATGTGTACAATCCCAGATCAGCGTGTGGCTGTACATACATATGTATGTACATATTTGGGCATGTAAAGCTAATTGTAAAAGAGTTATGATTTCTAAAAAAAACCTAAAATGTCAAATAGAATATTTAGATCATGCTGAAACTCTCATTACATTCCATTATATATTTTAAAAATTTAAAAACAATTAAAATAACAATGGAAATGCAAGCAACGTTGAGCAATGCAAATCAATTTTCGTATGCGTGTGCACATATACACACAAAAAATCTTGGGCCGTTTTCTATGTTGCTATGCGTGCAGATTCTAAGAATCACAATTGTTTTTGAATTGCGTTAGAATTGTCTTTGAATTGTATTTGTATTTTCAGTCACTGCTTTAGTTTTTTTTTCGTATATGGCGAATTTGATTCGTTTTCGCTACTTTGTCGTTCGAGTGATCCGTGGTGTAGATGGCTAGATAGATGCACCGAATGTTGTGCTGTCGCAGGTTCTAGCCCCGCCTAATCCATTCATAATTTCTTTTTTTTAATTTTTTTTTTTTTTTTTTTATTTATTTCTTTTTTATTATTATTTATTCTTTTGTATCTGATACCTTTGAAAGTCAGTTGGTAGTTTAACTAATTGTGAATAAGTGGGTTTTTTTTTTTATTTCAAATATTTAATAGCATCATTTCTGAAAGTGTTTTTGTTTCAATCATATTTTATTCCGTTAAGTCAACAGAAAATAATGAACAAAAAAAAAGTCTGCCCAAATAACAAAAGCACGTGACATCAACGGTTTTCCTATATGTATGCCCACATGTACATTCAAAGCTAGTGTAGCATGGTCTAAAAATTTAAACTTGCTAGATGGCGCTTTAGCAGTGAACTTATTTACTATGGCTATTACAGCTTCGAGTGGCATTGATATATTTCTTTTACAATTATGAAGTGTCTGTGTTAATTAAGGTGATGCCTGTTAATCGAGGAACGTCTATTTGTTGGGTCTATTTTTAATGATATTTAATAATATAACATTTTTCGAATTTCAACTAATATAAGCGCCATCTATTATTATTTTTTTTGGCAATGCAATGTATATATACATGTACATATGTACATTTTGATACATTCTTATATATACTTTCTGATTTATCCATATGGGTAATTCTCTAGAAAAGTCAACTTTTTGTCACGTTTGACACTGGTTTTTTGTAATTATCTTGAAAACGGATTAATTTTAGTACTAATCAAGAGCAATTGTTAAAATAAAGAAGTTTTTTGCCATTTTCAGCACTAAAATTGATGCATTTTCAAGATAATTACAAAAAACCAAACCACAGTACAGATTATTATTTTATTTTATTAAAATTGGGTTCAGGGTATTATCTAGTCGAGCACTCTCGACTAGAGTTTTCTTACTTGTTTTAATATCTGTTATATTTTACAAAGAATCGATAATACTGCAACTATAGAAGAATTGGCCATATGACTTAAAAATTTCCGAATTTTTCAACGATTCTACACTTCTAACGAATTATTAAAAAATATATACATAATAAATAAAAAGCAAGTCATGGTGATATATTATAATGAATTATCTTATTCTTATGAGTTATCTTATTTCAACACTTACCCGATTTGTGCTCCTTCAGTGGCTGGTATAGATCTGGCTGCCCTAGGGTCTTCTTGCGGCCCTTAAGCATTACCGGAAATACAAAGCTTTAAGATATGCAGAAGATTACAATAAAATCTTGTTAGGTCAATATAATGAAAATATAATTCTAATACATTATAATTTGTATTATGCTTTACAATATACATGGCCTAATCTTAAAAAAACAGTTGTGTTATATGTGTACATCAGTCTTTGCGGAGTGTGAACAACAGTTGGAAATTTACACTTACATATGTACATGCTTTTGTTTTCTATATGCGTGCAATTCAACATTTTCTAAGACCTTCTGTATATTTTAACACTATGAAAGATAAGATAATCGGATAACATGAAACCCAAGCTCAATTTATTTGTTTTGTTACTCATTAAATTATATTCAATTGTGTTTTGATATAACTGTCTCTTTTCTTTCAAACAAAATTGATGAAATTGCCACTCACCAAAAAAATAGTTCCGAAAACGGATTGCTACGTTCGCGCGGATTTTCAGGCAGTTCATCAGCTTTCATTGATTGCATTTTGGTTTTGTTTTTTTTTTTTCTTTCGATTCGTACTTTTTACTCAATCAAACAAACAATTACTGTAAATATACATATAACTTCTTCATAAATTTTTAATGTTTAGAAGTACGAATATTTTCCACTGTGCAATGTTGTTGACGATTGTGACAGTGATGCTGGTACGTAGACCGTATGTTAGGAAATATGAATAACATAAATCAACAAGAAGACACTCTTACTATATGAGTGTGATTAATTAAATTTACTATCGAAACATCCAAAGTAGAATATTAATATATTTCATTGTTTTCTTTAAATACTTCACTTCACTTAAGTTTACTAATTTAAGATAACTGCTCATTCCGACCGCCGAACACGTTCTAAGCAACAGCTGGTCCACACGATAAAATTTATAGGTGGAGAACCACTGTTAAAATTGCGTGGACATCACTGTTAAAAGACTGAGAAGGTTACGCAACAAGCGTTTCCGATACTTTTAATGTAAACTAACAGATCTATGACATCACATATTCTACTTATGCTCTATTATTATATGAAGTTTGGGCGGGCACTTAACCAGAGACTCAAGTGCTGTTTGCAAAAGTAAGCAAAATAAAAGGCACCGTAGGAAATTCCAATAGTAAGCAGCATAAAAATGGCCAATCCTTTTTTATTTCATAAATTAAAAACCCTAATTTGACAATAGCAAAACTTTTTGGCATTAATTAAACATATGTCTAATATAGATAATATATCAGAATAAATGCTTAATAGATACAGTTCACTGAGTTTTCGCCATAAGTAATGGCAATGTATCTAAATATTTAAGAATATAAGTAAGTACATATATATATTAGTAAGTATATATTAATAAATCCTAAGCTCACCCTGTTGCCATGTCACAAAACGTGCTTTGAGACTTTAAATATCTCCACAGCAGCTAACATTGTTGTACATAACAAAATATGACGTCACACAGTCAAATTAACAGATGCTTAGCGGAAGTTTTGCTCCGTGGACTGTGCTATAATTTTGAGCATTTCGATTTATGGTACCTAACGGCGGAAGTTTTTAAAGATAAGGTGCAAGTCCATATATTGCATTCAAACTGATTTGTTTATATTAACATGCAAATAAATTTGAAAAAATTTAATATAAACTTTATTAAAGCTAATCCATATTTCATTAAATCTTTAAACTGTCCAAATATATTTTACGTGATTTGTGCTCCTTGAGTGGCTTATATAAATCTGATTGCTCCAGTATCTTTTTATGGCCATTGAATAGGACAGCTTTAAGGTACTATCGGGCCAGAAATAAAGATAATACATGTATGTATGTATGTATAAAGCACAATTAATTATTATAAGCTTATAAACTCCAATTAGAAAATCCAAAATATGCTTCTGAAACAACAAATTAATTGTCTTCAAGTGCTTGAGATAGAATAGAGCGGGCTGATAAGATATGAGAAAGCTGACACTGTTGTATATGTTTTGATTATCAATAACTGAGTATATTGGAGGGAAACTTACATCGACCTTGACTCACAATTTGTTGTTTGCTTTTATTTACACATTTGTGTATAGCTAGGGAATTAAAGTAGTCCGACTGATTTATGAACCAATTAAGAGCGTGCAACTCGACTCACCAGAAAATGAGACCATGAGCCCGCCAATGGATTGCTCCGCTCTCGTGGGTTCTCCGTCAGTTCATTTGCTTTTATTTATGAAAGTTTGAAATGTTTATAATTTAATAAAGCTTATAAAATACTATAATAAATTCATTTTATTATATATATACATATGTATATTTAAAGTGCGAATATAATTTATAATTAAACTCCACTGAGCCAGGAAAAGAATTTTCTCTTAATTTTTATTTAATTGTTTATTATTATTTTTTTTTTTTTTTCACAGAAGTATACAAGCAATTATTTAATCATATAATGCAATTGTTGAGTGAACAACAAACATTCTTTGGGTTTCATTTAGTTCGTTCAATCAACACTGCGCAGCGACCCCAAAATGCGATCTCAAACTGAAAAGCTGGCCGATGTTACCGGCTTTATATAAAGATTTTACTCTCTGATCTTGCACTCAAAAAGCAAAAACAACTTTTACATCTTATCGCATTAGGTTGCCTTATCAGTTAGCACGTTTTTCTCATTCATTAACACTGCCAGAGAAGGTAAACGAAGTGTCAGTGGTCAGGAACTAAGTAGTAAATATTTATAAATCTAAAGAGCCGTAAAGCTTTTCGTCAGTTGCACTGCTTGTTCACTATTTAAAGGAAAACTGCTTGATAGGTATTTAAATCAATATAGTCAATTTATTTAATTTAGAGACTTAGTTAATTTAAGACTTAGTGTTCACATTTTATTAAATTTTATTTTATATCATATATATATCAATATATCATTAAAGTTCGTAGAAATAATACTTTAAGTAGCATATACACAATTATACAATTAGAAGTATTATAATTTCTATGAGGGATTTGCTTAAAGTTAGTCAACGAGAATATTTAAGTATGTTTTCATTGTGTCTAAGCAGTTTTCTGCTTCTGTGATTCCAAATATGCCTGTAATTTCATAAAACTGATTATAAGGATCTCTCAAATTTAAAGAATTCAGTGCTTACCTTTTCCGCAACCTTAAGTAGCGTATCAAAGCTGCTCTGACCCGTCTCCATAGCCATACCATAAAATATTTTTGTCTCACATTCTGTCAGAAGTTCGTAGGGTGAACCAAACTCTACCATCTGTCCTGCATCCATGACTATAACTTTGTCAGAGTCCATAATCGTGTTCAGCCTATGGGCTATTGTCAACACTGTGCATTCCTTGAACTTGTTTCTGATTGTCGCCTGAATGAGTGCATCTGTTTGTGGGTCCACATTGGCTGTGGCCTCATCCATTACTAGAATGCGATTCTCGCGAAGAATAGCACGTGCCAGGCACACTAATTGTCTCTGACCTACGCTAAAGTTGGTGCCACCCTCCGATATCTTGCTCTGAAGACCACTTCGCAGTTCGCTAATGACAGGCTTCAGCTTGACTTCCTCCAGTGCTTCCCAAAGCTTGGCGTCGCTATACTCCTCAAATGGATCCAAATTATAGCGCATGCTACCCGAGAAGAGCACCGGCTCCTGAGGTATTATTGAGATTTTGCTTCGCAAATCGTGAAGTCCCAATTCATTGGTGTTGCGGTTGTCGATGATGATGGAGCCATCATTATAGGACAGGCGGAAGAGAGCGTTGATGAGTGAGGACTTGCCTGCACCTGTACGACCCACAATGCCCACTTTCTCCGTTGGCTTGATCTCGAAGTTGAGGGACTTGAGCACATATTTTGACTGTGGATCGGGGAAGTAACGAAGGCTCAGATCGTCAGCCACAATTTTACCTTGCTCTGGCCATGTGGGTGGAGGTTTTTTGCTGGGCTGGGATTCATAATCGCCCTCAGGTTCGATCTCGTCATATTCTACGACACGTTCCACAGCTGTCATAGTGTTCTCCAGCTCTGCGGATTGACGCATTCCCCACTGTACCATACCAGCCATTCCCATAGCTTGTGTAATGGCTAATCCCACTTCTCCAGAGCTTTCGGGTGGATTTATGAAGTAATTTAGTATAATTATCAATATATACAAAGTGCAGAAGCAGTCCAGGTAGTAGCCAAATGCTCGATCGGTGGATAGGAAAGTGTAGTAGCCAGAACTGTGGAGATCCTGAAGATTATCAAACTCAGCAATAAGTGCCTTCTGAGCCCCCATGGCTCTGATCGTGGGTAGTCCATTGAGTGAAGAGCTAATGTGGGAATAAATCGGAGACCTGGCCACTGCCTCCAATCGTTTAACGTCTCTCGAGGTTTTCAAGTAGAACTCTCGAATATAGTAGAATATGATCGCCAGTCCAAAAGTGAGAATGAGATAATAAGGATTGGTTATACAGATTACAACAATAATGCCCATCAGGGTAAGAAAGATCTGCACTACATCCAGCATGACTGTGGGCAATAGCTCGTCAATCTGTCCCATGTCCTTTGAGAACCGATTCAATATTCTGCCTGAAGGATTAGTTTTGAAGAAGTACATGGCTGCTCTAGTAATGCCACGGAACATAGCATTGTGGAGCTTTGTGGAGCTACGCATGGCCAGCTTATAGAAAAGCATGGTTCGCACCAGGGTGAATACAATGACAGCAATATTAAGAGCAGTAAAGTAGTATATATCTAGGGGATCGGAGTCTTTTTCTGCTGCGTCTTTGTTCTTGTCAACCCTAGAATAAAAAACTTCAATATTTTCGTCATATACAGAAAACTTATTATAGCTTACCAATAGCAGAGAAAGACATCTGCTGAAGATCCCAAAATTTGTGTACCCAAGCAGAGGAACACCATAAAACATATCATAAGATAACCACTTCCTGCAGTAAAGTATTCTTTATATAGGCCTAGACTAATTTTGCCCTGGACACGTATCTCTTGTGGTGGCATTGCTGAGTCCTGCGCAATAGATTCGGAAAAAGAGTTCAGGGAAGAAAGACTAACATTCCGCGAAAGCTGCTTAGATACGTCCGATTTACTGTTTCGCCTGCTACGTGACGCTAAGCTGAGACGATCCCAAATATTACCAGGCTCGCTGTCCAGATCGTTCTCTCCTTCTTTTGTCTTATTAGGATCGGTCAATAATTGTGCAAAGTCCAGGCCACTGCGCTGCATCGTTGCATATGTTCCCATTGCACTTATCTTGCCTTTATCCATGATAACAATGAGATCGGCTTGTTCCAGAAACTGCAACTGATGTGTAACCAAGATGACCAACTCGCTTCTTAGATACCCTCTCATGCACTGGTCAAACAGATGACGACCCACATGTGTATCCACAGCGCTGAGGGGATCGTCTAGCAAGTAGATGTCTGCTCTACGATACACAGCCCTGGCGAGACTAATGCGCGCCTTTTGTCCACCGGAGAGCGAAGCTCCCCGCTCACCAACGATCGTCTTATCTCCCTGAGGAAGTAGTTCAAAATCACGTTCTAGTGCACACTTTTTAACCACTGTGCGATAACGATGCTTGTCTAGAGTTAATCCGAACAAAATGTTTTCCCGGACGGTTCCAGTAAAGAGCCAAGGCTCCTGAGCGGCATATGAGAATTTTCCATTGACTTTAAGGCTTCCTTTGTCTGCTGGAAGCTCGCCAAGAATGGATTGAATCAGACTGGATTTACCACCGCCTACGGGCCCTATCACGGCTACCAGCTGTCGACGATCCAGTTCTAGATTAATATTTTCTAAGGTGTTCTCTGTAGATTTGGTATTCCACTTAGCATGAAATTGGGAAAATTCAACAAGAGATTCAAAATTGCCATTACTGTTAAGCATAGGTACATCGCCACTGCCGTTGTTGATTAAAGATTCTTTCTCCTTATCATTTGTAGCAGTAGAAAACGGAGCATCAATTGATTTGTCTTTAACCTGTGTCTCCTCTCGATGCATAAAGGTCTGCAGGCGCTTGATGGATACCATCAGTTCCGCATACTGTCCGATACCCCGTGGAAAGAACATGGTGACCGTGCGCCGAAGTATGTCGTAGTAGGCGGTGATATAGAAGGCTTTTTCAGCATTTAAGATGTTTCCCTGCAGCACATAGCCCACCAGACTAGCAAAGACGAATACACGGGAGAGGAACATGGCAAAGGATATGAGTACGCCACGTATGTAGTTCACTTGCTTGATGCAGATCATCTCCTTGCGTCGTGTTAGCTCAATAAGTTTGCCAAATGGCTTCTCCCAGGCGTACATCTTGATCACCTGTATGCCCGATATTATCTCGTTCATCATTCGTACACGTTCATCAGTATGCAGAGCCGTACGCAAACGGAGCACCGATGTCTTCTTGCCCAGAAAGGCTTGCAAGGGGAGAATAAGTAACATAACCGCAACGCCAAAAAAAGCTGATATTCCAATCTGAATATTAAATTGGCATTATAAACTAATCTTACAGCCTTATCTGCCGCAAAGTTATTCACCTGTTCGAACATTAAATAGGTGACCAAAATGAGCTCTAGGGGTGCCAACCATAGACAATGAACGGTGGTCAGCCCAGTATCAAAGCGTCCCACATCATTGGACAGTAGATTCACAACCTGACCGATGGTAGTATCACCCAGTGCGGTACGGCTTAACCGTAGAGCCTTGCGATAGATCAAGCTGCAGAGGGCAATGCGCATCTTCATGCCCAGATGGAAAACACCCAGCATGTATGGATGGGCAAAAAATACAGTGAACACAGAGCCTGCCATAAGACCAGCTGCATAGAGTTCAGCCTTCATTAGATCGCCATCTTTGCCCGCGAAGTAAGTCATCATGCCAAACAAGCAGATGGGTTGAGTTACACTAAAATAAGAACGATCAGACATTGATGGTGCCGGCAATTATATAAGCAACTACTAACTTGGTTAGGAACTCCTGGGCAACCAGTAAAAGTCCCGTCACAAACAAATGCCAACCAAATACTCGGCCTACCACACGCCCCAAGCGTGGAGGCAGATTCTGGGCTGATCTATTTGCTACTTCTTCATCCCAGGCAGAGCAAAGGCGGTCGCCAAGCGTATCTAGAGAGAATATTATCAGTTGTTATTATTACAAATTTACCAAGTTATCTTGAATGGATCACTCACCTGACTTGTGTGCCTTGAGTGGCCTATAGAGATCCGTTTGCTCCAATGTCTTTTGCCGTCCTTTAAACAGAACCGGCATGACAAAGCTTAAATGAAACAACAAAGATATATAGATATAAAGAGGTTACTCGACTACCAGATGCTCTCTAAATTGTTGTATGGTTAGTGCTCTAACTTACCAGAACATTAGCTCCGACAAACAATTGGTACGCTCGACGGGATTCTCCTTCAGTTCATCGGATTTTAATGATTGCATTTTGCTTTCCCTTGCGTTTTAATTGATTATTTGAATCGACGTAATATACTTTTTTATTTTTTTCTATTGTTTTCTTTTTTATTGTTTTCTATAGTTATAATCATAATATTCTTGATCAGCACAAAAAAAAAAAAGTTGATTAAGCCCTGTCCGTTTGTCCGTTTGTGCAATGTCCGTCTGTCCGTATGAACGCAATATTTTTCGACGATATTAGAGCTAGAGACTTGAAATTTGGAACTATATGCTCCCGAATGATAAAGTGTAAAAATGTTCCTGATCCGCCCACTAGGGGCGTGGCAAATCGGAAAACTTGCGTCCGTATGCCAGTTACTAGAGAGTTGCAATTTGGAATGTATACTCGCGGTGACAACGCAAGTTCAACAAGTAAGAAAGCTGTAGTCGAGACTGCTCGACTACGAAATCCCCTGAGCGCTTTTTCGAACGAATCATATTCCAAGAATGCTTCGTTTCGATTCTCCACGCGTAACAAACTATACATACATGCAAAAGCACGAGCACACACACACGCTGATCTATGCTTGTACGCCTGTATGTTTGTAAGCATTGCTGGCGGCTTGCTGCCTCACTGCCTCTGTTGCTGGGCCGCGTGGGTTTTTCTGCCATAACTTCTTTGATTAATAATTCTGTTTCTAGACAAACAATCTTAATCAACTATTAAGATTATGATTATGACGTTCATACATATCTACATATGTACATATGTACATATGTACATACATATCTGCCAAACCAAACTGTGTCTCTAGTATTTGAAATAAAAATTTTACAAATTAGGGGTGTGGGGGGAATTGGGGTCCGAAATCCAAAATCTCACAAAAACCGAAACTGTAATAAATTAGTATCTATATATGTATGTATATGCAGAAGACTTGGAGACTGTAACTCTAAAGATGTACGAGATATAAATTTATAACTGATTCCCGATAGTGTTTTATCGATAGCTTCTGAAACTCGTACTGCGCGTGCAATATGCGGACCTAACACAAAAGGAATGAACTCTCCAACTTTTATATATTCGGAAATCAACGCGTTCAAGCATACTGACAGACGAACAGACGGACATGGCTAAATCAACTTTTCTCGCCACCCTGATCAAGAATATATATACTTTATGGGGTCTGCCACGCCTCCTTCTGCCTGTTACATACTTTTAACAAAATCATTATACCCTGATTCCCATTTTCAATGGGCTCAGAGTATAAAAACAAATATTTTAGTGAGTGTACGCAGAGTTATGTGAGCAAGTGTATGTTTTTTATGCTCCCCTTCACATTATCACAAGCTCGATAACATCATTTAATCACTATTGTGTATTACGCGTGCGTTTATTTAGATAATGAATTTTGTTTTTGAGTTGGTTCTGTTATTTTTATTTATTATTTTTTTATTATATTTGTTTTTGTAGTACTTAATGAGAGTTCGGCGCAGTATGTAGATTTTTATTATTCCTTGATTGCGTCCACTGAACGAACGTTGTTCACGGTCCAAGCGCCAAACTCGTTCTAACACACATCTCATCTATCGTACGCTGAAGGAATATCACCAACTGTTTACTCTTTTCGCTCCATCGAGCGTACGCTCAATGAACTTGACGCGCGCTCACTCAGCTGTGCTAATATTTCAAGAAGTGCGGTCTTATCTGCATTTTCTGCCGTCTTTTCTCTGCAAATCCCGGTTGCTAGCAGTGCTGCCAACTCTTCCGGTCCGATAACTTATCCCATTTCCAAATTATCAATAAAAATCGATAAATCATTGACTTTATTTCAGATTTTTTGAACATTACTTCCACACCGTTTTAGCTAGAGACTTTAAATTTGAATATGCATACGCAGATTTTGTAATTTTTAGATTTTTGATGCCACGCCCCCTTTGCCACCAATTTGAAAAAAAAACGCATTTCAAATATTAGAGACTTGAAATACGACAAATCTAAGTCTAAGTCAAAGTCTAAGCATTGCAGGCGTCTTGCTGTCTACCCACGATTGAGTAATACTAGGTTATGCAAAGCAGTCTGTATTAGCATATACTAATCATTATATCTATCATATTCATTCATCATATTAGAAATTTGTTGGCCAAGGCTTGGGTGCAGCATTGTTAGCTTCTACCAAGATTTCTGAGGGCTTGTTCAGCCAGATTATCTATTTCTGTATGTTTGACTACTTATACTCTCAGTTCTTTTTGGGTTTCTTAATTAATACATACATTTTATTTCGGTCTTTGGGCTTTTTTTCTTGACATGGAAGCAGGTGTGAGCAGCAGCTTACCTGTACTCAACATGTACTCTATTTGAATATTGAATTATATTGATATTTATAAACAATACTAATGGCGAAAATTAAAAAAATCATGCCTTTTGATCATTTTTTCGGACGTAGTACCCATTCAGGAAGTGATTTTGCTACTGCCAGAAGGCCTCACAGTTTCTTCCATTATCTAATAAGTTTTCGTATTTTAAGTAAATAAAAGTGAGGATTGATCATGATTATGGTTCTTACTATTCGAATTCGTTGCAAAACAACTTATTTTGGTTACTTATGAGCACTTGGAGGATTTTTGCTTCAGTGACCGCCAAGTATACAATTGAATAACAGAGCACACTTAGGACCCTGTGACGTCACAGGGGGTCTGTTAGTTAACATCAAAAGTAACGGAACTGCTCTTTGCGTAACCTACAGAGTCTTTTAACAGTGATTGCTGCCTGTAGCAATTGTATTGCATGAATGCCGAAGACGTTAATTGAATTAACGAGATAAGAAAGCAACGCAATATAATTTGATCTACATGGCATATACTATGGGTCTTTGTGGAATTGCATTCGATTGTCTTTTATGGATTTGAATGCTCGATTAGATTATTCATTCAATTTAGTCAATTTATATATAATATTAATTTACATGCAAGCCTTTGTAGTATCTGAATATTCCACTTGAGCTTGCAGGACGTTTGAATCAATTTAACTGAAGGCAATTGATCATGTCAAATTAGCAGAGGTTGTTCACATATATATACATACATACATATGTATATACATATGTATAATAGATCTCAAAAAGAGATCTATTTGCTAAAATTAGTAACAAGTTTTTCAAAAACATAAATATGTCTATATGTAACGGGAAAAGCTTGCAAAATTATTGGTTCTTTGCTTATTTCGATAATCCACTGTTTTAAGTATGTATATAATATTATGTATATAATTATTACCCAACCCTTATCTCTTTGCTTGTTTTATGCAATCAATCTTTATCTGCATAAAAGCACTAACCATACATAGTGCTTCTACACAGTTTTAGCTAGAGACTTCAAATTTGTATATTTAGATACATATTATGGAAACACAGATTTTTGATGTTACGCCCCACCAATTTGAAACAAGTAAGAACGTTGCAGTTAGGCGCAACTAACTGCGATATACTTTGTTCCCATAGGTGCATCTTATTTATTTAATAAACATTTAATTAATGAAATATTTCGGCAATTAGAAAACGTTCAGGGCAAGCAACAAACGTTTTCCCTACACATACATACAGATTTACACATGTACACACTATACGAGTATACACAATTTTCTATGTATACATACAAAAGTTTGCATGTCAGAATATTCTAAGAATTGTGACTGGATTGGGAATTTTTCGATCGTTACTTTAGTTTTGTCAAAAGGCGCTCTAGCAATGTCTTATTTGGTTTTAGTTAACGAAGCGCAGGTCAGGGCAGTGGCCCTGGTGGTAAGCGCTATGCAAGCTATACTTAGGTGCGTGGGTTCGAATTAGTGATGTAAAAAATCATCGATGCATCGAGCATCGATGTTTTTTTTACTGATTTTTCCGATGTTTTTCGATGTTTTCGCTGCTACCGATGTTGAGCGATGCATCGATATTTTGCAAAACCTCAATAGTTTAATTTCATAATAACATAACATTGCCATTTTGTGATCAGTGAACAGCAAACTTTGAAATTTTAGTGATCCTTCGGCATGTGCCAACGCACTTATGAAAATTAAATCCTTATTTGAACCAATGAAGTCATACCACAAACTACCGTGAGCTCCATATCTTTTTGGTACCACCATTATTAGGTTGCTCAACGTCATAATCCGAATGTGGACATGGATTTAGATATAACTGCTTATCTTCGAATGCAGTTAACCGCATTCGAAAGCGACCCTTTATGTGTTTGGGAAGGTATGAAAAGTACCTATTCCAACTTATACAAAATTGCAAACAAAATTTTGCAGTTTAAAAAACAAACGGAAATGTTTTAAAACATCGGTCATACATCGATGCATCGAATTTTCAATCCGATGTATCAACCCAACATCGATGTTTGATTTTGAACACATAGATGGACATCGACATCGATGTTTTCATTCAAATTTACATCACTAGTTCGAATCCCGCAGAAAACTTTTTTTTCAACAAAAATAATTTTTTAGCCTCTTTGGGGGCGTGGCATATCGAAAAATACCCTGTAATTTTCGCATTTTTGGAATGTAAGCAACCAAATTGCAGTCATGTTAGCCTCGGCCCTTTCTAAGAACTGGCAAAAAATTATGCGTCTACGCCCACTGGGGGGGTGGCAAATCGGCAAAGAAGTTTGTTGTGGCCAACTGCATAATTCATGCATATAATAGCTTAGTAGCAATTGCTAAGATGGCAAAATGTATTTTAACATAAATATAATAATATTAATGAATTTAAAAAATAAAATTGATAAGTTTTTGATTAATGAATAAAAAGTTTCCAGCGGGATTCGAACCTAGGTCTTTTGAAAACAACATGTAATCGTTAGCTAAACCTAAATAAATTCACAGCTGATCAGCTGGTCAGTTGTTTCAGTTTTTGCTTAAATGCACAATTCATATGCGTATGTTTATAAATTATCATCAATTGGCAGCAAGCATTTTATAATAAATGTACAAATATAAAAAAAATGAAAAAAAAAAAAATAATTTTTGAAAAAAAAGTTTTCTGCGGGATTCGAACTAGTGATGTAAATTTGAATGAAAACATCGATGTCGATGTCCATCTATGTGTTCAAAATCAAACATCGATGTTGGGTTGATACATCGGATTGAAAATTCGATGCATCGATGTATGACCGATGTTTTAAAACATTTCCGTTTGTTTTTTAAACTGCAAAATTTTGTTTGCAATTTTGTATAAGTTGGAATAGGTACTTTTCATACCTTCCCAAACACATAAAGGGTCGCTTTCGAATGCGGTTAACTGCATTCGAAGATAAGCAGTTATTTCTAAATCCTAATAATGGTGGTACCAAAAAGATATGGAGCTCACGGTAGTTTGTGGTATGACTTCATTGGTTCAAATAAGGATTTAATTTTCATAAGTGCGTTGGCACATGCCGAAGGATCACTAAAATTTCAAAGTTTGCTGTTCACTGATCACAAAATGGCAATGTTATGTTATTATGAAATTAAACTATTGAGGTTTTGCAAAATATCGATGCATCGCTCAACATCGGTAGCAGCGAAAACATCGAAAAACATCGGAAAAATCAGTAAAAAAAAACATCGATGCTCGATGCATCGATGATTTTTTACATCACTAATTCGAACCCACGCACCTAAGTATAGCTTGCATAGCGCTTACCACCAGGGCCACTGCCCTGACCTGCGCTTCGTTAACTAAAACCAAATAAGACATTGCTAGAGCGCCTTTTGACAAAACTAAAGTAACGATCGAAAAATTCCCAATCCAGTCACAATTCTTAGAATATTCTGACATGCAAACTTTTGTATATATACATAGAAAATTGTGTATACTCGTATAGTGTGTACATGTGTAAATCTGTATGTATGTGTAGGGAAAACGTTTGTTGCTTGCCCTGAACGTTTTCTAATTGCCGAAATATTTCATTAATTAAATGTTTATTAAATAAATAAGATGCACCTATGGGAACAAAGTATATCGCAGTTAGTTGCGCCTAACTGCAACGTTCTTACTTGTTATTTTTATTTTCTTTTCAAAGAAGTATCCAAACAATTATTTAATTATATAAAATGCAATTGTTGAGTGAACAACAAACATTCTTTGGGTTTCATTTAGTTCGCTCAATCAACACTGCGCAGCGACCCCAAAATGCGATCTCAAACTGAAAAGCTGGCCGATGTTACCGGCTTTTTATACAGATTTTGCTCTCTGATCTTGCACTCAAAAAGCAAAAACAACTTTTACATCTTATCGCATTAGGTTGCCTTATCAGTTAGCACGTTTATCTCACTCATTAACACTGCCAGTGAAGGTAAACGAAGTGTCAGTGGTCAGGAACTAAGTAGTAAATATTTATAAATCTAAAGAGCCGTTAAGCTTTTCAGACGTCAGTTGCACTGCTTGTTCACTATTTAAAGGAAAACTGCTTGATAGGTATTTAAATCAAGATAGTGTTCACATTTTATTAAATTTTATTTTTCATATATCATTAAAGTTCGTAGAAATAATACTTTAAGTAGCATATACACAATTACACAATTAGAAGTAGTACAATTTCTATGAGGGATTAGCTTAAAGTTAGTCAATGAGAATATTTAAGTATGTTTTCATTGTGTCTAAGCAGTTTTATGCTTCTGTGATTCCAAATATGCCTGTAATTTCATAAAACTGATTATAAGGATCTCTCAAATTTAAAGAATTCAGTGCTTACCTTTTCCGCAACCTTAAGTAGCGTATCAAAGCTGCTCTGACCCGTCTCCATAGCCATACCATAAAATATATTTGTCTCACATTCTGTCAGAAGTTCGTAGGGTGAACCAAACTCTACCATCTGTCCTGCATCCATGACTATAACTTTGTCAGAGTCCATAATCGTGTTCAGCCTATGGGCTATTGTCAACACTGTGCATTCCTTGAACTTGTTTCTGATTGTCGCCTGAATGAGTGCATCTGTTTGTGGGTCCACATTGGCTGTGGCCTCATCCATTACTAGAATGCGATTCTCGCGTAGAATAGCACGTGCCAGACACACTAATTGTCTCTGACCTACGCTAAAGTTGGTGCCACCCTCCGATATCTTGCTCTGAAGACCACTTGGCAGTTCACTAATGACAGGCTTCAGCTTGACTTCCTCCAGTGCTTCCCATAGCTTGGCGTCACTGTACTCCTCAAATGGATCCAAATTATAGCGCATGCTACCCGAGAAGAGCACCGGCTCCTGAGGTATGATTGAGATTTTGCTTCGCAAATCGTGAAGTCCCAATTCATTGGTGTTGCGGTTGTCGATGATGATGGAGCCATCATTATAGGACAGGCGGAAGAGAGCGTTGATGAGTGAGGACTTGCCTGCACCTGTACGACCCACAATGCCCACTTTCTCCGTTGGCTTGATCTCGAAGTTGAGGGACTTGAGCACATATTTTGACTGTGGATCGGGGAAGTAACGAAGGCTCAGATCGTCAGCCACAATTTTACCTTGCTCTGGCCATGTGGGTGGAGGTTTTTTGCTGGGCTGGGATTCATAATCGCCCTCAGGTTCGATCTCGTCATATTCTACGACACGTTCCACAGCTGTCATAGTGTTCTCCAGCTCAGCGGATTGACGCATTCCCCACTGTACCATACCAGCCATTCCCATAGCTTGTGTAATGGCTAATCCCACTTCTCCAGAGCTTTCGGGTGGATTTATGAAGTAATTTAGTATAATTATCACTATATACAAAGTGCAGAAGCAGTCCAGGTAGTAGCCAAATGCTCGATTGGTGGATAGGAAAGTGTAGTAGCCAGAACTGTGGAGATCCTGAAGATTATCAAACTCAGCAATAAGTGCCTTCTGAGCTCCCATGGCTCTGATCGTGGGGAGTCCATTGAGTGAAGAGCTAATGTGGGAATAAATCGGAGACCTGGCCACTGCCTCCAATCGTTTAACGTCTCTCGAGGTTTTCAAGTAGAACTCTCGAATATAGTAGAATATGATCGCCAGTCCAAAAGTGAGAATGAGATAATAAGGATTGGTTATACAGATTACAACAATAATGCCCATCAGGGTAAGAAAGATCTGCACTACATCCAGCATGACTGTGGGCAATAACTCGTCTATCTGTCCCAGGTCCTTTGAGAACCGATTCAATATTCTGCCTGAAGGATTAGTATTGAAGAAGTACATGGCTGCTTTAGTAATGCCACGGAACATAGCATTATGGAGCTTTGTGGAGCTACGCATGGCCAGCTTATAGAAAAGCATGGTTCGCACCAGAGTGAATACAATGACAGCAATATTAAGAGCAGTAAAGTAGTATATATCTAGGGGATCGGAGTCTTTTTCTGCTGCGTCTTTGTTCTTATCAACCCTAGAATAAAAAACTTCAATATTTTCGTCATATATAGAAAACTTATTATATCTTACCAATAAGAGAGAAAGATATCTGCTGAAGATCCCACAATTTGTGTACCCAAGCAGAGGAACACCATAAAACATATCATAAGATAACCACTCCCTGCAGTAAAGTATTCTTTATATAGGCCTAGACTAATTTTGCCTTGGACACGTGTCTCTTGTGGTGCCATTGCTGAGTCCTGCGCAATAGATTCTGAAAAAGAGCTCAAGGAAGTAAAACTAACGTTCCGCGAAGGCTGCTTAGATACGTCCGATTTACTGCTTCGCCTGCTACGTGAGGCTAAGCTGAGACGATCCCAAATATCGCCAGGCTCGCTGTCCAGATCGTTCTCTCCTTCTTTTGTCTGGTTAGGATCGGTCAATAATTGTGCAAAGTCCAGGCCACTGCGCTGCATCGTTGCATATGTTCCCATTGCACTTATCTTGCCTTTATCCATGATAACAATGAGATCGGCCTGTTCCAGAAACTGCAACTGATGTGTAACCAAGATGACCAACTCGCTTCTTAGATACCCTCTCATGCACTGGTCAAACAGATGACGACCCACATGTGTATCCACAGCGCTGAGGGGATCGTCTAGCAAGTAGATGTCTGCTCTACGATACACAGCCCTGGCGAGACTAATGCGCGCCTTTTGTCCACCGGAGAGCGAAGCTCCCCGCTCACCAACGATCGTCTTATCTCCCTGAGGAAGTAGTTCAAAATCACGTTCTAGTGCACACTTTTTAACCACTGTGCGATAACGATGCTTGTCTAGAGTTAATCCGAACAAAATGTTTTCCCGGACGGTTCCAGTAAAGAGCCAAGGCTCCTGAGCGGCATATGAGAATTTTCCATTGACTTTAAGGCTTCCTTTGTCTGCTGGAAGCTCGCCAAGAATGGATTGAATCAGACTGGATTTACCACCGCCTACGGGCCCAATCACGGCTACCAGCTGTCGACGATCCAGTTTTAGATTAATATTTTCCAAGGTGTTCTCTGTAGATTTGCTATTCCACTTAGCATGAAATTGGGAAAATTCAACAAGAGATTCTAAATTGCCATTGCTGTTAAGCTTAGGTACATCACCACTGCCATTGTTGATTAAAGATCCTTTCTCCTTATCATTTGTAGCAGTAGAAAGCGGAGCATCAATTGATTTGTCTTTGACCTGTGTCTCCTCTCGATGCATAAAAGTCTGCAGACGCTTGATGGATACCATTAGTTCCGCATACTGTCCGATACCCTGTGGAAAGAACATGGTGACCGTGCGCCGAAGTATGTTGTAGTAGGCGGTTATATAGAAGGCTTTTTCAGCATTTAAGATGTTTCCCTGCAGCACATAGCCCACCAGACTAGCAAAGACGAATACACGGGAGAGGAACATGGCAAAGGATATGAGTACGCCACGTATGTAGTTCACTTGCTTGATGCAGATCATCTCCTTGCGTCGTGTTAGCTCAATAAGTTTGCCAAATGGCTTCTCCCAGGCGTACATCTTGATCACCTGTATGCCCGATATTATCTCGTTCATCATTCGTACACGTTCATCAGTACGCAGAGCCGTACGCAAACGGAGCACCGATGTCTTCTTGCCCAGAAAGGCTTGCAAGGGGAGAATAAGTAACATAACCGCAACGCCAAAGAACGCTGATATGCCTATCTGAAAATTAAATTGACATTATAAAACTAATCATACAGCCTTATCTTCCGCAAAGTTATTCACCTGTTCGAACATTAAATAGGTGACCAGAATGAGCTCTAGGGGTGCCAACCATAGATAATGAACGTTGATCAGCACAGTATCAAAGCGTCCCACATCATTGGACAGCAGATTCACAACCTGACCGATGGTAGTATCACCCAGTGCGGTACGGCTTAACCGTAGAGCCTTGCGATATATCAAGCTGCAGAGGGCAATGCGCATCTTCATACCCAGATGGAGAACACCCAGCATGTATGGATGGGCAAAAAATACAGTGAACACAGAGCCTGCCATAAGACCAGCTGCATAGAGTTCAGCCTTCATTAGATCGTCGTCTTCGCCCGCGAAGTAAGTCATCATGCCAAACAAGCAGATGGGTTGGGTTACCCTAAAATGAGAACGATCAGACATTGATGATGCAGGCAATTATATAAGCAACTACTTACTTGGTTAAAAACTCCTGGGCAACAAGTAAAAGTCCCGTCACAAACAAATGCCAACCAAATACTCGGCCTACCACACGCCCCAAGCGTGGAGGCAGATTCTGGGCTGATCTATTTGCTACTTCTTCATCCCAGGCAGAGCAAAGGCGGTCGCCAAGCGTATCTAGAGAGAATATTATCAGTTGTTATTATTACAAATTTACCAAATTTACCAGTTATCTTGAATGGATCACTCACCTGACTTGTGTGCCTTGAGTGGCCTATAGAGATCCGTTTGCTCCAATGTCTTTTGCCGTCCTTTAAACAGAACCGGCATGGCAAAGCTTAAATGAAACAACAAAGATATAAAACAGATAACATGACGACGGTATGGGTGACAGCGATGACAAGCAAAGACAATTAAGATAGGTCTAGGAGAGTTTACTCGACTACCAGGTGCTCTCTAAATTGACTTATTGATTGATTAATAATGTGTCTGCGATAGATATAGCTAGATATAGCTAGGGTCCGGCAGATAAAATCGTATCTTATATATTGAAATATTAGTAAATTGTTAATAGCCTCAGTAAATATTTACGGTATTCACAGTCAGTTAACTATTATATCTTATAGTTAAACGAAACAATTATGACATATTCCAAAGTCCAGCCATTTTATACGGATTGGGGTATTAGCATAGGGATCTATTAGCACGTCGAAAGATAACACTTATTTTTATAGAATTCATATTTCTATGATTTCAGCGAGCCATTAGACAATGTCATATCGACATAATGTTGTCGCTAACGACAAATCGAATTACATATATGTAGGGACGTCCATATCTATGACATGTTGTGAGACCAAATCCGATTGGGTTTTATTAGCTTATAGCTACGTTTAGCTGACGGTCAATATTAATGTTTCCTTAAGTGATATCCAATTGAATAACTTGAAATAATTCATGCAAATATCTTTCAGCATGTACAATAGATACATGAGCGTAGCTATACGTATAGATATATATATATATATATATATTTATTGCGGCTCCCTCTGTAAGCGGAGCTCAGGTCGAACTCGCTAACTATGTAAATTAAACGATTCATTGAATATAATAATAACAAACTTGAGACAGTTGTCACTATCAGCTGTAAACGCTGACTTCACTCTGACTTACCAGAACATTAGCTCCGACAAGCAATTGGCACGCTCGACGGGATTCTCCTTCAGTTCATCGGCTTTTAATGATTGCATTTTGCTTTCCCTTGCGTTTTAATTGAATCGATGTAATATACTTTTTCCACACGTTTTTATTGTTTTCTATAGTTATAATTATAATATTTTATATTTAAATATTTTGTCCAGATTTGGTGACTTTTTTTTGGACTTGATTAGCACCCAGCAGGCATAGCGGACACGCGCTTGTCGTTAGTATAATTTATTTTTATTTTCTTAATAGCTTTTGCTTTATATGATATATAGAAGCATAGCTAAACGAAAATTTCCACTCGAACCATATTTGAACTTTCGAAAGGGTATTAGGAAAACGTTCCATTGCACATGTTGCTAGCTTTAATTGAGTGTTTTCAATTTTATGTTTTTTGGATATGAGTTACCCGACATATAATAGTTTAATTGTGTTCCACTATGCATATGTCTGGTATGCTCGCCTTCACATTATCACAAGCTCGATAACATAATTTCATCACTATTGTGTATATACGCGTGCATTTATATAGATAATGAATTTTGTTTTTGCGTTGGTTCTGTTATTTTATATATTTTTTTATTGTATTTGTTTTTGTATTACTTAACGAGAGTTCGGCGCAGTATGTAGATTTTTATTCAGTGATTGCGTCCACTGAATGAACGTTGTTCACGGTCCGAGCGCCAAACTCGTTCTAACACACATCTCATCTATCGTGCGCTGAAGGAACATCACCAACTGTTTACTCTTTTCGCTCCATCGAGCGTACGCTCAATGAACTTGACGCGCGCTCACTCAGCTGTGCTAATATTTCAAGCAGTGCGCTCTTCATTGCGTTATCTGTATATTCTGCTCTCTTTTCTCTGCAAATCTCGGTTGTTGGTTTGTCGGTGAACTTTGAGAGCGCCCGGCATTTGTTGTGAATTGAATGCATGTTGTAATCGGTCAGCTACCTTTGATAAAATGATCAATGCAAATATTTTGAAAAGGGCGAGCAAAAGAGTGTGTTGTATATATTGTGACATCCTTTATGTTATTATAAAAAAAAAAAAAAACATTTGTAATATATATACACATATATTATCATATTAAAATATATAATAATTTATATAAATATATAAAAAAAAAAAAATTTGTAAATACATTTGAATTACCGCAAAAATGTCGATCGTGCAGTGCAAAGTTCTTTGTAATTGCACTGCTTTGTTAAAGCCTTACTATTGGTTTGAAACTTCACTAAACGAAATTTTAATACAATAAGTATGGTCTCACTGGCTTTTAAATCTATATGAATGTATACCAAATAAGCGATAAAGTTATAAACACAGAGAAAAATAGAATGTCATTAGGAAAAAAAGAAGAGTGATATAGATAAAAATTTGTGTTTTGGCTGTTTGTGTTCATTCAGAATTTCATTATTTTCTTGCATATCAATATATGTTTATTTTTAAATAGCACAAGATACGACAAAAGTGACAGCTGCAACGCATGAATGCCGAAGACGTTAATTGAATTAACGAGATAAGAAAGCAAAGGAATATAATTTGATCTACATGGCATATACTATGGGTCTTTGTGGAATTGCATTCGATTGCCTTTTATGGATTTGAATGCTCGATTAGATTATTCATACAAAAGAAAATATTATAAGAATAATAGCCAAAGTATAATATTATTGTTGACCCACAATGGGTATTATATATAATATTTATGTACATGCAAGCCTTTGTAGTATCTGAATATTCCACTTGAGCTTGCAGTTCTCACAGTATATGGAACACGATTTTTACGGACGGCACGTTTGAATCAATTTAACTAAAGGCAATTGATCATGTTAAATTAGCAGAGGTTGTTCACACATACATATACATACACATATACATATATATATTATATATTATATTGTTTTAGAGATCCAATCAAAAAGAGATCTATTTGCTAAAATTAGTAACAAGTTTTCCAAAAACATAAATATGTCTATATAAAAAAGCTTGCAAAATTATTGGTTCCTTGCTTATTTCGATAATCCACGGTTTTAAGTATATAATGTAATATATATAATTATTACCCAACCCTTATCTTTTTGCTTGTTTTATGCAATAAATCTTTATCTGCATAAAAGCTAATTTACGCCTTTATTTGTAATTGATGTATCCATATCGATAGCGGTTGATGCGTTCGTTCTTTTTCGCGCTCTCTCAGATTATTCAAGCGAAGCTTTTAGTTAGTTTTTATCAGCTGGTAACACTGTACGCACATATAAAAGCAGGCCGTCTGAGCGAGCTTTCAGCAGTGGTGGTCTGATTTTCGTGTAGCCCAATTAAGTGAACGCATTTCTAACAGAATTATAAAAATGGCATCTTTCATTGGCAAGAAGTACAAGCTGGACAAGTCCGAGAACTTCGATGAGTACATGAAGGAGCTGGGTGAGTAGCTAGGATTTTATTTACAGTTAACATGTACATAGGGTTTATTATTATGTATTCATGTGGTGGCACGTGAAGTGCGCCATCAATCGGGCAAGCAAGCAAGCGAGCGAGTGAGAGAATGTGAAAAAGAAGCCGAAAACGCAGAGCAAAAAAAAAAAAAAAAAAGCCGCTAGCCGGCCGGCTTTTTTCTGCAGATGTGCAAGAGAAAGATGATGAAGTGCCAGGGCAAATAGAAATGAAAAACGTGGTTTCAAACAACTTGTTTTTTTTTTTTGTGTGGAGTTGCTAAAGATAACTTCATGAATCAGGTGCAAAAGTAATTAAAAAGCAACCATATCGGGGACGAGCTAATGGGGCAATAAACTGAAAAACTACTTAGAATATGTATGAACTTTAGTCAAAGAAAGTTTTTAAATACCTTGCAAACAATTGTTAATTACTATATTTTACAACAGTTTTATGAGCCACATATACGGTTATTTTTAATGTATTATTATCAGGTAAAAATATATATACATATGTATGTGAATAAATAAAAATGGATTTTTCGACAATTTTAGTTTTACAGAAAGACTTCTAAGATAAAGAAAAAAAAATGATAAAAGCACTGTATTTTTTACGGATCTAAAATTTCATAAAAAAAATGCATGAATAATTAGTTAAGGTAAAAATACAAATTAGTTTTAGTAGCTTTCATTTTATTTTTTTGCGTAATGTAATAGAGTATTTGTGAGTCGCCCCAAGGTTAGTTTTGAAAATAATAGTCTGCCTAGTCATCCAGTAAATTGTTTAAACAATAGCCGAACTTTGTTCTGTTTAGTCTAGTCCCCGGGGTTCAGGTTGTTGGAGGATTTGGAAATTTAATTCGTTACGGAATATGTACATATTTGTTTCTGTTATTCTGTTAGTTTTTGCGGTCTGTTTCGTGGTTTTGAGTGTAAAATCGAATCACAAACAAGATCTCAATTTTCAACATCAAACGTCGACACTTAAGAGGTTTGGATTACCAGATTTTTAATGAAAATGACTATCGACGAAAGTAGAAAAAAAAAAATGGTTGTTGAGACACGTCAATAATACTTGTGTTTTTATCTGATTGATCGATGCACCTCGACCGTATACAGTATAAATGATAAACCTTTTAGCAACATAGTATATTATATAACGTTCATATAATAGTTTTGAGATTACAATTTTTGTGGCTTTGTTGTTGCACCTTGCACCTTATCAATTGACTGGTCTGTATAATAACAAAAAATCATTAGCTATTTGTTTTATTTATATTTATAAATATAATTATATTTTTGCGAACGTTTTGTCTAATCTACTCCAGTTCAGGGAAATTATATACAACAAGGGGGTCCGCTTTATTATTTGGGCGCAGCTGTAGAAGCTTTTAAAAAGTTTCCCTGGGAACCTATCGAACCATAAAGCACTCGAGAGCAAAAGGTTGTCCACTTAAAAGACTTTTACAAGTACATAATTGAGCATAATTGATTTGTCTCTGCAAATTGATGGTCAACAGGGGGCACAGCTCTCCATCTATAGTCTCTTTAATAGAGTATATATATATATTATATACAATTTATTATATATATATATATATACATATATCAATATAATGTGTGCTTATATATACAACAAACGTGCATTGCGATAAGGTCCGCTTGCATCTCGCTTTGATCGTACAGTTTTGCTATATATATTTATTTAGGCTGACCAATTGATAAGTGGGTCTGTCTGTCGGTCTGTCCCCCAGCAGAGTCGACATTGTTAACCTTGAGCATGAGCATGACTCTCGATCTGCTGTTGGTTAGGCTCTGTCTGGGTTACTTGATGGCAACTTCATAATTCAGCTTTATTATTTCAATTAAATACAATATTTGATTGCATTGTGTGTGGGTCTTTAACTTTGACAGAGTAATTCAATTAGTAACTGTCCAAATCTTATTTATTTCATATATATATATAGTATATATATACAATTTTCTGAGTAAAAATGCTTTTACCCTGCTGTGAATTGCATTCTGGGAACTTTACAGTTGATTAGAGCTTGATCTAGTTTCAATACTGTTTCTTATAAATTTTATAAATATGGTTGAGCTATTTACAAGTTCCTTGAATAGCAGCTATGTATATTTATTGATTAAATATTTTAGTGATGAATATAAATTTGTAATTGTTTGAATTTATAATATTTTACAGGCGTTGGCATGGTTCTGCGCAAAATGGGCAACACCGTCAGCCCCACTGTGGAGGTCACCGTGGACGGCGACACCTACACACTGACCACGACATCGACATTCAAGACCTCCGCCATTAACTTCAAGCTGGGCGAGGAGTTCGATGAGGAGACTTTGGATGGCCGCAAAGTCAAGAGCGTGATCACTCTGGATGGCAACAAGCTGACGCAGGAGCAGAAGGGTGACAAGCCCTCGACCATTGTGCGCGAGTTCACTGACAACGAGCTGATTACCGTAAGTGCCCGGCCAGAGTCCAATGTTCCAATGTTCCAGTGTACCGTATCTAACTATGTATATGTATATCTTATCTCCCATAGACACTCACCATCGGCAGCATTAAGAGTGTGCGCATCTACAAGGCAGTCTAAGCATCCATTTCGACTGCAAAACTGACTGAACTATCAACTGTCTAAATTATATTTGCATTATGGACTAATTTCCAGCTTAGTAATATATATATTGTTATTGATTAACAACGCAACAAAAATATGAAAATATGAATTGCACATTAATTCTAATGTTTATTTATAAACGCACGCATATATTTGATATATGTGTGTAAATGACATGTGAAATTTTCAAAATGCATTTGAATAAACTATTATTTTGCTTTAAATGGAACATTTATCGTTATGCTGATATGAAATTCAATTAAATTGCATTTATATAACATAGGATAATTTAAATAGGTATTTAAAAAATCCTCTGAGAGACTTTATTGATATCGAATAAGAATTGAATGAGTACATAAGAAAATCTGGCTGGAGAATCTCATGGAATCCAATTTAAAGAGAGAGACTATTGATATCGAATAAGAATCGAATGAGTACATAAGAGAATCCGGCTGGAGAATCTCATGGAATCCAATTTAAATGCTCATTAAAGCCTGTTTGGAAAAGCAATTAACTAATCTAGCTTTGGGTTTGATGAAGACGAATAAAAATTTCAATAAAGAAATCCATTTAATAATTGAATTACGTGCTCGAAATGCAAATGCAAATTTGATGCAATTTACAGATTCTCATGTTCTATTTTTCAGGGCCTTAATATTGTTTGTGGGCGGCATTGCTTGATATCATATTAAGTTGATGTCCGAATAACATGATCTGCAAGGCAAGTACGTATACATACATACATACATACATATGCATGTGTTTATGTGTGTAGATTGCCAGGGGCTTGAGTTATTTGCTGACATATGCAACAGAATTGTGACCCATTGTACATCATAGCGCTCACTCCCACGCATTTCCTTTCTGGAGCTGTCGTCACTTAAACGATGTATGTATATATAGGTATATATATGATACTTATGTATGAACAGTTATGGCTGTATGGGTGAGTCATGCGCAGTACAGAGACAGGGGCAAATCGTGATTGGTTTGCGGCTTGGTTAGCAGTCACAGTTCCAGTTTGCCGGCTCGAGCATACATATATTCTAGTACTTAACCACATGGGCGGCTGATTATACGAAATATAGTTTGGTAAATGACAAAGAAAAAGTGATAAAAACTGTATATAGTGTGCTATAAAGCGATAACATTTATATCGATTTACTGGCTAGGGGCAGATACTGGTGCATGACTTAAGTTAATCAACAACAAGCACACATAGAAAGAGGAGTGTATGAATGTGCTCGCATTGTGTAATAGCTGCAAAGCTGAGTCGGAAAACTATTGTTGCCTATTTTGCGGCTGTTCACTGAACGCTTTTATCAATGGGCAAACAAAAAAGCACGATTCTCTGGTTGACTAGCGCAAGGGCGAGCTTTTCCAGTTGAAAAAGCTTCGGCAAGTTGTGGTGAGCCAAACGGGTTTTGCTGATTAAGAGACACAGATCGTGTTTTTTTTATTTCTTTCTGCTGCGTCGTCTAAACAGAAACAAAATCCAGTATCACGCCATCGCCGTTACTTTTTGCTCTTCGTCGCCGCGTCGGCAATTCGCTCTCGCTTCCACGCGCTCTGCCGCTCGATCTGCGGCGAGCAGCAGTTGATTAGTTTCTGCTTGTTTACAATGTGCTGCTTATTTGAATTTGTGTAGCTTTCTCTGCGATTGGAAAATGAAATTTTTTTTTCAGTTGAGTCGCTGCCCTAGCCGCGAACGCGTCGCCGTCGCATTCCAATCAGCTCATTAGCGCAAAATTCGCTCCAGTGCCAAAGTGAACCAATTTTTGCATTTCTTCCAATTGTAATTAAGTGAGTTGAGCTTAGAACTATAGTGTGCTAAATTGCACACGTTTCCAATCAGAACTGCCGATCAAACACCGGCAGCTGTTCTCCAATTAAAATCTAACTGGAATTTCTGTTGTTCGCATGTGTGTGTGTGTGTGTGAGAGAGAGCCCATTTCCAATAAAAAGTTATCATTCAGCTTTGTTTATCTTTTTTAGCAGTGTTTGAGTTTGTTCAATTGATATACATTATTAATTACATTCCAAAAGAAACCTGCATAATTATTGCAAGTAATACCATAATTTATTATGGCATTGCAAAAATTATATAACAAAAAAAAGAAAAGTCAAGTGCAAAGAGCGAAACAGAAAGAGAATTCTTATAAAGTATTTTACGGGTTTCTTGTTTCGTTTCGTTTCTAAATACTATCATACGATCTTAAGTAATCGCAATCAGTTGAAGATGTTTCCATGGCAATTGACAATTTGCTCGCTCTATTTTATTATACAACATAGCTTAATTTTTTGTTGTTGTTGTGATTTTTGAACTTTGGTTTCAAGGTGAAAATCGATGCGATAAAATCACGAATTGTCACGAAACAAGCAGACGTTATAGATTAGCTGTAGTCACAACCTAGACCCACTACGTAAAGAGTTTCAATATGTTTTTATTTTTCTCCGCTATTCACAATATTAAAACGAGTTAAATAGGGCCGGAAGAAATCAAAAGTTATAGTTAGAGAATTAAACTGGATTGGCTAAAGTCCAAAATCTATTTTGTTTTGCTGTTTTTCCCTTACCCATTGTTTGCTATAATTATGTATATTCCGATGCAGCTACCTCTGAGAGAATTTGTTTTGGATTTTATCTATTTTAAGATCGATACTATCCACTCACCCTCACACACCTTCACGCAGAACTTGCTTTCTTTGACAAAAAACTCCCACTCAAATTGGGATATTCTAAAATTAGTGGAAAATTTTTGATATGCTGTGATATGTACCTACCTAAATTATTTCTTGTGTTTATTATTATTTTTGTATTTTGTTTAATTTCGGCTTAATAAAAAGCTATGGATAGGTCCCGTGTGCCCTTGTTAAGTCCCTACCACAAGCGACCCTGGATGGTCAATGATGGAGCTGCTGCGGCGGCGGCAGGGGGCTCCAGTGGCCTGAAGGGTATTGTTGCCGGTGGTATTACCGGCGGCATTGAGATCTGCATTACATATCCCACCGAGTACGTGAAGACGCAGCTGCAGCTGGACGAGAAGGGGGCCAACAAACGATACAATGGCATTGCTGATTGTGTAAGGAAGACGGTGAACGAACGTGGCTTTTTCGGACTGTATCGTGGCCTCAGTGTTCTAGTCTACGGCAGCATACCCAAGTCGGCGGCCAGGTGAGTTCTTTTTTTTTAAGTTTCCAAGTATATTTGATTACCTAGCTAATTGATCCACCTTACAGATTTGGCGCCTTCGAATACCTGCGCTCTAAAGCTGTCAACTCTCAGGGCCAACTGAGCAATTCGGGTAAATTGCTTTGTGGTCTGGGGGCCGGTGTCTGTGAGGCCGTCATTGCCGTCACTCCCATGGAGACGATCAAGGTGAAGTTCATCAACGATCAGCGCAGTGCGAATCCCAAGTTCAAAGGCTTCGCTCATGGTGTCGGCGAGATAATCAAAGCAGAGGGCATCAGCGGCATTTATAAGGGTCTTTCTGCAACGATCATGAAGCAGGGTTCCAACCAGGCCATTCGCTTCTTCGTCATGGAATCCCTGAAGGACTTGTACAAGGTAATTATAAATTATATTAAAGCCAACCAAAGTTTACTGCGAATAAATAAATTCCAAGTTTTAGATTCAAGCAATCATAAATTTTGTAGATTAAAATAATTACACTTTTCTCCTTGCAGGGTGATGATACAAATAAGTCCGTACCTAAATTGTTGGTGGGCGCGTTTGGTGCCGTTGCTGGTGCTGCCTCCGTATTTGGCAATACGCCGTTGGATGTGGTCAAGACCCGTATGCAGGGCCTTGAAGCGTCCAAGTACAAAAATACGGCTGATTGTGCAATGCAAATATTACGAAACGAAGGTCCAGCGGCATTTTACAAGGGCACAGTGCCCCGTCTGGGACGTGTTTGTCTGGATGTGGCCATCACCTTTATGATCTACGATTCGTTTATGGATATGTTCAACAAAATTTGGAAGGATTAAATTTAATGTTAATGTGTAGTTACAGGCGTGCATGTAACGTCGACACCGTTTAGAGCTATTCAATGAATGTGAACACTTTTTATGTAGAGTCATATGCAAATTGCGTATAAGATTGTCTGACCAGAGCATTTGACAACGAATTGTAAATAGGAAATAAAATTCAATGTTGTAGAAGTTGTTTTGCGGTGCATTTCGAAGAACTTTTTCAATTTAATTAAATCTGTATTTCCCAGGAACTAACTGTCTAAGTAATACAGTCTAGTAACGTTCGGAACTAGTGACTGATAAAAAGAGTTAAAGGGAAAAGTGAAGATTAGATAGGTTAAACAGACAAGCCCACAAAAATTCCACCGGTAAGTATTTAAGATCATTATAAGCCTACTTAAACAGATTTATGTACTGTAAAAATAATCATTGTAACCCAGAGATATCACATCATAATAATGATCATGCAGCTCATCATCTATGAGAAATCAGAAAGATCATTTGGAATTTAAAGATCGTTATCATCACAAAGATCATTACATATCATTTATACGAATACGTTATTAATTATTTATCAAAAATTATTTTCACTAAACTGTAACACGTCCGTCTAGCAAACATTTTTTATAGCGGCTATAGGAGACCAGCCGCAGGCTTTCCTTTATATAGGCAGCACCGCTACTTCATAATCGAGTTACTATCTTGAGCCCGCTTTAGAGTTAGTTTTAATACTCGCTCAGAAAGTAAAAAAGAGTCTATTTGAATTTGCTCTCACTAGATTATATGAAAAAAGAGCTGTTGTATATAGCTAGACAGGGCTTGACTAACGCAACTCCAGTCCCGGCGATATAAACGAAATAGATTGAGTAAAATGCTTTACAGGCATTTAATAAAATAAAAAAAATAGACTCAATTGTCATAAGAGTTTACAGGCAACAATTTTATGATTAAGTGTGGCAGTTGGTAATTAATTTAAGTACTAGGGTATATAATATAAGCTTGCACCATTTGAAAGAGAGTTACGGCTAGTATTAGTTGATAGTCAGCTAACGTATCACGTTGAGTGGTATGGAGGCATTCTTGCTGCTGAGTATACGGGCGAGCGTCTCGTCCAACGGTGAGCTAAGCTCTTGCCAAATACATTTGCCAATTAGCGAAATCTCTTCGAGCGGCGGCCTGAAGGCCACCAAGAGATTCAGGCAAAGACCATCGGTGCCCTCGTCGCTGTTCGTGCCGTGCTCCACGCTGAGCAGACCATGCGGCCGATGCTGCGGCAATTCGGCGCCAAATATTTCGATCATAAACTTGCGCAATGTCGAGTGCAGGCTGCGATTGGGATGCATTTCCACAGTGGGAAAATGATGGGCATTCTTTTCGCTGATGAGTATGTTCATCGAGTTGCTAGAGCGCTTGCGCGCCACGGCCAGCACTCGCAAATAGTTTCGCTTGTGCGGATAGCGCGTGGGCAACACATTCGCATGCCACAGTGGCTGTTTGGCCACACCCTCCGCTGACTTTGCCTGCTTCTGGTGCTGATGATAGGCCCGTCCAATTTCAATGATGTTGAGTATATCGTTAGCCCGCAACGGCACCTCTTTCACGCTGCGCAGCCACAGCGCTTGTATTGACTCTGCATCCGCATCGGCTGGCGTTTTCAGGCGGCCGCCCGTAATGCGTCCCGTAAGAACAAAACGAAACCAGGAGCCACCAGCCGATTCTACGGCCAGCAATGTTGTCATCTCTGCATTGAGCCCAGTCTCTTCGAACAACTCGCGGGCGGCTGCTTCCGTAATGGACTCGCCCTTTTCCATGCGACCGGCGGGTAAATACCATTTACCTGCGTCAACAAAAACACGCTTGAAAAGATCTCAATTCGCCAATTGCCAACTCACCTGCGCAACTGGGCTTGGCCTCCTCGATCATGAGCAGCTCGTCGTGCTCATTGAACATGACACAGGCCACTATATAGTTAATCGTCTGCCCGACTTTCGGCACAAAGTCACCCGTTGCCGATGGCTGAATGCCCTGAGCCTCGGCCGTGGCATTTTGTTCTTTTAGTGAGAAGTCGCATAATTCTGTAGTTATATCGCCCAGATCTTTGGCGTTCAATATAGTGCGTACTTTCTCCTCAATGGAAGACATCTTGCTTGCAAATATATATAATTATATATCTCTTCTATATATGGTTAGATGTGACCTAGTGTGAAAGTGTGTTTGAAATGATTATTTTGCTTGGTGACAAATTGAGTCGAACTTACGTTTAGCACAAAATTCCGTGGCAAAATGACTCAATTGAACGAAACATGCTTGGCTCAACATATGCATATAGCAAAAAATATTATGCAAATTACAATTTCTTGATGCGCGACTCTCCAGTTGGCTGAAATGTACTCAAGAGCGGGCAAGATGTGACTGGACAATAAAGACGGCAATCAGGCAGTTTGCTTTTTTTTTTTATTATTTTGTTCTTGTTATGGCTGGCACACAGGTGCTTAGTAGTCTGCTAACGACGCAAACGCGACAACGACCACTACGTATATTTGGCCTGTATTTTTCTATTGATATCGAAATAGATGTCAACAACAACAAAAAGCCGCAAGACAGGTTTTACTCTATGGAGAGAAAGTGCATTGGAATGTCTGTGTTGCTGGTGGTGCTTGAGCTGTTTAAGCTGCTGCTGTTGTTGCACATCAGTTAGAACAAGTAGTTATTGCAGAGCTGCCGATGTCTGCTAATTATTTACACAAAACACAACTGTAGTGGTTTTAATTAGAAATTCGTGGTATTTGCGTTCAATTATTATTTGTTTACAAATGCTAGCGAGTGTGACCGCCATGTGATCAGCTAAAAATGCCTGTCAAAAATACCAAATGTTGGTATTAAACGAGAACAGCTGAGTTAAAGAGCTCAACCACAGGGTGCCTCAAGTTAACAGATTTGTTTTTAAAATTGAATTTAAATTATATTTATAAATTGGCGCCTGTGCATTAGCTGCTGCATTAACAGCCAAGTGCTATACACACGCGATAAGCAATCAACCACCCACACCCACATGTGGTAGCAATAACAATCATTCAATTTCTATTGAAAATTAGCTAGCTAAACAGGAAAAGGGCGGCACAGTTGATAGATTAATGCAATTTAAGTAGATAAATGTATGTAACGAACTGTCTTTATTAGCATTACGCACTTATTGTGTAGGCGAACGGCTCGGAAAGTGCGCCACTGATTGCTGGCAATAAAATTTGAAGACGGAAATTTCATTGTTTATCCAAATCGATCATCATTAAACGCGTTTGCGTTTCGCAAGTGCGAATTGCTCGATTCCATGGCGTATACTTAACATAGTCGTTGGCTTGCGCTGCGCTGCGTCGGCTTGTGGGTGGCTGAACAGCACAGGGCGGCCCATTCCTAGCAAATTCCATTCGTTTTTTTTTTTTTTTTTGGATAAATGCTTGATACGATATTAGCAGTTGGCATTAGTGACTGTATGAATGCATGCATATGTATGTGTGTGTGTGAGTTCCCTTCTGTGTATGTGCGAGTGTATGTTTATTTATGTATGTGTTTGTGTTGTATAAGACTTTGTCATTACATTGTTAATTTGTTTTAGTTGTTTTTTAATTTCCTTAGAGACTCGCAAAACTCGTAGATACGAGTGCGTGTGTGTGTGTGTGAGTATGTTGTAATGTACTTTGTGTGGGTGGTAATAAGAGCTAAAGTAAAATGCTGATAAAGTGGTGAATGCTGTGTGTGTATGTGTGTGTGAGTGTGCTTGGAATGCGTTGCGAATGTTCGGCGCGTTGTGATGACAAGCAGAAGCGAACACAAAACGTTCATTTCCCACAAGCGCCATTATTCGTTAAAACCCGTAAATTTTGCTCGAAACGAACACATACACACATGCATATACACACAACACATACACTAGCCCATGCATGGCCACACATCTGGCAATAATAACAACAACAGCAAGAACAACATCAAGCTGGCAAGAAGCTGCCAGCTAAACACGAATATAATGTTTAAAATGTTTATTATGTGTGTGCAACTGACGCGCGCGCTGGCAGTGAGACCAGAGCAGGGCCAAGTCAGACAAACGCACGCATATGTTTGCCCATATAACTGTATTACACATGCCAGCGAACACATGTGTGTATATGTATGTGTGTATGTCTATATGTATGCTTTCGAGTGTATGTGTGTGTTTGAATGTGTTGATTTTGGTTTTTGCCGGCAGCGACATTGACGCCGGATGTGAAACAAGTAGCCCAAATAAACCGCAATAAGCTTTTGTCACGATTAACAAGGCTTACGCAAAAATGCGTGCCAGAGTGAGACGGAACACGTTGAAGCGAGTGCGAGTGCGAGTGCGTGTGTGGCTGAGCATAATTACATGCACATCGTTAGTTGTATATGTGTTTATATATTTGTATGTGTATGTGTGTGCGAATGTGTATGCGTGTGCGTGTGTCTTCGCCATATTTTAGATTAATGATGGCGTCGACTCGTATTAGGCAAATGAAGAAATCGACTGCGACAGGCTTCTGTGGTTTATATGTTGGTTACTGGGTGTCTATATTTGCTTGTATCCTTGCGTGTATGTGTGTGTGTGTGAGTGTGTGTGTGTGTGAGTGTATGTGGTGTGTTACTCTTGGTCTGCGGTTTCTCGCAGTATATCCGCTAACAAATTTGCCACAACAATAAGTGCATATCATTATGCTGATTTAAGTGGCAGCAAGGCACGTAGCAACCGCCACACACACACACGAATACACACACACACACACACACACACACACATAGAAACACATATCTATAGCAAGTTATTACGCGCACACCTGACCCGCACTCACATCCAGTCACACACCCACATATGCAAACGCACACACACACTGTATATATTATACTTGGGCAGCTATGAGTATGCATGCAAGTGGGTACATAAATCTTTGTTTAAAGACACATGCACAATGTAAGTTAAATTGGCAATAACGTGCTTTTCTTTTATACGGCAGCTACAGATACAAACGCAGACACACACAAACACACACACACACACATGCATACGTAAGGGCATAACGGTAACGGAACCTTGTTTGCAAGGAAGTAACAACCTGTTTTCACCCCATGTAGTGGGTTTCGCTTTTATGTGCGCCTTGCCGCGCCACGACTTGCCTTCTCACTTTCTTTACCCCGCTGCTCCGCGCCACGCCCTGATCCGCATCGCCTTGACTGGCAAGAGGACGGTGCTTTCTTCCCATTTTTTTATTCATTTTTATTTTTTTGTTATTTGGTGGAACCTGTTTTGGGGTACGTTTACGGGGCGTTGCTGTTACTCCTGTTATGCTTTAATTATGCCCTTGTCAAAAGGTGGGTACAGCGCTCGGCTGCCCTTAACTTCACTGCCTTTGTTATATACATACATACATACATATATATATACATATATTTATACATATATACTTATGTAGATATGTTTCTATTCATGTCGGCGTCCAGTCAGGTTTGTCCACAGAAAACTCGAGCACAAGTTTGTTATAATAAAATGAAAGCGAGAAAAAAAGGAAACGAAGCAGTCGAGGAACACATTTGAAAACACATACATCAATTTTTAAGTACTAATTGGAACTTTGAGTTACACAGCATTTTTGCTATATTTATGAGTTAGTTGGGCAACACTTTTCTAAAGAAAAGTTCGTTCCATTTTAAAAATAAAACGAGAGAGTTTTATATTACGGTCGACTGTTAAACAAATAAAGTTTACAAAATGTTGAATAATAGTAAAGTGAGCTTCTTTCCATTGTGATTTCATTGTAGCTTAATTGCATTTTGTCATGCTTGAATTGGTCCAGGTGTGAAGCATGTTTCCAAGTAACTACGTGGTTGCTTTACTTTATAGTTCAATATAGAAGATATATATTTAAACTTTAAATTTTATGGATTTTCGCAGGCTATTTTGTATGATGCCTAACTTAACACAATCGTTTTTAATAAATTGTTATGGATAGTCTAAATTTACAAATTCTTGTTTGCAAATATTTAATTTAATAACATTTTAATTTAAGACAGAAAATAAATACAAAAAAAACAGTTTTTTTTTTATTATTTGCCTTTTAGTGCCTTTATCTGCTAGACAAGGGTCCACAACGGGCTAATCAAATAGCCTGATTTACACTTTGTCTCACTGACCAACTTCGAATCCAAAAATCTCTTTTGTGACAACTTATATAAATAGATTTGAAACAGGTTTCGACCGAATGTGGTTTGCATTTGGTTTGTTTCGTGGTCTACTGCTTACGTTCTGTGGAACGCCTTTTGTGCCCATATCGTTGTTCAAGATTTGTTTGCATTTCATTCTGCGAAGTCATTCAGCGTGTCCAACAAGCGGATGCCAAAGCGTAAACGCATTCCGATATGCGATTATACTGGGAATCCTGTTACCGAAGCTCTGCAGCTGGTAAATGTGGAGGCGTATATGGAATGGCATATCCATAAATCTATATTAAGAGAAATATATTTACATATGCGATATACGGTGGTAACTCTCTTGAACGTAATTACCGTTCATTGAGTTGCTGGCTTAAAGATATAATTAAAATAAATGCCAAAAAGTCTGAAATTATTCATTTTATTTAAATTTCGTAAGACTTGAAAATTCGTTGCTGTTTTGTTAGGCCTTGGAAAATATTTAATAAACCAAAGTTTCAAAAATGAAAATGGACGTTTGTATGGGTGAAAATGCAGGTTCACCATTTGAGTTTAATGAAAAGAAATTTGTGAATAAAACTTTTGCTTGTTAAGACGAATTTGCATACTTAAAATACGCTTAAGTCGTTTTCTTACACTTAGTCTTTTTAGCCTTTTTATAGCTATTTTTAAAAAGAGCTTTCCGAATCAAGAAAATACAAAAATGACTTTTAATTTTTCCACAGAAGCGTCAGTTCTTAGAAATATATTCTGTTTACCAAAGCAAGACTGTCAGTTCAAATTGAATTCACATGCAGCTGTCCGCATGTCAGAGTTCTCACTGTACTCGCTGGCGATGGCATGTTGATACGCACCGGCTGGCCTTTGACTGGGCAGAACGCAATCTTATCGCACAAAGCGTGCGCTTATCTCATTAAACGTCAGGAGACGCCATTGAATCATTTTACAAATGGCTGACTACATGTCGCATATGAATATGAGGGAAGGGAGGACAGAGGAGGCAACGTCTAGGCGGGCACTTGAGTGAAATACGCACACACACACACAGACATACACATGCTAATATACGCATAGCATAGCGCAATTGCTGACAAATGAGATAATTTACACGCTGAAATGAAGCCCATAAAGGCTCATTTAAAATTCAGCGGCGTCTGGGGCATAATTTTTTCCTGTTTTTCCACTGCTTCCTCTACATCTTTTCTATATAGTACTATACGTATATATGTATGTATGTAGGTATATGTATGTATATATTTTGTTTCTTTTTGTGTTGTTTCGCTCTTGCATTCAGCTCTAGCATTTTACTTTGCTTTTTGTGCTTAATGGTTTTGTGCCATGACATACGTGGCTGGATATTAAAACGTAGCCCCGACCCCCGAGAGATATGGATGAAGGGACGCAGGGAGTGACGGTGGGAACAGCCAGTCCGACCATACCCAGTGCCATACCCACTGCTTTGGCCGTGGCAAATGGCTTGGGGCACGACAGAAAATCTTTATTAGCATACGGCATAAAAATTTATTAAAGATGAACGCGGCTAAATGAAAAGCGCGCCAAGGATTTTCGAGTGGGCCTTTTTACATTTTTACATTTTTAGTTAGCTCTTTTAGTTAGCCTCTGCAACGTGTTCTTTCTAACAGTCTGATGGGAGGGTTCGTGCGTTTTTTTTTTATATTTTTTTTTATTATAAATCGATTTGAAGTTTTTGATTAGACCGTACAGTAAAAACAACTTGGGGCGTAGTTGTGAGCTATTTAGTTTTTGTGTATTGTATTTTGTTTTTATTTCTGATTTGTTTTTTTTTTTTCTGTCATTTTGTTTGTGGGGTAGTTTTTATGTGGCTCAACTTAATTTTATACAAATGACCTTAGGTCATATCACCATTTATATCCGTCAATCCCTTTTTGGTATAAGTTTTATATTTGCTTCGTTTTCGTATTTTTTTCCTGTTTTTATTTTTCCACTTTCTTGTTTTCTGTCTTGTGTCTCTGTGTCGCTGTGCCGGCTTTTAAGGGCATTTTTATGTTCGCTTGAAGCGCCAACTAACGGCAAGCTGGCCCTAAAAGCCTTTAGCCAAATATCTTCAAGAGACAGACAGTCCTAAATGTTGTATATACTATGTATGCTTGAGTGTATGTTATATGTATTACGTCTATGTCTGTCTGTCTGTCTGTCTGTCTGGCTATATACTTATGTAAATAAACAAAACGCAGCATTTGTTTGTGCTTCAGAGCTGAGTTTGGTTAAGTGACACCGGAATGCCAATATAACAAGTGAAAATGTTAAACATATACCCTATTAATTGTAAGAAAGGGGCTTAACATTGACATATATGAAAATGCTTCTTAAACAAACTTTCCTTGTATAAATATATAAAATATAAGTCTAATTGATATGTATTTACATAAACTTTTTGTTTTTTAAATTAAATATCTTACATATTGTTTGTGCTAGAGCACTAAATTTTATTATTTTTATTTAAAAATGTATGTAATTTGAAATAAAATTCATGTTGACGATATATATAACATTGAATTAAGAGTTTTTTTTTTTATAAAAATTTAATGCCTATATTGAAAATTAATTTTAACAATATATTAATTATATGCTTCGCTAATATACCCTTTTGGCAGAATGTAATTCATGCAGAGCACAAAAAGCAAATCCGTAGCCACTTGCGAAAATGAATGGAAAATTTCAGGATGAGATTGTGGTGTGCTACAGTGAAAGCGCACATATAAATATAGATGCGGATGGTGAGATAGAGAGCCACGAAGAAGAGCCAAGGCTACAAACTGAAGGGCGTAGAGAAGCGGCGGCCAAGAGATTGGGCAAGGGCCCAAGTTTGGTTTAAGTCGCAAGCATTTCCTGGTTATTCAGCACCAAAGAGCCCAACAGTCCGGCAATTGAGTTATATTTGATGCATATCAGATGCTCAATGCTCAAGTCTAAAACGAGACACAGACAAAAAGTCCTTTCGCCCCATACGTCGTATGTGTATGCGGTCTATGTAAATGCTCCCGTGGGTTAAATAGATGGAGGCAGGGAATTCAATTCAGTGTTGGGCAGTTAAGCTCAAGTGGAAAAAGGATGCGAGTGCTACAAAGTCGAATGGAAATATATGTATGTAAATATTTATATGACACATACACACATACCCATACACGCCTGTACATACGTATATGTGTGCCATTAATTATTATATATGTTGCTTTGTATGCAGACTTCTTTGTTTGGCCATAGCATAAATCATTATAAAGCGGAAAAGCAATGCTAAAGTTTAACTGACCATGTGACATTTAAGTAGTTTGTGAGCCCACTTTCAGGCCCGCAAACAAATCAAATAATCGTTAAAGGATGTTGCTAAAAGATTTTATATAAATCACACACCTAATGGCATACATATAAATCCAATTATCATACCAAGTTGATGTTTGCACTTTAAAATAAGAAAAGATAAATCTTGGATTAAAAAACATACCTTGAACTTTATTAAATACAGATTTTTAAAAGACATTTTTAAGCTGAGTGGCTTAAATAAATCATAAGTTAAAATAAAGCCAGATTTTGCTGTTTGCAAACAAAATATACTCGATACTTGCAATTTATGTATTTAATTATAAAACAGAATGCTTTGGTTTCTATTAAGTCATCTGAATAAAAATGCAATTGATACGGCTGCCAGTAAAAAATTAAAGATGTGACGCAAAGCAAGACACAAGAGCACTCTCGTTCTATATGAAAGAGGGCCAGAGCTGGAGTCGTATGCATATTTAGTATGTATGTATGTATGTCTGTGCGTGCTGGTATCCTCAGACTTATATTGTTGCAAAGCGAAAGAGTGAGAGCGAGAGCGTGAGGCAAAGTGGATGAGGGAGACAGAGACGTGCTGTGAGTGAGTGCGATGGAAGTGTAAATACATTACCTGCATTACCTACCAGTTGCCATGTACGTAATGTTCTCTCTAGTAGATAATGAAATATAAAATTTCAATTGAGAGGCAAAATGCGAGTCCATAAATCGCAATGATATCTGGGCTGACAGCGTGAAAGCATCACATTTAACCTCATTTAAACTTTGTAGTACTTTGTTTTTAATGCTTTTCGTGGCCAATACAAAGAGATAATTGGAATGATTGAATGTTGCCTTCACTCATGTTTAAGTACTCACGGCAATCAAATTAAGAGTGGTTTTTAATATTCTTCGTTTAGTGCGTCCCTCCACTTGAATTGAATATTTACATACATTGAGCTTTCGTTATTTGCGGATAGAGAGCGCTGATCCTATTAGAAGTCGACTCGGAAATATTTTCCCAAATGAATTACTGGCATTAGCCGACTCGCTTTTGCATGCAAATCAAATTGCGTACTGCTAGAAAATCAGACATGAAAATCGATATGAATCGCAAGAGCCTGAGCAAAGTCTGAGAGCATTTCAGCAACCTTGAGCATCCAGGCTAGCTGAAGGTGAGTTTAATGGCAACTGAAACGATGTGATACGAACCGATGCGATGCGGTGCGACTCACACACGTACACACACATATTAAGGGAATTGAATAGGTGACATTTCAAAACAACTACAAAAGGAATTGTTGATTTGTATGTCAAAGGTCAAAAGGATACAGGTTAGCATTCCCTTTGATATTGTTTCGACTTTAGTTAAAGCCTATAAACACCTTTGACAAGTGCAGCTGCACTGAGATAATATGTAATCCACAAGCAAAATTTCTATGTAATGGATCATTGTATCATTTTATTCTATATTCTGTGTTCTATATTCTATATTTTATATTCTATTATTTATATTCTATATTCTATATTCTATATTCTATATTCTATATTCTATATTCTATATTCTATATTCTATATTCTATATTCTATATTCTATATTCTATATTCTATATTCTATATTCTATATTCTATATTCTATATTCTATATTCTATATTCTATATTCTATATTCTATATTCTATATTCTATATTCTATATTCTATATTCTATATTCTATATTCTATATCTATATTCTATATTCTATATTCTATATTCTATATTCTATATTCTATATTCTATATTCTATATCTATATTCTATATTCTATATTCTATATTCTATATTCTATATTCTATATTCTATATTCTATATTCTATATTCTATATTCTATATTCTATATTCTATATTCTATATTCTATATTCTATATTCTATATTCTATATTCTATATTCTTATTCTATATCTATATTCTATATTCTATATTCTATATTCTATATTCTATATTCTATATTCTATATCTATATTCTATATTCTATATCTATATTCTATATTCTATATTCTATATTCTATATTCTAGTAGTCTATATTCTATATTCTATATTCTATATTCTAATTCTATATTCTATATCTATATTCTATATTCTATATTCTATAGTCTATATTCTATATTCTATATTCTATATTCTATATTCTATATTCTATATTCTATATTCTATATTCTATATTCTATATTCTATATTCTATATTCTATATTCTATATTCTATATTCTATATTCTATATTCTATATTCTATATTCTATATTCTATATTCTATATTCTATATTCTATATTCTATTCTATATTCTATATTCTATATTCTATATTCTATATTCTATATTTATTTCAATTTACTGTCTTTTTCTATTTACCCATTTATTTTTTTAAGTGTGTGTGTGTATGTAATGTACACCCATCAATAAGCATAGACGTAACGACTATGGCCACGGCTGATGCCCCAATCGGCTGCACATCTAAATCCACCTCAAATTGAATAATGAATGCAAAGTGACTGAGTGGCCGCCATTGGTGCCACCGCCCATTGCTATCGCTGCTCAATGAAATGCATTAAATCAGGGTATCGTTGAAAGCAACTTCTGGTCGCCAGAGTCTAGCTGCGACCCCCAACCTCTCATCAACAACAATACAGGCAACAACGAGTGCAGCGCGGTGCAATTGGACAGGTGCCCCAAAAAGCAGGGAACGAAATTTTAATTCACGAACTGTGAGCGACGCAACGTTTCGTGTTGCAGCCCCACCCACCCATTCGCACTCCTTTGACCAACCCTCGGTTTGCTGTAAACATCAATTACGCCGCCCCAAAAACTATTCACGCGATTAGCCGCGTTTTCTAGTTATTGGGTAATAGCCATTGCCACTTGCCGCTTTTTGGTAGCTTGGCCAATTGCTAGTGAGAGGCTTAAGGGAAGGGTATTTCTAGACATGTAGGCGCAAGCGAATTTCAGCGTTACGCTGAATTGAATTAACGGGTCCAGTTGTGCCGTGGCTAGCTGTAAATTTACAACGGTGCATCTGATAAACGTGGCTGTGCCGACATGCGGGCCCATAAAAAGGCTGAGCCAGTGAGTCAGCAGCCGTCGGGGCCTAAGAGTTATTTCAAATGTTGAAAACTGAGCGAAAAACACAGCGAAATGTAAAACAGACAACGTAAGCGACTCTCTACACGTGTGTGTGTGTATGGGTTTGTGTGTGTTTGTACACTTGGTGTGCGTGTGTAAATTTGCTGTGCTGTGCCGTGCTGTGCTGTGCTGTGCTTCTGGCCTGGTCTTAAAAGCGAAAAGCCATTTGTATTCATTTGAAATTAATTTAGCATTCATGCAAGGCACAAGACGCGCCAGCCGCAAGAGACGCAACATCAGCAGCAGCGATTGGGGCGGCCAAAGGGGGCTGGGGTGCAGTGCGAGCGAGGGGCTATAGTATCTAGAGCAGTGGCTGTGGCAATATATGGCGCCTAAAGCTGAGCGGCAGAGCTAAGCAATGGATAAATACGTGTACGTGGCATACATTTGCCAGCAATACAAAAGACGAGCCAAACAATTTGCTCCTAGACCCGTCGTCCTTTGCGCCTTTGCTTATCGATAAGCAGTTGATGGCTCCGCACCGCGCCTCCTTCGCAAACTAGTTAGGCTGGCGGCACAAGGCTTGAGCCTCGAGACGTGCGCCTGCTCCACTAATTTTAACAAATTAATTGGCAACAATAAATTTACTTGCAAAAAGGTGCGCAGATAGCATCTCACATTGGTTCTACAGCAATAGGAATGTGATGGGGTGGACGGAGGGAGCAGCCATAGATTGCTTTACTAATTTGATTCGCTCAATGACAGACACTTAAACACCGCTATTCACCTAATATATTTAACATACCCAGCAACCACAATGGAGCTGCAAGGCGTGAGAGCAACACTCTTTATAGATAAGATTATATTTCTTGAAAGAGAAATGGTAAAGCCCATTGTTATGATTTAAATTTCTTAATCTAAATCTAGATTCGATGAAATCGACAAAATAAGTTCTTCTGTTCTGCCTTCTCGTAAGAGACGAAGAGCTTCTTTGATTTGAAGTTTTTATTGTTGATTTAACCTAACAATATACATATAGAAAAATCTATCTTGGCTCAAGCTGTTGAAATGTACAAATATATACATATATCCATAAATATTTATACGCAAAATATTTTTGACAGCATAACAAACAAATTTATCTAAAAAGTTAATTAATTTGTTGAAGAATGTTTCATGGATATATTGGGACTTCTTTGGTAAATAATTCATATGAACACACATTATTATATTATATGAGGTTCAGTAAGTTGTGTATGAAAATGTCATTGCTTCTAGAGAATTTTTGGAAACCGCTGAGAATTTTTTAGATTTTAGCAACTATCACGCAAATACCAAAAAAATAAACATAATCAAACAAACTTGTTGATGGGCAATCTCTTAGATTACATTGTTTGACATTTTGTAATATATCTGAAAAAAAAAAACAAATAAGATAAGAAGAAAAAAAAAAAATACTATGACACAAAGATGGCTTGGGGAGCAGCTTAGAATAAGACGCTATAGAATTGGCATTTGGTCAGATTAAACTAAATTCCTTAAAAGCTAACCATGGCTTGCAGCATGCAAATCTGTGTAAGTTGCAAACATTTATTTCTTTTATGCTTTACAAATTGTTGACCACATCTAAAGCATCTACCTATGACAACAAAGTTGATAATGTGTGTAGAATGTATTTATATTTACGCAGTTGCCACAACAATCAAAAATGCCAAAAATAGTTTCCTTTGTTAGCAACTATTCTCTCTATCTCTCTCTCTCTCTCTCTCTCTCTCTATGTATGTAGTTACATTTATATATATTAATAAATACTATATATATATTTACACTTTTTTTATTACTCTATATCTCTATATATATTTATTTGCGGGAATTTTCACAATGAAATTGAAACGCTTGAGTACTCTTATTGTCCGCTAGGTGTCGCACTTTGGCATTTATGCATTGTTCTGGGCACAAAAAAATGTACATCCAGCCGCGTACCGAGCGTTTTTCTAGTCAAGTACTCTCAGCCGAAAATTTGGGCACTTTATTTATTAGTCTGTAAGCTGGCTGTTGAAGTGCCCCGCCGACTTGCTGCCCTTTGGGTCTACAATGGGCGACCCTAGCTAAGCTCGGATGCAAAGCCAGGCGCTCATCACGTCCCCAAGCTGTCCGGCTATGTTATGTGGGGGATATTTTGGGCGCCCCGTTGCGGGTGTATGAGGTTACGGATACGCTTTCGACAGCAACATTTGCAGGCCATAACACGCAACATTTGACACGGTAGGCCGAGGAGAACCGCAGCAGCAGAAGCGCCACCTGTGCATTACAGGTGCTCAGGAAGGGGCAGGTGTCGGAATGGCCTCACAAATCTTTCATGACTGCGACGCGTGTACATAAACTCAAATTGGCCTATAACTGTCTGTTCAATTGTTTTTGTCGCATGCGAGCAGGACATGGGTCGAGGGACGGGTTCGGCGTTGGCGGGCCTTGGTGTAACATACCTACATATTGCGGTAAAAATCACATTTCTGTGGGCTAGAGTAAATCATTCATGTGCGTTGCAAAGCCCCCAAATGTCGACTATATTAATATGCCAAAACGAAGGCGAATGTATACGGCGAATATTCATTTGTACGTGACTATTGAGCACGTTATGTGCTCCGTCGGCTCCGCATTCCGAATGCCACTCAAGCCGATGCGATGCCACGCGATGTGATCCGATGCGATGTGATGCGACGTCGCGACGGGACGAATTTGGTTGAGTTGAGGCAGGTTGTGCTAATAACCCAGTTAACCTAAGAGTCGTCGCTACACTCTCTATTTCAATGCTCTCTATCTTTCTCTCTATCTCTTTCTCTCTATCTATCCCTGTCTCTTACTCGCTGTGCTTCGTTCTTCTCTAGCTTTGCCACCTGCACCAAAGTCAACCCCTTTTGCTTGAGCTTTAAAGTTTGGCGAAATGTTTTTTGTTTCTTTTGCCCACTTTGGTGCCTATTAAAAATGTAAGGAAAACGCAAATTAAAGTTTTATCCCCTCGCTCTTTCTCTCTATCTCTCTCACTTTCTTACTATCTCTCGTTTGTCGTCCCGACGCGACTGCGCTGTTCGCTCTCTGTTGCTCCATTCGTTTACGTTGCTTCGGCTGGCATTCGTCTGGCATTCGGCTGTTTGTTGCTCTCGGCCAAGGTAGACAACGACACACGCTGGCTGCTTGCCTGTCTGATGAATCAGTTCCAATACGCGAATCCTGCCGCTAGGATGCACGTCTACGCACGGTCGCTGCATTGACAACTTACATTGTGGCACATTTAAAATAAAACAAATAAAAAAGAAAAGAAAAACATTATCTTGAGCAGAAAGCAAAATAAAGTGAAACAACGACTATTTAATAACTGTATCCCCAGTCAAACCAACAACAACAACTAGAGCTACGACAACCATAAGAACACGAACGTTCCTCACGTACGAGACGGATACACAAAAATGCGAAGCTCACGCGCGCGTGTGTGTGCCAGTGTGTGTGAGTGTGTGTGTGAGTGGGATTGTGAGTGATTGTATCGGTGTGTGTAGTGCTTATACGGCATACCTATAGAGCTGTACCTAATATGCCCATGCATACATATACATACAAATAAAATAACACAAAGGCAACGTTGTCGTCGCTCACCTCCTCTCCACGTTTCTGTTCTCCGCCCCCCGCGCGTGTTCGCGTCCGTGCTGATTGTCGACGGTCGAGTGCTAAACGGAAATATTTGGTAGTCCAGGCTATCGCCGGAGAAAATACATATTTATAAAAAAAAGTAGAAAAGAAACCGAATAATAAAAGCAGAACGTAAAAGAAACACAAACATTAAGCCGGAGAAAGCAACAATGGATTTCCAAATGAGCGGCAATTGAAGCGAGAAATGTGTGCACACATAAACGTAGAGTTTCCAGTAATTATTCCGCATTGCGCAATCGATTGTCAAAATAAATCAACTCTGCACAAAAAATATAATTCTTAATTGGGCTTGAAAATGGCGCCGGAAAAAAGCAATCCATGGAATACCCAAAGAACATGTGCTTAAAGGTAATTTATTTGAAAATGGTTCATATGAAAAATAGTTGACTATATCTAAATCAAGCTTAAGTTCTTTGTGGAAAATATATAAAATAGAAAATTAATATGTCTTATCATTTTAATGAGCTGAACCCTAGAAATAATCTTGGAAGCAATTCTTATCTAAAGTTACCTAGAACTTAAAAGAGAACTTTGAATTTAACATCAAAATATAATAATGTAATATATAATATATAATATAGAATATGCAATATTAATACAATCTTCTACATTATATTTGAAAAATATTTAGTATAGTACTACAATATCCTATCAAATTATGTATGACATACAATCTTCTATGTAATGATGAACTGCTAAAATTTTCTTTAGAAGATCATCAGAGAAACTCTAGAGAGCTAGCAAGTGGAAAACACATAATGGGCAATACTTTTGAAAAGTAATGGCCGTGCATATTTCTAAAAAAAAATTAACGCCATATGGTCCTAGATTCTAAAGAGCCCCTTTTGTGTGCGACATTGACAGATATGCGGTTTTCAAATGCCGTTCAGAACTGTAACTTTGCGGCTCTCGGGAACTGACGTTTGTTTGTTTGATTTCCATGGAAAACTGACGATTCAGGCCTCAGGCGATAATTCTTTATAATAGCAGCGCAAAATGCTCATGCAAAAAGGGACAGCGGTCAGAGGCGCAAACAAATAAATATGCAAACACCCACTAACACCCACAGACACACACAGAGGCTCGTAAATATATATTTTAAGCGGGGCTCTGACCAAAACAAATAGCGGGCCACACGAACCCCTTGACCCGAGTCACGCAGCTAATTGGACTGACAACAAATATTTATATATATATATATATGTGTGTGTATACATACAGACATACATACATATATACCCATATATATTTTTGAGTAATGGCGCAGGATTATGAATATTTTCCCCAGCTAAATTGGAATGGAATTTTAGTATTCCTGCGTTCTCTTGCTCAACCGTCGCAGCTGGACAAAAAATGTTCGGCTGCTCCGTTTGCTCACCATGGTTGAGCGAAAGAGCTACATGGCCATAATTTTCCATCATAAATTGTACACGTAATTTATAACAAATGCACTGAATGTTCCAAGTACTCTTGCCAGCTGGAGAAATGAGTATTAAGGCGTATAAATAAGCACTTATTTGGTGATAAAGCTGCCTCGTTTATCTAACAGCTGAACGCTGAACCATGCAACTCCCCGAAATAGTAATTACAATAAATTATTCTATTAAGCACTGGCTAAGGCCCAGCTCCAGCGCCGCAATTGGCTCAAGTAGCTACAATTTATTGAATTGCTGAAATTTCAATACATTCACAATTCTATTCATTTCTATTTTAAGCTGGCTTTGGCAATGTGTGTGAAGAGTATTCAAGTTACAAATTTGAAATGCAATAACTTAGACTCAATTTCATATATTCGTAATGTGTTATTAGGTTTTCTTGCTTATAAACTTTTTAATTTGATATAGATATTGGAAGAGCAATCCCAATTACTTAGAATTTTTAGTTGAAAATTTATTTCAGAGGAGCGTACATGTACTTGATCAATACGTACACAATAATTTATTTTTTATCTTTTTGCCTCAAAAATTAGGCAAAGAAAATCAATTAAAACTCGTAGAATATAACCACAAAATGAAAACAATTTCATAATTTGCCAAGACTCAGAACTTCGTTTCGTTTAATTTTGTTTTATAATTTTTGTATGTTGCCTGCTTTCCAGAGCCGTTCCAAGTTTATAGCTCAGCCATTTTTATAGGTCTCAACGCAAAATTTCAGCGAATGAGATAAAATGACTTGAAAGGACTTAAATATAATTTAATTCATAATTTAAAAGATAATCAAACATATTGCCAACTTTGCGTTCTCTAATCCCTGATCTATTGATGAAGTGTATATGTACATGTCATGCAAAGTTCAGCTATACATTAATTTCAAAGCAAGCTAATCGTGATCATAATAATTATATATATACATATATGCATGTAGATATTTGGCAGTATTGTATTAAAGTGCATAACATTTATTAAATGTGTGGTGAACCTGATGGAATGGAGTTGATTATCCCTACTCAACCAGAGACAGCAATAAATATAATAGATATACGTATTCATAGATGCTATGAATAAAATATATGCAATGTCCAGTGAGTTAAGCATTACATATTTAGTCCTTATTATATGTTGTAATAGCAAGTCAACATGTTATTTATTTTGTATTCTCTTTCAGACTCTCAGAGCTTAAATCTCTTTGTTAAAGCCATATTAAAGGTCACAGCAGATAGCAACACTAATAAAGCAAAAGAACATCATCTGCCCGAGTTCATCGATCAACGTGAATTATGTCGCAGGACATGAAATACAGTTGGGGCTCCTCCCTCAGAGTGCTCTGGGTAAGACAACTGTGGCTGCTGCTGCTGCTGTTTGGTAAGTTTCAGGATCAAGATGCCAATGACATGGCATTTAAATCGACACGAACGAGCATGAGCTCATAATACTGCTGTTTATTTTATATACTCTGTGCACAAATCGCAAAGTGTCGATTAGCTAGTAAAGTCAGTTTGTTCAGCTGCCTGTATGTGTCGAACTTTGGATCAGATAAAGTGTTAAACATGGCGGGGCACGCCCTTTTGCGGTTCACAAGTGATTCACAACCATTGCAGGGCTAAGGGTCACGAAATATGTTTTGTTGGCTTACTAATTTCCTCTTTTGGATGCAAAGCTAACAACCATTTGCTCACACGCACATTCGCGCTCACGCAAATCGCATAAATCTATATTAGCTGCAGTTTGAAAGACATCGGTTACAGGTTGAGAGTCACAGGATAATAAAAGAATTTGCCAACATTTTTATGGCCGTTGGTTAACAAGGCTGTTAAGTGATTTTAGGCTTAGTTTGACAATTTTTCTTTGGCCCATTAGAAATTTAATTTTTAAAATTAAAAAAAAAATTTTGCAGCGAACTGAATAGCAAATGGCTTTGGGTAAGCAAAAAGCGTAGCATACTTTTCGGCACCTCGACATTTTCATTTGTGCACAGAGTATGGCGAAGTCGTTTGCTTTTTAACGACAGCCTTCTTAATTATTTTTCTTGTTATTTTTATTACTACATAGAGAGCGGCCTGGTCATCAGCGAAGTGCCTCCACATTACTGGGAAACCCCATACTCCCAGCCCTATTTTGATAACTCCTCGCGACGCGAGGTCACGGCGACCGTGGGGCAGGCGGCGCTACTGCATTGCCGCGTGCGGAATCTGGGCGACCGGGCGGTAAGTTGAATGATGTTTGGGGTCAACCCAGGGGCACGCAATTAAAATGCGCCCAGAGTCAAAGCCAAACATTATAAATGTATGCATGGAGCATAGACTGTGGGAGAGGGACCGTGCCTACAGGGGACAGGGCAGACAAACGACCTGCGGCGAGCGCCTGGCAGATTTGTAGATTACTTTTAAAAGATTACGCCATAAAGTTGGTGGTCTAACCGCCACAGCCCGCAGCCCACAGCCCCACAGCTCAGCCGCTGCTACGCGAGCTAACTGACTATACCCGTCTCACTCATTGCATGTAACCAGCTCTCTTTCGCTCTCTCTCTCTCTCTCTCTCTCTCTCACACACACACACTCTGCCTTTGTTCCACTGTTTTTCTGTCTCGCTTGTTGGTTTGTTCTTCCGTTGTTTCTTGTTCTGGTTCGCGCATTTGTAACACGGCTTCGCTTCCGCTCTCAACGATTTGTTAGCAAATGCAACAACAGGCGCTTCCTCCAGCTAACCTCCACCAGCCACGCCTCCTGCTGCTACCACATTGGCTTCTACCTCAAAAGCGCTGTGGCTGTGCAATTATGCGGTGTAATAAATTTTGTGCTGTCCGTGTTTTGTCCTGACCCGCTCACCTCCGACCCGCTGCCCTACTGCTCTTTGACCCCAACGACAACGCTGTCAGCGAGTGCGTTCTGTGTCGCCCAACTTTTCGCCCAGACAGTTGAATTGAGTAATTAACGCTTCGAACTGCAAGACAAACCAAGTCTGACAGACAATCAGCCAGTCATTCAGCCATTCAGTCATTCAACAAACCAGCTAGTTAGTCAGCCAGTCAGCCAGTCAGCCAGTTAGCGAGTCAGCTATTCAGCTAGTTGACAACGTGTTTCTAATCCTCGACAAAGACAAACGCATTGTCACGTCTTATATGCAGCTAATTGGAGGCAAAGTCACACAATTGTGTGTCAATCACAGTTACGATCAAGCATAAGGAACACAAGAACGTACAGTTAGTGACAAAGATGAAATACATTGGCGAACATAGAGACGTAAAAGAGGAATCAGCTATAACAATATATTTCAATTTAACAGTTTATTTTGGGTAATATAACAATCATTATTTACAATTTATATTCGTCAAAAAGAAAAACGAAAACAGAAAAGGGTTAAAACAAGCTCTCATTAAATATTCCATAATGGGAAAAAGCAATTATGACACACTAAAATATTCCTTTAGGAAGACGGAATATTTGACATTCATAAATGTTCTATTAAATTTCTTAATTATGACAGATGTCAATGCGCAATATTCATGAATGTATTCAAGATGGCTTATAACTATTCACAATTTCAGGGCAACATTTGCCAACAAGTTTCACAAAGTTTTTTTCTTTTGCTTTTGACATTTATTTTAGTTGTTGGTTAAAGTCTATTTTTGCATTCAGTAAAAGGGGTTAAAACGAATATACAAAGTTTTTAATTTACTTTCCTTTTTCCCTTTCAACAATTGCAAAAGTTGAAATTGGTTTAAGGAACTCCAAACTATGGCTTAAATTCAATTAGTAGTTGAGTTCAGTTAAAATTAATGGAAACACAGGTACCAAGATTTGCCCTTTGATTTAGTTTCGAGTAATTGGTTGTTAAGTCATAGAGCTCTTCAGCTTTCAGGGGATAGAAGTCGTTTGAGTCGTTGAGTAAAACTTTAATGCTTGCATAAACAGTTTCAGCCACACTTAGTTACTTTGAAAGAGCTGCTTAAAATATTGATTATCAATATAGATGATTCATTCTGTTTGAAAATCATTGTTGGCTGCAAGAAAATAATTTTCTGGGAGCCTTAAATAAATTTAATTGACTATGATTGCTCATTTAATATGGATATTTTACTCTTGAACTTGAATAGCAAAAAATATTAAAAAGATTGAAAATTTATTGGCTTGAAGTCGTTTGAGTATACAATTTCAGGCATAGTTTAGTTACCTTACACTTATTCACTTTAAAAATCATTGTTACCTTAAAATAATTATTACAAAATTATAAATACCTGGAAAATTCTAACAAAGGGATGAAAGTAAACTGGTTGCACTAATTCATTACAGCATTCATTACATTAACTAACGATTCACTTAATCTCCCTTTAAAATAGTACTTATAAATAGCACAGGCCAGCCCACAGGAAGCTGTAGTCTCGGTGTCGGTGAACAGTTAATTATACGTGTATATAAAAGATAACATTATATGAATAAGCGGCTTAGCTCAAGCTGGATTCAATTTCCTTTACCATTTTGAATCGCCTTTTGTTTGAATGTTAAATGAGTTTTCATTACGTGGGCGCTTCTTTGATTTCTTTTGTTTCCTCTCTGTGTAGGTGTCGTGGATACGCAAGCGGGACCTGCATATTTTAACCGTGGGCATACTGACCTATACGAACGATCAGCGCTTTCAGTCGCTGCACTCGGAGGGCTCCGATGAGTGGACATTGCGCATATCTTCGCCCCAGCCACGCGACTCCGGCACCTACGAGTGCCAGGTATCCACAGAGCCGAAAATCAGTCAAGGATTTCGCTTGAATGTTGTGGGTAAGTAGCTATGCGGGTGTGTGTGTGTGCGTGAGTGTGTGTGTGTGTGAGGGTAAGCCTTTTCTTTTTAAGCAGGGGAGCAATTATTTGTATTGTGCGGTTTTTTACAGTCTCGCGCGCTAAAATTCTTGGCAATGCGGAGCTGTTCATCAAGAGCGGCAGCGACATTAATCTCACCTGCCTGGCGATGCAGTCGCCGGTACCACCGTCGTTTATCTACTGGTATAAAGGCAAGCGGGTCATGAATTATTCGCAGCGCGGGGGCATTAATGTCATCACCGAGCGCTCGACGCGAACCAGCAAGCTGCTGATAGCCAAGGCCACGTCCGCCGATTCCGGCAACTACACGTGCTCGCCAAGTAGCTCAGGTGAGTTGTCTCCACCCAAAACTGCGGTGGTTGTCATTTCATTCCTCCCTCTCCCTCTGCCCCATCCTCACCCTATCTTTCTCTCTCTCTCTCTCTCTGCCTCTATTCATTCTCAACATCTTCATCTTCATCTAGTTTAGCACCAACGTCCTTATCCGCCTGTCTGAGTGTTTGTGTGTCAGTTGCAAGTCTCGTTCTATGCCCGCTGGCAATTAATGTGACGTCGCTTGCCAACGGCATTTCCAGCACAAACATCTCGTGTCACCGCCTCACCCCACCCTCGCTCCCTAGAGATGCGCACGTGTCGCTTTTTATGGCAGGTCACAAACATAAAGATGGGTACGTGTAAGGGTCGTGCTTAGGTTACATTTCACTCAGTTTTTGATATGTGTAGAATTCGTGTTGAGTCGGGCATAGGTCGTGTTCGCCATGTTATAGCAAGTTGAGTCGTATGAGTTTTGTTTCGGTAAAATGCTTTCAAAGTTGATAAAAAATTAGCTTGTTTCACAGCAAAAGTGTTTCGTTTTAGCATTGGTTTCGTCGTGTTAGCTCTCATTGACTCGTGCCATATCGTGAGCATCGTTCACACTGACTAATACGAAAATTGGCCTAGATTGCTTATCTTTTTTTAAAAGTTAATGAAAAGGTTTAAAGAGTGTACGGATTCAAGTTCTTATGTTATTTTTGTACTAAACACGAGCTGGCACTGGGACAAACAAAAATAGATTTTTCAGCTCATAGACATCGTGTGAAGTGTTACCACCATCAGATTCCCTCATTTCCCCTCCTTTCGTTCCACTCTCCTTAGCTTAACAGCATCTTTGTGTACTTTACTTAATGTTCTCATCGTGTGCTATGAACTTATGTACAGACTCCGCCTCGGTGGTGGTGCACGTCATAAACGGCGAACATCCGGCTGCGATGCAGCATGGCAACAGCAGCGCCAGCTCCTTGCGCTCGATGTGGAGCCCAGTGCCTTTACTAGCCATCACAACGACGACAGCTGCGGTAGCTGTCACTTGGAACTGGAACTGGAACTGGAACTGGAACTGGAGCAGTGGTGGTCGCTTTGTTGCATCAACCGCACTGCTGCCGGCGGCACTTGCCAAGTGGTGCTGGAGCAGAAGCTGGAGTCTAAGCTGATGGTGTGGCAGCTGTTGCGGCATGCTGCATGACAGTAGCTCCGGCCTGGTTGGGGCAGTTGCACTCATCTTCTGTTTAGTGTTAATGACAATGCATTTAATGTGTGGTTATGTGTGTATTAGCAGCTCGATGCGGTTCATCAACTGAAAAGGTGTGTACATAATGCAAGAGTCCTTTAACGAGTATTATCTTTAAGAAAACCAAATCTGATATGCCAGTCAAGTTGACTTAAAAAAAAAGTATTAAGATGCAACATTTTTAAAACGAATAAACCCGAAGCTAAGCTCTAAGATTGCATCTAATCCATTGCATAATCCAGAATCAAACGTATTTTCATTTTTTTATTTTTTTATTTTTTTTTATTTTAGCTAAAGTATAAAAGAATTTCACTTATTACGTTTTTGATGAAGCTTGTTAAATGGAAACATAGATAATGTTGAAAATACAAGTTTCAGTTACAAAGAAACTCATTCATAAATAAGAAAATAAGAAAAAAAAGGAACAGAAACAAAAACAAAGGAAAAAAAATGATAAACTCGTTTGTCCGCTACATAAAGAATGCAACAAAAACTTTGGAAATTTGAGTTAAAGGCATTTTATGTTCCCACCTCAGCTTTATTTTCCACTTTTATGCATGAATCTCACCTGTAAGTCCTTGACATAATATACATGCGTATATATAGTAAAAATATTGAATATACAACTCACAGCAAAGTCCAGCCAAATGACACACAATTTAATTTTGATTTCCCTTTTGAAATAATATGCCCTTTAGTCATAATAGCAAAATTAATAATCATAAAATAACAAATGTAATGAATTGTGCGGCCAGCTCCTGTGTATATAGTATAAATATTTGTTGTTTATTGGCTTGCATCATTCATTATTTGAATAAAACTAATGCATAATTACATACGCACACAAAGTAAAATTAAAAAAAAAAATCCTAAAATTCTACTTAATGAAATGAATAATAATTGTTTTTTCATGTTATTTTTATTTTTTTGTGTTGGGAAAACTAAACAAACATTTAAATACATTTAAAATCTGTGTATATCTTAAAGTTCTTGCTTGGCCCTCTGCCATCAAGTTCTATGTAGTCCATCAATGTGTAAAATAATTATGAAATTGATAATTAATAACTGTAAATTTAGCGCTCGATTTTAAGCGGTCTTGATAAGACTTTTAAGCGATAAGTATAAACGCCCCAAAGTTGACTTTCAAATCACAAAGAAAAAAAAAAAAAAAACGAAAACAAAAGAAAAGAAAAGAATATAAATAATAAATAAATAATGTTTTCTGTTTAAATATACATAAAACTAAATGAATAATGTTTTTCCCATAATAAAAGTATGGTTATGGTTAAAATATAAATGTTTGCATTTTAAGTATCTGGAAATGGGTGGAAAAGCAAAAGAAATGTGAGTGAAAATAATTGAACGTTGGTTGATTTAAGGAAACTATTGTGAGTACTTGGAGTATGCAACATCTGCTTCATAAGCTTGATAAAAGGAAGAGAGAAGCAGAAAGAGAGGAAGAGTGAGAGTAAGAGTCTCGCATATGTGTATGTGTATGTGTCGCGCACAAATGTATTTAAGTGCTCAAAGCATCGTCGACCAATCAAAATATCATTGTTATTAGCCGCAGACCAATTACGAAGTGCACTCGAGTTAAGAGTATATACTCAATCGTGTTTAAGCAGAGCCTTACGTGCGATATACATCACGTTGAAATTTTACTTCCACAAATTTCGCACTCAATAGCGCAAGCAGCTTTGTTTCGTTAAGCTCGCTGCACCAAGCGAAGTTTGTATGCATTCCACATTGAGGTAAGTTGGCAGCATTTGCAGTAGAGATTTTCTGATTGGCATATGTGCTTGCACTCTTGAATAATATGTGAATAGGTAGCACTTGCGAATTAAGTTAAAGTGAGGAATTCGCTTGTGTTTCGATGAGCATTAATTTGCGGCCTAATGATGGAAGTTAACGAGCAAAAAACCAAAAAAAAAAAAAAAAAAAAAAAAAAAAAAAAAACGTTGCGTATCATTTATCCTATTATGTCAATATTTAATTAACAGGCCAAATGTGCTAGTTTGGTACGCCTTTTCAGTTCGATCCTCTTCATTATGTATACGATATGTTGCGCACGCTGTTGGCCCTAAAAAGCCGACAGTTTTTGCGGCTGAAGTGCACCCGAAATGAAAGACTAATTAAGCGGCTTATTTGCGCGTATTAATAGACCAACTTGTGGTCAGCTTGTGTGTAAGCGACTGCGTGTATGTGTGTGAGTGTGTGTGTGGGTCAGCAGCTACCATAACAATAAAAACAAGAGCAACAAACATTGGTGGCCATAGCTCTGACCATTTATTTATATTTCGATTTAAAAATAGCAAACACACAAATGGACTTATAAAACTCTCTAGCAGCTTACGTGCCGGTGCCGCAAGGGAAGTCGCACAGAAATAGAGATAAAGAGAAAACAAAATACAAAACGCAGAGCATAACAAGAAAAAATGAAATAAAAAAATTACAGAAAAAATAGAAAAGGGTGCAGAAGTCAAAAAGAAATCAATGGCTTTTCAAGTCTTATTTACTCGACAGAGTGGAACGTGTGTAGGGGCAAGGGCGTCGAAGGGTAATACCGAACGGAATCAATGTAAAGGTCACAATTTATTCAATTGCCCTGGCCAAGATATTTTTATAGCGTGTTCATGCGCCAAGGTCCAGACCTAATCCCAAATCACAACGGAATTACTGACTGGTAATGGGTATGTAGCGGATGAGGCGCCGGAATAGCGAGCGGCAGGGTTCAAGAATCCAGCGTATAATGGCCAATTGATAGCCAAAAGGCATTAGCACGCCAGAGCGAAATTCCCCTGGCTGAAATTCCGCAGGCCACCGCACACCCCAGGCCCTCAGTTCTGCTGACTCAAAGAGAGCAAATTTTTCGCAAACTCACAGAGAGACACAAAATATTAAGTTCAAATGTAGCAGAAATCCAAAATACGTGCCATGCAGTAGTAAACAGCAGCCAGGCGACTCCAGAAGCCGAACCCAAAGCCCTGAAAGCTTCGACTCAAACCTTAGCCATGTTTAGGTGTGGCTTATGAGCGTGTGTTTGCGTGCTTGTATGTGTGCGTGCGTGTGCGTGTGCGTGTGTGTGTGTGTGTGTGTGCGTGTGCGTCAGCTGAAAATCACGTCTTATTCAATGCGTTCCTTTGAAAATTTATTGAGGGATAGGTCAGAATATTCATATATCGATATTACTCTGCTTCATAAATGTTTTTCTTTTTATTTCCATTTTTATAAAATTTAATAAAAAATTGCTGCCAACCATTGAGACGGAGACAAATGATGGCCAGCGCGTTGCCAAGACTACGCAATGGCCAAGGTAATCCGTAGAAGCTGAAGCTCTGCTGGTCGGCCCTTCGCCCTGCCCTTTGCGCCAGCAAACACTTAAAGCTATTAAATATTTTATGATGTATTCTCATATATATGTATATATATGTATATATGTATATGTAATACGATTGGACATTGAGAAAGAGAGCGCACGAGGTTTGGGCCAAGTTAATGGCTTAGAATGGGAATAAAACGAATAACGTGCAGCGCAATGGGCATATTTATGAAATTTTTATCATCATTTTTCAAAAAGCCAGCCAAGAATGCAGCAGCAAGATTCGACACATTTCGGGTGCTGTTCCCTGCATCAAGTTCCATAAATACCAACATATTTGCTTGCTTTTGAGCTGCAGCAACAGCCCCAGCTTGGCAGCAGAGAAACTAACCGCAATATTGACTACGCACCTAATATAAGTAAATGTTGTAAATATGCATATATATAGTATATATACTTTGAAAGTATTATTTACCCTGTGAACTACAAGTGCGTAATTGCTGGGAAGATTCAATATAACCTCAATTTTCCATACCCCCGTTTAATTTAATGAAATTCTGAACTGAGCTCAGCTCTTGTTTATGAAACAAAGTCTGCTAGTCAATGGTAAACTGCACATTATGCACATCATCTAATGTAATTTATCAGAGTATTAGAATTAAATAGAAGTAGAATTGAAAAATAATTGTAATCGTGTTATGAAAATATTATCAAAATCAAAAATCTCAAAGTTGCATATACCCCACACTAAAGCAGCTTGTTAACTGGGTATGCGCATTTGGAAAAATGAAATAAAATGAAAATTGTTTAAACGCATGGAAAGTGCTTGTGGGATGTGCGCATAATGTTTCTTGAGCTACTTACGGATGAGGGGGAGATAGACGATAGACGATAGACGATAGACGACAGACGGCAGAGGACAGAGGACATAGGACTTAGGCGAGACGGCATGGAAGGGGATATTGAGAGCAGAGGCCATTGGCGTTTGGTAAAGAGTTGCAGCAGAGTTGAGTTGAGCATGACCATAAAAAGGTAGGATATGGATGAGCCGTAGCTAAGACAGCAACCAAACAGAGAAACAGCAAGCCACTGGAGGGAGAATAGAAAAATCGAAATTGTGCAAGTGCATGGAAATTGCTAATCGGATGTGCAAGAAATGCTCTGAAACGAATTGACGCCCATGGAGAGACAATGGAGACGGCCGACGAAGGGAAAGTCGAAAGGCGTGAGGAGGCGAGGATTTGGCAGTAGCTAAGACCACAACCAAATGAAAATTGCTTAAGCCAATTGCATGGAAAGTGAGCAACGGATGTGCCAAAAGCCATTCCGACACTTAACAGGGCTTTAAGACAACTCACAAAACACAAGCCAGCAAAAGTTGAATAAGGCAGATACCAGATTAGTTAAGATACCATACGAAACATGCTTTCAGGACACCTACTACTCCACTCGATATGTGCGTGTGCGTCTATAAGCAGCTTGTGACAATCAAATTAATCGCTGGGCCCCTCTGACAAACAAAAACTTGAAGTGATTTTTTGTGCGTAATTTGATCATATTATCGAAAAATTCTTGTAAATAAATTGGAACTTGACTAAGAAGTCTTTGATATATTTTGATTTGCCTGCACACTCAATTATACTAACGATAAGTTGAGTTAATCAACAGAAGTTTGAGAACTTTCTGATTTACTTGGCAAAGAAAATTGGTTTCCGAGCTGGAGCAGAAAAACCATCGAAAAACCACCTAATATATATCTTAATGTATTCTTTAACCTTTCATGCTCTTTATATTAAATAAATATTTAAAAAGCAAAACAGAAATTTAATTTGCAAAAGTAATGAAGATTAAATTAAATAAACTAACTTAACTACTGAATAAATTAAACAAGTCTAGGTGAAATCAGTTCCAAAAATTAATTAGATGAAAATGTTATATAAATAAAAAACATTTTCATACAACTAGCAAATATTTCTTTCTGATTTTCTTCGACATTTTTTGCAACAATTATCTACTAATTACTAATTAAATTGTGGCAACAGGCAGCACCTCAATTTGATGTAAATTAAGCAGAGTTGATGGCCATTTTTAAATGAATTAAATTAAACTGCATATTTCAGTTGGATTAACTTTACTCTTTAATGCGCACAAATAGGCCAATTAGAAGTTTATTGCATTCCAAACCGATGGTGAATAAAGAACAATAAGCGAAATAATAAGATAAGAGCTGCAAAGCAAAAACAAAGCAAGCTGCAAGCAAAATTAAATAAGTAAATATGACCAAAGCACGCACTAGAAATACCCTGACCGAGTACATAAGTTTCATGTCTAAAACTTGAATATATTCAATAGGACGTTGGCAACGCATTCTGACATAGATTGTATATATATTTATTTATATCTAATTCAATTTATATATATGTATATCTTGCTCCTTTCTCAGTCAGCTCTTTTTGTCTTCTACTCTCGATTAAAGGGTATACTAAAGCCTTGAATTTTGCACAAGTTTTTGGCGGTGGCAGCTGCAGGCACCGCACCACGCCTCAGCCCCGAACCTTTTTAAGCTGCGTAGTTTGAAAGCCGCAACAACAGAAGCCGAAGTAGCAGCAGCAGTAGCAGCTGTCTCGGCGACTAGGTGGAGGCTGGCCAAACTGCTCCCCTAACAAATGTTTGCTATTGTGTGGATGAAGGAGACTGAGGTGACTGGGACGACTGAGGAGACTTTGCGACTTGTCGAATTGTGCGCAGCGATAAGGAGCCAAAGTGCCAATACACCTGGCAGCAGCAGATGTAGATGGGCATTGCTGGGGGCGTGGCCAGGTGTGTAGCGGGGCCGAGCGAACAGCATTTGGCATGTTTTGGTCTGTGCCTTGCTTTTGGCCATTTTGCAGACTGCATAGAAAATGGGCAATGACTTGGCCCTATAGCTCATTTGTAAGCGGGTGCTCATGTGTGTAAGAGAAACAGAAAATGTGTGTATGTGTGTGCCTCTCTCTCTCTCTCTGTGTGTGTGTGTGTGTGTGTGTGTGTGTGTGTGTGTGTGTGTGTGTGTGTGCGTGTGATTGTGTCCATGGGACACGTTTTTATGACTTAATGCTAACAAACGCGCCCACGTGCCAAAATAATCGTCTGCCTTTTCTGTCGACTTGGCTCATTGTGCAGCTGTTAGCCATATTCACGCCGCACTCCGCCGGGCCGATGCTCTGCTTCGCAAGCCCCTTAGACCGTGACTAACCCTGGTTCTGGCCTAGCCAGCTTTAGCATTTTGTTGCCAATACGCTTTAACCATGTTTGTACAAAACGCAAACGGATTTGCCAATGTTTATGCCAGGGATTATTGCGGTGTGCGTAAATGCGTCTATGGAAGCTATATATGAATGTCTGTGCGTGCGTGTTAGTGAGTGGTTAAGTGTGTGTGTGAGTGAGTGTGTGTGTGTGTGTGTTTGTGTGTGGCCAGCGGAATGGCCAGCATATTTAGCCGCGCTCGTGTCCAGGTTGTGCTACTAACGGGTAAATGTTTGAAGCCGTATTAAAATTTATGAGCCTACACGAAAAAAAAGAAGAAGCAGACGTTAAATCAGCTTTTGGCCGATTTAAAATGTCAGATTTCCGCTGGAGCTTTGCACTCGACAAAACTGCCAATTAGCGTAGGAAAAACAAAACTGGCAGAAATGTCTTCAACGTTTATTACGATGTATCCGCCGACAGCCTAGAAAAAAGCGAACAAGAACTAAGCTGACGTGCAACATTGCAACAAATTGCAGACTGCAGACGACTGAGATGACGCATGAGAGGCGGGCATAGAAAGTGGAGCATCAACTACTACAAAGCTAGCTGCAGCTCACGGGGCGATAGGCGTGGCTTGAGGTAAGCTTACGCCGGAAGGCCTGACAGCTGCTCGGCAGTCGTTGCACGATTGAATTATCAAGCGGCTTTAACCAATCAGATTTGCCAAACTACTTATGCAAGCATTTCACAAATATATATATATATATACAAAAATATTTATATTTCCAGAGGGACATGAATATATAATCCATTTGTGAATTTTTAATTGATTCTACGTGACATGGCAATTATGTTTGCTGCATTTGGCATGAACAACTTTCCGTGTATTTGTAATTAACACGTTTCAGCAAAATAATAATCTTTATTATTCATTCATCATATTTGTATTTGTTATATTTTAATTAAATTAATTTATAACCCAGATAAGAGGCAGCTGGGGCTGGTTAAGCAGCTTACTAGTAAATTGGGGTTAAAATTAGTAAAACATTTCGTTCGCTTGTTCACATTAATAAAGTTTGTGTTCTATTTACAATTTGATAATTTATTGACAGTAGTGCATTGAAAAAGTAAGATTTATAATTATTATGTATATTTCATGAATAAATGAATCTAGGTGAATATCAATGGTATTTGGCTATAGTCAGCCGCATGGTCAAATGCTTATATATACGAGCAATACATATTATGTGTATGTATGTATAAATACATAAATATATATTATGTACAATCCATTTATTTAAGTTTGTTTCATTCCATCAGAAGAGATTTCTCCCAGCTTACTTTTGCAGCCCCATAAGATTTTAATTTAGGCAAATAATTTTTTCAATTTTCTTTTTGTACTTCTTCGTTTCAGTTACAGCTCCAACTATGCTTTGGCGCTCAAGAGCAGCTTATATTAGCTATCCCTTAACTTATTTGCATATTTCTTTGTGAACTTCTTTGCCTATATTAAAATGAGATTTTTTTTTTGCTCTTCCTAGAAATCTGCTTGAGTGGGGGCGTAACCTAACCTAATTTTCTTGCATGGCAGTGGGTTGTCAATATATTTTGATATGCTGTTGTTGTTTTTGTTATTGCTGCTGCTGCTGCTGCTGCTGTTGCTGTTGCTGTTGCTGTTGCTGTTGCTATGGCTGCTGTTGCTTCGACTAAGCTTTTGGTAAATTCAGAAAATATTTCCTTGGTTAGTGGGTTAACTGCCAGACGGAATCGCTCTATTTTGGCGCACGACATGTTGGCTGGAGGCTGGCCCAAGTGAAATACATAGATTGCAGCGGGCAAATGAGCGGTGGCTGGTGGGATGTGGCCAACTGCCTTAATGTCGGACTGACTGGCCCAAATGACTTGGCAAATGGGCTGGCGTATGCTCATTTGTATTGGCTACAAATACAATTTGATGGTCCTGTGCTGCAGGCGTCGGGATATTTATACACACATGCTTCGCTTGCAAGCAGAAAACAGTTAAGCACAATTCACGGTGGCTGATGAGGATGGCGCTGTACGAGCTGGCTCTGAGATTCGGGGTGGCATGTCTCTGGTACACCTAGGCGTATGCGTTATAATAATATGTATACGTATGCACAGAAGGACGGACCAAGTGCCGGACTGGAGGGCTGCTTCCGGCCCGGTTGGGCGAGCTGGGCGAGCTGGGCGGGATGGGCGTTCTGGCTGAGATAAAAAGTTGAAAATAAATTTTTATTGTTATGGGGCACACACGTTCTTCTTCTTCTTCTTGTGCTTGTTGTCCTTGTATCTGTTTGCGTGTTTGCGACACTCATTTTCTGCAGATGTCCTTTATGTCTGCGTATGTACGTGTATGTGTGTGTCCCAGAGTGTGTGCAAGTGGCTGCGTGTGTGTCTGCTGTATGTGCAATGGAATCCAATGAGAGCATGTGTACTTAACATAAATCGCTCACTCATTGAAAGCAGTTGCATAAAAACGAACAGTGAATGCGCCATTGCTATGGATCTGGCAGCCCTGGCAACCCTGTAAGCAGGAACCCTTAAACACATACATATATACATATATACATATGAACTCACACACTCATATACACCCAGTCACATTTACACATTTAACTAGCTAGAAAGTGCTGCATTTACAAACATTTATCGATTTCTACCCGAAAAATTATCTATGCAGATTTCCGCACATGCGAAGCGCAGCCATCCAACTTTCCGTTCATCAGTAAATGCTAACCCTGTATCAGCCCCCGCCCCAGCCCCAGCCCCAGCCACAGTCCCAGCCCCAGCCCTAGCCTCAGTCCCGTCCCAGTTGCGCCCACGGACCCACGTGTGCAGAAAGTTTTGCCAACAGTTTTAATTTCCCATAATTACACAATTACAAAGCGTAAAGTTTTCCAGCACACGCCACGCCTCCAGCCCCCTATGGGCACGCCTCGTACAATGCCAACTGCGCGTCATGGAAATGAGCAGTCGACACAGGAAAAAAACGTGGAAAACAAAAAAACACACAGTGTGCGGAAAGAGAAGAAAATTAGTTTTACAGCCAAACGAATCGTGGAATGCCCTGAAAATGGAAATTTATTGATGAATAATAATGATATAAATGAAATAATAAATGGAATAAGCTGTTGCGATGCATATAAATATATAAAGAAAAATTAAAAGTGAAAAATCGTTGCTGAAATAAGTGAATGAAAAATCTTTGGTAGATATGCAAAACTTAAAGTAAACGAAATAATTATAAATAATAATAATAATATACATATATGTATATATAAATAAATACTTAATCAATAATTATCTTATACCAGTGGACTATACCTAAATGCTTAGGTACGCATGTTTATTTTTTTTTATAAATTGTATGTAATCAATCTTGTTGTCATTTAACGTTCATCGTTCATTTCATTTATTTTAGTCTAATTATTTTTCGCTTTGCAGTTGAAAGTCGATCGAAAGCTTTAATTCTCATAAAAATATTTTAGTAAATTTACAATTTAAATAAAATTCATTTGAATTTAATAAGCTGATTTATTTTTCAATAAAGCAACATTTTTCAAATTGAAAAATTCCCTATGGAATTCTATCAAATGTAATCTAGTAGATGTGACGTATTCGTTATAAACACGTTTATATTATTCATAAGCCTGTCACTCTGCAAAGCCCACTGCACATGTCCACATAATAAGCTTTCACATAGTCATTGATTTTTGGTTACACGCCCAGTTCCTCATTATATTCCAATTACTAACTTTTTACGAACCAATTCATACACACACACACATAGTAGCCCTCTATGACTAAGGAAAGGTGTTTCCTAAAATCGATGCAGACTATGTGAACAGGTCGGCTGGTGATTAATGCGTGTCCAAAAAGTAGTTAAACATATCGATTAAGTTATATATTGCACTATTATGAATTGTGTGGATTATGATGAACTGAAAGTAGTTTCCAAGTGCTGTACAAATATCGTGCCAAAGCGCAATGTGTTGGCCACAAAACAAGGGTAAAAGCCTGGGGAACCGTCAAGCGAGCAATGAACAACTTTTTGGCCACACATCGAGCGCACACACGCACACACACGCACACACACACACACACACACACACACACACACATGGATAGATAGCTGGCGCATATATAGGCAAAAGTATTTATTGAAAACTGTAACCGTTTGCAGCAAGCACTTACCCTTCAATACCCCCTGCCCTGGCCCTGGCCCTGCACTCTGCCCGCCACCTGTGATATAACCCAGCCAGTCCGGAGCTCACAGAATTGCGATTTTTGTTTGCTGCACAACAACACTGAGAGCAGCAGCAACAACAACAACAACAACAACAACAACAATGGCAACAACAACGGTTCACACTTTGGCTGTGTGTCGGTTATCGCTGCATTGCGCCGGAAGGTGTTTTTGGAGGGGAGGCTGGGTTGGCGGCCAGGCAGGGGTTTTGGTCGGGTACCTTCAAATGACATCCTGACAGAGTGCAGTCGCCGTCAGCGTCAATGCCGGCAGCGACGTCAGCGCCGGCTTTTGTGTAGGATTTTTAAATCAATTGCAAATGCAATGTGATTCTCTCTTAAATCAGCGCCTGTCCAGGCTGTCAATGGGCCATAATCCATGGCACACTATTTAATTTTCAATTGTAAGCCGCGCAATTTATGACAGTCGCCATCCCTCTGCGGCTTCGCTCCCTTTTATGATAAGCGCCTTGCATAGTTCTTAAAGGACAATCAAAATTTTAGCCAGCGGCTTACAAGTTTTTGGGTTGCGCTTGCATAATTTATATCCTGCCAATAAATGGCGTGCGTTGTCTGTCTTCCCGTCCCACTCTGCTTCCTTGCTGCCATTCGTTCGTTCGTATTGGCCATCAATTTCCCTGGGCTAAAAAGCGGTCCAAATGCTTGGCCACGTTAATTATGCACGGGGTTAGCCTGAGCAGCAGCGCAGCAGCCAGGGCCAAACTAGGCCACATGGTTATAGCTGAAGGGGTCGCGCCTCCACCTCCATCTCTCCATCTACGCCTTCAACTGGACCGCGTGGTTGGCCCAGAAGGAGGCCTCGGCTGGGTAACTGGGCGACTCCATGGGTTATGTATGTGCGGCGTGCAGCGAACTTTTAATCCGCTTTAACTAAAAACATTTAAATTTGCCAAGCGCGGGTCGGGCGGCCGAGGTTACGGTTTTCGCAAACCCAACTGCTAACCAGCCACCCGCCCAAAAAAAAAAAAAAAAAAAAGAACACACACACATACATAAAAAAAGAATAATTTAAATAAAAAAACTTTTCACCACATACTAATGCCAAAAACACATTGAGGCATTTGTGCTAAGTCCAAGCGTTTGGCCACTGAGAAATCAAATTAAATAGAAAACAATTATCGGTGCGACATAAGAACATAATTATATATATATAAAACAGTCGTATTAAAGGAATGTAAAGGCAAAACAACAATCTACTCTTTTTCCCTTTGGGAACAGATTATAAAAATCCTTAAAAATAAAAATAATGAAATTTTGTAATTCTTCTCCTTCAATTTGCATTAATTATTATTATTTATAATTCGTAAACATATGAAATGCTTTATTCTTTACAATTATATAAAAATACAAAGTTTTTTTTTTTATTTTTGCATTTTATATTTTTTTAATTGAATATTTACTGCCTATGGCGGTTTCGTTGAATATTTCGTTAAATATTTATATTAATATTTTATTTTACAACACTGACAGAAAGAGGAAGCTCAAACATGTTTATATGAAAGTTCATCAATAAAAAAAAAATATAGATATATAGATATTTTGCTTCTAATTCAAAGTTTTAAAATATAATATACATATACAAATATGATTTTAGTGCTATTTTAAACATTATGTTCGATTGTTAATATTTGCAAAGTCAAACAATAATATATTACTCAATCATTAGATAACAATAAAAATACTATAATAAATATGTGTGTTTTTTTTTAGAGTATTTACTCGTCTTTGTAACTGGAGCAAACGAATTTTTCATATGTTTTTTATTAGAAGTGTGTGTGTTTTTTTTTCGCTGTGTGCAGATTTTATTTCAAATTTTTTTTTTGCTGGTTGTTGTGGGCTGTTCGAGTGTTGAATTTGCTTTTTTGCAAAGTGGTTTTTATTTAATTTTTTTTTTTTTTTTTTTTTTTTTTTTGCTAATGGAAGCCACAGGGCGCTGCAGCCACAAGCTGCTGTGGAATTCTGTGTGCTAATCACAACTAACAGCTAAGCAGCTTATGAAACTTACGTTTTTTCTTGTAATTTCTGTGCAGAAATTTGTCAAGGAATGAACCAAAAGTTTTGCACTCTGCCAAGAGGTTGCAATACCATTTAAGGATCTGCTTGAAAGTTGTCATCAGAAGTGGACTTGCGTTGTGGCTATTGCGTGGGTCGTGCTCGAGTGTTTATATACAATATCGTTTTGTCAAGTTCCTTAGCAGCGTATATTTAATAATAAACAATTTTTCCTGACAAGCAACAACAATAGCGTGAGAGAGAATGCAGGACAAGAGGCACGGACAACGATCCGCTTGGGAAACCGCAAAACAGCAGCCCGAGCTGAAACCATAACTTAAATTTTGACAAATGTATCTGACACTTACAATTAGTATAAATTGACTGGCATGTTGAGTGCCACACACGCTCAGCAACACTACCAGAGGCGGCACACACACACACACACACACACACACACACATGCAGAGACTCACACTTACACTCTATAGGCCTGCCATGTTGGAAACCAGACAATAGAGCAACGAGTGCGCCAGACCACAACAGCAGCTACAACAACAACAAATATAAAAACAACAACAACAGCAACAACAACAATGACAAAGGCAACGACAACCACAACAATAATATCACGATATCTGCTATTGTCAGCTCACAAAATGCCGATTTGCATTACACTCGAGGGCTGCTTAAAGCGTTTAACATATTGCAAGGAATTGCGGTAGGCGGGATGTTGGTTCTTATAACATAAAAAGATTGTGTGCTACGATTAGCTCATGAGCTTTAGGCTGGCAGCGCCACAGATATATCTCTAGTATGTGAGTGAAAACTTTGAAAATATGATAATTAACCAAATGTTTTATTTGACATTGCATAGGCTTGAGGTAATGTGGAACTCAATGCTCATTAGTTAATGTTTTACTGAACATCAGTTGATGCATTTTTTGAATGTGCGCTTCAAATACTTTTTACGTTACATATATATTTATTTGAATAATTCATATGTAACAATTGTTCGATCGACCCGCGCACATACGCCATTTACTAGAGCTGTTAAGATTTATATGTACTTATGCATGTATATAAGGGAAATATATATATGTATACAAATATATATACGCATATACCGTATAGCATATACAAATATATCATCGAAGTTTAAACTGCTGCAAAAGCTAAGGGCAATTGCTTTTGACAGTTATGTATAAATTTATGAGACTTAATGGAGGAACTGGAACAAGAAACAATGGGGGGGCTACTTTTAACCTAGCTATAAGTTTTGCCGAGAAGCCCAGTGGCGTGGCAGTGGGAGTGGTTGTGGGCGTGGGTATGGGGGCGATGAGGTTTTAGCTTTAATTGATTGACTGACTGCCCTCAGACCGAAGAAATTCGATTTATTCTAGCCCAGTTTCAAATAGAAACACTTCTACCTATTCGCTGCGAAAGTATGTAAGGTATCAAAAATTACTTACAATTCAAAACAAACTTTTGCGTCGAGCAACCTAAATTTGTAAGTCAACAATGGATGGGTTGGGAATGGGTCTTAAGCGTTAGCCGAAATCCGAAAATGTCGCAGAGCGAAAAGTAAAACCAACTTCGAGATGCGACCTGGAGGCGTAGACCGTAGGAGGTGGAGGCGGTATAGGAGGAGGAGGAGGAGGAGGAGCAGTCGAAGCGGCTGCCTGCTGCAAAGTGAAGAAAAATTGTAGAAAACTTTTGCTGATTTCGCCCAGTGCGCTTCATTTATTTCAACGATTTGTTGCCAGGGCAGGATGGCTGCAGAAGCTGCAGCAGGTTGAGAAGAAACAGCATCAGCACCAGAGTCAGAATCAAGACCAAGACCAAGACCAAGACCAGAACCAGCTTTCCAAACGACAACAGCAGCAGGCCCAAACTCCTGCTCATCCTCTCCCTGTGTGTGTGTGTGTGGCCCAGTCATTGTCCAAAGAGCAGCTGTTTTAGTTCTTGATGGGACTGTCTAGTAAGCCAGGTCCCGCCTCAAGAAACCCCACCAGCTACCGCTTACTCCCATCCCAGCTGACTTTATCGCTTCAGTAAGTTGGCCTCCTGCTGCCGTTTTATAATATTATAACGTGCGTTGTTTGTGCTTGAACAATTTTTCGGCGTTACCTTTTCTTATTGGAAAATTGCAAGTTTTTGCCTGTGTGCGCGCGTGTCTTTGCATGTGTGTGTTAGTGTTTGTGTGTGCACAACAGCAACTAACAGCGGCAATAACAACAGCAATAACTAAAGATATGCACACTAGGTGGCGCTAGCAAAAACTTTCTGACAGCCAGAGTTTAGTTGACGCAGAGAGGTATTTACCTAACAGATTCCTGCTTGTGTTATATAACTGGGCAAAACATACATATAAACACACTAAAAACGTTTCATATTTTAATTGAATTCAAGTGATTTTCTATTACATATATACATATGTATATATATAAGAATTGTTTTTGTCTTTGGCATTTGTTTCTTGCCCTTTGGGTAATTAAAAAATACAAATCAAAAAGGTCAGCAGAAATATTTCTAAGCACAATGGAAAAAGCGTGGAACAAAGTTTTCGCTTATCTTTAAGTGCTTGCCAATGACACTCAACTTTTATTTTCATGGCTTCAATTGTAATTTGTAAGCGTTATCTCACTTTCCAGCCCTCCATTGTCGGTTCTCGTTTTATTTGCAGGAATTTTTTAATTTGGTTTATTCTTATAAGCTATGCATGCAGATTGAGGGTATGCAAGTCTTACTAGACTACCTTGATAGAAATAGTGAAATGTTCTATATATTCTCGATGCAATATTATTCATTTAGGTAAAGAATCTTCAAGTAAATTCTGTATATTGAGTTAAAAAACCAAAGTAAATCAATCAGCAAATGCATGTAGCTACTTTCGGGTTGAGAAGAGGGTATTTCCTAGTCTACATCTAGAAATTTGATCAAATTCAACTTTTTTCTGCTCAAACTTCTCAGTTAACATTGACAATACGTGCCCGTAACAAAAAGTAATGAGAGCCATTGAAAAGGTTTCACGCAGACCCAACGAACTAGTTTCAATGAAACTGACTTGCAAATGAGTCAACTTAATTGTGTCGACAATTTATATTTATTTGAGAGCAAAGTGAACCAGTTTACAGCGTTAAGTCTAGAATTAACCAGCTATTAAGCTGGACATTAGCAATTGTCTTAACATGCTGCAATTGAACTCCGAGCTATATATACATATGTATATATGAATAAAATCTCATTAGTATGAACAAGTAATAATATCCGCTGGCATAGCTTCTCATTTGAAATTGCCAACGTATGGCATTAAAGCAATTCAAAATTACACTTTTCTATTCAAATTATTGGAAAAAAGTGTGTGTGAGAGAGAGAGAGAGAGAGAGAGAGAGAGAGAGAGTGAGTGAGAGAGAGAGGGAGAGCGAGTGTGAGAAAACAAAAACTACAATAAAATGCCATTAGAGCTGCGTCAGTTATTTTAAAGGCTAAAATTACTAATTGATTATTGAATATTTACGATAAGTAGAAAATGCTGTCATTTTGCATGGAACAACAGCAAAGAGTGGCATGCGAGGCGGGCTTAGATTACATATTTAATTTAGCCGAATAATACATATATTGACCGGAACTTACAACTGGTTGTTAACCTTGCCCTGCTATGTATTCGGTAATATATTTTGAGTAATTTGATGGTGAATATTAATACATAGCTTATAGATAATAAAAAGAATTCCATTTTAAAAGAAATATGAATAATTTTCATAAGCTTTAATCCCTTTAATTATTCTTGATACTTGATTAAATCATTTATTTCAGATATTATATGCAAATTGAAGATATTTTTGCTTCAACACAGATGAATTTTAACTATTGAAGTACATGACTCTTATCTAAATGTGAGTTTTACTTGCTCAACTGAATAAGCTTTGCATATTCAAGGAACTCAAGTGTTGGCGTTCTCACCGAACATTAAACGGGTTTGCTTTATTTTTTGTAGCATACTTTGAGGAGCGAAGCCAAAATCTCTGTAGCTCTCAATTTATTCAATTAAAATACGAGAAAATTCATGCAAGTATGTGGAGTGCCCATTTTGAAGATCTAAATATTTGTATTTTGATGAAAATTCATCATACATCATACATCAAGTACATATTTCGATATTTACCGAACAATGTTAGCTTGGATTTCAATTTTATTTCGTTTTCATGCCATGAGCTTGGATCTGAGTGTTATTTCATTTCCATGAGCACGAGCAATCAAATCAATTTCATATTTTATTTGAATATTTAAGCACCTAAGCAACGGGCGAACTAATTAACTTTTTGGGGCTTTTTCCCCTATTTCCATCAAGGTGTTTTACATAATTTGTTCAACTCTTCAACTGTGAATAATTTAACAAGCACTTCAAGCCAACTCTTTTGATTAGTTTCAGCAAAGTGGGTTATGTAAAAAATCTTGAACAGTTTGTTGTTGCGAGTGGTCCATTCCGTTCGTTGAACAGATTAGTGGAACGAGTTCAGTTTAAACTACATTTGTTCTTTCGTTTCGTATTTTTTTCTTCTACCATGCAAATGCGAATGCTGATTCAGATTTGAAATTCTTTTGCTTTGCTCTCTGTTTTAGGCAGCTGCATTTTATGCTACGAATTTTAAAGTATCTTCAAATGTTGCCTTCGTTTTAGTTGTTGTTGCTGTTGTTGTTGTTGTTGTTATTGTTGACGTTGCGCTTTTCCTTCTCTTTGTATGAGCATGTATGTGTGTGTTTGTGTGTGTGTGTGCAAACATTTGCAAAAAGAAACACACGTTGCAAAAGTGCACAATGGAGCACTACATAGCTTCTCATTGCTTCACATTCGGCCGGCTTCACGTTGTGTCGCCTGCCAACGCCTTCAGTTGCCCTTCGTCCTTTTCGGACGGCACCGCTTCGCGCAGCCCCTTGCAGTTTAACAAAAAGCATTAACACAATGCAGGCGCAGCTTGACGAGGGCCACGTTTCGGTGCCCAGGACATGCAGCTGTATCTGGAGCTGCAACTGGAGTCGTAGCATTCGCGGGTCGTGTTATGTACCGACATTGTCGTACATAGTGTGGGCAAAACGAGCAACAATGGGGCGTGGTGGCTGTGGTGGGTGGTAGGTGGTTGGGGGTCTGTTGGTTGCCTGCAGCTGTTGCCGGCGGGCATTGCGTGGGACTTCCGCTGAAATGTAACCACAGCAGAGCCAGCGGCAGCAACAGCAACAGCGGCAGCTACAAAGCGGCACACAGAGAGTCAGATAAAGCGAGAGCAGCACAGAGCAGGAGGTTTTCAGAGAGAAAGACAGAAAGAGAGAGAGAGAGAGAGAGAGAGAGAGAGGGAGAGAGATATGCAGAGAAAGAGATAGTAGGAACAGCACCCTATGGCTATGCATTTGCCGGGACGAATTTGCAAGCTAGCCAAGGGCTTGGGTTTTGCGTCATGGTGTGCGGAATGGGTTAAAGTCAAAAGCCTGGCCAGGAGGAAGAGAACAGTGGAGAGACTAGGACGATGAGTGGGGAGGGGGGGGGGGGAAGGATAGGAGCCGAGTTGCAAAAGGGTAATTGCTAAGCAATTACCTTCTTGCTAAGATTAATGGTCATGCCAACAACTTGAAAATGTTGCCGCAATGCTAACAATGAGCCACACACACACTCGCACACACACATGGTGTGGCAGCTGTGCCTGTGTGTTGGGGCGTGTTGCATTAATTAGATAATTGTGGGCGCGGTCGTATTTCATGCATATTTGTGCGGAAAAAATGCTTGAATTATATGCAAATTAATGTGCATTTTATTGTGAGGCAATATTCAGTTGAGGTTCAACTGAGCGGATTGTATTTTGTAATTCGCACCGGATATATTTTTCAGGCTGCAATCGGTAGCTGTTGCTGCTACTGCTCAGGCCAGCCCCAACCATACCTTGGGTCACCCGCTGCGCTTTACATAAATTATATTTCCGGCGGAAAAATTAACATTTTTATGAATTTCCTTTCAGCGGCGCGCATTGTGGTGTCAGCGGTTCGAAGGGCAGCCGAGGCATGTGGTGTGGCATGACAGTCAGTGTGGCACAGTCAGCATTGCATTCGCAGAACGCACACTGGCGCCAAGGCGTAACCCTCAAAATAAAAAGAGGCAAATGCCGGGCAATAGCTTCGATGCGACTCGAGCCGAGCAGAGGCGTGAGCTCCCCAGTGTGCGTTTTTGGCTGAGCGGCGTTCTGCGGAGCTGCGTACTGAAAATGAAATGTTGTTATTGAAATTGGCAAAGTTTTATGTGCGCTCGTAGTTTTTTCTTTTCTATTTTTTGCTTCTTTCATATATATACATTTTTTTTTCGTTTTTTTTTTTTTTTTCCGTACATAGAAACTGTGGCCATGACTTGCTGCTCAAATCATATAGCAGAGCGTTCATTGCCGTAGTAGCAACCGCAGCCGCAGCCATTTTAGCCCCATTTTAGCCACAAAGTCGGTTTGCCTATTTATGCGTTTTGAGCTTTTGGCGTTTTTGCTACCGGGGGTTCTCTTTCACTTTTTGCGCCTTTTTTTTCAAAATGATATCCGCACATTTGCGCCAATGTGCCGACGCTGACAGCGCAGTCGACGCCGGTGTTGGTGCAAAATGGCACAATACGCCAACAACAGAAACAGCTACAGCTACAGCTACAGCAACAGCAACAAAAAACAATAGCAACAGCTAAAGAATAAAGTGCCAGGAAACACATTTAATATCTACGCATAAAAATAAAAGTCTGGCAGCACCGGCAATGGAAGTGACCAAACATAGCAGCGACTGCGACGGCGACGGCGACTGCGACAGCGACAGCTACTGCGACCTGACCAGAACATAAGCCGGACAGAGATGGGGAGCGAGCGAGCGAGCGAACAAGTGAGAGGAAAGGCAGCATCGGAACGTCGTCGTCGTCGACGACGTCGGTTGAAGGTCTTGTTTATTACGCTCGCATAGCCAAATGCATAAATTTACGGACCGATGCGTGCAAACTGTGCAAAACTTAAAAAAGACGAGAAATAAAAAAAAAAACTGAAACGAAAGAAATGAAAAAAATTATGGCAGCCCCGAAGCTGCAAATGAAAAAAGCGACTCAGAATAACGGCAACGAGAACAAGTATAAGAGTAACTACACACAACAACAACAGCAACAACGGCAGCAGCAGTAACAGCGGCAGTGGCAGCAGCGACTAGCGTAATGGCAACAGCCACTTGCAAGCTATATGCACTGCAAGAAAAGGCAACAACAAAAACAACAACGGAAAGCTGGGCGCGTGTTGTGAGCCACCGAATGCCCTAACAAATGCCATGCACATAAATAAATAATACAAAATGTTGCTCAAATATGCATATAAATTAGAGTTGTCAAGCAGTAAACTGCTTGAAGGAACTGCTTCAATTAAAAATGATGATAAAGTGCCTAACAGCAATTTGGGGGGAAATAACAAACAAAGCTGCATATGAATATGGTCAATATTTTATTATTTTATATGTATTTATGTATATAAATATTTATATATGTAATTAATGCATTCATTTTATATATGCATCGAATTTGAGTATCCTTTATATGAACTTTAGACCACATGTAGCTAATATGCCCCTGTCGGATTCATAAAGTATATTTTTAATAAAGAATAAGTGAGTTTGCAGATGACACTTCGAGCGGAAGTGTAAAGCAAATCAGAGCGATAATTAAATGTAAAACTGGCAAGCAAATGTTCGATTCTCTCAATAGAAAATAAAAAAAGTTCAAGAGAGCAAAACGAAAGAAATAACAAGTACTCGTAACATTTATACTTCACACAAAGCGCATCTACAACAGCACGGCAAAGTAAATAAATAAGCAAACTGAAAAATGTCAGCTGTGCTTTGATAAATAAACAAGGCAATGTTACGTATCATTTTTGCGCAGTGCACTTTGACTGCACGCACACACACACGGAAAGAAATTATGTGGACACCGAAAAGATAAAATAGTCAAAAAGGAAAAGAAACGACGATCGAGGAAATGCAACAGAGATGAGAATTTATGTCTATGAAGCTACTTTTAGCAGGCGTTCTCTGATAAATATCCACTCTCCTACATACATATATATACACATATTTATAAATATATATTTATAAGTGTGTGTGTATGTGTATGATGAATGTCCATAAGTCAAGGGATATTACATAGGGTTGGGTCTAATGAAAATTACTTAGGTGCATATTTATGAGCCGGCTGTAGTCAGCGAAAGCTGTTAATGTGCTTAGTGCTTTTGGCCGACAGGCTGTCGCAATAGCTGGCTAATGGGCTGTCATTTGTAGCTCCTATTTTATCATAGCTTTAGGGGCAGGGGCAGACTGGCTGGTCACAAGCTGTGGCTCATTATGTTTTGGAAAAGCTTTGCTCATTATGCGCCAGCATGGGCTTTTGACGGAAAGCTACAGTGCGAAAAGCTCGGACAATCTGGCCATTCTGCCAAAAGCGCGATAAGCTTGCGAATGCTTTTTATAGCACTCATTTATGGTATGCGGGCAATTATTCAAAAAATTTCCTTGGCTATTTCCCGCCATCGCACACATACACATGCAAATACACACACACACGCACACAGCCACGCACATACACACACACAGTAACCGAAAAGTTGAAACACATTTAGAGGTTTCTTCGCTTTTGCTTGCTTTGGCGCTTTTTCTGGTTTTGCCGTTCGGCATTTGGCGTTGGGCTGGAAAATACATATTTAATAATTCAAAGTTGAATGCTATAAAATCTCAGCGGGTGGTTCATATTTCAGAGCGGTAATTTCATATTGTTCGGCTGGGTGGACCAGGTGGGGCAGCATCCTCTCAACGCCCAAATGCTGGCCTTTTTCATCTTTATGCGTCCTCTTAATGTTGTGGTTTACTTAGCGCCCTATATCCCGCACTCTGCTTAAGGTTATTGAGTTGTGCGCTTCCTGGGGGAAATTAACCTCATGCCAGCGGGTGCAATTGTAGCATGCAGTTAGCTGTCACATAGATCCCCTGCCGGCTCCATCTATATTTAACCCTTACTCCCAGGGCCGGCTAGGCTGTGCGATATGGATCAAACGATTTTGTTTGAAGATTAAACTACATGCGGCAGGCATTGCAGCAATTGTTCGCAGCTGGAGCTGCCAGCCAATGCAAAGGCCACGGAGCTTGGGCCCAGTGCTAAAAGGGCCTACAAAACTCTACCGCGACCATCGCGTGTCGCATGCAACAAACTGACAGTAACGAGCTACAAAATCAAATGCAATAAAAAAAAAAAAAAGAAAAAATAAAATAAAATAACGACTGTTTCCATAAAATGTAAACCAACTGAAATTGCAGACACTTTGCACTTTTGTGCGCTGTTAAAACAAAACTTAAATTAAAACGAAAACTCAAACCCAGACTAAAAGAAAAAAAAAAAACCCAAAAACCAAACGAAAGCAAACCGAAAATGTTGATTTTCGTGCTAAGGCTATTCAAATAGTGCCAGGCCATTTATTACCCTCAAAACTGACTCGGATTTTAAAGCCAGTCAGCAAATCACTTAAATCTCTCTCTGTGCAAAAGTCGTTGCCAACTTAAAGCCTTCTCTGGCTCTGAGCAAATCGCATGATAAATGTTTTCTAACGCTTTTACGCTCAGTTTAATTGATTTGCTTGGGGCATGTTTACTATTCAATCTAAAATGTTGCGTTTCTCAAATTCGTTTTTTCAATAACTTTGTTGGAATTAAATTATAAATTAATAATATAAATAATATAAAAGTTGCTTTATTAATAATTTTAGAAACTTGATTAAATAAATTAAAGCATATGCTTATATGGATAATATACTGACATTTATCAAAAGGCAAATAATTATTTACGCAATAATTTTAATTAATGATGTATATTAGAAATAATTCATTATAAATAAAAAAAAAAAATAAAAAAAAACAAACGTGAAAAAATGATTTATGCAATTACACTAAGATCGTTAGTTAAATCTTTTCCAACTCAAGTATAAATAAATCAATTTTATTTTGTTTTATATAATAATATAAATATTTTTCTTATAAATAAATAGAATATATACTGTTTTTTTTTTCCTATGAAAAGAGTTTTAAATAAAATCGATTATAAATAAAAATATTTTTAAAATGAACTTTCCAAATTAAGTTATATCCATAAACAAATTGAGTTATTGAAAGTTTTATAAAAAATAATTTTGTATCTTAAAGAGCATTTACATGTCTGCATATAGACAGATTCCATAATCTATGGACTCTAGCTGAAAACAAATAAAATTCTTGGAAGAATATTTCTACTGATTCAATCTGACCTCTGTTGTTGTTATTGTTGTTGTTTGGTTTTTTTTTTGTAGACTTTGCGGTTTGCATTATATATTTAATAAAATCGTTTGCATTTCTTATGTGTTGCTAAGTGTCAGCGGGCATCTAATTTGATTTATGACCCGCAAAGTTATGCCCCAATAATATCGAAAGATAAACTTTTTCAGCTTCCAGTGTGTCGCTTCTTCATGTTGTTGTTGTTGTTGTTGGTGTTTTTTTCTCGGATAAGTTAACGACAACGATGACTAAGGCCTTTTTAAATGTTAAGAGTTGTCATTGTTTTTGCCAAAGTTGCGTGAATACCAATCATAATTTATTCACGTGTGTACGTAAGCATGTTTGTGTGCATGTGTGTGTGTGTGTGCTTGTGTTTCTGTACTTCTGTGCCAATGTGCGTGTACTATATATCATGACACATGCATGTACATACAATTTATTATAGCCAAACACCCACTACATATTGCCCAGCCCTTCTTTCCGCACTCCGCCGCTGCGCAGTGAGCCAGCAAATATTCATCGGATTGAAACCAATTGGTTGCCTTGGAGGCAGAGCTTGATAGAAATTTGTCAAGCATAATACCTGATAATCAATTGACTAACAGCACTAACTGAATAATGAATTGTGTGATCAGCTGGCTTTAATATGTATGTGTGTGTGTGTGTGTGTGTGTGTCTGTCCATGCGTCGGACTATCAATCAAATTGGGTGCAAGGCTAACGCCTGCTAATTAGCAAATTAAAAATGTTACAAGGATTTCGCTTTTATTTTTTGTGCACGCTTGTTTTTCCTGCCACGTATTTGAAAATGTTGATTTTGCTGCAGCACGAAAAACTCATTAGTAATTAAATATTTTCCGGCGCAGCGACAACGCCCCGTAGTTCCTTAACGCTTGTTGTTGCTGTCATCGTGTTCGCACAGTGGGAACTTCCGCACTTCCGTTGGAGCGCTGCTGCGTCTGCGTCTGCTACTGGCACACACAGCGTATACGCAATTTTTGTTTTCTTGTTTGAGACGGTGCGTATTAAGGCCGTAAACAAGTGTACGTTGGCTCCAGCATCATCTACGGCAACGGCAATGGCAATAGCAACGGCAACGGCAACGGCAACGGCAACAGCTTCAGCTCCGACTACAGGCCATAGCCTGTAGTGGGCCTCAGCCCTGAGCATGATTTGTTACTGACAGCGTCTCAGGCAGAGGCTCCAGTTCTAGGGAGAGTCTGAGTTTGATTTATTTCACGCTGAACAATTTATGAGTGAAGGTGAAGCAACAACAGCAATAAAACCAACAACAACTGCAATTCATTGAGCAGAGGCAATGGCCCAATGGGTTATACGTAAGCACACTCTCATTCACGCACGCACACACACACGCACACACATACATACATACAGTCATATATCTGTATAAAATATGTATGTTACTTGGGACTTGTCAGCGCGCTCGACTGCAGATACGCAAAATATTCCCAAAAGATTTGAAAAGCCTCTGGGCCAGCACACAGCATGTTAACTGGGCCAACAACAACAGCTAGGCATATCTTCTTTTGGCAATTGTGATGGATGTGGTTACGCTTAGCATTATGCATGATACTTCACTTTACTGTTCTACCATCACCGGCTCATAGCGGCTTTTCTTTCAATTAGTATTGGCTCATGCAAAGTGCTAACGCTTCTGCCTTCCCTCTCTTTCTTTATCTCTGCCTATCTCTATTTCTGTCACTCTTGCCTCTTAGCTTAGTTTGCTGCGCTGCAACTTTAAAGAGCGCCGAGCCATGTCCCTCCCCCTGGCTAATGCCATTGTGTTGCCTACTTAGCAACGTCTTTGGCAGCGTGAAACTTTTGGGTTTTGGTATTTGAAATTATAACGCAAGCCACAAAAGCATTTCGCGGTCACTTAGTGCCGCAAGTGGAGCAAGTGGTGCAAGTGCTGCAAGTGGTGCGCTTTTGAAGTCAGATTAAAATTCAATTTCGAGACTGTCTCGCGTTGCAGTCGCGGTTGCAATTGCTCATTGCTGACGTGTGGCTCGAATGCCAGCTCAACTTTGTTATGAATTTCCATTGGATTTGAGATTATTTTGCGAACGTAATCCATCAAAAGTTTTTACAGCAAGTTGAGAATCATAAATATTCATAGAATTTTATCATAAAAAAAAAAAATGATAATAATAAAAAAAAAAAAACAAATAAATATAAAATTGTATACTGAAATTATGAAATGACTTAACATTTAACTATTATGAGTATTGGAAAACTTCTTTAAGGCCTATTAAATTTGTGTACTATTCCCTATCTCTCTCTCTCTCTCTCTCTTTCAACCTCACTCTGCCTCTCGCTGTTGGCCTGTTTGACTTTTGCCCTATCTTTTTTCTTAATACACAAATTGAAAATATATTTATTTATCCTCTCCTACACATATATGTATATATATGTTAATATTTGTTCAACTTTAATAACTTTTCAACTTTAAATCAATATTTTTGTAATTAACTATCTCTTCTCTGTCTCTCACACACTCTCTCCCCCATTCTCTCTCTCTCTCTCTTTGGTCAACCAACATATATATTATTGTTTGCATGGGCCATGAATTCATTAATGAACAGAAATAAATATGTCAAATTGAAAGTAGCGCAAATAAATAAAAATAAATGTTTTTATTATTTTCGAAATAATCTTTTTTTTTCTTGCTTCCGAGCTTATTCTTTTATCAATTGACGAGTTGTAGCAAAGTGTTGACAAAGCTGCGCCGCAGGCATCTGACGACGTGTTCAATTTGCAGGTTTGTATGCATATACATTTATATATAAATACTCACGTATTTATGTATAGGAAATGTACAGGTGCGCAGAGACCTATATCGTTTTTCAATTACCGAAGCATTGTGGCACTCCCACGTAGCCCCAAACAATTGCGCAACACAGTGCAATTAAGGCACATAATCTTGGTCATCGCCCGGGGTCGCATCTACGGCGGAAAATCAGAGTCGTGAATGTTGTGCAATCGCTTGGAAATGACCTGAGCCTGAGCAAGCGAGCCAAACAGTCGCTTTTAATACATACATATTCATTTTGCAATTAATCATTTGTGTTCTTTTTCCTATTTAAATTTAATTTTGCACTCACACTGACATAATTAATCATAATTTATCTAGATATAGGTAAATGTAAGTGTGTGTGTGTGTGTGTGTGAGTGTATTGGTCTGCAAGGGATTGGGCACACCTTGAAAGCGACAGTTGAATATGGTTTATGTCATTTGTTAATTAAGATTAAACATTTATTTACATTTATTCGATTTTATGTTTGCATTTTCGTTTCTGTTTCTATTATGGCTTATGAGCTAGTCGATTGCACGATTTAACAAATTACCGATTAATCGATCAATCGATTATTGTTGACTTAATTACGTATAAAAATACTTAAAGCTGATTAAACGGAAAAAAACCCAATACGATTTACACTATATACACAGGTGTGCGTCTCTTCTATCTACAGCGCAGCGCAGTGGGCAGTGTGGGCATGGCATCCTTATATCATCCGGTCACTGGTGCTGTGAATTGAGCAATGAAATCAATTGCATTGTCCCCATAGAGCTGCCGTTACGCAAACTTACCATTCCTGTCCATGCGTCCGAGCGTTCAAAAGGCAACGCCAAAGCAGACATCAAACATAAGCTGCGACTACAAAGAGCTTAGACCCCAACTAGCAGGAGCTGCTGCTGGAACTGAAGTATGGGGCGTGGCATAAACTGTAGCAGCAGAAGCATTCCAAGCAGCAGCCACAAGCTCTGCCCGGCCTCCAATCTGACGCCCAGCTCATGCTGCATGGCCGCGTGCTGCTCGCTCTTAATGATATGCACAAAGACGCTGTCGCTGTCTGCAAACGGGAAAGGGGGCGTGGTGGGTATTACATATGGTGTGCGTGTGTGTGTCTAAGTGGGTGTGTTTGGGTATGCTGGGTCATCTGGCACTCACTTGAGTTATCCGCGGAGCATGTGTAATTGCCGGAATCCGTGTGAAGTACACGCGATATGACCAGATTGCTCGTCTTTATTTGCTGCTCGGAGATGACGCGTATGCCGCCGCGCGTCGAGTCGCTGACAAGTTCCGTGTCCTTGTACCAGAGCATGTGCGTATAGGGTCCGGGTGCCTGGGGTGCAATACATGTCAGATTGATGTCGCTGCCACTTTGGATGAACAGTTCACGATTGGCCAGGATTTGCGCTTTTGATGCTGTCAATGGAACCCAATACATTTGTCAATTACACATCCTCCTACAACGGACTAAACTCATTATGCGTTTGCTGCTCTAGTTTTGAGCTCTCTCGCACCTGGCTCTGCACAGCTCGTTAAACTAATGCTTAACCTCTGCTCCAACCCCACTCTGTAATTCACCCTTGCCTACGTTGCTATGCAGAAAATGTTTGCAATCTCAATTTAAAAGTTTTAGTCTTTTTAATTATTAAATACTAGTTTATGTTGTCAAATAAGTTTTTTTTTTTTTTTTAATTATTCATGTGATTTGTTAAATTGTAACTAAATTCCCAACTAAACTGCAACTTTCTTCAGTAAAGCCAAGATCTGTATATAATAGCTCCAAAGTATCACAAAGTAAGTAAATTTAATATCTCTAATTTGGTCCCTCATTATTTCATAGTTTCCCTTTTCCATCTTTTGACCTAGTTACACATATTTTTCTGTCTTCCATTTTGAGTTGCCTCGGACTCAAATGTTCTGTTTCCTGACACAGCCTTACACTTACTTTTATTATTATTATTAAGTTTTTCTTTGGCGGCCTTTTCTCATTTCTTTTTATATATACGTAATTAGTTTACTCTTTATCTCATTATCACTATTTCTTGTTTACAGGATGCCAATTAATCTCTTCATCATTCCTTCAACACCAGCTAATCTTGGTATATTTATTTTTCTTTAACTTTTTCTTTTTCTTTAACTAAAAATACAAATACAAAACAATCTTGATTTGTTTATCAAAACAAAACGTTTCCAATGAATCATGTTTTGAAGGCAGATTCACAATATGTGAATTCTTTAATTTATTCATTTGTTATTTCATATGGTCATTTATGAATTGTCCTTTTGAAATAAATTAACTACTCTCAACAATATTCATTGAAATTGTTTTGTTTTGCTAACTTCATCAATAAGAATACGCATAATTTTGAGAATATCTTTTTTGACTATTATAAATTCTCACTGACTATGCTCGTGGTTTGAGAATATAAAAATCAAAGAATAAAATCAATAAAAGATAACTTAAAAAAATTAGTTTATCTCAAAGCATCTACAGCTTGCTCGTCAAGATAAACTCTTTAATATTCGCAACTCAGCAGACAGATGACAAATCTGAGCATCTGGTAAGAAATATTACACTTTCCGTGCAACGATTTCTATTGGCTTATATTTGAGCCTTGGTATACTTACTTACGACCATCAGCTTGTAGGCAAGACTTATTTTGGGCTCCGTGGAGACCTGACACTCATAGATGCCAGCATCGCGTGGCTGCACCGAGACGATCTTCAGCACCCACTCGTCGGAGTTGTCGATGTGTCGAGCGAGAAAGCGCTGATCATTGGTGTAGGTCATGATGCCAATGGTCAGAATGTGCAGATCACGCTGCCTGATCCACGAAACGGCACGATCGCCCAAATGGCGCACACGGCAATGCATGCGAGCTGTGGTGCCGAGGGCAGCGATTATTTCTCGCTCTGTGTTGTTGTCGAACTGCGGTTCGTACTCCTCGGGTATCAGATTGGAGAGCTCCTCGGCCAGTGCTGTATAGATGGACAGAAGAGAGCAGATAACACAAGTTGCTTTACAATGTGGTCAATGACTGGTGTCAATAAACGCTTGTCAAGTGGTTCGAAACTACAATGCGAGACTTGCCGCACTCCATCATGCACACTCACACTCACACATATACGATAGACACTTGAAAAGGGTATTAAACAACTGTATCTAAATGTCAATCTAAATGTATTCATGTGCATTTATATTCAACATCAACATCTACGTTTCCATCTAAATCAGACTGATGGGCAAACACTTGGCTACACGTTGCAAAAGACAGCTGGCCAAATGGATATGAATGAGTGTGGGTCCTTGGGCGCCTCTCTTTGTGTGTGAGAGAGAGTGTATGAATGGCCAAACTACATGCGAATCAACATTCATTTGATTAACGAGTATATGTGCTTAATTTATGCCAAAGTTTACCATCTTATTGGCATACATACTACACTTCATATATGGATTTGTCTGTGTGCAGGCGAGAGTGTGTTTCAATGGCTAAGACCAATTCGCATTATGATCCATCATTGGGGTCTCACTTGAGGCAAGTGATTTATGTGCAGGCCGCTTTATCAACATTGTGTATTAGCCAACAAATGCGCTAATAATCCACGAGTGCCTAAGCAAATACAAACACAAAGACAAATACAACTATACAAAGAGGGAATATGTGTGTATGCGTCTACTTAACATATAGCATACAAATACGACATATATATATATATCTGTATATTGATTTATTGTCACGCCCATTAGCCCATGTGGGCTATTAAATATCGAGCAATAAAATGCCGCTAAACACTTAATTGAAACTGTTGCTACACTCGCAACCTGCACGTGTGGCGCCTCTGCCAAACATTTTACAAATGAAATTGCTTTTTGTGTGCTGCACAATAAAAATCATACAATTTACACACGCATATAAAAAAATATAGAATGCGTTGCTGCTACTTTTTTTTAATAAAACTTTTGTATTTACATACAAAGTGCCCGACGCCATTCAAAAGTAACCAGTGCCGGCTGTTTCTCTCTCTCTCTCTCTCGTTGTTTTTTTTTAGGTTTTTCAAACTGTTGAGTTCAACCGCAGCAACAAGCTCAACCACGCCTCCATGCAGCCCCAACCACTGTGAGCACTAAAACTGAGGCCAGGTGCCATAAATAATAAATGAGAAATTGCCTCTGCTTCACCAGAAAAAAAAGTCAGAGAGAAAAAGAAACAGACATAAACACCCATGCGAATAGCTCTTTCGTTTTATAAGTTCAGACAATGAGCACTTGCATGAAAAATTAACAACATATGTTAAAACAAATTATGCAATGCTTTTTATAAGTTTCCATTAACAAAAATGCATATGTAAAGTTATTCATATTCAATATCATTGTGATGCTGATCAGCTGTGGAATCTATAAGCACAGGCTACAATCAATTTGAAAGAATTTTCAAACTGTTACCGAAGCTTAAGTTATCAGCAATCATTGATCATAAGATTTGTATCTCTTCTCCAATCAATCAATCAATCAAATGCCAAATCGAATCTCCATTTGAATTACACGAACCTGCTTAGTTGTGTAAATATAGATATGCACATGATTCAATTTTTCTCATCTAATATATATATGTACATCGATATATAAAAAAGATTGTATAATTTAATAATAAAGTGTTATTATATATAGTATATAGTATGGTAGATACATACATATATAGTTATACAAACATTTTTTGCCATCAAATATTTTATTAAAACATTTTTTAATGAGAGTTTTGTTCCTTCCCCTTCACTAGCTTTCATATGTAAATTATAAATAAATATAAGCATAAATATACTGAATAAATTAATAAATTAATTAAATTAATATTGGCATATATTTTTTTAATTACTTGCAAATTTGAAATTCTTCCTCCTACTTTCTATATTTCATTTGTGATAAAATACAATTTAAGCTACATATACAGTGTGAATTCAATTCGAAGTAATTAAAATATTGATGAATGGCTTTTATACAAATTATTTAACGAGATTCTTCATTTTTAGACACATTTCAAATAGAAATAGCTCCGCTCTCAACATTTCATTATTTCTAATTAGCTACATTTATATACTCAGCTCGGGAACGAGACGTATTAATCACAAAGTTGACTGCGCTCAAGCACTCGAGACAGCTCAGGTGCTCGTAAACCTGCCTAGATTAGGTATGCATTCTATTTGAGGAATTAATAATGATGCTGTACTCGAGCTTTATTCAATTTCAATATAATTTTCTGCACAGGCAAATATCTGAAATGGTCGTTTTGGTCATATTGCAACCGTTTAAGCCGTTTATGATAAATTGGTAATCATTTCAACAAGTACTCAAGCTGCAAAGTCAGTTTCATTTCTCGCTCGAAAAGTTTCGTTCGTGCTGCTGATGGAGTTGGCAATTGCTTTATATATACGTATATACATATGTACTTATGTATATATTTGCTGGATACTTACCAAAGTGTTGCATGTGGCTTGTGTGCTTATCGAATGTTGTGGTTAATCCCATGATCACAAGCATCGCCACAAAGTATTCCAACAACATTTCATGCGCAATTTGTGATGCTATTAAATTATAACTGCAACCAAAGAGGACAACAGTAAAAAGTAATTAAAATAAATGATGGCAATCGCAAAGTCCAAGACAAAGACACTGCTAGCGACTTAAATGAGTCAACGCCATATTGTATTGCCAGCCGTCAGCCGCCATCCGCCAGCCGAAGACCGACGACTGCCAGGCTCAATTTATAAGGACACACGACGCCGGCCGTCGGAGGAGGGGATGAGATAGCTGATTGCGGACGCGTTGCCAGCGGAAGGGATTAGATTTTGAGTCCTAAGTCTTAAGTCTTATCGGAGACGGAGTCGCATTCATTCGAAATGATGACAAGTCCGCACTGCGGTTGAGTTTTCAATCACCATGACGTCCGCAGGCGGGCAAGTGGCTGGAGTGGTTGGGGCGGCCAAAGTTGAGCAATTTCTTCATTACACACTAAGCTGGTAGGTGGACGATTGCTTTTTGGCCCGTGGCTATAATTTCGGTCTGGTCACGTCTTGCTAATACACTTAATTGTACGAGTACCCATGCTCCGACTCGTAGACACTCATAGATACTCATGAGTATTAGTTTGCGTATTCGGTATGGGGATATTCTCATTTGTACCTTTTGCGACGGACTACAGTAATTTGTGGACGATGCGTTCAGATTCAATGTAGCGCGAATTGCGTGCCGCCATTTCATGCGCCACGTAACGCATTCAAGCGCGTTGCGTTACCTATACGTATACGTGTTACGTTACACGTTACGCGACTTTCGGCTTTACTTTTTTTGTTCTTTGCCTGCCCGAACTTAAACGCGATACTCGCTAATGTTACGAGCCGCCCGATTTGTTACGGTGCGTGCTACTTCGTGTTTTACTCGTGACTGAGTCACGGCGAGTCACAGTGAGTCACCGGGTCACGTTATTATGTTGTCGCAGAGCTACGTTGTGTGTGGCTTGAGTCGCGCTAAAGAACTGAAAGCATTCTGAAAACTAACCTACGCAAAGAGTGCTTATGCAAATGGTTCGGCTCTTGCGCAGGCGCTCTGCTCTCGCTGTGGCAGCAACATGTTGCAGCAACATTTATCGTGAGCGTAATTTAATTGTAACACATACCATTAGGGGACTGCGATTTTGGATGCTCAAGGCCTGAACATCAACATACATCTAAATATATAAACGTTCCCATGCAGCTAGACATTCCATGCGTATTTCGCCGAAGGAAGTACTTATGAAATATTTAACAGGGCTTTGAGTATGTAGCAAAAAAACATTTTCAAAGTGTCCTTTGATTTTTGTCACGCTACAAAAGTAACAACAATGACATGAGCAACAGCAACAAAAATGGGGCAGAGGCGCAACAATTGAAGCAGAAACAGGAACAACATTAATAAAATGGCAAAAACTCATGCATGACAAGGCGCGTTTTACAAGTTTTGTCAGGGCGCGTCTCAATTGAAAGCGGAAAGCACACACTCACACATCTATTCACATACATATTTATACACGCACATGCACATATCGTGACCCATTGTATTACAGCGGAAACGGATATGAAGCCTGTCGCAGCTGGGTGGCAACTCTGGCGGCAGCGCCTTATCAAAATCGATGAGGCAACATATGGTCGATTTTAATTTTCTAGCATGCAGACAACGACATCGACATCGACACCAATACACTCACAGGTACGCACACACATACAGACGCACACACACGCACACATAAACGTGTCGCCCTTAATGCCAATTCGTTTAACATATTTTCTTTAGAAATTGAATTTCCAAAGTTATTATAAATATTTTGTCAGACAAATGCAATTTCCATGGAATTTTTTACATTTTACCTACGCGCATTTCCTTTTCATAAGGCAACATATTTTTCTTCATTTTCTTCTTGTTGTTTCACCAGTAAAACGTGCAGAAAAATTGAGAAAAACAAATCATCAAATAGCCCAAAAAGTGTCGCACAACAGGCGCTTAGCAAAGCCACCCAGCTCAAGACACTCAATACACTGTACACTAGCCCACTTGGCATCTATTACTTTACACTAACAAGACGATAACATTTCTCAACTTTTCTCTGTCTCTACCAGAGAGTCACCACCAACCCCCCCCCCCCCCCCACACATACACACCAAGCCACCCCTCCCCCATACAGTGTCCCCTTACTTTCCTGGCAACACATCGCTCAATACTCTAAGTGAAATTTTATGCACAAGTGGGTAGCTCTGCGTGTTATGGCTTCCGCTTTCATTTAAGGGGGATGGCGCGAAGGGAGCAGTGGGAGAATGATAAGCATTTCTCCTATAAAATGTCAAAAATGTTATGAAATCATTTTAGCATCGTGCTAAATAAATTAGAATTTAATGCCAGCTATCAAACAGCTCAATTAAATTAATCTGCAGATTGAATGCCAGAGTTGCTATAAATATAATATAATATATAAATATAAATAATATATTTACCTAATTGAATTGAAATATGCAAATTTTCCATTTATGAAATCAAATATTATGTTAGCATTCTAATTAAATGTTAATAGTTCAACACTGAAAATACAATTGATTAATTAGTTGTTCTTTCATTATGATTATTTACATATTTATTTTACAATTGTTTACTTTTCATATGTAATTTTCATATAATTAGTATTATCTGTATTTAAAATTTATTTTTTTTAAATTTATATTATAATAAATAGGAGCGCATTCAAATTTAAATACAATTTGCCTGTGCAAACAGCCGCTCGACCTGAATTTAACAAACTGGAATGATATAATACCTATTAACATAGAACAAGATAGATGGAAAAAGCTTGTTCTGGCCCATTGCTTGTCTGCAAGCAATTTATTTTATTTTTTGTTCTGCAAAAACGTAAAAAAAAGTAAAATAAATAAATTAGAAAATATTTCAAGGTATAGCAAAAAATAAGTAAAATAATTTGTTAGCATTGTCGAAGAACACATCTGACAATAAAAAATATTTAATTTGAGTCTACAGACATTGAGAAATATATGGCATTGAACTAAATAGATTACATATTGCTTGCTATATGTATACATACATTTAATGTATTATTCTGCACAAGAACCAACACTGACGCTAGCGCCCTAAAAACAGCCATGAAATATACCCTTTATGCCTTAAACAAAAATGGGGCCTATATTCTGTTTCACTGACCTGTGTAAACTTTGGCTTAAAAATATAACTGCATTTGGTAGTCAGCTCCTTGTTTTGGGAAATGTGTTAAACAACCCCTGGCGGTCGACCTCTGGTACTCCATTTGTTATTGTTGCTGAGAGGCTTCGACGCGTTGCGTCTTCGATTTGGACATTGATTGCATACCGAATTGATGGAAATACCGACACGCCGCCGGGCCGTGGGCCAGGCGAATGTGTGCGGGCACTCAAGAGGGAAAATCGGCTGGGTGGTTCGGGGGATATGGGGTGATAACACGCTGTTATCCCGACGGGCAGCCCATCCACCGGGAAATTGAATGTGGGGCGTGTGTAAAATTGATAACTTTGTTTGTGTAAACAGCGTCGCGACATTCAACCACTCCACAGCTGTACCCCAATCCCTCTGCCGAACCGACAAATTTTACTCGACATGATGTATGTGTGCGTTACGTGTGCGTGTTTATCGCGCATACGTAACGTTGCTTCTGCTTACCCACACACACACACACACACACATACCACACACGTTGCGAATTATCGGTGTCAATTTTTATGCTGCTACGTGTGCGAAATTTAACAGTGAGCACCTGATGATGAGTGGACGCACACGCCATGCTTTACCTTTTCAAAAAAGAAATGCACCAGGAACACCAACGACAACAAAGGCAACAGCAAGAACAACAAAAACAACAGCAAGCAACAGCAACCAGCAATAGCACATAAAACGATGTCGCCCAATTTGGCATTACATTTTGGTCCATTGTTGTCGACATTGAGTCGATAACGAAATGAATCCAAAGCAGAAAGCAGAGCGCATAGAGAAAGAGAGAGAGAGAGAGAGAGAGAGAGAGAGAGAGAGACTAAACAAAGTAAACAATAAAAACAATAGCAACAACAATCACAAAAGGACAACAGCTACAACCAAAGCAACAGCAACAGCAACAGCAGCTGAATCAATGGCAACACTTACAACAAACAAGATTCACAGCTGAAAACTAATTATGCCTGACTAGAAGTTACCCTCTGCGTTTTTTAGAAAAGAGTTTTCCTTTTATTTATATCCCAATAGACACTTTTTTGTTAATATAGAAGAAGGGATTAAGAGTCATGAATGTCGTACAAAAACGACTCGATCTGCTAAGAAACCCAGCAGCAGGCGTTACGTTCAACACACAAATTCGTAAGCGGCAATACGTAATAGTTTGCTTTGTAAGAGATTTGTACTTATAAAGAGATTAACATCTTTTGTTTTGTTTTCAGTCATTCCAAGCGAGTTCGCTCTCACGGTGCATTAACTTGATCATGCTAAGCCGATGCTCGTAAGAGAAAATAGCCATTACCCGATTAGTGCAGATGTTCGTCTCTCGACAGCTTCGTAAATTATCTGTGAACTCAACAACGGGTCTGAAATGTCTCTCAGTTGACTATATTACATAAATATATATGCATATTGCAGTGGACAGCACGACAGCCAAATACATTATGAAAATACAACGCGAACAGTAAATGAACTTAAAGGTATATGAATCATAGTAGCTTAAGTTTTACAGTTACAGTCTCAAGCACAAACATATTTCTCTTACTTTCTTTCTTACCTAGAATATAGGGTATCTCAATAGCTAGAGTCCAAAGAGACATTGGGACAAGTATTGGCTGTTGCGTAAAGCACAGGAAATCCAGATGCGAGTTCTTGTTGCTGGTCCAGGATTCTGGAGTGCGCTTCAAGCTTTGCACAACTGTTCATCAGAATTACAAATTGTATTCGATTTCCGGTATTTGTGACGCTTGAGTTAACAATCGAAGTTAGCAGCCGAAAGATGGCACGGTGGGAGCTCTATTATTATTATTATTCTTTTTTTTTATTTGTTTTTTTTTTTTTTTTTTTGGTCGCTAGGGCTGGCTGCCCTAACTAGTCACGCTCCGCATGCCACGCCCACGCACACAATTTAAATGCCATATAAAGTTTTATGCATATTGCGCAATTGCGTTCGTTGTTGTTGTTGTTGTTGCTGCTGATTTGTTCTTTAGTTTTTTACAAGTTTGCGACAAAGACATGGCTGTTGCCCGAGCCAACGAAACTGCTCACTTGTTAAAAACAGTTGATTCGATTAGACGGATTGATTTGTATTAACATAGAAAACGCATTGATTTCGCTCACTTGAGCACCCATCAGAAAGGGATTGGATATCATTCCTACTTCAATAGTTCTTTGACTTGAGACAAAGTCGGTCGTTTGCAATCTTCAAATAACTCGAATGCGACTAGCAAAACACAACCCTTCAAATCAAAGCAATCCTTTAAAGGAAACAGCAAGAAATTGAATACAAATTAAATTCTGTTGCATTCATTTCGTAAATTTAATTTCGTAAATTTAATAAACATTGCATTTAAATTCATATTGAAAATATGCTTTCATTTTTATGAATAAATGAATATTCAAAGCATATTAAGCATCTAACTAAAGCAACTAAAATTAATTATTATATTTATTAGAAAACTGCTCTAACAATTTATGGCATAGTGCAGATTATCAGAATCATATATAAAATAGTTGACAATTCGAGCGGAGCATTTGTTGTTCAGTAAAAGATTAAATACTCTGTACATGTTGTAATAGGGTATGATTTATAGAAATTTCAATAATCATTTCTATCTCATAGCTAGACTTTTTATATGGCTGTGCCTTATTAAAATATAATAATCAATACATATCGTAAATTTCTAGCAACTAATTGGTTTTCTTAACTTAATTTTTGCAATTTTGTATATTCTGTAATTTTCAGATTTTGGATGCCACGCCCCCTTCGCCACCAATTTCAAATACTAGAGACTTGTAATTTGGCGAATTTGGATACTATTAATATATGTATTATAAAGCTTTCATGAAGATAGTCCATCTAGAAATGGAGTTATAAGCAGTGATTGAAAATGCTATGCTACAACGGAGTATTTTTTGTTGCTCTCGCTATTGCTCTGATTTCGAAAGGCTACGTAGCATAGCAGAGAGCATAAAAACAAAACGAATGCTCTTCTGCTCTGCTCCATAGCATAGAACATCGGAGCACAGAGCAACAAGAAGAGCAACAAATTTGCGATACGCTATTTGTAGTTGTAGCAATAGCACAAGCATTGAAAGCGAGATGAGAGCTGAGCAAATGAAAAAAAATGTGTGCAACTGGTACGGAGCATTTGCATTGTTTTTCTCTTTTCCTTTTCTGTTGCTCTCGTAGTTGCTCCCATAGCAGCTCTGTATTTTGTCGCGTAGCAAATATTCCCGTTATAATTGTTTGCATGCATATGCATATACAGTCGAGTCTCGATAATTCGTACCCCGCTAAATCGAAAACCTCAATATTTTGTAAGAAACTGCTGGTCCCTTGAAAAAACTTTGTTAATTCGTAAAAATATCATACATTTTGGTCCCCTCGTTAATTCGTAATTTTTCTGCATGCTCGGCCATGATCTTGCCTCTTATGTATTATGTATAACTTATATAACTTATAAGCGTCCAAAGTATAGCCTGACCCACCGCCAAGCAACTGCAGATGCGCGCTTAAATGTGCGTAAAGAAGAAGAGTATTAGTTTTTTTTAGCAGGGTTCAGAAGCTTCCTTTTTTATTATAGGGTACTTCTCAGTCGTACACTGATGTATATAAATAATAAATAGTTCCATAAACATAATTGAGTAGATTAATTTTGTAATTGCCTCAATTGACTGATAAAATTAAAATAAAATTTAAATCAGTTTCCAATGCCAATCAACGCAATTAAAGTAACAAAATTTAAATGTAAATGTAAAATATCATGAATAATTCGCTTGCTCTACAAAGTGAGGAACTGGCATAAAATATTAATTTTACGACTGCTGATAAAATGAATGATTACGCTAATTGAAAAGTTGGCTTCATGCAAAAGTTCCTTCCGTTTTTGAGGCTGTACTGAAGTGCGATTTACAGGACCTTCGACAAGATTTTCTTGCGAAACTGCTGAGGTCACCCACGAGGCGCCAATTTAATGATGCCCAGCTCTCCCCCTGGCATTCACACCAAAGTTCAAACGTCTGTTGGCCATAAAATCAACCAATGATTGACCAGCCATCCAGCGCCATTCGTTTGTGGGTGGCGTTTGGCTAACTGGACGTTTAATTATGGCGAGCATAATGCGCACGAATGGCAGGTTACATTCAATTTGACATGTAATTTTATCGCTGCAAACAAAAACGGAAACTTTATGTGTGTGCGAGCGAGTGTGTGTGTGTGTGTATATATATGAATGTGTGCTGCCGCGTCATGAGCAATTCAAATACATATATTTTATTATTTTATTATCTACTGTTTTATAACTTTTTCTATCCCTAGCTTCCAGTTGCTTGAATCGTCCCCACCACGCCCTCTAAGCTGACACTCAAACTTTCCGCACGTTTTACGTATAAAAAATGCTCTAGTCCAAACGTATCCAAAGCTTCCGTCAGCAGATTTGTGTCGTACACGCCCACCCCCCCCCTAGCAGCCCTCGCTCCCGCCTCCATCCAGCAATCGCCTGGCATCATAAGACGCGGCAAATGGCGCAATTGTGTGAAAGTTGAAAAACGTTTTTGGCGAAATGTGCGGCACTAAACAATGCCATAAAGCGTCAAACTTGTCGATACTTTTTCTGCTTCTTCTATCTAACGTATCAGCGAGTACGCCGCGCATCCGTATCTGCAAATGTATCTGTATCTCTATAGCTGTATCTGAGCTATGCATGGCTCGTATCTGCTGGGGTTTTCATATTGCTTGTGCTGTCAATTTCAGTTTTTTTTTTTTTTTTTGTTCCTTCTATTTTTTGTAGTTGTTGTCTTTTGCTCAGACTTTGGTTCTTTTTGTTATTTGTGCCACTTTGATTATAACAATGGCAAACTGAAACTGCGATAGAGCTGGCGCTGACTGGGCGGGGAACTGGGGAACTGGGGAGTTGTAAGACACAGTGAGACAATCGTTTACAATCTTGGCAGAGAAAAGTTTTCAATTTGTAACTATTTGTTGTTCTGGGTTATGTAAATTGGCACTGATTTGTTGTTGGAACTTTAAAAAACATTTTCATTGCGTTTCCATTTACGAATGTGACCCTTCCACATCCCTTTCCCTTATCTGCTTTACACTTCATTTGCAGTGGCACATTTCAAAATCGTTTGCCAAAATTTCCAGCAAATTCTCATTAATGTGAATTCAAGTTAATGTGTGTGTGTGTGTGTGAGTGTGAGTGTATATTCACACACCCAGGGCCGTGTGATTGTGTGTGACTAATTTCGAGTGCCTGGCAATTGCATAAAGTGCATGAGCGTTCGGGTCATCATGAAGCGTAACGCATAACTTGGCCCATTAATCATTTATGGGTTGCGCTTCAGTTTTTCACTTTAGCAGTTTTTCAATATATATTTCAACAACTTTTCTGCCACACAATGCACTTTTATAGGCCATGCCCGGACAGGCCGAAGGACGAACGTACCAGGACCTTAACATAATGGCAATCGGTAGCTTAAATTGCAGTTGCCTCTGCTTGTTCCTCTTCTCTTCGTTATGCTGCTGTTGCAACTTGTGGCCTTGCCACGACCGCCATGCTAACAATTGCTTGCCCCGGGCAGGCACTTTCAATGGGCAATTCAACGCAGCCCCAACGATAGAGTTGTCTCTGCCCCAAGTAGAAGTGGGAGATAGTTAGTTGGGTAGGTGGCTATTGGCCTCGTGCTGAGTCCATTCATTGTTCCGTTCGTGGCAAATATCTTGATAGCTTTTCTTAATATCCTTGCGGTTTACAAAAATATGTAGTTTAAGGCAATAACAATGCTCTAATAAAATGACCTCAATCATTTAATTTAATTTACTTTTTCTGGCCTGCAAAATAACAACAAAAAAAGTTCCTTTGAGAATATTACATACGCTACGGTTGGCACACAGCGGAAATAAAAAATTATAAATAATTTACAACTCTTGTTTGGCCAAAGTTAGTTTTAGTAAGCGCGGAATTCCATTTCGCAATGTAAAATAAATTTATTTTGTTTGTTTCGTTTTTATGAACAACTTTGAAATAGTTTAGTTTAACATGGGGCACGTACTAAATGGGTCGAAAGGTGGAAAAACTTTTTTGCTGCTAATTGCGAATATTAGAAATTTTAACAGTTCTCTCGTAGCTAACATGAAAATGTTTCATATAAATGCATTGTATATTTATTTAAATTATATAAAGGCTAGCATACCTGTAAAGAACGCAGAGATTGTGCAACGATTCCAAAGCACGAACCAATGAAACTCGAGATATCAACGAGTTTCAAATGCGACTGAGTCACTTTGACCATATTTGGAAAGAAGCCGCAATTGTCATTTTGAAGGGAAGCCGAACGTGGGTGGCACTGGCAGAGAGACGGAAGTTCTGTCGTCACACACAAAGAGAAGAGACAAGAGAAAATTGCGACTCGCTGCGTTCTAAGTCTGATTGAATAATAGAAAATAAAATTGTGTCGGAAATGCGCACTGGCAATGCATTACGATCACACCCATCTCGAACACATATACATTTATATATGTATGTATGTATTTGTTTAGTGCAAGTACTTTTCTTGCTTTATTAAAAGTTTTAAATTATTTTAATTCATTTTGATTAGTTCAAAAATCATTTGTTGTAGTAGAGACTTGATGCTAACTACAAATCGTGGTTGTAATTCCTCATCTTTATTTTGGGTAGAAGCTGTGTGTTCGTATTCGTATAATAATTTGTAGTAGTACAAAAACGAATGTAGGAAGAATATCCTAATCGTTGATTGCGAACCAGTAGGAGAACTGTTAATAACATAGCATGGCGATTTGAGGGAGGAGCAGTTCTTGTTAAGTGAATCTGACATTAACTTCATTTAATAAATCAAATTTTGTATATGAATTTAAATTTGATTATTAAATATAGTTTATGTTCACTTCTATAAATGAATATCAGCTTTATATTTCGTATGAACCAATTGCTGTCACAATTTATTATTTAAGAACAATTATTCGTCTAAATATCTCTCTATAGTTGAATACTATACCTAGATTTCCAAGCTGTCAATCCAGATCAATGGCTAGGTCTTTGACAAATTCCATATAATATTTCATAGCTTATGCAAATTATAGTCAACTAAATTGGCGCAATAAGTGAAATCGGCAAATGAACCTGTTTATGCCGTATTACCTGCAGCATTTGCATGTTTTATTTGCCCTGAGCTTCACTTGGCGTGTTCCAATCTAATGATGCTCGACTTCCAGTAGTAGGTGCTGGTCGAAAATACAAATAAGAAATAAAAACTAGACATACACAGCAGCTCGAGGAAAACAGGAGGAACAACAAAGTAAACATATGTCAATTTTCCACTCGAGCTGCGATGCAAAGCTGGAGTGAAAAACGTAAGGCAAAAAGTGAAAAAATAAAAAAAATAAAATTCAACGAAAAATCAGCAAATAGAATGGGAAACAGCGGAAAGCGGAGACCAAAGCCAGAACCAGAACCAGAAACAGAACCAGAGCCAAAAAGCGGAGATGAGAGACCAATGCCCAAGAATGTGCCATTCGCATTTATTTGCTATATGCGAGTGCCACTCAGTGTGTAACAGTGTGTGTGTGTCTGTGTGTGTGTGTGCGAGTGCGTGTATGTGTGTAACTGTGCGTGTGTGTGTATGTATATATTTCCTATATATTTTCATTTTGGCAGGCAACAAAAGTCGATTTTATTGAAAATTTCTTTAGCTATTTTGCAACGTTTTCTTTTATGCGATTTTATTTGATTTTTTCTATAATTCGAAAGCATTTTAAGAAGTTGCGCCAGGCAGACAACACGAACGCTCTTTGATAAATATTGGCTTACCCATATGAATCCATACATAGGGTGAAAATATATATAAATGAATATGTATATACATATGTACAGTTGCATGGGACAGTGACTGGTTCCAGAGTGCCGGACAAGGACAAGTCCGTTCACAAGTGGGCGGATGCTGGGTTAGTTTTGATCAAAATTTGGGTTTGAGTTCAATTGGTGTTTTGGCTGTGTTTGGTTGGGGTCGGTTATTACTGGGTTGACAGCGCCATGTCAAAACGGCAAATTGCTGGGAAACATGTAATTTTCATGGTTAGTTACATTTTTATTGTGACATTAAGTGGTTCGAGTTGCTGCTCAGTTTTACGGTTTTTTGTTTGTGGAGCCTACGAATTGATTGGAATGGCCACATGAAAGCCTATTATCTCAGCGATTATGGACATTTTCAGCCGGAGCTGCGTTCAATATATCCCTCTTGCCATGAACAGAATGTATCTGTTGTGCACACACGCAAAGAAAATGGGAAAATGGGAAAAATATCAAATAATTTTCAGGCAACAAACTTGAAATACTCTTACTCTGTTTGGCAAACAAATAATCGAATTTTAGTTTATTTACATATATTACATATACATATTCCTAATTCCACATTATGTATATAGATATAACATAGATATAACAAAACAGCAGAGGACTGATGTTTAGAGCGAGAGGGATAATGAGACAGAGTCACTCAAATGAATAAATGAGAGGAAATAGAAATTCGCACACACAATTATTACACACAATAATTTTACAGATTTTATCAAGTGTGTTGTCAACAATGCAATATACACTTGAAATTTAAGGACCCCGTTCAGAGAGAGAGAGAGAGAGAGTAAACTTTCAGCTAGCTGTTTAGCCGGAAATGTGTGAGTGAGCCAAGTGTTGTCCATTTAACAGGGTAATTCAACACTCCAAACAGTGGACGGAGTGGACAGCCGTAGATTACCCGACTGGCTGGCTGGCCCGGCTTTAGCCCGCCCAACTGACTAATGGACTGATTGACTGATTGACTAACTGGCTGCAGCGTCATGCAGCTCATTGGCCTCCTGCAATTTCACAAAATCCGAATACATTCATCAAGTCTGAAGCATTTCGTTGAAGAGTTTGTTTTGCTATTTGGCTCTGTCATGGCGTCTATCCTTGCCATGACTGGACTGCGGATTAGATCAACATTTGTGTTTACTGTGCCGGCTGGCATTCCAGCAGCAGCAGCAGCAGCAGCAGCAGTAGCAGCCGTACCACCAAACACGCAGCGGCAAACGTCAAACAATAAATCGCAGCTCCTTGTGCTTGCCAGCATAATAAGTACGTTAGCTTCTGAGTTTACGTAATCCATTGCCTACACGGTTACCCATTTGTGATTAACCCGCCCAAAGAGCCAAACACACACACACACACACATAGTGTGTGAGAGCGAGAGAGAGAGAGAGAGAGACAGGCAACCACAACACATAGACACTGAAGAAGCCGCAGCTACAAAGCAGACAGCATCAGGTTAAGTTCACCTTGAGGGCGGGTTGACTGTGTGAATGAGGTATAGCAATGGGCCAATGGACGGAGGGCGGCTAGCCTCTACTCTCTCTAGTAGTAACTCTGTAGGTTAGCGAGCTAGATGAAGCCTGTCATGAGAGCTGGATGGGGGCTCGGTCTCTGCTGGTATCTTCAGTCGGTTGCCTCTTTGCATTTTATTGTCGAAACGTTGCGCTCATTGTCGTTCCTCTCGTTGTTGTTGTTCTTCTTTTTCTTATTATTATTGTTGTTGTTGCTGTTGTTGCCATTGTTGTTTATGTGCGGGTATCAAAACGCTATTATGGCATGACTATGACGACTGTACCTCTTTAGCTCCTCGCTGCCACAGCATGCCTCTTTAATTCTATACGTACTTATGCTCACGTACTTGAGCAGAAATATTTGAACTACTTGAATACCCTGAAAGGGTTCATAATAACTGAATTTTTGAATAAGACACGTTGCTCAAGGTGGAGCGGAATATTGCTTGAGATAAATATATCAATATTTTAAGATGAAATGCTTAAAGTTTTCAATATATTAAATTCATATATTTAAAATTAATAAAATACAAAATAAAATAATTTTAAAGTTCACTTAATGTTTGTTGTAAATCAAATATTCAAATATTTATTTTAAATAAATTCTTTTGTATATTCACTTAATTGCTTTATATCCAGCGCATTAAGACTTATACTAAATTTTACAGGGTATTATGTGTAAATATCTGTGTTGTAGTTACAGTAAACAGTAAGTTGTGCTTAGTATTTATCTGCGTGTGCATGTGCGTGCATGTATATGTGTGTATGTGTGTGTGTGTGTGTGTGTCTGGTGCTTGTTAACGCCCTTGTTTTGGCGGCTTTTCGAAAAGTTTGCCACTGCTGCTATTATTAGGCAAAATTAAAGACTTTTGTCGCCTACACGGCCGGAGAGAATACACGTACCCAGAAACAAATGGGCTTTGTAAATAAGCAAACAAAGCCTAGCCTCCGTTTCAGTGGCGGGCAGAGCGTGGGCGTGGCTGTCTAAAGGCATAAGCCTGGACAGCGTGCAAATTATTTTAAGCAAACTTCATTCTTGAGCTTGTACAACTCGTTGCTGCTTGCTTGACACCGTCTGGGCAGGGGAGTGTGGGATGGCATAGCAGAACTAAGGACGGCATTCAGACCCACACAGCTCAAGACCCAGCCAGTCTGAGTGGGCACAACTCGTTCATTGCTTGTTTTTCAATCATTATTCAGGAAAAGGCTTTTCCAAGGCTTTGGCCCCAAAAAACATTGTATACGAGTTGGCCAGATTGTTACATACATACAAACATACATATATATGTGTGTGTTTGTGTGTGTGTGAGTTCTGGTGTGTTTGTAGAGTATCGTGTTTTGCACGCTTTTAATTAAAATGGGGGTCTACGATTTTTCACTTTTGCTCGGCTTTGTGCTGTGATTTATGAAACTTGCTTTCATGTTTTATAGTTTTATATATAAATGTAGGTAGTTAGGTATGAAAACTAAATGCTAAGTAAATGCTGAAAGGTTCAACCAGACTCAAATACAGGCCCTTACACACACACCTACACACACAAGCAACTGGGTCTGCAGTTTTAATTGAAAACAAGTTTAAAGGTCAGTTCAATGCGGTCAAGTGTGAGTAAAGCAACCTGTCTGAAACCTCAAATACAGTCCCTTGGATTCTCATATAAAAGCCATCACAATTACGTCTGAAATATGAGCAAAGCAAAGACACAAACATATATTACATCTATGTATGTATATATATATTACTAATATATACATACAGCAGTGGGTTCTTATCGGGCGGCACAGACTCTGCCGGTATGCGTTTGTGCGTTCGCTTGTACATCATGCGATTAACAAAAATGCCAGCAACTAAGTACACCCCACTAAACTAAGCACAATTAATAGCATGCGACCCTCCGCCCCATATAGTGGAGACGTAACAATGCGGCCGTAAGACATTTGCTAATATTGATACATACATAATAAGATTATGGGGCACGTGAATGTTGCCATTTGTTATCGCTCATTAAAGGCATGAGAAAGGAGATACGCGTAGGCAGAACCCGGTCATGGCATTTAATGACAGACTCCTTTCGCCTTTCGCCATTTGCCTTAAAGCTTTAGTTGTCGCACGCTGCGTATGCGTAATATCCCCTTTGGCTGGCTTTGACAGCGACAGCATTTAACGCGCAGCTGGGCACTCCCATAAATATGTACATATTGAGTACAGTAATTGCAGCAAATTTCCATCATATTCCACAAGTACAACAACAAGCACTGTGTACAATGGCCGATTTAACAGCACACAACATTGCGTATACGCATTGCGAATATTTCATTACTCTGTCAGTTGAATAGAGTATTTAGTCGATTAATGAAAACAACCGCTTGATATTTTAATAGACTTATTCACCTGTCAAGAGCTGCATATGTGTCTGATTGATATAAAAACCTAATCGAATGTCAAATAAATATGCAATTATTTTTGCTCGTTGTTTATTTGGTAATTAAATGGAAAACATGGCATTAGTGAGAATATTTTCTGCCTTGCAATCGCCTTTACCACATTGATTGGACCGCACACACTTATTGATACTTTCCAAATGGAAGCATTTCTCTAAAATGCCTTCTGTCATGCTTTACTCAAATACGTTTTATGTGATTTAATGCTTTAAGGCTAAAAACAAATATATATAACTTTGTGTGTGTCTTTTAATTTGAGTTAAAATGGAAAATGAAAATTTGCAAGTCCTAAAGCTGGAGCAAAATAAAAATTGAAGCAATTCACAAACAGTTCTCATGTATTCATGCTGCCCCAAATTGCAACATGAGTAAATTTTCAATTTGTGGTCAGAATAATTTGCCTTTTTATTTTTATTTTATTTCATTTTTACTTCTTCAAAAATTGTATAAAATGCGGCCAGGACAGCAGTAAAATATTTATGGATGACTAGCCCTTAGATATTTCAATTACCATTAATTGAGTTTCCATTGAAATGCCTGTTTGGACATTTGTAAATCCTCTTCACGCACAAATCAATACCGAAAAGTGCATAAATAATGCAGCATTTGCCATTGCCATTGTTTTCTTGTAATAATTTCAAGAGATTTTGTGCACGTCATCAGAGAAATATGAAAAATACAAACAAAGCTTTTATTTGTCATTCAATTTGATAGGCTATTTTATAAGAATAAGAATTTTTGATATTTCTTCTTGATTGAAAATGGCTTTCGTCATTAGGACTGAAAGGGGACGCAGGCTCAGTAATTGTTAATGGACAGGCCTTGGGATATAAGAGGAGAGAAAGCGGAAGTGAAGACCTTTTGTCATGTTTCTCTTTTCTAGGATATGCCTTGTTGTATCAATGCTTGTCTCTTGGCCATTATCCATTTAACAATAAAGGCCAATTAGAAAACGGTATTGCCTTTTGGCCATGACACCGTATCCGTTTTCGTAGTTGTTGTTGCCGTTTCCTGGTTGCTGCTGTAGCTGCCTTTGGAGTTGTACGTACGTATGTATATGCAGCAGCTGATTGTATTTTTTCCTTGTACTGTTTAATTAAAGCTCGTTATAGCTTCGAAGCCATAAAAGTTGTGATTTGGCCAAGTCAATTGGCTTTTGGGCAATTGCATTTAGGCACATGAACATAAAGACTAAACGCTGCCCGTTGCAGCTAATGAAACCCAAACCGAAAGACAATCAACGGCAACGACGTGACAGGCAGCACGTCGAACATACAGTCGGGCAAATAGACTTTGAGTCCGAGAGAATCCTTAGCAATGACAGCGAAGCGTGTGTGATGGCTGCTCACTTTAATTTGAAGTGTGCATATGTTGGCCATTATTTCCACATTATGATGCCTCACTTTGTCGCTTCCACACACATACACACTCACACACACACGCGCGAGAGTTGTCGTACATGCCGCATGCCTTAGGCAGAGTCCCAGAATTCAGCATCATCCACACATTGCACACATGCCGCGTGTCTGTTCTATTTGTATATGTAGGAATGAACGGAGGGCAGTCGGAGAGGCGTACAGTCGTAAGCCCCACATCTATTTTACATTTCCACATCATTTGTTCTAGCCATGAATTGAATGTATTATACAGCAGCCGCACCATAGGTGGTCACACAACAGCCGCACTCGCATCCACATTCAGATTCACATTGAACCCAGCAGTTGGCTGGCTGACCATTCCGAGCTGCTCTTCTGCGAGTCTGTGAGCAGCGAACCACATGCGTATGTGATGTAGCGCATAATGATAACGTGGCCCAAATGTTATCCCAAAAACGGAGCACCATTTAACCCCCACACACGCAAACACACACACACACACACACACATTGTCAATGCCACGCCCAATAAGCGAGCGGCATGCTAACCGACTTTTATTGGCATATGATTATGGTCTCCCATTTTTTATGCCCTACTCTTAACAGTCGCTAAGTGCAGCGCCGCAGAAGAGACTGAAGAACAGAGAGATTCTGAGCAGGAGAGCATAAGCATAAGAGTTGCACATAAAAGTTATATAAACACAACATAAAATAAATTGAAATATTTACAAGCGAGCTTGTAAATGTGCTCACAATGTTATATGGGCAGACGAGAGTATCTCCTTTGTCATTTGAATACGACCCCCACTCGACGGCACACAACAATGGAGCGTGCATACATATATAAAATGGCCCAAAGACCAGCTATCAATTCATCAAGTTCACTAACAATAAACGAAGACCACTTCATATCTGACCACAACAAATGTGTTCCGGCAAATGATTTCTCCTGCATATGATAGATACTTACAGTCGGATAAAGGATGTGCCTGAATTAAAGATAAACAGATATTTGCAAAGCTCAAATAATATTGTGATAGGAATGATATATTAGACGCGTTTGTTTACCTTATTTTTGTTTTTTTACTTTTGCCTATTCTTGTCCTATTGTAACTTTTCATATAATTCACAATAAAAGCCAATTAAATTTTCAATAATTTTCTCTTAGTGTAAAGCAAACAAAAGATATTGTGTACCTATATATCTCAGATGCTTATTCTATGTTATCTGCTAAATTGAGCTTTGTAATTTAATTATTGGTGTATTACGCATCGTAATTGGATGTCAGTGCAAGCCTTCTAATAATGACATAAGTTGAGCTAATAAATCTTTAGGCATTAAATACTTTTGTGCGCTTTGTTTGATATAAATGCATTTCATGTCCATTGCAATGGACAAATAAAATGGACTATACAATTTTCATTGCCTACTTTAATGCGCTACAATTATTTTAACTGCTTGCTTGTAAGCAGGGCAATTAACCAAGCAGTGCCAATTTCTAAACAGCCTTTCGCTGTATACCCGAAGCGAGGGTAATGCCTGATTACTTAAATGGTAAACTATTGCTAACTTGTTTGCATTTACCCGACACGCAAGCATTATGGATTCATTCAAAGGGCCAACTGTCATGCCATCCTGCCCCTTTCTGGGGTAGCAAATTAAAACATTATTGAAAGCTTACGTGTTTTATTGCCTTAGCACCCGGCTGAAAACAATCTAAATGCTAATTTATTTACTTCAGCGTCAGATTTTTTAATAGCATTTATATATTTTTTATAGCTTGCAGATAAAATTACACTTATATTTTGTTAGACATGGAATATAAAGCCGCTATTAACAGAGGCCCATTTACTAAACGCTTTGGTGCCTTAGCACAAACAATGATTCCTCTAACTGATGTGTTTACAAGAGAGTGTTCGTGTCTGCTCCTCTTTGTGTGTGCTTGCGTGTGTATGTGTGTGTATGTGTGTGTGCGTGTTCTACTTGTCTCCATATCAGTCGCTATTAATGTCAACCTCCCGCTGGCTTCGCTCACCGGCTAAACTTAACTGGTCCTTTAGCTCACGTTGGGTTACCTTTACTTTATGAATTTATGGCTTCGTAGTTGCTTTACCAGTTAAACTGCCACCAAGTAGGCTGGGTTGACAGGTCTGCCTCTGGGGCTGCGTCACTATTTGCGGTCGGAAAGTCTATGGAACAGCGATGAGAGCGAAGCATTTACAGCTCATACAATATTCTTAAGCATACAGCTTGACGCAAAGCTTTGTACATGCACATATAGAAATATGCGTGTGTGTGTGTGTGTGAGTTTGCTTGAGAGCGGAATGGGCATATACATACTTAGCGCAAACTTTTGGAGGCCTACAGCATGCCAACTTTGAACTTCGACGTTGTCGCTGCTGCTTGGCCGCTGTTTACATTGTTTCAAAGCTAAATGTCATTATAGCCGGGCACCCCCCTGCATCACCCTGCAGTTCCACATACCATCCTACACCAGCCTGCACCACCCTTACACACTCTATTCACTGCTTTAGTAGCAAAGGGGAGAAGCTTGTTTGCTTGCATGCATGTCGCCTGTGTACACACATCTATCTATGACTGTGGGCTTGTGTGTGTAACAGTGCGTATGCGTGATGCGCATAAAATGTCATGCGAAAATAAAAGCCATGAGCCCACGCACACACGCACACACACACAGAAGCAAAGCAGCTCACACACATTTAGACAATTCATTTGTGTGCCCAGCATTCGCCCCTCTAGATTTTTGCTGTCTGATTTTAGCGTGTCCTTCATGCGGCGCTACCCCTTTTTGGCACTCGTCCTGGCTGAGGGAAGGCGTTGTCAGTTTATCTTAATGTGTTGCCACCTACAACTTCGTGGCATCGCCGCTCGCCTGGTATCTGGCTGGGGTGTGTTTGGCAGCTCAATGTGTCCCTGTGGTAGCATAATATCATCATTTATTGATCCGATTTATGTGACAAGCGAAAACTACGCGTTCGCTCTTTTATTGGGCGGCTAACATGTTGATAGCTAGCGGGAATTTATAAAAATACATATTTATCACACACAAATTAGTTAAGAGATGCGAAGCGATACGTGGTTAAAGGAGTTTAAATTGCTGCAGAGCTATCAATTGAATTTAGTTAAGAAACGTTAAAGTCACGAATTTAAAAGAGTTTAAATAGCTGCGAAGCTGTCAATAAATCATCTTATTTACAATAATGTTTGCTGGGCCTAGCTAGGCCTTGGCTGGTCTCGCTTTCTGTTCCCCAATCACATGCATAATTTATATGTTAATAAATATCTATTTTGCTTCTGCGGTTTCTGCCAACGTATAAATTACAAATTGTATGCCCAGTCGCACAGACACAAGCCCGCTTCTACGCAGTATGAACTTTAATTTACTGACTTTTGGCCAATCAGCTGCCAAACGAGACTAGCTACAAACGAAGCCTAGTTGGCCAGTTAAGTGCAGAGCAAGTCCTGCAAAAGGCACCCCTCTGCCCTCTGCCTCTGTCCTTTGCCGTCTGCGTGCTCTGCCTGCTCGTCTACCTACCAATCGTAGCGTACGTGTAGCGGATGCGCTCATAAATCAATGTTGAAATCAAATAGTACTCGTCGTTTTCTATATGTATATATGTATATGTATATATATATATGGGGTTTTCGCTTTGAGACGGGGCCAACCGGATGCCAGGGAAATGGTCAGCCGCCGCCACCGGGCTAGCTCGCTGAGTGTGACCCCTGTCCCTGCCTAAGGGGATTCGCATTGCTGCTGGCTGGCAGTGTTCAGCTTTTTGACATGGGCCAGCTCTAAAGTACATACAAATGTATAAGAAGTCAGAATTAAAAGTAAGTTTGCAGCTTTCTGTTGGGATCAACCTTTTTCACGCACACCTAACAAACTTTCACTTATTCTGAAAAAAAAAAAAAATAAATAAATAAAGAGATGGAAATAAGGCGTTCAAAATAAAGTCAGTCACTTAAGTCGCAGCTGAGGTCTTGCTGGGCAGGTTCAATACCAATGATATTGTAAATTTTGCAAGCTATTCTTAGCATATTCCCAAGTGCCCTTTGACCTGTGAGTACTGTTGTAATATGCTTAATATTTTTGAATATATATACATACATATATACACGAAAAGGCAAGCTCTCACAAATTTAATTTGCTGGCATCCATTTTTTTTCTCAACATATTTTTGTTCCTTTTCTCAGTTCGCTGTTGCGCCAATTCTTGCTATGTCAAATGAAAATTGGAAAATTCCCGGAAAAATATCGAATGACTTACAAGTGAAACGGCGTCTCATATGCATATTCATCTTTAAAGGCATATACATTTTTTTTTTAGCTCGCCTCAAACTGGATATTTGTTTATTTTGTTGTTTGATATTTTGAAAACTGTTTAATTGAAATAAATCTGTTCTGTGAATGCTTTAAGCTGAAGAAGATTCCTAAAGCTTAAGGCTCAAGAATAGGATACTTTTAAAACATTTATTTAATTATTTAGCAAATAAATATGATTGAGAATTTAATTTTATAAAAAAAAAACATTAAATATGTGTTGGTATTTTTTTTGTTATCCGGAATTAACACACAATATTTCATAAATATATTTATGAATTGTAGCTTATAAATGGAAAGTCATGTAAAAAATATTTTTATATAATTTTTATTTTTACTTAGTTCTGACAATAAGCTGGCCCCAATCTGAAAATCTGTTAGCTGTAACTGATTCAGCATTTTTTTTGTTCACCTGCACTCTTGTTGTAAGTAAGTGAAGAAAGTTTATATTTATAATTTTAAATTGAAGAGCATGTACGTCATGCTGTTGCCGTAAAAGGCGCAAAAATCGGCCGACATAATTGTGAAACTCTTTTGGGCGTAACCCTAACAACAATTTCTTTCTTCACATCAACAGCTGCGTGCCCACAAACGAGCTGTTTATGTAGTATCTGACAAAATTTGACGCACACACACACACAGCCAGACACCCCCACTACCTTGAACGCCAATTAAGTAATCAGGTTGTTGGCTTACCAATTTTGCATGAAATTCTCTTATCAGCTCATTTTTTCTTAAGACAGAAGCCAATGTCGCCGTCAATGTGGCTCTTAGCTGGGGCTTTTAGTCTGTTTCGGGCCAAAGTTTTACGTGTCTTCGTTTCGTCCTTTGGTGTTGTCGTCAATTTCCATTCTCACAGCGGGGTTAAGTGCCTGGGGCCAAGTTTTTAAGGGCCTATTCAATTTCTACGCTTGATTAAATAATGTGCCATGTTGTTAGTTGTTGTTGTTGTTGTTGACGTTGGCAGACGCTTTTAGCGTTTGAGGCCTCGACTAGGACAATTTCCATGCACACACCCACCCGTACACACACACACACACATACACGCGCATTTACTCTCTGCTCAGATTATGTTTATTTTGGGTCTATGTGCGTATGACAGACGGTAGACCATCAAAATGGAAAATGTTTTGCTTGATGAGCTGTGAAAAAAAAAAAAATGAAAAAAACTTCAAAAAAAATAGTAGAAGAAGAAGTGGAAGCAGCAGCAGTGGCAATGGCAGCCACAGCAGCGGCCAAATTATATATGTGGCAGCATACAGTAGCAACTGTGAATGCGGCTGTGACCATGGCCCGTACAAGTAGATTTTTTTTTGCCTATAAATGTCGCACTCGTTTTCAACTCGAACTACACTCAATTCTATTCATTTGCATACATAAATAGGCAAGAGTGCAGATGTACTTATAAATGTTTATATACTTGTATTTATATATATATGTGTGTGTGTGTGTGTGTAAACATATACATATCTTCATTTACTTATATTCATTTGTGTGCATTTATTCGTGCTGCTGTTCATTATTTTAATTTCCTAACGCATAATTGAAAGCAGCTCGCAACATGTTGCCCATGTCTTCAGCCGCAACATGTTGCTGGCCGCCTCTCCGAGTCGCACTCTCTTTGGCAGTGCTTCGCTCTGCTGTGTGTCGCTCTTTTTGATTTCTCGCTCTTAGTGTTTGGCTAATGTTAAAGCGGTCCTGCGTTGCACCGTCGACGGGTTAACATGGAACTCAGTCAGCGAGTCAGTGGGTCAGAGCCAAATGCGGCGTATAGGTTATATGACGTCGCAACCCTCTCGACTGCAGCTCATTGAAACTTTTGCAGCTCATTGAAAGTAAAGCTGGTTAATTAGCAGGTGGCAAATTGTAAATTGCTTACAATTGCCGCAATCTGACAGAGAGGCAATGTCTATGACAAAACAAAAGCCATAAAGCAGCGTCAAGGCAACCAGATGATGATGGAAAGCCAGCAAAGCTAAATGATCATCTCGATGGTAATTGGACGAGTAACTGGATCAGGTTCAGGTTAAATGTTTATCTTGTTTTGGCTAATTTTTGTTTTAAGAGCGCACATGTTTTGGCTTTGGCCGAGCGCTTGCAAAAACAATAACACGTTAACAGGGTCGGACACACAACAGCAGCAACAACAACAATGGCCATTGCATCGAGCCAAACGTAAACAAAACTCATGTAAATCACGCATACGCAGCGTTGCACGCGCACAATGACAATGTGGACCAGGGTGGCAGGAGGCGACGCGGGGTCTGCAGCTCAAGAGATCTCTCTTTCTGTGAGCAGCATCAAATTGAAGCGGGTGACAAGCATCTAACTGGAGCACTTGCCGCATAATTCTAAGCACATTAAAACTACTCACATCCGAACTGCAAAAGGTACAATACCACTGGCACAGGATGGGGCTCAGAGACCCGACACAGTCACCGGTTAAGGTCCTGCTGTGTGAAAAACAGTTTCCAGCTGAGTGAAATCGAATATCTCCATTTTGGCAACAGTACAAAAACGGCATTTAAACCATTATTGAGTTCATATTCACAATATATATGAGCAAATATCACTGACTGTGTGCATTTTTATTGCATCAAGTTGAAATGCACATGGGAAGGGCACTCGCTTTGTAAACACACATTTTTTGTGAGTACTCCAAACAAAACCTTTGCATATTTGTATTGTTTTAACCAATTAATATCAATATGATATTATTTACAATTTATTTTATTTGGCCTTATTCATTTAAAGTGCTTTTAAGTTACGTAAACAATTTAGCCAATTAGTGCGTTTAGTAATGTGTGGATAAACAAATTGAAACTGAATAGCGTTTATTTTGATTAAATTATAATATATATAAGCGATATCAATAAGTGAATGAAATAATTCTACTTTTATGATGTTTGCAAAAAATTTGCTAGTTTTTCTTTTATTTAAATATTTACAAATAGTTCATGCACGTGCGAATTTTACATATTATCTGGAAGAAAAAAAGGTAAATAATGTTAGTCCATTTCTTGCTGTCGTCAACCCAGTTCCCATCGGTTCATTGCATATGCGGAACATGAAAGAACTAAATGTCATATTGAAAAGCTCAATAAAGGCAAATTTCCTGCAAATGCAAATGATGTGAATCGTCTCCATAAAAAGAAAAAATGTCGAAAAATCCTAGGAATCTAAAAAACAAGAGAAGAAAATTCCGCAAAATCAATATAAAATATAGAATAGTTTGCCATGTCTAACTAAGCGCAGCTGTAGAAAAAAATAAGCAAAAGGGTTGCGATTCACGGAGCAAAATAAATTATGTGTACGATACATGGGCACAGAGAGCTTGATTAGGTGCAGTTGATGGCATATAAAGGACTTTGCATTCACCATTTATGCAATGCTAATTAGATTCAATTTCAATGCATGTTGATTTTTTTTTTAACCATGCTGGAATATGCTAATTATTGTTATGCAGCTCCATTGATACTCATTTATCTTACGTGTCGGAGCACTTTATCAAGTGCTTATCTGGGACTTGCAATAAAAGCTGGCTATACGCATATCACACGATTCAGGTCTCCATAAGTATTTACGAGTATGCTTCTTCAGTTGGCAGATGCCATGCACCGCGTCGCACTTTAACAATACTCTATACTATAATATGTAAATAAACAGAACACTCCATAAATTCAATCCCATATGCTGCTGCCGTTAGCGAAGGGGAGCTCGCCTCAAGCACTAAGCCCGCACGCCGTGTGTGAAAATTGAAGTGGGTTTCGGCTGGATTTCATTTGTGCAGCACTTCTTGACACACAATTCGCCCTACCTCCCTCCCTCCCTCTCTCACGTTTTTCTTCATTGTGTATGTGTTGCACTTTTGCCAGTCGAAATTTCATACAAATTTCATACATTTCTTTTGAGATTGCCTGTGTCGTGCCCATTAACCGCCAAGTGTGCGCAATTACAGGCAAGCCACGTGGCACGAGCACGACCCGGGAGTCCACGCTGGCAAACAAAAAAACAGAAAAAAATGCGAAAGGAAAGGACGCAAGTCGCAGGAAGTCGCCCGGCTCGCGCTTTACAGCTGATTTGCATTTTTGGGGCAGGCACTGCAGGTGGCAGCAGTCGTCGCATAAGAGCCGTAGTCTTTGTTGTTCTTGCCATTGTTGTAGCAGCTTGACTCGGATCTCAGCTCACAGCTGGCAGCGTTTGCCTTATGGCATGGTCGGTGGGCGTGGCGCACTTGTGGCATCCGCTCGCTGACGCCCCAAGCTGCTGGTCCTGTCACATTTCCTTTATGCTTGAACCGTCTGTTGAGTGTTTCGCTTAATGCAGGTAAACGAGTTTTTTATGTTCCCAGCCAAAGGGCACTGCGGAGAGGGGGCGTGGCCACTGCTACTCATTCGCTGCTTACTTAATGAGACATTTTGCACATAAAAAGCAAGTGCTGCAAAGGAAAACCGAAGAAAAACTGACAGCAAGTGCACTTTATTGTATTGACGGATCCCTCAATTGGCCAACAGACAGCGCACGCCATAAATCAGCTGCTGTGTGTGAGTGTGCGTGGTATGTGCTTGTGTGTGCGAGTATTAAAATTAACCAACTAGCAGCTCAATAAACATTATCTTGAATACACTGTTGCCTGGCAGAGCAAAGCCACAGACTGTTGCTGCTGCTGCTTCTGCTGCTGCGGCTGCTGCTGCTGCTGCTGTGGAGGAGGATGCCAAGACGACACTGACAGCATGTGATGAATTGTGCACACGTTTCACGCCAAATGGAGGCTGAGACTGATGGTTATGCTGCTGCTCATGTGGGCTATCACACACACACACACACACACACACGAACACACGCAGACACATAAACACCTAGCCCGCAGTTCAATCGAGCTGCTGTTGCTACTGCTGCAAAGCCTTTTTGATGCAGCAACCATAACTCATCGAGCCAAAACACTTGCCGTCTGAGATAAAAACTATCATTTGCCAAAGCTGACTGTAAAGATGGCCAGTGTTAAAGCCAGGTGATCCCATCCACCTAAGCCCCGTCCGCCTCTCCCTGCTCTCTGCTCTGCTTCGTGTGTCCTGCCTGCCAAATGGCATTTCACACGTTTTTATCGCATACGAAAGCAAACAAAACATGAACGAATTTTATTATCTACGGGCTGTCGAATACTTAATGCTCTTGGGTATATGCTGCTATGCGTCTTGGCTGAAACTCTTGACTACTATATATTTTATTATCTGATTACAGTCTACTTGAAATGATAATGAAAATTTCATAGATTTTGTATACGAATATTATTTTGCTGAGATTTGATTTGTTGTGAAATAAATAATAAAAAGCTAAGAATTATGTTTTTCATGTTATACACCTAAATAAAAATGAATAGTATATGTTGACTATTTTTAAAACTTGTAAAAAAAATTAAAAATATTTTAAAGATTTATTTTATTATTGTTTCTGACTATATAAGACTCACGAAGACTATTATTCATCTTACATTCATTATATCTTTTGAGCAGCTATCTAGACTCTTTGTTAGAGTATATTACTGTAAAGTCATTTATTTTGTTGCTGCTGCTGCTGCTGCGCTTGATGACGCTCCTGATGACTAGATGACTTGATGACTTGCCGACTTGACGACTGCCTACTGCCACCTTCTCCTGCTTTTTCTATGAACCCTAACTCAGTCGGGTCAGTGTGACGCCATTGATGACACGCACGCGACGCTGTTGTCTTTGCCCTGTCAACTCGATTGTGTATGTGTGTGGAACCCACAGACAGTCCCATACAGAAGCATCGTATCTAGAGAACCTATGCTTAGAGTTTTGCATATGTTGTTGCCCATTTGTTTATTGTTTCGAGGCGAGTTGAGAAAAAAGCAATGGCTGCGACATTGTGGCGCAAATTATTCATGAAGCGAATGAGCTCAACAAATCCGCCTCACTCCTCTCTTTCTCACTCGAACAGCCCTTTCTTAAGAGGTTGCACCCCCGCTCCAAGTACCAGGACGCAGTCAAGTGGCCTAATACATATTTTTGGCAAGCCAAAGTGGCTTTAACCCCAACCTCTAAAAGCCCGTAGCCAGAATTTCTCTTTCACTCTTTTGGTCTTTTTAGTTTTATTTTTATTTATTTGTCTTTTTTTCTTTGGCATGTTTTGCATATTTGTGTGGGCGTACCGCAACCCCTGGCACCCTCTTAAGGACTGTTGTTGTTGGCTGACGGACGGAAAATTGTGCGCCAGTTAAATCGTATTAACTTTTACCGCCAACTGGCTGAAGTATATTAAGAATATATTGAGCCGCTTAAAATACAAGTCTATTCCAATCTCTGCCTCCTCGTCCTCTGCCCAACTACTTTTGGCAAGCATTCAAATAATGCTAAGAAGAAGAAGCAGTAGCAGCAGCAGCTCGAAGAAAATTGCATTCACATGCAACGTTTGGCGTAGATTTGCGCATACATCCTTCGGCCTCAGCTCTGGCCGCGCCCAAAAATGTTGTACGGCAATCCAGGAGCAGGATATAGGGATACCAAGGATCCGACACATGCATCCAAGTGGGTTTAAACTGCAATTTATCTATGCAGCCCCAGGCATGTGAGGAGCGGATGCAGCAGCGTGGCAGGACGTCGCATAAGGATAAGCATAAGTTTGCACACGATTTTCTGCGACTCGAGCTGAGACAGAGGCTGGGGCGGTGAAAATATATATTTAACTGGGGCAAATAGGGAAATATATAATATATTTATACATACACGAATACTTTGCATCTGTGCAGCGCGGCTTTGAATCTATTATTCATATGGGGAGCCATATGTCATATGGCCAAGCCCCGACGCGCAACATACATGCATATATATGTACATATGTATCAATAGAACTAATTGTTGTGCTAGTGTAACATATGTTTGCCTCCCCCTTTCTCAAACTCTTTCAATATGAGTGAGCATGTGTGTGTGTGTGTGTGTGTATTTAGTCACATTCCTTTGGGCATGGCGGTATAGACGTCAATGCCGAGTAAAACATTTATGTGTAAATTGTTGGATTAGGCGATTATCCCCCCAAGGGCTGTGGACCGCAAAGAAAGGGCTTATGGCACACCAGTTCAAAAAGTTCAAAGAAAGCTCCAAAGCAGGCAGATGTTCAATTGATTGCTGGCTTAATGCCTTACTAAGCGCTAAGCTGCTGTTAAGCTTTAAGCGTGAGCACAGCAAATGTTGCCTCATGCCCCAATTAGGATGTCTGCAGTTGATTTAAGTCGTGAGAATTACTGGGAAGGGTTTACAGCTCAGGTGTTTGAAGAGCATTTGGGGGGTGTTTATTGATGGCATCAACAGGAATTGAGCATGACATAGAAAGGCTTATAGATTGATGGCTTACAAGATTCAGTTTGAGATTGAGTTTGATTAAAAATTGAGAATCGTTTGGAATGATGGCTTTCAAATAATACAAATAATTAAAATTCTTAAAAATAAGATATATGTAGATTAAGATTGCAAGATTGCGAATTCGCGATTCAGCGGGAAAGTAAGTGTATCAAGAATTGAGAATCGCAAAGAAAGGCGTATAGCTTAATAGCTTCGATAAATTATTTTGTAAGTATTAAATATGATATATTTATATAGATGACAATGTTCCCATATTTTAAGATATGAATTGAGAGAAAGAAATGTTGAACAAATGTTTACCAAGACTTTCATCATTAACAACAAAGTCACGAAAAGCTGTTAATAAAATTAAAAATGTAAGAAAAAGCTGAAATTGCTTTAAGATTGAGAGTAGTCAATAAACTTGAGAGATGTCAAGTTAATGAGTCTGCGCGCTACCAGAGTAAAAAAACAACTTTGTAAAACGGTGAAAATGAAGTGGAAAAAAATTGTAATAATAATAATATTCAAGGTCCTTGCTTGCGTGGGCAACTGGAAAACTTTGAGCACACCCCAGAGATCAATTAAGCAGCAGCAGAAGTGACTCGAATACTTAACAATGACTTTAAATTTAACATTGATTCAGCGCCCCAACCAAAGGACAGCGCGAGCTGAGGCAAACTTTGTTGTGTGTGAACAGCAGCCTCACATGTTAATCAAATATGCGGCAATCAATAGAACTAATTATGCTTGTTATTGTAGTCATTCAACTTGGTGCACGTATTTGGCCAGAATGTTTAAGTACTCCCCGGTTGGATTTCGTGTGTAAACAGGCTGGCAAACAAGTTCCGCTGGTTCCCAAGTACCCTGCAGTGGCAAGGTTGCTGCCAGCGTTAGGCAACAGCAACCGAAACAGCAACAGCCAAGTATATTGTATACATGGCAAAACATGCGTAAATTAATTTAATGTTCCTTATAAATATGTAAGTCGGCCTAAGCTCAATAAATTCTTTCCGTTTTCTACCCTGGAAATAAAGTAAGCAAGTACAAAGGTTCTCTGGCAGTATGTGAACTAATTTTTAAGTAAGACTGCTCTAGATTATAGATATGATTAAATGCACTTGTACTGGTCTATCTACATATTAGCTTAAGCCTTAGTTAGGCCTAGTATGCTCAATAAATGGAATTATATAGGAAAATCTAGTTTAGGTATAACCTAGTCTGTCATTCTCTATTAATGTGGACTTTTTGGATATTATTTCGTTTATTGTTTGCGAGCCACGTGGCCGCTAGCAAAGTTCTAGTCCCTGTTGTTCCTCCGCCCGCCCGTGCGTCTGCTTCTTTCTCAGTAGCTGCTGCTGCTGTTGTCGACAAAGTTTGCTTTAGAATTTTTGAGCCCCAAACTAATTGCTGCAAATTACAAATGATAATAGCCACAACACACGCTCAAGGTTATGTGCCAGACCATTTATTTTATTTTCAACATAAGCACAGCAGGAGGCCGCGAGTCCTGCGCAGGGCGAGTGGGGCATCTTGTTTGGTTGCTGTTGGACTCTTAGTTAGTTGTGCTCCCATACATTCAGTCAGCGAGGCGCCTCTAAAGCACTGTAAGAATTATTGGCTATTTATCAAGCGACGCGTTGGCGGCCATAGCTTCCAGCTGCCTTCACGTTGCGTATTCCTGCGTTCTCTAAGTGTTGACTTTATGTGGCTCGCTAATTAAATATACATATGTAGGTATAACTGTACATATATATATATAGCGTGTACAGTATGCAATGGACACGACCGGAGGGCGTCATTAAAGGCGCGTTAATTGCGCTCAATTAATGACATCAGGTTAAACATTAAGTGAAATTAAACAGACGCCTGGGACTGACCCTGCCAAGTGCTACATGCATATATATAAATTCTTTTTCTCTTCCTTTTTCAACTTTTTTTTGCTGGTCTATTCACAATAAATCTTAGGTAGCAAAAAGGTACTTAAACTTTAACTGTCTGGGACAAGCTCCAGGCAGCGATTCAGTGACCAAATTCAAGTTCTCTCTGGAGCATTTAGCACATGCACACACTCAGGCATAGACTCGACCTGTTTCGCTCAACGGGCATTTACAATTTATCTGGCTAATTAAAATATGTTGCATGCTAATGGAGCATTGTCAGTGGCTGCCACAAATGCTTGCCACTTGGCCAAGTGCGAATAGCCAGACCAGCATCCATATCCGCATCAACATTTGCGTTCTTGCTGCTACTTCTACTTCTATTGTTACTGTTGCTGCTGCTGCTGCTGTTGCTGTTACTGAATCTACATCAAAGTTAACGAGCCGGAAGTGCTGCACATTTTTGGACTTGAATTCTGTTGCCTGCATCTAGTTGATAAAAGCTATTAAAGTCCGGTGATTAAAGCGTCTAGAGAACAAAGGGCAGCCAAAAGAGCAGCAAGAATATTACTGGGTTGCCTCCAACCATTCACCTCTGCAGACAACAGTCGACGAGCTAAATTTGATAACGTCATAATGGCAAATTGCAATTAAAGTGATTTTTGCGGGTTTTGCCTCAACAGAGAAATTCTTGGAGCAGATATTAATTATAATCTGTGGCTGCTCACAAGAAATCCATGCTTCAGTAAATTTTGTACCTTTATTGTGATTTAATGAATATTATTCTCCATTACAAAGCTTACGATATTTATGTTTCCATATAAATCTTACTATTTTCTGAAGTGACTTATCTACTCAACACAATTATATACATTTGTATATATGTATATGCAAATTGTGTTTTTCTTTTCTCAGTTATCTGCTTTTCCCACTCACTTCATTAACTAGCTATAAATAATAACATCTTCTAAAAATGTCAGTAGGGAGAAAAATACCACGCGTCTGCGATAAGCGACATAGCTCTCGACTCTCAAACGATTGCTTATCATAATATGTCGAGTCATCAGACAGCTTTCCCACCGACACAAAATATGCAAAAAGCAGTAAAGTGCGAACCGAACATCCGGTCTGGTCGACCGACCCGGCAAAGTGAGAGAAACAGTAGCCGAGCAGCAGAAGAGCCAGAAATAAAAATAAAATAAAATACTGAGAAAGAGCTTTGACTTTTGAGCAGAAAAACTTAAGAGTACTTAAAGACTTTACGGCTCTCCATCGTGAAACTCACGCAATAGTCTATGACTTTGATGGGTGAACTTTTAAAAATGTACTTTAATTTTGCATATGATGCACTCCAAACATGTTAAGCATGCTCCAAGAAAACTCAATAAGTGTGAGATACATATATACATCAATATGCACTTGATAAGGATCCTTCATGTAATTTGCATACAAGAATTGCAAAATAATTCAGTGCCAAAAATAATTCCAGTTGCAATGGTAAGTCTGCTTAAGCGCATTACTGACTTCAGTTCAAAGAGTCCGCCTTGACTTGAAGTCAATTCAATTAAGCCCTATAATGCTAAATGCTTTGCAATGGGATTTCTAATGACACCGACTGGCATTAAATAGAAAACTTGTACAAAGAACATCAAACTGGGTGCTGACACTTGCGAGTGCCAAGTGCCCATTAGGCGGGACGTCGAATGGGTGTAGTGCGTTTTCTTGACAGGTTCGTAAAGGAGAACTAAACGTTTTGGCCAGCTCGTTGAAGGGCGATGGCTAACGGGCAAAGTAAACCGCTAAGCTTCATTTACGCCCATTCCATGGATTCATTAATTACGAAATCACATCGAGCGAGAGCATCCGATCACATCATCCAAAATGGTTCAGACAGCACAGGCAGTGCTAAATGGAATGAATGGCGAGGGCTTTTAAATGCAGAAGACATCGCCCGAAGAGTAAATAAGAGAGGACAGAGTGGAGAGCTGCGTGTCCATCAGCCAATTGGCAAGACAGAGAGTAGCGAGAGTAGCACAGGCAACTTCAATTAAGTTAAGTCAGTTGCCTCATTTCGAGGACAACATTGGGACATTGGGGTGTGCCGCTAGCCCCTTCCCCCTTCGAGTCGTCGCTTTGCCAAAAATGTTGTCGTTTGTTTCAGCGTTGAAGCTTTTTACATCATTAGCATTTCAGCTTCGTTCAGTTCAGAGCAGTTCAACTGAACTCAGCTCTGCTCAGCTCAGCTCTGCTCAGAGTTTTCCCTCCCGTCTGGCACAAATTCGCAAATTTTCCCATCATTAGCATTCAGCGCAATGAAACAAATACACTTAGAGACCGAGATGGCGAGATATATATGGCTGTGACTCGCTTCCACTTATGCGACACTGCCCGCAGGCCACTGACTTTCACTGAGAGTTTACTAACCAAAGTTAACACAATATTTTTATTCATCCAAAGCCCTAAGCACTATCGAATCTGTCGAAGCAACCAACCAAACAGCCAGTCAGACAGCTAGCCAGGCAGTCAGCCAGTCAGCCAGTCAGGCAACAAATAAACATTCACACATCGCCTTTAATACGTTTCCCCGCACAAGCTCAATTAGAGCCAGTCCATGTCCTTACTCCTCTCGACAGCTTCATCCTGGCCTGAGTCTTGTCTTGTGCTCATCAGAGCTCAGCTAGAGATGGTCGCAATTCATTAAGAAAAACATTTCAATACATTTTTATTTTATAGAGATTATTTCAACTGTCTCTATCTGTCTCTATATATGTTTGCTGGAATTCATGAAAAATTATTTATTGTTTTCATTTCACAAATCATAAAACATTTTCATGTAGATCTAGGGCTTAGCAACGCTTCTTTGTGTTGTTAACAGTCATGTCAAATATCATTAAATAGAGTAAAGTCTTGGGCTTAGGTGGTGTAAAATCGGCTTAAGTTATGCTAAATCCCGTTTAAGCCGTAATTTACCAGCATGAAAGTTAGCATGGGCCGTGTTGAATTATGTGTTGTTATTATGAATCTTCTAAGCCGATTTAATAGTTACGCTAAGTTTCCTCAAGGCTGTGCTTGAATCCTGTTAGAATCATGTTTACTTGTGATAAGCCGTCTTAGAGCGCGAATGAATCATGTTCGGTAATAGCATAAAGAGGTATTTCGACATGAGCTCGGCTCACGACTGCATGACTCACGCGCTCAGCACTAAATCTTATTTCCAGTGCTGTTTCGATACTTTCCATGTGTCCTTGCCTTGGGTTTGTTTCTATCTTGATTTTATTATGCTTGCGCACTTCTCAAACCACAGCGAGGTCAGCACAAAACATCAAATAGACCGGACCCCCCTTAACAGTAGCATCCAGTTTGCTCTTCTCTCTCTCTCTCTCTGTCTCTCGCTCTCTCTCTCTCTCTGTCTCCCTCTTATGCAGCTCCTGTCGCTTTGAGTCCTTTTGCTACTTTGCAAGGGCCAACACTTGGAAGCCTCAGAAAACGTTTGGGGCTGGAGCTAATCAGAAATGTTTTACTTAGAAATCCTTTGGTATGCGTTCTACGTATCTCATTTTCGTTGCGCACAATTTACGATATAAACTTGTCTCAATGCCTAGCCCTGCCCAGCCCAGCCCAGCCCCAATCCAGCCACGCCCCACTTTGGCACGCACCCCTCACGTCCATTATTGATTTGCATTGGTTTGGCATTTAATGGGGAGGCGTGCGACTTTTGCTGTGATTTCTGGCACACAACAAAAAACTTTTATACGATTCGCTTAAACTTTTAATAACTTTTGTCAATTGATTATATTTCGGGTGCCAGAGTCCTGGGCAAATGTGGACCTACATAAATTGTTGGCCGTACCACAGATCGATTTTGGCTTCAAGCAATTTAAGCCTGACCTATCTCTGCTATAATCAAATATTGAGCATCCCAACAGCTTGTTGCTGGCAATTCATTGGAAATCCTTACTTGCGTCTTAGATAGCTCAAACTAAATTTAAATTGCAAACGAGACTTAAATTTAAATATGCAATAAAATGTATAATGATTAAGTCTTCCAATAGCTGAACCTCCTGGTGAAAGACTCTTCTAGATATTCTAACTGAAGACTCGAAAATTTTACCTTTTTCTTAAAGCATCAAAATTACTTTAGGCAGACGCCTAATCAAACAAGGGGCAAACGGGAGAATTCGCCAGGTCAAATCAAAGTGCTCTAAATCTCTTCTGCATTTCGAATGCTTCTCTGGGCTTTATTTGATAAGTTGGCATGGGTCGTTGGCGCTGATTGGCATTAGATTTAATTAGTGTACAACATTTCTTTTTGGCTTTCTTGATGTTATTGTGTGACGTTCGTCACGTAAGGTGAGGATTTGCGTTTGCTTATGTAATAAGCCATATAAAGTTAATAACAATGACATTTTGGCCAGCATCAAACTGGCTACAACAACTACGATATGTCCGGAGGGCTCCTCAATATGGTTATGGGCTAACGTGCAGGATTTATATGAGCTTGTTACACAAAACTGCCTCTAACGCTTTCTCCCTGCCACTCTATCTCCCTCTCTGCCCTTGCCTTTGTCAATGATTTTCAGTCACACTCTCAGTGCCCCCCTTGACATGGCAGTGAGTGTGGGTTGCCGCCTAACGAAGCTCCAGTCACATCACACATACGCCCGGTAGGCGTTGATGAACTGACAATTTGTGTCAACTGCCGCTGCCGCAGAGCAAAGGGCACTGGAACACTGGGAATCCCAGTATAGTCGAGCACTCAGCTAAATATCCATAGAGCAACGCCCTCGAATAAATGTATTTTCGAACACAAATGCCATTCATTCGGTTCGTGCAATGTGTAGCTGAGCATCATAAAAATTATTCGTTTCATGTTCATGTGTTCTGGGAGAAAATGGGGGAGCTGAAATCGTGAGACGGTCAGAGGCAGCTGCGGTGCAGGCATAAACAAGTAAAAGTGCTCGAAACTGGGGACTGCACAACTAGATAGATACCCTACTTCACATATATACAAATATAGGCTACCTGACTGTGCAATTTGTATTAGATAATTTAGATTTTTTTAAACTACTTCTTGCAGTTGTCATTTGTACTTTTATGCTAAAAAATCATATCTCCATAATCTGATTTGCAGCAAATGTCAGGAGCTATAGATATTGACATACGATCATGAACTGAACATTTATGGCATCTACGTGTTATAGACGCTTATGCCTGAACAACGTCCAGCTCTCATTACATATTTTTTATGAGCTCCTAGATACTTCAAACTGTTAGTCACATGTGCAGAAAACTATTATACCCAGTTGATACATTTTCAATGGGGGCTCAGAGTATAAATATATATTTCAGAAACAACGAATATGCGGCATATGGCAGCAGCGTGACCGTGACCATGCCCCAAGCCTGATGTCCCGCATCTGTGCCCCTCGCGGTTCGTGCCTGTCAGTTACCATGTGTAGCCATATTGAACCGTGAGTGTATGTGCGTGTGTGTGTGTGTGTGTGTGTGTGTGTGTGTGTGTGTGTGTGTGTGCATGGCAAAACGCGCAACTCGGCACGGGAATTATTAACTTGTAATGTGCTCTGCATAGCGTTTTTAATAAAAGCAAAGCTGAGCAGAGCACAACGTGACCAGCAGCAACAGCCGTAGCCAGAATCAGAACTCGGAGCAGGAGTCAGATGATGGGGGCGCATGGATCGACCTGATGACAATGACACCACGTGTGCGCCTGATGGGCATTCCACAAGACACACAGGCTCATACATTTTGATGTCCTCAATGAAGTGACGGTAAAACAATGTTGTTGTTGTTGCTTTTGTTGCTTTTGTTGCTTCTTTATTTTCTTTTTCTTTTGCATTGATTGCGCCGTCCGGTTAGGAATAGCTGCAGGCAATAGAACGGAAGAGGGGGCAAGGGACAGGGGAGCCCGGGCCTCTGGTAGTTGGCATTTGAATGCGATTGATTTAACGAGCGCTATGGGAATCAGTGCAGAGCATAGCATGCGCACACAGGACACACGTAAATGCTTTAACTTAAAGCTGAACAAACAGTTATTTCTTGCCACCTCCAGTTGGGCGCGTAATGGGCGTTTGGGGTAGTGGCAACTGCTCGGTGCTCAGAGCCTGGGTGAGCCCGGTTGCGAGCTTAATGCGGCGTCATGGCATCATCACAAACTTTATCAATTAAACTTGGCCAACGCCTGCTTTTTTTCTGCTCCTTTTTGCCCACGCAGCCCGCAGCTTGTTTTTATACTTTGTTCCCGAAGGGGAAAAAGTATATTGGGTTTGTGCAATGTCCGTCTTGCTGTCCGTCCGTCTGTCCGTCTGTCCGTCTGTCCGTCTGTCCGTCCGTCCGTCTGTCCGTCTGTCCGTCTGTCCGTATGAACGCAATATTTTTCGGCGCTATTAGAGCTAGAGACTTGAAATTTTAAACATATACTCATATATGTTCCCGAATTATAAAGTGTAAAAATTTTCCCGATCCGCCCACTAGGGGCGTGGCAAATCGGAAAACTCTTCCGCCCATAGTTAAGTTATCATACTAGATGATGAGCTAGAGAGTTGCAATTTGAAATGTATACTCGGGGTGACAACCCAAGTTCAAAAAGCTATGGCGGATATATCTACGCCCATTGGGGGCGTGGCAAATCGGGAAATACGTATCTTCTACACCGTTAAAGCTAGAACGCTGAAATTTTGCATGTGAGTTAATGTTATGATTCTAAGAAGATAGATCAAAAAGTTTTATGTCTACGCCCATTGGGGGCGTGGCAAATCGGACCTGAATATATAGTGATTTTTCAAATTGTGCTATATTTTGAACACTATTGACACTAGAGACTTGAAATTTTGCATGTATACTCGGGTTGACAACCCAAGACTAATAAGCTATGGTAGATATATCTACGCCCACAGGGGGCGTGGCAAACCGCAAAAGTTTATATCTCCTACAGTTTTAGAGCTAGAAGCTTGAAAATTGGATGGTTGAGTTACTAATGTTCTCCTCTATCGATCCCCCAAAAATAATTTTTCAGCCTCTTTGGGGGCGTGGCATATCGAAAAATACCCTGTAATTTTCGCATTTTTGGAATGTAAACAACCAAATTTTGCAGGCATGTTAGCCTCGGCCCTTTCTAAGAACTGGCAAAAAATTATGCGTCTACGCCCACTGGGGGCGTGGCAAATCGGCAAAGAAGTTTGTTGTGGCCAACTGCATAATTCATGCATACAATAGCTTAGTAGCAATTGCTAAGATGGCAAAAAGCATTTTAACATAAATATAATAATATTGATGAATTAAAAAAATAAAATTCATAAGTTTTCGATTAATAAATAAAAAGTTTCCAGCGGGATTCGAACCTGGGTCTTTTGAAAACAACATGTAATCGTTAGGTAAACCTAAATAAATTCACAGCTGATCAGCTGACCAGCTGATCATCAGTTTGTGACGACACAAAACAATACAATCGCAATTCTTGCAATATGTATACACTTTTGGATGTGTATACACGTACACATGCATACATACATATATGCATGCATAGAAAAAGTGCCTGCCACACAGCGTCGCAAATCGGAAAGCATAAAGCAGTTTTAGTTTTTACTTAAATGCACAATTCATATGCGTATGTTTATAAATGATTATCAATTGGCAGCAAGCATTTTATAATAAATATACAAATATTAAAAAATAAAAAATAAATAATTTTTGAAAAGAAGTTTTCTGCGGGATTCGAACCCACGCACCTAAGTATAGCTTGCATAGCGCTTACCACCAGCGCCACTGCCCTGACTTGGCTTTCGTTAACTAAAACCAAATAAGACATTGCTAGAGCGCCTTTTACAAAACTAAAGTAACGATCGAAAAATTCCCAATTCAGTCACAATTCTTAGAATATTCTGGCATCCAAACTTTTGTATGCATACATAGAAAATTGTGTGTATACTCGTATAGTGTGTACATGTGAAAATCTGTATGTATGTGTAGGAAAAATGTTTGTTGCTTGCCATGTACGTTTTCTAATTGCCCAAATATTTCGTTTATTAAATGTTTATTAAATAAATAAGATGCACCTATGGGAACAAAGTATATCGCTGTTAGTTGCGCCTAACTGCAACGTTCTTACTTGTTAACTATGGCAGCAGCGAGCTGCTGACACCAGGACGCCAACGCACAAGTCCTGGTCACAGGCCTGCGGGTCACTTGTAGGCAATGCAAATGAAAACGAGTAAACGAAAAAAAAAAAAACAATGGGTAGCACATTCTAACCGCACTGATACTGTGGCCAGTGCTGGATGCGACACCCAACATCCTGTTGCTCCACAGTTGTTGACAATTTGCACGTACACCCACACACACACGCATTTTATCTGTACTCCCCAGCTATAAAAACGAAAATTAAATTATAAATATGGCGGCTAATCCCATTTAATGTATGTAAAGCAGCTTGATTTACGTGTAATTTTCAAGTGTTCCCAACATGCAGACGTTTCAAACGTGACTATAAAAATATTTAAATAATGGGAAAATGGGATAAATAAATATGTCAAGCAATAAATAATGTCCATGGGAAATAAGGGTGACTAAATAACCTTGTCCTTGTAGACGTAAATATGAAATTTCACTTTATCTATATACAAATATGTGATTTCATATGCAAAGATTGTTCGCATAGATGACAAGAGTTTTTATTTATAATTATTATTATTAATTTTCGCAAATATATAACTTGGGCAAATTGCAGGAGGAGAGCTTCAAGACTTCGAAATTTGATTGCTGCTAAGTGGAATGAGAGTCTCTCTACTTGTATAAAAGGTATCTCAGATCCAAGGAAAAACAAACAGAAAACTTTTACAAAATTAGTTTTGACAATTGGTTTAGTTATGATGGCTATGAAGGCAGCAGCAGCCGAACATATGTTGAGGTGTGCGGTGTCTCAAAGGGTCAACTTTTTAATTTGAATTTGAAGAGAACAATAAAGTTGGGAAATTGTTATTTATTATCATCTTTAACATTGTGTAACATCTGTGTTCTGTTTGGCATGCTAACATTAATGTATTCTCAAGACATAAAATACAAATATTTCAAATAAACGTAGAGACCAAGCTAAGGTTATTTTCCATTAAAATGGATTGGGTCGTTGACCGAACTCAAAGTATTATCGCTTAAAACACAAGCTACTTAGTAGATAGGCTCCTTAACCTCTCTCTCTCTCTCTCTCTCTCTCTCTGTGTGTGTGTGGGCGGTTCGTGTAGAATATAATTTAACATTATACACTTCGCAAAGCCGATTAGTTGAGTGCTTGTATTTGATATATGGCATCATCGATCCACAGACGAGCTGCTAATGCGCCTCTGTTTACCTTCGAAGCGGTCAAAATCAATTTCCAATCAACTACTGCTTGCCCTTATTTTGATAATCAGATTTTGACAGCTTTGGCTGCTGATGTTAACTGTAAGTCTTAAGACACTGCAGCAGCACCAAGTACAAAAACAACAACAACAACAACAACAACAACAGCAAACAGTTTAGCTGGCAACGCAACATTTGCTATGGAAAACTCTCTGGAATCACCATGAGGTGAGTCGACCGAGTCCTTTGCCAGCACTTTAACAAATTGTGTCAGCGTCCAATGCAGTTCTGTGAGCGCACATTGCAAATGTTAAAGGAGTGCACTTAGAAAAAAAACGTGATTTGATTTTTTAATATATTACTCTGAGGCATTTAAATAAGACTCTATGTCTTAAGTCAAACTGTTTTGAGGCTTTTAAATGAAGCTTCTAAATAAAGCTAAAGTTGATTTATAATTTCTATGGGAAGAAAACTTAAGTTAAAGCGAAACTTATACTCGAGCCTTATTCTATAGCGATAGTTAACAAAGCAATTTTGCTTTTAATTAAGAACTGTATTCGAGTAAAAGTCCATTTCAATTAAAAATAGAAATATAATAATATTGCTTGAAGTATTAATATATGAAATCAGTCACGATTTATTTCTTTGAGTGTAGCAGCTGCAGCTGTGGCAGTTGCTATTGTCGCTGCTGTTGTTGTTGTTGCCCAGACAAACAACGCTAAGACGCAGCTAAGTCCTCCGCGTCAGTCACAACCGCAAAACCGCATTTAAACCCCAGCAAGCTCCACGCCCTCCCCAATACGATTGTGAGCCTTTGCAATGCCTTTGTTCAACTGCCACGCCCCTTGGCGAGCGAGCAGCCATTGCAATGGCACAGCAGCTACAGCTGCAGCTCGTTTGCATGGCTGCTTTTGTTGTCGTTGCTGCTGATGTTCTGTTGCCCTTGTCTCTTGCCTACTGTGGCTGCTGCTGCTGCTGCTGCTGCTGCTGCTGCTGCTGCTGCACTGCGCTGCTTTTAATTACAAAAGTTACGTATACGACCTGCAGGTGTTGCAGCTGCGTCTGTTGCTGGCTGCCAGCTGACGCCATAGCCATTGCCGCCGTTGCCGCCGTTCCAGAGGCACTGCTTCAAAGTCGCCAGTTCCGTTCGAGCTCGTTAATTACCGTTTCGAGGCGCTACCAAATAAGTGAGCGAGAGACAAAGCGAATGAAAGAAAGAGAGAATGCACCCCGGCAGGCCCCTTGGCTAGGCAGCCCCATTGCAGATAATAATAGCTGGCAGGAAATGTGACCAAAAATTTTTATAGGCCAACAAACTATCCAAAGCCCGCACCCGCTCTCAGTTAATATATACATAGAGCCCTCTATAAGCCGTATAACTGTATAATTAGTGCCATTTTATGAATGCAAAATAACCGAATGAGAGCTTTATGTGCTTACCATGCCAATTGCTACAGTTTCGCATCGTTTGTGTGTATGCACGCTTGCTGCTACCCATTAGGCCACAGAGTATGGGGCTTTATAATTGTGGCTAAGCTGCACTTGTTAATTGGATATTTAAAGTATATAAAACAAATAAATAACTTTTGCTCGGATCGGGGAGTTTTCCTTTACAATTTTAACTCTTGGCCTTTGCATTCAATGAATTATCTGCAATGCGATTGGTCAAAGATATTGACTCATTTGTATTCAGATATTAATACATTGATATATAGAATTGATTATCGGTTAATACAAAATATAGTAAAATAATCACGACCTCTGCAGTAATTCGTAAAAATGTGTGCATACCCTGCTTAGGCTAGCTAAAGCGTTAAACAGCAGATATCAAATACAGAGATGGGATTTTTATTTATCACATATTTGTTATCCATTGTCAAAATAATCCAAATATTTCGCTGTGCAGCGTATCTGACTGTCGTTGATAGTGAACTTTCCTAGTTTTTGTGTTCATTTTGTTGCTCTGTTCTCTGCGGTTGTGCCTGTTGTTGGGCAGTTTTATATACTCACACTCGTGCTGAGAGTATGTGTATGAGTCGAGCTGTATGCGTATGAGTACTCGTAGTTTTGAGTGTTTTGTACCCATGCTGCAAATGAATTCTAATTTTTTGAACAAACTTTGCGACAAAGCGCCATAAAACCGAGCATAAACTGAGCAACAAACAGCATAAACAGTGCGAATAGCCTTGGATGGAACTAAATAGCCAGCAATAAGCCGGGGCTTATTTGAAACTCTGGCATATGGACCAACTTCTACACACAGTTAAAGCCAACTAAGCTATATGGATGAAACCGTCACTGACGAGTGCCAAATGCGGGCCTCATTGTCGCAGTTACAATTGTTTTCATGTTGAATTTTGTCGCAACCGCAAGTGCTGCGATGCCGAAACCTTGTCACGCCCAGCGCCCAAAAACACGTCAACTAACACCTCAACAATTATGCACCGTCAATTGGATTGCGGTTACACCTCCGCAACTTAACGCCAATCCAAGTGGGAGCACAAGGGAGCGTCTGGACCGTCAACACGGTGTGAAAATCATCCGACACCAAAGAGCGCGGAAAAAAACCCGCAGGCGGAGTCTTTGTAAAGGCAGGTCCGCTATATATACATATATAAAAAGGCCAGCCTATATCTCCTCTCTCTCTCTCTCTATATATATATAAATATATATATATATATATATATATATATATATATACGACAAAAAGAAAAATCAAATAACGAAATGTAAATACGCCGCTCAACTGCACGAGTATTTGCTCGGCCAAATTCATTTAAATTTGTTTAATTTAATTTCGTGTTTATTTGCATAAGGATGAAAGCACAAAAATGTATATTCTATATGAATTGAATAGTAAAACCATTACTGCAATTTCTATGAGCTTCAATTATAAACTAAATGAATATTCATTTGCAACAACAGATAATAAGCGCAATAATATTTAGAGACTATTCAATTAGAAATTATTTGCCAGAGTGATTAATTTACCTCATCTTTGGTGATTCATGGAGCTGAGTAGGTAACCGACACTTGATTCCACTGTATACAAAGCAAAGCCAGTCTGCGGTTGACCCACGGCGTAAGAGACACATGCCACAGAGTTAACGAAGATATTATTCAGACATGTATTTCCATTCCTGCGTCTGAATTAATTAATGCACAAATAAGACAACTGTGGATTGAGTCTTTGGCTTCTGCACAGTTTTAGGGTTAGTTTTAAATAGCTGCGATTCAAGTAATATATTTTATATTTTAATTTTTCATAATATACAAAAATTTACAAATGCTTACTTAAAGCTGAGGGAAATAAAAATCTCATTGAATTGTTACTTCCCAAAGGACACATCTGTTTCCTTAAACACTTTTGTACATTAAAAAAAATAAAATAAAATAAAAATTCCTCAGGCATATTAAACTGTCAATATTTCCAAATTTGTCTATTTCGTAATTGAATTTTGTTTCAAACAATCACAGAGGAGAAAGCGCTGGCACTATTAAAGCACAATTTCAATCTAGCCTTAATTTCAAATTCCCCTTAGCTATGAAACACGCAACCTGAAAGTTCTTTCGCTCTGTTGTGTGCTTGACTTATTTCATTAAAGTTAAAGCAAGTGTATTTTAATTAGAACTATGCTAAATTGCTGCTAACAGTATGAAATAGGGAAGCCGTTCTCTAACTTGCAAATTGAGTGGCCGAGGGAAACGCTTATGCATTTTCCATGCTGAGTTTTAAGAGATTTCCATTAAGCTAATCTTCACTGTAGCTACCAAAAACAAAAAATGAAGAGAATATATGTATATATATTTAGGTATGTATAGCATAGATATGTATATGTATATATATATGGCATGCATGGAACGCCGCAGTCTGCTTATTATTCTCATATCCGCTTGCAAGGGCGAGAAAGAGCTGGGAGCGAGAGGGAGCTGCTGCTGTGGTGTAGCATTGAGTTGGTTGTGTTCTCTCTGTGTACACAATTTTGTTTTATGGTTTTTTAGTTATGAAACTGAAACTGTATTACATACACACACAGACACACACACAGGCATTCGCATGTAAAACATACCAGCAACCACAACAACAGCAACTCAGGCTTAAAGTGGCGCCAGCGAAACGGCTGTCACTGTCAATGCTCTTGTTGTTGCTGTTGCTGTTTGCATTGCTCGCTGGCATATTTACGCAGTTTTTTATGCCAACTGGGATTGAATGCTGAAGTATGGGCGTTGTGGGCGTGACTGGTAGTTGCGCAGCGCGCGTCAGATAATATAAACGTTGTTTAAAGTTTTTAAACGCAGTTTTGCAATACACCCGCCTCGCAGTCCGTTGCCCGCGTTGCTTCGCTTAACCAAGCTGAAAGTGCTACATGAAAACGCTCCTGGCGCATCGCTTTCCCTGGGAAATTGAACTTTTCCCTGAGTAGCCGCGCAGAGTTGTCGACTTGACTTTAACGAAAGCTTCTGTTTGGCTTATTTCTATGTAAATGACCCCTCTGCTTGCAGCAGCAGGCAAAAGATATCCCAAACTACCTCTCTCTCTCTCTCTCTCCCTCTCTCTCTCTGTGTGTCTCTCAAGTCCATATCTGTGTCTCCCTCAGTATCTCGCTTCTATAACTGTCATGAAAACCCTTTAGCCAGTCATTCGCAAGTCTCTTTTTGAAGTGCAGAGAGAGTAAGTCGGCGAATCGTTTATTTGAATGCAATTGACTGAAGGCTTAGCCGGGCAAAATGTGCGGCCGCATTGGGACTTAGTCTGTTGGCGACATGTTGGGTTATGGCTGAGCCGTTGAAGCTGACAACGATGGCCAACGTTGGTTGATGTTGCCGCCTGTCCGACTGTTTGCCATTGAGTAGCTACAGCTGCATCAGCAACAGGAGTTGCAACAACAACAGCCAGTTGCAACAGCACGCATACATGCATTTCCGCATCCGCATCCGTTTCCGCTTTGTGCATTGGTAAGCAACTGAAAACAGGCAGCAAACATATACAAACACACAGACACAAAGGCACACACATGCACACGCACACGCACACGCCCATAAACATTGCGACAGCAACAGACACTGAGTGGTAGGCAAAAAGACAGCCGGCAGCAGCAGCAGCAACAATAATAAGAGACAGTCGCGAGAAACGATGTCTGCTGATACGACTGGCAGATACTCTGTAGTTATGCAAAGACTATACAGAGAGTGAAATATTTAAGAGTTCTTTAAGTAATGCAACATTATTAATAATATATTAATAATTTAAAGCAAGTTATTTATCGCTTATTTACTAGTCTTAGTAGTCATCCCGCTCGAGGCAACGAAAGCAACTTGAATATATGAATACTTTGAATTCATCTCTTTTAAAAATATTAACGCCACTTATAGATAAGTCTTAATAGATTCCAATAAGAGAAATTTGAACATATATACAAACTCAACTATACAGACTATGCTCGCTCGTCCTGTTACATATATTTCTTTCGCTCAACACGCTCTCAGTTTTGAAATTTGAAAGAGTACAGGGTACAGACCTCTAGAAAGACAGCGACAGCGGCAACTGTCATGGGTTTTATGGCCACATTTGCCAATTGTTTGTTGAATTGTTGACGTAAATGTCACTCGAATGAAAGGCTCGTCGAATGGGCATAGGTATAGGCATGGGCATGGGTGTGGGCGTGGGCGTGGCACTAGCAGCAGACATGGCTTGTTGCCTTCTTGCTTCACGTTATTATTGTCACCACTTTTACAGCTTCTTCTTGTACTTCTCGGCAGCCGTCAACGCATCCGACGGCATCGTTAATCTTATTTAAGGTACAGCCATAGCACATTATTTGGCCAAGTCCCTATATGGGCAATCCGCATTCCGCATTCCGCACCTGTTTGAATTGGGTAACGCGACTCCGAACCGAGAGCAGATAAGATGAAAAAGTTACTCAAGCAAAAATGAATTACATAATGCGAGGGGTGCACGAACAGTAATCGAAATCGAATCTAATTCGTTTATATTGAAAGTGATTCGATTATAAACACACTTTATGGCTGATATATTTGTCATCTAAAGGCCAAATGTGCAAATGTTCGTCTCATAGAAATAAATTCTTTCACATGAACAAATTTGTTTTCTAATAGAAAAATTCGGTTGCATACTATGGAAGATGTCGCAAAATTACAATAGATAATAATTAAATCATTTATATAATTATTGAAATTGAGGTAAATATATTTTGTAGTCATGAAAATAAATTGATCGCATTAAGTTCCTTAATTATTATTATTCTGTCATTTTTATTTTTGTCAACCGAAGACAGCTTTCACCAAAGGCAGCCGATATTCAATTTGTACGATGCAAAGTTTTTTTCTATTCGTTTGGCATTTTATTTAATTTACGTACATGGCAGACCCTGCTGGTGGACATTCCAATGCTCCACGTAAAGAGCAAGCGACCAACAAACTACAACATGGAAAATATTAAATTTATTGTGAAATGCATATACACATATATACATATTTTTATAATATGCTTAAATATACGTATATATATATATATATATATATATATATATATATATATATATATATGTACTTATGTATGTACATAGTATTCATATAGGTGAGTGAGGAGACAAGTTGGTCTGCTTGCTGCCAATAAAACGTAATATAATCTTTTATAAAATGGAAGGGCAATATGTGATTTAGGTCAACTTTAACACAGAGTGTAGGACTTTTTGCTTGTTTTCCAATTGAATGGCATCTGAGCAACGGAACGTAAGAGACTGGAAAACGAAAAATAAATACAAAAAAATGTTAGACCTCATTTAATTACGCAAATCAAATTGTGAGTCCGCACTTTAGTTTTTTTTTTTTTTTTTACAAGGAGAAACTGCTAAAGTGTATGCAAAAGAAGGATATTCTTGTAAATATTGACTCGAATTATTTTACGTGCAAATTGCAGAAAATATTTTAAAGCACCACAAACACTTCAATTACTATAAAAGCTATAAATATTATATTAATTGCACGCAATTAACTCATTATGCTCAAACAGCACTGCCAGTATAGGTCATCTGCCAAGAGCCAGATCACATTATCTTTGTTTCTGGTAATATAGATTACTTATAAACCTTTAGTAATTGAACGACTTAGTAGCTTTTGTCTTAAAACCTAAATAAACGAATTTATATATATATTTCAATGATATATAATAAATAAAATATTAATAAGAAATGAAATTAACATGCATTTTATAGTACTTACATATATAAAGCGAAGTTACTATAAAATTAAGTAAAATTCTTGCAAATAAGGGCCACCTTAAATGCATTGCCATCAATAAGTCTTTGGCCAGATTGCTGACCCATTGAAGTAACCAAATCCTTTGCTATCTTACTCAAACTGACCTCGTTAGGCTAAGACCAAGTGGGCGAGTGTAATGGTTACACTAACACGATGTCCAAAATTGATGGCTCAAACAGTGAAAAAAGTGTGAGAGGGGAACTAGTAAAAGAGATGGCGATAAAATGCTGCTGCTGCTGCTGCCGCTGCTGTAGCTGCTTTTGCTCATGATATACATACCTTCCGCTTGGCCGCCAGTTGCTCCAAATGCAGCGGGCGATGTTTGCATTGCGTCGCAGTTTTTTTCATTCGTGTTGGTTTTAATTCAATTTAACAATCGCGTTTTTCTCATGCACTTTTCACTGTTTTTCTTTTTTCTCTCTTTTGCTCTGCCGCTTCTGCTGCGCTGTGTGTTTTGCATTGTTGCTGCCAACGAAGCGAACCGGAAGTTGCACAGCAGCAGCAGCACCAGCAGCACCAGCAGCAGCAGCAGCAGGAACAACAGCATCAACAGCAGCCATTAGCGCAAATGAAATTGGATTTTGTGCCCCAAACACTCAAAGAAATTTAATCAAAAGACGCCTTGCATGCTCCATGCCATCCGCAATATTTGGCACATTTTTTCGCCTTGCATTTTTATATAATATAATCATTATTAAATAGTCTGCAAATATTTCAAATCGTCTAACGTTCGCTAAATTCGGTGAGTCTAAGAATACATACCCTTCTACTGATGCTATATCTCTAGACAAATTTGATTCAAGTCAGTTGATACATACATATGTAGCATAGAGATAAGTCCACATACTTTTTTCAATATATTTACCTGCAGTATGTTACTAAGCTTTAGAACTTTATTAGTATAAAAAGCTTGAAGAATTCATACTTTATTATTTCTTTTATTTCAGGGTATATATACTTCGAATTGATTCATATTATATTTGTATCTGTTAGGTTACAGAAAATCAATTTTTCTCCTTAAAGACAAACATATTTACTTTCTGCATACGCAAGCCTACTCAATATAAAGCTTAAACTTTTGAGCTGATCCAGCATGCATGAAATTGCTCTATCTGAAATTTCGCTAGAAGACATATTTTGAATATAGTTCGCAAGTGCATAGTAAATTCCAGCAGCTCGCTGCTTCCATCACAGTTCGCTGCATCTATAACAAATTGAAGTGATTTACATTTTTCCCTCCCCCACTTGGCTATTGCCCCCAGGTGAAGTAATGGAGCCAAATGGAAAATGTGCATTTTGTTTATCCCTCTGGATTTTTGCTTATCCATAATTACACTAATGACAGAATAAATTCCTTGGATGCGCTATGCTGCAGTCATCTTTATATGATTCGAGGCAAGCTACATCAATAATTCAATTAATTGAGGTAGTTAGGTCCTGTGTATAATTTCAAAAGGTAATACATGTCTGCAATTAAATGTTAGTGACTAACAATTGTATCAATAAGAAGTTGATTCGTCACATTTCATTAATAAGCTTTTTCAAAGTAACCTCAAATTGTATTTCGATGAGATTTAATTATTGATTTGTTTAAAAATCATATTAAAATGAACATTTATTTCATGAGCAAAAACCTATTCAAACATAAATAAACATATTAACAGCGAATCAAATATGACCTGATGGCAGTTTTGTAATACGATTTAGTTTAATAATTATAATACAAATAATTATTGCCAAAAAATTCTGTTTATTTCTAATATAGCATATATACACATTAGGAGCGAGTGTATTTTAGACACAGTTTACAGTAAGCACACAGAGAGCAAGAGAGAGGGAGAGAGAGAAAAAGGGAGTGTGTGTGTGTGTGTGTGTGTGTGAGAGAGAGAGAGAGAGAGAGAGAGAGAGAGTGAGAGAGAGTTACACATACACATATACACATATCTATAATGACATTTAACTATAACTAAATCATTGATTATCTAGCTTAATAATATATCCTGGCGCTTCCTTCAAGCACTTAGGTCCAGACAACGCGTTTGCGTGCAAACTTTGGCGGAACGGCGTTCTGTGGATTGACAACGTTCAATGAGCGCGTATTGTGCTGCCGTGGAGGGTCGATGCTTCCACGCACGGGTGGCAGATCCTGCCAGACATCCAGATTGAGATTGGTAAAGGAGTCGCTGACTTTGGGCATCAGCTCATTCTGTTCGCTGAGATCAGCCTGACTGTTGGAAGCGCTTGGCTGTTCAGATTTATCACATGACACGGCTTCTATGGCTTCTGTGGAGCGTGGCGATGAGAGCTCCTCCTCTTTGTTGAGCTTTTCCAGCTGCTTGGTGGTCTGCTCAATGCCCGAAATGTGGGTGGCACGCAGCTCGACGATTGACTCCTGCTCGGCGACGTTCTCACGCAGCATGCCGCTCAGCAACTGCTGCTCCTGCTCGATGATTCTGTTGATGTCGCTGAAGCGCCGCAAGTGCTCCTCACGCCAGGTCTCCTCGCATTGCTGCAACTTGTATTTGGCCTCTGATTCGTACATGGCGTCTATCTGACTGGCGGCCAGAGTTTCGGCTTCCAGCTGATTCTTGCATTTATCGAGCACCTCTTGCAGCTGCTCCGACTTAATGGCATATTTGCCCATCCGCTCGAGCATATTCACACACAGCGAGATCTGTTTGCGAAAGGCCTCGTTACGGTTGCGCATGAAGAGCTTGATTTTCTTCAGATTGAAGGCCTGGTTGACATCCGATTGTCGCAACATGAGTGCCGTTGACTCCTCCAACAGGGATTTCTCCTTTTCAAGTTCACTCATAAATAGACGTAAGTGTTGCTCCTCCTGCTTCAGCTTTTCGGCCTGCTCTTGGTATTCCTTCAGCTCCGTCACATGCGACTCCTGCAGCGCACGTATATCCTTGATTTCTTGTTCGCGTATGAGCTGACGCTCCTTCTGCGCCTGCTCGGTGCGACTGATCTCCTGCTGAAGCAGTAGCTGCTGCTCGGCGACCAACGCCTCGCGTTCCTCACGGTGCTGCTGCTGCTCGATTTGCTTGTCCAGCCAGTTAAGCTTGGCCAGCACCTCGTTGTTCGTCTTGGACTGGAAGAGCAGCTTTTCGTCATCGACGCCATGACGCCAGCGACCGTACAACTTGGCCTCCATTTCCAGCTTGCGCTTGAGCTGCTCCTGTTCCTTGACTGACTGGTTAATGCGCTCCAGAGTCTGAAGATCACCGGGAATTTGACGAGCCCGAGGCCGACGCTTGCGTCCCAGCTCCTGATCATACATATTATTATCCTGCTCGAGCAGCTGTCGCAGCTTGGCCCGGCGCTCGTTCAGCTCCTGCTCCTTCTGCTGCTGACTCTTTCGCTGCTGGAGCTTCTTATCGGCCTTTTCGTAATACGCCTTATTGGTCCAGTTATCGAAGCGCGACGTCACCTGACCCCAATGGTCGTAATACTGATTCACCTTGTGTATCGCCTCCACACGATTATTCTCCTGCTCCTGGCGCCAGGCATACGCTGCATGCTGATAGTTCAACCGGCCCGACATGACCTGCAAGCAAAGCAGAGAAGAGAAGAGTGTGTGAAAACTGTGACCCGCTGAATAAATGACAAGTTCATATACTTCTAGACACAGCCGTGCTCAGTCGTGCCTGAAGATGATGAAAAGCCAACGAGATGACTTCAATGGCAAAGGAAGAAAAAAATAAGCTTCAATTTGCCGTTTGAATGCGCTGCATGAGAATTTGTCAAAAAGCATAAACATGCGAGATATTAACTTTTGTAAGCACACTTGTATTTGTTTTTATTTTTATTTATTTTTCAAACTTATTGAGGCTATAAATGTCGCACAGTCGAGAGGAAAATAGTCCTCTTAGAGATTATAAATGTCAAAGTGCTTTGACATTTGCAACAAGTGTATAACGATGGGAATAAAATATTTTAGTTTATTTCAAATTCGATAGAATTAAATATACTATGCTCGAAGACAGATTGAAAACTAAGTCATATTTATTGAAGAAAAATATTCTTTGATATGTGAATGTATTTCAAAACTGCTTAAGCTGCTGTGTTTCATTCATTTCAATTCAAAGTGTAAATATTTAAATCGAGCACCCAAGAAAGTCCCATAGACTTCCACTTTAAAGCCGATTATGCATTAAGCATAGTGATTCCATAAACCTATTTAAGAAAATATATAATTCCAGCTTGCTTTAAATACAAAACAACTTGAGTAAAACCTTTCCAGTGGGCTTTCGGTTAAGTAACTGCCAGGAAGCTGTTAGTTTCGAACAACAGCTACTGCACTGGCGGACTAGATCTGGCCAGGCGAACATCTCAATCTCAGCCCGGTCTGGTTGGGTCCACTAGCGCAGCACGCCACCAAATTTCAGGCTTGCTAGAGATTAGATATGGCCATGGCAGTTTGCTGTTTTTTTATTTATCCTCTAGTTTTTGGTTGCGGCCTGGCAGCAGCTGTCACTAACTGCCAAGCGAGCAGCCAGACAGCACAGGCAAGAGTAAAAGCAAAAGCAAAAGCAACGTAACCAACCAACCAGCTACCCAAACTCGCAAAAGCTGTTGCTTGGCCAATGTCACTACCACTCGCACACCACTCACCAGCTGGCCCACTTACTCTGACTCCTGCCTTGATCCCAACGAGTTTTGAGATACAGGCAACTGTCCATCCCAAGCGTCCATCCATCAACGCGGCCCCATTGCAATATGTCAGAGGCCTGAACAATGTGCGTGCCTCGAGCTACGTTTCGGTTTCCGCTGAAAAACATCCACCCAACCACCCGCTCACTAGCAGCGTCCAGAGCAGAAACCACATTTGCCGGCATCGGGATGCAAATTGACGTTGGCGTTGCGTGGACGGCGGGCTTGCTAATTTTCTGCGAGATTTATGGGCAACACGAAGCGCATTGATATATGCCAAATTGTTTACAAATTGATTACATTATTAATAATGCCCACAGCACCGCCGCAGTAAGCAACGCCCGTTCGCAGAATGTTGCCGTTTGGTTTATACAAAATGCATAATATATTTCCCACAAAGTACTTCTTATGTCATGTGACTGCCAAAACTTTGCCAATAAATCAAGCAACGGTGCGAACAAACTGGATGGGGGGACGGGCGAGTTTGTTGTTGGGTGTGGCACACGTGTGGCCGCCCACATCTCAATCGAGCGGGCGACAGTTGAGCCCACAGCTCAAATGCCAAGATGACGCCCAAATAGACTTAATACACTTTCGGCACACCAAATTCACTTCCTTAATTGAAATTTTAATTTGAATACTTTGCCAAAGTTTTGGCATTCAGCCCAGGATCATAGACTGAAGGGCGGAGAGGAAGACGTGCCACACACACACACACACACACACACACACACACACACACACACACACTAACAAAAAGAACTAAACAAACAAGCAAAAGTCGCTGCTGTCGCCAACAACTGCCAACCAGTCAGCACAGCCAACAGCTTCTCCTGCTGCTTCTTGCTTCTCTGCACAACAGAATCGTTGCTGCTCCTGCTGCTGGCTGGCTGGCTGGCTGGCGTCTGCTCACAGACTCCTGGATGTACAGCAATCTCACAGGCTCAGCGCTTTTCAATTTACGCGCCGCGCAAATCGTTTGTCATTTTATGTATGCCCTTATATATGGCATGTGCGTGCCGTGGCGCCCGCTCTGCCATCAGTTAAGAGATCTAAAATACCACGCCTCCCCGCCCACCGGTAAGCCACACTGCTTGCCCTCAAGAGCGTAATTTCTAACCCAAATGGTAACCAGAAAGCGTTACTAATCCGCGCACAGGCAATGATATAAGCGCCAACTGATGAGTCTGCTGCTTGCCAAAACTTTGCCAGATATATGTATTAAGATAAGCATGTGTGTATATATATATATATAGATATACGACTCTATATGAAGATGTATTTCTGACTTTGCTGATTGCTCGTTACGGAAATTTTAATTGTCACTTTACGCTCACGAAGTTTCACAATCCAAATTTGTTATAATTCCAATAATCACATCTGACTTGTATTTGCTTTGAAGGTGATGACAAGTGGGCAGAGAAAATAAATTAAGATTATATTTATAATGAAATTTTAATAGTTCGATGCAGCTCTTCGACAACTCTATGTTAAATATTTCCATCGGAAGATTCTCTATACTAACTGATAAATCAGACTAATCTCGAACATTAAAGAAATTTAATAAAAACTTGCATAGATAAGCGCGGCACTAATGACACGCCGAATGAAACCTGATGTGTTAAACATACAGATAATATTATCATTGTATATATATATATAGTACATGAGCACATAAATCAGTCACAGTGTTTGTATTATAGCCTACGCCTATTCTTCGTTAATTAAGTTTTTTTTGGGCGATAAACTAAGGACCTTTATATACAGGGTAAGGTCTGCTCAATGTCTATATCAATGGAGGAATACATAAGGCATTGACATGTGCGCTACATGGCTAAATGAGCGCCTGCTTGAACAAATAATTTGCAATTACTTTTGCTAATTGTAATAGACGCTCGTCATTATCTAACAGCTGCATAGATAATGCTTCACCTTCTGGTGAATACCCTAAAAGCAATGTGATTTCTAAAGCTGTGAACCTTTGAAAAAAAATCAAACAACAACAAATATATATATATATATATATATATAAATTGATATACGTGTATATATAAAACAAACAAATTATAAGTGAAGAGCGTGCCAAACCGCAGTTAACGAAACATAGCACTTAATACTATGATAAGATGTACGATTAGCGGACATTCGAATGGTAAATTAAAAAATATATACATATATACATAAGACTAAAGAAGAGAGTGAAAAATATGGAATGAGAACACACGCGGCTGATATACCTTAACCACGACAACTTGGGCGAAAACCTTTTGTATTTGTGGCAAAATATTTTAATATTCTTACAAGATTCTTGAGCAATGAAATATATATAGTGGAATTTATTTATTTATTATTATTATTATTTATTAAATATTTATTTGAACATTGAATCTGCCAGAATCAACTGATATATACTATATATGCATTATACATATGTTCTTTAAGATTTATTCGCAAAGTGATAGTTGATATTTATTTAACCAATATATTGTTAATAGGTCAGACCAACTTTATAGAGTGCTACACATACCCTACCCCGATTACAGTGTATTCAGCGCACTAAACGGCTTCGGCATTGGCATCGACTGTTCGAGTTTTTCGGTTTTCCGGACACGCTTCGCATTGTTGCTTAGCTGTTTTTCAGAATTGTTTTGGTTGTTAACGACATTGGCACGACGATGGGCGACGAGCGGTCTGGTTGTGGGTCGGGGTCTGGGGTCTCCAATTGGGGGACTTTACACGCCGTCACACGGCAAGAGCAACACCAACAGCTAAAGGAAAAGCAGCCGCTGAGTATAATTTGTGGTAAGTGCTGTGCCAGCAAGACAACTATTTCAACTATGCCATGTGTCTATTGTGACCTCCACTACGTCAACATTTCCCCTTTTTTGGCTTAACGAAATAAACTAAATAAATATAGCAGTGTGGGGGGTTTCTCGCTCGTGTGTTTACCTTCCCACATAAACACACCGAACCAAATATATTGGCTAGCAAACGACTTAAATTTCCTTTTGATGATGGCCATCTGGAAGCAGCGGTAATCCCCCCAAGAATATATTTAGCCGGTTGTGCGTGCTAGTTAAGTGATAGATTGGCCCAACGAAAAGCAAGCAGGGAAAACTAATACAGCGTACCCATAATACACTACCAAGTATACAATTCTCTGATATCTTCATATTAAATGCAAGTATATACTTTATTATATGTCAGCTACTTGTGTGCGAAAAAATGCCCATACAACAATTCATTATTTGCAACTTTGCGTAGAGAGCCCAAATGATGGGCATAGCCTGAAAACAAGTTTCGTTTATTTTTCGTCAGAGAGCTCTACAACTTTGTTTCCATTCCCACATTGCCAAAAAAAAAGTTGTTTTTATTATATTTGAATTTAGTTCTCAAATTTGTCTTTTATCTTAATCATAAATACTGAAAATACAAAGTCATCTGCGTAGATAAAATGACTTTGGATAACTTGATATGAATATAAATACAAATTCTTTCATAAGCGTTACAAGTTCTCTGATAATATGGAAATGCCTTGCAAAAGTATTAAAGAGTTGCCAATGAAATATAAGCACCACTAATTTGTCTATCAAAACGCGGCGCATTTCACAGATACATTTGCTCAGTGCTTCCCCTCGAAATCTACAAGGGGATTCCCCAAAACAGTCCGGATGATTAAAAAAAAAAACATATATTTTAACAACAGAATCATGAAGACTAAGGATACACGACGGGGCACACAAACAGAAGGCAAGCTTAGTGCAAGACAGTGATAGGCCATTCAGAAGCGCAGTTCACAAAGTTCAAGCAATCGATAAAATCTTAAGTAAAGAACCAGGGGATATACTACAGACCAGATTCAAGAACTTATGTAAATACAAATACAGCTGTATTTCAACTTCCAGGTGAATATAATTGCTCAAGAGTTGTTAGCAAACGTAAATGAATAATATTCATATTGCAAAAATAACAGAATAGTTCAATCACGGACAAAAGCTGGTTGCTATGCAGCGTGGCAACAATTCGTTTGTGAATAGTTTATATATGCGCATTTGTTTACCTAAGATTTGATTAATGTTGCTGTAAACTCTATTTTTATTAGCGCACAGCCTTGCTCACACACACACACACATCTCATAAGCATAAGTTATGACTTTCACTCAAGGTGAACAGCAAAAGTCAGACAATAAGAGAATATGTAAAACGTACTATAAAGATTAGTCACCAAAGAATTTGCCTATCTAATCAAAGTCTAAATCTAAGAAAATTTACCGATAACATCTATAATATGAATGACCTAGAACACAATGATTTGGCATAACCAAAGCAAATATAGAAATATCGAGAATTCGACGTCGAAAGTTGAAAATTAAATACGTTTAGCAATAGATCAATAAGTTGTTCACTTTGACGAGTTTAACAACTATATCACATTTGAATTGACAGTTCCAACGATAGTTATTCATTTAATTTACAAGCTTTGTACAATAGAGAGTTAAATTATAGAGTATCAATAACAAAGTCTCCTAATTTGATCAGTCATTGTCATGTATACTCCTCTATAACTAAACAAACTTGATAAATTGATAATTAAATGCCGATTTATAATTAATTAATTAACATGACTCATGCTCAACACTTTCGATTGGCCTATTGTAAAACGTTGCAGTTGTCACTCGATACACGGGTTATCAGTCATGCCATCGAGAAAGGGCAGAGCGAGAAAAATTACCCATAATCCGAGCGCAACCAAAAAGTACCGTTCAGCGGGCCATGTGTGCAGTAGACAACAACAAAAATGTGGAATGTCGTGTTTTATAAAAGAGGGCGACTGAAATTTTGCAAAATTTCACATGTAAATCACACACAGGATGCACCTAACGGTGCGTATAAGATTCATTAATAATGCGCTCCCGCGCGCTCTCAACTCGTGTCAGAGGCAGTTACCACTCAGAGACACAAATCTCAGCATATTGAACTGATAACATTATCAGTAAATTGAGAGCTAACCGATCGTAGCGACAGCCGCAAGAACAACAACAACAACAACAACAGCGAGCATTCGAGCTGAGCGGAAGCGAGCGCAGCGGAGCGGCAATGAGCGAATCGACTGAGCCGATGAACAGCGACGTCGACGTAGACAGCAACGCTGGCGCTTAGTAATAAATTTCATGCGATTTAAAAATTGTTTGGCATTGCGCGCAGGCAACAACAGTGACGCTGACGTCGACAGCGCTGGTGCAAAAATAAGCACGAAAAACAAAAAATTAAATAAGTTTTGTTATTATTATTATTTTTTTTTTTTATTTGGACGCGTCTATAAACATTGGTGCGCCCTTATGCTGCCCAACCATTCGCTCTTCAGATTCGCGCGAATGCGAAACATAACGCGAAGCTAAGCAAATACATAAATATATTTCAACATAACCATATAAAGCATGTGAACAAAATTGTAGCTCGAATACTAAAACAAAAAATAAAACTAAAATTTGCATAATTCTTGCCAAATAAAAAAGAATAAAATAAATCAATACAAACTAAGTTAAAATTTTAAATTAATTCAAGAGGTTCCTAAGTTCGTTAAAAGAAACAATTATATAAAAATTAAAGCAGTTCCTAAAACACGCAACACCTGCCAGAATGACAGCACTTGGATTACTTTTGCTATCTATGATGGGTAAGTGTGGGTTATTATTGCCTTATCGCTAGGTTGCCCACACGCACACCACACACACACACACACACACAGACACGAGCACTGAGCAATTGCCGCTTATCGGTAATTTCTGCACGCCTGCTAAATGCCAACTGGAAATTGTTGTCAACTCACCCTGTAAACTGAGAGCGAGAGAGAGAGAGAGAGAGAGAGAGAGAGAGAGAGAGACTGGAATACCAAACGACAGCAGAAGCGAAGAGATATGCATCTTATATAGTACATCGAGTAATTTGTACACTCGCACTGCTGCTGCCGCTGCTCGTAGTAATACACATAGTATTCGTGAATTCATGTTTCAGATTGAGCGTAAATTTAATTACTTGCATTTAACAAAAATGTCATTTGGCTGCCAACAAACCCGCTCATACGACACCCATACACAAGCACAGTTATTGACAGTCGGGCATGGGATTTTTTCTTTTATACATATGTACATATAATATGCACATTATAATTTATAATTTTTGTTTTTATCAATACACTTTTTCATTAGGAGTTGCAGGTTCATGCAAAAGTGAACTGAACAATTAGTGTTTTTTTTTCACGTTCACATTCGTCAGTTGTAGTAGAGCATAAAATGAGTTTGGCATTAAATTTAATGTAATTACAAATTGTAGAAGATTCTTAGGTTGGTCTATTTTCAATGCTTATTTAAATATATTCTTTATACTGACGATAACTTTAATAACAATTACAAATATTATATAATGTAAAGAAAATACATTAATAACAAATTTCAAATGATTTCTTTTTAACAGCAGAGTCTTTAACATTCTTAGCATCATTTTCCATCATTTTTATATATCATACTACAAAATAAATTTGCTAATTAAAATCATTTAATGCAGAGAATTTGAAGCGGAATGACTATATCAATATTTAAATATTATTTTTAAAGTAATTCCTTTAATTTATGAATTCAATTTGGCATTTTAATTTAACTTTTCAAGAGTTTAACTGTACAATTTTAATTTGAGTTGTATAGAGTATTAAAACTTGTATAATTGTATAATAGTAATTGCGAATACATTTTTTGCTGTCATTGTTTTGATTCATTTGGTACTTTTTTTCTTTTTTAACTCTGCATGACTTAATTTTGTTCTATGTCGTTTTTTTCACATAACATTATGGCATATTATAGCACATACTCGTTCTTCAACAGCAAAATATTTACTTACATGGAATGCTCGCACACATAATATGTTTCCGCAGGTATGAGCATATACACTACGAGGCATAATTATTTTGACAAAATATTTTTACGTTTTATTTTCAAATGGCATCATCAAAAAATTTAGTTAATTTCCAGATTATATATAGATGTAATACAAACTGAAAAACAGGCAAAGAAATATTCTATGTTTTAAATTTGAAATATGATAATTAATTTTAGTTTAAGAGTATGGCATAATTATTTTGACAAAGCTTATAATGGTGAGAAAGAAAATTTTAAACTAAACAAAAGTTATACAATCGAGTAGTATTCAATAAAACGTGTAACCTCCTCTAGCTTCAATGACTTTTTGGATTCGTGTTGGCACCGAATCAATCAAGTTATGAAGAATCTCTGGAGATATCTCTTCCCAAAGGGAAGTGAGCTCAGAAATTGTTTCCTCTCGAGTTTTATTTAACGAAACTTGTCTTTTGCGTTTCACAAGAGACCAGACGTTTTCTATTATATTTAAATCTGGACTTTGAGGAGGCCAGTTCAAAACGTTGACTCCAACAGCACTCAGGAATTTTGTTATCATGCGGGATTTGTGGCATGGGGCATTATCCTGCTGCAAAATAAATGATTCGCCGATGAGCCGATCACCGGAGGGGAATGCATGATCATTCAGGGTGGTCAGATATTGATTTTGATTCATCGATCCGTCGATAGGAACGAAGTCACCCAGGCCACTATACGCAACACACCCCCAGAACATAACTGAGCCTCCACCATGGCTCACTTTTTGGCAAACGGGCCGTCTCTTTTTCCTTTGTTCGGCGGGCAATCTCACAAAAAATTTTGTTTTGATGAGTTATACTCAAAGGAGCTTTCATCCGTCCATAAAACGCTTCTCCAGAACTCAATTGGTTTGTTCACATGTTCCTTTGCGAAGGCCAGCCTCTTTTGCTTATTAACTTTTGTGATGTATGGCACATCCTTGGACCGTATTGTTTGGAATTTTGCATCCTTTAAGCGTCGACTGATGGTTCTCTCACTAATTGGTGTTTTGGCTGTCGAATTATATAGGTCTGCTGCCTGTCGAGGCTTCAGAAATATATTTTTTTTAAATTCGCGTAGAATGATTCGGTCATCTTTCAACTTGGTTTTACGTTTGGCACCAGTCCTTTTTAAGTTTTTCAATGTGTTGTGTTTCTTAAATTTATTAATTTGATAGTAGATGCTTTGCCGAGACACCTGATATTCATTTGCAATGTCTTTTACTTTTATTCCAGCGTTAAATTTGGTTATTATTGCCGATCTGGTCTCCAAACTAATTTCACTCGTTTTAACCATTTTTAGATAAATTTCAAAAAGTTTTTATTTATTTTTTAACTTGTTAATGGAAATTTAAGCAAGTCACAAAGATTTTTTCGCTTCCACGTGCATATAAGTGAATTCACACTTGCAAAATGACTTTGTCAAAATAATTATGCCATGCTTAAAATCGATGCTTGCGTGCATTCTTATCAGCAGAAAGAGAATGCAAGAGGTAAACGGTATAAAATTTGGCATTCGTAGAGCTATTAATAGATTCTTTGTTTATGTCTTCATATTCGTACCGTTACTTAACGGTTCCTCAGCAATGTCAAGACCAAAAGTAAAAATATATTTTGTCAAAATAATTATGCCTCGTAGTGTATGTATGTATTTGTAAATAAATAGAATATTTTATGCGCTTTGACTGATTAAAAGCAAACAAGCGTAGAGCCGGCGAAATTAAATGAATTGAATTCCTTCAATTATGAGACAGTACTTGATCGGTGGCTCAAGGATAAGGTTTAATCAAATTACCAAAGATACCACTGCCAAGGGTGAATATATTTGTAGTTCCCCTTCGAAATCCCTTTCTTACTCAAATAGTCTGTCTCCCTCTCTCGCTCTCTCTCTCTCCCTCTTTCTTTCTCTAGTTGTGTAAGCCTCAAGGCATTTTAATTTGTGGCTGATAGTCTTACATTTTTGAGGCAATTTTATAATGAAATACAAGCCGGTTTCCAAAACACAACCCGAACTAATTATTAAATATCTCAGTGAAAAGTTTTATGTTAGGGCGTGCCTGAATGTGTGTGTGTGTGTGCAGGTGTATATTTAGGCTGTAGTTTGTAACATTGATTAGCACAACGAGTTTAATATTTACTTTATTATTCCGCGCGTAATTAGGGCCAATGATTAGAGGAGCGTGTACAAAATTGGGGTTTACAATGAGGAGCTGAGCGGTAAATATACGATAGGGGAATTAATGGGAGAAATGTAGAGAGTGTGAGAGTTTATATACGTAATTAACGTGTAACACAACTTTATCTACAGTAAAGGGCATAAATTAAATAGCAAAACGATTTGACAGACAACTTCCATTTAACACGCTCTGTTTGTTATGCAAGTACGAGCTGCCAATAGTCTAGGCTTCAGCTCGGCTCCAGCTTTAGCACCAGATCCGATTTCAGTTCCAGTTTCTCTGCAACCTCCGTTCAGCATGTGAGTCAGTATAGTCGCAGGTGCGGTAACACCTGCTCTCCAGATTTCTAATTAGAAACTGCTGACGCTGTTAAGTTAGTCAAGTCTTGAAGCAGCGAATCCTTCTCGGCACATCCTTGGCTTCCTCCTCCTGCCGTCTATTTTGCCAACTTTGCATATGCATATAAATGCGCCAGAAAGTGGGCGTGGCAGCGCCCAAGTGCCAAAAGTTTTCGACGCCTTGGCAAACATGCCAAATGGTTGCTGTATTAGTTTCAGTCTTCTACTCAGACGACATCACACTCACTCACACACGTTTACACTCGCACGCACACACTCACACTCACACTCCGACACAGGCACGCCCATCAAGCATCCGCACATTTACCGAATTTTGAATGAAATAGTAGTTTCTGGTTGGATTTATTTGCATTTATGAGTTGCGGGTTAAAGAGGAACCAGAAAGTCAGCTTTGAAGGTCGTGCTTTGGCCTACAGATGACTCTACCATAACGGATAGATGATACCACCTGTTGGCGTACCATTTAAATAAAACTTAAGCCGAAAAAAAAACATTTCTGTTAGACTCTCTAACTGAGTCATCATTATTTGTGTATTATAATATATGGTACAGTTAAACGTAGACAGATGAAATGCGCTAACAAATAAAACCGAATGATAAATAAACAAAAATAAAAAGTTGTGTTGATTACAAAAGATAGTGTTGGACTAAAATTAATAAAGAACCTAAAACAAAAAAAAAAACAAAAATTTATAATAAAATATTATATGGAATATATAGAACTTTTAAATTATTATTATAGAAGCTGATTAGAAAGTTTTTCCTTTTCTCGCATTGCAGATATTTTTATTTAAATCAAGAAACAATTATCTTTCCATAATGGATTCATTTTCTTACGTCATAAATTCGTATTTATAAATGTAATCTAGAAGTTAAGCTTTCACACACTTCACAGTTTACAATTAAACAAACGCTTGGCTTGCTTTGCAATACCCAGTGCAGCTTGAAGTGTATTAAACGTTTTAGCAAACAAAACAAATTGCCAAACAAACTTTTTGCATATTTTATATGAGCTGAGGGCCGGTTCATTAATTGACACGTTTGCCAAAGAAAAATACTGAAATGGAGAGGCAGAGGAAGAGAGAGGAATAGATGACGAGAGCAGATGGGAGAGTAAAATTTATAAAATGTGTATATTAAATAAAGCAGATCGTATCAAAACCGATCAGAGCTCGGTTCAACTACCTGTTTGGGGACTTTAAGCAAATTAAGTCCACGAGCTGCTCTCACACACACACACGGACACACACTCTCTCTCTCTCTCTCTCTCTTTCTGCATCCACCTCCTACTCATTCTCTGTATAAGGTTAGCCGTTATGCGGGGAATTTTTATTAGGCGACACGACTGTCAGTTGGCTGGTGTGCTTCATTGCGATTTCTCACCTCGTTGAGGCAACATAGTAAACACACAGAAAAACCACCACCAGCTGTTGCTGACAAATCGACGGGGGAGTCCGTATCGAATAAATTATCAATGGCTACGCGGAAGCAAACCTAAACACACGACTCAACTAAGCTAAAGTTAAAGTTAAACAAACTCTTGCAATTAATGCTAACAAAGTTGGCTAAAAGCATCTTGGCATACACGCGCACGGCTCGACTCGGTTCGGCTTGAGGGGTGCGAAAATTGTAGCAAATAGTAAATAAACGAAATTGAAACTGAAAACCAACTTAAACAAGTTAACAAAAGCTAATGGTCAATCTTTGCTCTACAGGTTATAGCCAACACATGCAGCCTGCAGGTGCTGGAAAGAGTTCGCAACTGTTGTCCCGCGCTGATTGGGGCGCCCGCATGCCAAAGGAGGTGAACTACTTTGAGGGACCCGCACCGTATGTCATCATACATCATTCGTACATACCCGCCGCATGCGTGACTACGCCGGATTGCATGCGCAGCATGCGTGAAATGCAGGACTTTCATCAGGTGGATCGGGGCTGGAACGATATTGGCTATAGCTTTGGCATCGGTGGCGATGGTCTGATCTATACGGGACGCGGCTTTAATGTGGTTGGCGCACACGCGCCCAAATATAATGACAAAAGTGTGGGCATTGTGCTCATCGGCGATTGGAGAAGTAAGGCCAAAGAATAATTGAAACATTTCATTATCTTTTTACTAATCTAAGCATTTACTCTCTCTTTCTCCAACAGCTGAACTGCCACCCGCTTCCATGTTGCAGGCCGCGCAAGATTTGATTGCTTTTGGTGTTGCCAAGGGCTACATAGATCCATCCTATAAGCTGCTGGGGCATCGTCAAGTACGAGATACCGAATGCCCCGGCGGACGACTATTTCAGGAGATCTCGAAGTGGCCGCACTTTACGCAGCTGAACACCACCGTCGAGGTGCAGCCGGTGGCTAAGAAGATTTAATCCCAATCACAGAAGCTACTTTAATTAACCGTGACAGATAAACAGACGCCTATACACAGTATTTTATAAGAGATAGAAAGAGAAAGCGAGACAAATAAACAGAAAATGTTAGCATTACACTTTTAAATGGTGGACTAATTTAATTAAAATATTATTGGTCCCGTGCAGCTCTCGATTCGCAATTACAAATTGATTGCAATGAACAAATTGTTCTGCAACTACTTTCAATTAGTGCGACGTTTTTATTACAAGTTTTTATTTTATTTTATTTATTTATTTTTTTTTTTTTTTGGCACATTTCTCTCTTTCATCAAAATGATTTACGAACGTCCTGGCAAGTTTTCAACTTGTCTGCATCAGCGCATCAGAATAAAAACAGAAACCACAAAATTAAAAGTCACAAAAACAAAAACAAAGCATACAATAAATAAACACAAACAAAAAGTAAATAAAATAATGAAACGCGGTGCCAAAGTGACTTTTAATTTCATTGATTTGTGCTATGATTTGCATGAAGCCAAACTTAAATATGTGCAAAACGTAACCAAACGAACAACAAAATTCTAGTTGAAAGCAACCAAACGTCATTGACTAGATAATACCCTGTTTCAAAAATTAAAGAGGTTTGTTTTCGATAAATTTGTATTTTCTCAACAAAAATATACTCTATACTTCTCTATACTCTATACTTCTCTATACTTTGTCATTAAATTTTATCTTCAGTCAGCATAAACTGTACTAGCATTAGGCTGGTATTGAAAGAAAAGATAATTTTGAAGGGTATTCATGGAACAGAACTTTTCCGCAGCTATATTTAATTTAATTCAAATTATATTTTTTCAGTACTTAAAAAAATGTTCGCTCGCCTTTCATGCCCACTTTCATTACATTAGTAGGATATTTATACCATATATATATTTCCTGTATATGTGTATGTGTATAGAAGCACAAATTGAATTTCACAGCGTTCGATATGTGAATATTACATTTTTAAATTTTATAATTGGAATTTAAATAAAAGAAGCTTTTATTTATAAGCACAAACATTTCATTTGGCCAAATATCATCAATGTTATGCATTTACTGGGTATTGATGGTAGTAAATTATTTTATAGCACAGCGAAAAAGTATGCAGTGCAAATTTGTTTGCTGCATTTAGCCCCAAAACTATACACACTTTTATTTATGGCTACCTAACACACATACATGCATACATAAATATATAAAAATATGAATATACAGAATGCAGAACAAACAAAAAGTATGAAAATTGTTTAACAATATACAACTATATTCTATTTCATGTCTCTTCCCTTGGGCTTCCGTTTTGCTAGTGTTTTCATTGCGTATACGCCTAGTGCAATTTGAGTGCATATAACTGGCAGTGTTAAATAACGCTTAACTATCTAAAGTTTATTGTTTCAAAGTAGATAAAATTACCTTAAAGTAAAGTTGATTGTTATGCTGTATAGCGCAGCTATCGCTTTTCTAATTTTAAATTGTTTTTATAATAAATTAGAATCATTTTTGATTAAAAATTACTCTTACTGAAGCACACTTTCAGCAAATTGAAAATAGAAATTAATTAAGTAATTATTTATAAGCACGCCCAAGAGAGCCAGCGGGCGGGCACCTGTATGTCAATTTGAATTTGCATCTATTTTAAATATTTCAGTAATTTGACACTGCCGAACAACTGCCATCCCGTTGAAGTTAATTGAAATTATGTGAGCTCAATTTCGGAGCCAACTGAAGGTGTCTGACTTCCATCAATGGCATTTTTACTTTTACATTCCCATTGGGCGTTTTTGTCCCAAGTTTTTTTATATTTTTTTTTATTTTTCTATACTGCATAACTCAGACTTCTGCCGCTTATCACATTTTTCTACATTTACCGCATTTTGTCATTTCATACCTTTTTTTCGACGGAAATTTCGTCTTTATTTCTTCCTTTCAATCGGTTTATGGTTTGCAATGGAATTCCTTGACACACTTTTTATTCTTTTTGGTTTACTTTTGCAATACTTCAATTGTCTATTGTATTATGCTTTTTTCGCCTCGATTCTTAATGTAACCCATCTTTTTAAACCATTCTCATTGCATATCTCCCTCTCTTCCTCTCCCTATCTTCCTCTCTCTCTCTCTCTCTCTCTCTTTTCTTTATCTATCATTCGCACACGGCCATTTTCTTAATTCCTACTTTTCAACTATTTGCCGTCTTCGGTTTTACTGCTACTCTGGCATTAATTCACTTTATTTCAAGTTTAATTACTTTTTTCTTTTATTTCCACTTTTGGTAAGTTTTTTAGCATAATTTTATGCTATATAATTCTATTTGAGCAGCTTTTGTAGCACATGCTCTCTGCTTTAACTATCTATTTTATATAGTAATAACTTATAAATACACATAGTTTGACTTTGGGTCAAGTAATATTTTATTATTTATTTTATTTATGTATTGTTGTTATCGTTGCAAATATATTTCTACTTTATGTTTGAAGTTGAAATTATCTTATCAACGTCTAAATTCAACTTTTGATTACTAAAAATCTTCAAACAATGTCTCTCATACTTTCCCCCTTTATTCTGTTCTTGTGATATGGTTGAAGTTTTTGCATTTGCTGAACTTCTCGCATTGGTTCACAATCCGAATGCAACTCAACTAATCGATATGCAATCAATTGGATACTAAAAATAAAATTTATCACGCACTAAACGATAGCAAATCGCTCAATCTCAGTCGAACGCAAATGTCAAACGCATTCAACAGATAGAACAGCAAGAATAAAGGAGTGAGACAACTGGGCGATTGCGACAATGTAAATATTGCAAAAAGAAACTAAAGAGTCCAACAAAAGAAAACATATTTAACTGGAATACAAAAGAACAGAAGCAATAATGGGTTTGGATTTTCTAGAAGATTGGTTTTTATCACAGGGTAAGACGCGTTACGCCCTCAACTAATAACAAAAAGTAAAAAAAAAGTATATACCCACACCCACCCACATAGAATTCGTGCCGAGAAACTTGCGTAATTGATACACATTTAATGTGCTCAAATTAAATGATAAGTGTCTTGCCTTTGTGCGTTAAATATGCAGACGCCGGCTACTTATGCGAGGCACTTGAGCTGCTCTAAATATATATACATATGTATTCTGTACTATATGCAGATATATTCATAATTCCAGTTCCATTGAACTATGTTGCACCTGCCATAAGGTCAAAACGACTGCGCGCTCGACCGTCCGAGCAAATGGCTAAAAATATTTATTTTTTTCGGCCAAAATAATTTTCAATTTCATTTTTTTTCTAAATATTTTCACGAGAGCGAGCGAACGTTGAGAGCGAAATTATATTTTCTTCTTGTTGTTGTTGTGCTTTTCGAAATCTTCTAGCATTTAGCGTGCTGTTAAAAATACATGAATTTAGTTTTTGAAACGCCGTCATAGGCGCTGCGTGCCGAGCAAATACAATTGTAGCTAAACCGTGTCTCGTATTCTGTGTTTATTTGCCCCACTGTGGATGTGGATGTGTTTCTGTGTGTGTAGGCGTTCAGTGTGATATATGGAAAAATCTGTCTATAAACAGCAGCAACTGCAGCTGAATCAAATAGTCACAAAATAAAAAAAATAAATGAAATTATATATACATATATATTTTATATATATATATATATTGAAAAATCATTAAGAAAAAAAATCAAATCAAATCAAATAATATTTATAAATAAATCTAGCGAAATGCGCAGCATGCCAAACAGATTTGCATAGCCAATGCCTCCGATAAAACTAGAAAAAATAGACAAAATAACAAGAAATAAAAAAAATTACTACAAAAAAGAGAAAAAAAAAAAAACTATGAAAAGAAATAGGAAACATTAAAAATTTGCCGTCGTTAGAGATTAAAAACCCGTTTTTGCTGAAATAAATAAAATTTTTTCTTTTGATATGAAACATATATATTTTCTAATTATATCCAAAATTCAATCAATTTGTCTGTTCGAAATAAAAATTGTTAAAAATAAATCAGCATATAAAATTTTTTTTTTGAAACGTAATTTTTGCAAATAATGAAACAGTTTATTTTAATATTAACAAACATATTAACTTTTTGCTCTTCGAAATTCGACTTTTTTCTTAATTGCAATAAGTTTTTCACAAATTGCTGGCCATTAGATTTAAAGGATTTTATGTCGCGCCGTCTATATTATTCCACTTCTCTAATGACGGCATATTTATAAGTAAAATTTTATATTTGCATGTCATGTTTAATTAACGCCTCCAAATGCGAAAGCAAAACTGAAAATTTGTTGTTTTAATAAAAAAAAAAAAAGCAAAAGAAGAAAATTTGCAAAAGGCCGTTGGACGAATTGGAGAAATGGAAATGAGAAAAAAATCATTAAAAAAAAAAAGAAAAACCATGGAAACGGCAATGGAATGAAAATTCACATTTCATTCTCTCTTCCATTGCTTTATATTTTGGATTCTCTTTTATGTGTGTGTGTGTGTTTGTGTGCGTGTATGAGAGTGCATGCATGTGTGCGTGTGTTACTGTGCGTGTGTGCGTTCTCGTTTCATTGTATACTTTGTGAAACGAGGCAAAAGAAGCGTCAGAGCACGGATTTTTTGTTTGTTTTTTTTTTAATTTCTGATTTTTTTTTTTATTCTCTCAACGCTTTTGACTCTCGCTGGCACAAAGAACCTAAAATTAAATATTTTCGCCTTTTACATATCGGAGAGGCACACTGGCATAGCAAATTGTTTGCTGTCATTTGTTGCGTTTGCCGCTGTTGTTGTTGTTGTAGCGTTTGTTAGATGGAATAAAAGAGAGTAACACACAAAACTGGATAGAGCTGGATAGGAATTTTTCTAATTTGAACAGTTTAGACGGCGTTTGTGTTTATATGACACAAAAGCCTACATTTTGCATAGTTTTTCTTTTTCTATTTTGGCCAAAATAGATACGCTAACAGAAACAAACAACAACAACAACAACGATAGCAACAAGAGCAGCCACAAAGGCAACAAATGCGCTGCCCAGCTAATGAGAGCATGCATTTATAAATAAATTCACGAAATGAAACATACCCAAATATATACGGAATTGAGAATTGAAAATATTTTAAACAGCTGTTGCTCATCGTCCACAGCGCTGAAAATTTAAATAAATAGCACAACATCAGCAACAACAACAACAAACGACCCAAAATAAAAAGAAACATACATTAACAGATATACATATATATAAAATTGAAAAAATATAAGAAATAAAAAAAAAGAAACGGCAATTTAAAAAAAAAAAAAAGAAGGAAACAACTTTTGGACAAGTGTAGAGTGAGACAAGTCCAGTACCAGCCACGCCCTGAGCACCCCTCGCTCTGTGCTGGTGCTAATGTGCAAAGTTTTGTGTTTTCATCAACAACAATAACAACGACGACGACGACGAAAAATTCACAGAAAATTATTTAAAAAGTGTGTGCAAATAGACGAACGAAGAACAACAACCTCTGGAGAATTAACAAAACGGAAAGTAGTTGCTGCCCACGCCGCAATGCCCTTCGTGACGCCCCGTAGCACAACAACAAGCGCTGGCAGCACAGCTGGCGCTGGCGCCGGCGCCGGTGCTGGCAGCAGCACTGGCCGCACCACATTTCGCCCACCATGGGTCAAAGAGGATGCGGCAGCCACAAAGCCGGCAACAACGCCATGGGCCAAAAAGGTAGCTGCAGCTGCAGCCACTAAGGAAAATGGTGAGAAGGCAGCGCCAACAACATCAACAGCCAACAGCAAAGCAAAGGCAGCAGCTCCAACTACAACAACAACAACAACCACAGGAGCAGCCAAGAAAACAGCTGAGCCAGCGAAAAAGACACCTGAGCCGGCTAAGAAAACAGTCGTCGAGCCCGCAAAGAAGACCACAGCAGCAGCAACAACAGCAGCTGCTAAAAAGCAAGCGGAGCCCGTGAAAAAAGCCGTTGTCGAGCCGGTGAAGAAGGCAGCGCCGGAGCCAGTTAAGAAATCAAATCTGGTAGCAAAAAAGCCTTTGGCCAAGAAGAAGGAGCCAACACCGCCGCCTGAGAGCTCCTCCGAGGAGGAGGAAAGCGAAGAAGAGGAGGAGGAGGAAACTGAAGAAGAAACTGAAACTGAAGAAGAAAGCGAGGAGGAGGCAACCGAAGACGAAGACGACGAAGAGGAAGATGACGACGATGATGACGACACCACGCTGGATGCCAAAGTGCCGGAGCACGTGAAGAAGGCCGCACAGCTGCGTCCGACGCAGATCAACAAAAAGCCGGAGGAAAGTGAGTTAACACAACGTTTCACCTTAGAGAAACCCAAGTTGCGCAGCGTTGTGGTTAAACGTGACAAATCGATGAAGAAGGTGGCTCCCGAGGATGACGACGAAGCTGTCGACGGCGAAACGGAGGAGGAACGTGAAAAACGTTTACGCTTCAAGCTAGAGAAGCCCAAATTGAGACATGTCAAGCGCGAGGAGAAGCCACTGCCCAGCAAGAGCACCGACAATATACTAAAGATCCGACCAGTTCTGAAAAAGGTACCCAAAGTTGATGAAATACTCAAAGAACCCAAAGAAGAACCCAAGCCCGAATTCAAGACCAAAACCCTGAGGAAAGCGCCCTCAATAAAGCGCGAACCGAGCATCAAAAATGGTAAGTTACGATCGTGAGCCAGCGCAACAGATCGAATCGCAATACTCTGGATGCTAAATACCCGATTAACAACTCTAATGGATCGCCAATCAATTGCTGTAAATATGATTCAGATGCTTCGCTAATTGTCTAAAAATCCAAAAACCAAAATATAATAATAATCATCGCGCAAAAGAGATGCGCACATACGTAGTGGGCATTTCTCAAATACTAAATATATATAATATAATAATATAATAATATATATAAATATATCAATGAAACTGGCCGTGTGCACTTGCCACATTGGCCTTTATATTGGTAGCCTCCAAATGTCTCATTTTCTCCCTATACTTCTCTCCCTCTCTCATACTATCTCTCTTTATCTATAGAAAGGGGTATTAATATGTTGGCGTAAAGACAAGGCCAATAGACGTCACCGCGAAATGAATAAAATATAAGAGACAGACTGACACGGCAAACGTAGCGTATGAGTGATATATTTTTTTTATATGTATGTATGTACTGTCGGAGGTATGCCTTATGAGTGTATAACAAACTAGGGATGGGACCGTGAGCAAGAATATGAATAGTTATATAAATATTCATCTATTGAAGAGCTAAGCTACTAACTTTATATATATTATATAGAAGAGTATTAAAATAATCTGAAAACATAGTTCTACTACAAAAACTTTGTATGTAGCTCAATAAAACGAATAAAAAAGTGTTTTCAAAGTTCAGAGAGCCACAAAGTTAACTTAATAAATTTACTTAGCTGCTGTTGAAAGCAAATGCAAAAGCAAATTAAAACTAATACAAAGTAAATATGAACAAATGGAAGAAATTGGCGGTTTGTGGATATTATTTAATAATTATACGAGGAGAAATGTATATAGTAGTATATAGTATAGTATAGTAGATCATTTTGAGAAATGAAGAGTACTTCTGGAGCCGCCCCAGACTTCCTACTTTACCTATTTTTCAGGGAAATAAATAACTTGGACAAATGGAAAAACGTTTACTGCATTTGTTTAACTCCAGGCAAAACGAATCTGGCTCTTTTTAGATTTTCTTCAAATTAGCGTAACATAATTGTAGACATTTTGTCATTCTTAGCTCATATATTATATATTACATTTATTCACACGAGGCAAGCAACATAATTGTCATTCATACTAGACATTCCTGACTGCAACATATCATATAAAATATGTAGACAAAAACATGTTTTTTTCGGTATGCGAAACAAATGCAATTCTGTTTTGCAGTTTTATTATGCATAACAAAATATTTGTAGTCATGAGACCATCTCTAGACTAGGTGCATCCTACGTAGATATGTATGTATATACCTGTTACTCATACCTATGAGCATATACATATATATACATATACATATATGTATATTTGCATATGGGTCCATTCAGGTCCAACTGAAAAACGCATGAAGCAGCGTTCCTATACATATATCTATGAGTATCGCGTAGTAGCTTTATGAATACAAGTATGAAATGGAAACATTTCATCAAAATACGTATGTGTACCCAAACAAAAACGACAAAGACAGACAAACCGGGAGACAGGCAAGCGCACACAAAGAAAGAAAGAGAGAGAGGGAGGGCTGAAAAGCAATATAAATAACATATTTTATTTATTAAATTTTTAGTGAGTGCTGTGCATTGAGTCGAAAGAGGCGCAAAACTGTTTAGCCACCCACCGATCGAAAGAAGCCAAAATAAAAATATTAAAATAGAAAAGGCCAAGGTTGAAATAGGAATTTTCCAAATAATTGAAAAGCCTGTAATATACGAAATGCATTTTGTGGCTGCAGGCGTGCAATAATATTAATACTCAATTCGAGAATTATCACAGTGAGTTGCATAAGTTGGCAAATTGAAAAACAAAATCTCCCCCTGGAGGGGCAGCACAACATGAAGTGTAAAGCACATTAAGTGGCAGCAAAGCACAAAGGGTATCTGGCAAAGGTGTGCGGCGAGGGTTCGGCTAACAGCCCGGCAGCTACCATGTCCTAATCAGTGGGCAATAACGTGACCGCAAATGCGTCCTAATCTTTGTCAGGCAAACAAAAGGCAACTGTGATGGTAGGAGCGAAGTTCTAAGGTTTAAGGGATGTGGCCGGAGATGGGGAGGGTTGAAGGAAAAGGGAGAAAAGGCAAGACATGGGCAGGTCACTCAACGAAATGGTAACCGCTGTGCCCAACGTTTGTCCTTTAAAGCTGTCGCATAAAAAAAAAATGGCAGCAAAAAAAAAAGAAGTAAAAATGTTTTTACCTGAGGCTTTCGACTAACAGATACCCTTTATCATAAATATAGCAAATTGTTATAAGAAATGTGTACGATTTGATACATTTCAAATATATACATTAATATCTTTATAAATAAGATTAATCAAGCTGAACTCCACATTAAATATTTATAGGGCTAAATTAGAGAATTTACGAGATGTTTTTCTTTATAAAACTCTGGAGCTAAAAATCTATATCTACATTTATATAAACAGAAAAAAACATCATAGTTAATGACTCTGGCGGTAAATGAAACCAGTATACCCAATTTCTTAACTATTTACCATGGATATTGCGTATAAAAAAGCTAAGCAATGAAAAAAATAAGGCAACAATGCAGACAGAAAAGAAAAACATTTATTTAATGTGCTCGGACGACGTCTTGGGCCGACTTTCTGGGTGTTTTCATCTCTCTTTTTATGGTCTAAGTAAAATTCATGATTATTGCTCATTGTGTCAAAACTACAACATAAAGTGGAATGTTTAAAACCAGATGAGGATAGATGAGTGGAAAAGGCACTTTCTAGATGGTTTTTGTGTTTTGTTTCTCCGAACTGCCCCTTAAAGCCGACAACTATCAATAGCAGCAGCCGAAAGGAAGAGAGAACTGTAACAGTTCCTACTCTTAAGGACAAAAGCTGGCCAAGATATATGGGCATGTGCTTGATATAGTCGAACTAAATGCGCCATTTATATTCAAATATACGCACTAAAAAAAAAAAAAAAAAAAAAAACTGACGAGAAAACGAACAAAAATAAAAATATATATATATAAAAAATTGGGCGGCTACAAAGCCTTGGCAAATGTCTTCAAAGGACAAGCGAATGGCCAAAACGAAATTTATATATATATATATATATACATATATATTTCTTTTATTTAAATGAGCCTGTTCTATACATCTACATATACGCAAAGAGGCCTGGCTGTGTGTGTGTGTTTCTGTTTAAAAACATGTAACGGCTGTGCTGTATTCATTTCTTTCATTTTTTATTTGCTTCGCTCATTTTGTTTTTTATTTATTTGGCTAGCATTAGAAGCGTGGACTTTCAATAGGTGCAGCCAATGGGCGCATGCTTGTGACTGTCAGGGACATAAAAGATGATTGGGCCATTTTCAAATTTTGACTAACGCATTCACTTTTGTCAATAATTACACTAAGCGACAATAATATGGACCAGTAAACAAATAATTGCAGCACATTAGTTTAAATTACTTGTATGCGCATATTAACAATAACTGAGATGAAGTAGATACAAATTTGTAATTAACATGAGAAATATGCAATATGTAGGCGCTCCTAATGGCTGCATTCAATAAAGTATATTAAAATCAAGGAAAGACTAAATGCATGAAGTATTCATTAAATGCTGCCAAAGGCAAGAATGCAGTTGAAGACTTTAATAATTTATTAAATAACTGCCAAGCCATATTTAATGTTCATAATGTATCACATGCATTAGTCTTATATTAAAGCCATATATGTGTATTATGCGCACTCTTCGCCTGTCTCTTGATCTCTTACGAACGTAATTATTGTTCATTTTACTTTCTGTGCTATTCGCAATCGCTTAACACACACTGATGTTCAGCCAAGCATGAGAGTAGGCGTAAGTAGGCATAATATTCTCTGCATTTATTCAGCAATATTTAAGAGAGATATCATATGTAGAGACGGAAAATGTTCATAAATACAATTAATATATTAAATATCATTTGAATGCTTCTTGCTTCCTTTCTCCTTTAGACGACAATCAAAAGTGCTCAAGTGTAGCTGAAATCGAGTAGTTTCTTTAAAGCGTATTTCTCAAATTTAATCTACAGTTGAAAAGGGACAGTGCGCTGTATTGTTAAATATTAACCATGTTGCTCAGTGTTTGTTAGTTGGTCACAAATGAACAGGCAATATATAGTTATTAACAAGATGAAAAACGTTAATCAGGGCGCCGGCAGCCCGCCTGGGATTAGGGGCTTGTCAGCATGCGGGTTGGTGGCTTGGAGAGTTACTGTAAAATATGGCAGACTCTCCATGCGACGCTTCATCATGCCACAAAGCTCAGACAATGGCGAACAAAGTCAGTCATCAAACAGGAGTCCATGCTAATGCCTCCACCCAAACCTCAACCCCTACCCCAACCCCAAGCCCAACCCCAACCCCGACCGCAGGCACAGCGTGATTCAATGACAACGGCAACATTTGTGCATGCATAGAATATTCTCTCGGTTGATGATAACAAAATGTGGGTTGTGAGAGACAGAGAGAGAGGCTGAAAGTGTGAGTGAGAGAGTGATGTAAGGAGAGAGTATCAAGGAGCTGCGACAGTGGGTCTGGTCTGATGTTTTAGGGCGAGCTCCACAAAATTTATGTTTACATACCCCGCTATTCATTTTAGCGTCGTTGTAAGTACGGGCTTCTGCGGTATATTAAGTGGGTAGCATCAACTTGGAGACGCTGCTCAGCATTTTATTTAAATAAGAAATAATTTTGTCGACATGAATGAATGAATGAAGAGTTTTATCTGGCTGCGGGTGCGCCACAAGCTTCAACTTGGGTTAGTTTCTTTTCTTACTCTTGGTTTTTGGTTACCGCCTGCGAGGGTGAGTGTTCGAGTGAGTGTGTGTGTGTGTGTGTGAGCTTGGGAGTGTGCACTGATTTAGGTTGGACGCTTGTGCCAGAGCTTTGCCATAAATTACTAAAACGAATTAAGCGAAACTTACTAAACGAGCGCTCAATTGGCTGCCCAAAAAGTTGACCACGTATTTTAATCAGTGACTACAAATGGCACACAAAAAGAGAAAGGGACGCACGGACGTAGTGCGATGGAGAAAGCGCACAGCATACGGCGTGTGGGTAGAGCGGAAAGGGACATTAACATGCAGCCAGGGTAACTGCCAGACAATAATCAAGTTTGGCGCTGATTTCATTGAGCCAAAGTAACACGAGTTCAGGATTAGTTTTCAAGCACCAGGTGCAGAGCACATTCAAATACATATATATACATACAATACACATATATATATAGGTATGTTTGTATATATATATACTATATATATATAGAGGGAGCAAAAGAACTGAGAACAGCATCTAATGCACCACAAAGAGGCAGCCAACCACTTAAAGATTAAGTGCAGATTCAGCCAGGCGCGACCCGAGCGAATGGCAGCAAAGTGGAGGAAAAAGCCAGTCAGGCAGGGCGTCGCATGGGGGCTTGCCAAAGTGTGGATTGGGGCAGATTTGTTGGCTGGCTAAGCTGAGTGCGGTGGGGTTGTGGGAAGCAGAAAGACTCGCATCGGGTTCACTCAAACAAAGCTAATTAACAGATTTGTCAGCTTTTCATCACTTCGTGCACGGCCATTGTCTTACGACAGTTGTTTGACTTTTGCACTTTTTTATCAAGCAAACAAAAAACAATGAACGAAGAAACAACAACAAAGCCCACCCAGCAACGTCAGTGACTGAAAAAGTAACTGCAAAGAATGCAAAGTATTGTACCCAAAGTATGCACAGACGATACGGGTAGAAATACACACACACACACATGTACAAGTATAAGGAATAAACTCTCTCAATTGGTAATTACAAAGGGAAGAAAGTTGGTAACAAAAAAGCGTGGGGGGCAGTGGTAGAAATTTGTGGAACTTGGCAACTTGTTAGGCCAGCAATTTAACTGGAAATTTATTAGAAGCGAAACAGCTGGCAGTAGCAAACATTACAAGCTAATTGGCCCAGTTAACAGAAATGTGTGCCGGCGAAAGCGCATCACAGACTTTAAAACCAACTAAACTAAAACTAAAACCGAAAACCCAAAACCGAAAACCAAAACCAACGGCGAGCCAAGCGCAACGCACAAAAGACGAAAGCTATCAAAGAAAAAACAAGGAATGCTAAAGCTAAGCTCAACGAATATTAAATTCACTATGCATTGCCATATGCTTGCGATGAAAATAGGTTGAGCAGCTCTCATTCTGACTGAGTCAAGCTTGCAGCAACTCAAATCAAATTTAAAGCCAAAGGAATTAAACAGATTTATTTACCTATGCGTTACATATTTGTATACAAAATACCCATACCTTTCTGTTAGGGTATCACAAATGCAATCAAAGTTTTCGTCTGCTCCAGCACCACAGAGTAGTGGATGGTGTTTTGGAAGGACGAAACTACTGGAATAGGAGGTGTTAAGGCAATAAAACAAATTGGGTTATGGGGAAGCTCAACTCGAGGGTTGGGCCTGCGCCACAGCAGTAACTTTTCAATCTCTGCCAATGCAGTGAAACTTTAGACGCAAGAATTGGAACGTAAAGCTAGTCCACCAAAGCACCCCAAGCCCATACCACCTTAAACCAAACTCAATTGATATGTATGGCCGGCAGCTACAAAGAGGAAGGGAAAAAGAGAAAGAGAGGGCGGGAGAATGGGGGCAAACTTGGAGCAAACAACAACTGACACAAATTGCAAACTCATTAAATTAAAATTATATTTAATAACCGCGAGTGCACGCAGCGCTAAACGATTTATACGCTAAAAAACAAGCTAAACATAAACAAGCAAAAAAAAAAACAAAAAAGCTGAAAAAAAAAATGCTAGACCATTCATCTGCAATTCCTCCCGCAGTTAACCATCCAATCCATATATTTCTATTGCAGTTCCAGCGCCTCCGCCGCTGCCCTCGTTGGTGCCAAAGGCTCCACCACCGCCACCGCCCCCATTGGCGCCCGGCGAGAAGCGGGTGCTCAGCGAAACACAAAAGCAAACGATCGAGAAGCTCAAGTAAGCAAAAACACCATCCAAGCATATCCTACAACTTAAGACTAAAGCATCATTTATTTCATTTTCACACAGGTCACGACCACGCAGACGGCCGGACTGGTCCGAGATGATGAAAGAGGTGGAGAGCGGCAAAAAGCTGCGCCATGTGGCATGCAACGACAGGTGAGCAGCTCTCTCATTAGCCGCTCACTCAGTGGTCGGTCGGTCGGTGGTTAGTGTTTGGTGTTTGGTGTTCGGTGGTCGGTTACAAATGAATGGTTAGCCTTAACAATCGATTACAAATTAGTTAGTCGCTGTGCAAACGCTGTATAACTGCCAGCTTAAGAAATAATAGCTGCTCTCATTCGCCTTCAGAAACTCAATCCATTTGGCATTCAAATTAATCTGAGCACACAGAGCGAACTGCTTAAAAAATGGCTTCAATTTATGCAGAATTATGAAAGCTTGAAAAGATTTTCTAAAGATTAATTGGGAAACTATGAATGCAAAATTGAAGTCACTCTTAGAGGAAAATGAAAAATAATTGACAAAAATTTTATGAATTTCAAAAATTTGGAAAATAGCTCAGTAAATTTTTTATAAATGTATAATGTGAAAAAAAATTTCTGAGAAACTGAACTCAAGTAGAAAAATATTCGCATTTACTGTGAATTTTTTTTTTTTATAAATAATCTAACAAAAATAATCTTCAAAGAGAATATTTTATACATCATAAAGTTGTTAGAGAAGAAAATAAAAAAATAACATTTAAGAATACTTGGTAAAATCCAAAATAAATGCTATCAAATGATTTCTTTCAGTAAACAAAGTTTTTTTAAGTACGAATTCCTATGAAATATATACAATGCCTAACTGGAGTTCATTGCAGATCTCAGCCCATATTGACATGCAAATCGATGACAAAAGTGGATGATAAATTTATCTATGAAACAGAGAAGGATAACTCGCACAACAAGCTGCTGAAGCAAATTCAGGGCGGTGTTCGGCTGAAGCCCACGCAGACAAACGATCGCAGCAAGCCTATACTGGAGGGTCTGCGTAAGTTCCGACGCCAGATGACAATCGAGGAGCAGCTGCACAAGTCCCTGTCGAAGGTTAATATGCTGAGCGAGGCGCCCAGCAGCCATGCGCTGAACAGTGCGAACAGCGCGTCGGCGAGCGGTGCGGGCAGCTCTAGGCCGAGCATTGTGTCGACCATGTCTATCGATGAGGAGAGTCCCGATGAGCTGGATGATATCGATAAGATACGTGACGATTTGCAGAGCACCAAACAGATGCTGGCCCTGGAGCTGCGCAACCGTGAGGCCCAGGAGCGTGAGAACAAAAAGCTCTTGGCCAAAATACGTACGCTGGAAACGGAATTGGAGCGCGAGAAGTCACGCGAAAAGAATCTTGAGTATGGCTCCAATGTTATTGTAGCCACCATGGATCCCACGCCCACATCCGAGCAGGCATATGTCAACTCGCTGAAACGTGAAGTCGAGGACGCGCGCAAGGTGTCCAAGGAGGTCGAGAAGAACTATCACGATACGGGCAAACTGCTAGTCGAGGCGAAAACAGAAATCGAGGAACAAAAGCGACAGATACAATTGCTCGAGCGCAAATTGGCAGCTGCTTTGCAGGTAAGCGACAGCCCAATCTAGGGGTAGGCAGGCAGGCAGTGTAAGGGGCGGGCGTGGCACAAGTCGCACAACATGCCGCGTGTGTGTTGTCAGCTGCTGTTGTTGTTGTTGTTGCTGCTGCTGCTGTCAGTTGAAGTCAGTTGTTCTTGTTGGGGTCATAACCCACACACGTATCCACATTTTCAGCGCCGCCTGTGCCGCCGCACTCCGAGCGACAGCTCTGCCTGAATGCAAAGAAACAAAAAACAAACAAAAAATGCAAGAAAATCATCTAAAAAAACAGCTAACAAAGCAATCGCAATTAGTGGCTTTCGCATTTAGTGTAGCTCTTGTAGTTATAGTTGTAGTTCTTGTTGTTCTAGCAGCACACACGATAAATAATTACATATCAGCTGACAACACGACACACATTTTGGATACCTTCGAGGGGTTGCCTCCTGAGAGGCGATGCGGGTTGCTAATATTCCCAGCGCCAATTAGCGCGTTTCTCTGCAGTCGTTTTTTTTTCTAATTCGTCTTCGCTCGAATCGTTTTCCAACTATTTTCCATTTTATAGTTTTGCTCTGCCTCGCTCTTTATCTCTTATCAACTAATTCCTTTAGCAATCCCTCTCTACTTTTATTTCAATGTCTCTCCTGCTTCACATGCTCCTGCTCATAGTCTGAATAATGAATACATTGCAGCTATGCACTTCCTTCTCTCTCTCTCTCTCTCCAAATATCTGTATGCCGTTTCTGAATGTCTGCATGTAAGAGTCTTTCACTCACACTTGGAAAAAGAACAAGTAAGAAAACTCTAGTCGAGAGTGCTCGACTAGAAAATACCCTGAACCCAATTTTAATAAAATAAAATAATAATCTGTACTGTGGTTTGGTTTTTTGTAATTATCTTAAAAATGCATAAATTTTAGTGCTGAAAATGGCAAAAAACTTCTTAATTTTGACAAATAGTTCAATATATTGCTCTTGATTAGTATTAAAATTAATCTGTTTTCAAGATAATTACAAAAAACCAGTGTCGAACGTGACAAAAAGTTGACTTTTCTGGAGAATTACCCATATGGATAAATCAGAAAGTATACATAAGAATGTATGCGTGTAACGTTCAAAATGTACATACATGTATATTTACATATGTGTGTATGCATTGCCAAAAAAATAATAATAGATGGCGCTTATATTAGTTGAAATTCGAAAAATGTTATATTATTAAATATCATTAAAAATAGACCCAACAAATAGACGTTCTTTGATTAACAAGCATCACCTTAATTAACACAGTCACTTCATAATTGTAAAATTCCACTCAAAGCTATAATAGCCATAATAAATAATTTCACTGCTAAAGCGCCATCTAGCAAGTTTAAATTCTTAGACCATGGCTAGTTTTGTGTATATGTGTGCATACATATAGGAAAACTCTTACCGCAGATGTCGCGTGCTTTTGTTATCTGGGCAAACTTTTTGTTCATTATTTTCTGTTGACTTAACGGAATAAAATATAATTGAAACAAAAACACTTTCAGAAATGATGCTATTAAATATTTGAAATTTAAAAAAAACGCACTTATTCACAATTAGTTAAATTACCAACTGACTTTCAAAGGTATCAAATACAAAAGAATAAATAATAATAAAAAAGACAGAAATATTTAAAAAAAAAAAAAAATTATAAATAAGAAATTATGAAAGGCTTAGGCGACGCTAGAACCTGCGACCGTCTAACATTCGGTGCATCTACCTAGCCATCTACACCACGGCTCACTCAAACGACACAGTAGCGAAAACGAATGAAATTCGCCATATACGAAAGAAACACTAAAGCAGTGGCTGAAAATACAAATACAATTCAAAGACAATTCTAACGCAATTCAAAAACAATTGTGATTCTTAGAATTTGCACGCATAGCAACATAGAAAACGGCCCAAGATTTTTTGTGTGTATATGTGCACACGCATACGAAAATTGATTTGCATTGCTCAACGTTGCTTGCATTTCCATTGTTATTTTAATTGTTTTAAAATTTTTAAAATATATAATGGATTGTAATGAGAGTTTCAGCATATGATCTACATATTCTATTTGACATTTTAGGTTTTTTTTAGAAATCATAACTCTTTTACAATTAGCTTTACATGCCCAAATATGTACATACATATGTACAGCCACACGCTGATCTGCGATTGTACACATATACATACATACATACATATGTACATATGTATGTATATATGTGCGCCCGCAATGCGTCTTGCTTTGTCGCTGCCTTGCTTGCTGCGCCACATGGTTTTTGATGAGAAAACTTTATAGACTAATAATTCTGTTTCTAGATGGACAATCGTATTGATTTCTTCAGATTATGATTATGATATTCATATCTATATGCTAAACCAAACTGCATGTCTCTAGTATTTGAAATGCATTTTTTTCACATTTGGGGGTGGTTGGGCGAAGTGGGGGCCGAAATCCAAAATCTGACAAAAACCGAAATTGTATTAAATTAGTATCTATATATATGCAGAAGACTTGGAGACTCTAACTCTAAAGATGAATTAGCTAGAATTTTATAACTGGTTCCCGATAATTTCAGTTATCGATAACCTTGCAAATATACAAGTTATCGAATTTCTGAAACAAACTCGTACTGCGCGTGCAATATACGAACCTAACACAAAAAGAATGAACTCTCTATCTTTTGTATCTTCGGAAATCGACGCGTTCAAACATACGGACAGACGGACAGACGGACAGACGGACGGACGGACGGACAGACAGACGGACATGGCTATATCAACTTTTCTCGTCACCCTGATCAAGAATATATATACTTTATGGGGTCTGCCACGCCTCCTTCTGCCTGTTACATACTTTTAACAAAACCATTATACCCTGATTTCCCATTTTCAATGGGTTCAGGGTATAAAAAACTCTGAAAAAACGTTCGTTCGCCTGATTGAGTTTCATGAATCAAAGAGTCTTTTGAGTACGTATGTGTACGTATGTGTGAATGTAAAAAAATAAATGAGTGAACCTCATTGTGTACGAGTGTCAATCGTATCTCTCCCTAAACGATGTTCATTAAAAGAGCGTCACACGAATAGTTCGATGCAAACTGAACAACCGAAACCCGAAACGAAAAGAACCGAAGTCTTTTACTCGGAGCGAGAGTGAGTGAGCATGATTTTCTTCAGGTGAATAGAGCGTGAAAAGGTTAAACGGTTAATAGTTATTTGCAAGCACTCAGAGCTAACTTTCTATGTGATTCTCACCATGTTGATCTTTAGCTTTCAATCGGCATCCACCATTGTGGTAAGCCCATGGTTGCATATTGGATAATGTAATATTAAGAAAATTAATTTAGAAAGACAAACAAAGACAATTGCTTTTGGCTTCTACTCTCTAACTCTGCTTACTAAAATCATTAACCAATTAACCACCGCAATCGCTGTTTATGTAAGGCAAATACGACTCCAAGCACTAACAGACCGCGCATTAGTTTTCGCTTTGCTTACGACGACGAGGACGAGGACGATGATTACTACGGTGATAAGGGGACCAATCATAAGGTAATGCCCACAGCTGGATTCGGTCAGGTATAGCCAGTGACGACATGTTTTCCTAATGCTCTCATCCATATTGTGAATGTAGGGTGGCACATGGGATGGCTCGCGAAGACCCAGCGATCCACTTTACGGACGCGACAGCTCACCCGAACTGGAGCTGGAGATGAGCGAGAGCGATCCCGATGAGCCCGAGGAAAAGAAGACAGAGCGACGGGAGCGGCGAATGGGCAAGGAGGTGAAGGTGCTGCGCAGCAAGCTAACCAAGCTGAAGGTCAAAGAGGAGGCGGCCAAGAAGGAAAAGGATGCACTGAAGCAGGCCATGAAGAAGAATCATGTTATACTCAAGTAAGAATTTTTGAATTAAAAATTATGGTTTTTTCTAATAAGAACTCGATTTTAAAGAGAGGAGAACAAAAAATTCAAGAAACTCGAGAAAGAGGTACAAAAGATGGCCGCATCCATGAAGCTGGACGAGGACGAAATCGATGCCGAGGATAAAGATGAAGAGGAGCCAGCAGAGGAGGAAGAGGAGGAAGAAGAGGAAGAATCCGAGGAGGAGTCAGAGGAATCAGAATCAGAGGAGAGCGAAGCGGAATCGGGTAGCGAATCCGAACCGGAAGTAAGTGCAATTAGAGTTCTTGAGACCAAGAAACATTGTATACTACACTTTTTGTGGTCAAGTTATAGCATAAGTAGTTATATATATAGATACATTTATATATGTATATGTCGACTTACCCTCTTTCTTTGTAGGATTCTCCTAATTCCGCCAAGAAGAACAATTTGGAGCCGCGCGTTAAGAAGCACGAGAGTCGATTTGCGGCAATGAAGAAGTGCAATGTGCTGCTCCAGGCGAATGTGGACAATTTGCAGGATCAAATTTCACAGGTGCGGTCCAGGGCTACCAATCTGCAGGACGAACTGGATGCGGTAATTGCCGATTTAGGTTTTTAGGCCCATTAATCACAATTACAATCACAAGAAGAAGAACAACAGCTGCAGATCCCCAGTAAAAAAAGAATCGAATGTACAACGTGTTTGTTTACTGTTTGCGTAGTGTTCCTTTTTCAATGTATTTAAATATAATTATACTATCGACATATGTAAGTTCAAGGCACACTATGTATGTATTCACAAGCACATCAAGCTCTTTTGCAAATTGGTTGATTAATTTTGTATTTGAATTGTTTCTTTTTCACACCGGTAAATTGCGTTGTTTTGTTTGTTTTATGAGTATTTATTGCGCTCGAGTACTTTTTTGCTGTGGCAACCGGTGGCGCCGACGCGTTGTTAGCATAGTTATTAACACTGAGAGGTTGCACTATGTTAAGCAAATGTTAATTGCATGCCTTGAATGAACGTGTGACGTCAAAAGTATATTGTCATTCGGCATTGAGTATATCTATAGAAGGGGCCATCAGCATTTCTGACAGAATATCTACAGTATATGTATTTTTTAATAACACTATGCATTTTTGTGCTGAGGTAACCAATAGCGCCGACGCGCAGCTAACAGTTACAACACAAAGTTTCGCTATGTTAACCGCATGGAAACTGCACACAAAACATGAAATAAAAATCGAATAGGCAAGTATCGAAATTTGAACAGCTGATGACACAGCTGTTACGGAAACAACCTCTATGGGAAATAAAAAGAAACTACGACTAGAAATCAAAACTTCAATTAACGGTTTTATACTTTTACAATTTGTATTTATTAATAAGATTTTTGTCGAAATACTTTAGTTTAAGCATGTATAACAATGTACAAAACAACAACTCAATGAATTTGGCTAAACTAAACCATTAGATTTATATATATGTATGTATATATCATAGTCATATGTATGAATACTTTTTGATGGTATGAGTATCACGCTCGAACTTTAAAACTTTATGCCTATATATATGTATGTAAAAGATGTGAATTTTTATATAATGCGTCTATTTAAGTAGCTGAGCTCTATCAATAATCCAAAGTCTAAGTCGTGTATATGAGTTAGTTATTCGTATTGTAGTTGGTTGAGCATTGTTCCCCGATGCCCTAATTAAAATTTGATTGAAAACGATGCGAGAAACCACTAAAAGAATTAAAGCATTCCATAAACCACTACAACTACAGCAACTACTTTGGTCTACTCCATCAGTATGAGACGCAAACGCTTACGCAGCGACGATTCCCGGGGCAAAGTCATTGCCCATTTCTTCATGGCCGTCAATATGACGGAGCTGACGACCATCAGGGCACCGCAGAGCGAATATCCATTGGGTGCCTCGCCGAAGAAAAGGATTTGCCAGATGAAGGCGAACACGATATCGGCACAGCGCGCAATGGCCACTGGCCCGGCCTGCTCCACCTGCAGCGAAAGCGTCAGCAGGATTTGGCCCAAGAAGCTAAAGATGCCCAAAACGACGACCAGCCAGCGATCACGTCCACAACTTGGCCAGCAGACGGCACCAATCGAGCCGCACACAATCAAAGTATAAATGAGGGCAATCGCTCCAAAGTTCGTCATGATCACAGAGAAATGAAGATTCTTCAGAGCACGAAGCAATATGTAAACATTGGCACCGAACAGCGTGGAGGATATGGCAGCAACTGGTCCCCAGATATCATATGTTTTATCCGAATACTTCTCGCTGTCCAGCTCCGGCGTCGGCTCACCAAAGACCAAAGGTGGCCGGGTGATTAAAACCACGCCCAGGAGCGTCATATTGATGGTCAGCACGTTGAAGAGCGTGCAGGGCTCCTTCAGGAAGGCCCTTGCGAAGATCGCTACGAACACAGGTGTAGAGAAGATGATGACGCTGGCGTCGGCCAATGGCATATGCCGGAACGCATAGAAACTGAGCATTAGCCCTGTGGTGCCCATGAAGCAGCGCAGCAGCAGGATGACGCGCTTACCCTCCGGGAACACCGGCTGCTTAGTATAGATGAGTATTGGGATGGTGGGCAGTAGAACGCCTACAAAGCGAAACGAGGCCAATTCCATAGGATTGACATCGACCAGGCCTTTTACAATCACCGAGCACAGCGAGAAAAACAGAGAGGAGAGCGTGGCGAGTATAATGCCCAAATAGGGACAGTTTGCGCGCGTTTTAAACTGCTCCAGCCATTGATTGGATAGATCTCCCGCTCGCGTTCCGTCCTCGAATTGATGCAATTCTAAATTCTCTGGCATTTTGCCGCTTTCCAAGTTTAACTAAGCTACTTTACGATTTAATGGCACATTCTGCAAGCATTTTATGGGGTTAGAAACAAGGCGTTACAAAGTACCGTTATTGAATTATGTTACCTTTTTTATTTTGATTGCACTGGAAAAATCGATTTTTCAATTGGATAGCGGTGTTTTTGGAAGCAGGCAGCTATGGCTGCTAAAATGCAACATTTCTTAACTTAGCATGACTTAATACGTTCACTGAGATTAATAGTCGTTTTCAATTAATTTTATTAATAGTTTTTCATACACAAACATTCGATTTGGGAGCGCACAAAATTGCAAATTTATTAACAGCTGTCCGTGTAGCTTAACAGTGACTGTTAATAGAGCTGTCAATCTGCTTCAAATACGAATGCACTTTTAACAAATGCTAATCAAGTTAACAGAAAAACAAACTGTTATCGATTGCTTAAACTATATAAGGAAATGTATGAATTAAGTTTGTGACATAATAGAGTACGAAAGTACTCAAGTATAGTATCCACATTGAAAATAGTTTGCATCAAAGTATGCGATGCAAAATTCGTGTCCCTTACTGAAATAATTGTATAGAGCATTCAAATTTTTTTTGGGCGGCACGGCGAGTAGGCTGCGTTAACATTCTTTATCGGTCAATCGGGGGCGTAGTTTATTGTAATTTCGATATATTTGGTAATTTCATCAACACTTTTCGAGTTCGACTTAACCATGAGCAACCAAACCGTTAACACCAACACCAAGCGCTGGGCCCTGCTCGCCGCTAGCCTGGGCCTGGCCTATGTGCTCGTGCGCCACAGGCAATCGATTTGGGGCGTATTGGGACGGAATCCGTTTCAGCTACAGCATAAACGCATTGAAGTGATCAGCTCGGTAAACGAGTCACAACGCATTTTGAACGAACTAAAGAGGTAAGTGATCGTAGATTATAAATTGACTTAGATTATACGTAAAAAAAAAAAAAAATGCTTGCCCCCATCTGCAGCCATTGCGAGTCATTTAAAGTACTCGGCTTTGATTGTGAATGGATTACTGTAGGCGGCACACGCCGACCTGTTGCTCTGCTGCAGCTAAGCTCCCACAAAGGGCTCTGCGCTCTATTTCGCTTGTGCTGCATGAAGCAAATACCCAAGGATTTGCGTGAATTGCTCGAGGATGATGCCGTGCTGAAGGTAGGCGTCGCACCACAGGACGACGCAATGAAACTATCACATGATTTTGGTGTCGGCGTTGCCAGCACCTTTGATTTGCGCTACATGGCTGTCATGGCCGGGCACCAGGCCGAGGGCCTAGGCAAGCTATCACAGACACATCTCAATACAGTGCTTGATAAGAATTGGCGCCTCGCCTGCTCCAACTGGGAGGCTCCACAACTGGATTCTGCTCAGCTTAATTATGCGGCGAATGATGCTTTGGCCGCTGTTGCTATATTTCAGAAGTTATCCAAAGATTTGGAACCACGTACATTTTGGGACTGGCGTGCTCCCAAATTCGAGCAGTTGCGTCCAAGAATTGAGCCATTTCTAGATGTAGATTTTACCAAAGGTTTTGTCTCTGGCCTCGGCAAGACCATATCGACAGGCGCTCCCACACATCCACTGACCAGCAAGTCCAAGCACAAGCGCAACAAGAAGCACCAGCAGCCCCAACAGCAGCAGCAACAACAAATTCGCAATCTGGGCACTCAGTCCAAGGCTTTCTATGACAATTGCGTGCTGGAGGCACCCGATGGCGAGCTGCTCTGCACAATTGACCGCCGCAAGGCATCTTGGTATTTGAATCAGAATCTGGGCACTCAGGTTAGTGAGCAGCCGTTCACAGTGCGCTTGAACTTTGAGCCGGCAGGTCGAGCTGTCGGAGATGTAGGCCGCTATTATCAGACGCCCAAAGAGAATCAGTGTGTGGTGTGCGGACGTCGAGATGCCTACATACGAAAGAATGTGGTGCCACGCGAATATCGCAAACATTTTCCGGTTGTTATGAAATCACACACATCCCACGACATACTCCTGCTCTGTCCCAGCTGCCACCAGCTGAGCAATATATCGGACAACAAGATACGCAATAAGCTCTCGGTCACATGCGAGGCTCCATTTGGCCATGGCGAGGGCGTCGCCAAGTACCATGATGATCAGCAGCTCAGGTTGGCATTGATTAATCGATTAACTAACTTCTCTTAGCTCAACACTCTAATGCGTAATCCTTTGCAGAAATGTTAAGCAGGCTGGCAAGGCTTTGCTTATGCAGAGTGATCGTATGCCCAGCCAAAAGGTTGCACAGATGCAGAAGACTCTTTTGGATTACTATACAGATGTTAAAGAGATAACCCCAGAGCTATTGCAGAAGGCTGCCAAATTGGATTGCCGTGTAGCCAACGAGGATTACTGCCAGCACGGCAAGAAGGTGGTCCAGGTGTATCGCGATAAGCTTGGCGGCCTCGTCGAGCTGGAGCGCTTGTGGCGGGAACACTTTTTACACACCATGCAGCCCAAATTTTTGCCCAAACTATGGAATGTCAATCATAATGCAAATCGCTTAGAGGTGCGCGCCAGCGAAGGGCGCATCGACAATGAAGATTTGGTTGTGGCAGGTCTAGAATCAGTAATTAGTGTAAAGAATATAGCTAGATCGTAACAGTGTGATAGTTTTTTGTTTTTGTATATGTTTTGTACGTATTTGCATTCAAATAAATTATAAATTGGCTTTTGCTACGTATAAGTTACAAGATTCCAAATTCATGTCCAAACAACAAAATAGTAATTTTGCAGTCGCATGTGAACCGACTGTACAATACTCTGTTTACGTGATCGGGTTATCTCTAATATATTATCTATATTTGTCAAAAGTCTTGGAACAATCGTTCGAAATTGGTTTTACTCGAAAACCACTGTCTCTAAGAGAATTTTAAGCTTCGTTGTTATAATGAATAAGATTAATAAATTAAGAATTGTTAAAAATAAATATTCTGTGATGGATAGGTCTCTGAAAGACATTATTTGTAAGAGATTTCTATGGAGAAACCCCCCGTTCCTATAACATAAATTTACCTTATTTAAGAATTTATAAAATCCTATTTGTGAAAATGTTTAAAATTTAAGTGATGTCAAAGTCTTTGCAATTAACAACGATATTTCAATTATTTTATATAATTACAATATATATCATAATATATCAAATGAGATTATTTTCTATATTAGAAATTAGCAGCTTAGCTTCGCGCCACGTCAGCCCTTTACAATAAATTACATATTTAACAATCAACAAAGTCTGAAATTTAGCTTAAACGAAATACAAGCGGACAGACATTGCTCCAAACTAATAAACCTTTCTCACATTGTAAACAAGGTATTTTTAACAGCCTGATTTATGGCATTGGTCTATGAGCGTCTCCTAATTGACATAACTAAAGCTATATATAAACTCGAAGCTAACATATATATCAGATAATACACTATATACACGAAATATTACAGAAGTGACGCTTTGCTATATAAACTCAAAGCCCTCGTATTTATAGTCCGTCTCGACACGTGTCTCCGGCAACAATGTTTTGCCCTCCACGGTGAAGGCAGTTATAAATGTTGACGTCTTCCCGTTGAGCTCCTCCGATTTGAGTGCTACGATTATGGAATCCTCTGTGTTGGGCAGAAATTTGAAGCTGGAGAAACCGTGAGTGGGCGCCGTATTGGCATCATCCAATTTGAGAGTATCGATGACATTAAAATACTCGTCCGCAGAGATTAAAACGTTGCAGCCCATGTGCTCATCCATAGTTTCATTATATCTATAGAGCAAAAAGCGTTAATTAAATGAGAAACGGAATTCGTGCACGTGGCTCACTTTTCCTTTGAGCAGCGACGTGGCAGAAAATACCACCGCTGGTGCACCTCTGACCAGACGGCGCTCTCGTGTATCATGTAACCGGGCCAGCTGATCTGAAGGGAGTGTTGACGCAACTTCTTGTAGTTTTCCACCCAGTTCAAGGAGCGCACTTCGCCCGACATGCTGATTGTCTTGACATACATGGGATTATTGTTCTCGTAGTCACCCATGCTGGTTGTCCACTCCTTGCCCATGGAGCCCACATAGAGAGTGTGCTGCTTTACTGTGGCCCACTCGGATTTAAAGCCTTTGGCATTGTGGCCATTACCATCGAGCAGTATTACCCAGGGAATGACCTTGTCATTGGTCAGCTCGTAAATAAGCCCGGTGCGATCATCGAAACTTAGCAGTTTACCATTGAATGTGACCAGCTCGGAGAGCTCCATGCCACGTCCCTTCTGTGCAAATGAAGATTCCAGAGCAGTAGGCGCGCCTGCATCCCAGTTTATTTGTAGCTCATGCTTCTTCGGCAGATACGTAAGGTAGCCCTTCTTTAGGTAACTACGCCACATGGTGCTGCCGTCGCCTTTAACAACCTTCGAGCTGGTATCTAGATCTGCTATCATAGCAATGCGGTAGCTGATAACGCCGCCTTGCGCGGTTAATGGCTGCGTCAATGGATATGTTGAATTGTAGGGTATCGCGAGGAAAGAGCTGGCCTCACTGGCATATTGGGAGCGCAGCCAGTATCCATCGGAGGAGCTGCGACTACCTTGGTGCGCATATAAGAATAGCAACACCAGGACCACGGCACAAAACACAAGCAACGCAAAATGATAATTAAAGCGGACCGTGCGATTGCCAATCCGATAGGTTGGCGTACGCAGGGCGGTACGCCAGTCGCGCATTAGGATTGTGCGTGACGAGTTTTCCAAATCCCTGAATGCGTACGCCGTTTTTTGCATTTATAACTTTAAATTTTGGCAGCGTGGCAGCGAACTGGCAGTAGATGCAATCAACAAATTGAGGCGATGTGTCCGTTTCGGTTTCTGTTGTTTGGATTCCGCTGGCGATGACATATCGATAACTGCCAACGAAACAAAACAGCTGATGGTTTGTTTGATTTCCACAGTTCGATTGCAAGTTCTATTAAGACGAATATTTGAATCCTAAACGAATTACTTCTAACTAAATGGAAATATTTAAAATTTTTTTTTTGCATTTAAATAAGGGTGTAAAGGTTTAAATATTTAACACTTCCGGCTTAAATTTGGACAAGAGAACGTGGTTGTTGAGTAGAACAGCTGATGTAATGAACATCAAAAATAGTTCGATAATAAGTTAATTTGAAAATAAAATAAGAACAATCGACTTTTCCGATCGATGAGCTTGCAATAAGGCGCGCAAAATTGAAAGCAACATTTTAAGATAATACCGTTTTGTTATTTTAAATATATAAATATATCCCAAATAATTCCTTGATATTTATTTGATTATTATGAAATATGCATGAAATGATTAAATTTTGCAGATAGTCAGATTTCAATGCTATTAATACGTTCAAAAAGTGTCACGATCCATCAATAAATGGATTTATAGGCGTTTAAATTATAGCCCAACTGCACCCAAAGTCACTGAAATTTATTTTTGATTCGAGGCTGGCGACATATTTTGTTATCAATTAGAGTAACGTTGATTCTGATTTTAAAAATCTGTAATTTGTTAAAAATACAACCATAAAACTAACTACATTCATAATCAGGAAAAATATATGAAATTATATGATGTACTACATTGAAAGTTTTGTGACAAACATCAATTTTAATCTTATCAACAGAGATAGCTGAACAAAAAGTATATATGTAGATAATTCCTCATAAATTAAATGCATGTGGTCAATTACAGGGTATACCTAAAATCAAACACACTTACCTAGTTCACGTTTAGCTAATTCGACTCTAAGTGTTTTTTAAATATTAATTAACATGTGAACTTGAGAGTTCAAATTGTTAATGTCTTTACACAAATCCAAACATTAATAAATCCAAATCTAATTGTCGTAGCATCTCTTAGCTATAAATAAGGAAATATTTTTAGCTTAGCTGGTCAAAATATTTTTGCATATTATATTGTTCAGCCATGAATCTCATTTTGTGTATTATCTTCGTTACTTTGCTAGTACTTTATTTTCTGTGGACACGCCGCGAGTTTTATAAGTTTTTTAATACATTTCCAGGTCCCTTAGGATATCCTTTGATTGGAAGTATACACACAATTTTTCATAATGAAGGTAAATTGATCTGCAGTCATAGTTTAAATGGAGTGTTCTCATATATAAATTTTTGATAATGCATCTTTAGATGTGCTGAAGCTGATCAGGTAATTTTTCAAGAAATATGGAAGCACTTATGTCATATGGTTATGGACCGGAACCTTTCCTAGTTACCAGTGATCCTCAAGCAACTCAGGACATTTTAACTTCCCCCCATTGCTTGAATAAAAGTAATTTTTACAAGATTCTCAATGATGCCGTGTGCTATGGCTTATTGAGTGTGGCAGGTAGAAAACTAATTTGATTAGTTATTGGATTTAAAAAAGATCCATTTCATTCTAGATCCGCATTGGCAAAAATCTTGAAACCCGCATTTAACCACAAAACGTTGCTAAGTTTCTTTGCCATTTTCAATACCGAGTCGGGCATATTACTAAATGAACTCAATAAACTGGCAAATGGCAGAGAAGTGGATATAATGTCTTATGCGTACGCGTAAGTAAAACAAGTAAGAAGGCTCTAGTCGAGACGGCTCGACTACGAGATACCCTGAACCCTGCAAAGAAGTGATACTCTTCTTCTTCTGCTAACGGCGCAGTTGCTGCTTTGTCTTGGGGGTGGGTTGGGCTGAACTTTTGACGCTTATAACTCCATTTCTAAATGGACGATCTTCATTTTCATAGTAGATCAAGAGTATCTAAATCTACCTATGTGCCAAATTGCAAATCTCTAGTATTTGAAATGCGTTTTTTTTCAAATTCGTGGTGAAGGGGGCGTGCCAATTAAAATCTGAAAATGACCATATCTGCGTATCCATAATATCTATCTAAATAAACAAATTTGAAGTCACTAGCTAAAACGGTGTAGAAGCTATGCCCAAAAAACCAAAAAATTGTCAACAAATTTTCAGCTCTCTAGCTTTTGTAGTTTCCGAAATCTCGACGTTCATACGGACGGACGGACAGACGGACAAGGCTCAATCAACTTCTTTTTTTTATGCTGATCAAGAATATATATACTTTATGGGGTCTGTGACGTCTCCTTCTGCCTGTTACATACATTTTCACAAAACATTATACCCTGAATTCCCAATTTCAATGGGTTCAAGGTATAAAAATCTGGAGTATATCGAAAACATAACCATGGAACTAGCTACGATGCCGCTTCTGAAAATAGAACGTAGAAATTAACTAAACATGATTGATAAACACAATATAAATAATATTTGAATTTGGCACCTACGAAATAATTTATCGTTGAAGGCGTTGTACACACATATGTATGTCGACATGCCGCCACATTCAACAAGCTACATCACATCATTCAACATCACCACATTCAACAAGCTACATCATTACATCATTGTGTATAAACATTAACAAAACAACACATAGACCAGACATGTAGAACAACTTGCAACTTGCCAGAGTAGCGTAGGTTATTATAATTATTATGAAATGGTTGCTGCCAGCTTAGTAATTGATCACACGCTATTTATAAACATACGCATATGAATTATGCATTTAAGCAATAGAAACTGGGTTTCTAGACAGATGCTTGTATGTGCATACACATCCAAATGTGTACACCTATTCTAAGAATTTCTATTGAATTGTGAGTTTTATCAGAAGCAGTGAACTTATTTACATACATGTAGGCTTAGCTAAAAGTTTACAAGTCAGGACAGTGGTGTTGGTGGTCAGTGCTATGCAACTTGCCCATTGAAAATGGGAAATCATTCGTCGATTTCCGAAGATATAAGAGCTAGAGAGATCATTCTTTTTGTGTTCGGTTTGTATACGGCACGCGCGAGTTCGAGTTTGTTTTAGAAATTCGATAACTTTTATATTTTCAGAGTTATCGATAAAACATTTATCGAGCATCAGTTATAAAATTATATTTCATTCATCTTTAGAGTTAGTCTTCAAGTCTTCTGCATATATATATATATATATATATATATATATATATATAGTAATTTAATACAATTTCGATTTTTGTCAGATTTTGGATTCCGGTCCCCAATTCACCTCGCCTTCAATTGGCGTAGACATATAACTTTTTGATCGATCTTTATAGAATCATATCATTAACTCACAAGCCAAATTTCAGCGTTCTAGCTTTAAAGCTGTAGATGATACGTTTTTCCCGATTTGCCACGCCCCTAATGAGCGCAGATATATTAGCCATAGCTTTTTGAACTTTGGTTGTCACCGCGAGTATTCATTCCAAATTGAAGCTCATCAACTGGCATACGGGCGCATGCATTTTCCGATTTGCCACGCCCCTAGTGGGTGGATCTGGAAATTTTTTACACTTTATAATTCGGGATCATACATGAGTATATGTTCCAAATTTCAAGTCCCTAGCTCTAATAGCGCCGAAAAGTATTGCATTCATACGGACAGGCGGACAGACAGACAGACGGACATTGCACAAAACCAATATACTCTTTATCCCTTTGGGTACAGTGTCTAAAAATTAAAGTATCTGGTATGGATTTGAAGCGTTGAATATTTATAAAGTGAATGCAAAATCTAGCCTAGGAAACTACATATGCAGTCTTTCTGGAAAAAATAATGTAGTTACACGAACGGAAATTATTTTAATTTGTATACCCTGAGCCCATTGTCCGTATGTTTATACGCGTCGATTTCCGAAGATATAAGAGCTAAAGACTTCATTCTTTTTCGTTAGGTTCAGGCACTAACCATAGGTTAACGGTTCAGGTTAGCTCAGTACGAGAAAAATTCCAAAAACTTGTATATTTCCAGAGTTATCGATAAGAACATTTATCGAGCATCAGTTATAAAATTATATCTCATTCATCTTTAGAGTTAGAGTCTCCAAGTCTTCTGCATATACATACATACATATGTACATATGTATGTACATAGTATGTATGTATGTATGTATATACATACAAATTTATTACAATTTCGGTTTTTGTCAGATTTTTGATTCCGGTCCCCAATTCACCCCAACACCCACAATTACTAGAGACATACAGTTTGGTTTGGCATATAGATATTAATGTTATGATCATAATCTGAAAATTTTATTACGATTGTCCGTCTGGAAACCGAATTATTGATCAAATAAATATGGGAGCAAAACGAACGTGGCACAGCAAGCGAGGCGGCGTGTTTTTGCATGTATAGTTTGTTACGCGTGGTGTAATCGAAACGAACCATTCTTGGAATATTATTCGTTCGAAGAAGGTCTCAGGGAATTTCGTAGTCGACCAGTCTCGACTACAGCTTTCTTACTCGTCAAAGTAGTAATCTAGTTTAAATAAGTACAAAAGTATACTTGTATCAACTAAACTCAACTGTAAGTAAGTATGTATGTATGTAAGTCATTAATAATGAAAAGCTCATTTTCAGGGTTCAACTTTGTTTATATTTATAATAGGCATAAATAATAAAATGGAAAGTGTAGCAGCTTTTAAATTGAAAATGGTGTTACGGCGATATATAAGCAATACTCTTTAGTAAACTGTTCAAAGTATTTTTGCACTCTTGATCGTACAGTCATGAATTCAATTCTGTGTATTATCTTAGCTACTTTGCTAGTACTTTATTTTCTGTGGACACGTCGCGAGCTTTATAAGTTTTTCATGAAATTTCCTGGTCCTCTAGGATATCCTTTGATTGGAATTACCCATAAGGTTTTGCATAAAGAAAGTAATTTTAATTGTAGATAGAGTTTAGCACTCACATATAATATTCATAATGTTATATATTTAGATGTGCTGAAGGTGTTGAGGTCATTTTTCAAGGATTATGGAAACATTTATGTCACATGGCTGGGACCGTTACCTTTTCTAGTTACCAGTGATCCTCAAACAACTCAGGATATTTTAACTTCTCCACATTGCGTGAATAAAAGTTATATATACAAAATTCTCAATGATGGCGTCGGCTATGGCTTACTCAGTTTGCCAGGTAGAAAACTCATTTGATTAGTTATTGGATTTAACTAAGATCCATTTCATTCTAGATCCGCATTGGACAAAACATAGCAAAATCTTGAAACCCGCATTTAACCACAAAACGTTGCTAAGTTTCTTTCCCATTTTCAATACCGAGTCGGGCATATTACTAAATGAACTCAATAAACTGGCAAATGACAGAGAAGTGGATATAATGTCTTATATACAGAATTTGACATTAAGTATAGCTACGCGTAAGTAAAAATTATAGGTCTATAAGTAATATTGAATTATTTAAGCTTCAGTCTGTTTTTATACCCTGAGCCCATTAAAAATGGGAAATCAGGGTATAATAGTTTTATTAAATGTATGTAACAGGCAGAAGGAGGCGTGGCAGACCCCATAAAGTATATATATTCTTGATCAGGGTGACGAGAAAAGTTGATATAACCATGTCCGTCTGTCCGTCCGTCCGTCTGTCCGTCCGTCCGTCTGTCCGTCTGTCCGTATGTTTGAACGCGTCGATTTCCGAAGATACAAAAGCTAGAGAGTTCATTATTTTTGTGTTAGGTTCGTATATTGCACGCGCAGGACGAGTTTGTTTCAGAAATTCGATAACTTGTATATTTGCAAAGTTATCGATAAACGAATTTATCGAGAACCAGTTATAAAATTCTAGCTAATTCATCTTTAGAGTTAGAGACTCCTAGTCTTCTGCATATATATAGACACTAATTTAATACAATTTCGGTTTTTGTCAGATTTTGGATTCCGGTCCCCACTTCGCCCCACCACCCCCAAATATAAAAAAAAATGCATTTCAAATACTAGAGACATGCAGTGGTTTAGCATATGTAGATATGAATATCATAATCATAATCTGAAGATATCAATACGATTGTCCATCTAGAAACAGAATTATTAATCATCAAAGTTTTCTCATCAAAGCCCATGCGACGCAACAGCAAAGCAGCGAGACAGCAAGACGCTTGCAATGCTTACACACATGCATACACACATACAGGCGTACAAGCATAGATCAGCGTGTGTGTGTGTTCGTGTGTTTTTACATGTATAGTTTCTTACGCGTGGAGAATCGAAACGAAGCATTCTTGGAATATGATTGGTTCGAAGATGGGCTTAGGGGATTTCGTAGTCGAGCAGTCTCGACTACAGCTTTCTTACTTGTTTCTTTTATTATTTTTTTATAAGAAACAACAATGGGCAACAGTGTTAAAGAACATCCAAATTTCCAGGATGGTTCTCTGATAGCAGACTTTAAATTGTGAGTATTATTTTTTATTTAATTTACTATACTCACTTTATTAATAAAATGTTATATTTAGGCTTCAGGAATGTGCGACGGATTTTATTATACAGCCTTGGTTCAATATCCGAATTATACGCAAACTTTTTGGCAGGGAGCGACAATATTTCAATTCAAAAACCCATGTTGGAACGTTTTCAAGAAAGGTAGTAGAAATATTTTTGAATTGAGTAAAATTTATTAATATTTTTTGTTATAGCTAGTGGATCAGAAAGTATAATTATTTTTGAATTGAGTAAAATTTATTAATATTTTTTGTTATAGCTAGTGGATGAGAAACTATCTGAAGATATGGATGTCGAAACATTAAGCAATACCAATATTGTTATCAACTTGTTAATGAAGCATTTCAAAAGTGGCAGCTTGGACAAAAACAACGTTGAAGATGAAGCGAATACAATGATTTTTGCAGCATTTGAGACATCCGCGAATACAGTCGGCTATACGCTCATGCTGTTGGCCATGTTTCCAGAGTATCAAGAGAAGGCATTTGAGGAAATTCAAACCCTGTTCCCTAAGGCGGGTGACTTCCCAGTTAGCTATGAAGATACCCAACAAATGGTCTATTTGGATCTCGTTTTGAATGAGAGCATGCGCCTTATAGCGCCTATTCCTCTCGTAGGACGCGAAACATCTCATCCCGTGCGACTATCAAACGGGGCTTGGATACCCAAAGGAATGCAAGTTGGCATTAACATATTTGAAATGCATCGGAGAAAAGATATATGGGGAGAAGACTCGGAGACTTTTAATCCCGACCACTTTCTGTCACACAATATGCAGGACAAGCATCCCTACGCTTTTATACCCTTTACAAAGGGAATACGCAGCTGCATAGGTGAGTTGTTGTTTTTTTTTTTTTATATTTCATATATTGCAATGGGCAACCATTTAATTTCAGGCTGGCGATATGGTCTCTTATCTATTAAAGTGACGTTGGCAAAATTACTCAGAAACTACAAATTTAGTACAAGCTTTGATTTTAAAAATCTGGAGTATATCGAAAACATAACCATGGAACTAGCTACGATGCCGCTTCTGAAAATAGAACGTAGAAATTAACTAAACATGATTAATAAACTCAATAAAAATAAAATTTGAATTTGGCACTACGAAATAATTTATCGTTGGAGGCGTTGAACTCACATATGTAAATATGTATGTACATATGTCGAAATGCCGCCACATTCAACAAGCTACATCATTATAAATAGCCTATGTACATATCAATCTGTAAAGAGTTGCAATTAACCTAGGAGCTTTTAAGAATAGTTTATTATACATATACAGACAATACATGTTATAATATATGAGCAACTTACAAAGGAATTGGCTTAAAAGTTCCAGTTTTTAATATTCCGATAACTTTGTTATATAGTATGTACATATATACATATGTACATATATATGTACATATATATGTACATATGTATAACATATAAAAACAAGTAAGAAAGCTGAAGTCGAGACTGATCGACTACGAAATCCCCTGAGCCCTTCTTCGAACGAATCATATTCCAAGAATGCTTCGTTTCGATTATCCACGCGTAAGAAACTATACATGCAAAAACACGAGCACACACTGATCTACGCTTGTACTTCTGTATGTGTGTAATCATTGCAGGCGTCTTGCTGTCTCGCTGCCTTGCTTGCTGCGCCACATGGGTTTTGATTAATAATTCTGTTTCTAGACTGACAATCGTATTCATCTCTTCAGATTATGAATATGATATTCATATCTACATACATATATGCTAAGCCAAACTGCATGTCTCTAGTATTTGAAATGCATTTTTTACACATTTGGGGGTGGTGGGGCGAAGTGGGGACAGGAATCCAAAATCTGACAAAAACCGAAATTGTATTAAATTAGTATCTATATATATGCAGAAGACTTGGAGACTCTAACTCTAAAGATGAACGAGATATAATTTTTATAACTGATTCCCGATAAAGTGTTTTATCGATAAATTTGGAAATATAAAAGTTATCGAATTTCTGAAGCAAACTCGTACTGCGCGTGTAATATACATACGAGACCTAACTATATGGTTATTGAAACGAGTCTAACACAAAAATAATGAACTCTCTAGCTCTTATGTATATCTTCGGAAATCGACGCGATCATCAAACGGACGGACGGACGGACATGGCTATATCAACTTTTCTCGTCACCATGATCAAGAATATATTTACTTTATGGGGTCTGCCACGCTTCCTTCTGCCTGTTATATACTTTTAACAAAACCATTATACCCTGACTTCCCATTTTCAATGGGCTCAGGGTATAATTAAAAGAATTAACGTATCTGGTTGGATTTGAAGCGTTGAATATTTATAGAGTAAATTCAAAATCGAGCTTAGGAATTATGCAGTGAAGCTCGACATTAATCAAAATAGAAATTTTAGTTTATTATAGTTTCTGGAAAAAAAAATTGCAGTTACACGAACGGAAATTATTTTAATTTTTAAAGTAGTCATCTAGTATAAATATTGCAAATATATCTTTCTAAGTACAAAGTATACTTAAATCAACAAAACTCAACTGAAGTACATTCTAAGTCATTAAACATAAAAAGCTCGTCTTTAGGGTTCAACTTTGTTGTTGTTTATAATAGCCATAAAAAATAAAATGGAAAGTGTAGCAGCTTTTAAATTGAAAATGGTGTTCGGGCTATATATAAGCAATACTCTTTAGTAAACTGCTCAAAGTATTTTTGCACTCTTGATCGTACAGTCATGAATTCAATTTTGTGTATTATCTTAGCTACTTTGCTAGTACTTTATTTTCTGTGGACACGTCGCGAGTTTTATAAGTTTTTCATGAAATTTCCTGGTCCTCTAGGATATCCTTTGATTGGAATTTCCTATAAGCTTTTGGATAAAAAAGGTCAATTTAATTGTAGAAAGAGTGCTAAACTCACATATAATATTCATAATGTTATATATTTAGATGTGCTGAAGGTGTTGAGGTCATTTTTCAAGAAATATGGAAATAGTTATGTGACATGGCTGGGACCGTTACCTTTCCTAATCACCAGTGATCCTCAAGCAACTCAGGACATTTTGACTTCTCCACATTGCGTGAATAAAAGTTATATTTACAAAATTCTCAATGATGGCGTGGGCTATGGCTTATTCAGTTTGCCAGGTAGAAAACTCATTTGATTAGTTATTGGATTTAACTAAGATCCATTTCATTCTAGATCCGCATTGGACAAAACATAGCAAAATCTTGAACCCCGCATTTAACCACAAAACGTTGCTAAGTTTCTTTCCCATTTTCAATACCGAGTCGGGCATATTACTAAATGAACTCAATAAACTGGCAAATGGCAGAGAAGTGGATATAATGTCTTATATACAGAATTTGACATTAAGTATAGCTACGCGTAAGTAAAAATTATAGGTCTATAGGTAATTTTGAATTATTTAAGCTTCAGTCTGTTTTTTTCTTTTATTATTTTTTAAAATATTACTTTTATAAGAAACCACAATGAGCAACAGTGTTAAAGAACAGACAAATTTCCAGGATGGTTCTCTGATAGTAGACTTTAAATTGTGAGTATTATTTTTTATTTAATTTACTATACTCACTTTATTAATAAAATGTTATATTTAGGCTTCAGGAATGTGTTATGGATTTTATTATACAGCCTTGGTTCAATATCCAAATTATACGCAAACTTTTTGGCAGGGAGCGACAATATTTCAATTCGAAAACCCATGTTAGAACGTTTTCAAGAAAGGTAGTAGAATTATTTTTGAATTGAGTAAAATTTATTAATATTTTTTGTTATAGCTAGTGGATCAGAAAGTATAATTATTTTTGAATTGAGTAAAATTTATTAATATTTTTTGTTATAGCTAGTGGATCAGAAACTATCTGAAGATATGGATGTCGAAACATTAAGCAATACCAATATTGTTATCAACTTGTTAATGAAGCATTTCAAAAGTGGCAGCTTGTACAAAAATAACGTTGAAGATGAAGCGAATACAATGATTTTTGCAGCATTTGAGACATCCGCGAATACAGTCGGCTATACGCTCATGCTGTTGGCCATGTTTCCAGAGTATCAAGAGAAGGCATTTGAGGAAATTCAAACCCTGTTCCCTAAGGCGGGTGACTTCCCAGTTAGCTATGAAGATACCCAACAAATGGTCTATTTGGATCTCGTTTTGAATGAGAGCATGCGCCTTATAGCGCCTATTCCTCTCGTAGGACGCGAAACATCTCACCCCGTGCGACTATCAAACGGGGCTTGGATACCCAAAGGAATGCAAGTTGGCATTAACATATTTGAAATGCATCGGAGAAAAGATATATGGGGAGAAGACTCGGAGACTTTTAATCCCGACCACTTTCTGCCGCACAATATGCAGGACAAGAATCCATACGCTTTTATACCCTTTACAAAGGGAATACGCAGTTGCATAGGTGAGTTGTTGTTGTTTTTTTTTTATATTTCATATATTGCAATGGGCAACCATTTAATTTCAGGTTGGCGATATGGTCTCTTATCTACTAAAGTGACGTTGGCAAAATTACTCAGAAACTACAAATTTAGTACAAGCTTTGATTTTAAAAATCTGGAGTATATCGAAAACATAACCATGAAACTAGCTTCGATGCCGCTTCTGAAAATGGAACGTAGAAATTAACTAAACATGATTAATAAGCTGAATACAAACTATCGCAATTATTTCTTGAATAAATTTCTTTGTATATTGAAATTCTACATCAAACTTGTTTTGGGGCTTAATAATAATAAATATATCTGTAGTATTAAGTATAGTGTATCTTTTTTTCTTTTTATACCCCGAGCCCATTGAAAACGGGAAATCAGTGTATAATGGTTTTGTTAAAAGTATATAATAGGATGAAGTAGGCGTGGCAGACCCCATAAAGTATATATATTCTTGATCAAGGTGACGAGAAAAATTTATATAACAACATTTATCGAGAATCAGTTATAAAATTATATCTCGTTCATCTTTAGAATTAGAGTCTCCATGTCACCTGCATTAATATAGATACTAATTTAATTCAATACCGGTCCCGAATTCGCCCCCATCCCCCCAAATTTGAAAAAAAAAACCTAATTAAAATACTAGATACTTGCAATTTGGCAAAGAGACACATTTTTAGGGGAAGTTACGAGCAGTCTCGACTAGAGCCTTCTTAATAGTTTAAATCTGTTTATTTATCATATGGATATACACAGTTATTCTAAAGTCTCCAGCTGTAATATACACGATATGTAATCCTCGCGTATTCCATTAAGGCACTATGAATAATAAATTGAATTAAATTAAAATATAATTTAAATATAATTTGTTCAGAATATGCAGTTAGAAGCCTTAAATACACAAAGTTATATGAAAGCACAAAGATTAAGCTAAATATGTGTGACTTGACAATAATAGAATTGATATAAATAAAGTTCCGGCCAATGCATCTAAAAAACTTATGCAAAATGTCTTATTTGGTTCCTGCCGTTAGGATTCCGAGGCTTTGACATATCGATAGTTGCCAACGAATCAAAACAGCTGATTTGCTGATACTTGCGATAGTTCAATTTCAGCTTTTATTAAAATGAAAAGTTTAAAGTACTTACAGGGAGCATTTAAAAATTCAATAATGAAAATATTTGGTATATTTTTAAGCATTGCAATGCATCAATGCATTGTTAGTCTGAATGCGAAATCGAGCTTACTAATAAAATAGTGAACCTTGAGATTAATCAAAACAGAAATTGTAATTTCAGTTTGCTGAAAATTATTATTGTCGTTTCTTAACGAATAATGCAGTTACATAAACTGAAATCATTTAGACTAAAATTTTTTAAGTAGTAATAAGTACAAAGTATACCCAAATCAACAAAATTCAACTAAAGCATTTCTACACTCTAAGTAAATAATCATAAAAAGCTCATCTTCAGGGTTCAACTTTGTTTATATTCATAATAGGCATAAAGAATGAAATGGAAAGTAAATTTAAATGGGTTGTTGGCTATATATAAGCTACTCGGTTTAGTAAGTTGCTCAAAGTATTTGTGCACTCGTTCAGTCATGAATCCAATTTTGTGTATTATCTTAGTTACTTTGTTAGTATTTTATTTTCTGTGGACACGTCGCGAGTTTTATAAGTTTTTTATGAAATTTCCTGGTCCCTTAGGATATCCTTTGATTGGCCTGGCACACAAACTTTTGGATAAAGAAGGCAAAGTGACTGACTTTAGACTGAGTTTAAGTGATGTCTTACACTTATATTATATATTTAGGTATTATCAACCTGCTCAGTTCTCTTATCAAGGACTATGGAAATATTTTTGTCTCCTGGTTGGGTCCATTACCTATGCTCATTGTCAATGATCCTCAAGCCACCCAAAATATACTGGGTTCACCACATTGTGTGAACAAGAGCTACATTTATCAGATAATCAGTGATGGTGTGGGCGTGGGCTTACTCAGTTTGAAAGGTAGAAATCCATTTAAATAGCTTTAACGGCAAGATAATTGTTTGATTAATTTCAGATCCGCATTGGACCGAGCATAGAAAATTTTTAAATCCCGCATTTAGCCATAAAATGTTGCTAAGTTTCTTTCCCATATTCAATGTCGAGACGGGAATATTACTAAAAGAGTTCAATAAAATGGCAGATGGCAAAGAGAGAGATATAATGGATAATCTACTAAATTTTACGTTAAGCATAGCCACGCGTAAGTAAAAACTATGCATTCAAATATGAAATGTGGTATTAAAAGACATTTGAAAATAAATCTCATTTTGATAAGAAACCACAATGGGCACATGTGTCAAGGAAGATCCGAAATTTCAGGATAATTCTCTAATGGCGAACTATCAATTGTGAGTTGTAAATTTTGTAATAATAATGTTAACATTTTGGCTACTATTTATTCAATTGAATATTTAGGCTTCTGGAATGTTTGGCAGACTTTATTGTCTCTCCATGGCTGCAAATACGCTTTATACGTCAGCTTTTGGGTAAAGAGCAACAATATTTCACTTCGAAAACACATATTAGGGAATTTACAAGAAAGGTAAAGGAATTATTTTCACTCTGAATCAAAATTATTCATATTTTTGGTACAGCTAGTGCAACAGAAACTGTCTGAAGGTCAGAATGCAACGTCAATCAATTACAATACAGTTCTTAATTTGGCAATTAAGCATTTTAAACACGGAAGCTTTGACAAAAAGGATGTCGAAGACGAATCGAATACAATAGTTTTTGCGGCATTTGAGACATCCGCGAAAACAATCGGTTATACGCTCATGCTGTTGGCCATGTTTCCAGAGTATCAAGAAAAGGCATTTGAGGAACTTCAAACCCTGTTCCCTAAGGCAGGCGACTTTCTAGTTAGCTATGAAGATACCCAACAAATGGTTTATTTGGATCTCGTTTTGAATGAAAAGCTTGCGACTAATAACGCCTATTCCACTCATAACACGGCAAACATCTCAACCTGTGCAGCTATCGAATGGCGTTTGGATACCAAAGGGTATGCAAATTATTCTAGATATATTTCATATGCATCGCAGGAAGGATATATGGGGAGAAGACGCGGAATCTTTCAATCCCGAACATTTTCTGCCACACTATTTGCAGGATAAACATCCACACGCCTTTAATCCATTTGCAAAGGGCATACGTAACTGTATAGGTATTTAAAATTTTTTTTTTTTACATTATAAGTCCGCTATAATACTGAAATATATATTGTTTTTAATTTCAGGCTGGCGGTATGCTCTTTTATCAACGAAAGTGGCGTTGGCAAAATTATTGAGAAACTATAAGTTTAGCACGAACTTTGATTTTAAAAATCTGGAGTATGTCGAAAATATAACCATGAAACTAGCAACTATGCCACTTTTGAAATTAGAACTTAGAAATTAATTAAACAGCCTTAAGGAAATTAATAAAATACAATTTAAACTTGCCACCCTGTTAATAAATTATCGATTGATGAGAAAAAGGTATCGATACACCGCCACATTTAGTGCGCCATATGCCTGTTTGCGAACAGCTGAAATTAGTATCGATGCTGTTAATTGCGCCGGTCTATTGCCAAAGTGCCCAAGTTGTTTTTGATATTAAAGTAAGTAACTTACATGAAATAAAGCATGTGGCGGCGCATTAAATTTATAAAATCTATTATCGAAGCCACCATTCCTAGTCGTCGAGGAAATACCATGGCAGAAGCACCATGTATTAACAGCAGTCAGGAAGCAATTGCTCGTTTGCGGGAATTCGGATATGCATTCAATGAAGGTGATTATGCAAATAACTACAGTTGTTGTCACACACTCATTTGTCCACATGTACATATGTATGTACAGCCGGTGAACTACGCAAAATAGACGTATCCACCGGAAAGCCCGGTAATCTGCGCTATGAATTTAAGATAAGCGACAATCCGGCAACAAATCAGGAACATTACGAGCAACTAGCCAATCAGATACCCTATATAATATATGAGCTACTGGAGAAGAATGGATTAAAGAGAACCTATATACCGATTGGAGAGCCTGTTGAGCGTTCCACATTCGTATTCACACAGCCGCAACCTCTGGCCCAGTCAAAGAAGTTGCTTGTGCTCATCCATGGCAGCGGTTACGTGCTGGCTGGTCAATGGGCGAGGAGGTAGGTGCTCTATGTACATCATATTGACTTAAGAGGCAGATATAAGCGAAATCTAATAGAAAAAATGATAAACAGCTATATATGTCTGACTCTAGACAGATGTCTTCCAAATATATTAGTTCACTCATTTCAGATTGATTATTAACAACTCTCTGGAGCACGGCACACAGCTGCCATATATACAACGCGCCCAGAAGCTGGGCTATGATATACTCGTAACAAATACGAATGATACCACACGCATGATAAAGGGCAAGCGTACGCCTATCAAAGGTGTAGAAAATTCCATAAATCATGCCGCATACGTATGGGAGCATATTGTGATGCCTTCGCAACCCGAAAGTGTGGCCATAGTGGCACACAGTTATGGCGGCTCCGTGTCCAAAGCTCTGGTAAGTTAAGAGGTATTATAAGCATATAGTATATATATATATTAATTTTGTATTTATGGCAGGCGGAGAAGTTTACAACATTTTTCGAGGAAAAAGTATATGCCATTGCGCTAACCGATGGCTCAGTAGGTCATCCGCCAGCTGGTTGCAAAAAATACTTTCTGGATGTGACCTGCAATTGGCTCTCGAGCACTGAGCCGCTCGATACGGATCTAACACATGGCGATAAGGATAAGAATTTAACTTGTGTTTCGGCTGGACATCCGGAACACGAATGGACCTCCTCTGCAGCCATCGAATCTGTCTTTAAGTTCCTAGAACTAAAGCACCAGAAGTATCTAGAGAACAAGCAGTCCTAAGCCGCCTAGTGTCAACTTGTTACTCATTTCATCAAATTCTCAAATGTGATATGCATCATCCCGTCATCTTTGTGCATGTGACACTTATCCCTTTACCCCAAGGACCAACACAAACTATCGATTTGCAATGCATAAATCAAATGGCGTAACAGTATCCCATGATAAAACTCCCTCATAACCCACTTGGATATGTCACAAGCACTCGCATCAAGGCAATTTAATTTGATTTTCGGCACTTTGGCACATTCCATGTGAGTTAATCAACTTGATGGCTGATGTATCATCGTTCACGATAAAACAAAAGTGTTTCACATGTCCGTCCAGTCAACAAGCAGCTAAAAAACAACTGACCCACGTCCCCACGGCTACTGCTTCAAGTTGTTGGCTCGATAAGAGTACAATCTAGCTGTTGGGGTTGCTACAAAAAAACCACATCTTGTTTGGCTATGGCGCCGGCAGTTCCCAGCTACCCCCGACCTTGCCACAAACGCCACCGCATCACGTCGTTTAACAAAGTACGCCATAAAAAAGTGTCCCTAGTGAATTTGTTGCGCTTAAAGATTGGAACTCGTATTGCATACGCACAGATTTCAGGCTGCATTTCTTATGCACATAATATAAGTACATAACGGTAAACAAATGCAAAAGAATTCATAATTGAAAAGATAATTACATTTCAATATGAGAGTTTTAATAAATACTCATAGAATATCGTTCATAAATACTTTTTCCACGATGAGAAAATCTGAATTATGATAATAATTAATGTTGATAATATATATAAATTACGTAATTCCAACTAACTTAACAAGAATGTCGAGTAACTGTTTCTTAGTCTTAAACCACTTTTAATTACATTTTGAAATAATTACCATTTTTGATTGCTAAGATTTAGATATTGTTTAATCACTTTAATAGATTTATACTTCTTCTATAATTAATTTTTGCATAAATGATTTATTTCAGTTTTATGAAGCTATTCAAATGCGTCCCATTTTTAATATTATTTCGAGTGACTAATTCGTAACTTGCATCTGATAAATGAGTGCATATATGTATGTATATATATAAGAAAAGTTTGATATAAAATATTACAGAATCGGATATAATAATTTACTGACAAAAAGGTAATAAATTGTCAAAAACTAAAAAAAAAAAACTTCTTAAAAGATTTCATTAAACTGTAATACATATAAAATATATTGAAAATAATCACAATTTATATATTTTTAATATAAGCTTTGAAGAAGATTTAATTGGAAACATTACAATAAAAGTGAATGGAAAAAATATTTACTTGTATTTCATTGAAATTCTCTTTATAATTAATACGTTGAATGAAAATTCAGTTACCAAAGCTAAATCCCTCATGTAGTAACTCGATAAGTGCTGCCAGAGCCGTTTATCTGTAGTATTAAGACCAAAACTTAATACCCACAAAGCAGAAGCAGGCAATAAGAAGAGAAAGTACTAAGTGTGTGTGAGTGTGTGTGTGTGAGAGAGAGAAAGAGAAAGAGAGAGAGAGAGAGAGAGAGCGCTGCAGACAAGAGCAAGCTTTTGGTTGGGTCTGGTCCGGGTGGGTGGGACCGTAGCAACGGCAACCCTACAAATGTTGCTCCCACCTTCTAGCTCCCTCCCTCCCACTTCCCAGTGTGTATTGCTATACCCGTCTTCCGCTTGGCTTGTATACATTATCGCTGTCATGGCCGCAGTCATGGCTTCTGCTCCACCTTAGGACATTCTATATGTATGGGGAGTCGACATCGTTCACTTCGTTGTCGTCGTCCTATGGCAGGCAGCTATCTACACTTTGACTCACCCACACAGCGACTCGAGGTTAGACGAGGATGGCATTAGTTTAGTCGGAGTGCGAGAGTTCGTGTATCCTTCGTATCCAAAGCTGGCTGTGTTCTGTGTGGGTTCAGGAATGGGTCATGCGCCTGAAGCATGTACATATCTCACTCATACATATACATACATACAATAGCTTCCCTCTTTTTGCTTTGTCTATATGGCAGCAGTAAATAAGAGAAGAGATTTCTACATACAGTAAATAAAAGGAAAAGTCACAGTTTTAGTTTAAATGGCGACCAGAAAATGCGTGCCTTAAGAAAAGGTTCCCTTTTTTGTTGGTATTTTCTCAGCTAACAATAGCTGGCAATTACTTAAAATAATCATTTTGTTTTCATGGTTATTTGATAAGATCTTAAAGCGTGCGCATATATGTTACGTCCTTCACATGGTGAAGGAACTCGTGACCCAAGCAGAGGCTGGGATCTAACCCTTTAACGTGTTGATATCAAGGCTGTGAGGTTGTTTAATGCGTGCGTATAAAGATTTTCATTTTAGATTGAGCTTTAGGCTTAAGATACAAATTTGTTTCTCTTCTGAAATGGGTTTACTTAGTTAAACTATGTTTAGAGAAAAAATATATATACATAATATATATGAGATAGACAATTTGATGAAGGATAATCAAGTTGATATATCGGCGTATATTGTATATACCTAATTTCTAATGAATATCTTCATAAATCAAAATTAAAATAGAAACTCTCAATTCTCTATGGAAAATGCAATTTTAAACAACGGATATAAAAAATTGAAGTCCCGCCGCAATATCCGTTGTTATTGTGGCTGGACTTTATTGCTTGAAAAAGTTCAAGCGATGTCATTCAAAAAGTCATAAATAATAATGTTTTCCAATAAATGTTCACATATGAGCGCGCACGCACTTGACTCCCTCTCTCTCTCTAGCTTGCGCATAGCAGGCGTAGGCGGTTGGCAAACCAATTGAACCCACGCCACCCACCGCCCTTAACCACTGAGCCACAAGTGGATGATGGCTCTCTGGCTTGTGCCAAACTCTCCGGAGTGACCGTTGTTGAACCTCGACTCATGGCTTTTTGGCTAAAAGGGCGCCCCGCAGAGTCTCATAACTTACAAGGTCATTTTTACAATGAACCATTAAGAATTTTTTTTGTTGTTGTCAGGCCTTTTCTATATATATATATATATATATATATATATATATATATATATATATATATATATATATATATATATTTTTTTTTTTTTTTTTTTATAATTTAATGGTCATGTGTAGCGAATTTTTATGGGCGACAAATGATTGATGCGTTTGCTGGCATTTCCTGTTAAATGTCATTAAAAACGCTTGTTTTCAAGTTTAAAGACACGACTCGTTATATTAAAGGCAATTTGTTGGATTTCCGTTTTGGCGGGGTGCTTGAACAATAGAAGACTCCATCTTGAAAGTGTGTTGAAATGCAAGTTTAACGTAAAAATAATATCAAATAAGATTAGATAGCATTGTGTCGTCTTATAGCCATGCCTACACTCTGCCCAGGGGCTCAAGAAAGAACAAGCTATTTTACAAATTGCATCATTTGCACCCCTTTCACTTGACAGCGGCTCATAAAGGTGGCACAGTGGAGCAAGAATACCAGTTGACAGTGCAAGAGTCAAATGGAGCTGTGCTGCGTGCACAAGAAACAACAAGAAATGGTTTCTTTTTTCTTTTCAGCATATGCTAAATACATATTATTATTTTTGTATATTTAAATATATAAAGTCTATACGAGCAGAGCCATGTGGAGGCATGCTTTAGATATAACTCTAAATATTCTCAAAAACTGAATCATTATAGACAGACTTAATAAAGATTCGCCTGTCTCTTTAGAATAAATCAGTTTTTGTAAAAGTCTCATCTCTTTAATATTTCAATAAATATATATTAATATTCAAATACTTAATTTAATCACAACAAATATTTTCGACAATTTTCCTACTGTTTATACTACTCGGCTGCACTATTTGTCCCACTGTGCTGGGCATTTTAAAATTCAAGCGCTGCCCGCCACAAAGCCACACAAATCACAGCAAATACAATAACAAAAGGGAAACCTCTGCCACTTGCCGGTATGTAAATGTTGTACAATGTTAAACTTATTTGCGGTTTATGTGTCCTTGTTGCGGTGGGCGGCTGAGGCGACAAAAAGGACCTCGAAAGCCAATAAAACGATTTTTCCAGCCGACTATCTAAGAGCGTATATCTATGAATTGTAAAAGGACTATTGAAGTGCTTGGCCGCGGCCACTGACAGCTTGCGAGTCGTTGCCATCAACCCAGCCGCGATATAAGATAATAGTATCATCAACACCAGCAAGCACCCCCGAGTCTCCTGCCCCCAGGGCAACGCCTTGAAAAGGACAGTGTCTGAGCATTTATTTATTTATTGTAGGCGTTACTGGGTGTGGCAATGGCTATGGCTTCGTCTTTACTCTATTGGGCATTCAAGTTCGGGCTGCGGCTGCGGATTTAGTGGGTGTCAAGCAATAACAACGCGCCTTGGATTCATGATAAGAACTTTTCGTATAACTAATTTGCATGGGATAGCTCCGAAATGTGTTGGCAGCTTTAAGCTTTTGAAGTTGTCTTTTTTTTTCTTTGTTTGCTTTTCGACTGACAGATTTTTCACGCACATTTAAAAAACATTTAAAAAAACATTAAATGTTTTCTTGAAGCCAATTTTTTCAGATTTGTTAGGTTTTTTTAGCCCACATCACACCCCATTTTTTATTTGTTTTGCGTAAGTTCTGTTCAGGGGTGTCGCAAAATTTTTTATTTTTGTTGTGGAGAAGATTCGTTATACCCTATAAAAGTGTATAAACTTATACAAAATAATAATTAGTGTGCCTATATAAAACATATAGATGAGAGCTACATATTTTTATATAAAATTATTTTCCAGTTTTCTTTTCTAATTTTATTAATTTTTGCTTGTAATGTTGATATATGAAAACTCCTTCTACACTCTCTGTAACTTGACAAAATTTAATATTAAATTTCACTATTCTAAAATTATCTTATTATTGATATAAAATATTTACGAATTATTGAAATGCTTACAAGATTTCAAAGGTTTGATATAGTTCATGGTTTCATTTTTAAATTAATATTTTCTGAGCCTAGATTCCAGGGTATTTGCTAGTCTACTCTGCATACGGCCGCCCTACCGTGTATTTTTTTCTCGTTTTTTTTGTTGCTTTACTCTCTAATCTTTGCGCCATTTATTTACAGTTGATTAACACGCGACTGACATTTGTTTGACTTTATTTTTCTTTTGTGAGAAATTAAAATGCGAGCTGCGCCACGAAAATATGAACTGAGGATTGTGGCAAGTCCTTTTGCGGCTGCTGCTTTTTGACTTTGCCTTTTATTTTAATTTTTTTTTTGTGTGTGTGTTGCACAAAAATTATTCATTTGTAGAAAATTGTGGCGGCGTTTGGTTGTGCTTGGCCCTGGCCCTGCCTGGCCCTGCCCTGCCCTGCCCTGCCCTGGCCCTGGCCTGGCCGCAGGCCAAACTGATTAATAAACCAAACGTCAAATGCGCACAATGGGCACGCATCATCAGGGCCAACCCCAGATCCAGGAACAGTACAAGTCTGCGCCGTAGCTGGAGCAGCTGTCATCTGTGTCATATTCAAATGGCGTGGCAATGGGGAGAGAGTAGATCCTGATGGCATGGTCACATCCTGTTCCTGCTTCTTGGCTTGGCAAGTGCCAAGTAGGCCTCGCCGCATTGTTGTCAACTTGACTCTTGAATAGAATTCGCATGTTTCTTTTGCAGAGGGCGTTGGGCATTGAGCATTGAGCATTGAGCATTGTCATCTGCCGCCTGGGTCACAGTTGGCTGCCATTTGGCCAACAAATTATTTGCATATTAAAAATGCCACAAAATAATCTTTTGAGAAAACGAGCTGAAAATCTCTCTTTAAGCATAAGAGCGAAGAATTTTCTTCGGAGTCAACTGAGTTAAAAAGTAATCTTATTGATTTACTGCTATATTCTCAATGAAAGCACTCAGTATGATCTAATTTGATTAGTTATATTATATTTTATTAATGCAGCTTTACTTGATTCTTTCTATTTTTATTATACTATATCTAAAGATCTTGCGAAATCCACAATTTCAGGCATTTAGTTTCTCTTAAGTTTGCTTTAACGTAAAAAAGTGACCCTGGGGCATAACAATACGACGTGATTTATAAACATTAAGATTTATATGATTGCGTATGTCAAACACACACACACACACACACACACACACACACACACACTCCCGCACACGCCCACACACTCAGGGCGCACATAAAAATGATAAACAAAAAATTGCTTTACTTGAATATTATTTTTTTTTTACTTCGCCCTCATTTAATGGCGCCTCTAATGGTTTTATTTATGGAGTGTTTAGTGTTGTGGACCATTTGAAACAATATAAAACACGCGCATATCCTTAAGTCAGACTGATATGCCAGGCTGTGCCCAGTGCTTACAAATGTCCTGCGGCCAAGCCAATCCATATCGAATCACTCTGACATGGGCGAAACTATATGATTTCTTGTTGTTGTTGCGAAGGCTGAGGCTGGTCAGATCAGAATCATCAATCAAACGTATTCAAGCAGTTGAGGGAGAACAAGTCTTTAATGTATTTTTTGTGATCAAAATTTTGTAGGCAGATAAATGTTGAATAAAATAATAATAATATATTCGTATATAATAAATATTGCTTATAAAAATAATAATTAAAAATATTGCGAGGAATGAATATTTGAAATATGTATTTTGTATTTCTCTTTTTTTCTTTAATTTCTAGCCTGAAATACACTTTCCCCACTTTTAAAGTAAAAAAAAAAAAAAAAAAAATATTACTCAATTTTCAAATTCAATTTGTCACTCATAAATTTCACGCTGTATTAAAATAAATTTGTGACAATTGAAAAATTCAAGTGGTTGCTAGAAAAAACTTTTCCAATGTGTCGAAAACGTTGCGAAATTTATGGCGAAATTGAGAGTTGGGTGCGAGGGCGGGTTATTTGGTTTGGTCTGTCAAAGTTAAGCGGCGGCCTCTGCACTGGCACACGACATGCATGTCAATGGGCATGACAAGACCCAGGAACCCAGGGCGGACACCGCCACGCCCCAAAGGGAAGAGAAAAGAAAGGTTGGCGATGGCTGGGGTCAGAGCCGGGTGGATGGGCCAGGGGACGGGACTCTCACAATGTCGCGTTTACTTTGCACAACTTGGCAAAAATGTCGCTCGCCTGTGCAAATTGTAAACTTCTGTTTCGCATATATGGAATATATAAATATATATTTGAGCAGTGGCTGGGGCGGGGTGCTGAAGCGTGTCCACATAAATAACAAAATTTAAGAACAAAATATCAATATCCACTTTGCGCTACGCCAACTGCATGCGAATGAGTCTCTCGTTGCGACAGTCTGGCAACGTCTTGTTGCGCAAAGAATTTTGAATTTCAAATGAAATTCTATTTCTTACTTTTGTTTTGCATAATTTCAATTCGCTGCAAGCGACATATTGCGCAGCTAGTTTTTGGCTTTTCTGTTCGTTGAATTTTGTTGAATCTTATGAAAATGACAAACAAAAAATTGAGAGAGAAATACAAAAAATGTATATAGTGTGATATTTGTCTTTTAATAAATAAATATGCTTTAATATGCTCTGGCATAACAAACATTTTTCTTAGTAACAAAGCATCAAAAGCAAACATCTATATATAAAATGATGTAGCATTTTTTTATAGATCAAATATGATATTTACCTAATCTGTATTTTATTTAGGTACTTGAAAATCGTAATGAGCCATTTTATAGCACACAAAAAATATTTTAAATTATGAAATATCCAAATGGCCAAGGACCACTTCTTTATGATCTCGACATAAAAAAGAAGCGGCAAACTTCCCCATTTTGCAACTTACTTTTCTCTCTCTCTCTCTCTCTCTCTCTCTCTCTCTTCATCTCTGTTACTGAGCTGGTCATAAGCCAAATTTAATTTGTTCGCATATGACATTTACGTGGATATTCAAATAGCTTCGTTTCTGTCATACTTCAGTGGCTTTGATGTATCCGGGGCACAGCAGAGTTGGGGGTTTCGTTGCAAAAGGAAAAGGTTTCGCTAGATTAATTTAGGGTCATGCATATAACATCATTTTTTATGCGAGTGCTTTTGTGCACGCTGCCTGGATGAGTGGGTGGCTGGGCAGGGAGTTGGGTGGTTGTATAACCGCAATCAAGTGCCATAGAAGCTTTTTATGTCACAGCCCAAGGCAGCGCATATGTGAGTCTTATTATTTATTGGCAAAAGTCTCTTAAAGCTATTTCACCATAAAGTCCCTTTCTTTGACTGCTTAATCCTTTGCGGCAGCAAAATGTTTTTAATTTATGGCCAAATCTGGTCGCATGTGTTTTTGAAACTTTCTTTAATTATGAGCTCTTAAATGTAACTATAAACTTGATGAATTGGAAATATGAGAAATGTATTATTATTTTTTATATAAACCCAACATTATTAGCTGGATGTGTCTCGCCGGGCCTTTCGTGTAAAACCAGAATCAATTTTCGCCTGGGCTTATCCAAATGTGGAGTTTCTCTGAAAACCCCTGCTCTTCTCTCCACATGGTGTCTGGGTATCATATTTTCCGGCTCTTCTCTCATAGCTCTCCTGATGCTAAAGATGCGCAACAACAGTCGCAGGGGCTTGTGTCGCTGTTCGGATATGGCGCAAGTTTCTTTCCCATGCGCCTGATTTGCGTTTAATTTATCTATATTGTAATATGTCTTGTGCTGTGCATTTAATCTGCTCGCTGGACAGCTTTCCAGAGGTTCGTCTAGGGAGTCCATGAGTCTGTAGGCACCCACTGAGCCGCAGCCCCAGGCAAGGATAATAGTTATGAAGGTCCAGAGAAAACACGTCCTCATTTCACAATTTCTTAAATTGAACTGCGACGGCAGTTAATTATATGCAATATATATGTGTGCATTTAAATATTAATATTAATGACATCTACCTTGAACTCTGTTCACAAAACAGAGTCAACAAAGTGCGCGATGCAGCTGTGCCAGCCAAAAGGTAAATATTTTGCAAATTTCGTTTTCTAGAATTTGTAAAAAAAAAAACAAAAATGGGAAAGTTTACTTATTCTTAAAATGTATTAAATTCTGGGAGACCCTTTATATTCAATATAATTGCATTTGCTCTGCTAAAGCTTTTTTCAATTTTTATACATTTCACCTTGAAAAGCAATATGCCCTGTTCAGCCACTTACAGTACAGGGCATGCAATAAAAACGGCAGTTAAAAGAAATGGAATACCCGCACACGTAACTGTCATTTGTACTGCCTGCGCTTGGTTTGGGGCACGCCTTCATTCCCACTGGTTTGGGGGCGACGAGGTCCTCTCTGGGGGCCTGTTCCGGAAATCAGCGTAAGTGACAATCGCGCGTGAATCTGTTACCTTATAAAACTGACATGAATTCTAAAAGCGTTGCGTCCCGGCACATTAACACATTTCCAACCGTGGATATCCCGTGGCACTTGCCAAAGTGGGCGGCATAATTTTTTAAGTGACTTCTTTTATTTGCATTTGAGAATAAAAAAAAAAAAAATGAAGTAAACGTCATGTGGGAATTGGACTGTATATATTAAGCATAGAGTGGGCAAGTTATATAGACTGTACTATGTACTCAAATATCTAGTTAAGTATATATATTTGATAAATACAACTCTAATGAGAGCGTTTTTTCGACGCTTTCGCTTTGACTTTTTGCATAACTCCCATTTGCTTCTCGATCCAGGGGACATGTGTGCTGATACGTGTAAAGGCATATGATTTTTTCGCCTCACAGGGCATACGTGCATATGAGAGCAGGCCATAAAGCGAATGATTTGTCACATCTATCAAAGGTGCACCTGAGTCGCCCTGGAAAGAATCACAATATATTAGCTAATCATATTACGTATCTCTAAACAAACACGCACATCACACGCTCCACGAGGTCCCTTTGTGTTGATCGCACAAATTTCCGAACCTGTGAGAAATTTAAACCTATGCTCTCGAACACAGACTTCATCTTCTATGGTGCGAAACGCGACAGTTTCCAGGCTTTTAGGTGCGTTGGGCTTGGTGCGACCCCAGCCGAGCAGCAAAGCATTCACACCGCCGGCTTTTCTAGTGGTATCCCGAAAATCTATACTGGCGAATCGAATGTGATCGATGGGTATTGGTTTTGCCAGTTTTAGCAGTGCAATATCATGCCCCTTAAGGGGCTTGAAATCTGGATGGTTTTTTAACTGGCTCACACGAAAGTGCTTAGCGCTCATATCGAAGAGTCGACTGGAACCAGCGCTCACAAAATAATTTTTGGCGCTCAGTTCCGGGTATTTCAGAAAGCAATGAGCCGCAGTTATTACAAACTGTTCATCCAATATCGCAGCGCCACAAAGATGCCAAGACATTCCGTTCTTTCTGATCTGCAAGGATGCTACGAATGGATATTTTAGAGCTTTTACCGGCCTCGTCGTTGTAATTGTTGAATTAAGAGAACTCGCAGATGACGCTGTTGATGATGAACTTCCTATTGGACTGTCAGTGCTCACTGCCATCCTATTTATAGGTATTGGTTTTTTAAAATCAGCTTCGGATAAGCCATTGCCATTGGGCACATCACTTGAGATCAGTTGATCTAAAATAGCTAATTTGATAATTTGATAAAAGATTCTGCTTTAATTTAGTTTGGATTGCATACCTTTGCTGTTAGTTATTTTACATTGAGTCTTTATAAGTATAGGTAAAATAAAAATTAGTACAAAGAAACTGTGGCGGTTCATGGTTGACAGTAAAGTGAAGTTCTTAAGAGAAGAGAAATTGGTCATGCATTATTCCATTAATATCCATTTTATTTCATTAGTTATACATGAGACTATGTGTAACTGGGTTTAGAAAGAGTTTTATGTAACTTATTCGTCTTGATGCTCTGTTGCAGTAAGTTTGAAGCATATATGCAGAGAAGTGAATTTTTATTATAAATTTATTATTTATTTATATTTACTCATAAATCTTTATTTAGCTTTCGTTTGGAATAAATATATTCGATTCACGTCTTTCTTCACAACGGATTCAGTTTATGTTTTCTATATGCATTCTTCTTCTCCTTATCCATTTAATTTTCTTTGGGCTCTCTTGGAACACAATCTCCACATCATAGTTTAACTGATCAGTGAAGCTTCGACAATAACAAGTCGTGGATCTATTCTATATGAGAATTTTATTGAAAGATTCTACTTAAGGAAATTGGTTAAGTTTGCTAAGCTTTTAAGAAACGAACTCTTCACGCAGCTTCCTTCATTGACAACATAAAACTAACTTCAACTAGTCTATGAGAGTTTCCATTATCCACTTACGTGGAATTGTTTCGTGTACATTGAACATGATTTACGATGACACATAAACAACAGCTTAACTTCCGCCTGAGTTCCATGCTGGGTGACAAAAACCAAAAAAATGAAGAAAAATTGCAGCATACCCTGAGATATTGACTAAAAGCCCAGCCCCCACACCCACAGGCAGAGCCGCCAGCTTCACTTACCTTTTCCGCTTAAACACCCTCCAACTAGGACATAATGGCCAAATGCATTTGGAACAGGTTTTTCCGCAGGTTTTCCCTTAGTTTTTGCCTTTTGATTTTTGCGTTCCTTTTTTTTTTTGGTTTTTATTAGCCCAGAAGTTGTTCCTTAACGGTTCTCCTTTTTTTATGCCCTTATGTTCAGCCGTGCGTCCAGTTGCCAGGCCATTGTGGTCATCATTTTTCTTGCCCAGCCCCCAAATGCATGAGTGTGTGTGTGATATGTAAGGGCTTTGGGCAGGTTTGAAGCTGTGCCTCCTCTTTGTCCTTGGTCAATGGTTTCCAAAGGGAAATTTATTGTTTTGCCGGCGGTTTGAGTCAAAGTTGAAGCGCTTCAGGTGCACTTGGCAAAGCCGAGGGTGGAGCAGGGAGCAGGGAGCAGGGTGCAGGGTGCAAGGGCGAGGGGTGTCACTTTTGACATTTAAGATGCCACACACACAATGGCCTCTCGGTGGTATTCTCTAATTTATACGCATCGCCTGCATGTGACACCCGACATTTGTGCTGGACAAAAGTTTTTTTGTGCTCAATCTATTTGCAATTCCGATGACTTCTATGTCCAGCCGGGGGATGTACTTGACAAAAAACTGTTGCATTGACAAATCTAATAAACAAATGACAGACAGCTGTGAGAAATTTATCTGCCTGGCATATGCTAGCAATAGAATCTATAGCTTTTAGCTAATCAAATTAGGAGCAGGTCTGTTGCGAGGCTAAGACTATGACTTGCCCAAGTACGGATTATATAATTAGCAAAGAAATAAATAAATAAATAATATACATGTTCTTTTGCTTACTTTAGTATTACATACTTACATAGGTATTCATATAAATATTTGACTTCCTGCTGCATTCAGTCTCTCGGGTCTTTATCCTGTCGATTATCTTTGTGGCTGTTTGTTAATTGTTGTCAGCACATTGTTCAATTGTTTTATGGTTCATATGCATTACACCATTACCAACACTCACTTTGCCTAATTGGGTCGCCCATTATGCGAGCAGGAGACCCAGTCTCAGGTCTCAGTTCTCAGTTCTCACATCTCATTTCTCCAGCTCATACCCAGCGCCTGCAGCGTCAGCAGCGTGCAACGTTCCACTTTTGTCTATGTATGTGTGTGTGTGTGTATGTGTAAAGACAACCATTTGACAGCTTCTATTGCTGCAGCGCCTCCTTCACCAGTTGTTGCTGTCTTTGCTTGGCTTGGTGCAGACGCCCACTGTCGCTTCGCTTAACTGCTTGAGGTTTTTGGTTAAATGCGCTGCCTTCATAAGCCATTAAGGCTAAGTGATTTGTTTTTGTCTGGCTGTCGCTGCCCCACTCCCCCAGCTCGTACCGCTTCCATCTCTTAAGTCTAACACCTTGTAAATTGCTAGCTCAGAAAATGGTTTTCCCTTCTTTTTTTTACACTCTCAAATATTCCTTGAGACACCCAAAGGCGCACAATTGGAACGAACTAATTGTGCGGAAGCGCAGGCCATTTGCTAGTCTTGGTGTGCTCTACTTATGAGAGCCCTCACTCTCTCCATCTCAGTGTTTATATGTATATAAAGCATACCTTATAGTTTCTAGTCAAACTAGTGTCAACTACTCGATGAAAACTCTAAAGTTCAAAGTTGTTGCACAAAAAGTTTACACAATGCAGCACAAACTTGGCCAAGAGATATGCAAGTTTTCACTCTAGCAACTTTTCAGTTTTCCACATTTCTTATAAAGAAACTACCAAAGTGTCAGGATATGTAGTCCTGCAGGACATGCTGATTATATCTGGTCATTGTTTGGGCCTCGTGACATGCGTGACATTTGCCTGCTGCCAGATCAGAGTGTGTGAGAGTGTCAGAGTGTCAGAGTGTCAGAGTGTCCGGGAAGCGTGTGCATCTCATATCCCAGCATGGAATTGGATTGTTGATAACAAAGGGTTGGACGAACATGTGTTGTATCATGACGCAATGCACACCCTAATAGAGCGTATATTAGATTAAGAGTTGATCGAAAAAGCAGAGTTTCTTTAATCATATTTCTCATTTAGTTTTTATTATGTTCAGTGTATATATAAGGAAATAAGTCAAGTCTCCTTATCATATTGCAGTAAATAAGAAAAAATTGCTAAAATAATTATTATAAATTATAAATAAATAAAATTACATAAGTAACAAGACTGAATACGGACTGAAGACTTTTTTACTCGACGAGTTGGCAATGAAATATACTTGAAGTAAACTTTACTTGATTTATAATTATTTAAATATATATATATATATTTATAATTTTTTAATTATTTTCAACATTTATTTCATCATCTTCTTATTGTGGAAGAGTATTTAGTATTTAGCAAGTCAACATTCGCTTTTCCCTTGGCCAAGGGATGTGAGCATAATTTAATTGTGCATAGCTTGAGCAAATTCTATTGGAATCAGAATCAGAATCAGAATCAGAATCAGAATCAGAAATAGAATCTCTGCTCGTAACTTTCACTAATCATATGCAAAAAGAGTAAGAATTAATCAATGATTTACAAGAACAATACGTGTGCACATGTCGGCAGCCGGCGGCAATAGAAGCCCAAGTTCCCTTGCCAACTGGGCTGCAACGTGGCCAACACCCGCTTGTTAGAACTTGGTCCACCCATTGCCCAAGGGCAGCAGCAGTTGGTTTGCATGAACGAGGCCCTGCTGTGGCTGTGGCTGTGGCTGTGGATGTGGCTGTGGCTGTGGCTGTGGCTGTGCAATGAGCATGAACACAAATAAGGCGTCGGCGCTGATCCTTGTCAACCACCACAACAATAATTTCAATGTGCACACAACGGGCAGACGAACCGGCCACAGCCACAGCCACTACTACACTACCATAACCACAAGCCCAACCACTGGCTGCAGCCGCTAATAATTCAATTAGTTGCCTCAAAAAGATGCCAAACTGTGATGCTGGCGGTGCGGGGCGTAGCGGGCTGATGCTTCTTGAACCTGGGTTTCCTCTTCAGAGGTTGCAGTTGCACAGAAGTTTATGCGCTGCAGCGCGGCTTCGATTATCCAAATGCCGCCGGCTAAATATCGCACCACCGCATAAATTTGCAGAGCACAAGAGTTGTGAAAATTGCTCAAAACTGGTTGGTAATAAATTTTTAAACGTACTCAACTCAAAATAGGAAGTGAATATGAGAATTTTATTCAAGTTTTAACTAATAAATTCTACAATAAAATAAATAAATGAATGGAATCTTAAATTCAGCTTTACTTTTATCCTATTTGTTACAGAGTCTAAATGATATAAGAATGCGGTTCTTATTAAGGAATATAAATAAATACAATAAATAAATAAATCAAATATAAACAAATAATTAATTAAATAGTTATTTCACACCCTCGCAGCTCATCTTATAGTTAAAATACCTCAAGTCTCGTATTAATTATCTATCAACATCCAAATCCAAACGCTTACCCACAGTTAGGCACAACAAGTCTGTGGTGAGAGCCAAGTAATTGTGATATAAATAAAAAATCAACATATCAAGATACACGAGACGAAGGATGTACAACATCATGGCAACAGACAGGCACGCTGCAGGAGGGGGCGGGTTGGTGCATGTAAATTTTAAATTGTAAATAATCGTAAATAACGCAAATATCGCCTTAAGCATGGCCAAAGCGACAAAAGGCGACGGCAGTCGCAATTCTCAGCTCACAGTTCTCAGTTCTCAGTTATTCTCAGCTATTTGCCCACTCACACTTGCCGTAATCTGGTAATACAGGGGTTTACACAGAAAGAGAAAGAGAACGAGAGAGAAAGAGAGGGGGGAGCTTAGGCAGTTGCAAGTCAGTAGCCAGACTTAACTTGGCCGCAGGCTGCAGGCTAAGCCGCTAAGACAACTCCCCTTGCCACGCCCCTCTCGACGCGAACAGATTTATAGAGCATGTTTTGGCTTCCAGTCAACGTGTGTGCGTATGCAAAGTGAATTTATTGACTTAAAATGCAAATTTCATATGACTACAAGAAGAGTAGTAAAAAAAAAAAAAAAAAAAAAGAAAAAATGTGAAACGAACAAGAGAAGAAAATGCAAACCCTAAAGAGATTTTCACAAATTTCCGCATAACACGCTGCGTACTGTGCGGCTTGATAGATTGCCAGGCGAATCGGTGGTGCAGGTGGTGTGCGGCTGCTCTTGACTGTATTTATATAAGCTGTCTGTACAAGTGGCTCACAATTTGTTGAAGATTAAATGCCATCTTATGCCTTGACAATTTGTTATGTTTGTGGGATTGGCATTGGGCATAGCCAAGGCTTGAGCTTGTTTGCATCCCATTTAGCCAAGGGAGCTGGCAAAGGGGGCGTAGAAAATCATTTAAATACAATGTACATATGCAAGTGAGTAGATTTTTGGGGCTGAGCTTATGTTGTTGTGGTTTTAAGAATTGTTGTATTTGAAGAAAGCATGTTAAGAAATAAGGACAAGATATTTTAATTAAATGTAGAGTATTTGCAGAGTAGATGTTTTAATTTCTTAAATATGTAATATATTAGTAATTGAGTGAGGCTAAAAATAGGATTGGATTTTGACTCGATATGGCAATGAGGCTAAACGTAGTCAACTTTAAGTGAGTTTTGTGAGCTTTGTCAGTAGAATTTTTTTTATAATTATTTCAAAATAATGCTGAATAGAAGTATGCAGCAGACTTATTTGCTTGACAATAAATCTTGTATAATTTATTAGAGAATACGCAATAAATCGAATTGCTTAAGCATGACACTCATACATCTCTTGAATTTATTCAAAATGATAAAGTTATTTTAAACAGTTTTAGATGGTTGTACATTTTTGTTAATATTTATTTACATTTATTTATTTATTATTATTATTATTTAAAAAAAATATTATTTTAATATTATTTTTACAATCTTATAATTGCATCTAAAAGCATCTTAAATCTTTAACTGAAGTCATCTCTGTAGGTGTTCCATTGCCTCTACATAATGAAGCTGCATTTGCTTGTTCAACTGCATGGCAAAACATTTCTGTGTACGCTGTACACAAGTAAACTCTGTTTGCACATGTGTATAAACTAAATATGTGAGGGCATACCTGTAGTATCCCTAACGGATTAGGATAAACAATTTTTGGCAGCTAACGAAATAATTCAAATGGCGCTTATCGCTCGTTTCTCCCAGCAAGAGCTGCGAAACTTTGCACAGTTTCCTTTCCGCTTGGGTGTAAAGTGAAGACAAACAAAAATAAACTCGCAAAGCCAAAACCAAAAATCCAAAACCTCGAGAATCTTGTAACTAAGCTTTATTTGTTTTGTGGCAACTGCGTCAAGGATATCCGTGGCTGATAAGCGACCCACGCAGAGCCATTAAACCGCATCCTTTTGTTTTTGGTTGAGAGCGAATGCGACGGGTAAACAAAGCAAAGGGCCACGCCTCCACTGCTAATACAATGTGTTGAACAAATGTTATGAATAGGCGGCCAAGAAATTAAGCGTGTCGACGCTTGCTGACTGCAAATGCCAAAAAGTTGCGTAATAAAGTGCGACGACGAAGCCGCAAATTATAATTTTAACCTTTTACGCGCCTCGAAACTGTTGCCCGACCGCCAGAGGGCGCCACCCAGCCGTGAGGTTAGACAGAGGCGGGCGACATGTGTGCCGGCAGCGATAAGCGTTGAGCCTGGTGGCCTTGCCTAATAGAATTAAAAGCCAACGAGAGGAAGTGCGCCAAGCGCATCGCCGCAGCTCAAAGGTCGTGCCGGATTTTAATGGTTGCCCGTCCGACCCCAGCCCACTCTTTAACCTAACCCCAAACCCACCCGGACGAGTGGCATATGAGTGAAAATAATAATAACAGTAATTTGAATGCTCAACTAGGCAAGTGTGGAATGGAATGGAATGGAATGGCATAAAGATGCCAACGAAATTCATATGCAAATGATTTGGAAACATTGCCCAAGGAGGGTTATCCCCTTGGCCCACTCGCTAGCTTGGCTTGGGTAACCCTTTCGTGCCATAAATTGAAAATAAACCATTTGCTTGTCGTTTGCTCGACTATGGCAAATAATAATTCAGGATTAGTCGCCACTTGTTTTGCCCCGCGCCAACTCTAAGGTTAATTACAACATTTGGTCAGGTCGTCCGTGCGGCCACAAATGGTCGACGTTCAACTGAAGATAAGGTAATCTGTTATTTTTTTTTACTTTTGTTTTTTTTTTTTTACAGCTGTGTGTTCGCAGTTAAAAATTGAATGAAGCATACATTTTTGACAAACAATTATTTTTGTTTTAATTGCCTTTTATTTATTCAAAAAATTAAAATTGAATTTGTGGAATGTACAAATTAATAAAGAATAATTAAATAAAATAAAATATAATTTATTTAATTTTTTCGAATTAAATATTATTATAGCTATCAAATATTTATAGCTAAGATAAAACATTAAAGATATACATTAAATGAAAAAAAAAAAAGGTTTTGGTTTCTGTTTTCTATATTTATTCATATAAATTATAATATATTCCCAAAAAAGTAGTTTTTGTACATTATATTTTGACTTATTTGTTTCATTATATATATCTTGTATTCTTATATATAATGTTTATATATTATTTAAATATTCAACGCTAACATACAATATTACAGAGATACCTTAAATGCAAGAAAATGCTTTTGGGTTCTATTCGTTATCTTAATTCATATAATTTATTACCAGAAAAAGAATTTTGTATTTTTTTTATTTATTTTTTGTATATATGTTATTATTATGCAACTACTAAAGTCTCTATTTTCCACTTAAACTCAATTTTCTCTGAGCTATATGAACCTATCACTACCGATAGTTTTTTCTTATTGATTGAGCAATTCGTTAATTGAGCAACTTAGTATCTAATTTGAGGTAAGCACAACAGCGTGAACAAGTTTTTTCCTTGTGGTGCCCACGCAGAAGTGTAGTTTCATTAGCACCTCTTTTGGGCCCGCAGCGAACAGTTGACTTGAATTAAATGTAAATTTCGTTGTTCGTTCCGTGTGGTGTGCGCCAGTTGAAAACATTAATTGTAAGGCAATCAGTCGCACACAGAGCCCACGCAGACTGCAGCAAAACCAACAACTGCAATTTTCTTGGTGGCTTCAATCAGCCAACAAATCAACAAACAACGTGCCACAACGCAGGGGGCAGCTGGGAGATCCCCTGCATTCCCTCTCTGCTCTGTCAGTGTTGTTGCAAATTGCTGGCACCGCAAATTGTGGCAGGCAAAACAAGCAGCAAACCGAAAGCTGGCGACAATTTGGCCAAAAGCACACGCAATGCAAAACAAAATTGTTAGAATCACGCCTGTTACCCAAACAAAACAAACTTGGCTAACATGATGCTGAGCTGCAGTTAAAAAAATGTTTTTGATTTTTTGCGGTTTGCAGAAGAAGCGAATGTTCTTCTATGAAAATATATATATACTAAAGAATTTTTATAATATTGTAATACAAAATAATTATTTACACAAGAGAAATAAATAAATTTATGTATTAAACTCCTTCAAAGTTTAAGAAATATTTTCATAAATGTTGAATTAAATATTTTGTTCATTTAATTTTGTGTGATTCAATCTTTATATTTATGTTGAAAACAAATTTTTAAATTTTTGAAATAATTTTTAATTTAATTTATATATTACTTTAATTATTTGTTACATTTTATTTTTATTTATTTATTATAATTTCCGATTCGACTTTAGCAAAGATTTTTACAAATAATAATAAATATTATGTAATATAATATAAAAATTATAATAATATAAAAATTATATTTATTTTAACATATTCTATAGAAATGTTTAAAGTTTTGTAAGCTTGAATTGATGAGTAAAATATTTTTGAGCAATTAAAAAATCTCTGATTCAACCTCAACGCTTTGCCGAGTCCAATTTACTTTCCAGCTGTATTCAATTACCACAGAATTTCCACTAATTAAAACATAGAAAAGTAATATTCAATGTCTCATAAACAGACGAGACAAAGAGCAAAAATTATTCACGCTACATAATTAAAGAAACAAACTGCGACAAAGACAAAACGCAAAAGGCAAAAGGCAAAGGGTTGCGGTCTGTGGTCTGTGGTTTGTGGTTCGAGGCCTGGGCAAACACAATGTGCCACCCACCGAACAGTGCCGCGAGCTCAAAGTGTTTGTCATTTGTTTTTCTTTTTTTTTTTTTCGTGCTGGATTTAATTACACTCAATTACCGGATACCACAAGGCGATCCATTTACACTTGAGCTTCACTGGGCACAGCTGATGACATTTTTGCCGGGCAACAGGTGAAGCGCCACACCCCCGCGCGCCCTGCTCATTAATGCCGTTAGACATTTTAACGAATTTTATGCAAATTGCAAACGGGAAACACTTTGAAACCGCAACACACCTCCAGCTCAGTTGCTGAGCAGGACTTTTGGCGGAACTCCTTCGACGGCAGTGTAACAGGAGCTGAAGCGGGCTGGCCGGGGAATGCCGAACTCTGAGATGGCTCTTGTGGCAGCTTGTGGCATCGTTTCGTGTTAGCTGAGTTATTATTGCAAATTAATTTTTGTTCATTAGATTTGAGAATGTCACAAAGTTTCCCGACACGCAGCTGAGACTAAGTGCTGCTCCGGTTGCGAAAGGGGGAATTGAATGTGGGCCGAAGCAAATGGAAGGTATTGAATGAAGACGAAAGTCTCCTTAAGAGATTGCTATGAATAGATATAAGAATATTAAAGTTACGTTTTACTGCACTAAAGCATTCGAATAAATTGCAGTAGCTTTTTTATATGGTATACAAAAGCAAATAAGTGCAATCAATATGTTTAATATTTGTATAATTATCTATAATTATGCAACAGTCTTTGATATTTGAATACCTCTCTAAGCACGCGCACACACTAAACAGTTAAGCCTATTGAATAACGCACACCCACCCAACCATCCACACACATACGATCACACACACACACACATGTGAAATGAGCGGTAAATAATCCTTTTGAAATGGCTCAAAGCAAATTAATTAATGTGCCACACAGCCGGAATTTATGGCATAAATAGCGCACTGCGGTGGATGCGCAGATGTTACAGGTGCACCAGGTTGTGTGGTTGGGTGGTTGGGTGGCTGGGTGGCTGGGTGGTTGGACTGGTGACTACAAACAAACTTATATGCATATACATTTGACAACCCCTCGTTGTATGCGAATCGATACGATTGAAACTTTCACCACAAAACTCGTTTTGCATATTTTAGTTTTTGAATTATGGCTGAAAGTTGGCTTTTAATTGAAAGTACACAGTGCGAGGAGGACTGCGGCCGTCGTTATGAACTCATTGATATCGGAGCCATTATGAAAATGTTTATTATTATCATTTTGCACATTTGGTCCCGGCGACACAGAGATGACAAAGCATAATAAATTGCCAGACTCCCAGCCAGCCTTCCCATTTCAAATGCCAGTTCCGCTTCTGATACGGCCAGAGTTCTGTGTTTTAATGCATTTTTAATTAGTAGCAATTAATATGGTAATTTGTTTAAGTGCTAATAGATACTGCCAGCAGTAATGGTTGCCCAGCACAAAATGAGTTTCGATGGACTGCGTGCGAAATAGCTATTATTATTGGCAACGAAATGTTTCAATAGATTGCTATGAGTCTAGCTAAAGGAAAGTAAAACTTGAATACGTTTGGAAATATTTTAATTGAGATATACTGCAAGGAAGACATAAATGACAGATATAAGTATTTATATATAGATCACTGTAAAGGTTGATGCCGTTTAATGATTGATAAAGCCTGAAATAATGTGATACTCCGTTGCCTTAAGCCAGTTTTATTGCAAGTATTTAAAAGTGTTTTCAAATAGAAAGGGAAATTCGTACTGAAAAAAGCGTTTTTTTGTAGGTAAAGCAGGAGACTTGAAATTCTAGTCGAATATTGCTGAATAACTATTAAAGACAGATTTATTTTATTTTTATTGTTAATTTTGTCAATTATTAAATAATATAAGCAATTTAGCTAATAATATCTACTGATCTAGTTGCGATAATGTCAGAATAGTAAAGAGTATAAATTTGAGTATTGAAGCAGGAGAACTTAATTTACTTTACGTACTCCACATCATGAGTAGACCTACAACAACAGACGGAGAAAAATGATTTATTCGGTTCATATACCTGTCAATTGATTTACCCATATATTTAGAGAGAGAGAGAGAGAGAGAAATTCATAATTAATATAGTAACTATAACTATATATAAAACTATTTTGCAAGTAATTTCAATTCATCTGATATATGTCATATAATTTTGATATTATTTAATTGATAATATAACTAACAACAGATTCTTTTATTTCTTGATATACTGGGCCTCTGAGGATTGCCCAGCTATATCTTAATTGGTTAATAAATTTCTTGTAAACTGAAATGATGTTCATGATAATTTATATATGTATGCACATACATTCTGCTCGCCTTCATGAATTTCTTTATTAGCGGTAATCTCAACTTAATCTTTACCAGTTATTTACACATGGCTGTGGAGCTCGGGAAGGAGGCTCCAAGGGAATAATACACAGAAATGCGCACAAACAATTTCATCAAACTGAGCCTGAGGCCCGAAGTCACGAATCCAGCTGCAGATTAATTGTATTAATTAATCGCTAAAAACAAAGTACATAAGCAAACACGAGACTCCCTGTAACCCGCCCATGGACAGTTGTAATAAGACGCAAATTGCAAAAGCTTTTGGCCGAGGGATTTTGATGAGGATGTTGAACGAGAGAATAAAACAAGTGGCATTTCCGTTTTTCATTAAGCCCAGACGAAAAGGCAAATCAAAATGCCCATGGGTTGTCGATGTGTTTGTGTTTGCTTCTTTTTTTTTTTTTTTTATCCATATCGCTGGCCACAAAATGATTTGTATGCCGGACAATCGCTTTGAGTCCAGTTTTCAGTGGTTAATTACAGATTGGTCTCGGCAAACGCAAACGCAAATGCAAACGAAAACCTCAACTCAAACCAAAGCTCGAAGATCAATTTCATAATTAACATTGCTTCTATGCCGGCATCAATGGCAATGCAATAATCATAATAATGGAATCATTTCCCAGTTGCCAACCCCGACAATGGCTGTGGCTCATGCAGTCAGCTGTGCATCAAATCAAATTTGATTCGAATTGATTGATCATACCCAGCGGGTATGCTGATACCTATTTGCCAGTTGCCAAACTGTTGCCCTCCCGTCGCTACTTGTGTAATGTATCCTGTAATCGAGTGTAATCCTGTAAAGACCTGCTCACTCAGCTGGAGGCCATTCATTCATTGTTGAAACGTCCTTACCAAATGGCCAAACCTCATTCCCAACCAGCTTAGCTTTTGTGCTGATGAATTAGCTTTTCTTGGCGTTTTTATTGGGTTAGACGGAGTTTACAGTATTCGATTCAATTTTTGACTTTTTCCATGTTGAATTCCATTTGATGATTATTATAGATAATGATTGAGTAGTAAAGTTCGCTTTAATAATATAATAAAATATACTATTTTTGTAGTAATATATTTCATTTTTAATACCAATTTTCATAGCTCTTAGTTTTATTTAACTGTATATCTAGTTCATCATTGTTCAATAGTATTTTACAACATTTCTTTACATTAATTAAAGTTTTTTTATTTACAATATATTTTTCCCATAACCCAATCTTACCTGGTACTAAGTACACGAGCTTCTGCTTATCCGATGACATCAACTGTCAGCGCGTCCAATATACATATATCTCTCGAATCTCTTCCTCTGTTCAAGTCCCTCGAGTCAATGGGCAAACAGAGAGAGAAAAATCAAAATCAAATGCCATAGCAAAGTGGATTTTCCACCCTTTTTATTAGCAATTGCTCAACGCCCCTGCTCGCAGTCGCTATCGCCGTCGCCGTCTCAGTCGCAGTCAACGTCAATGTTAACGCTAGTGGTTGCTCTGTGGTTGTGGGTCGGTAATCCCACAATGAGCTGCCATAATAGATGGCAAGCAAATTGAAGAGCTTTGTCGACGGCATCGAGTGGGTCGGCATAGAGCGCGCAGAGCATTTGCGGTTGATGGTGGGTTTGTTTGGGTGGTGTTGGTGGTGGTTGTGGTTGTGGTGACGTTGACTTCTGTGTTGCGCTTAACATTTGCGGTTTCGCACTTTTGCAACAATTCGACGACGGTTGTCGTGTGCCAGCGGGTGTCCCCTTTCACCACTCCCCCTCTTATCCTCACCTGCCACACGCTTGATTGTACGCAACAGGGTGGAAAGTTGAAGTGCATCCGGCTGGTCAGCGAAATGTGGTTGGGTGGCTCGTTCGTTTACTGTTCTTGTTGCTGCCCCCAACCACACACACACACACACACACTGGCTAAATTACCAAATGAGACTTTTTGTCATTATGCGAATTATGAGGCTGGATAAAAGGTATTAAATATATTTTGGTCACCAGCCAGGCCCAGCCGTTGCAGCCTGGTTTTAGGCTAATTGAAAAATCCCGCCCGCCTATTTTTTTTTTTCTTTTCTGCTGTTGGCCATGGGCCGCAGCTGGCCAACAATTTTCGGCAATTTGCAAATGGTCTGTGAGCGCTCAGCTCCATTAGTACTCGTTAGCCAGTGCTGTAAACTACCTAGCAAAATTATGTTCATTTCTTTTTTAGTAGCTGACATTTATGAGCTTTAAGCACTGGTGGATTATTTGGTGGTTTATTATAAGCTGGAACGGGGTACAATGTACGGTTGTTTAGTGGGTTGTGCTATGGGACTATTATATTCGTTCACATTTTAATTTTAATGTAAATAATTTAAATTATATTAATATATATTGTTTATTAATTTTTCTGCATCTGCATTCTCTATTTAAATCTTTATAATAGTTTGTCGGAATAAAAATAGAGGATTGATATTTGAACTTTTTTCCATTCAATAAGCTTTAAGTGTCCATGGAATTTGTCCAACAGTATACTCGAAACCTTCACAAGTTTCACACATTATTTTTCCATTTTCAGTGAACTCTTTGTCAATATTTTGTTATCGGTTATTCATGCATGACATCATTCACATATGAAATCAGCATCTCGATTGTAAATGTGGGTGCGTGTCAACATTTCTGACATTTTTAAATTTCAATTTTGACAGTTAGCTGATGAACAGGCGCCCAAACGAGAAATGAAAGGTGGAAGGATTGTCAATAAAATTAAGCTTAATATAATGTATATACTTTAATATAATATAATATAAATACATGACTGCAGTTGCTGTATACTTATAATATAAATTATTTACATATTATATAAATATGTAGAGAGTAGAGTGTAGAGAATATTTACTGTATATAGAGTTTACAGAGTTTAATTACAGATCTCATTCTTCTGCTCAAGTCATGTCTTCATTTGCATGTCTGTAATTAAATTTGAAAACTGCGACAATTCCATTTGTGGTGATTTTTCATTTACCCTTGTTTCACGATTTAACACGGCTTCTCCAACCCTTTGGCTGAGCTTTGGCACGCCCTGGCACTGTCAGTGTTGTCTAGTGGTATGGAATGAAAGGACGAGAATGAGAAGGTTGAGTGTTGTTACATTATCATCGACATCAGGACAGACTCCCGCCAGGACATGCTGCTGGCCTGTGTCCTGACTTTTCAGCACACATCAGCATCATCTCAATTGTTTGTAGTCGTATTATATGTCATTGCTCTGAAGTGCTCTCAAATTCGCAAATGCTCTCTGTTCGCCTTACAGCACTTTTTAATGCAGTCGCCGCCCAGATCTGTGCATTCTAAGTGATTTAATGGATTTTGCATGCATTAACTTGAACGAGAAGCCAAGTTGTTAATTGCAATGCGAATTTATTGTTATTATTATAATATCGCTCATCTCACAAATGATAGGGGAAACGGCGACAAATTCTGAAGTGCGCACTCTGCAGTGTGCCACTGCCTGTTGAAAGGGTACTCAAAAGAATGGACAACTGTTTGCCTTTAAAGTATCGTAACACGAATGGAAAAAACCTCTATTGATCATATATAGCCTATATACAAGGAATTCTACGTTTTTTTTTTTTAGGATTTTGATGATTGAATGTTGAATGAACTGCTTGATAACATGCTGTATTGCAATGAAATGTTAACTTTTTGCTTCAAATAAAAAATATATAATATATATACTATTGAAGTATGATATAATATGCTACATATAAGATTCAACATGCATTTCGCAGAGCTTAAATTGGTTCTGCTAGCAATAGCTTGCTTAAAATATCGTTATATGTAGCACAATGTAATTGATAGCATTTAGTTAGAGCAAATCAGAATGATATATGTTAGGCTTATTTATAAAGCGATGCAATTCATGCCCCTACATATCATAATCTCTATGCATATACATTTTCAACTTTCGTTCAACTTTCTCAATTTAGGTTTTTTTTTTCACTAAAATCATGTTGACTTTTGCCGATGTTTTGTGGCGCAATGCATAATTAAAGAATAACAAAAGCCAAGCCGTATTGAGACAGCAGCCAAAGCAACTGTCAGACAGCCAACATTCTATCAAACTGTCAATAAGCAATTCATTTGCAAATGCGATTCTCAATGGGAGCAGCAGTCGAAAAAGAACCGCAACAAATGCGCCCCAAATCGTAGTAGATGAGGTTCGTGTCATTGTTTGTCAAAAAGCCATTTCGGTTCGTATCGAATTTCCAGAGAGATGTGAAAAAAAGAATATGAGAAAAAAAATTTACAGTATATATAGCTAACACATGAGCTGCATGAGCTGTTGGCTGGACCAACTTTTGGGTAGGGTGTTGAGACAGTCGGACAGTTGGAGTTGTTGTGCGTCGGGGAAAATACTCCCTTGGGTGGGCTTTGCCACACGCATGTGACAGGAGGCGACGGCAAGAGCTGAGGGGCGTGGTGAGGGGAATGGAAGCTCGCAACCTATCAGGCTGCTGCCATCTAACCGAGCGTTGACATTTGTGCATGCACAATCAACGGTTCGATTTAATGGAAAAAATGAATTTCACTCCACGCTCTGCGGTTTTTCTTCTTTTGGGAGCCGCCTTTTGTGTGGGCAGCAAATTTCCATGAATGCGAAAATTGCTTTGGCAGCCGCTACGAGAAACGTTTAATACGTCGTATTTTTTTCTCTCCATTTTCCCATTGGCTGCCATGAATCGAAACTCCAAATCGTAATTGAAGCTACTTGCAATTTTTTTTCTTTTTTCAAAAAAGCGAGACTGAAAAAAAAAAGAGAAATAATATTTGGCAACTGTCTATGAAATCTCTCTATTCGCTTTTTACTCGCATTGTTATCAGGAGCCCGAACTTAATTAATTCTGGTTTGAGGTACTTACAACATATCGGAAACACAAAAAAGTTTAGCTATCCGTTAAATGCTTTCGACTCAATGCCACACTTGATTTAAATTTAAAAAAAAAATTGCCTTTGCGAAAAAAATGGACAATTTTTTGACACAATGCTGCGGCGATAAGCACACTCTGAAGCGTATAGGAAATTAAATTTTTTCCAATCAAAAACATTTCAATAGCAGTTCACACATACACTGAACGAAATGTGGGTGGTTGAATGTCAGAGATGTGAAAGCTAGAGTCCCACAACTCAGTTCAGTGAAGTTCGGCTAACAACGACGGATTTATTTCATTCCAAGTCAATAAAGCTGCACAAAATATCTAATTTGATGCATTAGCCAGATAGGAGAAACAAGAATATTTTAAATTTTATGCAAAATGAAAGTCAATGAATTTAATAAAAGGGGACGTTATGCCAGAAATTAGCAATGGAAATTACTTTTAGATTATATTTTAAATCGAGACCTAAATTTCTATATACTACAAGGAAATAATAATAATAATAATTGTAGACTAAAAAAAAATAATAATAATATTAATTCCTGAAATAATTTCTTATGTATTTTTGTTTCTTCACAGAACTTCAGAATTTTCTTAACTTTGCTTGTTTAAACATATATGGAATTTGAATATTCTTTAAATCTGTTTTGTAATATCCGTGTTGCATTACAGCGAGCTTTCTGGCTGCGAAGAGTGAAACATTTCAATTAAATGTCACGCATTAATATTCATTAAATTATTTAGACTCTGGAGAGAGGGGTGGAGAGTATGTGGCACTTATAAGTCGTATTGCCGTAGAGCTGCTCGAAAACAATAACATTAAATCACTTAAAGTGTCAACCGAGTTGTGGGCTAACTCGGAGGCGCCCTTGGCTGCCTGCACAGTGTCCAGTGCAAGTCCAGATGGCATTCATTATCATAATCTGCAACATCATAAAGCAATTTGTGGTGCTTGAGTGGGGTAGGGGAGGGGAACGCACTGAGTTGTTTGCGTCGCATAGAGCGCGTTTATGGATATATGCAGCTTGTTGCTGCCAGTGTTTGTTGCTGTTGTTGTGGGGCAGGGAAACCCAGCAAAATCTTAATTACTTGCCCAACCAAGCGCTTGACCTCGCTCACACGCCCAGGACGAGTGTTGGACAAGCTTAAGTCGAAGCCGCAGCTAAAGGGGCTGGTGTTGAAGTGTTGCGTCGTAGTTGTGGTCATGGTCGTCACCCACAAGGCCCATAATGGGGGTTAATTGGGCTGTGTGCGCGACACGCATACATCTTGGTAATTAACCAAAGAAGCGACTCCAAAATGACCATTGCCTAGGCCCCCGTCATGTCCAGGCGAACGGACATGCTTTCTACAAATGGGTGGGGCGGCAGCAGCAATTAAAGCCCATTTGCCCATGCGAACCGCTCGCTCACTTTCACTTGGCAACTGGTTGCAATTGTTAGAGATAGCCATCGTGATCCCACTCTGTGGTGCCATATGCACATTTTATATTAATTTATGTGGCGTTATATCTTTCGCTTTCACTAGAATTTATTATGCTGCCCAATGATGATTTTCATTTAGTTTTGTTATTTCTCTTCTTTCTCCCTTCTGCTTTCTTTCATTGGCTAGCTCTGCGTCAATTTGACTTTCTTCTGGGGTGGACTTTCGCAATTTATGATTCCATTATGTTAATTATTGACAATTGCTGCACGGTCAAGTGCTAATTATTTCTATTAGCGGAATGCTACTATGTGCAGATGAAGTGAATATGCCAGTGAATAACCTCTAAGTGCAATCAACAATTAATGCTGAACGTTTATTTTCTGAACAGGAATGTGAGCTCGGAGTTGACCAAAGACTAACATCATATAGTTTTATCTATCTAAATATATTGCACATTAAATTATTATTATATGTAATTTATAATTGATCACAAAAATAGTTTTTGATGTAAATATACTTTATTATATTATTTTTTTATTTTTATTGATTATGTTATTAAATTGCAACTGCAAGTAACTGAAATTTAAATTTAAAATTTGTATTTTTCTCTAGCGAAACTATTGTTCAACCTCTAACAATGGCTCCATTAGCTAAGAAATATCTGTTTCTAAAACTCATTGTTATGCCAAAAAATGTGCAGCACAATGAACATCAAAAATAAGAGGAGAATAAAAACCAAACAGGAATACAAATAATGGACTTTAATGGATGTTTGCAGACACAGAAATGCAGCAGAAATAGTGGCTGCAGTAAACAATGCATTGTAAAAGAGCTGCTCAATTAAATAGAAATTTAAACAAATGCAAGAGAAGAGTAGAAATCCAAAAATGTATTTTTAAAGTCATCAATCAATGGGCAACATGCGTCACTTTCACTCGATGTGAACAGATTTCATTAGCCAACGGTCGAGCAGGCTGTGGGGGGTTGTGCGAGGGTGCGAGCTTGTGGTTGGTAGCCTTAATTGTTATTTGGACAAATTGTTTTTGGCTTAACAAGGCGCAGGATTAATGATCTGGTCAGTCAATAAATGTGGCCCACAGGCATAGGTGGTTGAAATCCCCTTCCAACTCGGCCTTTTATTTATTTATTTTTTCGTCTTCTTTTTTGGGGCTATAAAGCGCAACGGTTGCCGCAGTTTGTGGCATATAAATTGTTAACGGTTTCGGCAATTAAAGCCACACTAATTGCCAACAATAAGACACTTAAGAAAACATGACTTCTGCATGGCAAATCAGGAAAAGAACTCTGGCCATAAAAAGGGTTAGAAAACCCCACTTAAAGCAAGAATTTATGTCCAGGCAAATGTAAAAAGAAGGATTTCTGTAAATTCAATTAGCAATGTCTTTAACTCTCTTGAGCCGGCTGACAATGATGTCATCATCATTGCTATTATGCTGACAGGATATCATTACGACATCCTTTGCCATTAGGCCAAAAAAACAACAGAGAAAACTCGTTTGATGTCTCTTAAGAATCAGCTTACATTCAATTTTTATTGCAACGTTAAGAAGTGTCCACCACTTAAAGCTTTTTCGGGCTTAACGCACGAAATTTTCTATTTTCGTTGTATCCCCGGGCTGGATGAACACGGAGCATTGGAGCCCTTTGGCTCTTTTTTGCCAGATAACGGGTGCAGCCGTGTTCGAAAAATGTCGCGGCCGGAAAAAAAGTTTTGCGTCATAATAAATAATTTCAACGCATTCGTCTGGAAGGATTAAACCGCAAACCTCTGTATACTGCCTACCTTTTGGGCCGCGGGACTGGCGGCTCAGAATAGAAGACCTCATAGCAAAATAAAACAAAAATGACTCAATGAAGCTGGAAACATGAAAAAAGGTAAACAGTTCTGCTATAATCTTAGCCATAATCTGATTTTATGAAAAAGTGAATACTCAAATGTACTTAAAGTCTGTCTGGACTGGAAAAACGTATTTTTTTTTATAATATAGCATGGGAACTGTTTGGATTTGTAACACTATTATAAAATATATATATCTATAATCATAGAAAGTGCCAGTAGAGAAACATAATAAATAGAATATAATAAATAATACAACAAATGTAATAAATTTATGTTGAGATATGTTTAACAGACTTGAAGCAAATCATGTTGCCTCTGTTGCTTCTCAAATTGATTTTATCTGAGAGTACTTACAAGCGCCACTTAAACAAATTAAAAAAAAAAAATGGATGCCTATCTTATTTCAGAGAGAACTTATCGCTGGCAACTGTTTTGAGATACTGCAGGTAGACAGATAAATAGATACAAGTCTCCAATTCTTCAACTTCTATTTTCGACTGGGCTGCAAGATCAATAACCGCCTCTTTAGCTCAGTGGCAGAGCACTGGTCTTGTAAACCAGGGGTCGTGAGTTCAATCCTCACAGGAGGCAAATAGAGGATCGTTCAATATTTTTTCATAATATTTACAATTTATATTTTGGAGTTTACAAATAATTTATGAGTACAAAATTGAATATGTACATTTAATAACTTAAAAACGAGCAATCTATCAAGAGACGGATTGCAAATATTTCCATTCAATCACCTATAAGGACGAGCGTGTCCTCGTTACAGTTCAAATGTCAAAGGCAGAGAGTGGAACGGATATGTCACGAGCGCATAGAGAATATCCAATTTAGATATTGTGCTTCACAAATGTTTTACATTTTTAATTAGAAAGTCACACAAGGATGCGAAGGGCAGCCATGTGAGACATTATCGCTGACAGGACGTCAACGGCACGAGCTACTCGTCGCCAGGGGGCGCCTCTTCACACCCTCGGTTGACGTTTGCGGTGCGCATTAAAAGGCTTGGGCAAACAGATTGGCATGGGATGGATAAGGTGGAGAGTGGTGTGAGAGGGGGACTCATCAAGGACATGTTAAGGATACTTGGCCTATTAGTTGATGTCGTTCGTCGCATTTGCTGCTGTCAAATATTTGCGCAAATGTTTGTGCCAACTGCGACCCGGAGTTCAAAACGTTGTCCGCCATTGACAACTTTTCTGTGCTTTCTGTTTGACTTGTTGTTCGCTTTTAATTATGTTGTTTATTTTATCTATGTCACATCACATCCACTGCTATTTGTTTATAATTAAAGTCGCGCTCCCATGTATTTTCTTCATATTTTTTTTTTTCGATTTTTTCCCCGCTCGCTTATCAGCAGCATAAATCGTATTCAATTTGCTGGGCATTCAGCGGCGCCTTAATGAAAAACCAACAATTGAGCCGCATACGCTCTGTTATTAATTAATTTGGCCTTGGCCCGGGCATGAAATGCGCATTAGCCAATAAATCAGTGGTGCAGTGCTGCCATTCCATGATCCTCTTATTATCCTGACAATGTCCGAACATTGTCATTGTTGCGGCGAGCATGTGGAAATTTGTTTGGCTGCGCATATTGGGTCTGTGAGCAAAGTTTAACTTTAAGTTAATTACAAGAAGAGCTAAAGATAATTTGAGGTAAATTATGGTTTGCATTTGCCAGGCAAAATTAAATAAAATAATACTTAATAAATAATTCTTCGACTTCAAAGGTAAATTTAATTACTCAAACAGTTAATGAGCTTTTGATAAACAATATTATTAGCAACTCAATCAAATCAAAGCCAATTGGCAGCGCTGCTCAACTTCCCAACTGGAACATCAATGCCTGCTCCCAAAAGTATGCAACGTTTTATTTTTCTGCTGACAAGCAAAAATGCTTCGCTGTTCAGGGGCAATCCGTGTTGTGATTGCTGGGCTGGGTCTGGGGCTGGGTCTAGGTTGGAAGATGGCGTGGTAATTTATCATTTTGTAAAGTTTGGTGAGTTTGTTGCAACTTGTTAAGCGGATGCCACAGAGGACAGTGTTGACGGCTAAGCACATGGCTTTGTGTGGAATGATGGGGAGTGAATAACTGTGCTTGGGTTTGAGTGTGGCCGTTAGAGGGCGCCAGTTGCCTGGCTTATTGCCCTGTTGGCGGGACCCCCTTTTAACTTTTGAGCCAGCCAGCTGACAATTGGCCTGCACTGTGCGTCTTTCGTAATTAATTTTGATGGACGACACGTTGCGCTTAGTTGGCTAACAGCTGCGTCCCAGGTAACAAACAACCAGAACAACTTTTCACCAGGTCCAACAAAAGTTTTTCCAGCACCAGCAGCAGCAGCAGCCACAGCTTAAGCTGTTGCCTGGTGGGTGGCATGTGGCAGCTGTGGCATAATTTTTGGTGTTTTAATTTTTGGCTGTTTTTCATTTTTTGGTGTTTTGGCTGGTCCATCAATGTCTGGCACAGAGACAAAAGCTATTAAGGGAATTAAAAATGCATGAAGCTAAAAATGGGTTTTTGGCTCAAACCCTGTTGATTGCCGACGCTCGACAGTCCGGCTGTCGGCTGTCGGCTGTCGATTTGCCTCTTGCACTTAGTTAATTAGAGCCAAGTCTGTGGTGTTCAGTTTGCATGAATCGCTTTATATATACGTATATATATATTTTTATATATTCATAATTCATAGCGCAAATTGTTTATGTCTTGAGGCAGCTGCTCTGTAATTGCATGTTGCAATTGCAATAGCAACAGTTGCTGTTGCTGCCGTTTAACTGTTTGTGTGCACTTTGCAACTATGGGCAACGCCCCCATCGCCCCAACTGCCGCCACCCGCTGGCAAATGCTGCTTCATTTATGTGGAAATTCTATCCCATCAGTGCGCCCATTTGTCTAATTTGTGTGTGCGCTTCTTGGGAATTAGAGTTGAGAAATTATAAGCTCACCCACTCATACACTCACTCACTCATTCATGCATTCGTTCATTTATTTATTCATCTTGTTTAATTGCCAAAGTCGGCAACTACAAAACTCTCGTCACACTCACAATTCCGCATGTGGCTCAGATCTTTTGTTTACTCTCGCTCTCTTTCTCTCAGTCTCTCTCTCTCTCTCTCTCTATCTCTCTCTCTCTCTTCCTATTTGTCTTTCTAACTGTGAGTGCATTTCTTGAATTGTTCTATTAGTTTTAATTGATGTACTTTCATTTATTCACATGCTGCTTGCATAGCCTGCAAATGCGCAATGTTTGATTAAGCAATTCATATTAATAACTTTACTTACATGCCAACAAAGACAGTAATATTGAAGAATATTTTTAATTTAAATTTAACTACGAGCATATAGAACTATATGCTTGGAATTGAAGCTTGAACTAGAAAATCATGTATATTGTATTTGTTTAAATTAATATTCGCAATTTATTCAAGATGTGAATCATCTTTCTCTTATTTCGAAGCTTCTTTAAAACATTTCTAGTATAATATATGTCAATGTAAATATATGTATATATTTATGTAGATAACAATTTCTTATCCTTCATCAATTAGTTCAATTGTTATTTGATACTTTTCGGGCCAACTGCGTGCAACATTGTCATATATTACCATTCTCTTACAACAACATATTTCTGGCCGTTTTTGCATCTCATGCCTTAAAGAAATCTCCAAAAATATCTGAATTCCATACAATGTGCCATGCTTCAGCATTTCTTTTGGCAACATTTCTGGCAAAAACATCTTGAAAATATTTGTTTTCTTCTGGCCTTATCGATATGCGTTGCTGGTCAGAGCTATAGGCCAAGTTATTGATGTCTGCGATCAGATAAAGCATCAAAGAAAGAGGAGGAGAGAGAGAGAGAGAGAGAGAGAGAGAGAGAGTGAGATGGAGAGACTGTGCCGGCTGCTGCGGCAGCCAGTTGCGGTTGCATCTTGATGTGGTTTTTGGCCGTGGCTCGCGACAACGATGACGTTGCATGTGTGTGACACTTTTGGCACCGCAAATGCTTCCTCATCATTGGCATAACTCAGGAACTGTGCCACGCCGTTGCCCGCTGTGTGGTGGAATTGTGCTGATAAGCGATCAGCTGCCCTGCCCTGAACCACTGACGGTTGATGTGGTTCAAGCGGTGCTAAACTATGTCTATTTTAGCGGCATTTCTGCATAGTTTCTCTCACACTGACACAGCTACTATAATACATAATCAGCAGCTGCTTTCATTATGTGCACAAATTATGTTTATCCGATTACCTGAGCAGTTAACTAACCATTTGTCCATTTATTTGGACGCCCGCACCACAGGAAAACACCCTCGTTTGGCTGGCATCTTAAGTAGCCCACAATGTGTGTAAACGTCACACGCCTCTCCAGTGCGCTTTGTTTTCCCGCTAAATTTCTGGCTACTTTTCCTAACAAATTGATTTCGGCTACAACTGGACAACGCCCGACCCAGGCACGATCCTTGCCAGTGGCAATAGCATATGGCGCATCTTTTACTGTGATTTGCCTCATAGATTAGCCCAAAGACAGCAGCAGCAGCAGCCTCAGCCTCTGCCTCTGTCTCTGTCTCTGCCTCTGACTACAGATTGCTTTGTCTTTGCTTGCCGCATTGTCATGGAAATGCGTATTGGCTGCAACTGCAAATGCAACTGCAACTGTGTATTGCATGCGTCTTGCAGGCTCTCGGTCTGCTGGACATTGTCCCCATGCCATCTAGAATGCTATTCTTTCGGTGAAATTTGTATCGCCTTTTCCAAATCTACTTAGCACACAATGGCGTTGAAATAGTCTTATTGCTTTTTGAGTGCTATTTGCTCAAGATTTATGGTTTGATTTTTTCTCTCTCTCTAGCTGACTAAAAAAAATGAAAAGAATTACAGCATAAGTAGCTAGGCAAATGTGTATGAGAGAGTGGGAGAGACGGGGAAATTATGAAAGACATATGCTCTCTCTCTCTCTAAGAAATCTTCGTCTTATATAAAATAAATATTTCATTATATTTGAAGTTGACTTTGTGCTTGTACCCAACTTTCTCATCTTATTAAACCAGGCATTTATGAACATGATAAACGGCACTTTAACATCCCACTTGTTTGCATTTTGGTATGCTTTGGGTCAATTACAAACGCCTGACAGATGGGTTCAACATCGTGATTTCACAGATTTATTCTTTCACCAACTCAATTTTCGGCTGGCAACAACAATAGCCACAATCGAAGTGACTACCAAACGATATTCAAATGTTGTCAAAGTCGTCGATTATTCAAGACGCGCCACTAACTACCGTTCCGAGAATGAACAGTTCAGCTCAGCGAAGTACCTCTATTGCCCAAACAAACACACCCACACCTCACCAATCACTTGGCCGATAAATTTCACAAATCTTGGCAATCGCGACGTATCAAGGCAACAGCAGCAGCAGCAGCAGCACCAACAGTGTACAATTCTGGTGAAAAACAGTTTTTCCTTAGCTGCGTCACTTTGGGCTCTTTTATTTTGGGGCCTGGTCTGTTCGGGTCTGGGCTCTCTGGTTCGTATTTATGGCATTTGCATATATTTTGCATAACGCAATCGATGGCATCGACATGGAAAATATGTTTACCTAGCTGCAGCTACTGCTTGCCTCGCTCTCTCTCTTTCTCAGTCTCTCTTCAGTCAGTCCTTCTCACTCTTGCTAGCTCTCTTTCTCTACGGCATTCTTGTGCTTAATTCGGTGAATACAAGTTACATTTGCATAGCATCGAGTGGGAGATGCGCATAGATTTGCTGGGAAATGATTATGCCAAAGCTTTGGCGAAATTTCCCTCATAGAAAGTTGGTCAGACCAAAAAAACTAAGCAGAAACTGAAACACTCGAGAGAAGCCGCCCTCAAAGCTTGCCTAATGTATTATGTATACATAAATGAGCCGACATTGGCATACTACAGACAAAAAAAAAAAAAATGATAATTAAGTCTACTTGTTGTCTATCTACAAATTAAAATCTAAACAAGATATTTTTCATGTTCGAGTTAAATTTTTGCGACTACAACTAAAACGTGCGCCCCAAAACAAACCTAATAAAGCGGGTTGGTGGGTTGGTGGGGCAGGGGCTGTTGTTGGGGCGTGCAACGACGACAAACTCGAGATTATAAATATTTAAAATGCAGTAGCAAACTTTTGGCACGTTATTGTTTGAATAAGAAAAAAGTTGGTTGTCTGTTTGCGATTTTTATCAAAAACAATTTTTAATGCGCGATTTCAGATACTGAAGCAAAAAGCAAAAAAATCTCTTAAAAATAAAAATAACTTCAAGTAAATAGATTTTTGTAGCGCCCTCTGCTGAAATTCAGTAGCCGGCAGTTGCTTGACCCGCAGCTGAACTCAAATCTTAAGCAAATTGCAATGCCGGAGCCATTCGATGCAATGTTGTTGCTGCAGCGGCTGCAGCTCAACGATGATTGTCTTTCAAATGCGAGCAACAACCGCAACAATCAACAGCAGCAGCAGCAGCAGCAGCAGCAGCAGCAGCAACAAATGAAGTCATGTTGCTGCAATTGAACTGCAATTGCTAAGTTTGTTCAATTTGTTAGTTTAGCAAAATAAAATAGACATTAATTGAATCCGGAATTTCTGAGTTTAATCTAAATAATAATTTAATTAGCTAAAAGCTAAATAAAAAGAGTAAAAAAACTTATATTTGTTGTAAACATATATTTGTTGTGTATTTAATTGAGGTGCTCAAATTTAAATATTTGATCAAAATAAATGATTTAATGTCTTATATTTGAAGTACATATGTATGATTAGATTCCTTGTGGTTGGTTGCATTTTGAATTCATTTGATTTTCTTGCCAAAAGAATTTCATAGAAAAGTGGGCATTGGATTGAACTAAAACTTCTTATGTTAAATCATCCACAATCAATTATCAAGACTCGATTATGATATTTTCATAATGATTGCATAAGCTACTCATATGTATATAAATATTATTTTCCAGCAAAAATATTTCAGTTTTCTTTTTTTTCGAAAAATAAGCATATTTTTTTCAGCTTACCTTCAATTTGTGCATCCAGCTCATTTCAAAGCAAATTTGCGTGTGGCTGCTGTCGTCATTTGAGTCACGTACAAGTTGCAATAATTTGCAACACGTTCGCCCGGCAAGTGCATCCACATCAGCAACAACAACAGCAGCAGCGAGCGGCAACTGCAACAGCTTGATGCTGCAATCGTATTCTAATCGAACCGAACGGTTGCGCTGGCTGGGCAATAAATTGGCAACCAGAGCCTGACCAGAGCAATCAACACCTGTCCAATGAGCCACAACAACAGCTACAACAGCAACAACAGCCAGCGCAGGCCCTTTCAACGCATAATTTAACGCTGAGATATGGAGCGCTGAGCGAGTTCTATTACAAGTTGATAATCCGTGACGATCGATTGCCCAGTGATATCCTTGGCAATGCAATTAAGTAATGTTGCCGACACTCGCTGCAACAGCAGCCAGTGCAGTCACAGCAGCGGCAACAGTTGCTGCTGCGTGTATGTGTCTGAAATTCAAATTACATTTATTACGAGCACTTTGAGCAGCTGATTTAGTGCACTTATCGTGAGATTTGATTGGGTTTTAGCCCAAACAGATATCTGAACCCTTAATGTTGTTATTAGCTATTATTAATGCTTGCAGGTCCCCGAATGACAAGCGTCTGGTTACTCTATAGCAGTTTCACACTCTGGCTCGAGTTCAAATCTTTGGCTGCATCTGTTCCGCATTTCCAGTGAAAAACGCTGCCAGATTTCAGCGCAGGCTGCAATCAAAATTTGCCCGTTGCCTTTCGCACAGTTTCCACACAGTTTTCTTCATCATTTTGTTTTCTTTTTTACTTCTTTTTTTTCTCAATTTTTGCACGGTCTCACACAGCGTGCAATTGACGCGTGTTGGTGATTGCCATAGCCATAGCCATTCCCATTTAATGGTGTCCATATGATTCACGGCAATGCGCACCAGGCCAGACGCGACCAGACCCGACCAGACCAGCCATCGCCAGCCGATGTGCAGATGCTTTTCGGGTTACTCAAAAATTCGTTAAATACAATTGGATTTCTTTTGGGGCAGCGCTCGCTGTCGAACTTGATGATGTGCCTGTGCCTGTGCCTGTGCCTGAGTCTCAGTCTGAGTGCCAGTGCCAGTGCCAGTGCCAGTGCCTAGGCCCATGCCTAGTTGTGGAGTCGTGCTCGCGCTGGGTCTGGTCCTGGGCACTCCCCCGCGGTGCGCAATGCACTTCGCCACAGCTAGCAAGCTAGTCGGGTCTATAACAACAAGTAACAGAGTCTTGGGCGGGAGTGCTAGACTAGAATATATCCTAAATGCAGAGCAAAGTATAATTTTGAAATTATATTGTATAGCTCACATGCAAAATATCTAATAAAACATATTTTCGTACTTGAAGAAAAATAAATATAATAATATGTATTTATATTTTGAGTATAAAGATTCAATCTTTTCCCTCTGTTACAAACTGCTGCTCAGAAAACATTCAACCCTTTTTAGCAACTTGCAATGGGCTCGTGGTATAAAAAGAAAAACAATTGCAATTTTCAACTAATGCTTATTGCTGGAAATCAGTTTAGGAAAGCTAAAGGAGCGAGTGTATGTGGAGTGTGGAGCCAGAGCTGTGCGGCTCTGTTGCCCGAGTCAACTCACAGTCGGAGTCGCCATAGAGTCAACGTCACAGTCACCTGGGCTTGAACTCTGCGCTGTTGTTGTTGCACTCCAAAAGGTGAGTCCAGTCCACTAAAAGTCGCCTCTTTGATGAAAACTGTAAATTTACGAACTTTACTTTAATCACCAAACATGAATCGCGCACAGCATGCAGCAGCAGCAGCAGCAGCAATATCAGCAGAGGAGCAGCATGCAACACTGAGGCATGCAGCATGCCGCATGCACCTTAAGAGAAAGAAAGAGAGAGGGAGAGACACTGAGAGAGTGAGCGTAACAGATTCCAATTGCTTGTTGTTGTTATTATTTCAGCTTGAATCAAATCTTGCTGGCTTTATATGCTTGCGAAAATCTCAGCTCATTTACGAGCTATCTGCTTTGTCTAGAACTTTTCATATCTCGTTAACTTTATGGATGCATATCTTTTATATAGGTAATCCTTAACATTCTTAAAACACTTTGCATATTTATTATGTATTCAGATTTGGAAAATAAGTTAAACTGAAGATAAGCATATGGGAGTAAACTAAAACGTGAATTGTGTTGTTATTAAAATTATTCTATATTTATCATACATATAAATTTCTATTTTTATTTCAATATAATTTTCAGTTTTAGATATTTATATTTATATTATTTAATTATTTTTAATATATTTTCTCTTTACATTTTGGCAGTATTTTTATTTAAATTTTAGAAATTTAATGCGCCCCCATGGACTTTTGTATACCCTTTATGAGTTTCGTTTATAAATAATTTTATTAAATAAATAATTATGAATAAACTTGATTCTTGCAGCCAATTAACTAAATCTAGTCTTTCTTAACTATTCCCATGATAAGTAAATAAATCAATAAGCAAAAATTTCATTTATGTTTCATAGCTATCATAAATTACCTTCTTCAATCGATTACTTACTAGATTTATGCAGAAAATTGAATTTTGTGAACATAGATGAATATATCTAATGTTGTTTCTCATCATATTCATAAACAATTCATTTTATTATTGTTAACACTTGATTACTTTAACAAACTTATCGCCGATAGAGTATTCAAATGTGTGCAAGCTTAAATGTTTGTTCTTGGTTATTTTATTTTTATTGGGCAACAACATTTTGAGACGTTGCATGTTTCGAGTCGTCGCTGAGGCTGTAGAAATATTTCTTAGCATTTCAACATTTCAACGCATGTTGAGAGTTTTGTTAGCTGTCGTTGTATTCATGTTTTGATATGGAACGCGCCGGGATCCTCCTTTGTCTCCGCCACTGGACGAAGCAGACGAAGGCAAACTGGGTGCAGGAAGGCGCTCATTGACTTTGCCCTCAAAGTTGTCATTTGGACTGCTGTGCGGCTGCTTCCGACTGACTTCTGGCCCGATAAGAGCGAAGTGGAAGAGCGCCGTGTGGTGTGTGGAGTGTGGAGCGCGTTACCAGGTTGAGATTTAGGTTCAGGCTGTAGCTACGGGGTCGCAGCATGTTGTCCAGTGTTTATTGTGGCTGCCTTTTTGTCTTGCTCTCTGGCCATACATACTTCTGGTCATTCTGGGCTCGAGTTTTGTTTGTCTTTTATGTTTTGTCAATTGCATTTGTTGCCATCTCTTTTCGCTCGAGTGCCTTTTGTTGTCTGCCATCTCTCTCTCGGCCTGGGCCTTCTTGTACAGCTGATAATTTATTGCATCGCTTGTGCCAAAAACGGTCGTGTGCCTGAAAACTCTTGAGTCTGAATAGCCTCGTCGATATGTATAAGTAATACACGCATTTATATATGTATATGTATATAGGCTATATGCGGGACGGGCGCAACACCTTCGCATAGCATCTGTTTGGCCAACAAATCAGGACAACAACAACTGCTGCTGCTGCTCCTGCTCCTGCTGATGTTGCTGCTGCTGCTGCTTTGGTAGCTGTTGCCGTTGCCCAGTGATTTGGTCACTTTGTTGATACAACTTTGTTCGGGCTTGTCTTATCCTTGCCCGCCCCACCTCTACTTTTCCCAGTTCGCTTTATAAATGGCCAACAATGAAAACAAATGAAAAATTCGTTTTGTTTCCTTTTGTTTCGTCTGTTTTTGTTTTCTGTTCTGTTCCTGTGTCGCCTGTCGCTTGGAATTAGTAACTACAAGTATGTTAAAAGGTTCATTCATGTTGCGCTTGTTCCGCGCGACTTTTGTCTACTTGCCACCTACCAAAAAGAGCTCTCTTCCCTCCTCCTTCTGCTCTCAATAGCCGGCTCCATTCGCCCGGTATCAGTTTCATTTGGTCTGCTTCACGCTTGGCTCTTGTCTGTAAATTGATAGCCACCAAATAGCTGGCATATTTGACTCTGACTTTGACTTTAAATTCAGTTTGGTCTTGTACTCTCGGACTCGAAGCCGGGCAATTTGTAGTTCATTCGATTAAAGTTTATTTCGCTTCGGTTTTTGTTCATTACGTTCGTTGTTTTGACCGAAGTCTAGTAAAATTATATATATATTTTTTTCAAACTTGATCGTAAATGTTAGTATTATTTCTGTTGTTCTATTTTTATTGAAATTTATTTTACTAAATTAATTTTTACATTTTCACATTCTCTGCTTATTTTCTTAAATATATTTACTTAATTGACTTTTTACGATGGTGCTACTTGTGCATAGCTAGTGCTGAATCCTTTGCCATAATACGTATTACCAGATTGCTTCGACTTGAACTGAGTATTTTTGTAATTTTCATTAGATTGCTGAGCTCTTTCGATATCTACGATGTATTTGTTACTGTTCTGCATTTCAACCTCATTGTGGTTAGCTCCGTCATCAAACTGATTTTGTTTGCCACTATAGATGACAACGGACTTGCTTAATTGAGCATCAGGCTTTAGTATATCCAGCGACTTGGTCGCAAGCATTTCAATTAAATCATAAGATAAATCATTCTTATTATACTCTTTACCTTCGGGTATGGAATGTTGAGCATGCTCACTTGGCTTCGATGGATCTGGCATGTCATTTAAATAATAGCGTGTATTATCGCTAGATTTTTGCTTTGATTTAGTTGCAGTATTTTCATAAATAATTTTCTTCAGCTTTGGCTGAGGCTCTACGACTTGACTGCTAGACTGTGTCTTATCATAAACATAATATGATGACTGAGAAGTGGGAAGCCGACTTAGATTTTCATTGTTTATCATTCCGTGGGAGTTCCGAATTTTATAAGATTTAGCTACTGGCTGAGTTTTTGCAGATGCAGATCTATAGTTTTCTGAAGTCTTATATTCTGGGCTCGTCTTCACTTCATAGCTCTTTGGCTCCGTTGATTTATTTTCACAAATGGCCAACTTTGAAAATATGCTTTGTTGAGCGACTAGCAAGTCTTGTAGGCCCTTCTCAATTAGAGTTTCCTTCTCTGGACAATTATACTTCATTGCTTCTGCTATTTTTCGCAGCTGAGTGCTTTGAGTAACATTTATATAGGTCATTTGAAGATCCAAGGAATTGAGTTTGACCATAGCTGCTTGGTTCAGTTCCTTTACACTTGCCACATTCTCCAGCTCCAGGTTAATATTCCACTGAGAGCGATTCAAACTAATGAAAGAGCTATTAAGGCTTTGTAGCCGAGGCAGCACAGAGAGAGCAACAAGCTCGGTGAGTTGAAGGAGATTTCTGTCAATATTCTCAGTGCTATTGAGTACATTTTGCTGATAAGAGTTGAGTCTGTTTTGCATGCGATTGATCTGTGCCTTGACGACTTTTTGTTCCTGCACAACGTACTCGATGTTGTGCGCAGTTCGATCCATCTTAGAGTACACTTGCTGACTTGTTTTTAAGAGTTTTTGCAGAACTTGTTCCGTTTGATTTTGTGCCAATTCACTAGTATTGGCAAGCTGTTGACGCGTCAAATTCAGTTGAGGCAATTGATCGATTTGCTGTTGCACATTGAAGGCCAAATGGCTTATGGCCTTTTCGATTTCACTCAAGAAATTGTTAGAGGAGTGAATCTGAGCTTTGTGCTCTGTTATCAATTTAAGTAGCTGTTCCTCAATCGAAACATGTTTCAAGGATTCTGTGGTTGAGCTCGAGGCAGCGGCGTTTGTTGTGCTTTCCGCTGATGTCGTATCCTGTAAAGTTGTCGACTCCTGCTCAGTTGTGGCCGTATCCTGTATAGTTGTCGCCTCCTGCTCAGTTGTGGCCGTATCCTGCGAAGATGTCGACACTTCGTTAGCTGAGCTCGTATCCCGCGCTCCTGTTGCGATTATACAGCCCAGCAGCGCAGTTATTAAAATAAGTTTCATCTCTATGCAGTTGCTCTGTAAACTAAACCTTGGCCTCAAATGCAGTTCTTGCTGCGCTTAAATACTATTTCGCAGACTATTTCTTTTTCAGTCGTTGAGCGTTGCTGCAGCTGTTAGACAAGTGTTTAGTTTTCTTCTTTATTTTTATCATTTTTATTTGGGAGCATTTTCAGCACGAATTTCTTGAAAAATGCAGCTGCTTTACTATTGCCGAATCAGGCAGATAAAATACAAGCTAAGACGAAATGTTATGCATTCGCTTTTAGCTTGATTAAAAAATGTTGATTAAAATGTAAATTGTCTAATCAAATCGTAACATGTGTTTGATCGGTTCACAGCTTTAATCATCATGGCTGATTCTGATAACCAATTTAAGTCATTTTTGTGTATAACAGATAATAAAAATTTCCGCATAAAACTATTACAAATATCTAAACTTAATTGAAAAAAATAAAAATGATAATTTAAATTCTCTAAATTGAATATCATTTCTGGAAGCTCTTTCCACATTACAGTTTTACTTCCGATATACTTTATATATATATTTTTCTGTGCTTCCATTTCTTTCATTGAGGCGGACACTCAAGAGTTATTTACTCACATTAGCCGCCTAGAAGTCAACGCGAACAACATGAGGGTCACGCTCAAAGTCAAATTTTAATGAAAAAGTGATTCATCATTTAAGCATCGAGCATCGGGCGACATTGTTAGAGCAATTAAGAAACGGGGTAAGCGAGCAGCAGCAGCAGCAGCAGCAGCAGCTCATGCTGTCGATCGGCTCCCTCATATCTCTCAAATAGAATTTCATAATCGGAGCAACGGGCGACCCCAAATGTGAGAATGTTACTCGGCCAACAATAAGCGGGTCAAATTAGAATAAATAGTTATACAAACAATGAGAGACCCCTTTAACATGACCGAAACGAGCTAAGAAAGCGAGAGAGCGAGCGAGAGAGAGAGAGGCGAATTATTGCAAGAAATCAAAAAATTAAAAATAAATAAAAACGAATTGAATAATTTAGGTCAGCTATGTGAGAATAGCCATTGATGATGCGCCGTTTCGGATTATCAATGCTCGTTTGCTCGAGGGTGGCTTTTAAGTAATTATTCATTAATTGCATGTGCCTAGACGTAGCTAGGAATGTTCTCTATTAAAGTATATGAAAATATTTTGAAAATAGACAAGGCGCAAGTGCTGAGCTGTTCGAGCTTCACTTATGCTGGTTGACATTTAAGCTCATTTGATGAGCAGCACGTAACCGCAAAAAAAAAGCTAGGGTATTCCGACTGCTGGCTGGGCTGCATTGCACTGGTTCGCCAGGGTGCCGCATGTCGGGGCAGGCAATTATACATTCATCTAGATTATGACACGACATGCAAGTTCCGATCGGGCCTTCAGTGTCTTTAGCAGCAAATGAATTTGTACTTTGCCACAGCCAGAGTAACCCATTATTGTTGTTGTTGTAGCTGCTATTGCTGCTGTTGCTGTTGTTGTTGCTGTTGTTGCTGCTGCTGGTTGTTGTGATAGCACACATTTTGCTGGCGTCGACGGCGGCACGCGATTTAGCCGCGTCGCGTAATTAATCGTCAAATGAGTTTAATTGTTTATGTCTTTTATGTGAGACTAGAGTTTCCTACAATGTCGCATTGCCTCGAGTGCCTGCCCAGATCTCAGATAAACTCATACATATAGATTACCTCGCCCTTTGCCAGGCAACCAAAATTATAGCAAACAGTGCGACGGCAACAAATAGCCAGCTGTTGAGACATTATGTTATCTGATATATATACATATATCTATATAAGAGTATCATGATTTGATAAGATTTCCGATTATATATTTAATATTTTATTTATTTATGAAAATCAATATTAGATAAAGTCCATGCAGAGTTTTCCCAATTCATGTTTGTTTCAACATTTTTATTCATACTTTAAAAAATATTCTAAATATTAATGTTTTTTTTTTTATTTCTCGAATATTTCTTCTTATTTCTTATATAATATTTCTTTAAAATAGCTAATTAAACAAAGAGAAGAAAACAATCAGCAGCTATAATTAAGAGCTGAAAATTAAAAAATGTGGCCGCAGGTTATGCAACAAATCTTCAATCTTGGCCCTGACCAGGGGGGCTGCTGCGGGCGAGGCGAAACATACGCCGAGGTTATTCATCATCAGCCAAGTGCAACCACTAGACAGGACGTGTTCCGGCTGGTAAATGGATGAGTTTTGCAGCCACGGCTGCCCTGCCAGGCGAACAGGGCTCTTCGCCCTGTTTGGCCGCTGATTAAAACAGAAACAACAAAATTAACCAAAAATTTGCATTTTAATACAAAAATGCGACGAAACATTTTTATTTTTCATTCATTTGGCAGCTGGCTGGGTCGAACTGTGAAACAAAGAGAGAAGCTAATAATTTTATCAGTGGCAAACAGTTGACAAAATCAGCATTTTTTTGGGGGGACTGTGGGAGGAACATGAAGAAGTTGAGTTCAGTCAGGAGCTGCATCCGTTTAAATGAACTGTTAAAGCGGCCACGCAGCAAGAACATTTGTCTTGGCGCCAAGTCCAAAAGGGAAACTGCAGATTTTCCGCGTGCTTTTCTTTTGCCACGCAGGAGGCGGGAAGGGATCGGTGTAGGAGGAGGACTTTGTGTACAAAGTGTGCGCCTTAGAGATTATTAATCATCTTTTGTGCGTATCTTTCATTTTTCGTATGCCTCATTGCAGGCTTGACTCATGCCCATACTCCACGCCCCACGCCTCATGCCCTAAATGCCACTTTTGAACTTCTTTTGCGTTTTAAGAAAGTTCGCCAGGATATCCTTTTCTATGAAAATGATTTTGTCCTTACGTGGGTGTTCTTTATTCTTAGATCTAGGATTTCAGTTCATAATTCACTTGATTTACATAAATTTATATGTTTATATGTATATATAAATGGGCAAGTTAATTAAGTTTCTTAGATGCTTCTAAAAGATAAGACTGGGCCACTGCTAATTAACTTTATATAAACATAAAGGTGAGAAAAGTTGTGGAACAGTAAAAGTTTCAGTGGAGAATTTTTACTTTAATATATATATATATTTTTTTTTAGCTCTAAATTACTTAGATCTGACCTAAGACAACAGATTTCGACTCCGTGGACTATAAAATAATTCATTTCAATTAGAGCTAAATCGTTTCTCTACTAATACTTCTATCGGAAATCAGTTCGCATGATATATGCCTGATCATATAGTATGATTCAACTGGCAGTCCGCAAAGCCAGCTAAATAGAAAAATATTCAAGCTAACTCTGAGGTGGTCTACCACACATTCAATTGCCACGGCAGCAGGCATGGATGGAAAGGGTATTTGGCTGATTTATAAGTCCGGACACAAGCGCAACTACCAAATTGATCGAAAAATGCCGCACAATGCGACGTTGTTGTTGTTGTTGCTTGCCCACCCGTGACCCACTAGGGTAGCCTCTGGCGGCTGTGCTGTAACCCTGCTGCACTCAACTGGTTGGCGTTGAGCTTAAAGCGTTAATTCGTAATTTATGTGTCACACAAATCGAAATTGAATGCCAAGCGAAATTATGGAATATTTATCATTTCACGCGAGGCGCTGGCCAGAGGATTGAAAGGAACTGTTGCCTGTGCCAATGCCGAAGGGTGAATGGGCCGGATCGCGGGCGCGGGGTGAAGCCGCTGCCACAGGAACGTTTGTCAATTCGAATTACGAATAACGACAAAGTGCGCTTAACTTATGTGCACGAGGATTGGTGTAAAAAGCGGGGAAAAAACTGCGAGAAAAAAAGAACAGAAAAAGGTTTGCCGCCATAAACTTGATTTTCCCCTCGACTGAGGACTGGACAATGGCATGGAGGCGAGCTGCTCTTAGTCCGATCTTGTTGTGGCTCTGTTAACCGTAAAAATGTGAAATATTTATAAGGTTTGCATACTTGGCTCGAACTGCAGCTTTGATGCAGTGGCAAGTGTTAATTGGAATCAATTTGATAATCTCCCAGGGCACACACACACACATTCGAGCTTTGTTGTGCTGAGTTCATGATAATTTCGCAGATGTGCGATTTTGATTGAAAATTAACGCTATGGGGGGCTCCGCCACATTTTTTTTTTTTTTTGCCTTTGGCCCTCATTGGCCCGTTACAGGCCACATAATTCAAATTGTATTAATTTAAATGCCAATTTATGGCCCAAAAAAAGAAAACGCCTCCCCTTATAAGCATTGCCGGGCAGGTATCATAAAATATGGGCATGCTAAAGTCCATTCGTGTAACTGTAACTGGACAGATTGCGTATAAATATTTTTGTATTATTATTTATCAGCAATTACGAAAGGGAGCCACTAACAGATATGTTCAGGTATAGCAACAGGAATGCCGGAATTGAAATATATATTTATTATCAAGTGCTAAATATAAACTAAATATTGTAGGTTGAGCAGTTAATTTAGTCTCTCTGCCATACTGATAAAGTTGGTCCATTAAGAAAGCTAATTTTCTTTATAAATTTTATAAATTATTCAAAATATATTTATTATATAGCTGCATATTTTTATGAAAATATTAAAAAATGTTTTTGGATGTTACTCAATATTTTTCTTTTACTTTTATTATTTTATATTATTTATAACTAAAGCTAAATCTGTTTCTAATCATAGATAAACTTCACTTGCATCTGTGAGAGTATTGAATCTAATCTAAGAGATCTATTTAGCGATGATATATTCACATATATAAATACAATATATACTACTTGTATGATATAAGCACTCAACATGCCACCACAAAGTGATTGTAGGTTTATGAAATGCTAATCTCTCAATTTAGTTCATTTCATGTGTAGTTACAGATTTCCTTATATGAAAAAATAAAATATTTTACTATTAAATATATATGTGCATATATAAACATTTAGTTAAGAAACTTAGGCATTTACTCTTCCCTTTGCCATCCACAACGTATCGCATTGTTGTTGGCCAATTGTTAAGCCACCCGCAATTTATATGGTACTCAAGCACAGCAAAATGTTGCAGTGACATGTCAGGGAGCGCTGATTAACATATTATGCGACAAACTGCCACTGGACACGGCTTGGACTGAGAGCAAGAGAGAGAGGGAGATGTGCATAGAGCGAAAAAGAGAGATAGAGAAGAAAATGTGGCAATTCAACGCCTGTCACTGGCTGTTTGCACAGATAATTCACGCCAGCGCCAGGGCTGCCAAGAGGAAGCGGGAGAGAGTTAGAGTCGGAGCTAGGAGTTTGAGTCAGAGTCGGACTCGCACATAACCAGCTCCAACTCGAACTCGAACTCCAACTGCAACTCCAGCATGGACTGCTGTGTAATTGAAAAAGTTGCCTGCGGGGGCTGGTCGCAAATATCTGAAATCTGTCTCTGGCGATGGCTATCAATGTCGGCGATAGGTGAGCCAGAGAGAATGTCGCCCCGGTCGTATGGGCCAATTAAGGGTTAAACATTTTGCATATGCAGCCGATGCCGATGCTGTCTCTGCCAGCACAGATTCTGTCTCTGATTTGCATAATTTTCGGCTTGCTATCTCGGTCTCACTCTGTCTTTTCGTCGGCGACATGCGCACGATACATTAATTTATGTGGCTCAAAAAGGAACAAAGTGGACAACATTTGTGGTGTCCAATTTCATTAGGCACATCAGCGCCTTGCTCCCGTACTCCCGTACGCCCGTACTCCCCTACAACTCGTACAACCCCCCTCTCGGAAGTGCGCTTATGTTTTGTCTAACTGTCACTGAAATGTGTGTGTTTGTGTGTGCGTGTGTGTGTGTGTTTTTGTGCGTGTTTTCCCTCTTTTGTCACATTACGAGAATTTACATAAAATCTATTGTAAGCGTATGAAATTGAATACCCCAAGGCGGATTCGGACATGTGGTCCTTTTTTTATAGTCGAGTGGGGGTAGCAGAAGGGTTTTAAGCGTGATATTTGCCTTTTGCAAGCAGACGCAATTTAATAATTTAATTAGCAGCGCCCAGCACCGTCTCGTGCGTAATAAATGTCTTTGTCGTTTTCATAAGTCATAAATTAGGAAATGGGGAATTTTTTTCCAATTACACATATTTCACACCGCATGCCAAAACGCACAATAACTGAAAAGAAGAATGAAAAATCGAAATCGAATGCAATTTTCTATTTTAATAATTTATAACGCGTCACAGCCGCTGCAACAAGTACAAATTGTCAAAAGTGTTTTGCGTCTTGGCCAGGCCCACCCATGGCGACGGCTCAGGCACAGGCACATGCACAGCCTAACCCGATCCTTGGCCCCGATGCATTGCCACGCGCTTTTAACGAGTCACAAATTCACGTTGCAATTGCCAGAGTCGACACAGTGAGCGCCCCATCGTAACTTCTCAGCTAAGCAACACTCAAGAGTGTTTGCTGAGTGGGAGAGAGGGAGGGAAACTAGCAGACTGAGCAGGAAGGTGGATTGGAGGTTTCTTACCAGCTCATGGCTTGCCCACCCGCCTAGCCGTGGCAGCCACCCAACCAGCCGCTTATTTTTGCGTATTAACGCGCGAAATAATATTTTATTTTGACCATCGTCAAAGGATTGAAAAATGCCCACTAATATCTTTCGGTCTTTGTGACGGCTTTGTGTGGACCACTCTGTCTGTCTGCCAGACAGAGTGTGTGTGTGTGTGTGTGTGTGAGTGTGAGTCTGGGACTTTGTTGGTGTCTGATGTTGCAAGCACACACAGTAGTTATGCTTAGCCTTAGCATATATCTTTTTTTTGTGCATTTAATTTGATAAATATTTCATGGGAATTTTACAAAATCAACAGAAACTTATATAAATTATAGAAACAGAGAAATGTTTAATGCACAATTACATAAATCATTTTCATTTAATTTTATAATAAATTATTTGAAATCTATTTATATATATTTGTCTTATATTATTTTCTTTAATCTTCTTTAATGTATTGCATTTAATGTATTAAATTTATTTTCTTTCCATCTGCAAATTGATATTATTTATATTCAAGAAACTTTTACCACCAAGACAACATTTTACATATTCTTCTCAATTGTTGTATACAACTAAATTTGTTGCGGGCAGTTAACACCACAAAGTAAGTAATTTCTTGCCAGGCTCAAATCACTCTAGGCTCGCAATTTAACTAATTTTGCATAACTCATTTGCAGCTCGTAAAGATCATAATTCGCTGTACGAAATGTAGTGCGCGGACACACCTTCGATTCTTCAAGCTGAATTCCCACGTTTTGCAGCTCTGCAGAACGAATCAATCATTTGCCTAGCCAGATTTCAGTTTTCCACTTTTGAAGGGGGAGGAGGAAGCTGCAAAATTATCGCCTGGCATGCAAAATAGTTGCAACCGTTAAGTCTTGCGATGAAAGGTGGCAACACTGGGCATTTTCTGGCCAATTGGTCACAAAATCTTAACACCTACAGCGAGTCCAAGGCTGTGCTGTGATCATCAACAGATGATCATCTGATCAGAGATGATCACTCAGTGGCGGCCATTAAAGTCAAATCATTTTTCACATTTAGATATTGGCCGCGGGGCAGACACACAGAATCTCCCCCCGCCTAGCCACTCCCGCCACCCTCACAGACAGTCGACACAATTGAAGGCAACTCGGAATCGATCCATCCCAAAATTGCGGCGATCACGATTTGGAGGAAATATGTTCAACTGCAGCTCTGTCTGAGTCGCTTACATAAAAGTAATCAAATCAACACCTTCATCAACTCCTTTGGATACGCTGGCCCCAAACCGCAGAAAATGCCTTCCTTATTATGCCCTGAATCAGCTGAAAATACCAAGAAAGGGTATCTTGCATTTGTGCAAGGGTATGTAACAGATAGGTGGTCATATGCAATTCCCTACTTGATATAAATCAATTTATGTATATATTTTTATTCTATGAATTGGATACTTAATAGAAAGAGTTAAAAAAAAAAAGAGAAAAAGATTCTATCACCGTTGCATGTTTGCAAGGAAGCTTTATTGTGTCTCTATAGGGTATTTTCTGGTCGAGCATAACCGACTAGAGCACTCTTATTTGTTGTATGCTGTGGCAATTTGGACTCACGGTTCGAATCGCAGAGCAATCTTTTATTTTTTTGTTCCCCTGTACTTTTGGTGTAGTTTTCGGCTTGTTTCGGTGGCGATCGCCTGTCGATCAAATTGTTGTTTTCGATATCTAATTTGTCATTCGGCAAAAGGCAACGGCAGCGACGGCCCACAAGACAGCCGCAATTTGTTCATGCAGCCAACTGGCAACTGGAAACTGGCAACACGCTGTCTGCGTTGCACGATCCTTTCGAAGTTCGATGCTGGCAGCAAACTAGGGAATCCCGGCATTATGTGCGACGATTATCTTGTCGGCGCGTGAAATTTCGTGGCGTTGAGGAATTGACCTGCAATTGATACCAATCCATGGCAATCCATTACAGAGGCTAAGCGCGCGAGCTGCATGTCTCATTATTGGCAATTTTGGAGCAGTACGAGGTAATTGCCCCATGCCCATGCTCATACCCATGCCGAGGGTCATTTGTATAGAGGTCGCACCTCAGTTGCAGCATGACTGGAGCATTTATTTTGCAGCGCATGCAACACAAATTATGATATGGGGAAAGACAGTGAGAAAATAGAGATATCTACATATGGGGAAAGTATGTTAGAGAGAGTGTGAAAGAGAGGGAGAGACAAGAATAGAAATATATATAGAGCGAATGCAATTGGAAGATGTTTTCAATTAAAAATCTACTTAGTTCTGTTTTGTTTATTTTTATTAAATAAAATTAATTTAACTGACATTTGATTTCGATATCGAAATTATCAAAAACGAACGACTTTTTTTTCCTTTTCGTTTCAACTAATTAATGCTTAAATATTTTATTATATTTTCGATGACAGCATGTTTCTATAATGCGGAAATTTCATGTTTTGCTGTATTTTGCGAATGTCAACTCACACACACACACACACACATGTATATACACAGCCTCACACACACGCACACACACACATTCGCACTCTCGACTATCAACTGTGATAAGGTTAATATGTATATAAGTACTTGATCTACAGCATATAGCTATAGCTCTACTGTTTGTATGTTTATTGCAATTTATTTAGCATTCGGCTGACACTTATTATCAATTAATTTACAAATTTCGCACCTCTAATATTTATTTACACGCGCTCATGTGATGCTTTTTCATTAAGTAACTGTATTTTTCTTCAGTTATTTCATATATAGTTTAATAATATTATTTACATCATATTTTCGCTTATCAATAATACACAGATACTTGACTATGAACGAAATGACGAAAATGTTTATAATTTGTTTATTTATTTTTATTTTTTTGCTATATATTTTGTTGTTTATTTTGAATTCTTTGTACAAAACTTTATCTGCGTTGCTTTAATAATAATAAAATAAAAAAAATGTCGTAATTTTTTAAATAAAAAAAATATCAAAGCCTTTCAAACTACTCAATTGAAATTAAAACATCGGAAGATATGCCAAAAACATTTTTTTTTTGTAAGTTGAGCTCTCATTTGATTGATATGAGTTTTGGATATATTCGCTGGATTAGCTTAAACAAATTTCGATATGGGGAAAATCAAATGGTAAAGAAAACAATAAATACATTTCTTTTAAAAACGCAATTTTTATTATTATAAAATATATAAAACGTTTATATTTATACATATAAATAAAATAATGCTTAGTCTAAAAGATCGTTTTAAAACTGAAAACTTGCACTGAATTGGTATTGCCCGCATTTTTTTTAAATTTGTTATATAAAATAAAAAATTAGCTAAATTTTGTATTGTAAATTAATAAAAAAAATAAAATTTGTATTTTCCATAAAGATTTTGCCACATCTTTGAGACATGACTTGGAGTAGCTGAGAATTTGATTTTCATAATTTCTTTATGATATTTGATTTGATTTTTTTTGTTTATCCTTTTACATTTTACTTACAGTAAACATAAAAAACATTGCTAAAGCACACACAAAATATAATTGCCACACATAAAGTAAAAATATATTTTTGGTATAATTCTGCAAACCACTGGGAGATTAGAGATTAAAGTACACTATAGAACGCATAGAGCTATATACATATAGCTGTCTAGATATATAACTGTATGTATATGTAAATATATACATATATATATTTTTATTTATATATATATATGCTACAGGAAATACATAAATATTTTGCCTAACATACATTTACATTTGTCTTTTTTGTATTTTTTGTATTTTTGTTTTTGTTTTTGTTTCCTTTCTTGTGGGAGGGTATATAAAGAAGTTTACTTTAGTTTAGTTTTCATTTGCTTTAAAATTAAGTAGAACTCAGTGCCTTTAAATATATTATACAGACATATAGTAGAACTGATGGATGCCCAAAAAGAAACCTTAGAAAAATCTCTAAACGTTAAACGTTCAGGAAATTTGGAATTTTTCTTGCGACTTTTAGCCAGAGAGCTGCCTCGTATCTACAAGATACAAAACCGCATTTGGCTGTCAGTTGTGGGCGCCTGGGTGAAAGTTGAAAATTGTTTATGTACAAGTTACAACAACTAAAGGAGATTTTAAAACAATTAAGCTACACGATTCTCGGTTTTTTTTTTTACATTTTTCATTAGAGATTTTTTTTTGTTATTTTTTTGTTTGTTTTTCTTTTTTTTTTTTTTCAATATGCATAAATAATTACACTACTTGACATCCACAATGAGAGGAACTTCGCTGATATCGATTAAATTTGGCGGCGATGGCAGCGACTGTTGCTGCTGTTGTTGTTGCTGCGGCTCATGTTGTTGCTGTTGCTGCTGGGCTGTCGCGATGGTCGTCGCTGTCGGTGTGGACGATGCCGATGACAGCGAGCCCGCTGAGGACGAGGAGACGGAGGCCATGACCGCTGCCGTGGCCAGTTGCTCATGGCTGTTGCTGTTGCTATTGCTGCTGCTGCTGCTGTTGCTGTTGCTGCTGCTGTTGCTGCTGTTGGCCAGCAGCAGTCGCTGGTGGTGTTGTTGCAGGCACTGATTTGCATTGACAGCGGCCGCGGCCATCATCATAGTCGCAGCATCGCAGTAATTAGACAGCATTGTTGTTGTATTCACTGCCGCTGGCATTGTTGTTGTTGTTGCAATTGCTGCTGCCGCAGCGGCTGCCGTTGCTGGTGTCACATATGCAGCAGCCGCTGTTGCATTGGCCATGTAATCGTTGCTGCAGCCGGCGCCAAGCAAACCGTTGGCGCTCATGTTGCTGCTGTTGATGTGGTTGCTGTGGTTGTTGTTGTTGTAGTTGCTGATTTGCTGCTGATTGTAAATGCTGTGGATGCTGTTGCCGCAGTTGCTGCCGCCGTTGCCGTATGTTGCATGCATGGCAGCAACATTGCTGTGATCGTGGCTGTGATTGCCAGCAACAGCAATGCCCCCACACCCACCGCCAATGACGCCGGCAATGTTGCTGTTACTGTTGCTATTGCTGTTGCTTGTGATGTTGTTGCAGGGATTGATGTTGAGCGTAGTGTTGCCATGATTGGCTGCCACAGCGGCCGCCACAGCTGCGGCTGATGATCAAGTTGTTGTCAATTGGCGCCACATTGTATGTCACATCGAAGGCAGATAGGGCCAAGAGAAACTGTTGCCGCTCAACAACATGTCGCGTATCAGTGTTTCGATTGGCGTTTTGCCGACTAGACGCACAAAAAACAATTGCTCAATGACCTGGTTAATTGAGAAGACAAAAAGAAGAATAACAAAGAAATCAGCATCTTTTTGTTTACTTACTTATGCTAAACTAAGTCTATCATCTCAGTGGATTATGAAATTATATACTAATCGTTAGCCATGATTAGAGTCTACTTACTTGTGAGGAGACGGTGCGTAATGATGGCAATCTGAGTAGTAATTTGCCAAATCTCGTGGGCTGATTGGGATACTGCGTTCGACAATACTCCTCCAATGCGCACTGAGACTTCTCTTGCAGGGATTCAATATGTGTCACATCGGACAGGCCGCAGGCATCTAAAATATATAACAGGAGAAATGCGTTAATTAGTGAAAACCTCATATCAGGAACAATTCCCTATAGAGGCAAATGATCTGTGAGCCTATGCAGTTCACCTGGCGCTTAATTTGAAATACGTATCCGGCGAATGGGTTTCCAGCGTTTAGGTAAGGCCACGCCCACACACAACAACATCAATATAAAAACTGTTGCTAGAAAATGGCACATGACGGCATTGCGTCACTCGCATGATTTATATCCAATTGAGGGACTTGGACTCAAAGTCGAACAAGAGGCCGTTTAATTAAATTTACGAAAATTTAACTGAGCGCCAACGCCCCTGTAGACAAAGGCCATAAACAAGACGGGGAGAATGGGATATTTCCTCTCTACATACATACACATGTTGTTGACTAGTTGTTAAAGCTAAAGACATTGCGCATACGCAGCGTGTGCCGTCAAGTGCTAATTGCCAGCGACGCAAAAGTTTGCTTATCACTATATACTGTATATGTATATGTTAAATATTGTAAAACAACAACACAGACTACAGATGTATATATGTGCTCGTTGAGCTGCGCCTATTTGAAATTCAAATTAGACATCAGCACTTGTAAATTTGCATAGCTTGAAACATTCTCAATAGATGTTCAGAATGCCATATTCCATTTACTTAATTAGTCAGCAAGCAAAAAGTATCTTTAACGCGCAGCAACAAAACGTAAACATAAAGTATCTTTTGAACATTACGCAAAATTTACAAGTGGCATTTATAACAGCTTTTTTTTTTGGCTGGCGCGCAGCTGGTTTGAAGTTTAATGAATTGGCCATTTGGTGACTTTGTGGACAATCGTTTGGCCATCGCTGGGTGTCCAGCTCGTCGTCAAACGTATCCGATTGCAGTGTGAATTCGAATTCAAAGTTGAAGTTGAAATTGAAGTTGAATTTGAGTTTGAATTTGATTGCATTGCATTGCATTGCATTGCAAAATGCCAGCTATGGGACGTAATGTGTCGTTTAAACGTCTCGCATTTCAGCTCTTTGAATTTCATTATGCATTCGGATTGGTCGTAGCTGTCTTTAGCCGCACGCAAGCCCACTTCTGGTTGCCAACTGTCAATTGAAAGCCAATACATACATTGAGCCACAATGTAAAATGAGTCAAACAAATTGGCAATAGGTTCATTAGAGTTAACTCGTCTAACTGGCAAAACTAAATGATCGCTAACATATTCACACTTATGCGATAAAAATTAGCTTTAGCTATTTGAGCAGCTCATAAAGTTATGCGTCGATATATTTAGCGGGAAATTTTACAAATTAGCTATTGAATAAAATAAAAATTGAAGTGAATTATATTTTAAAACTAGTTTTCCTCTTTCTAGTTTTGATATTTCCAATGTTTTTAAATAAATAAATTTAATTTAATTTAATTTTTGTAATAAGTAACCGGTATTTTTTATTAAGACTTTTACCTCCTTCGTAATATTCCCCCAAAACTTATATAATTTTAAATTCTTAGTTAATTACTTTTCCATTAATTTAAGTAAGACTTACATTAAATATTTTGATCTAACTTACATTTATAACACTTAATTTTGTATTTTTTATTCACTATTTTTTTTTTTTTAGCAAGTTTATTTAATTTTTTTAATATTTAGCTAGTTCTAACGATCATTATTCATTCATTCATGTATAAATTTGTGTAAAAAGTCGATAAATGCCTTCTTCTGTGTAAAGTGCAATAATAAACAAATCTTAAATTCTAAAAAATGTTTACATGCATTTAACTAATTTTCTGTCATTCGCTAAGTGAATAGTCAAGCTTAGATATGTCGTAGAGTTAAATAAATAATAATACGAAAATGCATATACATAACTATAAAGAGCTGTGAGCTGAGTCACAGAGTAGTAAATAAGTATTGTAATAAATGGCAAAATGAAACTGAAGAAAACTCTTCATGCTGCCAGCTCAACTTATATTTGGGCCATTTCCAGTTGGCCCACAATGCAAAGAAATCATAAACAAAACTGAACGTTAACTGCGAAGCTGGCTTAAGGCCGCCTCCAAGCACACAATGCGCGTAAATCAAGATAAATGATTTGTCGCCAAAGGCAACAGAAATTCAATTAGCCATTATTAACCATTTCATTTCATAAACAACCGGCAACAATAACAACACAAACGGCAATCGGCCAATAATCGTGAAGTTACAAATTAGATTTGGCCAGTTGGGATTGAAAAGCTGAGCGAATCATTTCACTTGGCCATGGTCAATAATTGTCAATTGACTTTGGCCATTAGGTTTTGATGATCCGGAGCCAACGAATATCATAAAAGAAAACGAGTCCAGCAGAGGAAGAAGAAGAGCAAGAGAGAGAAAAAACGGCTACAATTCGAATCAATAAGCCAGTCAAGCAAAAATTTTATTTTCATTGAAATTCAGCAAAAGACGACGGAGAGAAAGAAATTCCAGTTTGTGAATTTGGCCAAAGAAATGCAGCTCGATGCAGCTTTCTCGGGCGTTTGCAACGGGCTGCGGCTATAACTATGGCTTAACTTGGCTTTGATTTTTGGTTTTCGTATTTTTTTTTTTTTTGGGGCTTTTGGTTGGACCTCTGCCTGGGCTGCCTTCTGCGCAGTTACTAACTCAGCGCGGAGATCGTGACCGCGTGTTTTAAATGCATAATGACCGTAAAGTAGTTGATGTAACTACGTAACCGAATTGTGCTGCCAATAACAACAACAACAACAACAACAATAACAGCGAATGCAGTTACAACAACATGCATATCGAATAAGGAGCTGATATTACTGTTGTTGTTGTTGCTTTTGTTGTTTTATTTATTTTTTGGTCACACAAGAACGTGGCACAGGCTCCGCCTCCTCCGTCCCCAATCCACAAATCGGAGCAAAGTAAAGGTTAAGCTGTTTAACCAAAAATTATGAATTGCTGCATTATATTTTATTATATAGTTTTTATGGCCAGCAACTAGTACGTTGTTGGACTTCGTGTCTGCTTTTGGTAACAGTTATAACTTTATTTAGTTTTAATAAGCATTAGGAAAATGCAAGGAGAAACAAAAAAAACTAACAAGACAAATGCCCGCAGATATGGTTCGAGCCTTTGGGCTGGGTTCATGTGAGGTCAGCTATGAATTTATACTCGAGCACCATTTGTAAGAGTTGTTGTTCGGGGAAAAATGGTCAAGAAATGCAAAAAAAAAGTCAGGTATTTGCTAGGGGGCAGTGCTTTGGAGAAGATAACATCAGGAATAGAAAATTTGCCAAGTGTAAAAATAATTAAATATAGATTAATATAATAATAAATGAAACGGAGCAATCAAGTAATTGGCAAAGAAAAATGTTTGTGAAATAAATTCGTTAAAAGATGACTTAAAAATGTGTGAAATATGATTAGGAAAACATTTCTAATGCACTTTAAGGGAAGAAAATATTAAACTTCACTTTAGTTATCTTCCTAGTATTTGAATATAGAAAACAATAAAGCAAAAGGAGGTCATTGTTAATATTAAGTAAAATAAATATTAGACTTATTTTCTGGTATTTTCTAGCTATTTTAATATAAGAACATTAATTACACTCATTCTAAAATTGCATCAAAAATATCTTTTTATTATAAAATACATTTAACTCATATTGTAAGGCAAGGCCTTATGCTGTTTTGCCAAAGAAAAGTTTGATCAAAGCTGAATCTTGTATCTAAGCTTAACAGATTGAAAATTTTAGCTATGAGCGAGTGGGCAAAAGGAAAAGATAGAGAGGGACAGAGCGAGAGAGAGAGAGGTTAAGCCAAAAGTAGGAAAAACGCGCCCAAAAAATGATTCTGATCAAAGAGAGGTCTCTCTGTGTACGAAACTGTTAATTACAAGGCACAGAGGCACGTCTGTGGCAATTTTCGGAAAGTAGCGCAGGCGATCAATGAGCACCCACAAAGCGATTTGGGCATCAGCAGAGAAAAACTCCGAGTCAGACTCAGACAGAGGCTCAGATACAGAGCCAAGGCACAAAGGTTGGCCAGAGCTAAAACCAACACAAAATGTTGGTCAAAAAGTGTGGCTAAGACATGAAAGCTACAACTCTTAACAACTGCAACAAACGACAGCAATCAGGCAGCAAGAGCGTGTGTAGAGCGAGAGCGGAACGGGTGGTTCGATGGAGTACATAGACGTGGCCACAACCAGATTGGAAGATGCACCGCAGTGAGCTGGGGCAGACATGTCGTCAACGTGCCGCCGCCTGGCTGCAAGGCAGCAGGCAGAAGATCAACTAAGTCTATACCCGGTATTTTACTACTGCGATCGTGTCTATCACAGAGAGGGGACAGTGCGAGGGCTGGCGCTGCAGCGATTGATCGGCTGCAGTTTATGGACTCATGCAGCCAATTCAAATGCAATTGCGCTGCACAAGAGTCAGAGTTGGAGTCAACGTCGAAGTCGAAGTCGAAGTCGAAGTCGAGCTCGAAGTTGAAGTCGAAGTCGCAGTCGAAGCTCTGGCAACACGAACTCGCGACGCCCCCTCACAATGGACCCCAGCCCAAAAACCCAAAAGCCCAAAACTCGACACACACAGCGTTTTGGAAATTGGAAAATTATTTTCATGGCTGTGGCTCTGGCTGCGGCGAGCTGGACCTGGCCGAGGAGCAGCCGTTGCGGCTTGTAAGTAAGCGACATAAACGAGTGTTGTATTAATGTTCATAATGTGGTATCTCGACGTCAATAAACGTCGCCAGCTACAAACGGGCGAGGGACAGGAGACTGAACACTGGAGACTGGGGACTAGAGACTGGAGACTGTGTGCAGTCAGTGTCGCAGATCGAGGACAGCTGCTTGACAAAACGAACAGGCACATGGGTGGCGTGTTGAAGAGGCAAAGCGGAGCTAAACGGAGTTTGAGTTGCAGCTGAATGCATCGCTGCATTATTTGGCCACTGTAAATGGACAATGGGCAGATAAGCGTGTCGGACTAGGCAACAGCTGCGCCATCGGCTCAACTTGAAGCGAAAACTTAGACTTAGTTTAGTTACTACTTAAGCCTAACTTAAATAAAATAAATATGCAGCTTTCATAGTTCAAACAATTAATATTTGCATACAAATATTTCGAATTTATTGCAGTTGAAAACGAAAATAAATAAATAAATAAAAATAAATTAAGAACAAACATTAAAATTAAGCCATGTGCCAAATTAGTTGGAAAAGTTTAATATTTATGTAAATGCTTGTATGGAGATGTGCATGTGTGTATGTGTGTGTTAGGCGAATGTGTGTGTGTGTGTGTTTGTTTCTTTCCAAAGTCCAGAGCGTGTGTGCCACATATGCATGTATGTGTGTGTGCGAAGCTGCTTTGATGCTTTTGTTTAGAAATAAAAATGTAAAATTAGTAAACGAAAAATAAAGTGCAGTTTAGAAATGTATGAAAGCAGCTAGTTAATAGCTATTTTAATCAGAACTAGCTGCTTTCATAGATTTCAATTTGATATAAATTGTCATATGAATTGGTTATTTTTATGGTAAGAGACTTGTTAAATTACCAATTCATAAACAATTTCCACTTTGACAGAGACCTTAATCAGCATTTATTTATTATTATTATTTTTTTTTTTTTTCATCATTTTAAGGTTTTACAGCAAAAGAATTTTTTCAATCTGAAATTTTAATTCGATTTGAAAGTTTCGCAAAGGACAATCAATTTAGTTTAATATCATTGAACGCATATTTTATGATTTTAAAATGAATTGATTGTATAATTTTTTCATTGACTAAATATAATTTCAATACTTTCGAACTTTCCTTCTTTACTCAACTAAAAATTAGAAAATAGTGAAATTATATAAAATGGAAATGAATATAAGAGTATATGAAATAATTGTTCAAAGCAACTAAGGAAATTCAAATAAAAACTAAAAAATAAATAAATTAAAAAGCAGTAGAAAAGATAAATTGAAGAGAATAAAGTGTTTAAAAGCGAGTTGTTCTAGACTGGGCATATACTTCATCAGCACTATTGAAATTATAAATTTTTTTAAATATATTGATTTATCTGATTCTGCATAAGTTGATATCAAAATTTGTTTTCAATTTCAGCTTTGAAAAAAATAAAGATTTCTCCAAATGCAGGTTAGTAACCAAACCAAACATAATTGTTAGTTCATAACTAAATAAAAATAAATAAAAAATAAAATAAAATACAACGGAAATAAAAAAGTCAAATCAAAACGCTTAAAACTAGTCAACAAGAGCTTAAAGAATTAGTAACAAATGGAATAAGTAAAAACGCAGGTTAGGATTAATTTTTTGTTTAACAGCAACAGCAGCGTATATTCTTAACTTCTCTCTACTCTTCTCGCTTCCGCTTCTTCTTCCTTTCCTTCTTTTGGATTTTTGGTAAAGTTTTTTGCTAAACTAGATTACGACTAAAATAATTTAGGACTTAGTTTAAGGCAATAAATACATAAGCAATAGGCACTAAATTTAACTTTACAATAGATACATAGTTTAAGTACGTCATAGATAATCAGATAAATTACAGATACATAAGCTAAGTCCAACTGTTTAGCTGACTAAACTGAACAACTTAGATTCTCTAGGTGGGAGGGTTGGGAGGTGGGAAGAGACTTCAGTTCTACAACTGCCATCTACTGCCCGCTAGGCTATATGGCGAATATCTATAGCTGGGACTACCGAAGCTGGCGCCGCTGCCGCTGTGAGCGGCCGCTGCAGCCGCTGCTGCCGCCGCATGGCTGACGCCGAACGGCGTGCTGTGATGGAACATATCAAAGGCCGAGCCGAAGGCGCTGCGCGGCGGCGTCTGATAGAACATGCCCGCCGGCGTCTGATATGCTCCAGCCAGCGAGCTGCTCGTGGCGGGGGCAACAGCGGATGCGGATACGGATGCGGAGGCGGTGGGTGAGGCACTGGCATTGTGTGTGGATGAGGCGCTGTGGGATTGTTGCGTGGGCAGCGAGGCGCCCAGGCCACTGCTATTACCGCTTGAATCGCCGCCGCTGCCGCCGCCATTGCCATTGGAGCTGGCATAGAGCGCGGTAAGCAAATCGACCTCAGCATTAGCATTGGCACTGGACTTGGCGCAGCTGCTGAAAGCGCTGCCGGCAGAGGGCACAACGGGCATAGCATGAGCAGCAGCACCTGGATCGCTCTTAGGTTGGCTGGAGGCCAGCGATGGCTGCTGCTGCTGGTGCTGCTGCTGTTGCAGTTGTTGCTCCGCCTGCTGCACTGCAGCCTCGACGCCAGCCACGCTCTTCATGAAGGTCGCCAGATGTATGGGCGCCTGCTGCAGTTGCGTTTCAAACTCTAAGCGATTCAGCTCATCGAGATGTTCGCGCACCACGGCAATGATGTCATCATTGCTGCAGTCAGTGGAGCTGCCAGCATCCACACGCTTGCCGAGCAGTGCTGAAACTTTGGTTAGCAGTGCGGGCACATCCTTGTACAGGATGTCCAGCAACTTACCGGTGGTGAAGAGCACGATCGCCTTGAGGCAGGAGTATTCGGCCGAGTCGACATGTAGCGCCTTCAGCTTCTCCACCTGCTCCTGGAAGATGCGTATGTGGTCCATGAATGCCACCACGCGATCTGCTGCCATCGGGGAGGCGTGCAGGCCCGCAGCAGCTAGCAGCGGCGCCACATGCAGTGGCATCGAGCATTGGCTGGCATTCAGGACGAACAGCTCCGACCAGACAAGACGCAGCAGTGCCACCTGATCGGTAACCTGTAGTTCCGGAAAGAAGGGTATATTCTTGGCCCATTCAACGGCCGAGAAGAGCAGCCGTGCGGCCAGCTCGCAGATGTTGTCAATGCCCATGATATTGTTGGGCTGCAGGCACTGGCCGTAGCGGGATGTGGGATACGGCTCGGCGCGGAGCAGCAGCGAGATGTAGGAACTGAGGTACGAATGCCCATTGAAACCGGCCACGCCCATTGGATCGCCGTTGGCCAATTGATACTGGCCGTGCATGCCAGCTAGGCCGGGCTGTGTGGGCGGCACGCGGCCACGTTGAACAGCTGCAAAGAGTCAGAAAGAGAGAGAGAGAGAGAAATTAGTAAATATATTTGCAGTTGGGAATATATACATATACATATATATGTATATGTATCTGTATCTGTATCTGTATCTGTATCTGTATCTGTGTATCTGCAGCTAAGTAATTCAATATGCGCGCTCTTTTGTGCGCTTATTTTGACCGCGACATCACACGCCACACAATGTTGCCCCATTCAGCGTTGTTGGCAAAGCTGCCACAACGCACAATGCCTATCGGGCACCTCAATCTCAGTCGCACTCTCTTAGACGCAGCGCTGCCCTTTTGTTTAGCGACCGACAACGTCATAAGATACTTTTCTCGGCTGCGACTACCTTGAGCCTACCCCGAAACCCTTTTCTTTCTTCTCCTTTTTTATTTTTCTTTAACATAATTTCAATGTCGTCGTCCCTTGCAACCCCCTTGTTGCCACAACTGCTTAGATATGCAAATTTAACTAAATACTTTCAACGCATCTTTAAGATACAACAGCCCATGAGTGCGTGTGTGTGAGTGTATCTGTGTGTGTATGTGTGTAACTGTTGAGCAGATTTGTAGTCTAAAATGTGTAAACAGATCAGAAGCGAAAAGTTAGTTAAATGCCAGTCAACAGCTGGTCGAATTGAGACCAAAAGCTCAGCTCAGCTCAGCAGACCACATAAGCTATGTGGGAAAGAGATAGACGCACATTAGATTAATGCTGATCAGAGCGTTCAGGAGAATGAATAGCTAGAGAGCCAGCTGATAAAAGGGAAAGAGCTTTTATTTAGAGTTCTGGGTTAGACTTACTCAAAAGTTGTGCCCGAGCAAATCCTGTCACCAGAAAGAGAGACAGGTTATGAAAAAGAAAGAGATAGAGAGAGATTACTGATTACTGATTTGAGAGGCAAACGAACACAAAAACTGAACTCTGAGAGGCATTAAATAACTGAGCTGTGCTATAAAATAACTCCATATCAATTGGCTTGACTACTTTCAAGTAAAAACAGAAGAAGGGACTTTCGTGATCTTTGAATGCAAAACGAAATTCATTGAGAGTTTAAAGTCTTTGAAGAAAAACTTTACTCTCCAGTCTTTAGTTGTCTTTAGGGTGCGCTGGCAATGAGCACATTCCATGTCTTTGAACTTTGAGCTGCAAAGTTCCCTTGCATTAGTTATAGGTACGTAGTTACACCTGCATAGGATAAACACAAAACTCGAGATATTTTTTAGAGGCTTGGCCAAACGCATTCGATACAAATATTATTTGTATTTTTTTCTATGAAAAACAATGGAGCATTGCGCTTTGATGCTTGAGTGTTGTTGGCAAATGTGGGTTAGCAAAGGCTTTTTTTTACACCTTCAAATATGAGGTACACACCTAGACAGAGTCATATGCACCACACCTAACCCCACTCGAGGAGTTGGCGCAACAGGCTGGGTCTACATAGAAATAATCAAAATAAAAATATCGCAAATATGTTTTGGCCCAAGGCGCTGAAAAGCAAATAAAGCTAAACATGATTATTGATCGGACCAAGTGTTCGGTACAGCCATTGTCTAAGGCACAACAAACGCACACACACACACACACACACACACACACACACACACACACACATACGCACACAGCTGTCTAGGCAAAAGTAACGTCTTTTGTTCAAGCGAAAAGCGAAAGCATTTTTGGTCAGCAGACAAATGAAAAATCCTAAGAGCAACATGCAGAGATAGAGAGAGAGAGGGAGAGAGAGAGAGAGTGAGTGAGGACTTGGACCGGGGTAGGGTATTTGTTTATTGCTTTACGCAAGCAATTAAGTGCACGAGGGGGTTGCAGAACCGGAACTGCCAAAGATTTGACCACTGTCCAGCGCCGGACGAGACAATTATTTATGAAATACATTTGCGTAATTTGCCCAGGCAAAACGCGGCTGATCCTCAGCGGATCTATGCAGGCAGGCAACCAGAAGACGCTACAAACCGGTCTCTCACTCACGCATCTCCCTCTCTCACTCTCACTCTCTCTCTCTCTCTCTCTCTCTCTTTCGCTCCTGTCCAGTTGTTGAGCCTTGGCTTATTTATGCGCCTGGGAAAATATATATTCTCCATACTGACCACAGTGACTCAAAAAACTTGCCAGACTGACCGCAACTGCAGCGCAGCGCAGATCAACTCCAACGACTTTAAGAGATAACGCAGCAGCCAGCAGCAAAAATAACAACAACAACAAAAAACAAAAAAAAAACAAAAACAATGCAAAACAAGAAGAGTGAGAAGAGTTGAGCTGAGTTCCTACTCAGGAGAACAGCGGCGTCTGCTTGGCTTGATTACTTAATGAATGAATTCTGTGGGCCAGCACGTGCTCAAGTCTCAGCGGCGCTTTTTGCTGCTTATTGTTTTTAAAGGCCTCGCACTTATGTAATCGATAAACGATATACGAGTCATCGAGCCATGTCAAGCAGCCAACAACACTCGAGCGCGTGTCCAAGTGGCCCGCAGCTAATTGTGGTCAAGTGGATAAAGTCTCCGACAGCCTCAATTCGTCTAAATCCGTGCCTCAAGGGCTCGATGCATCTGCGAAAATGTCACTTCCGGCCTCAAATTCATAAAGCCTTTCGCTATATGCAAATGCTTTGCTTTCAATGTATTTAACTGTGATTTCTGTTGCTGTTGTTGCTAATATTGTTGTTGTTGTCTCGGTAAAATTTCCATTGTCAATTATAATGCTTGCATGATATAAGTTGCTTTAAGCGCCTGTCTAATTTGAGCGAGTTGATGGTATTTAAAAAAATGCTTTGCTTTATATATAAAACGGTTAAGCTTTCATCTGTAATCTTTATAAAGCTAAAAAGTAATTATATATTTTTAAAGTTTTTCATTTATTTAATATAATAAAAAAATAAACTTTAGCAAAGTTAAATTAATTTTTTATTTTTTCGAAATGGAAACATGATTATCGATGGCCAGCTGCAGACGCATTCATGTGAACTGCGAAGGGGCCTTAAGGGATTTACGATCATTCCCAATGTTAAACCGTCGAGTAAGGAGATAATAAGTGAATATTATGCTCAAGATGCATTAGGCTAAGATACTTTATAAGAATTATAAATTGATATTATATATTTGTTCCATATTTAAAAACATTTCAATAAATTTAAAATTTTCTGTTTTTTTTTTTTCTAAATATTGTAAATTTCAACTTTAAATTAAAATGTTAAGAATCAACATATTTCTTGTACTTTTTCCACGTTAACCCAACATCACATATCTCTCGATCAGCTCCAGGAACAAAGCCCATGCCAACCCTCGTTGCTATAGTTTGCGACCAGTTTTCTCATTTCAAGTTCAATTTTTACTGTAAATTCTTGTAGTTTTATTTCTTTTTGCTGACCAAAAATATATATAAAAAAAGATGCCTTTTATAAACAGAAATTAATTTGGCTATGCCAACCCTTGGGCAGAAACAAGTTTCGGCACAATTTGTTGTCCAGTTCGCTGACCCAACCTCAGCCCGGGTCCAGTCCAGCCCAGTCCACCCCAGTCCAATTGACACTGCAATTTAATTAGAGCGACCTTCGTGCCTTGATTTTATGCGCTTTTTCGTGTTTTTCACTGTAGAATTGCTTGACCAGGTCTGCCAAGGCATAACCTTTGTGCCGCTTTTATGCTAAGTAGCGCCCAAAAGGAAGGAACAGAAAAAAAAAAATGTACTGAAATTCTATGCAGAAAAGACATTTTCTCACGATTTCTCAGCTCTGATATAGGTTTTGGGCTATTGTGAACTAGTTTTTACGCAGAACTTGTACATTAGGAAATGCCATGTGGAGAAGGGGGCAAAAGGTGCTGAACTCTTTTGCGTTTTATTGTGATGAAGTTGACAAGTTGTTGTCAGTGCCAGTGGCAGAGCTACAGGTAATCGCATGCTTAATTGCCAAACAGGTAGCCCACACCTGGGTTCATTAGCCATAAACAGCATTTGGTACTTGGCCTAGCCAGAGCTTTGTAGAACATGAATACATTGTATGTGTTGTTAGACATCTTTTTTGCTTTTTTTTGGCTATACGTAAATATCATTTATTATTTTCATTTGCGCAATAGCCGCGCTTAAATCAATGTTTAGATACATTTAATTACAATGACAGTGGCTGTAGCTGCATTTTAATTGCCTCGTTCTTAACCCAAATCACTGCAGCAGCAACAACATCTGCTGTCGTCAGCAGCAGCAGCAGCGTCTGGGGGAGCTATTAGCATTTTGCGAAAAACCTGTCAATATTAGTGCAAATAATAACAGCTTTGTGCAGCAGCTGGACAGGTCTCTCTCTCTCTCTCTCTCTCTCTTGCTGTTTCTCTCTCTTTCTACATATATTGCAGTAATATACACATATATCTGCCGCTCTCTGGGCCAGACAGTTGTTAATTGTTAATACCGACAACTGCAGCTAAGCAAGCGAGCAAACAGTCAACCAGTCAATCAGTCAATCAGTCAGTCAGTAAGTCAGTCAGTCGAGTCAGCCATTCATTGATCGATTCACTGTGGCGTCTGTCAATTTGTCGTCGTTTGGCAATTTGTGGACAAAACATTTGTGGCCCAGCTATGCCAAATATTTGCGCTGTTGCATGCTGCCTTCGATTAAGTCAGCTCGTGCACTGCAAGAAATTACCAAAAAAATATATACAAAATATTTTACAGGCACAACTGCATAATTAGGCTGTCAATGCTGTGGCTAGTTAACCCATAATTTTCTCTCAGTGTACATGTCACTAGATCTAATCGAATTAACTTGAATAAATCAAGCGCCATAGACAGAAAAAAGTGTCGACACACAAATTACAATATGAAGCTAATTTCTAATTCAACTATTCATGCATTCAAGCATTCAAGTATTCAAGTATTCAAGCATTCAAGTATTCAACTATTCGATTATTCGAGTACTCATGTTTTTTTTTTTTAATTATTAACCAACGAGCGAACAAGTTTGCATTTGATCTTTGGGGTCAATATGCTGCAGCCTTAGCTTAATTGTTATTTGTGTATACCCTGTAACCATAAAATGTCGCTAGCTGGCATGATGAGCCAATGCGAGGGTTGCTTACATAGAAGAGAAGTCAAGAGTTTCTGAGCTGTCAATTTAATCAATATAGGGTATACTGTAGTTGATAATCCTTGACTGTTTGAATTGGTTTCAATGTAGTTAAGGAACTTGACTAAATGTCATGAGTGGAGTTTGATATGCAATGGAATATGACAATGAATGGATAGTTAATTGAGCGCCTGTCGTATAATGTCATCTAAAGACGGGGATTATTAAGTTATTTAAAAGACTTTAACTTTGAATTCCGAGAAAATCAAATTCTTGAAATGCATTCATTACAGATCTATAGCTGGGAGATTGTGAATAGCTTCTCACTAGATCTTTAGCTAGAAGAAATTTTCTTTTGCGAGCTGTTCATGTAAAAGGCTCAAAGAGTCGCGTGATATAACAGCTGTTGCTTGTTACGCTATTTTGAGGACATGACCCGTTTTTTCGATAAGGTTCTTAGAGTTTCGGCCTATCGTCAACTGGCACATTCTTTGGCAAACCACTTGGCAGAGCGCTGAGCAGCCCCCACTTGTCAATTGCTTGTTGTGTGAAAATTCGTCGCATTTGACATTTAGTTGTCCCATTTATTGGGCCGAACGTAACCCACCAAATGCAATAGAAAATCAAATTTGATTTCGTTTGCAGTCTTTGCTCTACTTCCGTTTTATAGCAGCGCAATTGTTGCTTTCTGTGTGCGCATTTAATTTATTTATGTATTTGCCTCACTGTTTGACTTTTAATTGACCCACAGCCAATGCGAGAAATTTCATGCCCAGTATATATATATATATATATATATATATATATATATATATATATATATATATGCACTATATGTGTGTGTGGAGAGGGACTTACCTTCGCGTCGCATGCCCATTTTGAGGCACTTTTTCAAGCGACAATATTGGCATTGATTGCGATGATGCTGATCTATGGGACAGTTTCTGCTGCCCCGACACGAATATGTTAGATTGCGTCGCACGGAGCGCTTGAAGAACGATTTGCAGCCTGAAAAATGAGAAGAAAACAAATATAAAAATATATTTTGGGAACTCAATAAATATTTGCAATTGTCTAAATTCAAAGAAAACTAAATTAATAAAGAAATAATAAAGAATAATAAAGAAATAGTAAATAGTTCTGCTCATTGCAAACCATTTTCAAAAGATTCTCGTAGCTCTCGCTCGATGATCTTTCTTTATGATCTATCTAAACGCTTTTCTCTCAGTTACACCTTCAAATGCTCTGCGAACAAGCAAAACAAATTCCATGGCACTTGAATCAAATGGGACAACAAAAAAAAAAAAGGGCAACAAGAATTGTTACCACTTGTAAAGCAAAGTATCCAAAGCGCTGAACATGCCACCAAATGCGGCAAGTTGCGCTTCACTTCATGACACTCGCGCAGTTGTTTGCTAGTCCGAGTCCGAGTCCTGCCTGCCATAGGGATGGTGCCCCGCTTCCCTCGGCCTTCAGTTGTTGGCCATGTCAATGGTCATGTTACACGTTTCATGGCTTAACGCCTTCCATAAAATTACCTTTAATGGCTTTCAATTAACAAAGTGTATCTGCTGTGGGCACGAAGATACGACTGTTCCGGGCACTAGAGTAGACAACAGGCTGCAGAAGAAGAGGCTGTGCCTCTGCTGCTGAATTTTAGTTTTAGGCTCCACGAATTTACTGTTAAGACTAAAGACTAGACAAGCTCGTTGCAGTTGTTGTTGTTGTTGTTGTTGTGGGCAGCCATTAAGCACTCACTGATATAGTCGGAGCCCGTCGCCGTTGTTTACAAGCTGCATTGCAATTTGATGTCGCCATCCAGCTAAACATGTGTATCACTTGAGTAGAGGCAACGCAACCTCCTCCCCAGAATTATCTGACAGCGTCCTGTTGCTGAACCTAGTCCTGCTTTGGCTGCGGGGGCCGCAGCCGCAGCTTGGGCCATGCCACACAAAATTTCTCACAATAACTCAAAACAATGGCATATGCTCATAAAATTCGTTTTAAGCTGTAAAATCATCATCAAACAAAATATGTTAGGCCCAGGCCAGCGCGCGCTGCAGTCACAGCCGCAGCCCAGACTCGCAGCTATGCGATCTGTGTGCTATAAAAGAGTTTTCAATGCGCATGAGGAGCGGAGCGGAGCAGCCGATCGGCATTGCGACTGCGTTGCGATCGTGTGCACTAAAACGTGCCCAGGTAAAGGCAACTTGAAGCTTTCGCGTCAAGTCGATCAACAGATGCGCTATAGACGAGCTTTGAGCTGCATTTTGAAAAGAAGAGAAATACGCCAATGCGAGGGTGGAAATAATTGCGAATACGAAACAGAAGTGAAGAGACAGAATATCTCATATTGATTTGTTCCTCAGCAGATGAATTGCTTTAATAATTTAACCATTCTTAGTTTCAGAAACTAAAGCGTTAAGTAGCTATTTTGTAACTTTCTACATCGGATGATAAGATGTTGTATCTGAGAGTAGCTGCATCTAATATGAGAAGGGGATGCTGCAGTGTCTAAGCTGCCAAGCCAAATGTTTGTTGGCCTCACACGCCGCGCACAAGAGACAAGCCCAAGATGCAACTAAAAGGCATCTAGGAAAAGTATATATACACACACACTGACACACACACACATGCTCATGCACACACTTAAGCTTTTACACCATATGATCTACGAATAACGATATTGTACCGAGTCACGATTTCTACACAAAACGTACCGTTGCCTTAGCCTCTTTGAGACTGGCTGTGGCTCTCGTTGCTGCTGCTGGACAGAGGGACAGAGGGACAGACCTAGGCCTGGCCGTGGTACCTACGGCTCTTGGCCAGGCAGCGAAAATAAAGGAACTGCTAGCGAGCGACCAGGCGCTGCCCATATGCGCATATCGCGGCTTTATCTGGAGCTCAGACGATGCGAAAGCTGCGCCGTGTCGTTATTGATGAAGATACGAGCAGAAGCATTCAACTATGAGCCAAAAGATACCGTAAGCCTAGGCGGCGAGAGAGCGAAGGGAGCGAGAGAGGGCAGGCGCTGTTGGCATATCATGTTATATCAATAACCGCAAAAGGGTGGAGCGAGAGAAAGAGACAAACAGAGAGCGATTCAGATGCAGATAGAGCCAAAGATGCAGCTAGTACAGATGAAGATGCAGTTGTGAAGCTGTGAAGGTGTAAGGCCCAAAAAGTCATTTCGAGTGGGTATATATGCTCTCGCACCCTCGTCCGCTGCAGAAGCCCTAGAGCTGATTGGCTCTCCAGGCCTTGCTATGGCTTCGAAATGTATCTCATAAGTGCAGACAGTTTAGTTATAAGCCAGGCGCACTTTGCGGTAGTTTCAATTACGCTTGAGCTTAATTGCAAGCCAACGGCTTGGCGGGGGCGGGGCGGGGTGATTGTGGGTAGCTACTCGCGTGCGCTACGCGCCATAAAGCGTTCAATACAGTTAGACTTCCAAGAACAACAGCTAAGCTCAAGCGTTCGTTCTATTAATTGAACTTCCTGAAATGTGTGCGAAAACAGCACGATATCAGCCGATCCCCTTCAGCCCGCTCATTTGTAGCGTGACCATGGCCATGGGTGCCCCCTCCCCCCTCCCCTTTTTTAAATGAAAGTGCTGGCTTTTGCCGCTTGGCCGCTTCAATTTAAAGCCTGAAATTGGTTTGGGCCACAGCGAAAGAGTACATATTTCTATATATTAATGAGTACATATGAATGTCACTATGAGTACTCTGAATACTATTCAATTGCCAAATCAAGCTCCAGTTTTGTTTTCCCCCAATTGCATGGGCTTTTAGCGGTCGGTCAATGCACCGTTGCAAAGAAGTGTAACACACAGCGAGTCAATAGCAGCAGCGGCCAGACACCGCCCCATTGTCGGCTCATTTTCTAATTATTAATACACACACACACACACAAATACATATAGATACACCCAAGCAAACACACACAGCTAGAGAGCCATCATTAAGTCGCAATAATTAAATGTTAAGCTTACATGTGCAGGCTGCTAGTTCAAGTAATTAGCACAGCGGCTAAAAACTTGATGGCTAGAGAGGAGCGTGAGCTGCTCGTGACACGAGCAAGCGCGAGACAATTATGATCAAATTATATGGAAATGTAAGCAAATATATGAAATAATATATATATTAAAATAATATTAAAATATTAATAAATTGTTATAAAATTAATTTGTTAGCTTCGTGTTGCATTTGCTAGTTTTCAAGCACGATTCCACACGCTCTCCTCTCTATGGCTGACTGGCAAACTGATGACTGAGATTGAGCCGGCGGCAAAGCCAAAGCTAGACAAAGTATCTGGAGTACAACCGAAACATAATTGCAGACCCAGACACGAACCGCAAAATGTTTTAACTTGCATGCACTTCGAGTATCTACAAAATGCACTGATTATGAACGCGCTTGAACTTCGCGAGGCGGAAGCTCAGCTCCAATTGCCGCTGCCGCTGCTGCTGCTGTGCAGGTGCCTCCTCAGCTGATTACCCGGCAACAGGTAACAGGTAACAGCAGGCAATGCCATTTGGGGTTGACATTGCTATAAACCAGCAGGGTTTATAGCTCGATACAGGTCAATGGTAAAGATTGTTGTGGGAAGTATCTGAAGCTGAGAGCTGAGAACTGTAACTACGACAGCCGCTGCAATTGCTGCAACTGTTGCAAATTTTAAGAACTAGCCACTTAATGAAAATGTTGCCCAGACTGAGTCAATTGTAAATTGGTTTCAGTTGGTTTCCAGCCTGCTTACTACTTTGATGCAAGCTAAGATATAAATCGAACTGCAAAGAAATTTGTCTGAGCTATTTTGTGATTTCTGCTCATGAGAATCTCCGAGAGAGGCGAAAGAATGTTAAGCATTTGCATTTGGTTACATTCAGGTACTTCTATATGAAATTCTTCTTTGAGGCTTGGGCTGTTGAGTTGACTCAGCTGCAGATGCAAACCCGTTTTCTTAGCCCACAATTTGTGTATATTAGGTACGTCTAGGCAAAGTCTCTTGGCCCATATGCCACCATATGCAGAGCAATTCGCACGTTGCAACGCCAACAACAACAACAACTGCAACAACATCAACAACAAAAGGCCGCCAGAGTCTTGGCGAAAATAAAGATAAGGGATTTAGCTTTGATTTAACTGATGCTATGTGAAGTTATGCGCAGCCGAAACTCTCTATGGGATGTGGCGCGGCCAAAGCCCAGTTCGAGGCCCAACTCAAGTCCGAGTCATGTAGCTGGGCAACAACAGCAACAGCGACAGCGAGACACATGGCGATAAGAGCGATTATATTGCGGCCGCGTTGCTGCACTATTAAAGCGACTGCGCCGCGGGGCATGTCGTCATGAGTTAGCGCTAGTTGCAAATGTTGCAAGTGCATGTGGAGGATGCCATGAAACGTGCACAGCTGAGGCAAAGGGCACAAAAAAATAGCCGAATAGCCGAATATATATTTGTGGAAGGGCTCTGCTGCAGCTGATCGATTAGCCAAGTTAGCTGCAAACGAAAATTGCGCATGAAGTGGCAACAACTGTGTCTGCGGCATGTTGCACGTTGCCCCTGGCTATAGCTATAGCTATAGCTGTAGCTGTAGCTGTAGCTGTAGCTTAACATAATTAATTAAACCGTTACATTATAAAGCGGATCAACTCGCTCGCTAGTTCACGATTTTTGCCGTTTGAGACGAGTTGGGGCAGGGGCTGCTTTACGAAATCGCTTCGTGTCAGGATGCATTTTTTGCGCCTCATTTGGCAGAGAGACGAGGCACAGTTGCAATTGCAACTTCAGCTGCAACTGCATTTGCAACTGTGGCAGCAGCTTTATTGGCTTTAACTTGGCTTCTAAGTACAACGATTTGTACTACAAGTCGGCGCTTAATGATTACAATGTCTGCCCTCAGTTGTTGTTGTTGTTGTTGTTTTGGTTGTTTGTTTTGTCTTTTGCGAAAATCTGTTTACAATTAAGTTTCGTATTCGACGCGATTTCGCTGTAGCTTTTTAATGAAGGGCTGGCGCTTGTGCCAAATATTTTCCAATACAAGAAAAACAGGCCAAGCTCATTAATGTTGACAAAGAGTTGAGTAATTCCACAGCTCCAGATTAGAGCCCACAAATAAAAAGAAAAAGAAAAAGAGACTATAAATATTCAATTTCTTGCCTTCAGCTACCTCACAATTTTTATGGCCAACAACGAAATAAGAGTTGAGCGAAGAGTTGGCTGAGGGGAGTGCACGTAAATCATGCCAAATCGCACGGAAGTTATAAATGTTTATCATAAAGCGATTTATATGCACTCATAACAAATGATATGGGGGGCTTAATTCAACTATATCCATTTCTCTCTGTCACTCTCTTACTCTCTCTCTCTCTCTCTCTCTCTCTCTCTCTCTCTCTCTCTCTCTCTCTCTCTCTCGCCTTGCTCAGTGTCGCTCGAAATGAATGCAAATTTAATACAAGCTTCGATATTTATTAAGCTTTTCGTTACTAATTAATAAGTAAAATACGTTTTTTTTTGTGGCGGGCGTCGCTGCCACGCCCCCTCAAGCCGAAAAGGCTGCAACGTCATAAATTGCAGCCACGAAAAACACATCTGAAAAATGCGCAGTGGGCGTTGTTAATTTTTTGCAATCGTATTTACTTTGTTGCTCTTACTTTTCGCATTTTGTTTTTGTACTTTTTGATTTTAGTTGAATTTTTTCTGTTTTTTTTTTGGGCATCGAGTAGACAGCTAATTGATTTATGTGCGCCTTTTGTTAAAGCTCAGCGACCGAGTCTACCAACTGGAATTTTCATATAATTTATTGAAGGCTCTGCGAGCCAAAAGTGCTGAAGCGCCATTTCAAGCATTTTCCCTAACCCGTTGCGAGGTGAAAAAGTGAAAAGCCATAAATACAGTTTGTATAGCAATCAATAATTAAAAGCAAATGAATTTTGCAGACATCTCTTTGATATAGAAGAAACAGGCAACGAATTTCTCAATGAATTTTGAAATTTATCTCTCAATCATATAATTTGTAAAGACTGTTATTTAGATTACATATTAACTAATTAAGTTTGGAGTGATGTAAATTAAAAATGAATAAAAATTAATAAAAAAAATTAAATAAATAAATAAAAAGAATTTGTCACTTAAATTCCACCCCAATACGAAGAGCTTGAATACTTTTCCTTTTGCTGAATGCAATTTACAATTATTTGCATTTTTATTTTGACTTTTTGCATATGAAAAGAAGTTTGCTTTAAATGCTTTATTTGCCTACAGCATAATGAAGTGAATTAAAAAGCCACACATGCTGTTCAGCAAATTTCTTCAAAAGGAAACGCTCATTCCACAGCCAACACAAAATTAAAAAAAAAAAAAAAAAAAAGAAAAGATCTCGTCACACAGATACAACATACAAGATACAAGATACAAACGCACAATGATGACTTTGGACAAGCATAAAACATAAACTGTGACATCAAAAATTGTTTTGTACTTCAGTTGTTTCGTTTTGGGAACTTTTCGACAAGGAACGAGCGAGCGAGCCTCCGCTTGACCACATATGAATGCTTGACTTCTTGAGTTCTTGAGTTTGGGCTGCGCTTTAATTGCGGGAACGTGGGAAACTATTTAAATGGGCTGGCATCAAACGCCGCCTCCTGCGCTTTGCGCAAAATGTTAATGTGGCCTACAACATTGGGTTGACAAAGTATCTTTGTGTCTTCGTATCTTTGAGATACATTCGCACAGTGCTCTAATGCAAGTCGCTCGCGCTTAACAATTAGACAAGCGCCAGTCAAGACTCTGCTTGCTTGCTTGCTTCTTTATTTATTTATTTTTGTTGTTGTCCCTCTTTTATATTATTTACTAGCTTTTCTTTGCATTTTCCTAAAGAGTTTTCTCTGCACTGCGCTGGCTGATGTTTATGTGGCATTTAATTAATTGCATGCCAGCTACTTAGATGTTGCAGTAATTTTTCATAAAATTTATTTGTCATTTTCATGTGGGGCAGCAGATAAATCAACTTAATTAGCTTTTGACATGGGCGCTAAGATAACTTTTCATGCAATAAATAAACGCAGCAAAATTTGCAATGCAAAAGGTGTGCACGTTCTTGGAAAGCTGCAGCAGCCATAAAACTGAGAAAAAAATATAAAAGAACTGAAAAAAAAAAAACTGTGAAAAAGCTCAAGTATTGCCTACTAATAGCCATGACAAATAGCTAAATTAATGGGCGAGCGGGAGCTGTGCGGCTCCACGTCGTTGATGTTGCATTAGAGCGAGGCACTCATCATTAATATTATCAGTCGACTGATATCAGCGCACATTTTTCAACAGGAGTTTGAACCGTGACTTTTTTAGCCAAAAAGGTTAGCCTCAGGCTGAGCTGAGCTGATATTGCTTAAGGTATGCCAAAATCACCTACAAACTGAAGAAGCAGCTGTGTGCAAAATCAAACAAGTTGGACACACAACCTACAGGACTGAGGGGTTAGGGTTCAAGGCACAACTACACACAAACACACACAAACACACACACAGAGGCTACAATTAATCTTGAGACGTGAAGGGGGTTGCCTTTTGGAATAAATTTCACATACTGCGCCCTGCCGCTGGACAGAGCGGGCAGAGACAAGCAGCGCAGTGAGACAGACAGACAGGCAGGCAGACAGAGCGACAGACAAGTGAGACAGCGGCATGAAAACGAGTTGTGCCAAGTATCTGCAAGTACGTGTAGCTCAGCTTTTGGAAGTGAATCAGCTGAAAGGACGCAAACGGCGCACATTATGGCATTTTGATGCTCAAGCAAGACAGTAATAGAAAGACAGACAGAGTGAGAGTGAGAGAGAGAGAAACAGAGAGAGTGAGCTGAAAAGCGAGCGCACATAACGCATAACTGGCAATGATATGCGTCTAAGCGCTTTACTATTTATTTTCGAAAAAACATTTTCGTAGCGAGACTTGAGAGAAGTTGCATAGAACAAAATAGATTGCTATCGTGGCAACATCATCAGCAGCAGCAGCAGCAGCAGCAGCAGCAGCAGCAGCGCCCCCAAAAGATATACAACAACAACAACAACAGCAAGAGCAAGAGCCAGAGCAGATACTACATGTATCTGCTAGCTACATGCATGGCAACATGCGGCTGGCAGAAAACACCTTCAGAATGCAGCGAGGCGGTCACTGAGCCACATTTTTTGATTGTTGTTGTTGCTGTTGTTGATATTCTAGTTGTCTTTGTTGTTGGTGTTCTTGTTGGTGCTGCGCATGCGTACAAAATGCTGGGTGATTAATAATAATAAAAGCACCTACAATGCATAGCTAGCCGAGCCAAATATGTACAGTGGTTACAGCTATGCAACGCAATGTATCTGTGAGATACTTTTTATTATGCGCCGTTGATAAGAGCAGCTAAGAGCAGTTGATGGATTGATAAATTTGTAATGTAGTTTGAGGGTTGGCAACTTAATATAAACACAAGTTTATCTATTCATATATTTAAAGAGAGTGAATGGCTTGAATAAATTAAATTATCTAAATTATCTAAATAAGAATTAATAGGTTTTTTTATAATAATTTCTAGAGAGTTTATAAAAAGAATAAATAAATAAAAATTTTTCAATTTTTTTAAATTTATCACAAATATTATTAATTTTTTAAAAGAGTTTATGGTATAAATAAAAAAAGAGATATAAAGAATTTTATATTTTTAAAACTTTATATTAATAAAACTTTTTATAATAATAATAATTTAATTAAATATTTGTAATTTTCATGAATCAGTAGGATTTCTCTACAAGAGTAACCACTGTGCGCATAGATACGCTCTGCAGCTGTAATTTCTCTCTGACTAAAAGCAGAACATTTGAAGAGATACGAATATGACAAGTTCAACTTGGCTGTTGTACTAAATGCCAGCGCTGCGTGCAGCGTTAATCTAAACTCATGAGTGCAGTTTTTTGCCCCACAGCTGAAGTACCTACACCCTAGCTGTCTCTCTCTCGCTCTCTGTCTCTGTCTCTCTCTCCCTCTGGCATCTCGACCAGGTCTAAGACAATAAAAAGGTGGGCGCTTCATTTAGCGGCCACAGCCGCCACAATTTGCATGTTTGCACAACAATTGTTTGGCTTGCTACAAAAGCGCGCACCGTATTTTATTTAGATAATAATAATTTTTTCCACTCGTTCTCTTTTTTTTTTTGTTTTTGTTATTTTGTTTTTATTTTTTATCTAGCGATAAGCGAGTCGAGATGCGTACGCGGGATCGCGGCGGGTTTGCTGCGCTGTAACGGGGTTTTGACCAGCCCAAAGTATCTGAGAAGCGCGCCGTCTTACATAATACGCTGCTCAAGTGGCGGCTGATTTTTTGAGAGACTTTCTGCGAAAAATATCATATGCAAAAGTAGCTGAGATGTGAGTGACTCCCAAGAGATATTGAGATACAAAAGTATCTGAGCAAAAAAAAAGACTGGGAAATGCGAAGTTAGCACAGCGTTGATGTCAAGCAAAAGATACAAAAGTATCTGAAGCAAAGAAATTTGACAGCTTGAAATCTATAAACTCAATTATTCAGTGAATCTTTATTTTTACTGTTATGATATATCAGTAAATAGCTGTAATTGGTAACCATTCGAATAAGAATTAATCTTGGAAAAAAATATATAGTATTAGCTAAGCTACTCGATCTTCACAAGATACTTTTGTATCTAATGAACTGTTGTTAAGATACAAAATCATTTTTTTTATAGATTGCTTCAATATCTATGATATTTATAGCTTTGAGTCATTCTGGATGCAGGTACATTAAAGATAAATAAAACTATCTGCAGCTGAATGGGATTCGCTGAGATATCTCGAAGATACAAAAGTATCTTATGACTATTTCAACAATAATTTAGCTCCGTTAGCTAGCCAAGTCGAATTGGAGTGCACATTCATTTAACCAGGTGTACAATGTTGCTGTATTTTTCGTAAACAGTTAGCAAAATAACTCTGGCTGCTGTCATTCATCGGGCTTCACACTGTGCACACCCTCCTCTCAGAGTCAGCTTGCCACACATCACCGAATTTTATTGCCAACTCATCAAACTGCCATAATTCACCGTAACTGTCAAGATCAGCACGCTTTTGAGTAGTTTGCGAGTCTAGCTGCCAGCTAAACTATCTAAAGTCCAAACATTTCTGTTTGGTCATCATCATCGCAGAATCCGCCAAAGCTATGCAAAGCTGAGGCGAAGTCACAATTGAAATCAACTGTCGACTAAGAGTCAATAGATATCTTAAGATTACAATTAACCCTGGCTGGTACTCACCTTCACAGGTAAATTGTCCGTAGTGCTTGCCGGAGCTCTTGTCGCCGCAGACGACGCACTCGATGTTCTGTTTGGAATCGATTTGGGAGCCGCTGTTGCTGCTCTGGGAGTGGGAGCTGTTGGCCTGGGAGCTGGGCGTGGTGCTGCCGCCGTTGTTGCCACCAGCCGAGCCGCCCAAGCAGCTGGCCGACTGTGAGCCTTTGATGATGGGCACCAGATCCACCGAGCCGTGGCCAGACTGGCCGCCGCTTGTGTGATGGCCGGATGCGGAGCCGCTGCCATTGGCGCTGGGCAAGCTGGAGAGATCCTCCTTAATGACGTGATGCGCGCTTTGGTTGAGGTTCGCCGTGGAGGCGGTCAAGCCGGACAGATCCTGCTTGATGCCCGACGACTGTTGGCTGGCCACACTACTGGGCGTGGTGCCACCACCGTTACCGCCGCCGCTTGTGTTGGTGCCCGCCAGCGAGCCGGGTCCGGCCGAGGCGTGTAGATGGCCCCCCAAATTGGGATCATGCCAGGCACTGTGCGGCGGCACGCCCAGCGTCATGGAGCGCGACAGCCCCAAATCGAAGGCTGACAGCTCGGCGCCGGACTGCGGCCGCGGATTGAAGAAGCCGGGAGCCGTGGACGGGGAGGCGCACATGACGCCGCCACCGTACACGCTCAGAGAATTGTGCGTAATAATTTTGGCGGCCGGATCGGAACACGTGGAATAACCGCTGGAATACACTTTGCACGGACTTTCCACGCGCAAAACGCAGCAAAGTCACCAAAAGAACTTTTCTTCAAAAATTTCTTTAAATATTTTGCCCAATTATTTTTTTCACACTCTTTGAGTAATGTATTTTCTGGGCATTTATTTATTTTTTTATTTTGTGTTAATTATTTTATTTTTGATCTGCACATTTTACACATAGCACTTTCTGTGGTTTTTCAATATTTATTTTATTTTCAATATTTTGTAAATATTTTTTTATTCGAAGAATTTATTTCGTTGTTTCACGCACACGATTTAAAATTTTTTCGACTTGTTGAAATATTTTATTTTATTTATTTTATATATATATCTTCAATTTGTTTGCTCGCCTTTGCGCTGCACTTTGATTTTCTTATATATATACATGTACATGTATATTTATTTCGATTGTAATATATTTGAAAGAAAATTCAAAAATTTTTCTATCTTGTGTGGAAAATGCGCGTCATGCGAGCAGCGAAATCTCAGCTGTTCTCGTAAGGCCTTTTAGAGCCTGACTGGCAAAACATTCGTGGCAAAAGGTACACGACCCGACCCGACTCGACCGTTTCGACCTAACGACACATCACACAAATCTCTCTCATTCCACCACAGATACAGAGATATACAGCTACAGCAACAGCACCCCGGCGACTGTGTCTGCTCTATTGCTGTACTGTTCGCGCTGACGGCGACCCAATGGCCTGGCTGCAATTGAGTGGAAGTCTTCGCTCGCACTCGCACTCGCACTCGCGCTCACTCTCGGCAAGAGCGAGCACTCTGCTCTCTTTGGTGGCGGGGCAAGACCTTCGATGCGTTTGGCTGATTTGCTCAGCGGACTCACCACCACCACCACCACTACCACCACCAGCACCACTACCATCAGCAGCAACTACGACTACCACCACAAACAGTCGCACTACCACCACCACCACGAAAACAGCTCACTCACTCTCCCTCTCTGACTCTCTCACTCTCTGTGAGTGCATTTTATGCCGGCTCTCGCACTCATTGGATTTGTTGGGCGTCCAACAAGAACTTGTTTCTGTTAGCATTTTCTTATTAGGTTTTTAGTTGGCGCATCTGTTAGTTGCTTTACCGTTAAGTTTCTTATCTATTTGCAACCGAACGCCACTTTTTATAGTAAAAAAAAACAACTTTAAAATGAGCTCCACCTACCAAAAAAGAAAGAAAGAATATATATACAAATTTTGAGTCGAAAAGTTTTCTGGTTGGTTGATTAAAGTGCGTTGTGCTCCACATTTTGTCATTTGCTTATCTCTGCTCAGCTTTAAGGTAATGGCCGATATGTGAGATATATATGCGTATATATACATATTGGAGTTGTCATTGGCTGTGCCTAGAGATAAGCTAGGTAAACTTTTGAAGCTGCGTGTCTTAGAGATTCAAATAGTTAGGAATTGCTCTTTATAGTGGAATATATGGAGTGAAACTGGGGATTTTTAAAATTGTATTTTTCATATTTTCTATTTTATTTCTGCTCTACTTAAATTTGGCCCCATTGGCCATTACTGCGCGCGGAAGCCCATTGACTGCATGAGTCTTAATAAAATTAGAAGAATATTCGATGCTAATTGGATGAGGCGTGCGCTCTGGTTGGACTCCAGTTACGTGTCACGACACGCAATTGGATACACTTGAAAAGTGCCAAAACATGAAATCATATTTTAATTTGATTTTAAAGAGAGGCCGTAGGCGATGCCACATGTGGCACCTGCCCCCCAACGCACCGGGCGTTGCACAATTAGAGACGCCAACATAAATTGTTTTCCATAACATTGTGAAATTAACATTTTGCAGCGATTTGCACGCAAAGAGCGTAGAAATTGAAAAAGATTTAAATGCCAAAGGGGCCTAAACAATTTTTAGGCACGCGAGCAGCACTCCATGAGGGGGGAGGGGGAGGGGCAGCAGCAAAGAATCTGCAAGTGCAGCGAAGAAAAGTCTCGACCCAGTTGAGGGGCCAAATGTAGTGGGCCACCCCTAACCCGTTGTGGTTGGGCATGCGGCGCAAATACACAATTGGATGATTAGTGAGTTGAAGTGGAGCAGGTGATGGGGAAAGCAGTCGGTGAAGGGGCCAGCAGGCAGCTGATAATAAGTCGAGTGCCAATTCGAAGTGCTTGATGTGTTTCCAATAAGCACACGCACTCACACTCACTCAATGTTTCGTCAAGTTTCGTCGAGTCTCACTCACTAGCATACACACACACACTCACACACTTACTCACTCGCTCGCTCGCTCGCTCGCTCGCTCAGAAACGCGCTTTCCACTCAATGGCTGGCAACGCCCTCGTCAGCCTTGCGTCTCGCTCGCACTGGCACGCAGCTGTCTCGCTTGCCCGCGACTGGCTTATCATTAACTGTATCGGAATTCGCTTTTTGTTGGCGCTCTTTGAAAAGCAAAACAAACAAAAAAGAAAAGAGCAGAACAAGACAGAGTAAAAAAGGAGAGCAGCGCCAAGTGGCAGCAGCTAGAAATGTTGAGTTTGCTTTTTATTAACACCGCTAGATGTCTCTCTCTGGCGCCCATTAAAGTCTAATTCAATTGGATTTCAGTGGCTGCTGCCAAAAGGGGGGGGAACAAGGCGGGAGCTCAGCACGTCCTGCAGCTGGTTTTTTTTTAATTTTATATTTTTTTGTCGTTGTATGGTAAGCGTCCTGCCTTTGAACCTAATCTCGTGGTTCTCGGCACCTCTTGTTAGTGCCTCGTATGTTACTCGTGTGGCAGCTGGTGCTCCCCTTCCCCCTTGGCAGACTCCCCTTGCTCCTGCTGCTCCTTGGGCAATGCATTGTTGTGGTCGTGGCTCTGCGCAGAGTTCGCGCAGCCAGGCAGCACCTCCACCCTTTTGGGTTAAATACTGACAACCCCATTTGAGCGCCTCTTTGCACTCGCTGCCTGCTGCCCGCTGCCCGCACCACGCTGCCCGCTGTCCATCTGTTGCCCCTTGTTGCACCTAACCCACAACTTTTCCCATCATGTTGGCAACTGGCCAGTTCCATTATTCTGCTTTTTTCCATTCTTTTGCATTTTTTGCTGGCAGTACGCTGGGCAGTTCATTGAAAGTAGGTGCCTTCCCGTTAAATGTTCCCTTTAAACAAAAACGAAAAAAAAGCAAGTAAATCAGATGCTCTGCTGGGCACAGTGGAGCCAAATGTTTGCATCAAATCACTTGCATTTCATATATATATGGAAGTAAATGAAATGAAGTTCAAAATATGATATATTATATAAGTGGGAGTAAATGATAAATACAAAATTTATGAATATTATTATTTACATAAGATTAAGATTAAGATTATTATTATTTACATAAGATTAAACAGAAATATTTGATTCTAAATAACAGCGAATCAGGTTATTATTTGTTGATACTATAATATTAGAGCTATAAGCATAAAATAAATCAAATAATATAAATAAAATAGGGAAAACATTTATAAAGAAAGTATTTAATAATATTTTAATTAATAGTTAAATTAATTTTGATTTGGTTTAAGCATATCTAGATTAAAAGAAACTTTTTTCGAATATTTTATGAGCTTATTAGTTTTACATCTAAAAATAAAATAATATATAAATGCATGGATAGATAAAATTTCATTGATAAAATATAAATATAATCTAAAATAATAAATAAAATTAAATTAAATTTATAATATTTTGTAAATGTTAATAATAAAATGTTAATAATCAAATATATAATTGAATATTTTACATGTTGTTGGCCAGTAAAAGATTGTAGTCAATATTTTATATACTAAGCAAATAATATAGTATAAGACATAACACATTATTATAACTAAGTACCTTAAATAGTATATGACAATAATTATCTAAATACATGGATATGATAATAATATTATACTATACCTAGATTTTCATAATAGTTCAATTGGGTAAATGGATCTAAAATAGCTAGTCAGACTGCTGTGGGAACTAGATTATATCTTGATATAATTTTCTATTATTATTCCATTTATATATAGTATTCCGAAACAGCAGCAGCTACTATAGCTTTGGACAGATGGCACAAATTTCGAAACTCCTAAAGTTTCACTTGTTTTTAGAGCTTTTCATGTTTGCATTTAGTTCTGCTGGACAAATAGATATGCAAGTGCTAGAAATATATGCGCCAAGGACTCGAGCAGGAAGTGCACTTATATAACTCACATATGCACACACACACACACACGCATAGATACATGCAGATTTCAGACAAAGGCAAACTTGGCTTACATCAGCCAACTGGCATATAATTTACATTGTTGCTTGTTTCCTTTTTGCCACGCCCTCAAATGCCAGCTGCCCCACCAGCACCGCCCACTTCTCTTACATTGATAAATTTTTAGTAATTCCTCTTTTCGCGTCGCTTTTGCTTTTCTTTTTCTTTTTTTTGCTTTTTGTTCGCTGTTGTTTTCTCTTTTTGGTTCTCTGCTTTGTCTTGTTTGCCACGTTTTGGGGCAAGCTGTGGGTGCGCGAGGACTTTATGAATAAGTGCTAAAATGCCAGAGTCCAGGACCGCAATGGACCGGGCCATGTCATCCTGGTTAAACTGACGAGCAGAAGCATGCCATCTGCAAGGCTCCACCCAACCAGCCCTTGTCTGTTGCTTTTTACTACTGTTGTTGTTGTTGTTGTTGTTGTTGTTGTTGTTGTTGCTGCTGCTCAGCCTGATGATTCATTGTGGAAAGTGGAGCCACAGCCGCCGCCAAATGAACAATATGTATTCGCTGTCGCGTACACACTCACATACACACACACACACGGAGAGAAACCATTCGAGGCTGGAGAGTTTGGAGCTTGAAGTTTGTCAACTGAATATACTTAATGTCTGCGCATCCTGTTGATGGATTCCCTTTCGCATTTTTATTTCTTTGCGCTGCTAAAGTTTTCATTAGTTTTAAAGTTCAGTTTCTAGCTATATCATATTTATTTTAAGATATGATTACCTTAAGCATTACATATTAAATATTTTAGATGCATACAAAAGGGAAAGCTTTAACTTTATATTTATTATATTTTATTTACTTTATTGAATGATCTCTAATAAATTCAGAGGCTTCTAGTGAACATATATATTACTAACTTCCCCATTATGAACTATTTCGTATATCGTCATGCAATAAACTAGATATATAAATATAGTTATTCATTATACATTTATGTAATATATAAAAATGAATTCAATATATTATATGCATTTATATAGACTATTCACTACACAAGGAATTCTCGATTCTTCTTTTACACCTTGGACTTCTCTGATTGCTGCATTCCCATATCCAACATGATTGATATATAAACCGATTCATATTCATATATATGATTTATACAGAAACCTCAATAGTTAACTCGAAATCAAACCAATAACATTTCCTTGGCAATATCATTACATAAGTCATTTGCTCGTTAAATGCATTAAACCCAATCAAATGCTGCACATGCAAGCAGACGAGCGATAAATTTAAGGGTTTGAAATGCCATGCACAATATAGAAACCATATATATATATATATATATATATATATACACGTTGTGTTTGTGTACATAACTCTATATATGACAACTGTTTAACTGAAAGCGCACTCACAAATGTATTTGTGCTCCACTCGAAATGTATTTCGAGCGCGCATGTCAAAAGGTCACCTGAGCAACTGTGAGTGTTCGTACGTTCGTGTGTGTGTGTGTGTGTGTGTAAGTGCTCTGTGCTTGACTGTAATTACATGCGAGCCTCCCCTTTTTAGTATGAGCAACTAAAACGCCCAATTTTATTTATGTGTCTCGACCAAGCCCAAGTCCAACCCCATATAAAGCAAAGCTACACTTGGAGAAAATATTTCGAAATTTCTTACCTAAATATTTGAAAATATTATTATATTTATTTAAGTTAAATATATATTTTTATAAAATTGAAATTCAGGAAATAATATTAAAATATTTTGATACTTTCAGCAAAATTTGTTTCTTACATTTTACTACATTAATTTGCAAATGGTTTTTCGCTCAGTGCATCCCTTTCCTTCCCTCCCTCTCTCTATATATATCTACCTCTTTCTATCTGTAAGCTGTCTTTGCATTGTCCAAAGCCCCATGAATTAAACATTTGCGATAAAAGGCTGACTGCTTGGAACTGCAACTGCAGAACATGTCACAAATCATTAGCACATATTCAAATCGGGTGTCAGAGGTCAGGCAAAATGGGGCGAAGCTACCCCAGAAGCACATATACATATGTATAACTACATTTAGACAAACATACATACAAGTACATATAAGAAGTGTTTGAGATCCCAAGCAACTATCAGTGCGTTTTGCTAGCGAGGAAAAGAATTCCAAAAAATTAATGCGAAATATTCAAATACGGAATTTTGACCTTAAAAATTTTGCCTAATTGCGGCCACAGACAGTAAGGTCAGAGTTCGCAGGCTTTACAATAGCCAAGAGATGCGAGCATTCAAATTGCAAACTCTTGCGGATGCTGTTCAGGTAGATGCTTCAAGATTTGAGTGTCCAGCTGACCCCGTGCTATAAGAAAATTAACCTTTGTGTCGCAGAGGATAAGCCTCACGGCGTATTCGCTGACAAGTTCAACCCCCTGGCCGGACCCTACATACACACACATGGATATGTAGGGTATATATATGTGTGTGCTGTACCCACTGGTCAGCTAGCAATCAATTTTTCCTTTTTGCGTAAATTTTCTGCTTGATTTTCTTGAAATTGTCCACAAATACTTCCAAAGGGTTCCTCGGCGACACTCTACCTGGCAATGAGATCGACTTGGGGTTGGTTTTGGCTTTGATTTTGATTTTGGGCTAATTTTATACGCATTGCCATCTTAATGTTTTTGCATACGGCGAGATTTGTTGGCGTTTCGTGTCCTTTTCTGGTCAGCGTGGGAATCGCACCACCAGGACGATTTGTCCAGCCTGAATATTTGTCAGCTTGCAAAGGACTTTAATCCGATTTTAATGAAGCGCAACGCTTTGCGGTCTGCTGCACGTTTATTCGCCTAGTTTCTGCTTCCTTTCTTGCGTCTAGCATATTTCTTGCACAATTTTTGTGAAAAACTATTTTAAAAATAAATTTTCCTTATGGGTTTTGCTTCACATTTTGATAACTGAAGTTTGCTAGATATTCATTTTCAATTGAAGATACAGACAGTTCGTTACAGAAAGAATGAGCTGAAATGATATATATGCTACTTGAATACAGAGCTTGAGTTAGAAAGAGAGCGGGAGGACGGAGAGGGCTCCCCCTCCAGAGAGACTTTGAGAGCAATTGCATAGCTATGCAGAGGTCTCCTCTAAGAATTGTAGTAAGCAAAAAGAATTACAATTTCCTAAAGAGTTGTAAATGAGCTTTTTCTTTTTTGAATTCTTAAATGTCAGCTGCCTACCCAAGGTGAGCCATGCCCAGACGCATAATGATTACTATTTATGTTATGTAAAAGAACTGGAAAAGGTTAAGCATTGTATACGAATCGAACGCATTTCACACATGGGCGCTAATGAATTTAATGAAGTCATTTTTCTTAAACCGATTAACAAAACTACTTACAAGAGCGTTTGCCCTGCGCTCCGTGGACTCCTTCCATGCGCTGGCTGTGCTGCTGCCCGAAGCCTTTGCCACACGTCACTTAGAACAAGCGAGTTCATAATTTCGCATCATTAATCAAGCCGTAACAAAGAGATCTCGGCGTCTGAGGGTAAACTGATGCGCCGATTGACAGCTACCAAAGTGCCCGGGCGAAAGTAATTGGAGAACTCGCATTGAAGCTACAGTTGAAGTTGCTCTTGGAGTTGGAGTTGGAGCTTGAGATTTGCTGCTGCGGTATTAAAAAACAATTGTTAATTATTAAATTTTAAATTTTACACACTTTGCCGCAAATGAGGCTCATCAGTGCATGGAGCAAAACAGCAGCAACAGCAACAGCAACAGCAACAACTGTGCCACAACTTGAGACCCAATCATCGACTGTGTTGCCGACACCTCGCTGATGAGATCATTCATCAAACTTCCAACTGGAAACTTGAAACGAGCGGGTGAAATGAGTTGCCATTGTTGATTGAGAGCTGCTGCCTGCCGAGACAACAGCAACACATTCGCCTCCAGTTGGAGACTCTTTTTTTTTTGCCTCCTTTTTTCTTTCAGTGTGTGGCTCCCAACGTTTGACTTTGACTGCTTAATTATGGCAGTCAACGGTGGCTGCAACAACAATAACAGCTATAAGGGCATCAAATAACTGCTCAAACTCTAAAGAGATCTACAGAGCCTTGAGTGGCTTATGAATGTTTATTTATCACATTTTGGCTAAGAGTCAAGTATAATGAGTTTCCAAACTTGAAGCTTGGGAAAAAAAACTGACAATTGAATGATTGCTATCAAAATCTATTTGCTTATTGCAAATGTATGTGATTTGTATATAAGTGAGCAAAAATATTACTCTCGAAAGCATTAATTGATTGGCTATAGGCTATAGAGAGAGCTTGCAGACTTTGGTATTTTAGAAGAGTATTTAGAAGAAACAGCAAAAAAGCATACAAAGACGCTCTTTTTCTGAGCAGGAGAATGTTTCTGTTCCGTTTCTGTATTCGTCTGATAGTTTTGCATTGAGCTATTCGCGTTATACTCTTTTAAGGAGACTTTTATAGCGATTAATCCGTCCTTGAATGGCGATCATGGTAACCCCCAAAATCAGATCGTTGATGTCTGAGTACGTGCGAGTTCGTTGCGAATCGTTGCGATTTGTGAGTCTTTTTGTTAATCTTCAGGAAAAATCTTTCTCCTTACCTTTCCTATACGCAAATAAATTAAAAAAAAAAAATAATAATTATTAAAATTAATATATTGAAAATATTGAGCCATGACATTCCATCTGCTTCTAGAATTACTGTTTGGGGCATTTCTTATGTTTATAAAAATCATGTGATATATTTAGATTTATGCTGTACTCCCATATGAAGCGGAAAACATAATATTCACAAATAATTCTGCATGTTAATAAAGAGCATAAAATTCATATGAATAATGAAAGTTGAATTGAAAGACAAGTCTATATAGACCTGCCATAAAATGTTATTAAATTAAAAATTAAATTAAATTTAAATTAGTATTTAATGCATTTTCACTCTTCTTTATGTATCTCCTAATTTATTTGTAATTGATTTATTTTTATTGTCCACGTACTTAAATTTGTTTAGTATTCAACCAGTTAAACATTAAATAAATTTAAGTTTCATCATTTGAAGCTCAATTGCAATCATTTATGCTCTGCCAGCAGCATCTGTACTCTTTAGTTTCAATCAAGCCGGATTAAGTTAACCACACACATTTGCCCCATTTATGGACACACCGCTGCACCGCTCACCCACACATATATAAGATGCATGGCAAAGCTCGGAGTGGAAATCTAATCGCAACAATGATTTCCTTGGCTTATGGCTATTTGCGTTGAGCATGGGAAAATCAATATGCAGTTGGCCAGGAAAATGTCTGGGCTGTCTGCTTGGCTGGGGCTGAGTTGAGTGTGCCACATAGATGGATTTACGTGAAGCGAGCAGAGAAGCTGGACATGGACCATAAGTCATCCGCATTGATAGCCATCAATCGCAGGCCGTTTTCCGTTTACGTGGCGCGAAGTGTAACTACAATTAGTCGGGGGCTGCAGAGGCTGCTGCCTTGCTAGCCTTCGCTGGAGCTCTCTGTTGGCCGAGTTGCCTTTTGGCTAACACATATGAAAATCTGTTTTGTGGGCTCGTTACTCCAACGCATTTTCCAAAACTTGGTCATTTTTCTTAGACACTGCACACCATGTGCAGGCGGCTGCCTAGGTAACCGCAGACTCAGCTCCCTCAGTCTCGGCCGCTTGCCCCCTCTCCTTAATTCGCTTTGTCAGTTTGTCAGTTTGTCAGTTTGTCAGTTTGGAGCTCCGTTTGGGTCTCGTTGTCTTGTGCGCGGCTCAGAAGTCTGCGGCTCGTTGAACCTTTTTAACCGTTGCTTGGTCAAGACTTGTTAACCATATTAAAGTGTTCAATGATTAATTACACGCGTCCAAGATTAATTGAAATCAATCAAAGCTGAAGTTAACTAATGGCAACACGTTTGTAATCTCTTGCCCCCCTCTGCCCTACCAGTGTCTCTCCCTCTCTCTCTCTCTCTCCCTTCCTATCTGTGTGCACGCCTGGAATTTCATACATGACTTCTACTCCCTGGCCAACATATACATATGCGTTTTCATAGTGATTTTATTAGCCACATATTTAGCTGGCTCTCTTCTAGTTTCGATTCCCATGCTTAATTACAATTAGAGGTCTGTGGGTTAGCCGTCTAATAGCACTCGGTTTCGGTTTGAGTCGAGACCTGGGCTATATTTCAATTGAAAGTAAAAGTAACGAGCAAAATACTCACAAATTTATAAATAAAAGTAAAAATTCAATATTTTAAGTTTACTAACTAAAAAATAACTTGAGGAGTAATACTACAAAGGCATTTTATGGCATGGATTTGCTAACTTACTTTCTAAATTGAAAAAGAAAAAAAGAAATATATATAATAAAGTAACATGACAATAACAATTATAGAATAAGGTTTTTTACAGACCCAAATCAATTTGGTCACAATTGTATTTTTAAGCAACTTGATTAACATTAAATACAGGTTTAATAATATTCAATTTATAATAAAATATATTGAATGTCAACAGATGAAATGAAACGCTGAAAAAAGTAAATAAATAAAATAAAATTAAATGTGATGTAAGGAAAAGATATGCTTAAACGAAATAAAATTTAATTTTTAATAAAACCAATAACAATATATTTATTTGAAGTGAAGAAGCAGTACATTCAGATTAATACTTTAACAACACATTTATGTACATAAAATTAGGACCAAACCTCACACAATTTGTGAGGATTGAAAAAAAGAAGATAATAATAATAATATTTATTGTGTAGCCATTGTTTTGGCAAAGCCTTGCCGTTTAAGTCGTCTTAGGGGTCTTGCGGGTGTTAAACCTCTTGCGAGTAGGCTTTGATGTCGTAGCAATCTTTCAGAGTATCTGCTTGTATGTCTGTTGATCTGTTCTTCGACAGTACGCAGCTTCAGATCTCTATGCAGTTTGTAATCTGCCGTAGTACTCTGTTCTGCAAAACCTGCACTCTTTTATAATTTGATTTTGCAGCGATCCCCCAGATTTGCACTCCATAAAGCCATATCGGGAGGATACACTGCACATAGACAGCTCTTTTGCATCTCAGCGGTAAGGTGCTCTTTTTATTGTTGAGCCATCTTAAATGTTGCAGTCTGTGACGACATTTCTTAACCGTAGCTTTGAGGTGTGGCCCAAAGGTGAGACGCTTGTAATATACATATTTTTATGGCAAGGAATTTGCGATTCTGATTATGATCTAAAGAACATTTTTGGGTTGTTTAAAAAATATGGCATAGACAGGCAAAGTTAGAGTAGATAGGGTTATATTGTTTAGAGTAGATTATTGTCACAACATTTTTGAGGCATTTAACAAATTTGTGGCCTGAACAAACTTGGATTCTGCATAATTTGAAAGCCGCAATTACTGTTTGTTATGGATATGTATTAATTTGATATATTAAGGATTATGGATGTTATATACATATATAAATATATTTGTGCTGTGTTCTAAAAGTCTTTATATATATTATATATACATATTCTATGGTGTTCTTGATTCCCAGTATCCTTTATAAAACTTAAAAAAAAAAAAACGCAATGTAACACGTGTTCCACACACACACAAAAGCCTAAACTCTGAAAATCCTGTAATAATTAAATTTAACATTTTTGAGCTTAATCATGTGACACACACTCACACACACACATAATCACACTCAGCTAGGTACAATCGGATGAAGGCAAGGTAATATCAATGGGCTGACAGTATGCAAAATTATGGATGATGCCCCTGGGGCGACAATCCGCATATCGGTTACCATGTGCCCGCATAGCGCACACGTGACACACGAGCAGCGGTTGAATTCTGTGGCAGCCATAACCGATTCGCTTCCTTCCGCCAACACACCTCGTCACAAAAGGCGTCATAAATGAGCGAAAGTCGAACGGAAGCAGTCGGAGGACACATTAAACCAGAGCACCGCCCCTCCCCCCCCAAAACCCGTTGCTGTCTCGTTGCTGTCCCAAACCCACATGTGGTTAATTATAATTACGCAATTTTAATATCAAAACAAGGCACGGCACGAAAGTCAGGTTGTGGCTACTGGGTGTCGGGTTCAGTTTGAGTCCTTGGACAAGCTACCTTTAACTAACTGCCGGCCACCGACCGAGGGTTGTTGTTGGCGTTGAAAAGGCGCAAAATGATGAATGAAATACGACGATATTCAATGACAACATGCAACCCCCAATGGCACAGGGAACTCAAGGAACTCGACAGGTTCGGGCCGCCCACCCCAGCCTCGTCCCTGCTCACACCTCACGCACACTTTGAGCTTTGATTGAGCATATCCGGTGGGATTAACGTGGGGTAGATGTTTGCGGTTATTTATGCCCGCAAGTCAGCTCCCGCTACCTACAGCCTCGTCCAGCCAACCGCAAAATATTAGCTTTTATGATATTGATAGAAGCCGATGCCTATTGACAATTAAACAATAGCCAAAACAGGGGGCGGAACGCCCATTCGCTTCTTGTTGCCACAACAAGGCACGAATATGAATACGAGTCCGGGCACAAGCACCCATATGCCACACAGGGCAACTTGATAACCATCTAGCATATAGAACACCCGAATTGGCGCAGAAATTAATATGCGCGACTCGACTGGGTTCTGGGGTTGGGTTTCGCTATTGCCACTTGCGGGACTTTTATTTGCGTTGATTTTTATGTTTATTAGCGGGATTAATACGTCATTAATCTAATCAGCAGATATGCGGTCCATTGATGGACTTAATTTGTGCGTGGTTTGGGTTTATTGCGTGCTTAACGCATATGCTGCAAATTTAATTGTCAAACTGTCTCTATTTGTGTGAACTAGATTGTATGAAGATTGGGTACGAAGAGAAAAAATGACGATGAGCGACAGTAGGCAATGTAAATATATCTATAGACAATCATTATAGAAGATTATGCAAAAAAGTTAAACATATTTTCTCTTCAAGTTTATAAATAGTCAAGAGACTATGCTAGGCTTCCATCCCATTTCAGGTAGGCTTTAGTAAAACATTTCTCCAATATACATATATATAGTCTCTATGTATATGGCTTAGGTCATTAGGGTCCAACTCAAAGGCAATTTATGCGGAACACGCTGTTTACTTGAAGAAACAAACAAAGTCATTTAAATACGTACGTATTTTGTTTGAGGGGAAAACAACACGCAGTTACTGCCAGAGAATCACAAAAATAGCAAACAAAGGTGACAGAAAGACAGAGTCAGAGTCAGAGCAGAGAGGAGAAAGAGAGATGCGAGCCAAAGGTCATCTAATAAAAATTCAAATGATAATTATGACAATCGTACGTGATAATTGCAGAGAGACAGAGGACTCCCACTCACACACAGTCACACAATGCACACACCCACACACACATCCACACACACACACGCATGCACTGTCTAACACCCCGATAGCTCTCTGGATGATGGTCTGTCGTGTCTGCAAATGGCTCTACTAAAAAAAAAAAAATAGACAAAAAATAGAAGCTGCCGACTTGTGACAGCTCTGAAACATAAACAAACAGACGGCGGACAAAAATCAACTAATTAGTAGGTTGCGCAGCTGGGGACGGACTGCAGGCAGAGATTAATAAATAAATGGAGATTTGCTGTTATTTATTTTTAAACATATTCTGGAGCAGACACCGCGGCAACAGGCACGCACAACCGAAACCGGGTCAACTGCAGCCCATGGGCGAGGTCAAGTTTGGCCAACCATATGGGGAATTTCATTTTCAAAGAGATCGAAACTCGCATGTTTCAACTCGAGACTCACTAATTCAATTAGCAGTTCCTATATGAGTATACTAAATTAAGTAAAAGTCACTTTCAGCTTCTTTCAGTCTCTCTTTATTCGATTCACAATTTAACCGTAGAAGGGACCGCCAAAGCCGCCATAGCCATGTCGGTGTCCGTAGCCGTAACGTCCAAAGCCACCGCCATAGCCGCCGTAGCCGCCGTAGCCGCCGTAGCCGCCGTAGCCGCCGTAGCCTCCACCGTAGCGACCGAAGCCGCCATAGCCGCCATAAGGACCGCCAAATCCTCCGAAGCCAAATTGACGCTTCTCACGCAGTTGCTCCTGCTGCTGCTCCTCGGCAAAGGCCAGTGATAGGAGGACTCCCAGAATTACGGCGAACAGGATAACGGCGCGCATTTTAAGTTTTTGTTCTCGAATAACTTGTGTTTTAGACAAATTGAAAGATCGTACTGTGTCGAGCCATCTGGCTCGTATACGCTTTTATAGGCATTTATCGCCTCGATATTAATGAAATTCAAGAACAATCTACATAGAATTCCCCCAAACTGTTTACCAAAAAAATAAAAACAAAAACAAACTTGTTTTTTACTTCACTCAAAAAAAACAATAACACAATCCACTTAATCTTTGCGGTTTTTTGTGATTTTAGTTTTGACAAGCATTGTGACGAAATAGATGAGTTTGAAAAAAAAAACGGGTTTGAGCTCGATTTCATTTTAAAGACATGGCCCAAAAAGTCAATGAGCCGTTGTTTAGATTTGATTTCTTTTCGTATTATGCAAACTAGTCTAAGATCAAATCCAAATACATTCTAAGTTGATATATGTCTATATATACGCTTATAAGATATATATATTATATATATAACTCTCTGGGTATTTTAGGGGACTTTTCTGTGAATTGTTGAGTATATATTTTAAGCTGTCAATTGGCATGATATATATTTTTCAATTAACTAGTATTGCGATATACATACATATGTATAATAATGTAACTGAGAAGTTTCTATTCTGATATAACTTAATTAATTATAAGCTAATTCTGTTTTCGTTTATTTATTTTTATTTTATTTTTTTTTTCTTTCGTTTTACACCGTTTTACTTTAACCTGTTCTCAGAATTTAAAATTTCAGAAATGTAAATGAGTTTGAATACTGTTTAAAAAAGACATTTATTGGCGCCATAAATAATAATCGAATGGAAATTTCTATACAAATTTGGTTTGCACAATTTATTCAAATTTGGGCGGAGAATAGCATAGCAAATCATATCTGGGACAAAGGCAATTTAATATGGAAATTTTTTGGATAGTTCGAATAGATAAAAACGTAGAACTTATAAATTTGATTGTTCTTTATTTTTATTTTTATTTTAATAATTAAAGTAATGTTTCTCAGTTTAATTCGAAATCTAATATTTAACTATAATATTTAATGATATAAAATTTGGCAAGCCAACGTGAAACGTGCTGAAGCTTTAGTGAATGTCATTGATGAAATGTATAGAGTATTTCCTATAAGATTGTCAGCCTTTTCAAATCAAACAGGTGTGAGATGTTGTTGTTATTTTTTTGAGTGTAAAACAAAGCTGCCTTTTATTGCGGAAGCTGGACAGTCGTTGTGCTTGGGAGGTAAACACAAATTGATGTTTGTCGCTGGAAATACCCAACATGATCAATGATTAGGCGGCAAGCAAAAGCATATTAAATTACCACATTTAAAAGACGAAGAAGAAGAAATAAGAAAATAAAAACAATGAGTGCAAAAGTTGTTGGCTATCCAATTTGGTTTTGATCTGCTTTGATCTTTATTTCTGTTTTTATTTGTATTTTTCATTTTCAAATCAAACTTGGAGCTTCTAGTACGATCGAATTCGCGCCATAAATCTCAGCAAAAGTTGGCGCGACGCAGCGGAAGCATCGATCGATTGTATTGTCAACGAAGCGACAGAGCAGATCATCATCATTATATTATCATCATGATCGTGCACATTAACAGCGCGCTGGCTGTGGATCGCTGTGGTTCGCTCTGGCTTCCAAGTTCCACCCAGTTGCACATGTGCGCCGCAGACTTTGAGTTCGACAACGCAATTTTCTTCTGGCAAGTTTTCACTTCGATTCCCAATATATATATGTATATATATGTGTGTGTGTATGTTGTCATGTGATTTAAGGGTACCCGTAAATCACGACGCTTGTCTAATTTCGTCTCGCTTGAAATTCTCCGCATACTTGCCAGCTCAATGGAATTATTTCTTCATTTCGAGCCTGTCAAGTGCCTCCAGCACTCTGCCCCACATTTTCGCACATGATCATCGCAATCAATGTATCTGTGCAACCGTCAATCTCTCTCTCTCTCTCTCTCTCTCTCTCTCTCTCTCTCTCTCTCTCTCTCTCTATCTCTCTCTCTCTCTCTCTCTCTCTTTGTTTCTTTCCATATACATATATCGATGCGGCTTGGTTTTTGCGCATCACTTATCGCATCTTTATCTGCCTAGTGCATATGTATCTGTGACTGCATCTGCATGTATGTCTGTGTCTGTGTCTGTGTCTGCTGATCGTACAACTGTTTGTAACTTATTTTGCATGCTCCAAGCTCAGCCCTGCCCCACTGTCTCTGTCGACACAACGCGTTCTGCCAGCAATCGCTGATGTGTGTTTTGCCGATCCTCGATCGAGCGTAGCATTTGCAGACATATCAGCTAGATCAACTCACACACTTGGATCGATGTCTTAGTTAGCTTGTTGTTGCGGTCTTGTTGAAACTACCAAACGATCGCTTGTTGATCGTTGAGTAAGCTAACAGAGCTACCAACTTGATTAGACAAGTTCTTCACAGCTGCGACAAACTGCGCCGCAGAAATAAAAAGTGAAAGTAGTTGAAGCTTTGGAATATAGCTGCAAATGAATCATACTTTAGGTAATATCTGATCTTATTTATTATGCAACCAAGAACAAAGCATAGCTAGCGCTGTCTGATATCCCTTCTTTATATTAATTTGGGCTACTCAATATACTGTATATCTATACTCGTATTTATGGTTAATAACCTTAACTGAACTCTATAAATATATAACTATTGATTAAGGCAATCACGTATGAACTATTTATGGTGTAAGCCACAGCCTAGCTGTAAATTTGTGATTATTTTTCCCCATGCGGATGGCGCCACTTGCCCGACACGCCCCGCGGCCAAGCCCACAGAGAGAAACACCTGAACAATAGGTGAAAATACGAACCTGGCGTTATGCTGAATGGGGCGCTGACAGGTAAAATGTCATGTGGACATAGAACCATAAACCATTTGGCATGTCATCAAAACAATGGGAGGCACCTGAAATCACGCAATGCGCACAGAAATTGTAGTTTCCATTTCATATTCTATCACGGCTTGTCTGCGCATGCCATGAGCAGGTGGATGGGTTCAAGTATTACCTTTTTTTCTGCTTCTGTCGAGAGTTAATTTGGAAATGTCACGAGTTTGACAAGCATTCGAATGGGCTTTGACTAACTTTTATGACACCAATTATTTGATTAGAGCTAGACTAGTGGACATTTCCGATTGTCAGTTACTAAGCAAATTAATTACGTTAAATAGGAACTAGTTCCGACTTGAACTTGTGCCGATAGAGCATAAGCAAATGTAAATTTATTATATTTGTATTAAAGGTATTGAAATACCTAAAATATATATATTTGTAAACACTTAATTAGAGTTCTTAAATATATAATTGCATGATAAATTAAATTGTTTCAATTTGAACTAGTTCATTATTTGACTTATCTTTTTATTTTAGATTACTTTTATTTTTTAAACTAGTTCATTTTGCATGATAATTATTGCACTACAGTCTATATAAACACATCTGTGAATTTTCCCGAAAAGTCTTTGATATATACCTCATTTACGTTGCCTTTGTTCGATCTGAAATGAAGATTTATGCATATTCCTTTAGGTAAATGCGAATTGCAAACATTTCGATACGCAAATAAACAGAGCTGCGAATCATTTGAATTTCGCTGCCTTTGTTCGATAAGAATTTTAATTTTGGAAATTTCATTAGGATTATGGGGTAGATTTTCGCACATGCCCAGAGGTGACCTACATAAACGCTCTACTTGGTCCGTCCACACAATAGATTTGGTCCTGCGCCGGGCGCTGCCCCTCTCAGGTAACTCCTATGCAAACGCAGCTGGACACGAACTGGACTCATTCTTTGGGTGGTTGCGCTACAGATCTTACGGATCGCAAATGCATTTGGTGTCAGTTTTAGGGTCAGTTCTCGTGAGTTTGAGTATATTTGATGATCGGTTTTCTTGTATGCAAAACATTTTTACAAATTTTTTAAGATTGTTATAGACTTTTTTGTGGGGTAAGAAAATGTTTTCCATTTTTTTGTGTACGCAGTCATAATAAGGCGTAACGTGTTATAAGCTAAAGTAGCTGGGGTCCAAATGACCTCAATTAGGTCACGTTGACCTTTTGAGTATGTGTTCTGGGAAAAAGGAAAATAATCAAAATTTTTAAGGCAATAAAAAATTGGTGTTTATAAGGATCTGTATATTGTTTCTAAAGAGAATTGACAATATTTGATGATCCTCAAATAAGTTTCAATTAAACTATAATATAGAATAAATAAATGTATTTTCATATATTTGTACAAATCTTTAATCAATATTTATTATTAAATATAAAAGTAAGATATCAAGTAGAATATATATTTTTAGAAATCAAAGAAAAGCATCATTAGATTAAATTCGAAATTGTTCAATTAACATTTTTAAAACTTGTATTTTATTTCTTATATTTTTAATTCAATTTCTTATATATTTCTGGTAATATATATTTGTACACCTGGTCTTCGCGCTCTATATTTTGCCGCCAAATATAAATTGCAGAGCTGTCAGCTAAAACAAAACCCGAAAATCCGTATTCAAATGCCGACTTCACGCCTAATCAGCGTCTAAGGCGCTGGACAAAGGCGACTCAGCATAATTTTCGAGACCAACGAAAGAAAATTCTAAAATCCGAGCACAAAATGTAAAAATGTCGTGCATTCTTTTGGGTGAAAACTTCCCTTAGAAATAACGATTCTGTCAACAGTGATCTTTGACATTTACGCCTGAATAGCCAAATCGCCAGACATGCAAAATAATGCATATGAGAGCAAAACGGACTACAGGGGTGCAACTGGACGAAGGGATCGCGGCTGCAGAGAACGCCAGAAAAAGAAAGTGATGTATGGCAAAGAGGTTTGTGCCCATATAAACTGAATTTTGAAATTAAAGTACAGTTTATATAGTTGCAGTTATCTGTAGAGCAATATCAAATTTATTACAAATTTCCATCAGTTGGTCATAAAAATGATATCAAAGGGTAATTTCGAAAACCATTTGAATGAATTGCAGCCACGAACTAAGGGAAACTTTTCAGCTAACCTCAGGTGATAGAGCTCATAAAAATAACACTTGAGATCTATCAATATTTATGAGCACCAGCCCTGCTGAACCCTTTTAGCGTGCAGCTCCTGTGGACGGCCGTTCGATGGAAGTTGCCACCTCAATAGGCGCGACTCAAGTGGAGGATGCCTGGCACTTTGTGCCGACGAGCTTCATAGATCTGTTGACAGAATACTTAGGGTAGCATTCGTGGGCATGGTCGTCAGCGTGGACGTGGGCGTGGGCGTGGCTGTGGACGCTGTCTGGAAGCACGCGCCGTCGACAGTTGCAGGCTGGGCCATAACTTTTCCAAGTTGTCAGAGCGTTTAGCTACTTAAGCACTTGAGATATCATTTTTGGACGTATGCTCAGCACTCTCACTCTCACTCTCACTCTCTCCCTATTTCTTCTCTTTCTGCTTCTCAGTCTTAATTGCATTGCTTTGATGCCACACATGTCACACACTCGAGAGTCAAGTTGGCGCTTCATTTCATTTTCGGGGGGAGTTTCGCTCTCGTTGTGCTTCTCGTTCTTGGCGTGTTAATTTTTGGTATTAGTAAATTTATTTGGTTTTTGGCAGAGATTTCGTCGCTGGAAAATTTATTAGCACATTAAGATAAAAATGTAGTCGTTTATGTCTTTGGCTCCATACTTTGGATGCTTCTCTTCAGCTGCGGCACTCGTGCCGCTCGCTCCGCTTGTATTTGACATTAAATTTTATTGCCTTTTTTGCTGAACGGGGAAGGGGAAGAGCAGGCCCAGTGCCTAGAGGCTGGGCGTGGCATTATCGCATCATTTGCTCGTCATCTGCTCCTCCTCAAGCATTTGTGGAATCTTGTAGTTCCGTATTTTGAATAATGTCAAGCATCTTTATGCTAGATTTATTTGGGGCTTACAGCATTTTGGGCGCGCTCTGTGGGCCCAAAGTTGGATTGGCAGGTGCGGTTCGCCTGCGGCAATAACTTGAGTGCGTTTCGATATAATTATGGTATTTTTTAATGCTGCCACTTAATGGCAAACAAATTCGACAAATTTGTTCAGGGAAGGTGACTAGAGGTGGCTTTAGAGTTCCCTGACTGTTGATTGAGACCAAACGCAAGCCATTCATATTCTTGAGTTCATTTCCATTATTCAAGCTAATTGTTATACAAGAATACAATGCATTCGTTTCCAAACTATCTTTGTTATTATACCTCAAATACAATAGACTTTAAGCTCGGTTTTTTCTCTGTTTTAAATCTGTTTTACATGTTCGTTGTACATTTCATATAAGGCGACTATATTTTGACCTAATATGTAATATAAGTAAATGATGAATTACTCATCAAAGTAATTAAAGCTGAAGTTTATAAATTAAATTAACTCTTAGCTCTATGTACTACCTCAAAGTTGTATTTGGACCACTTTGTAATCTTTGCTTATGCTTTGACTACACTTTGTCTTGTTGGAGACATAAAAGTCTCTAGCTAAAAAATATGTAACTTAAAGCAACTTGATGTTAGCCCCTTTGAACTGATAAATTATTGTGTATAATTATTTTATATAAACATAACGCCATATCAAGATTCAACTAAACAATGACTTAACTTTCGAGTTCGTTTCCAGTTCGATGCGATTATTAACCATTAACTGTGTGTCCTTTGCTTGTGAGAAACTCGGCTCTGCACTTACCTCCCCCGAACTAAACAATCAAAATTCCCATAGAAGGATAACGCTGCAAGTTCCGCTTAGGAAGTCAAACTTCCTGCAAGGGCTGCGAGGGTGTGAGCACTCGAACTCCGCCCGAGGGGTGGTCCGGCTGACAAGTCCTGAGTCATTTGGCTGGGCTGATTTGCTTTGCTGGCTTGTTATCCTGTGCACTATGCCTGTCCGACCAGAGATTGAGTGCATGACTGACCGAAACATTGCTGCGGGACTGTGGGCTACCTTGACGAACGGACTAACCGTCTGACTGACAATTAAGCGACACACAGCGGAAAATAGACGACGTGGCATGCAACATCAAAGCTGCAGCCAGCTGTGGCAGGTTCGTTTGATTTTTCAGTTGTTCGTCACATGACAGCAGAGACAGCGTCGTGTGAAAAGTGACTTGGAGATTTTTGTGTAACAACAGGAAGTGGACGCTGCACAGGAAATGTGATTTGTAGTTTTCATTTCTCCTTTTTTATTACAACTGTATTAAAACTTTGTTTATTTTAGCGTCGCGTCGCCTGAAGTGTCCTGTGCAGAGTGCCGACCGTGTCCTGCGCCTGACACAGGTGAGCGTCCGCGTTGAGTTGCGCTTTTTTCCACAGCATTTTCATCAGCTTTAAAGTCACTCAGCATGACGAGCCGCCATTTTGTTTTGGAAAAGTCAATGCTCCATGTTGACGCTGTTTTATTTGACAACGCGTTCCAGTTACAGTATCACAAAGCCAAGCCATTGCAGACATGGATACTGGTATTTATATATACTAAGCAAAAAAAGAATAAGCCAAATGTAGGGTATATCAGGCTAGTAGCTAAGGCATTTGCGGTTAATAAATTAAGCAGACTAGTCATATTTCACTTTATATTTATATAATGAAAATTTTGTTTGTTTTTTAATAATTAAATTTTTTTATCTCTGTTGAATTTTATGAATTTCTAGGTTACAAAACTTTTTTGTCATTACAAAATTATACAATATAAATCCTGCTATCAATTTTTAATTTTATATTTATGTATATTGCATATATAATCAGAACAGCCTTTTATTTGTATATATTATTGATAATATTTGGTGGCTATGATTTAGAAAATTTTTTAGTTATTAACTGCAATATCTAGGGTATTTGTTTAGTCAGATATTATAATTCTGATTTCAGTATTTATCAGTTATTTCAGCATCTCTCAGAGCTCTCCTGTCGCCTTCATCTTTCCTATTGCTCATTGAGGGTATTTAAAAGTACATCAGCTTTACAAATCTATTTTTATAAAATTTTTCATTTCCTTTGCTCTTTTTTTTTGGCGCATGTCCTTTTGCGGCTGCCGCTGCGGCCTCAAAGGCGGAAATGTCGGGCTCATGTGTCGCCGTGTGCTGTTGATGTTGTCTGTCTGTATGTTTGTGAGCGTGTGTGTGTGTGTGTGTGTGTCTGTGTTTGCTGTTGTCACTGGCAGTTGTAATCAACATTTTCGCAATGAGCAAAAGGCTGCCAGAAAATCATTTCTTCTCATGAAAGTAAACGCGCGTGTGTGTGTGTGTGAGCGTTTATCAAAAGAGTCAACTGTGCACAACCTGGTTGCTCTGCGCTGAAATTTTCAATTTAATTTTCCTGTGCTGCCTTTTCATGTTGTTTGCTTTGACTTCAGCTCTGCTGCCTGGCTGTGCTGTATGTGTGTGCTTGTGCCTCTTTTTGACGCATGACAACGCTCCCGTGACAGGCGCATGTCCTTCTGCCCAGCAACGGCTGCACCTACACACAGCCTTCGCTCCAGCTCCTTTCCATTCTCGGCCTGGCTTCATCCTCATGCTGTCAGAGGAAACGCGCACGCTGCTCATTTGTCGCACATTTGGCTTTTCATTTTCTTTCTTTTTTTTTGCAAGAAATTGAAGTGTCAGAAATTTTGACATTCGAATTGTGACTTATGACAGATCGACTCCAGGCCAGAGGTGGCACAGAGAACGCATTAGCCCAGAGCAAACACCATATGGTTTATCTCTTTACAATTGCTCTGCACCTTGGCGGCGAGCAGTTCCTACGATTTCCATTTACATTTTAAGAAACATGTCTTGAGATTCACATAAGGTTCCGATACTTTGGATATGTTGCAAATGTCAGAGTGGCTTTTTGCACGTTCTTCATAGTTAATATATTATATATGTCGATAGGCGATAGCCCAAGCGTCTCTAAATGCGGAGAGTGAAGAAGCATTTACATAAGTAAAGATTTTTCAAACGTTCGTGAAAGTCAAACCTTTATCCCTAAATCTAAGAACAACCCGCTAAACGGAAAAAAAAGGGGTTCAGCTCTGGACCGGCGCGAAGCTAAAGAAAAATTATGAATTTATGCAGATCGTGTTGTAAGGGAGCGACAAGGATTCATTTCGTGTCATCAGTCAACTTGATGGTGTAATTATATGAAATTACAAAAACAACAACAGCAGCAGGAGCAGCAGGAGCAGCAGCTGAGAGCCAAGTTCAAGTGCTGTGCAGAGCCGTGGAAAGTGTTAATAATGATGATGCCGAAACTGGATGCTGCTGATGCTGGCTGCAGCAGAAACAGGATCTGCCGCACACAAATGCAAATAATTGACTGTTACGCGCCTGTTAGCCTCCACACAGGACACTGTGGCCAGGCAGTTTATTAATTTACATGTCAAACGAAACTCGCGAAGGCGACACAAACAGAGAGACAGGAGGGAGAGCGGGCGAACGGGAGAGCGAGTCGTTGTTGGGTGTCAAAAGGTGAAATTTCAAACCAAAACACAACTAGAAACTGTATAAAGAAATTCATATCCGACAGATACTTTCCTGTTCCAGCGAACAGCGAACACATAACGAGATTTATCTTCATTAAAGTTGGTTTTTTTTTTTTTTTTTTTTTATGGCCGGCAGCAGTTCCGGAAGTGCACTACCTGTAAATAGTTCCAGGGAAGGCGGTCCAGCTCAAAGCGTTTGACAGCAACAAACAAATGCTGTGTTTGGCCAGAGCCAACAGCCAACAGCCAACAGCCAACAGCGTCAAGGCAATGCAGTTGCAAACGTCATATAGTCGCGCTCGTTGATGTGAGCAAATTAGCGAGATCTTTGGAACAAAGACCAACCTCAGAGAGTGACCTAAAGTTGTCACCAAATTGAGCTGCAGGTGTCAACGGGCCTGGTCAAGATGTGACCATAAAAAGCAAACAAACACGTCGCCCAGGCCGTTAAAAAGCCATTAAAAGCCATGAAAAAGCATTTTGATGGTCGCTGCTCTAGAAAAAAAAAAAAAAACAGAAAACAAAAAACTTATAAAGTTATAAATTAACAAACAATTTTATGAGCACCACGAGTCAACGCTTGAAGTTCACGAAAAGTTCACTAAAATAGGTTTTTGGAATATTTTTAAGTGCACAAACGCCGGATGTCTGTGCGGATAATTAGTTATACGGAACTCGCACGCCACTTGAGCTGGGCGCGTACAAAGAAACACTTTTCAGGATGCCACAAAGAGGAATATTACGCGGCATTCGCAAAGCTTTAATTGAGCTACATTAGCAACAAAGAAGTCAAAGGTTTTGCAAGCATAGAACGAATAGTTTTAGTTTGTGCGAAAGTGCTAAATGTGAACGACTTTCTAGAGAGAGAAAGACAAGGCAGCTAAAGCGTTGACTCTATTTAGCACTCAATGGTTAGTCACATTTCAACAAAATGGCTTCAGAGACAACACACTCAACACATGCGCCTGCACAGGACATGAAATGAAATGTTGCCCTTTTGCGCCTTGACCCTTTTTTTGGCGAAACTGTTACCGTGCTTAGCGCACATGCACATGTGGAGTGGAGCCATTTTGAAAATAATCGCGCAGCTTGACCTATTAGGACAACTGAGACTCGGACACTCCCCTGGCAGCAAGCCGGCCAAACAGGAATGGAGAGAAGTTGTAAAAAAAAAAAAAAAACTGCGCACTTTGGGAAGGGCGCGCAAAGCTAATTTGAATATAAAAATCATTAAAATTCAACGTGAAAACGTCTTAAGTTTCCTGCTGTTTGCAGGACGAGTGCTCAGAACTCGAATTCGTACTGTGAGAAGAAATGATCAAAAGTACGGTGATGACCTCTGATCCCGTTGGGTGTCCCGTACGCGTCCCAAAGGATATGCGAAATTACGTGCGTGACTGACCAATGCGCTGACCAATGTCCAGTTTGTAAGCTGACCGCTGCACAATATCCTTTCGCGCTGAGGGATGCGAGCTCAACTCGTTGTCCTTCAACTGTCCCGTCTAAGGATGGGCAGCAACTGCTGCTTGCCTCTTGCCTCCTGCCTCCTGCCTCATGCCTCATGCCTCATGCTGGCGTCTTAATGATTAATAAAGTCTAATTTATGAAAATAATCTGTTTGCTTCTGCAATGGAGAATTGAAATGGCAGCCGCCTATTATTGCGCCCTTTCCTCTACATGTATGGCCATTCATACAACGTCTCTGTGCTCAACCCCACCAGGTGTAATTCGAATCGCAATTGCGTTGCATAACTTATCGGCCTGACAAACCAAAACAATGCCAACATCAATCATAAGATTTCGCCGAGAAAGCTTTACAGTACAGCTTAGCAGTCTGTTTTGTATAATTAGCTAAAAGGGATTCATTATGTTCGAAATAGAATAGGATTACATAAACGCAATTTCGGACTAGCTTTTGAGCTTTGCCGAGGTGATGGAGATGGGGAAACGCATGAGAGATAGCGTGAGCTTTGAGCTGAAATTTGGAAAGAGAATGAGACGATATGTGGATAATTATTTAAGGGGATTCAAAGGGGGTAAGAGAGAGAGGGAGGAAGTAGATGTTATATTCGAAATAGAGAGTTTACCTATTAGAAGTTTGATAATTATCAATTTATTATAAAAATAATTTATTACGTATTATAATATATTTACAAATATATACATATATTCTTATTGCTATTGTATTGTAAAGTTAATTGAGTAATATATTTATTGACTGCATCAAAAAGAGTTTACAACTCAAATACACACTTCAATTAATATTTAACGAGCAACCTTCAAGATCTAATGGCACGTGTACTCTGAGAAAAAAAAAGAAAAACAACAAAACCCAACCAAAGATGAGAGTGCAAAAGTCAAACTAAATAGAGAGCAGTCGTAGAACCTGAGCGTTCGGGCATCCCAAATCGAGATCGGCAGTGCAGATATATACATATAAATCAAACCAGAAGAATGGCAATGCAGAGCGATAATATGGACCGAATACAAAGAGATGGAAGGCGCTGAACAAGATCAACAAGATCAACCCTTCGGTGCAAACATTTTGATCTCGGGCATTAAAAAGCAAACAAAAACAGCCCAAAAACCAAACCCGATTTCAATGATAGCCCAACAAAAAAAAAAAAATACAAATATGATGCGGATGCGGAGTGTTCTAATTTGTCGAGCTAACTTCGTTTCGAACATAAATGGGTTAAGGAGCCGACGAACCGCACACACACACACACACACACTAAATGGTCCACAATGGAAGCGGAGGCTGTTGCACGCGCAGGGTTCCAGACCTTGGTCATAGGGTTCGCTCGGGTGCAAGGGTTTTGGTCTCTTTGCGTCTTCTGTTTGCCACGCCTGATCGGCTTAAGTGGCACATTGAAAGGATTACGAGATCTTGGCTCTGCCTCTTTGTTTGTTTTCTATCCAGCCAGCTACTGTCTCTCACAACCCTCGAACATCAAGAAAAGAGTGAAGAAACCTGGATGCTGTCATTGAGAAGTTTTTTTTTTAGTCTTTTCTTACACTCAACTAGCTCTTGAATGCTCATTGAGTTTTACGCAGCCGAATGAGACGATTAGCATAGCAATCCGATTGTGAGGATCTGCAATTGTTGCCATTGTCCATAAGGTGTTTAACACTCTCCCAGAGGGTTGTTGCCCCTGTTGTGGGCGTGTGTGAGACAAGTTTCCCTTCCCACATTCAGCTCGACTCGAAACGCGCTCAACGGGGCGCTCTGTAGCATCAGCCCTTGCCAATTGTCACTATCTCTCTGGCCTATTAGACGAGCACTTGTCACATTGTGCGAATATGTGTATGTATATATGTGTGTGTGTGTGTGTGTGTGTGTGTGTAGCAATGTATGTATTTTGAGTGCCATTGAAAAGGCGTTGAAGCGTGCAGTTTTACGTGTTATTTTCGCTAAATTGCACTAATCGCTTAAACTTTTCAGCAACGGATTGCTAGGGGGAAGGTGCTGCAACGGAGGGGTTGGGGCACAAGGGACGCGGTCTACTCAATATTTTGTCATTGTCATTGCGGCTTATTAAATAAGTACTCATGGCAACGACAACGACAACGACAACGGCTTAGAGCGCAATTCAATTACATATTAAATGAAAATTAAATGTGGAAAAAATTCTCATGTAAGCTGCTCAATAAGCATTTAAGAACTTTTGATGGTGAGTTGATTAAGGTATAGTATAGTATTTATGCTCGACGTATTTAAAGTGAATCATTAAGTATTTTAATTATCAGCTAAAATAGATTATGAGATTATTTTAAGAATTATGTTCAAGTCAAAAGAATACTTAAATGGCTAAATTGTTTAAATATTTACTTAAATCTCAAATGCCAATCAGAATTAAAACGCCAAACAGAATGAAAACAGCAAATATGATTTTTTTTTGTACAGTAACTAAAAAAACGTTAAGCACAAATTTAAAAAATTAAAAATTTATTTTAGCCTGATTGACAAGCTTCAACTATTTTGTATAATTTATTTGAAATATTGATTGCTTACATTTGTATATTGAATTGTTCAACAAAATAAATGAAATATGTAAATATTTATATTTTTCATTAATTATATGCATTTTATATATTTATTTATTGTTTATTTAATTTTCTAATAAAAGTTGTTTTTTATTTACCTTTAATGCACTTTATATAGATTCGAGTGCAAAAATAAATTTAAAAAAGAAAAACTTTCCAGACAGGCAAAATAATTCATGTGATACAAAGGGAGCCAGAATATGCGGTTTCATATTTTATATATATTTATATGCTATATACCAGCAATACATATATACACACGTATATGCTTATGTATGACTGCCAGCAACTCAAGTGCTGTTGTTGCTATTGCTGCAGACAGTTTGTTGATAAGAAGCATTTTGTTTCTTTTGAACAACTGATAAGCCCCATTAAAAAAGAACGCTGGACCGAGGTCGATTGACCTGCTTTTAAGCGGCGACTTGTGCGCGTCCGTTTCATCAAAAGTGCTCTCTAGCTGCCACGCCCCACCTCACCCTAGCCAGCCACGCGTCCCTCCTACAGCTGCACATATATAACTGTATATATATACAATTTTTTGTTTATGACAGCCTGTCAATTGTCTGTCTAAAAATGTAAACAGAATTGCATAGAAATTAAGATGTTCAACCCAAAAAGTCTTTGCTCATAATTAGCAGCTAAATAGCACTCAAAGAAAGTTTATAAATACACAAACTAGAATATGTATATGTATATATATATTTATATGTATATATATGTCTGATAGTCGGTGTTATCAGCGCGTACTTGCGTGCATAATTGTTATAATCACAAATGTTTTATATAAGTCGAATAGATAGTAACGGCAAATGTGATTGTTGTTGCCTTTGTTTTATTTTTCCTGTTATGCCTCGATTAACTCAGTTCTATAAGTATGACTGTCTAGCTATATAGCTGATGCTGCTGCTGCTGCTGTTGCTGCTGCTGTTGTTCCATGCTGAACTTTTGGTCCTGATCTGTATGCAGCAAATGCCGATCTTTGGTGACATCAATTTTTAGGGTGAACAATTTCAATTAGGTTTACGCTGATCCGCATATTGAGATTAAAGACGCAAAAGAGCGCTGTCCAGCAGCAGCTGCTTAGTTGAGCATGAACAGCAGCAAATCGATTGCCGAGAGTTGAGAATTTGCCATTGATAATTGCAATTGTTGTGCATGTTAATCAGACAAACTAGACAAACGTGCAATCGAATGTATCTATACTAGCTGAAACAGAATGAATGAGTTTACGATGAGAAATGAAAGCTTTAACTAAATATAAAATGTATTTCAATTAAATCTTAAATCTTTAAATATAGAACTAAACTTCCTCCTTCCAAGTTGGTCAATTCTCCATGCAGCTGCATTTTCCATTTCTTTATAAACAACATTTTATAATTTCGAGAGTAACTTTTCCCCTAGTGTAGCCGCCAGTGTCCCACGCTGTGCAATAATGCCGCACATTTTGAGTGGCTCGAACAATAGATACATATTCATATTAGATGCACATTAGCTGCCGCCAAACTGCCCTCCCTCGCCTATGGCAAACGCTTGCATATTCAGGCACTCAGAAGCGGCTGCTGTAGGAGCCACACGATCCCACGAGACCAAACTCCGAACCCAAAATGCAAACAAAGGTTGCTTTTTGTCTGCAGCAGTTGAGGCATAGATGGATGGGTAGATGGCTGCTGCGTTTGCTGCTCTTCTCTTTGGCCAACCGCAAATTGTCGCCAAGGAAGCTGTAAATGTTGTCTAACATGCACCCTCGCAGTCCCACACACACATTCACACACACATAGAGAGAGCTAACAAGATGCAAACTCTTAGATACAATGGGCTCGGAGTGGCCACAAAAATACCGTTTAATGAGCACAGCTTGACGATTCAGTAGATCTTGTCAAAGGATATTGATATTAGCCGGCTGCCCATTATCTTGAAAATCTTTTCCTTAAGCCATTTCGGCAATAATTCTTCGTACTTTATAGGCCGCTCGCTCTCTACCTTACACACACACTCTCTCTCTCTCTCTCCCCTCTTTTTTGTTTGACCGCAAGCTGTCCGCGTCGAGAGTTTCGATTGAGTTACCGTTTCCTTCCGCTTTCCCAACACACATAAAATCTAAATAGTTTTGGGACACTCTCCAGAAGGACCCAAAAAAAATGCAGCGATTGCAAGGCTCGAAACGAACGATTCGATTAGATGGTTTTGAATTGGCTTGGAATCTTAGATTCTATTGAAACTACTGAATATGCAAAAATTTGATTAGCTTGAGAGCTGTTACAGTAAAAAAGGAAAAAGTAATAAAAAATGCTAACAATTGTTAAAAATAAGCTGAGAAACCATAAATCGAATAGAGAAGGGGAAGCCGGATTCATGAAGCATAGCTGAAATTAAAAATCTTTTTAATAATTTATTTATTATTGACTCATTACGTATTCATTTGCCTACATTTTATTTATTTTATTTTATTATTATTTTTTTTTTTTTAATTCATTAGATAGTCAAACAAATAAGCTCTATTTTATGTAGTGTAGTGAAGCTTAGTCTCTTATTTTTTTTTTTTGCCTTGCCTGACAAAAGGCGTAAAAGGATAATGGCTAGGACACTCGAGTGTCATCATGAGTGTGTAATTTTATGTGCAATGAATGAATTACTATAACAAAGCCAATTGCTCTCAAGCCAGCTGAAAGACGCTTTTGAATATGCGTCCATTAATGGATATAAAGTAATAAATGAATAATAAGATATTTATGAAAAGCTTGAAGCCAAACAGAATAAATTTAATTTAAATACATTTTTAGATTAAATATAAGAGAAATGTTGATGCACATTTTTAGAACATGAATTTTATCTTCCATTCAATTCAATGTATTATAAATGAGGCGTAACCGGAAGTGATAGATAGCTTGGGAAAGAGAATGCAGAAATGCAGAAGGTTCACATCAACCTATTGGTCAACCTTTTGGTCAGCGCCTTTGTAGCTTTTGCTCTCCATTGATCTGGTCAATTTGTGAAAGATTTCACACCAAGACGCGCACATCATTAATTATGGCCCTAATCCGTCAGCATCCATCAACAGCTGAAGCCTTTCGCTCACCTCTGTCCAGTTGGCAATGTCCATTAGCCCAGGCGAACGGAATCTGTGCATCATTAGGCGCAACTTTCTCACACTCAGGCAGGACGCAGGATAATAATTAACCATGCCAAAATAGCGAAACTGACCATCAAGCCAGTTGCATCAGTCAGTCAGAAACTATTATCTCTTTAATAGCCATAAACACACGCGCTCGCCCCGTAAGGGGATACTTTTCACTTCAGATGAATTCCTTGAGGTATTATATACCTGGTTGAATATTTCATAATTTTCTGCTGTCCAGTTTGCAACCCTTTGATTTTTCGTCTTGGGTTTATTCTTATTTCATTTCTTTTTTTTTTTTTACACACACACACATCCTTTTTCTTTGCTTAAGCCCTTTGTTTTTCTCGCCATTGTCCGGTCCGGGCACTTTGCATAATCAATAATCCTTGACGCTGGCTCCTTTCACATTGTCGCATCGGCTGACCAGCGAGCCAACACGTCTGAAAAGATAAATTATGGTTTGTAGTCAAATTGAAGGCAAACAATCCGCACAAAGACGCACATACCGCACGGGAATTGTATCTGGGCTCAGTCCAGGGATCTCTTGCAGCAAGTATGCATGTACATATGCAGGGGTAAGTCCTGCAGAGCCAGCTGCCTGCCCAGAGACTGGACACCGGTCAGAGCAGCGCTGCTCAGCTTGAAGGGGTGGACTCTTAGTTTGGCTATGTCTCTGAATAGTCTGTTTGTTTTTCCTTGGCATTTGAATTTCTCTATTAATTTGATTACACTTGGCTGTTAGGCAAAGTAGTAAAATTTGATTGAAGAAATAGGTAAAAGTTTCAAACGATGAATAAACTGATATTCTATCCTTAATAACAGTTAATATTTCTGAAATAATATACTATATTTAATTGATATTGAGGAATAATGATAGAGTTGGCTCAAATTCTAGACTATAGATAATGGGAGTAATTAATAATATTTATGTTTTACTATTGAGAGCACAATTTATTATTTATAAACAGTATTTAGTAGGATAACCTTTCTTCAGCTCAGTGTATAAGCGATACATATGGAAAACTCTGCATAAAACTCATTTGTTTTCAATGGAGCATCTATAGTAAATTTATATATTTACTTAAGCAAACACTGTGTCCTAAGTATACTAAGGCACAGCTTCTCGGTGATCAATAGAGTGACCCGTAGGAGAATACAAACATAATTACAGTTTTATTCAAATGGCTAAGGTCAGTTGACCTTTTGCTATTGCATCTCGTGTATTATTATCTCTGGGGTAACATTTGCTCAAGAAATGACCGTAAGCAAGTCTTAAGACAAACGAGCAGCTGTGCAAATGTCAAGACGTAAGTGTCAAAATGCTCATTAATAACAGAGTCCTTAGCGCGGAATTGAAGCCAAGGATGCGATGTGATGTGATGTGATGCGAGGCGATGCAGATGCAGATGCGGCTGTGCTGAAGGATAACGGGAGCTGAGCAAACACATTGGCAGCTAGCGAAAGATGAATCGATGAGAATGCAAAATTGTGAAAGTAGAGGCTAAGCCATCAAAGCAACTGGACAATGCGGAAACTTTGTCAAAGGATGTTTGCGCAAGTAAACACTGAGGCAACTATCCACAGGACATGCAGGACAATGTCTCCATGGAACGGTGTTAAATTGAAAAATTATGATAAATAGCATAATGGGAAGTTGCACAACAGCAACACACCTCGCACCATACCAAACATCCCACTGTGAGCAGTCGAGTAAGTAATATGCAAAAGGGACATAAATAGACGCCAGGCAGGACGTCTCAGGACATGCGGCAAGGGTTGCGGCTGAAAGACAATCGCGACGAGTCGAGTGTTGAGTGCTGGGTGCTGAGTGCTGAGTTCTGAGTGTTGCTAAAGTGTGCAGCGGCCTATGAAGGAAATCCTTTCGCCACGGGATATCATTTACGCAAACTCCAAGTTTGACCGATCCCCAGCTCGACAGCATGGCAGGACATGACTATGACTGAGTATATGTGTGTGTGCGTGTGTGTTGGCACAGCTTTTGTTTATCTATCCGGCAATAGTTCACATAAGCTTATCTCCAGTCCTCTGCCGGTCGTGCAAAATGTTTGCGAAAACTTCACCAATTGCCCGCTCGCTCGACGAGGCGGGGCGTTTGCTGGCAGCCGGCAAAGGGTTAAGAGAATGGCTCCATTCCGTTGCCCAGCTTCGCTGCTACTTAAAGGATATTCACAGCTTAGTCGTGTAATGCGTTTGGCGACTGTCCTGTTTGCATTTTATTCGCCAGCGTGCGATAAGTGTCACGTAAATTACATGCCCAGATTTTCAGCTGTAACTCGTCTTTCTAAATCGCAATTCCCTATATGCCAACTGGCTATCAGCAAGTGCATTAATTTCCTTTATTGCTCCGCCCGACGCTCATATCCTGCGGCGCGTATGGTATATTATGCACTTTGGCTAGGTTTTTTATTAAGGAATTATCTGACTGGAGAAGTAAGTGCAACTGGAGAGAAGAAATGAAGGGATAAGTCTCATCAAATCGGGAAAGAATATTTTATAAAATGTTTATGGGTCAATTATTTCTATATACTTTTAAATATTTCTATATAAGCCGTTTTTATTTTTCCCATCTATTTTCCTAATCATATTTATATGTATATATTAATCACGATTCACGATGCCGAGTCTAATGTATCCATTCATCTGTCCAGTAATTCTTCTGTTTATCTTTCTAGCTATTTTCCAGCCATTTTTAGCTTTTTAGCGGTTTTTAGCTATTCTTTGGTAATCACGCCAACCGTCTATCTTTCTACTTTCTACCCTTCCCACCCTACTTTTCATTTATACTTCTATATTTTGAATACGATACACAAGACGAGTCTCATTTATCCATCCATCTAGCCACCGATTCGTCTATCTACATTTCCAGCTATTTTCCAGCCGTGTTTAGCTATTTTTATGGCTATCACACCAACTTTCTACCTTCTTTCCACCCTTCCTATCCTACTTTTCAATTATATTTCTATCTATTAATCGCGATTCATGATGTCTGTCTAGTTTATCCGTCCATCTGCCCACCAATTCTTCTATCTATCTTTCTAGCTATTTTCTAGCCGTTTTTAGCTATTTTTAGCTATTTTCTGGTAATCACGCCAACGGTCTATCGCTCTACTTTCTACCCTTCCAACCCTACTTTTCATTTATACTTCTATATTTTGAATACGATTCACGAGACGAGTCTCATTTATCCGTCCATCTGCCCACCAATTCTTCTATCTACCTTTCCTGCTATATTTAGCCGTTTTTAGCTCTTTTTAGCTATTTTCTTGTCATATAACGGCTAAGAAAGTTTTCACCCAATTTTTGATAATAATCCCGAATATCTATGAACTGATCTTTAAGGCCTCTCTCTCTCTCTCTCTCTCTCTCTCTCTCGCTCTCACTCACTATATATAATTTACACATCTGAACGAAACTGGAGCTGAAGCTGAGTCTCTGTTTGTAGCTGAATGGCATGTGTCTGTGCTCTTCATTTGCCGCTTAATCGCTGTTGACGCGCATAAATTTCAGTTTGCTTTCGGAGGCAATTAATTATAAGGGGTATCTAGCTAGCGTTTGCCTAAATTTCAGAATCACCCTTTTCCGCGTATTTATTTTGTCAACAAACGGATTAGGCTGTGTGGTAATACGATCGCCCCCGAATACACTCGAGGGTCTCCGTCGAAGCCTTACCGCTGCGCTCTGTGATTTTGTTGAGGTGAGAAATTGATATATCCGAAGTGTTTCGAAATGCTCGAAAATGTTTCGATTGACAACTGCTGTCAGAAGTCGGCGTGTTTTGCTGAGCCCATGTCTAATTTTAGAAGCTGCGTCTCTCAAACTTTCTCACCAACCACCCCAGGAGCCGGTAGCTCCAATTAAAATTTAATTTTAAAGCAAACACTAATTGCGCTTTTTATTTTCCGTTCGTCTACACCCTAGCTCGGCTGACTCTATCTACGCCCCTGGCAAACCCCTATTCAAGGTATTGCGCTCGCCCTGTTTCCAATTGAGCTAAACTGCATGCTCGTTCGCCTGTCGCAGGTGGTTCATTTCATGGTGTTTCAGTGGTGCTTGCGTGCCAAGAACACACAGAAACACACAGATTTTGTTGTGGCAGCCAGAGCAATTTTATAGTTTCCGGATCAAAAGATCATTTCCTGACAGGATGCTTGCAGGCTGCTCCTGCGAGTGGGCTTGTGGGAAAATATTTAGTCCTGGCTGAATATAAATACTATTTATAGATGGCTAATGATATACTTTGACATGACTTGGGTTGGGTTCTACTAAGCTGAATGATCTGCGACCATACTAGAAGTAAACTATATAACTTATAGCTGAACTAAATGACTAGCGTTTAGTAGCCTCCTTGAACTACAACAGTTGTGATTTACCACATTTCAGCCCGGTCAAGCAGCTCAGCCTGGCACGCGATCAAGAATATTTACATAAACTAGTTTAGTTCCCGGAAACACTTGTGCTGAAAACCGCAGAACAAGTGCACTCGGTGTCCAGCGTCATGCCCATGTTCATGTCATGTCCATCTCTGTGTCCCTAATAGGGACAGCTGAAACCGAACACTGACGGACGAGGCGCAGCAGTCGAAGCATATCCTGCAAGCAGCTACCTGCCGTGAATCGACACTTGACTGGCATTGTTTTACGTGATTTGTTTGGCTCTCAGTTACGATTGCAATTAGGGCGCACAAAAGGAAAAACCGCAGCATGTGCCCAGCGTCTGCAGGTAGCACAAGGTGCAAATCCGATCACGGTTCAGCGGCTCGACCTTTGGCATATGCAACGATTTGCAGCACTTCCTGCTTGGCCATTCAATTGCGACATTTCATTGAAACCCTAGACAAAATACTAATTAAGCATAAACTGACTAATTCTTTTTGTTGTTTTATTCCCCCCACACAAAAGTCTTGAAGAAAACTGTGGGAAATTCCAGCTAGAAATTCAAATTGGAAATCTGTGTACCGCGCCGCGTTTTCTCGCGGTGTTCAAATTACGCTCATTGCAGGGCAAGCTGCGCACACCCGCGCACTTCTCTTAGGTGCCCCTCAGAGCCCGGGTGGAAAATGCATTTTTCCTGCTCGCTTTCTTGTAGTTGAATATCCTTGGGAAAGGCAGCAGCAGCGCAGCAGTCTTTTCTCCTCATTCAGTCAGTTTTGTTTTGTATGTTTCTTGTGGTAGGTAAATATTTAAATATTTTACGTGATTTTCGAGCAGTTGGAATTTCCTGGCGACCCGGATACAGGATGTGTTTGCATAGACAGGTTATGCTGCGGCTCAAAAAACAGGTGTAGGAAGTGAAATCATCGCTGGATGAAGTCGGCTAGTGAATGGATATAAGAATGAAGGAAAATATTGAAAGTCAAGAGCAAAGGTAGTTGGAAAATATTCGTTATAGATATATAAACATACACATACATGTATAATTGGTTCATAAATTATATTAGGAGAATTAATAAATATCTATTATAATTTACTATGACTAGCAGCATAAGCATTAGATATAATGATCGATCTATCAATCTTTTCAACTCGATCATCAACTCTCGTCTGGTCGAGCTAACCTCACTTCCTAGTTGGTAAACCTGACGTCACACCCTCTAACCTCGGTATGGTAAACATGTCAATAAATCATTAGATCATACGGCACTTGCATGTCATCCATCCACTCGAGTGTCAATAAAGCAACAACAACAACAACAACAACAATAACAAAAACTATGAAATCAATAGCCGGAAAATAGTTGACAAAGCAACCGTAAAACAAACACGCAACCAAAAATCCAACACCGAAAACACCAAAAATCACAAATTAGCTACACGAGTGTGAGAAACGAGCAGAAGCAGAATTACCAAAAGGAAAACCCCCAAACGACAGTATTTAAATGAGCAAAGAGACCTCGACACATGGTAGAGTGCTCAGAGAACATCTGGACAGGCATTAAAAAAAGAAAATCATATTCCTTTGGAGGATCTACAACAATCTGCCCGTGGAATATTACAATTTATGTTGGAGACCCAATCGATTCCGAACAGCGCTTAACTATAAACGGGGGAATTCCTGCTCGAAGGCGTGCACTCCATGCACTCGCTGGAATTTGTTACAGTGCGAGAAGAACAAAAGGAGAGGAAAGTGCTGGAGAACATTTCCGTGAGAAATATGTGACATTTAATTATACATTTTTTATATAGTCGAAGGCAGGATGAGGATGTGCGGGCCGCAGCAGAACTTTTCCAATCAAATAAAAAACAGAGACAAATCCTTTGCTATCATGCCATGCTGCTGAGTTATTTATGATTCTTATGAACTGTAAGTTGAGATCGAACCGAGTGTTATCTGCCGAAGATACGCTCTGCTTCCCCGTCTGCTCCAGTTCGCAATCGATAAGCGTGATGTTTCTTTGGCTTATCATGAAGATATGGATGCAGTTTCCAATTGAACAAATTTTATTTATTGCCCACAAGCAACAAGTGACTCAGTTTCCAAGAACCCAAGCTAAATCTAATTCAAGATAAGCTGGCACGTAGATAAGGATTATGAGTTGGCTGTATCTATTTATAGTCGTGGCCCAGACACTCGAAGCGAATGCAACCCTTTAGTTTTTGGTCAATTACGACTCAATAATACTTTCAATATTTATATCAATTGTTATTAAATATTATGTGCCATCCCTTAAGGGTCGTTTATTGACCGTACCACGATATGTTTACAGCCTGCTCCTGTTTGCTATTGGCAAAAGTCGCTCAAGTTCCAATACGAAACCAGACACCGCCAGGCAATTAAACCCAAACAATGTGAGCGAATGATTGGGTTTCAGCAATTACGACTTCGATTCGAAGGGGTTGCATTGAACGTGTTAAATAACCTGAATGCGCTGCGTCAGCCAACTAGAAGCGAGACCCGATGTCGCCACCAAGTGGTCAATCGCGTATGCCTAATGTCTGCGATTTACATTTCAGAAGGAAGTAATTAACTGACTCGAGAAATGTAATGCTTAAGAAATCGTACAACTAGCTAGCCAGCTATGCGAAGACCGAAGACCGGATGTGAAGCGTTTGGTATGGAATTCAATTTGCATTGAAAGCTAAAACACATTGTGTGCCAGACTCACAGATGTTATTCAGGAATGTGAACGAAACACTTATGTATATATGCATTTGATATAATTGTAAATTACAACCGAATGACAACTGTGTGATCGAAGGCCAAGGAACTCATATATGATACGTGCGGAAATAATTTGCATTTTTAGTTAACAATGTTGCATATGGGAGAATGGGTAGCTAATAAGCTTTAGAAAGAGGCAAGTAAATTGATTATTTATTTATTTTTTTAATTTTATTCAATTTCAATTGTATTTATTCTCACATTTTATTCTCAACTATTTTTGAATATATGTACAACCTTCAAGCTCTATCCCTATCTATACTTATTTAATCATTTCTAAACGGACTTCCGCTAGTCCACTTTTCAGATAGGCTTTCCACATATGTACGTAGTAGTTCCCACAACATTTTTCACCTCTGGTATTTACGAAATGCTTACCGGAGACAACATTGTGCAGAGTCGCATGGCCCCGAGCTCAATGCGCATCTAAACTTTTGTCTTATTCAGCGACCCAGTTGCACTGCACTGCTCTATTATGATGTCAAATATTTGCATTTTGATAAACTTAGAAGATCTCGTTCGTTGACTCTCTTTGTTTTAGTCGATTGTTTATCTTTTACTGCATTACGCATACTCGCACTTCCTTCATGCCGTAGGCTTCTTCTCCGTAGTCTCTATAAGTGAGTTCATTCATAAAAATAGTGTTGGTGAGAAAGTCTAGGTGTGTTGCGTAATGTAGTGCATATCTCTTTCATGAAATAGTTGGGATTTCAACTATGAAAATGTTGCCGCTAAATGCAAATAGACTTGAACAAATTTACATACGCCAGACTTTGCTTTAGAAACCGCTGATAACTGATAAATTTCTGGTCGTTTCTTGAGCAGCTGCGTCTGGACGCTTTCCCACCAAAAACAAGAAAGTTTTTACTTCAAATACTTATGTTATGTTGGCCTATACTCAAGCGGGCCTTGGCCAAGTTCAAAGGTCATATTAAAATTTTAATGCCAAAAAAAAGGTTATTGAAATTGGTGCAGAAACGAGTTTTCTATGCCCAAAAAACAGACTGACCCATGGGAAGTTTTCGTGCAGTTTGACCTTTGACACGAGCCACCCCAAAAATAAAGTACGACCCGTTCGACAAGAGAGCCGCAAAAATAACAATTGAACCCCTAAGCTGCAAGCTCGAGCACTAGTTAGGCTGAGCAGCTAGTCATTTAGTCACTGGCTTATTCATTTCGCATTCACTTAACATTCACATTCACATCCACATTTATGAATGCGCGATCAGAGATCAATTGTTCAATTAGCTGCCGCAGAAGTTGTTTTTCTATATATGAAGCGAGAATTATGAATGAAAGGCAAGTGCAAAGCCCCCCCTTGGGTCCCTGCAAAGGGCATTCAGCGGGTGAGCAGCCCCCTGTCCACGCTCTTTGCCCAGCACTTACTTAATCATGTTAATGCCATTGAGCAGCTTAATCGACGGCAAGATCTAAGCGCTGGCGTCGATAATCAGCAGACCTCTCAGCAAGCCTCTCACCAGAGTCCAAGTCCCCGAGCTGAGAGCTGGGAGCTGGAAGACCACCCAGCCAGCTAGTCGAACTTTGCTTGGGCCTCATCTAATTAAAAACCAAAAGTGCAAGCGGCTTGTAAATGTCAAGCCGATTGCCGAAGAGTTCGCGGATCACGAACTTCCCAGCCAGTTGCAAAATCAAAATGCATTTAACCCAAGCCCCTCCCGCCAATCGCTGGCGACAATTAAATGAAAGCCGGCACAGATCACAAACCAGAAATCGGAGTAGGGGAACAAATAATACTCGTTGAATAATATAATTGATGTTGTGCCGAATCAACCCCGCATATTGACATTTGCCTACTTGACATTTTAATATATTTGCTTGCGAAATATATTTCCATTTTTTTATTTTTAAAATATTTTTTTGTTTAATCATGGCTTTTGCTTATGTGTAACAACTTTTTCATAAAAAACAGACAAAATATAGCATTATTTGTTGGCCACAATAAAAAGTGGCTGGCCAAATTAAAAGGGGTTAAACTTTTTGTTGATCTCCTCGTGGCTGCTCGCAGCATCTCTCGCACCGGTGAGCGACCTCATGTGAGCTGAGCTCTTGTGAAATATTAAATGGAAATGTGGACACACTCAGGGAGCATAGAGTTCAGAGTTCAGGGGTCAGTGAACGGCTTTAGAGGTGAGCGAAGTAGATCACTTCATAATTTGCATAGTTATATAAAGTTGCAGCCAGCTTTTGAATAGGCTGGCTTGCAATGGAATTTATGTTTTATTTATTATTTAAAATTAATATATAAATGTATATATTTTTAAAGATATAGATTAAAGTTCAAAGATATATTTAAAATTAATAAATAAATATATTTTTAAGCGTATATATCAGATATTTTATTGTTATATATTTATTTATTTATTATTTATCTATTAGTATACAAATAAAATATATTTTTTTAGAAATAATTCTTTTATATATATATTATTTTTATTATTATTCATTTTATTTTAATCACATATATCATTGGAAATAAAAGTACAATAAAAATACTTAAATTATTTTTTCAAAAAACTTATACATACATATGTATAACTCTAATCTACCCGTGCCATATTCTAGTCTAAATTTCAGTTGATTCACTTATTGCTGATTGCAAAGGATATAAAGTAAACTATACAAAACTATTATAAATCTCTGTGTGCCGCCTACTTGTAAGAGGAACGGAGATATCAAACAGAAGCCACAGTGTTAATCACCTGAACATAAAGATATCCACACCTTGGACTGGCTGGAATGGCCAAAGGACAGTTTTTGTTATTTCTTTATTCCTCTTCTTTTTGTCATACTGTCGCTCTAGCATCTGGCCTCGTGGACAATAAACCAATTTGAACGCCCACAAAATGAGCATGAAATTGCTTACGGAAGGAAGTTCGTGTGCCACAAAAACAAGGCCTAAAACAATTGTGGGCCACTACAACTAACATAGTTGTCGGAGCTAAAGAAATTTGTGGTAATAGATGCACAAATGGCAAAGGAAATATGCCAGGCATAAAAGGCTAAAATGCCTCATAAATATAGGCAATTATTTTTGCCAACAGACACAGCCAGAGCAACAGCAACACACGCTGGGTTTGTGTGTGTGTGTGTTTATGTGTGTGGGTGTGGCTGTGTCTTGTGTGTTATGTCGCAGGTCGCTCTTTGCAGTCCTTTCGTCAGCACGTAAATCAAGTCAATGCCGCCTCAGTAGGTGTTGCCCATTGACCATTGTCCTGGCTTCCTGTGGCTGCCAACTGCTGCTACTCCTGCTGCTGCTGACAAAGACATCAAAACCATGCGCCCAAGGGCTTGCCAACTATTTGGTGTGCCGTAACTTGGCCAACACCCACGTGGCAGCTGGTCTCGGCCAGCTAATGCGGTAATTAGATAATGCCTCTAGCCCTGTAGGCACGAGCCCTGCCTCGACGGGTTAGAGATCTGCAATCTGCAATTGAAATGCGATACATGAGCGGACCTACCTCGGCCCAGTTCAGCCCAGCGCAGTTCAACTCAACATTCTTGCTACACTTTCCATGAGGTAGCGATTGCCACCCCTTTTTCTCTCGCGATGTATCAATTTCGTTATCCTTTTGCCAGCATCCTTTTGAAATGAAAAACCGCAAAACATTAGTAAACCCATTTCAGTTATTATTTTGCGCTCTGTTATTTGTTATTGTTCTCTAGCCGCAATTGTAATTTTATCAAGCAATTTGTACAGTCAAAAAGGAAGAGGCAGAAATAACCCCATAGGGCTAAGAGCCATATGATACTTTATTAGATGTTTTGATTAGCTGCATTTTTTTATTGTTCATAATTTCAAGAGAATTAAAAAATGTCTCTTTTAATTGACAGTCTTTGGTTTCAGCTAGAGATGCAGAACAGACAAAAAGAAAATTTTTATTAAATGAATGGAGAAAGCAATTTCAATATAAAACAGTTAAATTTTGTTTAATCTCTTTTTTTTTTTTATAAATATAAAATAATACAAAAAATTGATTGAGTTGGAACTTTATATTATAACATTAAGGAAAAATGTTGTTATAAATATAGAATGTAGGGGGAATGAAAGAAAAATACGGATAGAGCTTCCTTTTAATCATCTCAAACTGAATGAAATTTCTCAGAGTTTTCTTTTATATATCAACAGCGAAATGAATATGGAAATCTCGTCAAAAACGTTTTCCGTTACTTTCTTTAATTGCAACCTCATTAATTTCAAACTTTGCCTTGCAGCATCCATCGAGGGCAACCCTAAAAGGCAACCCTTTGCCTACCCATTTGACCATTGGTCAAATGTCAGTTATAAGCTCAATGCCGACTTATGTTTGCTTGCAGCAGAGGCCAGCTGTCGGCTTTAGGCAATCAAACTGCAGACTCGAGACGAGATGCTGCGACCCCTGAGCGACCCCCTAAAAGAAATAAAGATCTTGTTTGGCAACTATGTCAAATACAATTAAAAACACAAAAAAAGAAAAGAAAAGAATCAAGTAAGAACCGAAATGCAATTTGATGGAAATGCCAGCGAAATGTCAATCAAGGAATTATGAGCAGAGAAACTTAGGATCTGTGATAAAGTGAGAATTGGGGTATACATTTCAATCTTATGGTTCAATAGGCAGTAGCATTTGTATTACTTCTTACTTATATTTTGGGAAGTTTTCCTTTCTCACCATTCAACGAAAATTCATTAAAAATTTTCACATTTTTTACCCAAAAAAAAAAAAAAAAAATTCAAGAAATGAGAACACGAAAATTTGTAGAAAATCATGCAACGAAATGTATTCCTGAAGAAACATTCAATTGTCCAAAACTTTAACGGTCTATGCAAATGCAAGTAATGCCCGAGGTCAGCAGAGGTCAATAGCGGACAGTTATTGTTGTCTTTGGCCGAAGGGTTGGTTTCCTTATTTGTCCAGCTGCCGTCGCGAAGCTCGAAGATCTTCAACTCCGATTTTTCATTAGAAAATCATAAAAATGAAATCGCAATTGCCGCTGACCGTCGAGGCTTATTATGCGTGACAGTCCACAAAGCATTTGTATAAGCATGACAATCGTATCGCCACGCACATATCTTACGAGACATCCACCATATGAGGCTTTGATTGCGCAATCGAATTCAAGGCAGATGTCCTGATGCCTCGTCTACTACTTCACACATCCCGATACTTGCCTAATTCAATTAGCAGCAAATATCGATAGAGCTGGAAGGGGGCGACGAGTGGTGCAGCCAGCCCTTGTCCTAGGCGTTGGTGGTGGCGATTGCGCTCATTTTTATGAGGCGTATCTAAAGGGGCTGACAAAAGGCAGTTGGCACCTTGGATGGAATTGAATTGACACTTTGGCTATGGGCTATGCGAAACTTGGCAGCTCTGCTTTATATAACTTATATAGATAGGTATTGTAAAAATGACTTCGTATAGAAAGCAATGATATATATATATATGTATATATGAGAGCTGTTACATTGGACTTTGTCAAATAACTATCATAAAATGAATATGCATTCTCTTAGAAGAGGAGTTAGCTATGTTTATGGGATTTTTTTTTTTTTTTTTTTTTAATTATGATAATAAAATGATTTTTAGAGATTTTTATAGAGATATGAAGACAGAGATAGGGATATAGCGCAAAAATATCATATCATATAAAATTGTTGAAAATATCATTTGTGAAACACATACAGTAAACTATCCCTATAAGCACTATCAAATATCTAATCCCATGCTGATCTTAAGCTCGACATTTTTTATGCTTCACTTAGCTTATATCTTTCATTTTTTCCAACGAAAATCTCGTTTTTGGCGCAAATGGATTTCACAAAATTGTAAAAGAAAATGCGCGAAAATTTGTTCTAGATCCATTGTCGAGGTGCGTTTGCTCTTATACGCTTATGCCTCGAGCTGTCAATAAATATTTATGCATTATGCGTAAACAAAAATAATAAAGTCAACTCAACAAAGGTGCAAAAAATAATAACAATAAGCTAAAGCGTAGACAAAGCAAATTTTGAAGTGCGTAAAGTAGGAAGAAAAAAAAAGAAGCAAAGCAAAAAACTGGGCGCTGCCCGACGACACGCGGCTTTTCTTTGCACATTTCCATACCCAACTCAAAGAATTTTCCATTTGCACGAAATGCCCGAACCTTCAATGAAAGAAAGCAAATGAGTTTGCGAAATGAGATGAAATATTCAAAAGGCGACAACTGCTGTGGCCGCTGCTGCTGCATATGTTAAAGCCAAGGATGCAGAAATTTTGGCAAAGCCTAAGAAACTGGGTCAAAGGTCAGCAACAGCCACACACTCGCACACACACGCACACCGATCTCTTTGGGGTGCAACAATTTTCTATGCGATTGCATATGCAAAAAAAAAAAAATAATAATGCCCTAGTTCAGGCACGATCTTGATATACCGCTGTCCCCTTCCCTTTCCCCTCCTGCTTTTCCGCTTTTCCCTTGTTACGCTTGACATTATTTCAGGCCCATTTTCAATGCATTTTTCGCTGCAAATAATTTGGATTTCGCATTTTATAGTTGCCTTTTTTTTCGATTTTCTAACGATTTCCCAGTTTTCCCGCAGGGTAGGCGTTGCTGCTATGGAAAAGTGCGCGAAAATTAACGCAGCATTTACACATATTTTTGGTTTTTGGCCAAAAGATCATTAATTATCATTTTTATCTGTTGCTGTGACTAATTCGATTTTTATGTGTTGAAATGATTTTCATCCTCTCTTTCTCTTTCTTTTTGGGTGTGGAGCTGAAAAATGCTAACGTTACATTTGCTATGCAAACAAAATGTAGGGTCTATAAGACCTTAAAAAAAATTACAATTTTTTAATGTTTTATATAGAATAAATTTATTTAAGCTGCTCTCAATATGTCATTGGAAAGATGTAAAAATAGATTTTGATAAAGTTTTATTTGATTTAATTTAATTTTAATTAAGTTTTATTTTAGAAGGCTGGAATTTTCTTTATAATATAACAAATTTTATTAAAATAATAAGGTTTAATTTAATTTTCTAATAGATAAATATAAAAAATTGAAATAATATTAATAATAATAATAATATTAATTAATAGTATTGTTATGGAAAAAATACATACATAAAATTGATTTTAAAATATAAATTGAAACTTAAAAAAAAAAAATATAAATGATTAAATAATATTGAATAAATAAAAATTATACAAAAAATTAATAAATAAAAATAAAAGTATCTTGAAAAAATTAATAAAAAAAAAAAAATTATAAAAAAATAAATTTAACCTTAAAAAAAAACAGTTCTGACAAATAAAAATAATAATAAACTAAATAAATAAATAATTTACTCTCTAAGTCATATTCCTTGATTTAAACTATCATATCTTATGAACTCTTGTCCTTCACCTAACCAAACTTCACATTTAAAAAGTCTTAATGAAAATCTACATTATGATGAAAGCTGTTCGCTTTCTCAGCAGATTTCAGTGTGTAACGGTCAACTGTCCATCATTTGCAGACTCTGGCTGTTGTTTCCCAACTTAACTGGACCAAACCGCTTATCACCTCTGAACCCGAATCGCCTCTGACAACACGTCAGTGACAATTAATAAAGAAAGTTCAAGATTTCAAGTAAAAAAGTGAACACACTTCTGGTTCTTAACCCCAGTCACATATTGGCCAAATGGACCAGCATCTTTGATCTCTCGAGATCTGCACCCTAAAGGGTCTCGGCTCGACACTCATCCCTTTCTCTTTATGAACTCTTTAACGAAAATTAATTTTTTTCTCGTTTTTTTTCAACCCAAAAATGAGATGTTTTTTTTTCTGATGAATGAGTTGCAGCATCTTTGAGGCAAGGGTCGGAAGCAAGGAGGTTCGAAGCGGTTCAAGGGGTAAACGGCGCTTGTGTATTGGCACAACAAGTTATTAATTACAACTGGAGTATAAGAACCCCTGAGGCAGCCCCTCAACTAAGGGCAACTAAATATAGGAAAATGATTTCATTGAATGCGGAATTATCTGTTGCCAGCTTATGTCACAAAGTCTACCAATTTTTTTTTTATTTTTTTTTATATTTTTGGTAGATGTTTAATCTTTATAGATTTTTGCTGCTGCTGATAAACAGATCGTTTTTTGACTGTAAAATTCTCAATATTTTATGTCTGCTTCGAAGAATAAATAAGCAGAAGCCCGGCGACAGAGAAGCACACGAGAAATTCATTACTCAACGTGATAAGCGGTACGGACTGATAAGAATATGCCACAAAAACAATAATTCGACTAGAAACCGTTAGACGCTGGCAAATGCTGCGTATGTGCTCCACTTGGCTGTCGCCTGTTCGCCTCCAACTGGAAAGTTTCACATTTCGCCTCTGCCTCGGTCTCTGTCACTGTCTCTGCAATTGGCCATCTCGCTCGCACACCCACAGAGGCGGCACACAATTGGAGCAGCTGAGGTCTCACAGTGCAAGTCCGAAGGTTAGAGTAGCACACAATTCGATTAGCAAATAAAAAATGAGCGCCAGACGCTGTACTGCTCTGCACGCGCTCTCACTCACACGCGCATACACACAGGCAAAGCACTCAAACAAAAGGGGCGGTGCTCCGCGCGAGCAAGAGAGCGTGTGTGTGTGAGTGAGTGTGTGCGTGAGTGAGTGACTGAACGAGTGCTAGCTGAGCGCTTTGACTTGCTGCTTGAGTTTCGTTAAAAAATTCTTATGGGAGTTTAACAGTGAGTCGTTTACCAATTGGCTAAATTAACAGTAATGGAAAATGTTAGTCAACAGCATGTTTTTTGATTATGTTTTATAGGAAGTACATAGGAATTTAAAATTTATAGGAAAGGGAAAAACTTAAAATGTTGAGCATTATTATACATTACTTATTATAAGAAATATCATAGCGAATTCTAAACATAACACTGTTAAATTCCAGCCAAGTCGCAGTTTCCTTTATAGATCATAAATTTTGATTTTGATGCATAGATATGTTTGGAATCGATCTCATGCAGAGTGTCAAATTGTGAATGGAAAAATTGTGAAATTCCAATGCGAGTTTTCTATTAATTAACAACCTTTCAGAGTGGCATTCGACCGGTATTCAAGCAACTCGTCTCCAGCTCCAGGCTGGGACTGAAATCTCGCCTTGCGTTTGTGCCTGAAATAATTAATGATGTTCCCGACGCGGCGTCTCAGCTTTCTTGCTGTGCAAATATTAGCAAATTATTTTAGTTTTAGAAAATCTCCACACAGACAAACGGCACAGAAAGAGAGAGAGAGAGTGAGAGAGAGAGGGGGGGAGATGAAACCTGGCTCTGGTCCTGCTGCAGCATTCGCTGTTTACAGTCGGTTTTCTCAACTCTCAAGACAAAGTCGAGCATCCCCTGATGCCGGGCCGTGGGAGGGGAATGGGCACTAATGATGTTGCCGTGTGGGTTTTCCATTCTCCCCTGCCCTTGCTGCCAGCAGCATCCATTCATTCACTCCTGCCCGGTACCAACTGACAATATTTGCACTTTTCCGTTTGGTTAAATGTCAACCCGGAGCCAAGGCTCTGTCGTCGGCCTTTAATTGTTCCTCTTGTCAACTACTTCGAGTAATTAAAAACACCTTTCAGCTCACCTTCTGTCTGCCATAGCCAAAAGATGTTACACATTTTCAGTAGCTTCACTTTCTGCCTGCGTCCCTCTCTCTCTCTCATTGACTTTCCTGCTGGCATTCTGTTTGATTAGCAAATTTGTCAAATTTGCCACAGAGAATCAATTTATCAAAAGCTGCTAATGATTGTCGATGGAATCAAAGGCATTCGATCATTTATTCAGAAGATTACAACGACCTTCCAGACTATCAGACTATATAAGGACAGAAAGACTAGGATTTGTTCAAAGGATTTTATTTTTATTTTTATTTATTCACAACTTGATATATTCATAAGATATTGTTTGAAAAATAATAATATATGTAAATTAATGATATATTCTTAAGAAGACTTCTTTTAATATCGATATTTATCTATAAATGTAGAATAATATATATAGCATTTGTATTCTACCTCACTTTCAACTGGATCAGCTCTTATTATTCCCTGTGAAATATGAAATGAATGCATGAGAATCGCAGAGAAGAGCTTCAGCCTATATTATTAAAAGAATTTCGATTTTTCTATTGCATATACAACAATGATGAAGAGTTTATCTAACTTGCCAGTTATTATTTGGTCTATATAATTATTTGGTGTAAAAGGAAAAGTTTTCAGCTCGAAACATATGTTTTGTATATGTATGTCTAAATATATTAAACTTAATTTTCCAACCCGAAAACGAATTAAATTCATAGGAATCTGCAAACTAATGCTTAATAATTAAATATCGATATTTAAATATTTGTCTATTGTAATATAATACAATTAAGCTTGATATATACATACATACAAATATATATATATATATATATATATATATATATATATATATATATATACATATTTATTTATATTATATTGAAAGCGTAAAAACTTTTTAAGAGCTCGCTTGACGCGTTTGCCAAATGCCTGAATAATTAAAACACACGACATATGTAAGCAGGATAATAACAATAACCGCCACAACAACAACAACAACAACAACAATGGATGGAAATAATAAACTTTTGCCACGCTTTGCAGTTACAAACTGTTGTGGGATATATGAATATGCTTGGGTTGCGCCTGTTGCCAAAGGCAACAATTATGGCTGGAAGAAGAAGAGTGAGAGGGAGAAAGAGTGAAGAGAGGAAAGTCAAGGAGTGGGGCTAGTTGACAGGCGAGGCGCGTAAAGGAGTTAAAGGATAAAAGCCGGATGTCAAAATATGGGTAATAAATGTGCTAAGCAGGCGCAGCAAGATGATACACTTGATACACACACACACACACACATGCTGGGCTGATGAGTTAAATGGCAAATGCTAATGGAAATGTGACAGGCAGAAGGCAGCAGCAGCAGCAGCAGCAGCTGCCTGAAGACAGGCGTGCACCCACCACACACACCCACACCCATACCCACACATACATTCAAAGAGACGCCACGTGAATTTAGTGGTTCCGGAAACTTGATGGCATTTGAGAGCGAGTTTTATTGCCGTCTTGAAAGTTTGCTTACGCTTGCGAGCATAAATGAAAAGACGCGAATTCAAATTCATGCTGAAAGCCACCCAACAGGAGGTGAGTGTGTGTGCTCTGTGTGTGTGTGTGTTGTGTTTTATTGTGTGTGCCTGGTGTGTGTGTGTGTGTGTGTGTGTGTGTGTGCCAACTAAACGTGCCACAAAGCCAAGTTGCCACTCGTGCCTTAATCTAAATCTGCGGCGCTCTGCTTGCCAAAAGGGGAGTATTTAGAATTTGGTGCCTTGGGACAGATTCGCCTAACTGGCGTGTAAATATGAATAGCAATTCCCAGGAACATATGTTTGTTTATTCATTCGACTTGCCGCTGTCGTTTGGAGACAAACAATTAAAATGTGGCTGCGGCTTTAATTGAAAATTAATTGCTATTGCCTTCTTGAAGCACAATTTCCACCTCTCCATATTTTTCCATTAATTTTAATATATACATATGTATGTTGGAATGCCTGCTTATGGTAAAAGTTTGATTTTTATATTTTTGGCTTATAGAAAAAAATAATAATTGAAAGTAGAACTTTGAGAATTGCAAAGAAGAGCGATTTGTAAGTATATAAAATAATATATATAGTATATACATATGTATACACAAAAAATGTATATATATATATTTATATTTATAAAAGCAATATAAATACATATTCACATTCGAATATACTATGTATGCATGCATATATGTATGTAAATGAACAAAAAAGAGTAAGATACAAATTTGAAAATTGTATTTTTGCATCAGCTCTTCATACGCATCAAGCGAACACTTGAAACTCATATAAAGTTGTAGAAATCGCACTCAACTCGAGAGGACAATAAACTACAAATGAACAACTCAATTAGAGAGTTTCTGTTTTGTGGCCATTTGATTAGTTTGCAGTGGGCATCAACTATTACTGCGAATCGAGCGATTCCATTGAGTGGGGTGAGTGCAAATGGAATTTAACCTCGAGCGGGGAGTGAAATAAATGAGCTGCTATTGGCTACTGATTGTTGAACTCTTGAACTGTATCGGTACTTAATGGAAACGCAATCAAATAATTGCGCAAAGTGTGCCACAATCAAATATAGCAACAAATTAAGCAACGCCAACACCAAATGCTACAACAGAAGAAACTAACTGTCAATGCCGTTTGCTTCTGCCTGCAAATCGATAAATCGACAAAACCGCAACAAAATGTACAACAAAAGTCTAACCAGAAGAAGAAGATGAAGCTGAAAAATAGTTAAGAGACGCGAAATAAGTTATCCGAATACCACCCCCCACAACCGCGTCCAGAGACCAAAGCGATAAGTTTACAATTGCTTATGACTTCAATTAATCTGTGGAAAGCGCCTACGCGCTGCAGTCCATGGTCGTGGAACAAAGGGGGTAGCAGAAGAAGAGAGAGATAGAGATACAGAGAGAGAGAGAGAGAGAGAGAGAGAGAGAGAGGGTGACAGTAAGAGTCGCAGCATAAATACCCTTACAGCCATTGAGCAGAATGATCTTAAAGAATCTTCAAGGCAAGGCATGTTCCATAGGCAAAGAACCTGAACTTTTCATCAAATTCTCTTCAAATTAATACTATATAATAATATAATACAATATGTAAATATAATATATTGAGAGCAGATATGTTGCTTAGCTCTTTGTATATTCAAGTATACATAAATCAGGTTTCAATACGTAACTTGTTCTTTGACTACATTTCAATAGATATCTATTATTTCACTATGAATACTTTATAATCTCGTATGTTACAAGTTCTCTTATAAAATTGTACAATTACTCTGAAGTTAGGGTATTCAACTGCACAGTTCACACACACCAACAATAAAGAAAGACTACACTGGCTAGAATTCTGCACGAAAATAGAAATTGGCAGAGCTGCGTCTGCGTTTGAGACTGCGGTTGGCTTGCACTCGCTGCGGCTTGGGGCTTCGCCTCGCATTGAGGCTGAGGTCTGATGCAGTCGCAGTTGCAGCCACAGAACACAATTGACCTGAAATTTCATTGAAGATGCGCGCGGTCTGCAGCCAGGGCCATGGTCAGAGAGACATAGCTATAGATGCGCGGGTCGGTGGTCGGAGCTGGGCTTAGTTTTTGTTGTTGTAGATGGGTGCAAGGCTTTGAAATCTATACAAAACGGTAAATTGCTTAGTCATTTGGCCAAGTTGCTGCGTTGATGATGCCACAGCTAGAGCCATAGCCATAGTTTGGGTCTCATACTCTCGCAGACTCGACAGGCGCTGCCCGCATCGATGATTGTAATCATGATCATTATAATTATTTGACTTTGGCATTATTATCAAAATGAAATCGCATGCTGAGTGCAATGCGAACCCACACCACGCCCTGCACCACCTATTGCCAAAGTCCATGCTCATGTCCAGCACGCAGCTCGCTGGCATTCTATAGCTCCTCTATAGCTGCCTAGCTTCCTAGCTCCCTAGCTCCGTAGCTCCCTAGCTCTGAGCCCTATTTCACACACCCACGTGAATGAGGCTCGTCTGCAGCGCCACCTCCACTTGCCCAGCTTCAGGTCCGGCTTCAGCTACAGGTGAGCGGGCGCACAGGCCAGGGAATGTTAGCCAGGCTAAAGCTGAAATTGCTTTCTTAAATTTGGATTCGCTTATGTGAGGCACTAGCTGAACGCTGAAAGCAGCCAATGCAATGTTCGACTAATTTCTTAGATGATTTCGATGGGAACATAAGTAATTGTGCAATGGAAGGGATTTGTTGAGTTCTTCATAGAGTAAAGTTTAAGCTAAAAATGTCAACTGTAATTGACAATGTCTTCAGCTGAAAACTCAAAATTAGGTATATGCCGAGTGGGAGCGTGGTAAATTGATCAAATCTAGATCTCTGGCTATTGGAATGTGAATGAAGATTCCGCAATCGATGGCAGCCAATGGCAACGTTTTTAATTCATTTTATATATATTATTCAAAAGTAAGCAAAGTTTTAGACACGCCCACCATAAGATAAGCCTCTCGTCCATTCGCACACACGGATATCTTAGGTACGCCTACTCATCTATATGTGCGTATAGATACGCATATGTTTACCCACTTGGTTACTCATTCTTATATAACTGCAACTATCATATACACAAATATATAAAGTATATTCATATTTATAGATAAGCATATCTAAAAACATACATTGGCATAGCCAATCTCTACTCTCTAGATACATACGCTCATATACTATAAGCTAGTATGTATCTGTATCTTTGTCTGCAAAGATTTGTTTGCTAAATATGATTCTTTGTATGCCATCTTCTATTTCATATACTCCATTGCTTGAACTAAAGTCCAAGCATATTTATTTTATTTGTAGCCAACAGATAATGTAGTCAATATTAAATTTCATATTTTTTCTACTGCATCAACAATACCTTTATGGATTTAACTTTAGACCTAGTCCACATGCGCTTGATAACAAGTTTATAAATAAATGTGTTTATTTAAAGAATTATTTGATTTAATAAACATTCCAGATTTATATAATAAATGTATTACTGTACAAGATTCTACATTCATATAGCATATAGTGCGCGATTTTCATTATAATTTGCATCTCTAATTTAATGGGCAAGTGCAATTTTCATAATTTGAATTGATTTCGATATTGAAATGGAGCATATGAATGAGTTAAGTGATTGCAGGTGTGTCTGCAGGAAATCCTTGAGAGGCTCATTTTCAATTTACGCAAAGACAAATCAAATTGGCCAAAGGAAAACGGAAAATGAGCTCAGCTGCGGCGCATATGTGGCTCTTCAGCCAGGTGCTCAAATTGCCACAGGTAGATAAAAGTCGCTGTGGGCCGAAATTCAGCTGCAATTGCAACTGCAACAGGAACCACAAGAGGTTAAGCGAGCAAAGTTCATGAACGTGTGTGTGCGAGTGTGTGTGTGTGTGTGTGTGTTAGCTGCGACTGCATCTCAATTTCAACTGCAGCTGTGCAGTAGCCCCAATGCGAGCTCCTATTTGGGGTCTCGGTCGCGGTCTCTGTGTGGCTGCCGCCGCTTCCAGTCTCAGTCAACATTCCCAGTTCCAGCTCCAGCTCCAGCTCCAGCTCCAGCCTTTACTTAGTTTTTTTTAGCCACATTCACTGCGTTCGGAAAACTTTTGACCTTCTCACGCGTCTGCAAAGATTTTCATAATTGTAAGCGCCATTTCATTTATTTTACTGCTTTTTTTTTTTTTTGGCAAAAGAAAAGTTGATTATGAAATACGATTATGGTGTTGGGCGCAACGGAACGTGTTTAAAGCTGAGAAAGTTGATCGATTGCTTTGGATCAGCTATTATATAGCTCTGAAATGAACTCTCGATGAGCCAAGACCAAATAATTATAATTTGTATAGAGCTGCAGCTGCCAAGTCTATATAAATATATATTTAAACTTGACCTGATTTAGTTAAACTTCTCAATATTTGATGTTCTTCAGACTGCAGCCGTGACCTGAATTTCGTTTGCAACAGTTATCTACTTAAGCACACGTTATCTTGTGGAAATTTATGAAGATTGAGCTACAGCTGCAGCCAGTGCATCCGTAGGATACATTTGGTATAAAAGATAAGATTCTAGAGCAGATCAGATATTCGTAAGGTGCTGACTGATAAAATGCGAACAGCAAAGTATCAACTGCTCTTGAGCTTGAGCTGCTGCCTCATACATAATCTCTGCCTGACTCTGGCCCAGATTCCCCTAGCAGAAGCTGCAGAGCAGGAGCACGGCATCTCTCGCATCAATGGGGGGCAGCTGATGAATCAGACGGTGCCCTATCAGGTATCCATGCAGATGAAGCGTCGCGGTGGCTGGCGTCACTTCTGCAGCGGCTCCATAGTCAGCGAGCAGCACGTTCTCACTGCCGCTCACTGTGTGGATAAGATGGAAGTGCACAGCTTTAGTGTACTCGCCGGCGTACTCAACTGGAAGCAGGCCGGTCAGCGGCACAAGATCGTGGCCAAGCACGTGCATCCCCAATACACAATGAGCCCACGCATCATCAATGACATTGCCCTGCTGCAGGTCAGCCCTCCGTTTCAGCTGCAGCGCCCCGAGATATCCACAATAGATCTGGGTGGCAGCGAGCGAATCGGTCGCCGCATACCTGTCCGGCTCACCGGCTGGGGCTCTACAACGCCCAGCAGCACGGGCGCTCAGTTACCGGATCGGCTGCAGGTGCTCAACTATCAGACCATCTCGAATGAGGAATGCGTCAAGCGAGGCTTTCGCGTCACGCCCAACGAGATTTGCGCATTGTCCGCGCCGGGCCGGGGCGCCTGTATGGTGAGTAACTGACTCGTTCCACAGAAATTTGCAAAGCTAATCTGCATCGTCGTCTGGCACTTCCAGGGTGACTCGGGTGGTCCGCTGATCTTGCCGAGCGGCGGCAACAGGCCACAGCAACTGGTGGGCATTGTGTCATATGGCAGCGCCACCTGTGCCCAGGGCAAACCTGATGTCTACACGCGTGTCTCCAGCTTTTTGGTTTACATTGGCACGATCCTTGACCAGGATCTGGGGGGACGCACAAACAATAAATGCTCCTAAGATCTTACATTCAGCTTCATTTCTTCTCCTTTTTTTTTATTTTTAATTTTTTTTTTTTGGCGGCTAATTAAAAATCTTGTTCAATATTCGCCACAGTCGTTGGCCTGGCAGCATCATCTGCCCGGCCTTAGGCCCAGCCCTGGCACAGGGTCGACTCTGGCTCTGGCTCTGGCTCGGCTCCAGCTTGTGGACCATGATAAATGCAAAAAGCAATTTATCGCACATTTAACTCAATTCAGTTTCTTTACGGGCAGCCGAAGAGCTGGCGTGGGGCGAGGGGCAGCAGCTTCATAGCTGGAGGCACGCCTGCCAGGCAGCCAACCAGCCAACCAGCCAGCAAGCCAGTCAGACAGTCGGACGGCCAACTAGTCAGACAGACAAAGTTTCGCTAACACGCACGCTTCACAGAGAGCACAGAGACTGCCCCTTGCCCGGTTGCATGTCTCATGCTGCCTGATGGAACTGTGGTGCGGCTCTTGTAATTCGATATTAGATTTTATGTGCGACAAATACGAAGTGCAAACATTTTTATGTTTCTACAATTTCTATGCTGCATTCGTATTTGTAGTGGAACCAAAGCGCGAGCTCTTCTTTCCGGCTACATAATTAAGTTCCAAATAATATGGAGTTCACGCTTTTCGATTTGACTGCAACAGATTGGCAAAAAGAAACTAAGATCTAAGACCTAAAACAAGTTGTGGTATTGCTTCAACAGCAGAAAAAGGCAAACTCTATTGATTTGACTTGAGTTTATCGTAACTGTAAATTCGAATTCTTATTTAAATATTTTAAGTCATGCATAACATTCATAAGCTATTTGTAGTTTATATATAGAATATGCAGCTATTAAAGTCTTGAAAAAAGCTAGCTTACATAGGATGCGAATTGGCTACTAGTAAATAAAAATTTTAGTTTTTTAGCTGCTTTCATTATATTGAGAGATCTTATAAACAAGCTTTCGATATTATGAACTAGACACAACAGAATTTGTATATGATTTGTCTTGGCAGCAGATATTAGTCATGTCGTATTATAGCTAAAAAGCAATTCTAAAAGCCGGCTAACAGAGTTTGATCAAATAGCAAAGGTTTAGATTCAGACTAATCTTTTGTAAAAGACTGACATGAAATTGTATTTAAATTTGGATAACCCTTGTCTATTTTTTCATTACATTATTCTATCTCAACATAATATAGTTCTTGCAAATTAATTTAATTTGTATAAACTTTCTAGCTGCAAGGAAAATCTTCAAGGCATGCCCTGTAAAAAGCCAAAATTTGTGAAATTAAATTGATAATATAGAATAAATTCACTTACAACAACTAAATCTTGTTGACTTGTGTAGTTCATTACTATATAAATACCTTTACTATACCCATAATACACTCACTGATAGGTAAGTGATTGACTAACTGTTGTAACAGTAAAAAATGATATATAATATTAAGCTAAGGTTACATAAAGTCTTCGTAAAATGATTCCTCTCCAATACACGCCCAAAAGTTGATGAATCATTTAAATTATTTAAATATAATAATTTAGGTAAAATCTGCAACTATTTAAATCCACTTTAAGATTGCCTGAAGCATTCCAAGTATAACTCCTCGCAAATACTCACACAAGAGTTTATAACCATTGTCACACTATGATCACATTGTTGGCCTGACGAGCATCATGACAAATTGATGCAATGCAATTCACAGCGATTCTTCATTCCAGTTAATGTTCGTAATGCCTAGAAGAAATATGTAGTGACTCAAGAGCTATGTACATAGCTAGCTCATATGAATATGAATATGAATAAAAGTCTGAGCTATTGGGTGAGTGTGCAACGGAGCATGAGGCGAGACATAGGGGTAAAGAAAGGCTAAGAGAATGGGAGTTCGCGAGAGAGAGAGAGAGAGACTGAGATACTGAGAGACTGAGAGATTGGGAATGTGTATTTGTTAGACGCTCGTCGCTGACCGCATAAATTCATTTAGATCAATCAATTCAATTTGTTTGTCAATAAAGCCTAAATGAGTATTTCATTTAAACAAATTAAAATTCGACCCATTTGAATGTCGCGCAACAGAAATTCCAACTGAACCCGAGCAACAACAATTAAAATTGACGTCGAAATGAGACTGGGATTGGGTCGAGAGACTGCAGATATCGCTGAGAGAGATACATATATGTACATCTGCATAAATACATATAGTAAACACATATGTATATAGAATTATTTGTATATATGTATCTTTAGCTTGGCTCTGGTCTGGCAGCCTTTGTTGACTTTTCATTGTCAATTAAAATCAAATAAATTTATTTGCTGCTTGACATTCGCGTTTTTCGCTCACTCTCTGAATACCAATTCCGATTACGATTTCGATTCTGATTCGGATTCAGATACAATCACAGATTGTGCCAAGTATCTGTGCAAGTGCATTGGGCAATATATTATTTTGACCTTCTTCTCGTATTTATGGCAATTTATTTGGCTGCGCTCTGTCAGAAACGCCTCGAACCCTTGACTCCCCACACCCCCGATCACTTAACAGTACAAGAGACAACTACTTGGCTTTGCCCTGCTTGGCCACAGCTTCCATGGCCTTCTTAACCGTTTCGGGATCACCCAGAAACTTCATAGGCGCCTGCGGCTCCATGCAGCCGTTCAGCTCATAGACAAAGGGTATACCCGTCGGCAGATTTAGCTCCATGATGGCCTGATCGGAAATCTTATCCAGATGCTTGACAATTCCTCTCAGGCTGTTGCCGTGTGCGGCAATGATCAGCTTCTTGCCCCCTTTGATCTGCGGCACAATCACATCGTTCCAGTAGGGCAGAGTGCGCTGTATGGTCAGCTTCAGCGACTCGGTGTTTGGGAATTCCTCGGGTTTGGGTCCATCGCAATATCTGGGATCTTGGGTTATGCATTCATAGTACTGGTGATCCTTCTCCATTGGCGGCGGCGGCGTGTCGAAGCTGCGACGCCAGACTTTCACCTGTTCTTCGCCATATTTTTTGGCCGTCTCCGCCTTGTTGAGTCCCGTCAGACCGCCATAGTGGCGCTCATTGAGACGCCAAGACTTCCTTATCGTGATGCCCTCCTGTCCGCTTTCCTTCAATATCAAATCCAACGTTTTCTGCGCTCGGGACAGCACCGACGTATGCGCTATATCGAACTTAATTTTGTAATCTTTGATGGCCTTGCCCGCCGCAGTCGCCTCCTTCTGTCCCTTCTCGCTTAGCTGGGCATCGTACCAGCCGCAAAAAAGATTCTTCTGGTTCCACTCGGACTCACCGTGCCGTACCATTACCACAACGAACTTTTCACAGTTACTCCAGTGCCGCAGCGACATAAAGTGGCATCGCTTCTGGTGGCCAGTGGCACATAAGATTAGTGAGGGACTGGCGCAAGCAAGTCTTTGTAGAACAATCATAGCTTCGAATTTATACAACAACAAAAATAAGGTGCTAAGACAATTAAATTTTTCGATTACCGTTAAGCTAAAACTGAGACTGAATAATCCCCTTGAGCTTGGACGCTACGATAGCTAGATATACAAAATTTGACTTGTGGAGAGTAGAAATATATACATCACATTGGAAATGAATGAAATAAAAAGATCTAATTGTCTATTATTAATTTAAGTTTGATTGAAGCTCAAATGTCACAATTATTCAACTTTCTATATATCAAAAAAGGAAATTATTATTCTTTTTATTTTTTTAATTTAAATTTTTTATTTTTGTGCGTTGTTTATCTTTATAAATAAATATTTTACCATAATTGGATTTCATATATGAACCAAAAGACCTGCTGGAAACATTGGCAAACAGCTTAAGAGAGCGTAGCATATGGAAGAGTTAAAGTAAATCATTTCGTGCATAAAAACGAATGACAGCTCAATGAAAACTGTCAAAGTGAAACGCGAGCAGAAAAGCAATTGAGCGAGAGACGCTTGGAATATGTGGATCTGACTGGATATGGTTGGAGCAGGCGCAGGAGCCGAAGCTGGAGCTGAAGCCGGTGCAGGAGCTGAAGCAGAAGCAAAAGCAGTCATAAAGAGCTTTTACGACCGCCACTAGGCGGCAGCTCAAATGATAAATAGTCTACAGTGGACAGTGCTGTGGTGCTGGTGGTGCTGGTGGTGCTGGCTACCAGAGATCGATGCACCACCAGCCAAATAGCCAAATAGCTAAAAGCCTGAGCAGAGCTGCAACGCAGTCGAAGATTAGACAATTTGTAGAGGAGCTAAAGTCAGTTTGCTTGTGCCTGCAAGCGCCACACACTGCTGGCAGAGCCAAGCACGGGCCATCGGGCCATGTGGAATGCCAGGCGGCCGAGCTGGTCCGCAGTCCTCCTTACAGTTGCCTCGTGTTAATTGAAAACTGTACGGTAATGTTGCTTATCGCCTGGCTATCAGGCGATGTCGTCGTCGTAGACGTCGTCTCCCAAGTTTGGGCTCACTCGCTTTCAGGTCTGGGGCTTGCGTGTAGCATGGAGCCGCGCCACACCTCGAGGCCTCACGCATTGGCAGAGGTGTTTGATAAACATCCAAAGTCATGTCTTAAGATTTTTGTGGGCTTTTTTTCTGAAATATCGTGTGTGTGTGTGTGTGTGTGTATGTCGCTTGCGGTGAAAATTTCTCAAACGCTTTTTGACAACTTTCATGTGAACGCACTTAACAAAATTTATCGACTCGCGCATTATTTGTGGCTTTAATTGCTTATAGACGTTAAGAACTTGTCCTCCAGCTTCTTGTCGCCGACGACACCTGCGCCCCGGCCAAGGCTTAGCCTTCTAAGCAGGGCCTTAAACGCGTTACCAGTTGACACGCAGCGCGGCTTAATTGCTTTTACAAATTGATTGATGGAGCGGCTATTGAGAGTAATCACATCTATTATTGAAACATGCTTCAACTTTTGTACTGTTTCAGTTCTTAGGGCACTTGGACATACACTAACACACATTTGTTTAAATATATATATATTCTTATTTATATATAAACTCCTATTTCCACTGAGAACTTCATTAATTTAGCTGGCTATTGCCTTGACGAAATTCCTGCTAAATCAAAGAGAGACAAAATTCATTTCATATTCGCTGCTTTAGATCGTTTCCCGATCTTTTTTTATTGGACTCGTTGCAGTTAACGCCAGTCGGCTGAAAGGTACGCGGTGTTAACAAGATAAGCATCCTGTCGGATCCGCCCGGAACGCCATCATTATTATGACATTTTGGTTGATTGGCCGGCTCATTCGCGCGGCCTTGTTTGTCGGCCAACTTCTGCGGAATTGTGCGTGTGGCCGGCCGGGCTAAGAACAACACAAAAATATTTAGCAACTGCAATTTTTATGGCCCGGCCGCTTGCCTCAATGTGATTTATATGCGGCTTCTTAAAGCAACGCCGCTCGTTTTATGACCCGCCGTCGCAGAGCTGACAACTGGGCCTTCACAATACAGTAGCCCCTTCGAATTTTGAACATTTAATTGTGAACTGCACGTGTGCTCCGAACTGGTCTTCACTTTAGGCTTCGGATAGCCCATAAAGTAAAGGACGTCACGGGGCAAAGTGAAATGTCTATGAGAGTTGAATGTATATGCAAATATCATTTAAAGACTTTTACATTCTATAAGAAAAAGAAGCTAGCTAAGCCTCAATTTCTGTTCGCCGACACAGCCTTGCTGCCTTTTAGTTTTTGGCAATAAAAATCATTGAGCATGATTCCAATCAATCAATTGATGCAGCAAATATCTTATATCGAAGCCAATTAGTAAACGTAATATGCAAATGCTTCTAGCCACGATTATAGATAATTAATTGGCCCTATGTCTGGCTTGGCTTGCAGCAGTAGTAGACGCATTTTCTACATGCCTGTTTGTCAGCGCGATTCCAAATAAATTTTCCACTTGTTGTTGCAGCAATTAATTTAACCCGCTCGTTACGACAATTTCGCGAGACAACAACAAGTTTCAGCATGGAAGTTTTGGAATAAATGTGGAGTGGAATAAATTAATTGCATGTTTTGCATAATCAGTAAATTGGTCGTTTATTTCAGTACCTAATTTGCCAGGTACTCGCCCAGGTAACTCGCCCCCTCCCACCAAATCTTTGCCATATGCATGCACTATAAATTATGAGCGCAGTGGAACAGACTCTCTCTCTCTATCCCTCCCTCTCTCTCTGTCTCTCTTTCTATGCGTGCCTTCGATGGGGCCACATGAAATACATTTTTATTTGCAAATCAGATAAGAGATCTTGGATCACAGCGAGCAGCTCGAACCATTTGTATGTATATGTATATGCATACAGACGGGCTGAGAATATTTATCGGTTGCGTGTGCTTGTTACCTAATTGATGACAACAGGTAGGCGCTTCTGTCAACTCGGCGAGAGAATATGATTGCAGCAGCTCATCTGCAAGATATCTCTTATGATTATCTGGCACGCACACCCAAAACAGCAGGCGGCAACAGTTGTCCCGTTGTCCACACAGTGTGCGCCCAGAGCCAGCGCTCGAGATGGGTTTATGAAGTGAATTGCAGAGAGAATATGATACCAAATGCACGTTTGTATTAATTCATGCAGTTATTATACTTGCACAAAATATATATATATAAATAGATGAGTCGATGACATCTGTCAGTTAAGAGCCTTAAATATTGGTGAAGAATGAAATAAAGTTAATATAGAAAGCTAATATAGTAGTTTCAGCTTTCTAACACAAACCAACAAATGGCTGTAGAGATTGCATTACATGGAATCAATAATAATATTAAATACACAGAAGAAAATAAATAATAGTGAACTTAAAATGAGTTATTTAGTATGTAATATGTATATAGACATCTAACACATTTTTACTTTCAACTTGATCTGAAAATTCATTGATATTGGCTCCACTCGTTTGTCGCTCTCATCAATGGCTTAACCATAAAAGTTCAAAATGTTTTAGCTTGAATGTATTAATTAAATAATGAATGAATCAAATGAAATTTAATTTAATTTAAAGAAGTTTTGTTTATTTAAAAAAATATATAATCAAATCAAATCAAAGATTATACTTCTAGCTTCTCAATTTAATAAAATATATTCGAGCTCTTAGGCTATGCCTGTGCATACTTTGCACATTCTTTGTTTGCAAACAATTGACTGTTAAGAAGACTCAATTGCAGTTCTGATTGCAGAAAGTGGCTTAGTGGAAAATGCATTAATCATGCCAAACGCTTTGTTGCTGCCACTTCTTGTGTGTCGCATTTTGTGTGGCATTTCATAGAGCGCGAAAGAGAGCGAGAGAGAGAGCGAGAGAGAGAGAGAGGAGTAGATGGAAGACAGGCTGTAGAAGCAGTTTCCTCAATTCCTGGGAATGGCACCTACAGAGACTGTGCAGAGGTCTGTGGTCGAGTGCAACACCTACAACCAAATTGAAACGACAAGCGCAAAAAAAGACACAAGTGCCACATGAGAAACACAGAGAGAGAGAGCGAGAGAGAGGGAGAGTGGGAGCGAGAGCGCTGTGTGGAACAACTACCTGTGTGTGGCTGCAGCTTGATCTGGTTGCAGTTTTAATCAATGAATAATTTAAATATTCCGATTAAACAAGCTGCTGGCTTGGCAGCGGACATTTCTTTTAATTCATTGCAAGCCAGCGGGAAGGGCAGCAATTGGAGCCCAGTTGGCCAATCAACACCTTTTTGGCTGCAGACTATCTTCGTCTTTTCGTTCTTTTTTTTTCGTTTTTATTGTGGCTCACATGTTCGATGCAAATCAAGTTGGCAACGTCTGGGCGGGCACAGGACACAGACTTGGGCTATCTCTCTGTCGATCCCGATGCCTGCCAAATGTCAGTTCCGGCCTGATTGCAAGCCAGCTAATGAATCATTTTGCACAGCTCTCCAACTGCTCCTCTACACGTCTGTCCGTCCGTCTGCCGGTGTGTGGCGCGAATTAATTATGCACACCTCTTCGTTTTCTGGGTAGTCGCATGTTGAGGTCTTGATCTTTGGACTACTGTGTTAATTGTTGGCTCTGGTTTTTGGCGCTCACTACGAACCGATTTGAACCCGAAATGGCTTTATTATGCCTTCCTCTTCTTTTCCTTTCTTTTCTGTTTGGCCAGGATGTGCCTTTGCTTGGCTTGGCGTCTGGCTTTTGTTAATTGGACCACCCGGCCCCAAAGCCGTGTGATGTGACAGGATTTGAAGGAAAGCTTTGGTGCTTTTGTTAAGTTTGCATGCGACGGCTTAACAGTTTCTGTCCAGACAGATTAATCCACATGTAAACTCATTAAGCTGGAAAATTCTCGTTAACTCTGAACTCTTTAGAGTTCAGATTTCCATACGAGTTCTAAATATGTGGACTATGCCAGCTGGTTTTACCTAGCCGGCAATGTGCTACATTTGTAGAGCTTATCGTTTCTGATGGAACGACCTTGTTACCCATTCATAGTTGATCAGACCGCCCACAGCTAACGCCTCGTTTAGTATTCGATAAAATTCTAATGAGTGCTAAGTGCACCGTATAAAAGGCCAGCCATCCCTCATCATAGCTAAACAGTGCAGAGTTCTAATCCAAAGCCTCAACATGCCCAATCAATGGAGCTTTGCCTTGCTGCTTGTTTTGTTGGCATCGCTGCAGTTCTCAGTGGGAATGCCCATGGGCACAGTTATAGACTGTAAGTAGCAATCAATCCTCTAGAGAAAGATGTACCTAACCCACATTGCAAATCCAAGTGGATGCCTACTTTGAGAATGCGGACAGCAGTTCGCAGGAGCGTGTGGTGGGCGGCTATGATGTGCCCGACGATGAGTATGTGCCCTACCAGATCTCGATGCAGTTTCTCACGAAGAGCGGCAAAATGCGACACTTTTGTGGTGGCTCCCTGATCGCGCCCAACAGAGTTCTGACTGCGGCTCACTGTGTCAATGGACAGAATGCGAGCAGGATCAGCGTGGTGGCTGGCATTCGGGATCTCAATGACGACAGCGGCCAACGTTCCCAGGTACAATCGTACGAAATGAATGAGAACTACGAGGAGCTTGTGACCAGCGACATCGCCATACTGAAAATCGAGCCACCCTTCGAGATAGACGACAAACGCGTCAGCACCATCGATGTGAGCAGCAATGATCTGGTCGGAGCTGATCAGGAGGTGATGCTTACTGGTTGGGGGTCTGTTTTTCATTTTGGCACCGGACCCTTTGCCAAGTATCCAACCATACTGCAGAAGCTGACCTACAAGACCCTTGACAATACCAAGTGCAAGGAGACCATGACGCAGCTGACGGACACGGAGATTTGTGCGCTGGAAAGCTTTGGCAAGGGCGCCTGCAATGTGAGTGGAAATCTGATGGTTTGGATCATTTAACGAAATAATGCATGTCTTTATGTGTTCAGGGCGATTCGGGCGGGCCTTTGGTTATGGCTAACGGCGAGTCTCTGAAGCAGGTCGGCGTAGTCTCGTATGGCACTGCTTTCTGTGCCTCCAACAGTCCCGATGTTTACACTCGCGTCTCCATGTTTAATACTTGGATCAAGGAGCGCATGGACTAGAGATGAAATTCTCGCATACTATAACTGCAGTTGCAAATATCAAAATAAATTGGAGTTCATCAAATGACACACGCTCTATCAATTATTCAAGCAGTTGAAAACCGATCCAAGCAGTTGTCGTCAAGTAGGAAACTGTTTGCTTGCATACTTTAAGGATGAAATGAATGTTTGCCAAGCAGCTCAAATTCGAATTTCAATTTGTTCAACAAAGTATCGTAGTACACTCTTAACTAATTGATTTTATTTACTATATCTACAATATTACATTTACTAATACATTTAATAATCTATGTAGTCTGCATAAATGTCAAATGGATTTCGACGTTGGCTTACAGATAGAAATATGGGTCTATTTCCGCTTCTTTCCTGAACTATATAGCCTTCGACTTGCTGCTCAGTGTTTTCCGTATTTATATTGCTATCTTCGCTCTCGGCTTCATCCTCACCTTCTTCATCGTCTTCATCTTCTTCATCTTCCATACTTGTCTCATTTTCTTTATCTTCCTCATTTTCGTCGATATTCTCTTTATCATCGTCATCGCGGGCGTCTCCTTTCATTTTAGAGGGCTCATCGCTCGGTGATTCCTTAACTTGCGACGCATCTTCGACGGACTCCTCCTCATGTTCATCTTCTTCGCTGTAATGCTCCTCTTCCACCGCTGTTGTCTCATTTTTTTGATGATCTTCTACATTGGTTTCGGAGGAATCCACTAAAGTCTCAAATTTGGTAGATGGAACAGATACTTCATCATTTAATTCATTTTTGAGGTCTGGTTTCGGAGGAACGGTGGGGCCTTCTGTAGTAGTAGACTCTTCAGATGGTTTTGTTGTTGATGATGGGCTTTCAGTCGGCATTGTGGGCTTTGAAGTAGTAGGCCAAGGGGGCAAATGATTCTTACGGGGTTTATGGAGCTTATGGGGCTTATGTGGCTTATGTGGTTTATGGGGATTATGGGGCTTATGGGGCTTGTGCGGCTTATGAGGCTTGTATGGATTGTGGGGCTTGTGTGGCTTGTGTGGCTTTGTGGGATATTCTTCTTTGTGATGGTGATGATGGTGGTGTTGATCTCCGTGAGGTCCCTTATGAGGAGTAATAGGATATGGATAAATTATTTGGGGTGGATGATGATGGTGTGGTGGTGGCACAGACCACACAGGTGCCGATGGCTGTCCAGGGCGTCCTGGCGGTCCTGGCGGTCCTTGAGTGCCTGGTGAGCCAGGTGAGCCTGTAGATCCAGAGGATCCAGGTGGTCCTAGAGGTCCCTGTGGTCCTGGTGAGCCAGGACTTCCAGGTGAGCCTTGAGGTCCCTGGGAGCCTTGAGCGCCGGGAAGCCCTTGAGAGCCTTGGGAGCCTGGAGCACCTGTTGGGCCTTGCGGCCCTTGTGTTCCTGGTGGTCCCTGAATTCCTTGAGCTCCAGGGGGACCCTTATCGCCCCTCGCGCCTGTGTCTCCTCTGTCACCCTTCTGCCCATCATCACCCCTATCATCCTTATCGCCAGGACGTCCTGGTTTTCCAGTCATGCCTGCGCAATTGTATTGTCAGTTATTAAAGCTGAGACTTTAGAATAATGTCATTTATACCTGTGAGTCCTGGAGGACCTGGTGGTCCAGGGGGGCCAGGCGGACATGTACATTTCGATGGCGGATGATGATGATGTGGCGGCTGCGGCGGCGGCGGCGGAGGGTAGAACGGAGGTGGTTGCGGTGGTGGATGATAATGGACTGGTCGCTTGATAATCACTTTTGGTGGAGATGGCGGTGGAGCAGGAGCAGGAGCAGGAGCGGGAGCAGGGGTGGGAGCGGGAGCTGGCACCTGAACTGTCAAATATCTTCCAATATCTTCAGTGCTCAGATTTCTGGTAGAGAAACGCGATCCACCAACGATGGCAAAGTCTGGAATTATATATGATTATAAGATAAGTTTAATGCTAAGGATTAAGCTTTGATAAACTTCAACTTACATAGACCGAGGAGCGTTACTATCCGTATCATGTCTAAAACTTATTTGCTGAAAACAACATGTAATTGATTTCTTTTATAGCACACGAATGGTTCTGCCGCTGAAATATTCTAATCAACTAACTTTCACATATCTAAACCTGCTCAAACCGTTAACTGCAATATAGATCAAACCATTTTTAGTTAATAGTTTTTTTTTTTATGATCTTATCATTGAGGCATAAATATAGATATGTTCTTGATTCGTCTAGCTAAAACAAGGCAAAAACTCGTTTGATACGCTCGTGCAAAACAAAAAAGCACTTAACTAAACGCCTATGATGACTGCAAATGGGCCGAAAACAGCAACCCGCATATATCAGCCTACCTTCCATAAGTTCATCAAAAATAATATGCAAAAGAACAAAATCTTGAACGTACGAGTGTAGCATTTATAACTGATTTGAATAGCGTTCACTGTCCATTCTTTGTGTTTGGGGATCTTTAGGCGAACACAATAAGCTAATTGGATTTTATCTGCTGCAAAGTGGCATAATGATTTTTACAAATCTACGCAAACAATAACCTCAATAGATTTGCAGTTTATAAAGACTGAAAATAAATATACATAACATTTCTAAATATAGCGAATCATGATGTTTATAAGAATATATTAATGAAAAGCGACAGTCCAACAGGCAGACAGTCTAAAATAGCTTAGGTGACTAAGTTCGACGCTTTTATCATGCATCTAATCATACTGATATATGTATGCATATGGTTTATGGTGTTTCGCACGCCTTATTATGCCTGCTTCATAAAATCATTCAATAATAATAATAGCAAATCATAAGAGCGTGTCCAATTAAAATATACTCTGAATGCCTTTGCGGTTTTGTTTATTTTTTAGAGACTAAAGTCTTGTTCCTTTTCCAACTATACTCGGCCACATGTCATTACCAAGTTCAAATAGAAGATAATTAAGTTGCCAACGATAGCCCCACATTGGGATACGCTAATATATACGGAGCAGAATTCCCCGCGTCCTGCCGATTGAAGGCACAGCCTGTCGACCCGATCATTTGCACAAAATGAATATACACAAAATTAAAATTTTCAGTGGGTTCTGTGTATAATAATTTACAACCAAAAAAGTATAGAATTTTAAAGTTCGTTGATTTATTTTATTAAAAAGCTGCTAAATACATATGCTGTACATTACACAGCTAAATGTTTTTCATCACACATCTTGATGCATGTTGCTCTGCTTTCCGTAGGATTCGGTAATTTGCCTTCTTCGTCAATCGTTTCTACAACTTTATCCACAGACAGAGCGGACGGTTGAGAATTGTCATTCTTGTGCTCTTGATAAGAAGGTGGGCCATCTGGTTGTTCCTTTTCATCGCTCACGCCATGTTCACCTTTCAATACAGCGAACTTGACTGTGTCCTTAGTAAGAGCGAGAATTTGACTATTTTCATCTCTACGCCGTCGATATAGAGTTGGACCTGGCGGTCCAACCTCGCCTTTTTGTCCCTTCAGTCCAGATACACCTGCAATTCCGGGTTCACCCTTGGGTCCTATTGGACCCTGAATACCTGGTTGGCCGGGGACACCTGGACTACCGGGAATCCCATCACGACTTGGAGGTCCAGGTTGACCTGGGGGACCCGGACGACCTGGCGGACAAAAACATACACCTTGTGGATAGCTTGGATAGGGTGAATACTGATAGGAAGAAGGAGAAAAGTGTCCGTTCTCATTTCTGCGACGACCAGTAGAAGAGCTGCGATTTGGAAGCTCTATAGAAATTGTCCGACCTTCATCATTATAGTTGCGCTTTTTTGTAGAGCTGCTGCTGCTGACCAATAGGATCAGACCTAGGAAATAAAATGTCATTTAATACAATTTTATTTGGTTAAATACGCATCCTTACTTAAGCAGAATAATGTTATGAGCCGAGTCATCTCCGAAACTCAAATGTTGCCGTGGCCGTTAAGCCAAGCCATTTATATGCTGCTCCTCTATTATACTACGAAAAATTTCTACGATTATTCGTGTCAAAGAAATCACTTTTAAGCTACAAGATTTTGAAATGAAGTTCTAGACTCTATGAACCCGTTATGAGTTTACTGTTCTTTTTTATGGCAGAGGAAAATAATTAAAAATGTTATATATGTGCATAAATTAGCACAGAATCTTCAGAATCTTCATAGGAATTAAATAATTTTAATGTATATTAAAACTGAGATATGTGGATAAATTTATTTTTATGAGAGTTTTACTATATTCATCTCAAAAACGAGCTAAGCTAAATAAAACATTTTATATCAAGTAAGAAGACTCTAGTCGAGACGGCTCGACTACGAGATACCCTGAACCCTTAAAAAAAAAAAACTAATACTCTTCTTCTTTACGAACGTATAAGCGCACGCTCTGCTATCCGCGCAGTTGGTGCCGTAGCTTGGGTTGATTGGGGTATACCTTGAAGACTTATAACTCCATTTCTAAATGGACGCTCTTCATGAAACTTTCAGAATATATTATAATAGCATCTATATGTGTCTATTTGCCAATTTAAAAGCCTCTAGTATTTAAAATGCGTTTTTTTTTTTTTTCAAATTGACGCCGAGGCATTACAAAATCTGCGTATCCATAATATCTATCTTAATATATAATTAGAAGTCTCTAGCTCGAACGGTCTAAAAGTTATGCTAAAAAAACGTAAAAGCAATAAACGAATTTTCGATTTCTTGTCGATAATTTGAAAATGGGATAAGTTATCGAAGAAACAAAATAAACTCGTACTGCGTAACTAACATACGACTATTCATGTGAAGTTTCAGCTCTCCAGCTTTGTAGTTTCCGAAATCTCCATGTTCATAAGGACGGACGGACGAATTTCCATTTTCAATGGGTTCAGGGAATAAAAATAGACAGTATGAAATCAAGGACAGAGTATGTCCAACTTGAAGATACCCTGAGCCCCTATCTATCTGCATTTCTATTGATTATGCATATTTATGATTTGTGATACTTAAAAAACTTGTACTTTTTTAAAAGTAGATCAGAAAGCGCATCTATTTAGAAGAAAACAAAATTATACAACAATTAAGTTTCCACAGGAAGCCCCCACTGAGATCGACGAGTTCATATATACGGATACTAAGAGATGAGTTAAAACTACTCAGCAATACATCTGCTTTGTACATTTTCACAAATTTTTTAAGCTAAATTCAGTGATTTATTTTATTCGAAAGCAGCATTGCTCACTAAATTACAAAGTTAAATGTTTTTCATCACACATCTTGAGGCATGTTGCTCTGCTCTCCTTTGGATCTGGTAATTTGTCTACTTCGTGAATCACTTCTATATCTTTGTGCTGTTGCTGGGAAGATGGACCATCTGTCGGTTCCTTTCCATCGGTCACGCCAGGTTCGCCTTTCAATACAGCGAACTTGTCTGTGTCGTTAGTTAGAGCAAAACGTTGACTATTTTCATCTCTGCGCCGTCGCCCAGAACCTGGCGCTCCCATATTGCCTGGTTGGCCCTTTATTCCCTGTGCACCTTTAATTCCAGGTTCACCCTTGGGTCCTATTGGGCCCTGAATACCTGGTTGGCCGGGGACACCTGGACTACCGGGAATTCCATCAGGACTTGAAGGTCCAGGTGGACCCGGCGGACCCGGCCATCCAACATCCACCATATGGATACGTTGGATTGGGTGAATAGTGATAGGAAGAAGGAGAAAAGTGTCCGTTCTCATTTTTGCGACGTCCAATAGAAGAGCTGCGATTTGGAAGCTCTATAGAAATTGTCCGACCTTCATCGTTATAGTTGCGCTTTTTTGCAGAGCTGCTGCTGCAGCTGACCAATAGGATCAGACCTGGAAAATAAAATGTGATTTAATACAATTTTATTTGATTAAATATCCGTCTTTACTTAAGCAGAATAAGGCTATGATCCGAGTCATCTCCGAACCTCTAATGCTGCCACGGCCACTAAGTGACGGCATTTATACACACCTCATCGATGATGACATGCTAATTTGTGGAGGAATATTCAATTCAAAGAAACCAACTTGAAACGAAAAGATTTGAAAAAGAGATTCTAGAGTCTAGATTCTACTAAGCCGTTATAAGTTTACTGTTGCTTTTATTATGGCTGCGGAAAATAAATAAAATTGTTAATTGTTAATTAATTGCACACGTTTGTGAACATACAAATTATATTAATTATATAATATCAAAAATGAGAAATATAAATGTGCATGGAGTCATTCGAGAAGTGAAAACGGAGCACCAAACATTGCTATATTTACCTCTTAGAATATATGCAAATCTAACCAAGATTCAACAATCAAACTGTGCTAACTTGATTATGCAAAAGCTAAGCATAATGTCGGCGTTTGTTCTTCTAACTTCTCTTCTCTTCTCACTTGCTATTGTTTTAGCCACATCAATCGGGAACTCAGATTATGATTGACCCAATTAAGTGTATCGTGATTCCCATACCAAAAGCTGAGCGAAAGTAATGTCTAAAATGAAATGATTAGCAGAACTCTGGCTGACTGATCGATGCTAAACAATAATTATAGACATATTCATTAATTACATAATATTATAAAACATAACTTCGACTATAAACTTGCAATTCCAGAAAAAATAAAACAAATTCCCTAGCGAGCTTGCCTAGTTAGCCTCCAAAGTTTATCAGCTAATTGTAGTTTTCTGGGTTAGGGTGATGCATATGAGGCATATTCCAATTACCGGCATGAAGGCTTACTACGTTTTGAATTTCAAGATCAAAACTAATGGCATAACTTCTGCATTATCTATGTAAATTTTTAGCGCAATGAGGCTCGCGTATGATCCAATAAATAGGCTTGGTAGTCGACCAAATGGTATGCATAACCCAAGCAAACATGTCTCTTACTGAACTCATTCTGTGGACAGCTCTGTTCCTAGGCAGCGCCACAGCTCGTCACAATTGTAAGTAGGGATAATGGGAAGGACAGATATAAAATTTAAAAAACCCCTTTCCGACAGCACGACAGCCCGATGGATCTGCTCCCTCTCGCATTGTGGGCGGCTCCGATGTGCCCCAAGGTGAATATGTGCCCTATCAAGTGTCGATGCAGTACCAAGTCCGCGACGGATACGCCCACTTCTGTGGCGGCTCAATCATAGCTCCTGATCGCATACTCACAGCGGCCCACTGTTGCGATGGGATGAATGTAACGCGCATGTCTATCGTCGCGGGCATACGCAATCTGGATGACAAAGGCGGCTCTCGCTCTCGGGTTGTCTCCTTTGTCATGCATCCCGACTACAAGGCGCTGGAGACCAGCGATATTGCAGTGCTAACAATCGATCCGCCGCTGGTCTACAACAATGTCAGCGTGGCCCCTATTGAGTTTTCCTCTGAGACGTTTGTGGGCGGCGGAGTTCCTGTGACCTTAACCGGCTGGGGATTGCGATTCCCGGCTCCCTTTCCCTTTCTAGACAACTTAAACTTTCCCAATACACTGCAGCGCATGAATTACAGAACGATTACAAACCAGGAGTGCCAGCAAAGGGGCATGGAAGATGTGACGGAGACAGAGATATGTGCCAGAGGCATATTCAGAGGTGCCTGCTCGGTAAGAGAGTAAAAATGTTGAACAAAGAATACATTTGAAGATAAAATTTCGAATTTCAGGGCGACTCGGGTGGCCCGTTGGTGCGCGATGACAATGGATTGAAGCAGGTCGGAATCGTATCGTATGGATTGGTTGTTTGCGGCCTCTTCGTCTCACCCGACGTCTACACCAGAGTGTCCACCTTCAGGAGTTGGATACAGGAGGGAATAGAGACCAAGAAGTGATTCCCTTGTTATATTCAAAACAAATTGAGATCGTCTGAGCAGCGTTCCCATTTAATTGTTTTCATTCAATTGGATATTCTCAAGACGTTTTAAATATATACAATTTCACGTTGAACTAATTTACAAGCTTAAAGATCACGAATCACGAAAAGCATCTATGAGTTGAATAAGAGAACATAAACGAAAGAAAAAGGGGCAGAATTCTATTCGGCAGGTGGTGCTTCCTCTGCAGCAGGTGGTGCTTCCTCTGCGGCAGGGGGTGCTGCCGCTTCAGCCGGTGGTGGTGCTGCCTCTTCAGCTGGTGGCGGTGGCGCCTCGGCTGCTGGTGCTGGCTCTGCCTCAGGAGCTGCCTCTGAAGCTGGCCCTGGTTCTTCAGCAGGTGGTGCTGCCTCTGGCGACGATTCATCTGGTTTGGCATCCTCTCTCTCAAACTCTACTTGGGATTGATTGGCTGTGACTGCAGCTGTGCTGCCAGCAGTGATTGCACCTGTATCTGCAGCTGTGCTGGCTTGATCGACCAATGTGGTATCTTCTCTGTCAGTTGGCGTTTCCTTTTCCTGGCAAGGATCTTCAATCTAGAAATATATAGAGGTTACAACTAGAACATTGCATAAGCTCTAAAATACTTACCGGTTTAATGGCCTGGCGCTGTAATTCAGAGTAGGAGTATTAGGCTGTTGTCTCTGATCAAAATAGTTAAGTTAAAACCCACCGATAGTACGTAACGGAAGAAGCGCTGTATCACGCGAGCAGCTCTGTCCAAGCGCATGAATTCATCGTCATCCTTGTCCTGCAGCATACAGGTGCAGATACACACGTGTTGGTCCATCATGCGACGCACCAGATAGCCACGAAAAGCGGCTTGAATGGTGGTGGCCGCCTTGTTGCGCATAAGTTCCTCAAGGCGCTTGAGTTCGCGGTCGCGGAAATATTGATAGAGCAGCTCGGTGCCCTGGGACTCTTTGCCTGCGGCCATGTATGCGTCCACGAAGCGCTTGTAGGCGCTCGCAATTGCTGGACGGGAGGCGTCCAGCTCTTCCTCGGTGAACTTACACTTACGTATCAGCTCCTCCAACATGTCAATGTCCGCGAACTTAATGGTCTCCTTGCCACGTCGCATCTCACAGCGCCGTTTCTCCAGGAAGTTACGGAAGCAGTCCTCCATTACCTGAGCCATCTCATCCGATTTCTCCTTGGTCAGATCACAAATGCACAAATCAGAAATAATGCTGTCTACCTGGCGCAGAGCGCGCTCCAAAATGGTCTTGGCCACTGCAAAAAATCACTCATCAGATATAAATAAATATATGTATATGCATATAAGATAAAGAGCTTACCCAAGGCCTTCTCTCGTGTGACAATTACCGAGTGCAAATAGTCGATGATGAACTGGCACAGGCACTCTTTGGTCGGCTGGCAGCGTAGCACTTCTCGTGTTATGTCGGAGAGCAGCTCCGGCAGGCCTTCGGGCACATTGATTGCCTGCTGACGCAATTTGCCGCGTTGAATCAGATAATTCATATTGCTCTTAAATATTTAGTCTTTGGACTTTTCTTCAAACTTTAAAAGAAACCCGTCAAAATAATTTTGGAACTGTTTGTGGCGGCTATTGTGTTCAAATCTACAGTTTATCTTTAACTACAAACCATATATGATATATAAACTACATTGAGAGGGAAGCAATGTTTACTAAGTTGCAAGGATAAATAACGATGAAATCCGGGAAAAAGGTATTATGATAAATGAAAAACAGCAATTGAACTTTATCTTTTACATATAACTAGATTATTGAACTATAATGCGTTTGCAGAAGTGGGTGTGTTTTGTTTCGCCAGTGTAAGGCATTATATTGCACTTGAATTTGCAAGGCAAATTTGTTTCTCTTATTTTCAGCTGCGGGTAGCGACAATAGCACTAAATCGTTGAACCGCTTTCCATTTCTGCAAGTAGCTGAACTTTTTACCGAGCAGAGTTCGCCTAGTAAGCTTAGCGCGACTGGCAGATACCCTAAACAAGGTCAACTTTTAAATTGGAACTCAGTTTGTGCGGTTCGTCGTATATACCCCTTGAAGTACATCGCAAATGCGGCATGGAAGCTCAACACATGGAACCATAAGAACTAAAATATGCAAACTTGAATATCTACTTGATGTAGGCTTGGTGTATTTTAAGTAGATCAGGGACGTTGTAAAAGGGTTTTCACTTATGAAGAGGGTTATCCGCAATAAAATAATTTAATTGGCTTTAGCTAACTCTTAAACCATAACGTGATAAATTATTCTTTTCCGGTCTGTTTCTTTGCTAAAGTATTAGCTCCTGGTGAGTAAACTGCTTATCAACAGGCTAGTGAAGGAGACCACTGTGCCAATAAGAAATATCACAGTTCCAATCAGAAACGCTGCTTAACTATGCATTAACAGAGTGTGGCAAAGCCCTATAATTTATTTGAATCATCGCAGGCAGATATTTTGCCTATGCTTCTTACTCTAGTCTACATGTGTATGTATACAGAGAAGAACAATTGCACATTTACCTACATATGTATTTCTCATTGTGGAAATTCGAATAAGTACGCATTCACATCAGCTGATCATTCCAATGGGAACTGCTTGCTGGCTGATCCCTCCCACAAAGCTGCAGCGCCGCCTTTGTTCGTGTGGGCTGACGTCAAAGCTTTGGGAATTGCATATAAAAGTTTTTATGGCATGCTGATTGTTTTCGATTGCTCATCGGATTTCAGTGTGCGACGAACCTTTCCGCCAAGCAGACAGCATCGAGAAGCTTTTTCGGGTACTCCAAGCGAAGCTGAAGCTTTCACACCATGCAAAAGCTGTGCCGAAACGTATGGGCGCTTGGTAATAAATAAATATATTAAAAACAATAACAAAGAAAATTGCTTAAGCTTTGCTACTTCGCAGGTCAACGAACTGCCATTGGCTGCGATAGGGGTATCGCTTGCCTGGCCGCCCTCTCCGAGACCCATCAGATCCTGCAAAAGACCTGCCGGGACTTTGCCAACGCTGAGCTGGCGCCTCATGCGCAACGTCACGATCGTGAGCACCTGTACCCGGCTGAACAGGTGCGTCGCCTCGGCGAACTGGGCCTTATGTCTGTCACGGTGCAAGAGGAGTACGGTGAGCATTGCTCCCAGAGATTGGCCTAAAGCAGAGCCTGACTGTCAAGGACTACTTACAGGTGGCACCGGTCTGGATTATCAAGCCTATGCCATAGGCATGGAGGAAGTGGCTCGTGGTGATGCGGCCGTGTCGATTGTGATGGGTGTGAACAATCTATATCTAGGTGCAGTTCAGCAGCATGGCACCGAGGTGCAAAAGCAACAGTTTCTGGTGCCCTACACTCAGGGTCAGCACATTGCCTTCTATGCGCTGTCGGAGCCGGGCAGTGGCTCCGATGCCAGCGCCGCCAGTACCACTGCAAAGCTGAATGCTGGAGGGGACTATTTGCTGAATGGGACCAAGGCCTGGATATCCAACTCCAAGGAGGCCAGCGGAGGCATCATCTTTGCCACTGTTAACAAAAGCCTCAAGCACAAAGGTATAACCGCTTTTCTGACTGAGAAGAATGTGCCTGGCCTGTCTATAGCCAAGAATGAGAGCAAGATGGGCATGTGCGCCAGCTCCACGTGCCAGTTGACGCTCGACGATGTCTGTGTGCCACAAGCTCAAGTGCTGGGATCGGCTGGAGGCGGCTTTAGGATTGCCATGGAATCGCTCGACTGCGGTCGCATAGGCATTGCTGCTCAATCAACGGGTATAGCACAAGCGGCGCTTGAGCTGGCGGTCGACTATGCGGAAAAGAGAGTGGCCTTCGGGCAGCGATTGTCGCGACTGCAGATGATTCAACAGAAGTTGGCGGACATGGCACTGCGCGTGGAGACTGCACGGCTGCTCACTTGGCGAGCCGCATGGCTTAAGGACAACGGACTGTCTATTACCAAGGAGGCTGCCATGGCTAAGTTACATGCCTCCGAAACGGCCACCTACTGCGCGCATCAGTGCATCCAAATCCTGGGCGGCATGGGTTACACAACGGATCTGCCGGCAGAGATGTATTATAGAAATGCCCGTGTGACGGAAATCTACGAGGGCACCTCCGAGATACAGCGTATTGTCATTGCCAATTGTATTTTGCAAAGCACTTCCAATTAGTAAATATAAATAAATAATAAAACAAGTTTTTTTCGCGACTTTATTTAAAACTGTCGCCTGCGTAAAATAATCGGATGACCGCCATAAATAATCGCTTGTCAAACAGCTGTTGGTGTATGCGATGTAATCGGACCACCGCCACAACTGCTGTGACTTGCACAATAATTGTTATCGTAGTTATCGAATCAAGTAAGCCGAAAGAAACGTACATTTTGTGAATAATAAGAATTAAATGAGCACTGATCTGTTGCAATTAGATGTGGACACGCTGTTTGAGCAGCATGGCGTGTCCGAGATCGATGCTGTACAGAAGAAAATCCAAACAGTTGTGGAAAATAAGCGCGAAGAGCTGCGCACAATGGTTGGGTAAGTAGCTGGGTGATGTGGCACGTAGAATGCTAGCGCAACATCATAGAATGTGAATTAATCTCCTGCCCTTAACTACAGCGAACGCTATCGGGATCTGATCAAGGCTGCCGACACCATAGCAGCCATGCAGACGTCAGCAGGCACACTCATCGAGCAGGTCCATTGCATTCAGGTCAATTGTCGCAGTCTGAACGAACAGCAATTGCTGGGCTTCAAGACCACGCCCACCGAAGCAGATGTGCTGCTACAGAAGCGGACGGTGAGCAAACAGCTCACCAACTATTACAGCACCATGGTTCAGATCAAATTGCTGAGCAGTCTGCCAGAGCTGATCTGGACACACATTGATCAGGAGGAATTCTATGCAGCCACAGAGCTCTTCATATACAGTCGCCACATCAGCACTGGTTTACAGTTAGATGCAAAAAATACGCTAATGCAACGGCTGCCTGTGGCACTGAAGCAATGGGAAATCTTGCGTCCTTTTCATATAACCATCAAACAGGCGGTGCTCGCAGTGCTGGAGCAAGAGCAACTCAGCGCCGACATGGCGGTTGATTGCATGCTGAGCCTGCTGTTGCTAGACAAATGCGATTTGGGCCAGGTGCTGCTGACGTTTCTGCAGCTACGGTCCACAGCCTACTTTAACTGCCTGCAGAGCCAAAGCGGCGATGGCGAAAAAGACAAGCCGAGGCGTGTCAAGGAGCGCATCCTGACCAGCTTGCATATACTAAACGGGACTATAGAGCTCGTTGGGACCTGTTTTCTAGGTTAGTGAGGAATTCGTAAAATGTAAATATTAATCTGAATTAACCTATTTTTATTTTCAGCCAGTGGTCTGCTCTACAAACGCCTGGCGGAGTGCGTGGCACCTACTGCAGCGCCCAGCATTAATCGCATGGATAGCAGCGATCGGCAGCTGGCGCATCTACTGCCCGACATCATAGCAGGCTATAAGCCGCAGTTCGAGACTCCCAAATTATTGCCAGAGCAGCTGTGTGATGCACTGCAAAAATGGATGGCAAAAATTGATAGCGTGGCGGAAAAGCATCTGCAGCCCGTCTTTGGGCTGGTCAGCAGCATGCAGACCATACAGGACATCAAGCTGGCCGCGGGCACTTTGTCCAAGCGTGACAACGCTCAGCTTGAGCAGCAGCTAGGTCTTTCACAAGCTGAATTGGATTTCTACAGGCTGAAGTATATGCCTCTGATAAATGCGCGCGTTCGTGAAATAATTCGAAGTAGCTGGGTAGCGGCAATGCAGCAAACCTACGATGAGGTGGTCAAGCTCGTGGAGAACTGCAGCCCGCCCGCACCACTTCAAATCTGGCTAGAGCAGAGCGATGACCTCCCATTGAGTTTGGCTGCCGCCCTCAGCGATCAGCCGAAGCGTTTGGCCAATCGCACCAAGGGCTACGAAACGGCCACCATTACGCTGTGCTCCCAGTTCGACGCGCAGCTGGCAGCCATCGTGCAGGAGCTGAATGTACTCCTTCAAGAGCAAACAGCACGCAGCGAGGACAAACTGGTGTTGATAAGTTTTCTGCGCGAAACGGCAGAGCAGCAGATGACGAGCTACTTGACTCAATTGAAATCGCTGCGTCTGCAGGAACGTCAGGCTCTGTTGCAGGCGCTGCGCAGCACGCTGGCATTGATCGAACTGTGCCCCCATCTGAAGCTCTGCTTCTGCCAGCCCAGCAACTGGCGACAATGGGCTGGGAATCTGTCAGGTGCCGGCGCCGAGCATTGGCAGCGTTTGTGTGCTCTGATCGAAGAGGAGCTAATGCACTTTTGGCAGCTCATTGTCGATGATATTCTGGCCACGCACAGTTGCGCGGATATGCTGCCGCAGACCATAACGCATGATGTTGTCCTGCGGGACTTTGCTGTAAGTCAAGGTTGTTTTAATTTGTATTGAAACTAAATCTAATATTTCTTCTTCCACAGCTGTGGCAAACGCAGACTCTGGAGCAGCGCGATGAGGAGCATGATCAGTGTGTCCAGTCCACCATACGTATACCCAGCCAGCCACGTCTCTCGCTCCAAACCTATTTGCATCAATTGATTGAAGCACTGAACATTGCAGTGCCACAAACGCTGCCCACCAAAGCGCTTCAGGCTTTTAATCAAAAGCTACTCGGACAGCTTTTGAGCCACTATGAGCATCTGTCGGTCGCGGAGTGCACTAAAAATAGTCAGAACATTGCGCTGCAGCTGTACTTTGATCTGAAGTTTTTGGAGCGGGTGTTTGGCGTGAATCGCGAGGAGCGCAGTCTCTACGAGAAATTCCATGTGCTGCAGCGCAGTCTGCGCGACTGCATCGATCCTTTTGATTTCGAGCTGTTCGCTGAGCACATATCAGCACATGTTTTCCGCTCTACGGCGCGACTGCATGGCGAGTTTGGCGTGCTTACACCACCGCAGGATAATACACAGGCTGCAAATGCTAGTTCTCTATCACATGAGGCAGATCCCAATGTGCTGTGTCTAAGCTCTTCCGGCTCCACTTCGCTTTGGTTTCCATTGTTGCCTATTGTCATGCCGCAGGCGGCAGCAACTGCAACTCTTCCTGTCGATCGGAAGCCTACTGTCACAGAATCAGATAAGGTATGTTTTTGTGTTACCTTGCTTTTAACTGGGGAATACTTAAAATGCATACTCCACCTCTCTCAAATACATACACTTGCAGTAATTAACTTTATAGTAATTACTTGTTGCAGTCTACAATATCATCGTACTGGTCCGAATATTATATATTTGCAATTCTTGTCTGTGGGTACATCGACGGATGCACTATTACTTCCATTCCTGAGTTCGATATACCTATGCTATCATAAAGATCATTAGAGCACGTATAATATCTAATGATTTCTGTGTATATCATAGCCTTATTTTCGTATATGTCTGCAAAGGCATATAATCTTCGGTACATCGAAGATAACTGTTTTTGTATTTAACCGATATTCTCTACTATTATATAAAATTATATTTTTATTTTTAGGAGCTCTTTGAATTGTAGTTAATTTCCAAATTATTCGTCATTTATTCATTTGGGTAGGCATCTTGTGCTAAGTTGTGTTTGTTCCATATGTTTAGCATGATTGTCGTTGATTAGCGTTTTTAAAAAAATAGTTTATCGAATTTATGATTTTAGTGATGCAAGATAAATCCGTTAATTTTTGTTCATAAATTACACTCACTGAGTTAACTGCTTTGCATGAGAAGGTTGTATGAGTATGAACTGCTTGCTGTACACTGCTTTGCACAGTTGGTGCATAGCCGAGGCACGAACCAGCTACTGCACTTTAAGTCAACGTTTATATTAATATTTGTTTCTTTTATACACAAATATTTATTACTTTTTATTAATTTCTTTTTTGTTTTATTTAACTTAAATAATCAGTTTTTGTGCATAAATGTGTCTTAATTATGCTGGACTTTAATTAGACAGTCAATTTGCGTAGCTACGTCAGCTGGAAAACTGCATTTTCAAAAGAATTAATGCAATTAACAATAAATAAAGCAAAAGTGTCATTAAATAAATTTTAATTAGCTGCAGTAACCATAGATGTAATAGAAGCAGCGGTTGCTGCCCGAAAAAGTTTTCCCCGTTTCTCCAAATAACAGAAATCAGAATCCGATATCAAAAACTTGCAGCTGCCACACAGCTCTGTGTGTCTGTCTGGAACTTAAATGCTAATTAATGAATTGGTCCATTATTGAAATCAAATCGTTGGGCAAACGTTAATTTATAGCCACGCTGACTTTGCTGGTTATGTGAACGCAGTTAGTCGCATGTTTCACTATATAAATTGAGCTCTAATTATGTCCATGTTTATTGCCCTGGCCCATAAATCTTTGCACAGTGCCGCAAATTAATAGATTAATCAACCAAAAATTTGCCACAACACATTAATAACCCATATGTACGTATATCTCTCTTTAGGGGGCAGCGACACCAACCCGCAAGCCAGGCACACGCAAGAGCGATTCGAGCACCAAATCCAAGTCGAGCGCCGCCTCATTCTTTGGCATGTCCCAGGAGTGGTTCCGTTAGAGCCGTTTGCCATCAATGCCACTGCGAATGCTCACAGCAGCAGATGAGCCTAATGAAGTGGCCAAGTGGAGTGCACGAAACGCGCTCATCCAGCCGGAAATCCAGTGCAGCAGCCACAGTCACAGCCACAGCCGCAGCAACAACTGTCATTGCTGTCTATTCAGTTGTGTAATGACTGTTTGCTGGGTGTGTCAGCGTGTGTGTGTGTTTGAGCGTGTGTTAACTGTTCCATTCCAAGCATTCTTCATTATGCAGCATGCACCCAAATATCGTTAACCAACTACAGTTGCATCATTTATAAGCTCCTCTTTTAATTTCTCTTAAAAATATAGTGGCATATTTATTCTTATATTGTAATTTAATGCGCTTTTTATTGCGGCATACTCTCGAAAGCTATTTCTTGCCGCCTTTTTTACCGCCACCGGCTGCCTTTTGATCTGCTCCTTTCTTGCCGCCTTTGTCGGCCGCAGGAATAGGTGGTTTGTTTTTACCAGCACCGCCTCCGCCGCCACCGCCTCCGCCTCCGCCGCCTTTTTTCTGTTAACAAGCAGCATAAAACGGATTGCAAAAAATAAAAAGTAATAATAGTGCAAATAATAGAAAGACGGTTTACAAGAAATTGCTATCGGGTAAGTCCATAAATGACATGATAAATAAACTGGGAAAGGTAAATCATTTAATGAGCTGTATTAAAGCTAAAATGAAATTTAATCAAACTCGGAAATACCTTGAATTTATATAATTAAATGTGGATAGAATATAAATATATAAATAGTATATACAAATTCAAACTTGTTATATAGGAAAATTATGACTTAGAAGTCATTCAAAAAGTTCATCTAGAATTATTATTATATAGCTTAGTTGAGTCGAGTTGAAATTAGTCAGATTATGAATAAGAAATATTTATATAAAATCAATTTCTGTTTATTATTAAAACATTATTTTGCTGTAAATTTCATGAGCACATTTAAAATGAATATATTCAATGAATGCATACCAAATGAATATCTTGTTTGTATTTGGGATTTTCGAATCGACGATTGAGTCTATAACTAATTGAATTGATGACACTTTTAGACTCACAATTAAAACGCATGTTGCATAACACAAATATTGCTTACATTGCCGCCGCCGCCACCACCAGATGCGCCACCACCACCGCCACCGCCACTGCCACCACCACCACCGCCACCGCCCTTGTTTTTGCCCATTTCAGGAACTTCCTTTGTGCTAAATTTATTTAATTTGTTCGACTTGTTTGCGAACAACTTTCGCCGCAAGCAAATTGCAACTAATAAGCGCTCGACACAAAAAAAAAAAAGAGGCGAAATGCAAAATGCATAAATAATTTTGCAGGCGAGAGAAATGTGAACTAAACCATGAAACCAAAACAAAATGCAAAATAGCAAAAATAACAAGTAAGAAGGCTCTAGTCGAGACTGCTCGACTACGAGATCCCCTGAACCCTGCCAAAAAGTGATACTCTTCTGCTTTACGCACTTATAAGCGCGCGCTCTGCTAACTGCGCAGTTGCTGCCGTGGCTTGGGGGTGGGTTGGGCTGAACTTTGGACGCTAATAACTCCATTTCTAGATGGACGATCTTCATGAAATTTTTAGAATAGATTAAGAGTATATAAATCTATCTATTTGCCAAATTGCAAGTCTCTAGTATTTGAAATGCGTTTTTTTCAAATTGGGGGCGAAGGGGGCGTGGCATCCAAAATCTGAAAACTACAAAATCTGCGTATCCATAATATCTATCTAAATTTATAAAGTTGAAGTCTCTAGCTAAAACGGTGTAGAAGTTATACCCAAAAAACCTAAAAAACGGAAACGAATTTTTGATTTTTTATCGATAATTTGGAAATGGGACGAGTTATCGAAAAAACAAAATAAACTCGTATTGCGTAGGTAACATACGAGTGTTCATGTGAAATTTCAGCTCTCTAGCTTTTGTAGTTTCCGAAATCTCGACGTTCATACGGACGGACGGACGGACGGACGGACGGACGGACAGACGGACAGGGCTAGATCAACTTATTTTTTTATGCTGATCAAGAATATATATACTTTATGGGGTCTGCGACGTCTCCTTCTGCCTGTTACATACATTTTCACAAAACCATTATACCCTGAATTCCCATTTTCAATGGGTTCAGGGTATAAAAAGAAAATAAAACACAAGAGAAATGTGAATCATTGAAAAACCAAAGGAAATGTCGGAGTGAGAGAGGGGGGAGACCCTCCTCGACCACCGATGGACGCCAATGCAGTCGCAAGAGCAACAATGGCCGAAAGTTCTCTCTCTCCCTCTCTCGCTCGCTTGCTTAACTGATTTAGTTAGTTATCGACCCCCCTTTAGCTACGCCCCTGGGGACATTGCTTGTGTTTGTGTTTGCGCTTGGCGCAACGAGTGGATTATTTTGTAGTTCTTTCTATTTGGCATTTTGTATTGCGCCTTCCTTCTCCCCCAGGGGGCCCCGTCGATGCTGACAATGACATTGACATTGGGCTCTTCCGCATACCCGCTCGCACCTTGGGTGCCTAATAAAAATGCAGCGAAAGTTTCGCAAGCTCTGAAGACTAAAGCAAGCGCAACGGATGAAGGTTGGCCAAAACAACGTGATGATTGCGTATAGTTAGTATATAGCTTTTGTTGGCGTTGCGTCTACTTAATGTGTAAAAAACTAGTGAAATATTTGAGTATAATTTTCTCTATTTAAATGCTGACTATATTATATGTAATTGCAGAGAATTTACATGAATTTCTAATTCTTTTGTTGGTGATTTCTCTTCTCTTAATCTACAATTATTGTTTTATTTATTTTGTATTAATTAAATGATGTATTTTTCAATAATTTCGTTATTGCTTTAATCTCATGATTATGTTTTGATGTAGCAACAAAATTCGTGATAAAATATCTTCAAATATGTTTTGCATAGTAAATTGCTCAGCCATCTGCATAAATGGTGTCTGCAGTCGGCATTTTAATGACTTTGTGAGATATTCTTTGACTTTAAGCTGTAAAGGTCCTGGCCACAGGAGCTGCTCCCATCTACAAGTAATTCAATTAAATTTACATGCGTGCACACAACCACACGCTCCAGAGGATGTGCGTGGGCGAATGAGATGGGGCAACAGAAGGTGACCAATTTTATAAATTTTCCACGTGCCTGCATGCCTGGGCAGCTCGGCAACAATAGGACAAAGCAGTGGCACAGTCGGATTTCTTCATATGCTAATTGTGTGTGAGTTAGAATCAAGTTGCTATGACGTTGACGGCATCAGCTGACTCCCGAATCAGGATACGCAAACTCAATGCATAGCTAATGAGCGAACATCACATTTCATCTAGTCAACTCACTCGCAACGTGCTCCATGCTGGCTAATTAAGCTGGTCAGCTGCTAAGTGAAACCGATCTGCAGCATGTTGAGGAAAGTGTGCCAACGAATGGACTACAAGCTGGCCAGAAAGGGAGTTTCACTCTGACCCAACTCGCCTTGACTGGCGGTCTTGGTTCGTCGTGCATTTTGTTAATTCAACAAGTTGGAATCTGTTCATGGCTTATAAGCAATGAACATAAAACCAAATTAAAAGTGAAAAATATAAAATAAGCTCATTAAATTACATACATGAGGCGACGGGACGGGACGCGGAGTGGAATACCTTGAACAAAGTCGTATTACTCGGCCATTTGCAGCAGGTGCTGCAGGTAAGATAAACTCAGAGCCTCCCACTCGACCGAGAAGGGAAAAAAATATATGTAACTCTGCTATATATACAGGACAGACAGACAAACTGCAGAAAAGTGGGCGTAACTTTACTGGCTAAATACATATATAAATGCTGCTCCAGCTGCAGCTGCAGCTGCAGGAGCAACGAGTGCAGCGGCCAGTGCTTGGGCCGGACACCGGAAAAGTGCGGAACTTTAATTAAGTTTTGGTTCTCCCAGCTGACTGACATCTTGAATTACAAATGAAAAACTTGTGTGCAAACTACAGGAAAAGCAAAAGGAAAATAAAAACCAGCAACAAGAAAACCTAAAAGGAAAAACTGGCAGCATAATAACACACCGAACTAAAGGTGGGATAGCAGCGGATGAGAATGCGAATAACTTGCGTTTGGACAGACAAACAGACTGACAGCTAGAAGAAGAGAGAAAGAGAGAGAGAGAGAGAGAGAGAGAGAGAGGGAGAGGGAGAGAGAGGTAGAGGTAGAGCAGAAGCTAAAGGTGGACAGAGAGAATTACTGAGAACCTAAACAGGCCAAAATACATAGTAGCATTGCCCCAGCTAGTTAGCTATTATAAAAGCAGCTAACAGTTACAAGCGAAAAGGAAAGCAGCAAAAACGCAATGATGTCACCGTGCACTGTGACAAAAATCACAGTGGGTATGTGTACTTAAGGGAAATACCGTGAATTGAACAAACGTACAACAGTAGCCAGCTGAATGGAAAATTTTATATTCATGCCGCAAGGAAATGATTATAGCTGAGGCCTTTGCTCCACTAAGTAGTCAGCTAAAAGATACCCTATGTTAAGTTCAACAAAAATACTATAAGGATATAATAGAAGTGCACATTATATGGCAACTTTTCAGTGAGATTAAGATAATATAATGATTTGTTAATATTTTTAATAATATTATTACTATTTATTATGATATAATAATATTATATGAGTTACTTGCTAAATTTTACTTAGTTAAAAAAAAAGGAAAGGCTTAATTATCTTTAATATATAATAACTTTATTTACAACTTAATATTTTTACAATACTCTTATAAAACACAACAATTTGTAAGAACTAATATAATTTACTTATATTATGTCAGCAACCCTACTCATAACACAATTGCAGGGTATTTTTAGCTGACTAACTTGTCAAATGAATGGATGAGAATTGTCGCTGGGCTAAGCCATTGGAGAGACCGCATTGGAACTTCATCATCAGTGATTTTTCTGGCAGCTGGCGCTGCATTTGGTTCCTCCAACTGCAGCCTGATTTTGCCTCTGGCTGAGCGCCGAGGTATGGGAAAAGTCGAGGAAAACGAGCGCTCGGTTCAGGCAGCCAGGAAACAGATGTTTGCAAATATCTTGAGAAAAGTTTTGGCTGAGGTATTTAAATAAAGGTGCGCTTCAACAACTTTTTCGACAGCCGCAAAATTAACAAAAAAAAAAAAAAAAAAAAAAAATGAGGGAGAAAGAAAAAATACGAAATGCGCAGCAGAGATAGGAGAAGAAGAAATTGAATGTGCGGTGAAAAGAAAAGCGAAGCCGAAGCCAAAGCTATTCAATTGCATCATTGAATTGCCAGATTATTCCAAGGCACAAGCTTGACAGTAATAGAAATTCAAAGGATCTGAGCTCTTAATGGCTGTCGTACATACATATCTACATAGAGTACATATTGCCTTTGCGTATCAGTTCTTATCTAAATATACAATGGGATGGATTATGCTATAGCTAGTTATGCGAAAAGTTTATTTAATATTGAACTAACTTAACGTGAATTAATTATAAATTAAGAAAGTTTCTGTTTGAATGAAAAATGTGCATTATTTCTTCAAAATAAATTATTAAACTTTCACTTTATTTATTTGCTTATTTTTTCCCCTAATATCAAATATGAGGTAATTCTATTTTTACACACTCTAAATAAACTTGTTTATGAACTGCTTTCGAATGCTTGTTAGGGCCGAAAAACAATATCGACACAAAATTTGATTAACGTATGCCATAAAAAAAAAGACTCGTACGTAAAGTTTCATAAATCAAAGATTCAATGGAAAAATTTGTCTGTGTTTATTTATGGTTAAAGACTTTCAAAGTCATGTGTGATGCTGTGTAAATAGAAATTGGCATTTTGAGACGTGGGGATGCCCACATATCATTCGAGCGGATTGGGTGAGCGAGAAGTGTCTGAGTTGCGTATCAAAACATTTTATTTAGTCATAAAAATCGCGTGCGTTTAATTCAACAATTGCATGGGAGAGATTTCCTCGCTCGCCATTCTGACACATGTCACCACCCGGCGGGTGGGGAAAGGCGGGGGGTGGGTCGTAAGGTACAGAGGGGAGTGCGGCGGGTTGGGAAAATCATATTAAATCACGGCGTGAAATCATAAAAGGCGCTTCGCACGAAATTAAAGGTAAATAAAATGTTTATGAGTGGAAAGCAATCGTTCATATGATTTCACATTTGATTGAATAACATTTACACACGCTAACGCCGAATCCTGCTTCAGAAGTGAGTCCTGCTATCGTATTGCTATATACTACATACATACATATGTATGTATATGTGTGAGTTCATATTCAGGCGCTTGCTTCTTTGGCCAAAGATGGGCAATAAATTCAAACATGTGCACATAAATTTTTATTTCGATTTGCTGAGCCGCCAACGCACCCGCACCATGCCACGCCCAGCTCCGCCCAGTGGTTCAATTTTATGAACTGTGAATATGGACGTAACGGAAGGACCTTTTGCTCCGTACGCCTGTTTGGAGGCAGGATGCAGGTAGCAGGTAGCTGCTAACAGGATGCTGTTCCGCAAAGGATGCTGTCTGCCAGCCGGAATGTCTGCTCGAGGCGCTGCATGTGGTGCAGTGGTGCAGTGGTGCGCCAAGGGCATTCGACATCACAAATTATTGCATCCGCTCGTCGCTTGGCATTATGTTAAGTGATGTTGTTGTCTGTCAATTGACTTGTCATGTCCCACCGAAGGCATCTCCTGCGCTCTGCCTCTCTATTCAGATTTATCTAGAACTTCCGCTGAAAAGCAAATTTCTCAGGCTTCTTTTGATTTAATTTCTGGTTACGGTTGACTTGGCAAACGAATGATTGATTCAATTTAACTGAATGCATTTCTCTGAATTGCCCGTGTTCAATCAGGGCTCAAATTATTTAATTGAATATTTAAACTTCAAAAAAAAAAAAAGTAATCTGCGCCCGTTTCAAATGCCTCCTGTGAGAATTGAACTCACGACCCCTGGTTTACAAGACCAGTGCTCTGCCACTGAGCTAAGGAGGCTACAGTTAAGATCTCACAGCATGAGTAAAAGAAAGAAGACGCATCATTAGCTAAGTGCTTCCACAGATCATTGAATATGATATTAATTAGCTAAGTGAAGCCAGTCGATAAGAGTACAGAGTGTCAAAGTCACATGCGATATTTGATAAGAGAATAGTTAGACAAGTGAGAGTTTTTAGACTAACAGATACCCTGCAATGAGTTGCTATGCCAATCACTGAATGTTTTCTTTCTATTATATGTACACAGCTGCTACAAATCTCAGTATTAATCATACCTATCATATGATATGCTCGCTGTGCTTTAAAAACTAAGTCAAATTAAAGATTTTTCTAGAAGAAGAAAGTGGAATAAGTTATCGAAGAAAATGATAAGTTCGTACTGCATATGGTATCTACGCAAATAGTACATTTAAATTTAAAATTCTTGTGAATAGAAACAGACACGTCTCCCCTGTCTATTTCATATATTGTCAAAGTCTACTATTATTTTCATCATATAAACTAATTTGAATAATTGAAAATATTTTATTTTTTTACTCCAAAAAGAATTTGTATTTCTTAATTTAATATAATATACAATAGTAATATGCACATAATTTAATAACAATTAATTAATTAATAATAATATGATAATTATTATATTTTATGCATTTATAACTATAATCAAAATCATATTCTATAATAAGTTGCTTTGTTCTATTATCGAAATTAAATTTATAGTAGAACGCTTGCGATGCATTTCCAATTAAAATCAAACTAGTTACCGCATTCCTCAATTCATCTCTCAATTAAATTTGTAGCTGTGGCGTTGCCTAAAGTTTCCTGTAATTGAATCGTTTGACTGATGGTTACATTAATTGCTGTCTTCGTTGCATTGGCGGTGCTATCTATGCCTTTGTTCGGGAGGGCTTCTAGCAAGTTTCTCAATATAAATAGCTTGCGCCTCGTATTGTCCGCCTCTACCCATGTGGAATTGCGTGCGCCACTGAACCGCAACGTTTCATCTATGTATGTGTATTGGTGCGTGTGCGTGTGCGTGTGCGTGCATTTCCGTTGCTTTAGTAAATTGGCAAATCAATTGCCTGTGAGGAGTATCCTGCATGAAGCCAATAACGGCACCTCTGTATTTTGACAGCCACCCACCCTGTCACCACCCAGAGCTTTTCATTAACTAACTGTCGAGGTGTAAAGCATTTTCCCAATTGCGGTATATCTATTTCGCCTGTTGCATGTGAACGATGGGCCGGGCAGGGGCGGGAGAGGTGCAGGACTGCACTGAATTGGCTGCTATCACGTTTGCACGTACGAATTGACAAGTATACATATATATATATATACATACGACTTTTCCGCGCATTCTCCTCTCGGGCCATTCAAACGTAATTGGAGTATTGCATTCAGTTAATGAATTCACTTCTGATTGAATTGAATTTGTGTGATAACGGTAAATACACCCAAATGGGTTACTAAGCTATTATTAGATACCTGACATCTGTCGTTGAGCAGCATTGATTAAAACCAGCTCATACAATTTGTATGCATTAGCTTCGAATGCTATTTGTGTCATTAGGAAAATTAGTGTAAGATATGTCAAAGCGTATACGTCTAGATGGGAGCATAAAAGAAATTTGATATGAAATGTTTAGCAATATCAAATATTTAACTTGAATTAAATTAGAAAGTTAAGATGCTTAAATACGAACTGCTGCTATAAAACTTATCTAATTTTTAATTTATTACTGCATATTTAATTTTTTGTTATATATTTATGTATATGTATATACTATTGTATCCAAATTGCTCAGATCTACTCCATATATCGTATTTAGCTGCTATAAATTGTTTAACAAAAGTGAGTTCTGCAAATAAGTTAATCGTTCATCACATTCATCAACCCTATCAAATTACTGAGATAGTTTCCGCACCTTTCAGATATGAATAGCTATAATCACAAGGACTTCAAAACAGAAGAAGACTTCTTGTCTTTCGTTGCTAATGATTCGCATCTATAAACAGCTCTTCATGGCTTCTCAAATTAAATCTTGAAATCTTTGAGAACTATTGAAGACTTGAAAATAGATTTAAGCTCAGTTTGAAAATGCAAAGCCGTTTCGCTTGCCTCTAGTGAACTACCTTGCATAAATGCGGCAGATAATCAGCAGCACTTAAAAGAAGCAGCGACAGCTTGGAAAGAGAGTGACCGAAAGAGAGAGAGAGAGAGAGAGAGAGAGAGAGAGAGAGAGAGAGAGAGAGGGGAGAGAGAGAGTGAAGGAGAGAATGATAGAGTGCTGGGAGCAACATTGCCCGTAGCCAGACTTAACAAGTATTTATCGTGTTTTTCAATATTTTTAATGTCAGTTTAAATACTTGATGCGATTATTTTTCCAGCGATTTTGTTTTGCATACACCCCAAATGCTACGTGGCGAACAGTGCCTGGAGGCACGCTCGAAACTTTTCAAGTGCCAAACACACGCAAAGTTTTTCAGAACATGCAGCGAGAGACATGAAACTTTTATGCAAGTTATTAAAAGTGCAATGTTCGTGGGATAGCAAGGGACGCAAAGGGGCACAGGATGTGCTTTAACGCCAAAAGAGTTTGTGGAGAACACTGGAACAAAAGACAAAAAAACAAGCAAAAGGCCAGGAGCCCAATTAAAGCTATAGGCGAAGTTTTAATGCCCTTCCAGACGAATGGCTTGGAAATATTGAACCAACAAAATATATATTTTTTCGATTGAATGCTATTAAGGGTTAGGTGAGTGTTAATGCGAGCAATTTATCAAGTTTAAATACTAATAGTTGTTTCATAAAATATCAATCATTATACTGCCGCTAATTTAAAGACAGATCTCTGACATATATAGATTGAAATGATTCTCTATATTGACTTAAAATTTTAGTATTTACTTGATGGAGTCAAAGCTGCCTGACTGATGAAGCTATCACAAGTTTCTGTTAGTGTATTCCCTAGGAAATTCCCTTGTCATTACTCATTATCAGATGCATAAACTGATAATCGAAATTCAGTTTGACTTATAGGCAGACAAGACTAGATATGCTTACATTACAGGTCTACTCTTTTATACTCATACTCTTCTTGTGATTTATATTTACTTATATATCTAAAGGATTTTCCGTTAATGTAAATAGTAACTACATTCAATGCGCTGTTCATCCATTCATGGCATTTACAGGGTATTAGAAGAAAAGCCGAAAAGTGACTCATCTGGCATTCAATAAATCTTAACGCGTTTTTGCTGCCAGATGGCCGCCGGTTGCCAGTTGCAAGGCTCGAGCTGTGCTGCAGACGGCCCACCTAAATAATGACCGCGTGGCGGCGCCAGTTTGTACATTGTTATCTGCTCAGGGCGAGCTTGAGCGACGGACTGAAAGAGAGAGAGAGAGAGAGAGGGAGAGAGAGGTGGAGGAGGGAAAAGAGAAGTTTGAGGAGGCCTGCAAGGTGCACGCCAGCTAAAAGTAGTCTTGCATTCATTATTCAAACGCATTAACTGAAGCTGAAGTTGGTCGAAGCGAGTGCACGACAATCTCATGATATCCTTGACTTGGCATAACTTTTGCGCCAAGACAGGAGGGCGAGTCCGTGCGCCAACCCAGCACACACACACACACACACACACAGACACCGCCGGCAACACACAAAGTGGTGGCAAAAGTTGCCTTGCTGCACTCGAACAATAACAGAGCCAAGTATTTAAATGCAAATTAGCCCCAAATGATGCAATCATAATGCGGCGCTACTTGCTTCGGGCAATTGCTGCAACTCCCGTGGATGCCCATGGAAGGCTATTCAGCGTTTGCCCCTCGACTTCCTCGCTCTCTGCTCGCTTTAGTTTTTAATTTCAACTTGGCGCTCATTTAGCACAATTTGGCAGGTTTTCCTACGTTTGCTGCCGCTGCCCCTGCACCAGGCCGAAATTAATTTCCACCTTTTTTCCCAGTTGTTAAGCGAAGTTTTAGTGTCCGGTTGCCTCTACGGATAGAGACGGGTAGAGCGGGGCCATGGTCGTTATGAGTCCGGAAGATAAATGCATTTCAACACATGTTGTTGAAAGTTAATTTTCCGAAAACGCAGCTCATTTCTGCTAAATGCGCATTTGGATTTCTTTTACTGCCATTTTCGTAGCTTTCTTCATTTTTCTCTGGCCCATCCTTTAATGTGCGTAAATGTGTTTTTGATTCCAGCAACTGCCCCAGGGGAACTGTAGCTGATTCCGAGAACTGCGAAATTGCAGTTCCTTGCGCAGTTATGAATTGATGTCCAATTATTTCTCTCCCCTGCTCAGTTTGTTGTAAAATATCATAGTTGTCGCCTTGACTTTGCTACATTTCTTAGTATTTTCTTACTAATTAGTTGGCTACATCTGCCCATGATATTTAATTTTGTTATGCGTAATAATATTATATATTAAATGATTTATTGAAAATTAATTGTAAAAATCTTATTTAAGAAGTTCGCAAACATTTACTATTATTATTTTTATAAATTACATATTTTGTTGCAACTTTTTACATTCATGAAGCTTAAACAATTGACACCAAGCAACACAAAAAGCCCCAAAAGCCAAAGAACAAATGCTAAACGACTGTCTTGAGAGTTGAAACAATGAGCTAAGAGCAGAGGACAAGCGTGCGAGCTGACCTCAAGACACAGACTAGAGAACTTGAGTCTTGTAAACGGCATCAAATTTAACTGCTGCTGGTCTTCCTAATTAACACATATACACACACACACACGCACACACATACACTGAGATGAATTGATGCTGTGCATGTGGCAATAAAAGCAATTTGCAAAATTAGAAAGAAAAAACTAGACAATGCGCCAGTGGAGCATGGCTCCATATAGTTTTCTCTGCATGCATAAGTATCTCTCTCTCTCTCTCTCTCTCTCTCTCTCTCTCTTGCTCTCTCTCTTTCACTGTGTGTTCTTTGGCGTATTTCGAATTAGGACAGTTTACTATTTTCACAAAATTATTGTAGTAGCTATATGCTCAAGCAATTGCTTGCTTTTCATACGAGTCTCAGGGGAGTTTTGGCAGCTGTCGCTGCGATGGGGCGTATGCGCAACGTGTGTGACAACAATGTGTGGAGCACTTTAAAGTTTTGCAACTGTCGTCTTAAGATCTGGCATTGAACGCTTCAGAACACACTTTAAAGTCCATTAGCGTCAAGTGGCTGGACAAGCAAGGCAGCAAGGCGTCAAGGCAGCCATACTCGAATGCGACACATGGTCTAGAGCTGCAATTGCAGCTCAATCTGTCAATCTATTTATATAGATAAGAATGTATATATTTGTCATACTTACAAAAATACAGCTCAAGATTTGCCATTGTTGTTTTTATTTGCATATCCGTATTATTATTTGATTTTATTTTTCTTAAAGTTGCTGGAGCAAGACGATACTATTTTGCGTATTGTCGATGCTTTGTGTCAATCGTCAGACATCGAAATTTCATTCTTCTCTTGTCAACCAAAAGTATAAATAAAATGAAGTTGCAAAAACTTGTCAAAAGTAAAAACCCATTTCGCAACCCTCTTACAGCAGAGCAAAAACATTTTTTGTTGTTATTGTCTTCTCTTTTATGGCTTCGAGTGTTGTTTGCTTGTTTGTTGACGTAGACGAGACGTGGAACTGGCAAAAAGATATTCAAGCAATATAATATTGCTGCAAATTATTGCACTACATTGCTTATGCGAAAGTTTTATAGCTTTTCTGTAATGCCCCGCAGTTGGCAAGCAATGGTAAATAAATACATAATTTATTGTCAAAGAGCAGAGCTGCAAAATTATTCTAAGAGAAATATTTTTCAAGCATCGACAATGATTTTGCATTAATTATTCTGTGTTGATTGGCTTTTAATTGCAAATTGTGCAAAATTCTGTCGGAAGAGCATAGAAAAAAAAAAAATAATAAAATAACAATAACAATTTTTTTTTTCTTTGCATTGCAAGCATACAAAAATATATATTTAAAAGTTCTTTAAATTGTTGAACATGAATTTCTGAGTACAAATATTATGAATTTTATACTTTAGTAAGAGTTTAAAAATCAATTTCATGTTTGTATATATGGGAGTTTTTTCAGATTAGCCCACACTCAATCTATATTTATAATTATAGTATGTATCTATATCTGAATGAATTTCCAGGCTGCTGCTGTCTATGCTATCCTCTATGTGCTCTTCTTTGAATTACAATGTTTAGTCACTATTTGACGTCTAGAGATTATCTCAGCAAAACCTTGGCGAAACCTCTCCCTCTCACTTTATCTCTCTCTCTCTCTCTCTCTTTGTCTCTCTTTAAAAGATAATAAGAAACATACATACATCATGCCTGACTCATAGTCTAAGTTATCTGCAGTCATAATAATTTAATGAAAACTAATTACGATTCAAACTGCTAATATTGAAGCCATTATACTGCACACTCGACGTTCTTTTATATATAATCAATTAGAATCATTACAATTGACTAACTCACACACACACACACACACACAAATTTTGATGTGGCATCTAATTGAAACATTGTTATGGCTGTGGCAGTCGAGTTGAAGTACTTAAGTAATACATGCATATCACTTTCGGAACAAGGCAATCGAATTAAGTTAATCCAATTTTATAGCGCCTGACAAGCAGCTGAGTGTATGTGGGTTGGGGGTGTGGCAGATCCTTTTGAATGTCGTTGGATTCGGGTCGACGCATAAAATATATTTGGAATCCTGAATGTCATCAGTGTCGAGTCACTAACAAATTTCCAACAATGAAAAAACAATGGAAACACGATTTGCCATTATGGCGGAAATCTTCGATAATTTCAAATAATCCAACAAAACACACGCACGCAGAGAGTTGAGGCTTGAATGAATGTGCTGATTCAATGCTGGGAACGCGGCACTCTTTCAGACAATCAGCACCACAGACAAGCAACAACAACAACAACAACAAGAAAAACCAAAAGCACAACAACAAGCGGAAGCCAAGGACATAAAGTGTCTGCGGTCTGTGCGAGTCCGCGCAGGGTCTGCTGCGAACTTGACTGAATGAGCGACTGAAGAGGCGACGCGGTGCTTGCATTGGGTTAATGTCGGTGCTACATTGAAGACTACTCAAAAGGGGGGGACTATAGAGTGAGGGGAATTGTATGGCCTGGTTGTGTCATTGCGAGGCCAAGAGCAGCGGCTGACAAAGTAAGTAGAAAACTTTTGCCATCCCTTGCAAAGCACACAGAGAGAGCGAGAGAGAGAGACAGAGAGAGAGAGAGAGAGAGAGAGAGAGAGAGAGAGAGAGAGAGAGAAAGAGAGAGAGAGAGAGAGAGAGAGAACTTGTTACATTTATTGTCAATTGCTGTTGTTGGAACAAAGTTACAAGCAGCATTTGAAACTTATTGTCGTCAAAGTCAAAGTCGTCGCAGCCGGCGCGTATGAGTAATTTTTATGAACTCCACCTGGAGGCACAATTTAGTAGCAACATTTTCATTACATACGTATTTCATTTTATCATGTCCATTTATAGTTGTATTTAGCATTTGTGTCTGTCCTTGAATTTTATTGAATTATGCGTTCACTTTATGACACAAATTGGATTTGGAAATGACGCTTTTATTGAGCCTGTCTGCTAATGCGTTGTGTTTGATTTAAAAAGTTTTTAAAATTGTAATCTTAATCTTAAATACATTGAATTTATCGAATTGATTTGGATACCAATATAGAATAGAATCTTCATAGCAAAGAATAAATAATAAATGCCCTACGTTCTCAAATCCTGTCTGCCCCAAAGAAACATTGCCCCTGCTCGCATAACTCGGAAGTCGTTCGTAGGATCTCAGCTAAGTGTGAAGGAATTTTAGCTTGAAGATGTGCATATGACAAATCTGAAAACTTTTGCAGCCACTTGGTACAAATAAAGTTTTATTTAAATTTGTTTGCCACAAGAAACTTTTGCAGTCGCCAGCTTCATTGCTGCATATGAGTATGTATGTGGGGGGGTGTGTGGTATGGGGTGTGGCAGTATTTTTGGGGGCGCAAAATGCGGATGAAGACACGAACTTGTGACTTGTGATGCAGCATTGTTTGATTGTGGCTTAGGCATTTCTTTTATGCTGCTGCACATTTTTGCCAGCTAATTGTGTGTGTCCTGGCCAAGTGGAAGGATGCGACAAGAAATGGCTGATCCATTGAGCACACAATGCTAAAGGAATGCACAAAGAAGAAGAGAAGCGCGCATCAAGCCATAAATCACAATGGATACATGCATAAATTATGGCCTGATGCTGGAGAGCAGGAGCTCTGCTGCTCTAGCAAGAAATCAAATTGGACAAAAAACAAAAAAGGGCTGGGAAAACAAAACCGAGAGAGAGGGTGACAAAGTGTGGGAGAGAGAGTGAGGGGAAGCGAGCAGAATGAAGCGATGTTTAAGGATTTAACGAGAAAAAATCGCTGTCACGCAGATGCTGGACGCATCGTTTTAATCAGTCGGGCGACAGCCACAATTTTCCCCTTCCGATTCAACCTGCTGCACTCGTCACTTTGCCGCTGCTGCTTCAGTTCCAGCTCGTAATATTTTGTCCGGACCAAAGTCAACAGTCGGCACTTGGGATTGCGTGGCAGCAAGAAGACAAAGCACGACAAGTAACGTGCCATGAAGTGGTGAGGGGGCTGTTTAACAAGGAGGGGGAGGGTAAAATTTACATTGGCGCTGCAAAGTATGCAACGCATATTTTTACTCCACTTCTGTTTGCTGTGCTCGGCTCAGTGGACCAAACATGCCCAATACCACAGACCCACACCAAGGCAGCGCTTTCGCATTTTTCAATCCGATTTATTTGTACCCAACCGCAGCATATACAAATAAACCTCTATATAGTATATAAAGCCATATTAAATACATTGATATATACACAAGCTGCTCTGGCTAACGCCAAAGGCAATGCGTTTGTGATATCCAAGCTTATTGTTTCATTATTTGTTTCAATAGTAAATATACATTTATTTCATTATTTATTCAAATGCCAGAAAAGATGTCAAAGGCAGAATCAATTAATAATTCATTTTTTTTTTTTGCTGAGATTTGAATGCACATTTAATTTTCATAAAAATCGTCGAGGTTTAAGTTTAGCTCGTGTACTTGGATTTAAAGCTTGCTCTCTCAAATGCAGCATTCATTGAATTTGGGCAGTTTCTCAACTTGGACACCAATGATGCGCATGACCTGCTGGGAGGCGAAGATGCCAGCGCGTATGCAGTAGTCGACCGGCATGTGCTGCACCAGCTGGGAGAGGTAGCCGCCCACAAAGGCATCGCCGCTGCCGTTTGTGTCAATGATCGCCTTCTTGTCGATTGGTGGGACTGGATACTCGAGCACCTTGTCGTTCTCCTGGAAGCAAAGCACCGGACAGACGGCATCGATGATCAGCACAATGCGCGGACGACAGTTCTCCTTGGGTAAACGTTGCAGCCTACGTCCCACTTCAAAGATGTCCTTGGTCTTCCAATCATGCGTATTGGCGTAGGCCAAGGCCTCCTGCTTATTGCCAATGACCATGTCGCTGTATGGCAATATATCGTCCAGATGCGACTTGTGCGACTGAATCACGAATACTGCGCTGAAGTTGAGCACAAAGAAGCGATTCGACTCGCTCGACATCTTGGCCACGCGCAGCACGCATTCGGGACAGACGGCTATAAAAAAGCCAGTCGCGTAGAAAAACTTTGCATTATCCAAAAGGCATACATTCTCCTCAATGTCTAGCCACTCCGGAGTGAACAGTGCCGCGGCACCGAGATTAGCCACCAGGGAACGATCAGCGCCGGCGATGATGACAGCACAAGTACCAGTGGGCATATCGTCCTTGATTTGGTAGCGTGTCTCAACGCCATCTGCCAGCGCTCTCTTGGCTATCGTATCTCCAAACTTATCCCTGCCCACAGCCCCAAGGAATGCAGACCGAAAGGGTTTGCCGACTACCCACTGAAAGATTCGCAACGTGTTCTGGCAGGCGCCGCCTGCCGAGTAGTGCACGAACTCTTGATTCGTCAGCTCTTCGAACAGTGGCATGTGGCTGTCCTCGGCTATGATGGCTGCATTCGACTTCAGGTCATACTTTTCGATCAGCAAGGTGTCCTCCACTGTGGTGGTGATGTCCAGCAGGGGATTGCCAAAGCCCACTAGCACGCACTCCGGTAGATCCATTGGTTCCTTCGAGCCGCCCTTAATTGTTGCGTAAATATCCTTCGAGGTCTTGCCAATAGCAGCTGTGCCCATCAAACTACTCCCCCCTTTGATGAGATAGCTGCTCCAGTGCTTTGAGGTTTGTTTAGCGACTAGTCGTGTACACAATCCGTATAAAAATCGCATAATTACAACTGATTTAAAACACAAAAAAACAAACTTTTACATATTATTATTCACAACAAAAAATTGAAAGCGGAAAGAAAACACAAATTTGGATCTACCGAGCGAGCTACGAGCCAACAGACGATTAATTTACTTCTAACTGATGGAAAATACAAAACTCTATTTTCAGCAGAAAAAAACAAAATCAATTTTAAAAGCTAACTGGATTACATTTTACACTATACTCCTTTTTTTATATTTTCATTTTCAGATTCCAATCCATTCCAATCATCTTTCTCTGCATTTATTTCATCAACCTTACCATTAGCATATTGTAATAATATTACACAGTAATCACATCAGCGATTTAAGTTCTATACGAATGTTAAACTAAGAAAAAAAAAAAAAAGAAAAATATAAATAAAATCTGTCATATATATTTTATTATAATTATGAAATATTCTTTGATTATTCGCTTCAGAAGAAACTGTCATATAAAATATCATGGTATTTGTAAATACATTCATTAATTTTTTTTATTAATATATTCATATATATTTTTCATTAAAACTAAATTTTTCTACAGGGTATATCTTAGTCGTGACTGTGCCATGCAGCAGCTTTAATTACCCGCATAAATCAATCATGTTATATTAATGGTCGGTCCATTTAATATGCTATTAATTACATTTGCATCTTGTCGTGCATTTTTATATGTAATTTAAGTGCCATTACGACAGGCACGTAGTCCAATGCCGGACAGCGGGTGGGGGGCGAAGCGAGCTCTGGTGGTGTAGGTGGTTACGTAGCAACACTCTGTCGACGAGGTGTGCGCAGTTTTATTTTCATTTGCTTAAGGCTCGGAGCAGCGTGGGTTGGGAGGGAGGCTAGGTATGGCTGTGCAGCGGGGCAGGGCAGTGGACGTCATAATAAAAATGTACGTCTGTCTTGTCAGCTGGCAGCGCGTTGCGCTTGACGAGCTGAGGACGCAGTTGCGGCCACCCGGAACGTCCTTGCCACAAGTGGGTGCTGCAAGCCGGATGAAAACAATGGCATTTGCAGTGCTTTGCACAAGTCGCCTCGCATAAATATTAATTTTTATGCAACAAAAGCAGCCGCAGCAGCAGCAGCAGCAGCATCACCATACCAATAGCAGCCGTGCAGCAATGCAACTGAATGGAACAACAACAACAACAACAACAGCAACAACAACAGCAACAACAACAACAATGGCAATGGCAGCAGCAGCTAAAATAACAATAGCAACAAGCGTCGCTTATCGCCTGCAAGAGCCGCAAAGAATGCAAACGGTTTTTTCACTTTGCTGCTGCTTCAGTTATGCGGATACCCTGTACATAGTTAAACGGTCAAAATGAAGCATGCCGTACTAGTTTCAACACGATTTTACATTAAACTGTTGCTCACATTCTGTAGACAATTACACATTTCGTACAAATTTATTGCAGAAGTGATATAAAGAAATGTTAAATATACGCTTGATATATTATAGATCGTTTCATATTTGCATACTTTTGAAATGTATTCTTGAATGTATTTATAATTGGTCGACCTTTCCAGGATATTAGCATGCTGTTAATACCTGATCTTAGGGTATTGTTTCCTGGGTGAGTACTTGCTTATGTGCGAACATTATTCTTCGTCGTGTGCCTTTAGTAGACCGCAGCAGCAGGAGGAGCGGCGGAGGCGGAGTAAGTGAAGAGGGAGGTAACAACAGTTTTTCAAGAAGTCGAGGATGAGGGCAGCTGACGCTGATCTGGAGCTGGAGCTCGACCACAGTGGCAATGCAGCTGCATAATGTGGCATGTGGTTAGCATTAAAAATGATATGCAACATGAGTCGCAGCTGCTTGAGCTGCTCCACTAGGGTGGAGCTAGAGATTCGGGGGCGGCTCTTGCATTTTGAGGTGCAGGCAGTCACTGACAGCCGCATGGCAATTATAATCCACACGAACAGACGCGAGCAGCCGCTGAACCACTCACACCCACCGAAACACTGGCACGCACGCCCAACCGAGCGTATGTGGCTTAAGTGTGTTAACTGAAGCTCAGGGTGTCGCGCGGACGGGCAGGTTGGGATTTAGGGTCCGGGTTTGGGTGGTCATAAGCAACACCAGCAGCAGCAGCAGCAGCAGCAGCAGCAGCAGCAGCAGCAGCAGCTGCCACTGGCACACAATGAACACATCAACATGACACTGTCGGCCTGACAAAAGCTTAGCAGCCAGCTGAGTGGCAGTCAGTCCCAAGCCAAAAAAGAAAAAAGAAATATATATATAAATGTACATATATATGAAAACAGACGACCAAGTCCATTCGCATATGTGCAGCACATGATTTCAGCTCTCCTGCCGCCTTCTTGTAGACATTCACACGCTTGACGCGATTTTGATATCCGTTTCCGCTTACGCCAGCGCAGCTGCCTGGGCAACTGAGATTGTTATGTAACAAGGTTTTTATGTGATTACCTTTACCTTCTGTTAGTTTTACTATAATTTGGCCTTTACTTTTAACGAGATTGTTGCCAGATTTTCATACACGACAGCACGAGTACATCCTCTGAAACTGAAACGTGCCGCATTCAAGCATAAAATGCAGGATGCCCCTGCTCGTGCCCCTGCTCCTGCCACAACTGCTCGTATTCACATTCACATTCATTCGGATGCGTGTACGGCTACATGTACTCGAATTTCTATTGTGCTGCATCTGCTGCTCATTTCCCCCCATATGTGCACAATGGCCAAAGTACCCTAGTTATAACAATAAATGCGCTGAATTCAGGCTTCCAAAGGGGATTAAGTCTCAGATACACAGTTAGTATTTAACTAGCCATTTCCCCCGGCATCGTTGCGACACAATCTATCTTGGACTTGAAATTCAGCTTTCTTTCAGAACATTCGACTACACATGTTTTATTAAAATATAGATAACTCAAAAGTTATAATAATCAGATATGATACATGGTGACCTCTATATGCTTTGTGAATTATTAGGCTTTAGAAAGTCCTAAAGAAAAACTTGAGACTTTAGTTAAAGAGTTCATCGAAAAAGGCATTCAACTTACCGGTAATGCTTGCTTATAGCGAACAAAAGGCACGAAGAGACGAAAGGCCGAAAATAAAAAGCTTACCCCTAAAATGATGGAATTTACCGTCCACCGAAAGATTTTCAAGTAATCTACCATGGTTTTACTTATTTGTTCTTTATATTTTGTGTCAATGAGTGTCATACAAAGCTATCGAATCTGTTGATTTTATTGAAAAAGTTCGACTGCTTAAATGTGAATAGTTGCACAGAAAATAAATCGATTAGAATTAATCGTTTGCAAATTTGATAAACGTCTTGTGTTAATACATACTTTATTCAAATTTTTCCTCATACCATATTAATATTATACAATATAACTTTCTCATGCAATTTCTCTTTACGTATTATATTTATGTATAAATAAATTTGATTAATATCGCTACTTTGCTTTTCCTATCAAATTTCTGTCTCTACTCACATGTCATATAAATATTTTCATTTCCGCATTTTGACACTCCGGAAACGTTCTTTCGTGACGCTGTAAAAAAAAAAAAGAAAAAAGAAAAATAAATAAAACTACGTACACCTGAATATATAATAAACCTAGCTGGAACTCAAATATTTTTAGTTAAATAAGAAACTTGAATTTGTAATTTGAAAAGTCTTTGCTAGCATTGGTTAAGCATGTCCCACTACGCGCCGTTCATCAAGCCGTACATCGAGTACAATCAGTTTGGGTGGGGACCCTGCGATGTTTCTGACATGGAGGTGCCCTACCAGCCGTTCTGCAAGAGCGATCGCCTGGGCAAGATCAGCGACTGGATGATGCCCGTGCAGGAAAAGAAGTACACCAATAAGTATGCCTCGACCTTTGGCAGCAACAACAGCCAGTACGCTTACTTTCACGAGGACGACGATGCAACTTTTCACCTGGTCGATGGGGGCAATCCGCGTGCCCTCAAGCCCTACCAGCGCAATCGCTATCGCCCCAATCAGCGCAACAATGTGCGCGTTCATGGCCGGAATGTGCGTGGCCTTGCGACATCCGGTGGTGGCCAAGGCGGTGCCGGTGGCTCTGGTGGTGGCGGTGCAAGCAACAAGTACGGCAAGGGGCGAGACATGCGCCGTGGCAATACGGGTCGTCGCTTTATGCGTAACGCTCCGATTCGTCTGCGCGAGAGCTCTGTAGTTGTGCGCTCCGACTGGGTGTCCATAGAGGAGATTGACTTCTCTCGGCTGCTCAAGCTCTCGCTGCCGAATATTAAGGATGGCACCGACGTGGTCACCTGCGGCACCCTGGAGTACTACGACAAGCAGTGCGATCGCATCAACGTGAAGAACGAACGGCCACTGCAGAAGGTCGATCGCATCATCAATGTGCCGGGCACCATAGACGACCCGGTCATACGGCGCCTGTCCAAGACAATGGGCAATGTGTTTGCCACGGATGATATAATTGCCACGCTGATGTGCTGCACGCGCTCGAACTACTCCTGGGACATTGTCATCGAGAAGCTGGGCACTAAGATCTTTCTGGACAAGCGCGACAATGCGCAGTTCGATCTGCTGACGGTCAACGAGACGGCCTTGGAGCCGCCGCAGGACAACGAGGGATCCATCAATTCGCCGCAGAGCCTCTCGCTGGAGGCCACACTCATCAATCACAATTTCAGCCAGCAGGTGCTGAAAATTGGCGATCAGGAGCCGAAGCATAAGTTCGAAGAGCCAAATCCCTTTGAGGAGCCCGGCGTGGAGCTCGCCTCCGTTGCCTATCGCTACAAGCAATGGCAGCTGGGCGACGATATCGTCCTTATTGCTCGCTGCAAGCACAACGGTGTCATCAAGTCGCCCAGTGGCGAGTTGCAGTTCGTCTCCATCAAGGCGCTCAACGAGTGGGACTCGAAGGCGGCCAACAGTGTGGAGTGGCGCCAAAAGCTGGATAGCCAGCGTGGAGCCGTGCTCGCCTCGGAGCTGCGCAACAATGCTTGCAAGCTGGCCAAGTGGACCGTGGAGGCGGTACTCGCTGGCTCCGATCAGCTAAAGCTGGGCTATGTCTCGCGTGTGAATCGTAAGCCATCTAAATGTTTTATTGTTATATAGTTCTATATATAGATATATTCTGTATTTCAGGCAACGATCATTTGCGCCACGTTATCCTGGGTCTGCAGCAATTTAAGCCTCAGGAATTTGCCACACAAATCAATCTGAATATGGATAATGCTTGGGGCGTGCTACGTTGCCTCGTCGATCTTGTGCTGAAGCAGCCGGATGGCAAATATCTAATCATGAAGGATCCGAACAAGCCCATGATACGTCTCTATGATATACCCGAAAATGCGTTCGACTCGGAGGGCAACGACGATGAGGAGACTAGCGAGGACAGACCTTTCCTAAAGGCCTTGGCTAATTAAATTGACAATAATTTCTGATTTATATATATGCTTTTGTTTGAAAAATAATAAATATTTTGTTTCGAAGAAATTTAAAATTTACGAAACAAATCCAATTCAACAAGATTCTATTTGTAAATTGTTTTAATTTATATTTATTGTTGTGAGTTTATAAGAGTATTATCTAATATTAGCTCTAGTTGCTTTGCTCAGTATAGCATAAAGAGCTCAAAAGATTGAATCAGTTTATGGTATTTAATTCTCTCTACCTCTCTCCTGTTCTGTCAATAGAGGGATAGATGTGATTTGGGATATATACAGATATATTCAGTTTTCAGTTATAGTTATTGCTGTGAACTGCTGGCTTGACTGTTTAGCTACCCTCGGGCTGTGAATCCAGATAAATGAACTCCTGACAGCAGCAAGCAACAGAAATGGCAAATGCGCTTGACTGGTGCAGAACAATGGATATGGATATAAATACAATTTAAATTGAGTTTTTGACCGAGAACATATATTCATACACGCACAGCATATGTTGGCTCTTGCAAATGTGTATAGCTCAGAGCTCTCTCCATCCCCGCACACACTCCGACATGCTGAAGCCCCTCGAGATGTGACAAGAGTCACAGTTATTTGATGATAACATGTCCGCATCAATCATTGCGGTTCTGCATACAAAGAAATACGAAATGAAACCAAGCTAAATAAATGTACATTGTCAAGGGTGTGTGTGTGTGTGTGTGTTTGAATGACATTTGACATACATACGTACACATACATGCATACACCTATACAAAAACACACAGAGAGTAATTGAGCTGAGGACATTCGAGTGTTGTTTAGCTCCACTTTGCCTTACCCAACAATAAATCACAAAATGCCATCAATCAATGCAAATTCGTAGCAATTTCATTAGACAGAAATTGTGTTGAAATTTTAATTCAATTTCACGAATTAATTTAGCGCCAAATGAAATCGCATTCAAGTAAACGCCCAATTAATATCCAGCCTGCCCTAGGGAGCGCAGCCTCTACGCTCTCAACAAATTTCATAAAATCAACTCGTTAAAAAATTATAAATATATATTATAATGACTACATAAATACTAACATAACATTATGAAATAGATTTCACTTGAAATATTTAATTGTTTAGCAAAATGCCCGTTGGCATGTCAAAAACATATTTTATTCGTTTGTTAATAGCACTTTTAGCAACTGTCAGATATTTTAATTAATCTTTCTATAGTTAATTAGAGTTGAGCTGTAGTTAAATTGGCTGTTTGGTGTGATTTTTGCTATATCTGCGTATTCAATTAAATTACCAAACTACAAATTTTGTGATTTAGCATGTAATTTGCAATAATAGTGAAATTTAATAATATCTCAACCAGCTACAATAAATTGTTATGCTTTTAACTACATAAATATGCTTTCAAGTCTAATTAACTATTTCGATTAAATCGTACAGACAGCTGTACGCATAACAAGCATATGCACTGTTAACAAAAGCTAATAATACTCACTTAGCAAGCTCAGGCATAGGCTATAAGCTATACTTCAATGGTATCTCCTGGAGCAACCAGAGTCATATTAAGCATAAGCAGTGTTGCCTTTAGTTAGACATAGAGATAGAGATAGAGAAAGAGAGATAGAAAAAGAGAGAGAGAGATAGAGAGAGAGAGAGAGAGGAAAAATGATATAAAACAAAATGTATAAAAAGTAGCTGTAAAAGGCCATAAGTGTTATTCAATTAAAACATTTTGTTTGCTAAATCAACATCTATGGAGCAACTGCAGAATGACTTTTGTTGAGCTTAGTTGTGTGTGTGTGTGTGTGTGTGTTGGTTAGCTGCCTCCTCTGTTGACCATGACAGGGCTGCCTGCATTTCAAGGTCTGCGCTTGGCTAACCACGCCGTTGAAAGGCGTTTAACAAACTGCGCACTTGGCACTGCGGCCTGTGGCAACTCTGAAGCCAGCTCAAGTGCAGCCTCAATGCAAAACTTTGTGTGCATTTTAACGCACAGGCAGGTCCAAAGCAGGCTCTGCGGCACTCAACTGGCGGCATTTGCATATGGAGCCGCAAGCCCGACTACCCACGCCCGACCACGACCATCGCCGGGGAGTCGGATGAAAAGTTATGCGTTGAATGAGGGCGACAAATTGCAAATTAAACTCTTTTGCATTTTACACACATTAAACTAGTTGTAAATAAAAATGCTCACAACAACTTTTGCCCACAACTGTAAATTGAATTTGATTTCAATTCAGCCCCACAGCCCCACTACCAAGTCTCATGGCTGTGGACATTTAAGCCGCAAGCCATTTAACCGTTTAAGCAACAAATCTCTAAAATGCCAAATTCAAGCATGCAGTCACATTCCTCGCCCTTCTAAGACCAGCAAAAAAAAGGACCCTTTGGCGCGCTGCTTCTGCGAAATTTGTAAACGAGTTTCAAATCAGTTGAATGTAAAGTTTCCCTCACTCTCTCAGTCTTTCTCTGGCATTTACTTTGCCTTTTGGCATATTTAATTTGGCGACTTCTGTTAGCTTTTCGCTCTGCTTTTTTCTTTTTTTCTTCAGCCCAAGACATTGGCCATGTCAATTTGTCCATGCGCTCGCAACTTTTCAAACGCAGCTCATTTAAATATAATTTGTCACAAAAAAAAAAAAAGAAAAGGTTTTTTTCCTTTGCAAAAGGTCAGGGGCGAAAGTGTAAGGTGTAGCAGCGCTGGGCGTGGCAGCTGGCCTCCAATGGTTCGGAAAGTAGCTTAAGATATTTGAATGCTTTGTTTAATGATGTTTAGTGACGTTAAGCTTAAGAGAAACTCAATTACAAGAGACTTAAAGATATTTAATATATATATATATGTATATAAAAGAAAGCAAAGTTGGAACGATCATCAGGCAGCTTTCAGAGATAGTACAGCAAATGTTGTTAAAGAAATTAACAAAGATAACGATTGATATTTGTTGCTCACAAATGTGTCATTAACTAGAATCTGCAATCATGTTTCACATTCAGCCATTCCATACCTTCATTACATTTACATATTCATGTAACACAGTTTATTTATCAAATAAAATAAAAATTCGATCAATATTTTATGGCTTAAAGAGTTTTTTTTCTGGTATTTTTTTTAATAATTTATTTTTGCCTGCCTTAAATTCATGCACAAGCTGGCTTCAAAATGAGATTGGCCAGCCACACGCCGACCGAAATGCAGAAATGACAAGCGATTTTTACCGTCCATTTGCAAATCTGTAACAATAGTGATAATTTTTCTTAACCAACCCAAAAAAGGAGCAAAATAAAACTTTGCACAACATTTTGACAAAGTTTTTTGGGGACGCTCAAATTCATGTTCAGCGCGCAAAGTTTTGAAAAATGTTGAAAAATAATGCAGCAAAAAGAAAAAAAAAAGAAAAAATGTGAATATAATTCGACAGGCGAATTCAGGCGGCGTGAGAGAAGGAAGGAGGGAAGCTCTGGAGGGGTCTTGGTTGCGCCAGCTCAGCTGCTTAAATCATTCATATTCAGTTACACCCTCTGCGAAATCATTGCACTGACACTCGGCACAATGGCTGCAAAAAGTTTTCAGCCAATGGGAGGGCGGGCACCCATTGCATGATGGCCTAAGAATTATCGCCCGACAGGCCAGGAAATCATTCCTGCTTTCCGGTTGCGTCTCCAACAGATTTTCCAGCTAACGGCAGCTCGCAGCTTCTTATGGCCACAAAACATTTTTCATAGCTGCCGTCGCTGCTGCTGCTGCTGGGGCCTCCAGCTGGCAATTGAGTAACTTCTGTTCTACACATTTCTAATTCATTTTTCCTCCAAACTGCCTTTACTCTCTCTCTCTCTCTCTCTCTCTCTCTCTCTCTCTTCCTCTCTCTTTCTGCATTCTAGATGCATTTTGGCAGCCTTCCGGTTCTGTCTGCAGTGGCCCATTGACTGGCTTTCAACTGTTTTTGACTGAGGGTCAGATTGTTAGCCAGATGGTCTGAATTTTCTCAAATCTCAAATGAAATTCATTGAATACTTGTCAAAATATTCCATTCGCAGTTCGCTCAATGCTCGTAATTGGATTTTTGTTCGTGGCACATGTGCACTCTGCACTTTTGAATAATTTTACACGCAATTTTCGATAGATTCTTTGAATTGGTTTTGTTGCATTCTATTTTTTTTGTCAGAATGGGCTACAGTTGTCCGATTTCAATTGCAGATCCGTTAAGTCATCGAGTGCCAATATTGCAATCTAGGCGTAATTGAGCTTTAACTAAGCCAAAGTTTCACAGCGATAGCAAAAATAGATTTTCATTCAACTTCAACACTCAATGTATATAAATAAATGTCTTTAACTAAGCTGAAATGCACTAAAACGATTTTTACTGAGCTTTAAATCTATCCAGAAAAAGCATCGATGCCTAAATATGATACTGAATATTGAATTTTGCTTTTGTTGCGGTACTATTAGTTTTAGCCTGAATTTGACACATTCAAAATAGAATAGCTCGTATTTGATAGCGCCTTACTTATCTGCATTCTAAAGGAAGATTCGTTTCTTGTGGCAAGTCATTTGTCATGAAAATTAAATTGTGAAGGGTAATTTCTTCGTCCTGGGTTCATTTCTTTGTTTTAGTTTGCAGAAGATCAAAAAGCATTCCACATCATCTGATATGGTGTTTATGCCGAGCAGGTTTTTCTTGTATTTGTTTCTTCTTCTTGTTTTGCGTGTGGCAGTTACAAATTGAGGTAAAAGAAAATCAACAAGTGGCTGAACTTCAACGCACACGGTTGGAATATTTTAAGCTCGACGGGCTCTTAACTGCTTAAAGTTTTCAACATAAATATTAAGTATACGCAGGACAAATAAAGCAAAAAAGAAGTGGAAGAGAAGAAACAAAGCCAAATTCAGCAGAGGTAAAAAAAAAGGTAAAACCGAAGAAAGTTGCTTTTCGTTTTCATTTTTTTGCGGTTGCTTTTCTTTTTCGTCTGTCTTTTTGTTTTTTCTTCTTTTTTTTCTTGTTGTTTGGTTATTTTGTGCATTTTGCCAAAAGCATGAAAATCGATTACCTGTGCGAAATGGAAAATACCCAAGTAAATGCTCAAATATGTAGAAAGACGCATGTGTGCGTACGTATTTTCGTATTTTCGTCTGTGCGAGTGTATATGTGGGGCGCATCGCATCAAATGTTTTGGCTTATTGGGGGCCAGAAAGCTGATTGTTTTTCCAGTAAGTAGACTTTGCATAAACGAATATGTGAATACATTTGAACAAAACAACATTCAAATTACGAATATACAGATATACATACATATAAATATATTACATTCGATTGCTATGGCCCTGCCTCGAGGTGTCTGATATGTATGCAAATGCGAGTGAAGGCAGAGGCAGAGCTTAAATGCCTTTTGATTTCCATTCTTCTTCTTCTTCTTTTTTTCTTCGCACTGCCAGCAATTGGCAGCTCCATTGCGAGCATTGCCAGCCAGCTCCTTGGCGAATCACAATAAATAACGGCACTCGCAGCTGGCAGCCCGACAACAATCCATCAGATACAACTCGTTGAAATCGACATCGGGCTCTAAGTGCAGCTGGCTGAAAGAAAAAAAGAATCTTCGCAGACAATTTGAAATGATTTTGTTCAATTGGTTGCCATCGACTCGTCCTTTGTCTTTACACATTATCTTGGCCAGCTGCCCATTCACCCACTTGGCTTATATTGCCATTATACGCTGCTAAAGAGCACGTTCGAATGGTCAATAAGTTAGCTACCTCCTTGGGGCAAATACCTTACCTTTAACTGCTTTATATCAACTTTGAAAGTCTTGAAGCCTTGGCATTGGCTTACTACATTATACTACTGCTGCTGGGTAAGCGCTTGCCTAAGTCAGCTTTATTGAATATTTTATTGGTATTGCTAAGCAATGTAAATATAAATTCCAAGTCATTTCTCCAATGCTTGATCTAAACTCGATCAGAACAAAATTGGATAGATATTTGAATGTAAATTAATCTGTTGTCCAATGCATTCAAATCGATATTTCTTTATGTATATTCAATTCTATTCTTCTTCAATAATAATATACACCAGCATAGGATTGCTTTATAATTTTTCATTATTTATTTTTAATCTAAATTTCAGTTAGGGCATTGCTTCCTCTGTGCATTTCAAATTGCAATTGTAGCTTTTTATTTTATTTGTAACAAATTAGGTTTTCTCCAGCCATGTCCGTGCAGTATGAAGAGCTGCCCGGACCCTCGCATCTCTGTGCTGCTTGCCAAGCAGCTGATGCAATGACAAAGTTCCGGACGGATAGATGTTGGCTGTTGTTCCTGGCCAAAGTCTATGTATTGGTCACAAAGTTAACACAGCATAAGAAGCCGGACACTTGCGACGTATTTGCACAAAGTTTTGTACAAAATTAAATTCCATTCGCCCAATCTTCAATCTCTACCTCGCTGCAATCTGCAGCCGTTGCACGACGCCTTGCCTGGCAAGAGGAAGCTGTGCCACTGTATCCGGCATGGACATCCATATCTACATGTGTGTGTGTGTGTGTGTGTGTGTGTGTATAGTATAGTATAGTCAATCCTGTTGCCATTGGCCAGTGTCAGGAAGAAGATCAAGTGCAACACTTGTTGGCGTCACAAAAATGCATCTCAAGTTGATTTTGATAAAGTTACGCGAACGATGTGAAAAGCTCTTGGCAGCTGCACAGATTTCTTTCACCCCCCACCTCAGCCCACTCTTTGGTTTTTACTGGAATTGGTAATGGAAAAAGGGTTCTCTAGGTGCTTGCAATATTATTTTCGCAATTTGTCCACTCAGCATTGCTTTTTGCTCTCTTTCGAGTGCTCATTCCTTTTATATAAAATAATATGCAATTTTGAGAGATTGCACACCATGATCTTTAAGACTGTGTAGGAAATGGGAAGCAGGGAGGTATAAGTTTATAATATATATAAACATATATACATACCATATATATATAGTTACTCATTACTTATTTAAATTTAAATGTTTTAAGCTTGCTTATCTCTGTCTCCAATCTTTCCATAAAATGCTAGACATAGATATTATTCAGATTTATTTATCAACAAATTCTAATCAGAATTGTTTAATATGCCCATAAATCTGTAGTGTGAATAAACAAAACTATTAATAAATGGAATATTAATTTAATATGTTTTCATTGCTTTCGACTAAATCTTGGCAACAACCGGAATGCAGCCTTCTGCCTGGCATTTAATGTGGCGAAAACTCCAATTAGACTTGAACTAATTTCCAATTCATAAAAAAGCTTGAATAGCGTGCACAACGTGAATACTTTCAACCTATGAACCTATGAGTATGTAGCTATTTATTTTGCTCGCCCCAGCCATAAACTTATCTCGTGTCCTGGCTGCCGTCTCGCAAATATATCATATTTAATGTGTCTGAATTTTGTGCTGCTGTCCTTATTCTCTTTCTGCTTCGCCTGCTCGCTCGCCTTTTTATTATACACTTCTTTTTTTTTTTTGGTGATTGTGAATTTTTTGTTTAGTTTAGTTACATTTTTTTTCTTTCGTTTCTTCTTGCGGCAGTTACTTCCGCGCTTTAATGTCCACCATAAACTCTGCTTTGCGCTCCTTGGCAAAACAAAGTGCTGCCAGGACTTGCTTCCTACTCGACTGTGGAACATGCTCCAACCGCTGCCCCACTGATTTTGCTGCCCATTTATGTCTCAGTCGACGCATGAATGAGTGTGTCAAGTGGCGGGCGTTTAATGAGCTGATTTGAATTAAATTTTATGTGCACAAGCGCATTAAAAGCCAAAACTCTTGCTAAGTACACGACGTCCGGGTACTACAAAATAATACGCATACGCATACGCATACTCAAATGTAGGTGACATACATACACACACACACACATACGAACTCGACATACTCAAGCATTACCACTCAACTGATTAAGCCGTTGGTTCTCAAGCCAACTTTGGCTGGAAATTATACGTACTTCTTGAGTTGTGTTTTAAACAAGCTAGAAATTACTTTAATTCACAAGCTCAAAGACATGAAATTTTTTTAAATAGTTCATTTAATTAAATTTATAATCTAATTTTATTTATATTATTTAATAACAAGCTGAAATAAAATTTGATCCGCAAACGGTATAGAAATTTGAAACTATATGTATTAAATAATTTAATTATCTCTCGATATTGCTCTTTTTTTCTCTTCTCTCTTTTTTTTCCTGCTATTTATATTCATCTAATATTCACATACAGCATCTATGGAACGGAACGCAGCATTAAATAATTTACGCTAATCAGCAAAAATGACAGCTACACCTGGGTAGCCCGCATCCTGTGGCATGGAATGGCAGCGAGTGCCGGCACTGTGGGTGGTTGGTTGTCTGTGTGCTCGTGGTGGTGGTGGTTGCGGTGGTCATGCCTGTCAACTGAATTTAACATGACATTTGCTTAATTTGAATTTAAATACCTTGAAATGTGAGGCGAATAAAAAAAGAAAATGCACAAAAGCACAAAGTAGATAAATCTGACACACGAAAATGAGCCAAATAGTGGGCGGGCGGCGGCGTGAAAATGTTGGTGTGGCAACAAGAGACGGTCCGGTGTGGGTCAGTTTATGTAGCATTAAGCAAACTTTATATAAAATATAAACAGAAGTACAAAGAGAAAAGTCCAACTAAAAACATGTTGAACATCGTTGCTTCATATACATATGTATATAAAAAAAAAAAAAATTATACTAATATGTATTTGTATGTGTGTGTGTGTGTGTGTCTGTGTGTCTGTCTCATGTCACCTGCTTGCTCTCACTAAATAAAAAACTTATTATGAGCAGACTGAAGCCACGTTGATGCGCCGCAAACAGCAACAGCGCCATGTTGAGCTTCTTTGTCACACACACACACACACACACACACACATGGCAACAGGAACTGCCTCACACATAAACACAACAGGCTGCAGCAGCTCAACAAATTTCGACTGTCCCAAACGAGCGCATAGACACAAAAAGGGAAGCTGACCGCTCCGTCTCCCTCTCGCTCTCCCACTCTCGCTCGCGCTCTTCTCCTGCCTGTGCTTGTGTGTTATTTAATGTATCCGGGATTTATTGTTCTGTTTGCTTGCTGTTGTTGTCCCTGCTGTTGTTGTAGCTGCTGCCGCGCATTAAATGTACATAAACTTTGCTTTTGCCAGACTGTTTCGCTGCCCCTGCCACACGGCGTGTGGCATGCCGCTTGTCAGAGCCGTGCCCGGTTCCGTTTGGTCTTGAAACCTGCAAAAAGGCGCACATGTGCTTATGCAACTCAGTCCACATATGTGTACATATAGACATGCGTGTGTATGTGCCTGTGCGCCCAACGGCTGCATTTTTGCAATTTACAGCATGAAAAAGACGTCGCCTGTCTGACATTATTATGCTGTAGCGGCGCCTTTTGCCCCACGGTCGTCGTATGCATTTCCGGCCACGCCTACTGTCCGCTCACATTTGCCGACTCGCGCGCTGTGACAACAGCAACAGCAGCAATCTAGTTGGCATGGCAAACCGTTTTAGCCTCCAGCACTCGGAATACCCTTTACTTTGCGGACGGACGGCTTAACACTTGAATTAATCGAATTACGCCGTATAAATTGCTTCTTTATTTTCACGTAATTATTTGTAATGGACATTTAAGTGCCAAAAGGCATTATAATAAAAGAAAATAAAATTTAAATCTTACTTTTTTAATTTAAATTTGCAATGTTTTAAGAGAACACAGCATAAACAATTCATAATTATTTTTAAAAAAATTGTTAAAGTAATTTTTTAAATAAAAAAATCAATTTATCTCGGTAAATATTGTTAATGCTGAGCTCACTTAAGCTCAACTGATTTAATTTGGAATATATCTTATTTATTTTTTAAATAGCATCAACTCTGCACTTTCACATATAAAAATATCATAAAACAATCTCCAATAATTAATATTTGTCTTTATGTTTCCGCTGCTGACTCGACTTTTTGTTTACCTTTTTGCGGTCTACCTAAAAAAACAGCGCGGAGTCGCTTGAAGTCTTTGTAGGCTACTTGATACCTTGTTTATGTTATTTGCATTTCATTTTTGTGTGTTTTATTATTGCTGTCACACTGTGACAGGCAAAGTGACACAAAGAGTCTTCAACTTTGTGCCCTGTTTGCGCCGACCTGGCCCCAAAGTGCATCTGTGTCTGATTGTGTTTTGCAATACAAAACTTTTTTGCCAGCCAAACAATGCCAACGGCAAAATTGTAACATCGTGCGAGTGAGACAGCAACAGATTGACAGCGACAGAGAGAGAGAGAGACAGGGAGAGTGGCGTCTCACACAGTTAAGCATAAACAAATGACAATGGCCATGTCACACGGGGCGTATGATTTCTCTTGTTAGCGCGCACTTGTCTCGTATTTAGGAAGCCATAAACAAAACAAACTGAACGACTGCGGATCGTGGGTGCAAAGGCCAAGGGCGGAGGGAAATGAAAAATGAAAAAGATAGATAAAAAAGTGCAAGTCACGAAATCTAATCTCTGTCAAACGATTTGAGATTCGAGTTCGCGTTCTCTGTCACAGTTCGCTATGCAGCTCAGGTAACTAGCTCACCTATATGGACATGGACAGAGTCGTTAGCAAATGTGGTCCAATCGAGTTTAGTTCATTTCAGTGTGTCAACGACGAGATGAAAAATGCTGCAAGTACATAATCCTTTCATTAGCTTATGTGCAGATGTAGAACGTTGAGAGAGACGAGCGAGAGTAAAGCTGAGATTGTTAGTTGGCATACTTGAAGTAATTAAATGATTAAATATCATTTATATTAGATTATTTAGCTACATTATGATACAGACTATACGCTAAATATATGTATATATCATAACATATTTATTACAACGAGAATCTCAGAGTATTTAACTTTGTAAACTCAATTAACTAAATTGTAAATTAAAACGATACAACACGCATGCACACATTATACATACATATAAATATAATTACGTATCATAATAATGTTCAAAGGATTGCCCAAATATATATATGTATATATGAAACCACAAAAACGCAAACCACAAGAATGTGCTACAAATACAAAAAAAAAAAAAAGTGAATGAAATGAAAAAACACCAACTATAAAATTAAATAATAATTATGCATAGTAATTATAAATGAAAATGTTGGCAGGGAAAGCCAAAGGAACCACAGCAAAGGGATCAAAGCAGAGCAGCGGACAGGTGCTATTGACGGTTCTGGTTGAAGGTGAAAGCCGACATTAAATGGATTGCGAAAGTCATTTGAAGCTATTACGGCTCAAAGGGGTGCAGGCCGTGCTCAGCAAATTGCTGCACGTCGGTCGATGTCGTCAGTGGCAGGCAAGACAAATTCCATTTGGTTCATTGCAAGTATTGACAGTTGGTGAACAGCAACAAAGAGTGGGCGTGGCGGGCGTGCTATTTGCCAATGGGCAGCTGCTGATCGAGCCACTCGCTGTGGCTGTTTCAGCAAAGAAAACAGAAAACTCTGTCAGCAGCCGGGCGAACGGCAATGAGAACGGGGCGCGCTGCCTGTTGGAGGCTGTGCATCATAATGCAAACAGTTCGAGTGCCGAGCAAGCTATTTCCGGAGAAGCGAAGGCTAGTGTGCACTTGCACTTGGATGCCAGCATGTGTGCGTGTGCGTATGTGCATGTTTGTGGTGTGTGTGTGCGTGTGTGTGTGTGCGTGTGAATGCCTTTGTGCACATGCCAGAGCTGGCTGATACCGCTGCTCCTGCAGCTGACATGCCACGCCCACAGGCCACCCGATGACTGACTACTTAAAGCGAAAGTAAACTTTGCTTTGCTGCTTTACAGCAAACTATGCTCGAGCTACCAGGCAGCCTACGTCATGGCTGTGGAAGGGGCATTGCTTAGGGTTAACAGTGGCCGAGTTAGGCGGCTGATTATTGGTTAGCTGTTTGTGGTCGTAGGTAGGTGTGTTTCTTGCGGTCATTTGGCTTTTCCTCAATGCAGCGTGTAATGTGGTCTCTAATAGTAAAAGCAGAGAGGGAGTAAATGACTAAGTGGGAGAGTGTTGAAGAAGGAAGGAGGAGAGGGGGAGACCATTAAGTCGCATTTAAAACTAAATGAACTAGTTGAATGCCTCTGATCTATGCATTTTGTGCCATGTGAAACGAATCGTTTCTATTGAGTACAGTAAACATGGAAAATTAAAGTTCAAATAAAGTAAAACTTGCTCTTTAATCATATGTGAAGAAAGCTGTTGGGCTTATGTACTATAAAAACAATTGAAATACAGCTTACTCAGCTTAGCTTGAGCTTTTCACTTTGCCCTAGAGCCACTGAATAAGTAGCTTAGACGACCCAAACTCCAAGCTAGTGTTTGGCTTTTGATATTATCTGAGCTGCAGGCGATAGATAGACTTTAGCTGTTTAATATTAATAATATGCAAATCAGAATCTCTTTTAATCCAAGCTTAACTTAAAATATGTTTATGGCAATTTTATGGCATTCTTTAAATTTTGCTGACAGAATTTATGGCTTTAACATAGTTGTATACACGACCTTGCTAATTATTTTCGCTTCGCTGGCCCAGTTTTCCGCTTGCATTGTTTTGAATTACGCACTATCACATTGTTTTCTAAGTTTTAATACAAACAGTTTATTGTTTATTGTATTAGCAGACTGTCTGTTTAATGTATTTATCCATCGTAACATATTAAAAAGTTTGAGAAAAAAAAACCAAATGGAAATAACTTAATTAAATATGCAAAAATAATTCGATTTTGCTCGCGGATTGGTTTTAAAGCAAATTATTCAGTTTGAATCGGCTTAAAATCTTTCCGAATAATATCTTTATTGAAATTTAGTATTCCTTATTCAAATTTATCATATGCTGCATATTGGATGAAACATATTCAAATATGCTTATCACCAGGCAGATGATTTTTGCTTTCGTTTTCTTTTCCAATTGAAAATGCAGAATATTTGCATCGATTTCAAGTTGTTGTTTTTCTGTATGCCGTTTGATGACGCCAATGAAAATATGGATTATATGAAATATATGATAACGCATATGCAATCCACTGTAGTTAGCAATCCCCGCGCTTCCTCCTTCAGCCCTTGACATTGATGCGCATATCAAATGGCTGGAAATGTAAACAAAGAAACGAAATACGCGACTTTTCGTCAAATCATTTGCATTTATTACAGCTGGCCGAAACATTGCCAGAAATTGCGGCCAAGACCCACATCGTAAGCTGAATTATTCATAAATTTCCGACTTTTTTATATGCATATATACTTATATATATATTCTTTTTTTTTTTTTTTGACAATCGGCAGCAAAGTTTTGCAAAGAGAGAAAAATGTTGCAAATCAGCTTAGCAAATGAAAAATCGAAAGAGAGGCACATAAATAAAATTTCGACTGTCTGCAGCGAGTGGAGGGGAAGAGGATGAGGCAAAATGGGACCACAGTCAAAAGTTGCACTCATTTGTAACAATTTATTTGATTTCTCGGGAAATTCCGGGCTTTGCCTTTGCAGTTTTTCCTTTGCCTCAGCTGGATATTTTGCTACCATTTTTTTTATACATTTTTTTTTTTTTTGCTCTCAATGCAAAAACGCTTTTTATTCAATTTTCAGCTCACGTAATATTGACAAATTATTAGCGGGGATTTTTGATAGCATTCAGCAGGGCACACCAACACACACACACACACACACATACAAACAGAATGAGCGGAAACCACTCTGAAAATAATGTTGTTGTTGTTGTTGACTCAATGGCTGCAGCTGACTTTCAATTGAGCTTCTCTTAAGTTTGTTTTTTTGAATTTCCTATAGGCCATATTTAAATTGATTATTGCCTGAGTCGAGCAAACAGATTGCTGTGCAAATATTTGCCATTAATTTCTATTGGACAACAACGTTTTACTGCGGCAGATATTAATAAGCGTGCAGAATTGCCGCTGGGCATTGAAATTTTAATACATTAATTGGCATAAATTAGACGCGTCTTATGTCGTTTCGCCATTTTACCATTTGCCAAACAATTTGACAATTTGACACCTTTTTTACTGCATTATTCAAATGCCTTGACAGCTCGTAAATTCGACCCACACACACACACACACACTCAATTACAGAGCGACCACCCGCTGTTGAGTTAACAGCTAGCGAGAGAGAACGCGAGAGCGTCAACTGTTACGCATGCGTTCGCTGCTCTGTTAAGCTGCTGTTAACAGCTCTCTTAGCACGAGCTTGGCGTTCGGCATTTGACGAACGCAAACTGTTATTGGTCAGTTGACACATATTCCCAATTGGAATTGCCGTTTGCATTGCCAACCAACTGCAGTTTCGTTGATAGCTATGTTAATTAGCTGAGCTTAATGCTGGAATTAACGCAAAATATCAATCAAATAAATAAAGATAAATAATTAATTGAATTTTCCTCTATTATGCAAATTAAATATTGCACTCTGAATATACGTTTATGTATATATCTATAATTTAATTAATATAAAATGGTTTATTAATTATATTATTTTTGTTAATTTTGCAACACTTGCAAACATTTCCCATTTACCCAGCGTGATAATTTATCAAACAAAAAAATATAAAAAAAGGTTGGCTTAAATATTCAAATCTTATCAAATGACCACAAAGTATTTGCCTTATGATGTAATTTCCTATTACTGGTAGCTCTTGAGTGCTAAGAATCATTTAATATTTCCGAATCATTTCGTTTACCCTTTGTGCCAAGTCAAGCATAAAGGTTCATTGTCTTGAAATCTGGCCACAAAAATGCGTAATTTAATTTTAAATCTTTTGAATGCACGCAAAACTACAAGGAAATGAGTAAAATTAGCATGCAAAAATTAGTGGCATGAGGTAAAAGTTTTCATGTTCGACTAAAAAGCAAAACACGAGGCACATACATATGCAAAGCATTCGTGCTACGTTTCAATGCACACAGACAGTAGCCAGCATATGTCCACATAAACACGCACACGCACACGCACACACACACACACATACAAAGGGAGTGATGAAGAGGTTAGCTGTGGGGTTTTATATTGGGTCAGAGTTCACTCATAAATCTTGAAGCATTACAACAAAAGGGACAGGCCCGTTGGAAAGGTTAACGCCAATATTCTAATTAACTCATGCATAAACGAATAATAACAAACAAAAGTGCTATAAATTTCCACTTGACTTGATTGATGGGCCGCTTTATTTACAATACATTTATATACACAAGGAATTTCTATATGATGTGGCCAGACACACAAGCTTGACTTGCCTCAATTTCCTGGATCCACTGATAAATTTTCAAGTTTTACACGGCTATGCGATACAATTTGTGAGACAGAGTTTTATATAACTTGTTTACCTACTTCGCTCAACAATAGCATTTGCATTGATGCGTCTGCATTGACCTCACTCAAAACAAACACGTTGCTCAATTGATATTTCTGAGAAAATGCCTTGACAACAACTAACCACGGCAAAGGACTCGATAACGGATGCCTTTTTATGTTATTATTGAATTGCTCCTGCTTGCAGCAACTGCAATTGCCAAGGCTTTGCGGTCGACCACATTTTAATTGTGTTTTTTCTTTTTACTGCATCAAATGCACGTAGTTAGAGAAATATAGGGATAGCATTTTGAATACCAAAACAAAAGAACACAAATATTTAAGACGAATCTATATATTTTTTCAATTTTCAGCTTAATCGATGGCTGGCAGTATATTTCATTAGTTTGGGCTCAAAATCAAATGATATTAAAATGAGCAACAGAAAAACATGCATTGGGCCCAAACAGTTGAGCAAAACATTTTACAGGTGTCTCAAAACTTTGGACTAAGCACTAAATCACAATACGTGTCTTGTTCTCACGTAAAGCTCATTAGAGAGACATAAAAAAATGATTACCAAGGTATATAATTTACAATTATTTGATCAAATGCGCCAAGAGGCGAAACAAAGATAGAAAAGCCGCGAAGAAAGCAAGAGAGGGATAAGCGAAATGGCCTTCGTAACAGGTACAAGACAGGTATATGCAGACACGCCAACATTTAACAGAGCATAAAATGCGCTGTGTTTAGGTTCATAAAGTTCATGCAAAGCAAACACAAGACCAAAAGCAACAACAAGAAAAATGGCAAAAACTATACTGAGCCAACGGTGTAAAACACAATGAAAGTGCAAGGAAAATCATGAAAAAATATAAAAGTATAAATAGCACACGTTTTCCACACGACCTCAGCACGTATCCAAGACGCAAATTTAATGCTCAACTTGACACAAATAGGAAAAGGAATTAACACAAATTAATAAAAGTGTGTGACAAAATTGAAAAGAAAACAGAATTGTTTATATGTAAGGCTTGGTACACGACGAAGGATCATCATGAAACTTTCAGAATATATTAATAGCATCCAAATGGGTGTATTTGTATTTGTATATATATATATATATATATATATATATATATAGAAGACTTGGAGACTCTAACTCTAAAGATTAACGAGATATAATTTTATAACTGATTCTCGATAAATATTTACATCGACAACTCAGAAACCGAAAAAGTTTTCGAATTTCTGAAACAAACAAACTCGTACACCGCGTGATATACACGAATCTAACAAAAGAAGAATGAAGCCTCTAGCTCTTATATGTTCGGAATTCGACGCGTTCAAACATACGGACGGACGGACGGACGGACATGGCTATATCAACTTTTCTCGTCACCCTGATCAAGAATATATATACTTTATGGGGTCTGCCACGCCTCCTTCTGTTTGTTACATACTTTTAACAAAACCATTATAAACTGATTTTCCATTTTCAATGGCCTCAGGGTATAAAAACATAAAAGAACTAATCCGAACAACATTAGACTTTGAGCATTATTGTTCAATTGAAAATCTGCTTCACCAATTGTTTTCCAAACAATCAAAGAACGCATTTATTGGTAATTGAATATAATTTGATTGCAATTACAATATAGGGTTAATTGTCTAGAGCGCTATGAATTCGCTGTAATATGAATTCAAAATTGATATGTAAGCCGCATGGAACATCATTCATATATCTAATATATGTATATGTTTGCTTTGACAATGCAAAAGCGACCGTAATTTGTGTCGTCTTTCAATTTGAATCGATGTGGTCGACACATGCGGTTGAACGGACATAATTTGCTCATCTCAGAGGCGTACTCTGCCTCCGCTCTGTCCACTTGAGGCAAATACATTTTAATTAAAATACTAACACAACAATAATTGCTATGAGAAGACAAGCAAGAGTAACCATGTAGCGACGAGGCATACGGAGGCGTACGGTGTTTAAATGAATTTGTTTTGGGTATAGGACCGAGTGACCGAATGGACAAATGTTGAGAGCAGGGCATGTCTGTAAGCCATATATGGCTTTGGCTTGCACTGGAGCACGTCGCAAACAGGTCAACTCAAGCGAACGCACACACACACATCATAAGGTATGGGTTGTTCTAGGGATGTGTAAACGAACTGGCTTAAAAGCAAATCCTGCGTAGACAACTTCCCAGCGGCTGTGGCTAATGAATGATGACAGTCATTTAATGCCCACTTCACTCCCTTCTGCAGCGCTCACTATATTGCTGGACATGTTGCCTGCCATCATTAATAATAGAACAGCAGCAGCAGCACCAGCAGCAGCAGCAGCAGCAGCAGCTACAACACCTACATCAACAAAATCAAATTAAAGTCGAGCAAAGCTTTGAATGGCGATGCAAAGAGGAATTGGTTTTGGAAATTCGGGGTTCGGGGTTCGGTGTTTGGGCTTCGGGTTCGATTAGTTGGCGTCGTTTATAATTGGACGGCGGCCAAAAATAGTTAACCACCCAATGGCCACATTGAAAATTGCACATAAGCCCCATTGCCTCCATTGTGCAAACAATTGTTATGCATAGCCCTGCGATAGCAGCTCATGCATATATAAAAGTATCGAGCTCTGTCCGGGCTATCTATGCCCATATAATTACTCTCGACTGGTCTAGCTGTGGAGTGCTGTATGACCCACAGCAAATTAATGATCCTTAAAAGCAACACAGTGTATGTGTGTGGGTGTGTGTGTGGGTGGGTGTATTCGGGTGACTGCATTACTCATACGCAGTGTAGCACATTTAATGCAGTTATATCGAAAAATGCAGCCAACATTGATGCGTAAAATATTGAAATCTATTCACGAATGCAAAATGCGTTCGATTGGCGGCAAACAAATATTTTAATATCATTATGCGGCATAGCAATGGGCAATAAAGTTTGTTGGAATGCGGGCTATGTGGTGCCCATATATAAATATATAAAATTCAATTCATGTATATGATGAATTTCTATTGATATGGCATGCAAATGTGGTTTTCAGCTAAAAGATAATGCAACTGCTCATTTCAGTTGATATATTTAATTGCATATCTATGCAAACATATAATTATATCAATATATAAATATTTCATTTAAAAGTAATAAATAAATATTTCATTTAAAAAGTAATTCAAGCGATTCCTCTCTTGAGACTTGCACACAATTTGCAGTTAGTTCAATTCCGAATTGAATTCGCAGTTAATTTCACAGCAGATTCACTTTGTGGACCTCAAATCAAATAAATGCTTGATTTGCATCGCAGTTTTATATATATATATTTTTTAATTAAATTCATGTTTACAATTTTCGTTGGCAAACTGTTTGCCCTCATTACAAAGCAGCACATTTAATTATGCATTTCAAGGCGGACGAGAGGCGAGCGACTGCAGTGATATTTGCATGTCATTTCAGTTTTCAATGTAAACAACAAGCCAATTGAAGTATGTAAGAGTTTAATTTTAATTTTAATATTTTATAATTTGCCATTTAAATGTATTTTAAAATCGTTTTGCTGACATTGGCGCCGCTTGTGTTATTGAAAGTGGGCGCACACCGTCATGACCCAGAAAGCCGATTTGACTTGACGAATAGTCGCAGTCTGAATACACTTACATAATAATAATGCATACATAATTTAGAAATATATATAAATATTTATGCCTATATATAATTCCATTAAAATATTACGAGCATTATTTGGAACCTCCTGTATTTACATATCTATGAAGTGAGATAAATGCCCTTTTCTTTGCCCCGCCTAATGCATAACGAGAAGAGCACAGCTCTAGTTAGGGCATGCATGTAGAAGAGAATATAGCTGGAGAGGACTCGATGCGTTGCACTGGCATCTGCGTCGACTTCGACTGCAGCTGTGGCCGAGGCCGAGGCCTGGCTAATTGCGTTGCCCTTTAAGCCAAGTGCAAACATGGCCAAAGCTCACAGACGGCCAATGCCAGGCCAAACAGAATGTGCTGTGTTCTGCCTTTTCAAGTAGTGTCATTGTGTTGTGCAGTGGGGCTTTGGCTCGTAGAGGGTACTAAATATAATTGGTAAATGTTTGCGGCAAATTGTTGGCCATTTTCATATTATGGCCATTGTGTTTTTGCTACCAAATTGGTTTTATTGTTGGCATTTTACAGTTCCACTGCCGACCGTTTGCCAACTACCGCATTTACTTCAATTGCCCAGCATGGAAGATTTTTGAGCTAGCTTCACTGGATTACGTTCAGGTTAGATTTAGCAATGGAATAAATTTCAATCAGAGTTCATATGCATTCATATACAGATATTGTAAGCGTCGCACAGTGGGGCATTTGCTCATTTTGCGTTGCAAAAATCATAACTTTTGAGACAGAGAATTCTTCAAGCTTTCAAATGAACCTACATACAGTGTGATGCGACAGCAGAAAAATGTGATTTTCAATTTGATTTTATGAACGAATTCATGATTTTTATTTCGAATGACTTTTCTTTATTATTATTAATGATAAGTATGACTACTGAAATTTGTTGCAAAAAAAAATGGGTTTCTCATAATTTTTGTGATTTTTGCCACTGTGCGTCGATTGATGAACTGTAACGAGAAAAGTTAAATTACGATTCGCGCTCAGCATTTTCTGCTCTTTATTTATGCAAGACGATGTTTACACATACATATGTATGTCTACGGATATGAATGTATTTGTGTGTATTCTTGCTTTAAGATGCAGTCAGCGTGTGTCGCGAGCTGGAAATGCATAAATATGCGCCATGAAAATGCCGACGGAGAACGCACAACCCAGCACGGGTTTTCCTTTTATGGCACACTTCATTGGCTTTAACAGCGCATTCGATTTTCGCGCCTTATTGACTTTATTGTAGCAAAATCAGCGCCCAGAGTCTGGCGCATAAAAAACAGCAAAACACACATTAAATAAACTCGTATTGAAAATGCCTTTAAATATGTCTCTATTAAAGTGAAAGCATCAACTACGTACGAGCGTGTGTGGGAGCACTTTGATAAAAGACTATTGAATTACAGCGGAGGGAAAAGTCTGCACGTTTCCTTTATTTTATGGAAATATGTTGATGGCCTAAGATTAAATAACGCAACGTATTTGTTTACTTATAATAAGGTTAGACCGGAACTAGAAGCCTTAATGCTAGAAAATGTACTTTAACTAAGGTAGCAATTGCTGAGAGCTGCATAACTTTGTTGGCAAACTTATCTGCAGGGCTTTCACTCATCTATGCATATACTCTGATATTTCAATAACTTTGAAGAGCTGCGCACTCAAAGAAAATTTCTCCATTGAAAAAGGCCAGGGGAGGAAGCCTTTTGCAGCGCGTAAATCAATCAGATCAATATATTTTCATTTTGATTGATAAAATCATAAAATCATCCCATGCATAAAGTCCACACATACACTCTCGCATACATACATATATGTATATATATGTACACATATGTATGTGCATTTTGGCAATTTGTTTGGCTGCGCTCGCTCCGACGTGTTCGACCTATGCGAATTTTCTTGTTTGTGCAATGGCAAAACTAAACACGGCCAAACATTTTTGCAAAGTGTCAAAGAGTGAGAGACAGAGAGAGGGAGTGGGAGAGCGATACAGTGCAGTAGCCAAAAGCTGCACATAACACTTGGATATGAGATATGCTCAACTGCAGCAATTTTAGACAGTTTCCATACAAAAAAAAAAAAAAAAAAAAATCATAAATAACAAATATTTTGACATTAGAGACTTTTCCTTTTGCTATTTTATGCTATGGACTCAACTCGAAACATCCAGCTGCCAAATGTTATTGGAATTGGAGCCATATACGTATTGGGTTTATTCGGCTCTTAATGTATTTATATTAAAATATACATAAAGCTTATGTGCATTATCAAAAGTCGACAGAATTTTAAGTTCTCATTTATAATTCATTACATAAAGTATAAAGTTTCTGTTTGTTGAGTTTATCTCATCTATTGAAAGAGCAAGTCGATAAGTTTACTTAATTTTCTGTTCTTCCTTGATGAAACTTTATACTCTTGGATAAAAAGAGAAAGTAGAGCTGCACAGGGCCTTCTCATTTTGTGCAATCATGAGCGCAGTCAAGCGGACTGCGAGAGAGTTATTTATGGCCTTTGATTGACTATGCACTCATTAGCCTGAGTAAAGCATCGATCGATGTTCTCTGTTGTTCATATTTGATTCAATATTATTGTAATAATAATTATAATTATTGAAATTATCTGATTACACTGATATCCTTATGAGTAACATTTATTGAACTTATTTCATTTGGAAATCAATTTGCCCTTTAGTATTTGAGCTAAACAAGTCACAGAACAGAGTTGTTCGCGGTATTGAAGTAATAAATCAGCAATATTTATGTATTTTTCTTTTTACTGAATAGAGTCAGACGAGTAAGTGTCATACTGAAATGGAAATATATAAAGCAGTACGTGTGGCACGCCTCTTTAGTTTTCATTGCTTTGACAAATATACATTTGATGTCAGCGATCGTCGTGGCCAGATGGGGGTAATGCAATGGCGACGCTGCACAAAATATGCAAAGCCACTCGAGCTGCCATGGGCTGGCGCAGTGATGGGCTGTTGACAGCTAGCGGCAATAGTTAGCCATTGGCATTCGTTCCGCGACCTGTGCCCGGTGCGCTGTGGGCTGCGGGCTCCGGGCTACGGGCTGCGGGCTGCAAGGTGTTGCTGGCAGCGTGAGGGCGTAAAGCCACAGGGTGGCATAATCAGCGCAGCCAATGCACAAAATTGCTCACAAAATGAAAACTAATCGATGGCAACGTGCGTTGAGGGACGACACAGGTCGGAAACCGCTGCGAAAATAACGCAAATGACGGCACAGCGGGAACTGACGTCGACAGAGGTACGGCGCGATGGTGTTTTAGGTGTTTTACACGCTGGACGTGCATAAAATTGCGCACGGCGCTGCGTACGTGGCGGGACGACAATCCAGAGGACCCAGGCCCAGCCAAATGGGTTAGCGCACTGCAAGGGGCCCGGCGAGGTTTGAGCTTTGGCAAACGGCGCGACTTTTGCTCCAATGTTGGCTGTGCGTTGCCTCTGTTGGCTATGTTGGCCACATTTAGCATGCGCAGCACGTATAGAAATTTAAATTAACACTTTTTTGTTAACGTGCTGCGGTTTCAATGGAAGTGGCTTGGCAGGAGTGGGCCAGAACTTATTGGTCGGCATATACATACATGTATGAATATATATAAATGTACATATATATTTATACTTATGCAGAGATCTAATTGTATTGGAGCATTGTGTTTTAATTAGCTGCCGCTCGTCATCTCTGATGCATGCAAAACACTCTAAAAATCATTTACAGTCAGGCTACAGGCACTCATCCACTCGCTCAGGCATTCGACCATTCAGTTTATTCATTCCGCTGGCCATTTATCGTACACTGAACACAGTTGATTTGCATTTGTATTTCCTTTTTGCTAGCCTATATCTATGTGTATTATATTAATTTCTATTGTTTTATGTTTTTGTCATTGAATTCCATTGAAATTGTGGTCCAAATGAAGCGTTTAGCTGCAATAATTAGCTTTGCAAATTGTTCATATATTAGAAAGAAAAAAAAAAAAGGAATATATAAATAGATAAAAAAGAATTAAAAGCAAACAGCAATATCTATCGACTACATAGCATTCGTAAAGCTTTGTTTTATAGACAATATATTTTACTGGTCAATAATTGAGAGCTCTCAAATGCAGTTGACAACTCTTTGTCCATATAAATAGCTAGCATTCTAGAAATAAACTATATCTGCACAGTGTTTTAACACATTGATTCAATCCCATTTAAAGTGAATCACAGCAGACTAGAAACTAATTTACCCTTTGTCTTTGTGACTTTTATTTGAAATGGATTTGCAAGCGTCTATGAAATCTAATAAATATTTCTATTTGTTTACTTAGTCAAAGGAATTTCCATAAGTTCCTTATTCTTCCAATCTTCACCACTTTTGTTGCAGCTAGAGAACGTGTTTTTTCATTACATGGCGCAAGTGCGTTCTCTAGTGTCTCTCGGAGTGTTCTTGTCTGTCTCGAGTGCACTTTGGCCGCCTGCAGCGCCCTGCTCTGTCCCCTTGCATTCTTCTACTTACAATATATACATACATATATACCACCCCCACCCCCTATTGTTGCCCTTGCCTTGTTGTCTTGCTGGCAATCGCGGGCAGCTTTCATAACGCGTTCGGCACAAAAGGCGTTGGTAGTGGCGCCGCGCAGCTCTTCACAAATGAAGCGCAATTAAAATGTAATTTTTATGCAAATTCCGTGCATAAGTGAACTTTTAATTAATTCAGCGCAAAAGTAAATGAGTGCCACGCCCATAATTATGCATTTTTCAGCTTGAAAGCAGCTGAAAAAGCCGTCAACTTGTACCTTTATCTGCCTTGACCTCGTGTCTCCATCTCGCCTGCAAGCAGCTAGTCTTGTTATATTTATATCATTTTCTCTCTGGATTTTCTTCAAGAATGAATTATGATTCATGAAAATCTAATCAAGAGTAAGGCAGGAGTAAGTTCATTTGCGAAAGGCGAACAGCAATTGCTTTAAATAATTTTAAGCAGATCGAAAGCTATTTCAATTGAGTGTGTATGGATTTGTTTACACACACACACACACACACACACAAACACACACTGACATCCAGTCAAACTTTCACCACGCTAGCTTATCAGCTTCGTCTTGCAATAAACTGTGAAACAGTTTTAATTCCCCTCAAGAATCCAGGTTAATTATCATTTAAGATTTTAATCTATTTCAATGCTGTTGCTGCCTGCCTCAAGTGGCTAAAGATTAACAAGCTAGCTGAACATGTACACACACACACACACACACAGACGCACATAAATATGAGCCAGAAAAGTGCCAACAGCTTGGCAGACCCAAGTGCATAGACGGCCCTTGAGAATTGTGTGCGAAATCTAAACGAAGGCCCATTCAAGGGGAATTCTATGGCACTTTTTCCATTTCATTCAATTCGATTCAAAGCCATCTGCGCGCTGTGAAATGAGAGAGCGTAGGGCCCTTTGAGGGCTAACTAAAAGCTGAAATGGGTGGGCCATAATAAGCTCTATTTCCGCACTCACACACACCCACGCACACACTCTAAATTGCCCACAGTTAAACACCTTGAAAAGGCCAGACAGCCGCAGGTGCGAATAAAACGCTGAATTTGTGTGCATTTTGTAGAACGCGTTGCGCTTGGCGAGTTTCTTGCAAAGAAATTGAAAAACATTTACCACAAACATACGTGAGTCTCGAAAATGCCAGAAAACTTGCTGAATAAAAGCGCCGAGGGGCTGGCAGGCAGAGAGACGTTAGAGGGCGGACTAGCTGAACAAAAAAAAAAAAAAACTTGCTCAACCTGTGCGAAAGGTAGCAAAAAGCGAACTGCTGCTGGCTAAGCACCTAAGTGCCAAGCATATGTCTTTCCCTCACCAAAAAAAATCTAGATAGACACTAGCTGCTGCGGTCTAGCAAAAACTTTGAGTGTGTGATGAAGCGCGTCGCCTGCAGTTGGACCACGCCCACATACAGCTCGCATCATTTCCCTTTTTTTATTTTTTATTTATTTTGATGGCATGTGTTGCAGAAATTGTACTTTTTAACCAAAATTTAAGCAATGCACACCAATGGCGGACATATTACAAATCACAATGTTTGGTAATGGGTAGTGACAAGGGTTTCATAAATGCTCACTGTTAATATCAGATTCCATTAACATGAACTGCTGCTCCCTGACATCGCCATGCTATGCTAATAACAGTATTATGCGCTGTTAATAGCATAACTACCACTACAGCTCTCCTATTGGTTATCAATCAACGATTAGTTTAGATTTCCAAGTTCGTTTTGTACTACTCTACATTAACATATACCCGAAATAAAGCCGAGGCATCCATTTTATTACTTTGTGATATTTGAGTGGCAGACGCGTTTGCCAGACATATTATCTGAACGGGCTTTCCATAAGCTTTTCCGTTGAAAGATTTTCATTCCTTCATATTAATTTTCCCTAGCACCCAGGTCGCCACAGGCTTGTTTTAAGGGTTACTTTTGATGAAAAACGTAAGCTTCTTAAGAAAAGATTTACATGCTAGTATTGAGACTTAGTAAATCTTGCAGTCGTAAGAAATGTGGTTAAAAATATTTAAATCTCAGCAGCCCAGCTCTAAAACTACAGATATTAAAATATTACCCCATGCCATCAAAGGTTTACTTGATTCTTTTAGGGATCTGGACCTTGGGGCGTTTATCGTTAAGTTATGCAATTTATTATGATATTTCATCATATTTTCGCGGGGGTTGAAGTGCAGTTGTAGCTGAAGCAATTTTCTTGGCGAAAGGATCTATGTGGTTGCCAGGATAACGAGCTCAAGCATCATTTGTGGGTGTGGGGACTATGGCCATTTATTACCTGGCCGACTAAGTAAGCCATCATCCTTGTATTTACAGTTGTTTTTTTGCCAGCGCGCCATTTTTTATATCACGTGCTGGTGGCGCGGCGCACGTGCGACGTCAAAAGAGAAAAAAGATTGAAAATAAGCTCAGGTCGGTTGGGCTGTGCTGCCACATGAAGCTCAGATTGCTGTCCTGTCGGATTCTTTCAGCGTGCGCTGCAGACAATATAAACAGCGTGACGGGCAGGTAAGGCGAAGGCGTGGTCTGGGGGAACGGGGTAGAAGGAAAGAGTTGCCAGGGTCGGTAAAGTGCGGCCAGAGTTGAGTTGTTTACGAAAAGTTACATGGCTGGAATACACAAAGTTTGAAAAGTTAATTGTTTTAAAAGCCCCAGCACGTACAACCGAGCCAAAAGTGAGCCAATTTACGGAATACGAATGCCGGGCCCATTATGTCCTTGGCGTTGATTTATTCAATTACGTTGATCTCGATGCGCTCTTTAATGATATGCAACTTATTAAAGCACAAGTATGCGAGCATCAGCTCATATTATACGCATACGCCCCGCTGTCATACCCACACGCTGAGACAATTACATAAACACGCATTTGGCGCTGAGTGGCGCAAATTAAATTACAGCTAAGCTGCTTTTATGTTTCGACCAGTCAGTCAAGTTGGCTCGCAGGCTGCCAAGCTGGCAGCCAGTCAGCTCCTGGCCAGGATATTGAACGAATCGTAATTCAAATAAAACAATGTAATTTGCCCTCCGACAGCAGCTGCCCCAGCATGAGCTCTGCCCTTGTGGGCCAACGTGGACCTCTTGGCCTGCCATTCGTACATTTTGGGAACACGTTCAATGGCAAGGCCCATCCGGAAGTTCTCCCACATACATACATGCCTTGAGTATCTATGTATCTGGTATGGCAACCAGTAACACAAATAGAACTTAAATTTTGGCATTTTAATTACCATTTTTATTGATATTTGACGACTTTTTGAATGGATAAGCAACATGAGATATGCAATGAAAACACAAGATAATTCAAAGAACTTTAGCATCAATCGAATCAATCAATCAATCAAATTTAATTAAGCTGCGACCAGGAGATGTGGGCAACGCATGCAACAGCTGCGGTGGCTGATCAACAGAAGAAGCACCATGTCACTAAGAGTGAAGAGAGCAGTCTACGTCCACTGTGTGGCTCCGATTTGGCTCTATGGTGTGCAGATTTGGGGTATAGCTGCAAAAAGCAACTATAAGCGCATACAGGTACTTCAAAACCGAGCTATGCGGCAAATTACGAACTGCCCTTGGTATGTACGCGGCTCTACCCTGCACCGTGATCTAAATCTACACACAGTAGTTGAACAGATCGCAAGACACACGAGCAGATATAGTGACAGACTGGTCAGGCACCGTAGCAGATTAGCGAGACAACTGCTCCCTATGAGACCACTAAGGCGACTAAAACGCTTGGGATTTGCCAAAAATATTAATTAATAAACATTAGTATAATTAAGTTAAAAATTATTTAAATAGTTATAAGTCCTTCTGTATACAACAAAAGGTTAGGTTATTATTTTAGTATATAAATGTGCTGTTAAGATACTACAATTGTAATGTATGGGTTCAACACTTAAATAAATAAAAAAAAAAAAAAAAAAAAAAAAAAAAAAAAATCAAATTTAATTGCAGTTTTTCAAGACATACTCTATGGTATCAGAGATTTTTTAGATACAACTTTTAACTCAATTGACAAAGAATAAATGGAGCTCAACATACTAGATAGCTCAGCATTCATAAAAATCAAAATATGCATGCGACGAACTCTAAAATCTTTAAAATCATACTGCATAGATTAATCTCTATAAAATGAAATTTCCATTTAACTTGACGAAATAATAATAGTATACATATACATATATCAAATGTATACTTTCATATATCAAATGCTTAGTTGAGTGCTAGAATGATGGGTAGAATGATTCCATATTGCTTAGCTCACACAAGCATCAAGGTGTACTTCAGACGCAGTCATTGAATGGGAAACCAAAACATGTTTTGTATTACGCATACTCAATACATAGAGAATATATATAGATAAATAATTATATGTTTGTATGCATGTGTAATCTATGTGTACTTGCAAGTCTGTAATTTAGGGAATACGCCCGCCCACACAGCCTTCTTGCACACATAGGAAATTTATGGTAAAACAGATGTACTTGAGCTTTATTTATTTGGGCGCTGACTCCGCCCAATTTCTATGGTCCGCTCGTCGAGTCGCTATGCGCTGCATATACATAGAGCAGACAAACATAGTCAGATACCGAGATACTCCTGCCTCCCGTACTTCAGCACAGAGGGACAAAAGCCGAAATCATATCAGACAAAACATAAACACAGAAATACGCGCAACACAAGCATGAAAAGCAAATCCCTTTGCACATTTTCCGAAAATGAGAAAATGCAAAAGTTTTGCTTCACATACGGTGAAAGACAATGGAAAAGCAGTACTGCCAGTTCCATAGAAAAGCAGCTGCAAATTAAAACAAACCTCAGGTCGCCCGTATTTGGAAATGAGCAAAGGCAAAAGGCGCAGGAGCCAAGCATATCTAGCTCCCAAAGCTTCGTCGCAGCAGGAGCACTGCTTCCCTTTCCTTTTTTCTCTCTTCTCTTTGGCGAAAGTTGATGAAATACTGCGAGCAGGCAGTCGAGAGTGTTTCGTTGCGGCAGGAGGAATCCCGCTGTGTGGGTGAGTGGGTGGGTGGGTGGTTTGGTGCGTTAATGTGCGTCCATGTTTACGCAAGAGAATTAACTTATTTGTCAGGTACTTGTGAAGCTAATAGGGGCACATTTAATACGATGAAGTGCAAATTACTGGCTTGGCACAATTTTCCTTTCCACATTTTCCACTAGAATTGAAAATGTAAAATACGGGATTATTGCGTAAATTCCAACTTCAAAGACATGAGGTAGAACTAAATGATAATTAGAGTTTCTTTTACTTAACTGAAGCTGAAGGAATATCAAAATGATTTGGATTGACTTTGCTCAGCTCAGCCCTCAATACACCCTCCCCGAACCACAATGACCTTAAGCCAACCTTCTGCACACTAACATAACTACTCATGATATTTGTAGGTTGATATATCAAAATGAACATACTAGAGCTTAAATTTCCTGACTTTCCTTAAAATGGCCCCTATGGATAATAAGATATAATTTTGTTTTTCTTTATTTTGTGCTGTGTCACTCAGCTATTCAAATAGAAGCTGCTCAATACATACGTATTATATATACAAATATTTGTATATATGGGAGCAATTTAATAACAAGTGATTCTTGATTCATGTCGAATGGCCAAGCAGAGAATTGTCATATAGAATGCTTGAATGCAATTCGAGTGCAGTTCGAAATCAAACTCAATTGCCTCATACGAATCAGTCAAATGTTGCAGTAACTGACTTGAAAATACCCTGTAGAAATGGATTGAACAATTAACAAAGCATAAATTACATTTTGTGAAATGGACGAAGATTTACTAATCTCATAATCTCATATATGTTTAGCTATTCCGATTGTAATAGCTGAGAAATGTAACTCATATTCCTCTTGCTTTCACTTCATTTACAGGGCATAAGTACTGAATATTGAGAAAAAAGAAAAAAAAAAAAAAAATACGAAATGCAACAAAAAATAAATAAAAATAAATTTTGAAATAATAAATTGTGCACGTATCAATGCATTCAATGCAATAAATTGAAATTTCTAAGCGGAAGAGAAGCAGCTGTCAAAGCAAAGTAAAAAATATATATATATATATATATATATATATATATATATATATATATATATATATTTATATATATTGGAATTGGGAGCAGGATTCAGAGGTAAAATGCTGCTGAAGCGTACTTTGAAACGAGCAATAGATATAATCACAGAATAAAGTGAATTTAATTTTTTAATATATCCATTGTAATATTTTGCAGTTTGTTTAGAGTTGAGGCACAGCTGGCACGACGTTTGCCTGTGTAAATTTGTTCAGCACCAAATCAGTTTGACACTTGGGAAAGTGCCACAAATCACAGTTAACATTTGTTGCACGATTCGACTACAACGCGCCAGACGGAATGTGCCCAGAAAATCAAAATCGAATCAGTGCGGCATGTGCTACACACCCAAAAGAAAATGTTTGTCAGGAAGAAGAGCGAGTTAGTTGGCTGGATAGGAAAATGATAATGGAAATTGTTTAGTAGCAGGAATTTTCCTTTAGCTATAACTCTACATATGAGTAGACCTCGAACCTTTAGACAAGCTTAGAACATATTTGATTTACTCATTGTTTATTTAGTATTCATTGATTTTTATTTGCTTAAATTATAAACAGAGATTATCGAAGCTTACTTCATTACAACGCCAATAATTATGATAGACAAGCTTTCATTGCAGCAGCAGCAATCTAAAATACATTTTAAACAAAATTTCTCTTTATATTATATGCAAAAAAAAGCTGAAAATCCAAGGCAAATAGTTGAAGAGCCAAGCCAAAGTCAAAAACTCAATTTTGACAATAAATTAAATTTAAAGCATAGTTTATAATTCAAGAAAATAATAGCTTCAAGTTGAACAACAACTAATCATATTTGAGGAATTTATTGCATTAGTAAAGAACTCATAGACTATAGTCATGCTGTCGTGTATGGAACTTTTATCAAAGAGTGCATCAATTGCTCGAAGACAGAGAATTCTGAGCTCAAATTTTTGACATGTACTCAAATTCACAAACCAACCAAAACCCGAGCCCAGTTTATTTGAAACGTTGAACAAAGGGCAAACGAAGTGGGTTGAACTGAATGAGTGGAATGTCTTGCCTGGCCAAAGGCTGGACTGAGCTGGCTTGCCGAGGACGACAACTTGAAATTTCAGCAACAACAACAAGTGCAACAACGACGGCCACATAGGCAACTGTAATTGACATTTCTTTAAGCCATCCCAGCCTTCTGGTCTGAAACCATAGAGACAGAACTTTTGGATATGTGGACATGACCTCATGCAATTTTGTAACATACTGCTAGTATTTGGCTAGGAAATGACAAAGTGAGTGTGCGAGTGTGTGCCGGAAGTGTTGTTGTTTAATGGCCAGTATCATGGTGCAAACAGCATTGATAGCGGCCATTCAGTATAGTAAATGTATGTTCTAGATATATATATACATACATGTATCTGAATTGAGCAATAATTTCCAGAAATGTAACGGAAAAGGCTTGCAAGTTATTGCAAAGCATTTTACAAGACTGTCAACTTAATGCATCAATGAGATATGTCAAGTGTTGCTGGATTGAATCAGAAATTCTCGAGAAATTCTATCAACTAAAGTGGAAACATTTTGTATAGGAAAATGATTGCTACAGATTCATGAGCAATTTGTACATATTTATGTTTATCGACTTTAATTAAACGTGGCTTGCATCAAATCCGAAATGCCTCCTCTAAAAAACACCTTTTCCCAAGGCATAAAAATACATTTTATAACATGAATTCATGAAAAAAACCAGATAGAGAGAGTCGAAAAAAGCAAATCGAAAAAGTTTGAGGCTTTGTATTAAAAACTTGGCAACTTGTTAAATTTCCGAGTATAGCATAATTTTCTGTGCTCTGCTAGCCAAATAAAAGAAGCGATTCGCAAACTAAATTAAATTCTAAAAAAAATAAAGAACTCTACACAAAATGCAATAAAATAAATTGCAGCAATATATGCTACAAGAAACTTAAAATAAAAGTGTATGTTTGCCGAAGCAGAACTTTGCAGCAGCAAAAACAGTTGATAAAAAAAAAGATTGAAAGAAAAGTTCTTATAAACGATGTAGCTAACCTTTTTGGATGGTTTGGTCTGTTTGTTCGGCTGCTGCCTTTGGCCGAAAATAGCGCATAAAATAAATTTTGTGTTCATTCCGTATACGTCCCGGGCCCCGTGCTCCGTCTTGGTCTGCTGGAATGCTGGCTCGATGCAGCGAATGTTAAAGGTGACAGCCGCAACAGCTCCTCTTTCTGAGATCCCCCCTACCCACCTTTCCACACTATTCTGCTCGCCTAGAAACATGTGGAAAAACTAACGCGAGATTGCGCAAAAAATGGCGAAACAATAGTAGCCAGGAAAATAAGCTGAAAACGAGTGAAGATGGAGGAACTTAAGTGCCCGTTAAATTTCCCAACGGACTAATGATAAAAGTTACGCGAATCGCCCAGTTGCCAGTAACAGCAACAAAAAGGGGGCGGAGTCTCGTTTTCTTTTAAGATTTGTTTGCACAGCCTCCATCTGCAACCCTTTTCCCTCGGCTTTCAGCTGCGTTAAATACATTGCGGCACTCAAGCTAATTTACCACAGACAGCTGCAAAGGGAATGCAAGAAAAAGAAACCCAAAAAATAACAACAAACAATAGAAATGAAAATTCTGAATGAGATCTTAATTAGTTTATGAACATTTTTTTTGCTAGCTGCATCGCTCCAATTACGGCATGAATTTGCTGTGATTCACAGTCAACAACTTTACAAATTAGTGTTGAAATGTAGTTATTCAGTGAACCTTTCACAACATCTCCCAATGGAATAGCCAGCTGCTGTGATGTTGACGAATTTACTCAGCAGAATAAATATGAGTTTTACATATGCATATATAAATGTGTGTTATTTATATATATTTATTTTAATTGACTTTTATTGTCTAGCCAAATTTATTTGATCTCTTCTCTCACTCAATTAAAAATTGAATTTCAAATAAATTTTGATCCTTAAACTCTATGTATTCAATTGATTTTCATTTCATATCTAAATTTGATTAATTTGTAAAAATATAAATTTGGATTCAGCAAATATTTTTACCTTTTTACGGAATTTTCTGCTTTCGGCCTTTGTGATGGACATTTGTGTGGACATTTTCCTTTTTCCATTTTGTTTTCTTTTATGCGAGTGTATTTTTGTATGCTGCATAATTTATCACTGGCTTTAAAAACAATCATGTTGTCAAGTGTCAAAAGCTGTGAATGCGAATGCCGCTCTGAGGGCGGCACCCTACTTGCCCCCTGCCCTCTGCCCTCTGCCCTCTGCCCCTTGGCCTTGGTACATTCCCCTGTGCATGCAAATAAAAATGCGTGAAATATGCAGTAAATTTACCTTTTTATATACACAACATGTGGTCGAAAGGTGTGCAAGGGCATGTGCGTGTGTGTCTGTATTTGCTGAAATGTTTTACTTTTTAGCAGCGTGTGAAATAATATTTTCGTCCCCTTCATTTCTTTTTACCCATTTTTTTCCTTGTTGGTTTTTGCTGACCGCAAACTGTTGGCATGCAGCGTCCATTAACACGCACAAACCAGCGGCCGCGCCCACACAGCAACTGACCCGCAAAGCTGACTGACTGAGAGACAGTCGAGTCAATCAGTCAGTGCGACTTTTGGACTGATGCGTGTTAATTTGAATAATTTATTAAAGCCCCTGATGAGCACGACCTTTCAAGCGAGCCCCATAACCCCGTTAGTTTCCCTCTCGCAGTGCAATTAAGCACGTGCAACAAATAAAAAAAAAAAAAAAAAATAGGGAAAAAAGAAACCAATCAAACCGAAAATAAATTGCAGCTGCAACTGCAGCCTGCAACCAGTGTTGGCAAACGTGGCAAAAATTGCAGCAGCAGCAGCACGGCAAAATCGTTCGGCCTACACATTTTTTGTAGCCATTTCAATGGGATGTGCTTTAAATACCCTGCAAATAGTCAAGTGTCATGGGCGGATATCTTGCATTCATGTCCTCGTCGCCAGACGCATGAGAGAGAAAGAGACAGAGACTTATAGATATATTGATATGCCTATGGAAATGTTTAGCTTAGCATTGCATTGATCGAACATATTTATATGAGAGCAAAAGTAAACTTTCCATTTCATGTAAGATAGTATCTATTATCATTTATAAATATATATTTATATGTCGGAGATTTGCCAGTTTCTATATTTTCTGTCATTATCTCTCCGAACCTCTCGAAGTTTCTCAACAATCTCTTCTAGCCATCACATAGACCTGCGCACTTGGTCTCTATCAGCTAGACCAGGGACTACTTGCAGCAGCAGCTATATGCGTCTCACTCTCGTGCATATCATAGTACACCTACTTGCTTTGATTAGAGAGTATCTGCTAGACGACTACTCTAGTCATAGAACGATTTTGATGGTTCTCCTTTTTGTAAGCCATTGTGGCTGCCAGGCAAAATTGTTTGCGTTTCGCGTTGCTGATGCATGCGAATTGGAAAATATTTGCAATTTAGCAAAATGCGCCCGGAAGCGTTCAAGGTCTGCTCACAGATCGTTCTGCTCGAATCGAAACGCAATGCTATATCGGAATTAAAGTTCTGATTTGTATTTGTATTTGCCTGCGGTCCGTATCAATGGCAGTAATTATTTACAAATTAAATATATAAATATATATATATTTGTGTGTAGTATTTAATAGAATATATCAATAATAGTTTTATATAATTTATCGTAAGACTTGCAGTTTAATATTCCTTTCAATATTCAAATTCATTGCTTCTTTTCAGCATAGCTGCTCTCTGATGGACAGTAAAGGACTACGGAAGTATATGCTTCCCTCCTCCTTTTGATTATCCTTTACACTCTTCACACATCACTCGATTGATTTATCGTATGAAATAATAGGCAGGCAATAGCTGCAGCTGTCTGGCCGAGAGCGGGTCTCCGTTTATATCCAATGCTCGGTCTTAAATGTCAATAATACGTGAAATTGAACTGCCAATTCAATCTCGGAGCGACGGCAGGCAAACTCCATGTCTCCGACGAATGTGCCTGGGTGCGTCGGGTCTGAGTGGGCTTGAGTGGGGCTCGGAATGATTTCCATAGAAGCATTTTGCATTTGTGCGAATGAATTCTTTATTTCATCCTTTATTTATCCGTTATTTTATTTTGTACGCTCCATCGCGATTGCTTCCTTAGCCATATTGTACAACTATTTGCGAGAGTATCAAGTCTCAAGTGTGTTGGGATTTAAACGTCGTGATGCCAGCAAATTGTACGCAGATCACATTACCCCAACCGCCTGCATCCACAGCCACAGCCACATCCTCATACGCCTCCTCGACCCCTTCTGATTCCTGTCTACTGTCGTGACATGTGCAACTCTATTGAAACTGGTTGCAGCAGCGAGCAGGCGGCGTGGCGTGCCTTGCAATCGAGAATCGCTTCACATTTGGCTGCATTTATATCCTTTATTCATTCGAAAAATTGAAAGATTTATTTCTTAGTTCGCAGCGATTACATTTCTACCAGCTAATGTGTTCCGATTGAGCGGCTCCTCCGTCGTGGCAGTTTGTCAAAGTGTCAGGCATTGAATGCCGTCCGCCAAATATCTGCCAGAAGCAGCTGCATTACGATTTGTTGACAACTACGAGAAAGTAATCAGCTTTAAATAAATAACTAGTTATGTGCGTCGTGAACTGCAATTGCAAACGAAATGCAAGGCAATCAAATCTGGTTTTCTTTCAAGTGAATACAAATTGCTATTGCTTTGATAATTTTCTACTTAATTTAGTTTGCAAATATTATAACATTTTTAAAAAATTTGTTGTATTTGTTTTCCCTGTTCATCCGAACACTTGTTGATCGGCGAAATTGTGAATGGTTAGGGTAAAGCCGCTTAGATTGATTCACCATAGACCAATAGTTCGAGGTTTTTCCGCATACTTAAATACATTCTTTCAGTCTTTAAGTTCTCAATGGGCGTTCGTTGGGCTTCAGGCCGAAGGAAAATTAGCGACAAGAGGCATAGAAAAATGAGAAAATGCTATGCTTGGGCCAGTTAAACGTGTCTCTTCGTATCGCATAGTTCGACGGTGTAACAAACAAACAAATAAACAGAAAACACATAAATAAATTAAATAAATAATATAAAAATTGAACTCAAAATCAAGTAACCTACAGAAATAATATCCACTAACATATTGCCGCAGCATAAGAACTGCGACTAGGATTGATATTAAATTAGATTCTAGAATAATCATTTGATTCTTCAAGGCTTTTCTTCAAATTTAATTAGCTATCACTTTGTATTTCACCCCATAATTCAGAATATACATTTTCCAGAATTTTCAATTAGTCTTTCGCCCACTCAAGCGCCACAGTGGCGCCAATGCAATAGGAAATCCATTATCGATCGAGGTAGGGAAAACAGCGTGAATGACGGCAAGTTCGTTGTAAGTTTCACGTGTGCTTTGTAATTTCCCTTTTTCAATTGCAATTTTCCTTTCGGCTGCATCAGTAGCTTTTGTTCAGGCCAGTGACTCTTCCGAAGGCCAAGGCTAAGCGCCTTATCTGTTCTGTTCTCGCTTAGACCGTCCACCTTGACCTGCTTGTTCCTAATGAAAGCGACAACAATTTCCTAAAGCTCTCTTTACGTACCTTGGAGTGTAAAGAGATTAGAAACAATAGCAAAGGTTAAGTCGACAGTACATTTTCAGGAAATGAAAGACTTTCAGAACTGTAAAATAACCAAGTAACGATATAGCAAACAACCATTCAACTATCCAACAATAATGGCAACCCCAGCACCAGCAGCAACTTTATCTGCCCCACCAATTGCCGTGGTGGCAACGCCGGCTCCTGTAGCACAGCCAGTGGCAGTCCCTGCGGCAGCACCAGTGGCAGCACCTATACCTGCCGTGGCGATCCCTCCTCCGGTGGAGCCAGTGGTAATCCCAATAGCTGACCCGGTTACTACTCCAATAGCTGTTTCGCCGGTAGCAGTGCCCGTAGCAATCATGGAAACTCCGACTGCAGTACCGCAACCAGTGGCAGCACCTGCACCTGTTGTGGACACTCCAGTTCCAGTACCAGCTCAAGCTGTTGTAACACCAGTAGTAGCACCAGTGTCGTCTCCGACTCCAGCACCGGTGGCAGAGCCGGTGTCAACTGCAGCTACTCCAGAAGTTGTAGAAACTCCAGCTGCAAAAGCTGACACACTGGTAGCTCCAATAGATGAGTCAGTAGTGTCTCCAGCGAAAGAGAATGTGGCAAGCCCGGCAACAATCGCAGTCCCCGTTTCGGAGCTTATAGCAGCAGTAGAAGATTCCGTTGTAGCTGCGACCTCTGTCTTGGAGAGTTCCGCACCAATTGCAGAGACTGGGGTTATTCCAGTAGCAGTCGTGCCAGCTCCAGTGTTAGCCCCCGCAGCAGTTGGGGAGACTCCAGCACCTGTTGCAGCTCCTGTGACAACTCTAGCAGCAGAGCCATTGGCAGAACCTACAGCTGTTGTAGAAACTTCACCACCCGAAGCAGCTCCAGTGGCAGCTCCAGTAGCAGCTCCAGCAGCAGCACCTGTAGCAGCGCCTGTGGCAACGGCTGTGGTAGCTCCTGTAGCAGAGCCAGTGGAAGCTCCAGTAGCAGAGCCAGTGGAAGCTCCAGTAGCAGCTCCAGTGGCAGCTCCAGTGGCAGTTCCAGTAGCAGCTCCAGTGGCAGCTCCAGTGGCAGCTCCAGTAGTAGCTCCAGTGGCAGCTCCAGCAGCAGCACCTGTAGCAGCGCCTGTGGCAACGGCTGTGGTAGCTCCTGTAGCAGAGCCAGTGGAAGCTCCAGTAGCAGAGCCAGTGGAAGCTCCAGTAGCTGTTGCGGAGGCTCCATTACCAGTTGTGGAGAGTTCAGCGGCAGCTGAGCCGGTGGCAGTTCCAGTAGCAGTCGTTGAGATTGCTGCTCCGGTGGCAGCCCCCGCAGCAGTTGTAGAGACTCCAGCACCTGTTGCAGCTCCTGTGACAACTCTAGCATCAGAGCCAGCGGCAGAACCCACAGCTGTTGTAGAAACTTCACCACCCGAAGCAGCTCCAGTGGCAGCTCTAGTGGCAGCTCCAGTAGCAGAGCTAGTGGCAGCTCCAGTAGCAGATCCAGTGGTAGCTCCAGCAGCAGCTCCAGTAGCAGAGCCAGTGGCAGCTCCAGTAGCAGATCCAGTGGCAGCTCCAGCAGCAGAGCCAGTGGCAGCTCCAGCAGCAGAGCCAGTGGCAGCTCCAGCAGCAGAGCCAGTGGCAGAGCCAGTGGCAGCTCCAGTAGCTATTGTGGAGGCTCCATTACCAGTCGTGGAGAGTTCAGCGCTGGCAGTTGAGCCGGTGGTAGTTCCAGCAGCAGTCGTTGAGATTCTTGCTCCGCCTGCAGCCCCCGCAGCAGTTGTGGAGAGTCCGATACCCGAAGCGGCGTCAGTGATCACTTCAGTAGCACCTCCAGAGGGGATTTCTGTTGCTGATCTAGTTCCAGCAGCTAACGTTGAAACTCCAATTCCTGTTCCTGTCCCGGGAGTTGCCCCTGTAGCTGTTGTGGAGACTCCAGCTGCGCCAGTGGCAGCTCCTGTAACAGTCGTGGAGAGTCCAGCGCTGGTAGCAGAGGCAGCGGTAGTTCCAGTAGCTGTCGTGGAGACACCTGCTCCGGTGGAAGCCCCTGCAAAACTTATGGAGACTCCAGTACCCGAAGTAACGCCAGTGGCAACTTCTGTACCAGTCGTCGAAAATGCGGCGCCGACCAATGAAGTGAGGGCAGTTCCAGCATCAGTAGTCGAGACTCCTGCTCCGATGGTAGCACCTGAAATAGTTAAAGAAACTTCACCACCAGTAGCCGAGACAGTGGCAGCTCCTGTTGCGGTCTTGGAGAATACAGCTCTCTTAGCAGAGACAGCAGTAGTTACAGTAGCTGTCGTCGAGCCTCCTACTCCGGTGGCAGCCCCTGCGGCTGTTGTGGAAGCTGCAGTACCCGAAGCAGCGCCAGTGGAAACTTCTGTTGCAATCGTGGAAAATTCAGCGCAGACAGGTGAGCCGGTGGCAGTTTCACCAGCAGTCGTTGAGACTCCTGCTCCGGTGGTAGCCCCCGCTCCGTTGGCAGCTGAGCCTGTGGAAAATCCAACAGCTGTCGAAGCCGCATCAGTTGTGGAGACTCCAGCACCAGTGGAGAAGCCTGTGGTAACACCATTAGCAGAGCCAGGAGTTTCTCCGACAACTTCAGCGCCAGTTGCAGAAGCAGTGTCAGCTCCTGCTGTGGCAGCAGAGCCCGCGATAACTGAAGTAGCTGTCGTTGAGACCTCAGCTGTGGCAGCAGTTGCCGCTGCAGCTGTAGAGACTTCAGTTCCAGTCGAGGTACCCGTACCAGTTGTGGAAACTCCAGCACCAGTAGAGCAACCTGTGGCAATAGCATTAGCAGAGCCAGCAGTAGCTTCTGTGGATACTACAGATCCAGTATCAGAGCCTACGGGAGCTCCAGCTGCAGGGGCTGCGGCGCCAGTTGCAGAACCAATGGCAACTCCAGTGGTTGATGAGGAGACTACACCTCCGGCAGTAGAACCTGTCGAAGCTCAATCAGTTCTTGTGGAGGCTTCGACTCCTGTAGAAGAACCTGCAGCCCCTGGAACTGCGGACGTGGAGGCTCCTGCTCCGGCAGCAGTTCCTGTCGAAGCTGTTGAAACTTCAGCTCCATTAGCGGATCCAGCGCTAGCCTCAGAAGACGCCGCAAAGATTTTGGAAACAGCAACGACCACTTCAGAGACCATTTCTGTACCAGTAGAAGCAACTGCTGAGTTAGCAGAACCCGTAGATGAGACTCCAGCAATTGTATCTGATTCAGGTTGTGAAGAAATTACTTTAAACTTATATTTACATAATTATATCAACAATCTTTTTATCGATCAATCGAATTTCAGGCAATGTTCCATCGGCAGCTCTGCCCGTGGACAATATATCTTCGATGCGCAGGGATCTGAATACTTCAGATCTGTCGCTGCTGGCCATTGCTGCTACCCTGGATGCCATAGCCGAGAAGCTGAAGGACCAACGAGCTAGAAACCAGGAAGTGTTGGATCGCATCTGCGAAATCGAAAAGATTCTGGGCGTGGCTCAGAAGTAAAGCTAGCTAGCTCATAAATCTAACAATTGTTGAATTTCTCAAATGTCATAAATAAAGTATATTCATGGACTGCCTCACCTTTCGTTTGCTGCTACGAAATACAGACAGGACAAAAACAAATGTGCGACTTGCAGTTTTGGACACTTTTACGCAATGGCAAATAAATTGCAAGGCGTGGCACTACAGACACATTTATTATATATCTTCCCGCCCCCAGCACACAGCTACAGCCACAGCCGCGACAAGCAAATTGCCAGCTATGCTAAATTTGCAGCTCGCGCTTTGACAACGAAATCTGAATAAAATTATACGATTGCGGCGGCATTTGCTGTGCAAACAAACCCTTAAATATTACCCCGCCCCCAGCTGCTCGTTGACTTGTGGCGTAGGACATGGTTGAGTCTGAAAATTAATTATAATGCCGTCTCCTGCCGCTGCGCTTAGAAACCAGCGAAAACTGTGAAAGCTCCGTGAAAAGGCGCTGAATAAATTTTCAGCAATTGAAAAATATAATATAATATAATAATTGTACAGAAACTTTCAACTAATTGCGAGCAATTGTTAATTACCAATAATTAAATGTAATTAGTTGGCTATGGCCGAACTTGAACTGACTTTTAAAATCGAAATGAAAAACTTTTGCCAGCAGTTTGAATGCATAATTTATTTGTATATGAATTTATTTGGCTCTGAGTTGCTTTGGACTGGCCAAAATGCCCAAATTGATCCTTTGGCGCAAAATGCACAGGCCATAAAATTCACTTTGTCTGGGAATAGAGAGCTTTCGCTCTTAAGCCCATGCGAGAGTAATAAAATTGTTTAAGCAGTGCCAAAAACTGACAATTGAAGGCTTGCAAATTTTATGAGCCAACGCTGAATACGATTTCGATTCAGGGTGCGAAGGGTGCGCGTGGAGACAGACCTAAAGCAGCAGTGGCGATTATTCTAATCACTCGGTTTACAGTGACCCAACTTTAACTAACATGATATGGCCAAGCAATATCTGCCGACTGTCCGACTCTCCGTCTGTCTGTCTAGGTCAGCCTTTCGTTACGGCACAATCCTCAATAACATCTACGACAGCTCAATCTAAATCTATACGCAAATCGCAAAAGAAAAAAAAAACCAACAAAATGGCTAAAAACAAAATTTCCATTTGACCATTTTGACTCGAAACAACAAAATGACCTCCACACAGATTCAGGCACGCACACACAGCCGACCGACAGCACACAACATAAATGTTGCAAATGGAGCAACAGAGCAGAACAAAGTTGTTGTTGCCTGCTTCTTCTTTGAGCCTGGGCTGTCTGGGCTTGCGGCTAAATCTGTATCAAAAAACTAAAAGGGCAAATAGAAGCAAGAGCAAAGCCAAAAATGTTGGCCAGACTTTATTTTTTTTGGCACTTGGAACATGTCTGTTATGCGAAACCCTGACAGAGAGAATTCCCAAGCCTCACTGACACACACATATCCTATACCTATACACAATCTGGTTCTGGTCCAGTAAGCAGCCTCTGACAGCAGTGGGTTATACAATTTAACCGCATTAACGATATCCAATTGCCCTATGCGGGCTCATCCTCCCCGACCGAAAGTGTAAATGTGTAATTGTTGCCATCCGAGCTAGATGGCGAGGGCGAGGGGAGAGCAGAGCGTAGAGAGCTGATAAATTTGTAAAACATTTGCACTCGCATTCGATTGTGAACTGTGTGTAAGCCACTTACATGGGGCTTACAAGTTTACCAGCGGGTTTACCAACTAAATGACATGCATTGCATCCAATTGGAAATTAAATTGGACTTTTGTGTTCACTTTCATTGATATGTAAATAAATTGCATGATAAATTAGCAAGGTCTATTATATGCTATTATCCATATTGTTATTTTTCTCAATAGTCTATATTTGCTTTCTAAATAAATAATGATGAGTGAGTGAGTTGTATTTCAATGAATCTTATTACGTTGACTAATCGCCAATTAAATTGTTCAGGTGCTTCGCAATTGCTGCTAACTTATGCCAAGAGGGATAAAAGAGTCTGCAGTATGCATGCAACGTTTAGTTGCCTCACTTCAAATATGGAGCATCGCACTGAATGACGGATCAATCAGTCAGCATGCATAAATGACAGAGAGCGAGAGAGAGCTGGAGCTGGAGCTGGTAGCAGTGCATACCGTTGATTCAACAGATGTAGCTAGAGAAGATGGTTCTTGGCAGAGGGATAGACAGATGAGTGTATGGACTGACTGGATGGGTAGTAATGCTGTCACTCGACTTGTTGCCGCTGTCACTCTGCACTTGAGGCTAATGTAGGCAGTGTTGCAGCCAGTCAGGACAACGCCTAATGTGCAACACAGGCAACGACGGCTGCAACAACAATCAAGACAATAGCAACGCAACGCTTATTTGGCCAGTCCGCTGCTAGGATTCATGTCGAATTCACCATGGGTATCGAATAAATTTTTGACTTAATTGCGCCTAACTCGTGCTGAAATAGTAGCCGTAGCCAAAGCAACCACATGCCACATGTTGAGGCTGACAGCAGAGAGCCTGCCACAGGCTTTGCATTGCAACTGTGACTAAGCTCAGCCTTTGGCAGTTATTAGCTGCTGCTGCTGCTGCTGCTGTTGTTGTTAATTTTGCTGCACAAATTGTTGCTGGTTTTGCTTTCAGTTTTCAGCTTTCAATTTTCGTTTCCGTTTCCAGTTTTCAATTGCAGATCCTGCTGCTTTAGCTCTTGGCCAGTTGTTTGCCTGAGCTAATAGTAAACTATGCAGCTATCATTGTGTTGTCGCTACGTTCGAACTTGAGCTTTGTGTTTATCTGTTCACAATAGCCACAGTTAATTGACGCAAATTGCATGCCTTTCGCCCATAGGCCCTACTGATATATGAGTCGCGTACGCATACGTAATATTCGCGTTAGAGCTTACCATAATTAAAGGGCAGCAAATGTCCAACTCAATGGTAACGTCATTTACAGAATAATTGTTGCCGTTCTTTTTTCATTTTGCATCTCTCTCTCTCTCTCTCTCTCTCTCTCTCTCTCTCTCCTTCTCACACACACACACTGAGTTGCCTTCAGTTATCGAGGTTCATTTGATTTTCTTTGTAATCAGAAGTGCGTTTGTTCCATTTAATCGAATTAAGTGCGCTAAGCCATTTGAGCGCACTTTCTTTTATCTCTGCTGCGTATCTGCATGCATTTTTTAATTTAATTTTTCTTTTTTTCTTTACGATTCATTCTCCCTCTTAAAGTTTGCCCTTTTTTGCGTTGCTGTGATTAATGACTTGTGAAAGTGAAAGGTGTGCAAAAATTGTGCACTGAGCCGAAGGGGCATAAAATACTCTTATACTCAAGAGCTGCCTAATTGAGCACTATTGAGAGGGAGAGAGAGAGAGAGAGAGAGAGAGAGAGAGAGAGAGAGAGAGAGAGATAGAGCAAAGTGCTTCACTGTTGCTTAAGTATTCATTAAAGAATTTACTTTTATAAATACTTATTTTTATTGAATTGCCAACAAGTTTACTTTAAATACACTTTCACTTAGTCTACTTTGCCGCACATGGCGTATGCGTTATATTTCTGTCAAACTTCAGCACATTGAAAAACAGCTATGTCACTTAAACTGGCTTAAACACACACTCTGTGTGTACACACGCAGACACACTCATACGAAACACACATTCATGCAGTGCGAACTCTCTTAAAACTTTGGACATTCTGTGGTCAAACATATGACAAACAGAATGCCAGGCATTCCTAGCCAAACCCCTTGCCCCCAGTTGGCTGATTATCATTCATTTGCTGCCACATAATGGGCCAATTCAGCTGCGGCTGCGGCAAACGTTTTAGGATCCCGATAATTATCAACTGTGGTCAACACAAAGAAGATAAAAACAAACAAAAAATGGTAAATAAAGTGAAAAACTTTTTAATTTGCCAACGTGGTGTGCAATTTTTTTAACTGTTGAAAATGGCCATGGAAAATGTGTAAATGTGTACGTGTGCGTATGTGTGTGTGTACTTTGTTAATAACTGCATGTGTCTTGTCTGCAGCCAAATGCAGCCATTGTTTTACAAGCCAACAGCAGCTGAACCAGAACCAGTTCCAGCGCTGCTGCCAATGACAGCAATAGCTGGAGCGACGCTGTCAGCGACGGCGGCGACAACAGAGACAGCAACAGCGACAGCGACAGCAACTGCGACGCCTCGTAAGTAATTTCGCGCATATGTTACGCCACAGCCGCTGCATGCGACGCAGCAGCAACAACAGCAACAATACCAATAACAGCAACAATAACATCAAGCGCAAATGTACATAGCGGGGGAGGGAGACAAAAGAAAGAGCGTGAGTGTGGGCTGTGAGCTATGTTATACACTAGTCGACAGCCGAATGTGGGCTTCAGTGTCAGCTGCAGCTGCAGCTGCAGCAAACGGCGGCAGAAGCAGCAGCAACAGCAGCAGCAATAGCCGCTTAAGCTCGGCTGAGCGGCATATTCATGGCTGCTGCACACGACAAATTGAATTTTATGCAAAGGCTGCGCCTCGCCCGGTCCGCTCTAATGCATTGTTCTCAAATCACCATCACTCTCGTTTGCTCACTCTCACTCGCTCCCTCAATCTCTGCTATTTGCCTCTTACTCTGGCGCGGCGACATCTAGGGCCTGTGTATGTCTGCATTATAAATTTGGTTTTTTTGTTTTCTTTTTGTTGCCTTCTCGTTTGTCTGAGTGTGCGTGTGTGTGCGTGTGTTTGTGTTGGCATATTAAGCTTATCCTTGTGCTTTACACTTGCCAGTCGTCCTGCAACGCACGTTTTCAATTGTTGCTGTCGTTGTTGTTGCCTGCGTGTGTCCTAGTTTCAATGCTCCTGCACTTTCCTGCGTTCAGTTATTGTTGCTGCCAGCATTGTCTTTGCCCTTTGCCTTTGCCATTGCCTTTGCCTTTGCCTTTCCCGTTGCCATTTTTGTTTAGGGTTCCTTGGCAGTAGCTCTCCATATTATTTCATAGCTCTATCGGTCTTATGGGTCCATTGTGTATGCCGCCCAATTTGCCGGCTAGACATTAATGAGAAATAATGTTATCGCACTGTTAAGTAGCTGTAAGAGTCTGTCTGCTTTGTTCTCTAAATCCGTTTGTGCAAATTGTCATTCAGCAGGGGATTAATTGTCATTATGATTATGATAAGACCTGAATTGAAATGGGTGGTGGCAACTTAGAGGGTTCCATATACTTGCTGTTAAAATCTTAATGGGTACTTTCGTTGAAATGCTAAATACGCCTGTATAAATAAATATTTTACAGCATAAACACTTAAACACAATAATTGCATTTTGTGTGCGCGGCTTAGCTAACCCATTGACAGCGAATGAGCGCTGTTAGCGTGCGAGATGCCCCCCCTTCGACTGTGAATGTTAATTAACAGTGAGCAGCAAGGATAACATGGACTGAGTTGTGCATGTTCTGTCATCTAACTCTCTCGCTCTCGCACTCTCTGTTTTAACAGCTGTTAGCTCGTACTAGCCGAGCAGCATCTGCCACGACATCTTCGCTTCGTTTAGTCTACTTTTAGCCGGTGTCGCGTGCGCAACACATCGAGTCGCAGCTGCAAGCCGGAGCTGGAGTTAGCAAGTGAATAAAGAGTGTGAATACAGTGATTGGATTTGAATAAATAAACTATGTGACATTTTGAAATATAATTGACAATTTACAAGTGGTAATACAAAAATAAATATATTGAATGAAAATAATTTAAAAGTTACTAAAAACAAATAAGCAAAAATTAAAAACTTGTGAATTTGTGAAGTTTAAACATTTATTGAATTAAAAACAAAATATTGAGAAATGTTGAACAAAAATTTAACTGGCATATGATATTTGTGCTATAAATAGTTTTCATTAAATGAATGTGTCAATTGTATATTAAACAAGATATTTTAATTTGTTTATTGAATAGTTTTTAAATTTGTATATTGTATATATTTTATTCTTTTTAATTACATGAATCTATGTGAATTTACGTATATATTTAATTACTTTGTTCATTTAATTGTCTTTTATAATGAATAAATGTTTTTCAAAATCAGTTAACATAAATTAACTACCTAAGGAATATATTTTTAGGAACTCATCGAATTCTTTCCTGTTTTTTACCAATATACAAGAAACTGCTTTTAAATTCTTAATGATTAAACAAAGGACGCTTACGAAAACTCTTATAAATTATTCAGTTTTGTGTTTGCCTCAGTAAGTGTATTCTAATAATTTATTATATTTTATGCTTGATGTTTTTAAGTAAAATATCAATAAAAATAATAAGATAAATGTATACCCTATATATATATATATATATATATTTTTTTTTTTTTTAAATATAAACATGTACATAAAACACATATTATTTATATATATATAAGATGTCCACAACAAATAAACTAAATTACAAGTCAGAAAAAATTCTGTTTCCGGTTCGGCGGCCAGCAAATTTCATCTTCCGTTCTTGGCTATTTGCTTTGCCTCAGCCGTAGCCGTAGCCGTACCCGTACCCGTAGCAGCAGCGGCAGTGGCAGCAACATCAGTGTAAATGCTAAGCACAGAGAACAGAAGTCACGAATTTAAGGAAACAACAAGAACAAGTTTGGAGAGCTGTGGGAAGTTGTGTTAAATCATTTACACTTCCGCTGCTGCTTTGTTTGTGCAATCAATTTAGTATTATTTACGTTATCAACAGCAGCAACAACAACAGATACTATAACGAAAACAATAACACTAATAATAACAACAACAATATTGACAGCAGCAACAACATCAAGCAACTCCTTAATGCATACAATTCATTCGGCCAGAACATAACATTTGTTTAACATTTGCGTTAACGCTTCATTAAACCAGTTGGAAATCGTTTGGCATTACTTATGTATGTATGTCTGGCATTTCTCAGAGCTCTGCCCACATCGTGGCCTCCTTTGCAGTGTGTTGTAGAAACAAAAGGCATTTAAATCATTATTTTCCCGCACAAGCTGCAAACAAAGCCCGGGTCAAGCGCAGAGCTCCAACCCGATTCTGCAACTGACTCCTGGCAACGCGCCCAAGCCCAAGTCTAAGCCTAAGCAGAAGGCAGGCAAATCCTTTCAATTCGTAAGAGCGTGTCGTGCATCTCTAAGTTGTCTCTCTCCCTCTACCTCTCTCTCTCTCTTTCTCTATCTCGTTGCCTGTGTGTGTGGGGGCGTGTTTGCTTGGCCATATGTACACCTTTTACGCCCGACTAAACACCCGCATAAATAAATTTCGTTAATGCCAAATAGTCTCGAGCGTAAAAGAAAGATGAGGTAACAGCAGCAGCAGCAACAGCAGCAGTCTACCAAATGGAATGCCTCAACAGACACACACACACACACCAGCAAACAAGTACCCAAACAAATACAAACACACACACACACAGTCAGTCATATGTACATGTGTGCCTGAAAGCATTTTCGCCAGAAATTCGCAATATTTTTCCCATTTCTCTAGCATACTTTTCAGCGCAGCCATGAACTGGCGTGCTTTAGTGCTGGAATTTCTGGACAAGTTCACATTTTTGCTTAGACAAGCGCGCTTCCTGAAGAATTCCAAGTGCCTTTCAGCATGCGCCCAGCTACGTAATCCAAGTATTCAAATGCCATACGCGAAATCGGCTAGCGAAATTAATTTCAGTTTTTGTAGCCTACTTTTCTGCGCAAAGTATTTCGAAATTTTAATAAAATCACATCGGGCAATTTGCTGCGATTTTTGATTATTTTACTAGCTGCGCGTGTACAGTAATAATAACAGTATTACATGCCTCGGAACGTTACTTTAAACATCTTCTTTAGACTCAAAAGCTTAAGTTGTACTTAATAAATTTTCCGATAGTTTGTGTGGCAGGCACGGCATACTTATTGAAGAAATGTTGTTCTATTGCCAGTTTGCAGTTTGTAAACTTTGTCAATTTACGAGCAAAACTTACAAATTAACTTATAGACTTGGGAATTTCGAGAACTCTCAATCATTAAGGAGAACGAGCAACAAGATATGACAAATGCCTTGGAACACTTGATCAATTTGTGTTTACTGGTTAAGAAATTATGCTGAGATTAAATAATTGAATTAATTAAGCTGAACTTAAACTGCAAAACGTATGCTCATTTGAGCTTACGTTTTGTGGAATATCTTGGGCAACTTACGCTGTTGGCCACATAACTTAACCTAAAACTCAAACACACAAACATATTAAGATGGGATTTTGCGCAAAACGTTTCACATAAAATAGAAAAAACAAAATAATAAAAAAACAAGGCAAAGGCAACATTGTGGGAATATTTAAAATTTGCCACGTGTTGTTGCACAGCTCTTAAGTTTGTGTTTCTGTTGTTGCAGTTGCGGCATCTGGTCGAGTGCAATTGTGAAATATGCTAAGCCCACAATTGTGTGTGAAAACTAGAAGAAGGCAAAGCAACCAGTTTTAGAGGGCAGCCCAACACCACTGCACCACTGCACCACCGCATTAGACCAACCACTGGACAGGCACTGCTTGTGTCTCAAAGCCAACTAACCATAATAGGCAGCCCAAACAGCAACTGTATCAATATTCGCTAGAAGAACGCTCAAAATATTCCGCATTACTCGCAGCTGGTGAGCAGCTCGTGGGGTCGGGTGCTGCTGCTGCCTAGCGGCACATGTGACCCAGTTAAGCCGATTTGCTGCCAGACGGCGTGCTACTGCTAGAGCACGCGGATTATTAATTTGGCTGGCATTTTAAAAGAGAGAGACAGAGCGAGAGAGCGAGAGAGAGAGAGAGGGTCACGGCAGAAACATGCGCTCCCAGCACCAAACTCCGATCCTGGCCAGCCTCTGTCTGTGCCTCGTCCTCGCCGTCAGCCTGCAGCCGCAGCTGCTCCACTGTGCCACAACGGGTAAGTTTGCATAATATCAAATTTGATTTTCATTTCGTTTTTATTTTTTCTCCTCTTTTTCCTCTTTTTGGCGCTACATTTGCCGCATATCAAATACTTCTCACTTTTCTGCTGCCCGTGTATCTCTTTGTGTACTTGGTAATAATATTAATTTTATGGGCGGCAGGGCGTGGCAGGGCACGCCTTGGCTGAGCTAACTGACTCTGAGGCATTTTTGGCCACGCTGCGAATTGGTTTTGCATATTTTTACCGACACACGCTCAAAGGCATAGACAGACTCTGGTCAAATAAAGCAGATGTTAGCCGAAGGTAGGCTTTGGCTAATAGAATCAGACTTGGCATGCGGTAAATATCATCAGAGAAATTAAATGTCTGTCTAAAAAGTATGCCAAGTGTAGGTTGTATTTGATTTTCTTTGATATGATTGATATTTGTTTCTGTTAATGTTTATGATCGCAATGCTTGTTAACTATATTCAATACGATTCACTTGAAAATAAAATAAAAATAAAATTAAAATTCAATTATAGATTATCAAAATATGTTTAGCCAAAATCGCAGCTGTCCAAGACTTTAGCTAAATGCGTTTCAGCTCAAGCTAAATTAATTCCAATTACTATAATTTACTATTTGAAACTGTTCAATTGGCTCAAATGCAGAATAGCAATTGCTGTTCATTAGAAAGAACTTTAGACTTTCATTTAGAAAGCATTTCCCTTTTTTTGTCGCTCAAATGGCAAAAGTTGCATACAAATATAAGCTTGCTACAAAGGAGCCTTCCACTCCGCCAGAGGCAAAAGCAGTAATAATTATAATCGAGGCTAATTAAAATTGTAAATGGCAAAATCACAAATAGCAATAAATAAAAGGCAAAACTCTCAATAGGGAAAGTGCGCTGGGGGGGAAAAGAAAGAAAGTTGAAAATGTAACATTTTCGGGAGAGGCGGAGCGACAGCTTGAAAATTCTGTGAAAAGCTGGAAAAACTGGCTTGTGATCAAAGTCACATTTATTATGTGGCAAGCTATGCAACAAACGGGCTGAACTATTCCCATTGATAACTGAAAAGGCATTATTGCAGTCAAGTTAGCTTAAGTCCCTCAGTCATTTAAACCTAAATTAAGAGGTCGTGTATGACTGAGTATTTGGGGTTCTTTAAACCAATTGCCAGCTGCTGTTTATTGTTGACTTTTGCGATTGTTGGCCATGAAAGTGGTGGACGGAACGCTTCAGAAACCACAATTGCGACTACAATTGGACTGGCAGCCAGCAACAAAAACAACAACCACTCCCGGGATATATATATAAATATATGTACAGCGAGAGAGAGAGAATTGCGACTATGTCGAACAATCAAAGCAACAACAAAGGCAATGGCTGCTGCTGTGGCTCGGCAGCTCCAGATGAAAACTTTTACTTTTGTTTAATCAAATTCTGCAGCACGTCGAGCACCACTGAATTCTTGTAACAAAACTGACTGCCCTGCCTGCCCTGGGGGTCCATGTAGTCCCAGGTCTAAAGTGTGGCGCGGCATTTGCGAGTAACTAACTCATTCGCCTGCCCACGGCCACAGGCATTTCGCCGCCACTCTTCATTGTTGTTTTGCTTGGCTTTTTGGCTGCTGCCACAGCTTCTGCATCTTTCATTCTCTCTCATTCTCGCAGCTCGAGCTCCGGCTCCCTCGAGATGCCACTGGTTAGCCGCTCAACTGGCACGCTCGACTTAAACGCTTAGGCACAATTATTACACAAATTACTGGCGTAGCGAGCAAGAGGTGGGTGTCCGTCATCGTTATTAGCGCCATCTCGACAGCCACTTGATGGGCGTGTACAACTCTGTGGTGTTCAGTTGAGATTACATGACCATGACCATAACCGAGCTCCAGCTTTCATTATCAGTCCAACAGGGCAACTCATCTCGACTCTACAACATGCCCATCATCATTAGGAAAACTGTTGATTTGCTGTCAGCAGTGACTGGGTTTCGACTGGTCGACCCTCGCCAAGGATTATGTACAAAGAAAATATTATATGTTGCTCAATGTTCTAAAGTCAAAACTGTTTCAGACTTTGATGAAGAGAGGTGAAGCATTTCTTTTTACTCTATAGTGGAAATTACAATATTGGCTTCATTTGTCATTTACTGTCAGCAGGATTGCTAAATTTTAAATTATGTTAATATGAACTGAAGGAAATAAACTCAAGCTCAGATTCCTGTCAAATTTACTTTCTATGATAAGAGTTTTATTTATATATTTATTATTTCAATCTTTACTTTTTGTTTATAAATTAAATCTTATTTTTAACTACACTTAATTTGTTTTTTGTCTCATACCAAATAGTCTGCGAGCTGTAGCCCAATTATTGGTTTTGCCTATTAAAAAATAATAATAATTAAAAAAAAAAAACTTTAAAATTGCTTTTTCTAAATCTAAACAATATTTTCCTGGAAAACGTTTATGAATTCCATTTCGTTGCGTGTCGTAATAACAACTTTATACAAGTGTGCATAATTAGGTTAATCCCAAGAATTTTTAGGTTTTCTTCGAATTTGAGGCTCCCTAATGGAACCAATTGGGGCCACCCAAAGTTTTCCTGGAGCGAGAAGCCCAAACAGGACTCTGTCAAGCCAAATAAATTATGGCTATGCATATATATACATATATATACATATGTGTTTATTCACATGTGACTGTGTGAGTGCCTATGTGGATGAGGCGTGTCTGTTAGATGATTTTATTGCTACACTTGATGCCGACTTAAGTGCCCACGGGGCTTAGCTGGCTAATTTTAGTGCGGGAAATCCTTCTACGCTCTCTCACTCACTCTACTTTTAGCTCGCTTTCGCTCTCTCTCTCTCACACTTACTGCTTATCTGCTGTTATGTGGCGATGAGTTGATGCATGATGAGACTGAAACTCATTGACTGCCTTAGTCTCAGAGTCTGCACTCAAGTCTCAAGACTCAAACTCAATCTGCATCATAGTCTCCGTCTAGCTGCGAGTCATCGAGTCGCCTTTGCCGCTTGGTCGAGCCTCATTACGCAAGTTTGTCCCGCCAATCGGAGCAGGTTCTGGGGCTGGGAAGTCATTTTATCTTTTTATATCTTACTCTGCACACAGTTCGCTTGTTTCTTCTGTGTGTGTGTGAATTTTTATAACTTTTTAGTTTGTTGCTTTGTCGCAGAGATTAAGCAAATTTTTTGTTGCATACTTTAAGGCAGCCGCGACTGCTGTTGTCGCCCGCCTAAAGTGATATTTTTCCTAATTTTCCCTCTTTATTATTCTGTTTTTCTTTTCGTTTGGCGCGTCTCTTACGCGTAATTCACTTGTTTTATTGCAGTTTCGCTCCCCCGTCTTTCATCTTCTTTCTTTCTTTTTTTTTTTTACGCCGTTTTGATTTGTTCTTGGCTCGTTTGTGCTGCGTCTACAGCGAGAGTTGCTGTTGGGGTAGCAGGCATATTCATGCTTCGCTTTTATATGCCTTGAACTCGTGCAACTCGACAGCTGTTTGGTCCTTAACTTGTTTGCGGTTAATGAGTTGCCCGCTACCAACGCACCGTGGGCCACATTCCGTAATCAAAGAAAAGAATTTATCGTTCCTAAACGCCCAGATTAGAAGGAATTTATGCGTTGAGAGCGAATCGCATAAATGAATAAATGGCATATTTCACATAATTTAGTTCGACATTGTTTGTGCTAGTCTAAATTAAATTTTGTTCTTGATTTAATATGAATGTAAAATTCTCTAAATTTACATATAAATAGAAATGCTTCAAAAGTTGTATCCATATTTGATGCATTTCTGGACTCAATTGAATTTTTTAATTATTTCCTGAAATATTTTAAAAATATCAAATTCGAAAAAAAACGAAATGATATATAAATATGAGCAAATATGATATATAAATTTACAGTCTATTTAATTAAAGGATTTATCCTTGTTTGGTATCAATTTGTAAATTAATATTTGTAAATAATATTTTCAACTTTAAATTTGTTTTCAATTTTTTTGTGCGTGTGGAGCAACTTCTCGGCCACTCGTACAATTGTTGCCAACATGTTGATGATTATAATAATAATAATAATAATGAAGATCAAGTTGTTGCAGTGCATCATTAGTGCAGGCAATTAAAAAGTTTTTATATGAAATCGTTTTATCTTTATTGCACGTACACGCCGCTTAAACATAAAACATGATAACATGCTACACACACACAGACACACACACTCACTTATATACATATATGTATATATATATGAACACATTCACTTTATGGCTGCCGGCGAATTTTGCATTTGCTCGAAGCACTTGTATTTCTCTCTGTGCCTTCTGCAGCCGTCGCGTCGCGTCGCTTCGCCTTGCTTAGACAGTTGTCGAGCTCTGAGCTCAGAGCTATAGATGCTCGATAGCTGGCAATCTCTTAGGCAGTTGCTCTTCGCTTCAGAGCGCATTACTTAATTAACGATAAATAACTTTTGCCTGCCAACAGGTCAGCAGGCCTCGTTCAACTGCAGCGGGCATAAAAAGTTTCCGAAGAGCTTTTCGAACTTTGGAGTGTGTAATTTTTGAATATTTAACTTGACTGCAAATTAAAAAAAAAAAAAGACTACTTGAACGGCACTCAGTATTAATTAAATTGAAGCAATCTCAACGCTTGCATGTGGCATGCAGCATCTGGCACTCGTCCTTATATCTGTGGCGTGGCACACTTTTGTCTCGCGTTAACTCCTTTTCACTTTTTGCAGTTGTCCTTTCTGTACTGGTGTTCGGGCCAGAAAGTTTCGTTACCGAAATTTATGGCGTCAATTTGGCAAATTTACGCGCAACTGCAGCTCCAGCCACGCCCACCTTTTTTATTTTGTGGGCAGGTGGGTGGAATAAGAAGTGTCATAGGTGCATAAATTATTACCAAATTTCTTGTATTTTATTGCAATTCTTTTTGCTTCACATCAGGTGAATATAGAAAAGGGGAGAGTGCGAGTGCGAGATGGGCAAATATCGATGTATGCGAGTGTGTATCACATATACATATATGTGCTGCTTATATCATGTCAATATATTTTGATTTTGTACTAAATTAAAAAAAAAGATTTATTTTTATTTATTCCTAAAATGTGTCATGAAAAACAATAATAATAATTAATTAAAAAAAATAAATAAATTCTCAAAACAAACTTTGTTTAAATATTATATTAAAACTCATTCTATTGAGCATACAATGGAAAACTCTAACAATATATTCATTCAGAAAATGTATTTCTTTTATTAATAATATGAGAAACTCCAAATTAAAGTAAACAATTGGGAGGAATTGGGTAAAAAAAAAAGAATTTTAATTAGACCGAGGCAAAAAACAATTCGAATTCAAAACAAGTCTGCGCTGAGCTCGAGGTGAGCCCCTGACTTCTATAATTATATTTAGTGCTTGGCCTGTAGATGGGCTTTTAGCCTATTTCCTATATCATGTTTGCTGTCTTACGGCTTTGCTTGCCAAAATTATGCAAATCAATACAAAAAGCCACTTACTGGCCGTCCTTGAAGGTAATTAGCTAATTAATTTGAAATTTTTATAATGCGTAGACAGTGGGCAGGCGAGCAAATTGATAGCGACTGGATGGTTGAGTGGTTGAATATTGGAGTGGAGTGGCCGAGTGGCTGAGTGGTGCGCTGATTAATTTATTGAACTCGCTTTAATTGTTGCCGGGCATATTAGATAAATGGGATCAGGGCAGTTGAAATATGTAAGCGGCTTAATCGTCGAGCTCGAAACAAAACACAAACTCATTAATTTATGGCTTACAATGCATCTTGCTTTACAATTTCCACTCTCTATACCTCTATTTGGCTCTCTCTTCTCTCTCTCTCTCTCTCTCTCTTCTAGGCGGCCTGGAGGCGGCAATATTAAGGAGCGACAGAATAAATGACGGCACATTTCATAGAAGTCAATCCAAGAGAGCGGCGACATTGGCAAAAGCGTTGCCATCCATTACAGCGGCAACGCAAATTGTCAAAGCAAATGATGAGCCAACAGGCGCAACGGCAGCTATGCAGACAAATGCGAGTCCATCCATTGCAGTTGGAACAACGGCAATTGTGGAAACTGCATTGCCCAGCCACAGCAGCATTAATAATATTAACAACAATGACGATCGACATCGACAGGAACAGGAACAGGAACAGGGACAACGGCAGGACGCGACAGCCGTGCTGCAAGCAAATCTTATTATGAGCAATAGAAGTGTGGAGCAGCAGGACCCACATGTGCACAAATACAAAATTACGCAGCACAATGCATTGTTCTACGACAGGAACGGGTCTACAGTCGCAATCGATGGACCAGCCATAGCTACAGCCGCAACAGAGGAATCGACAACAACTACAACAACCGCAGCCACAACAACAACAACGACACGTCGGCCAGCTCCAAGGACAACGCTGAAGCCACCGCCAACAATAGATGATTATCAGACAATAATTAGCCAAGCGGGCACACACGCCTATCTGCCCTGCAACGTAAGTAGAGCCCAAATCTCATACTGATGCCGAATTACACCCCGGGAATTTCCTTTAATTAACAGTCCATAATGCGTGCCAAATGAAGCGCCCGCTTGGCAGGGGCCTTGGGAGGTATATGTTATAAGATAACTAGCCCAGCCGCAAGGGCTGGCCCAGGCGTGGCTGTGACACAAAAGCAGTGATTGCATGCCACATTCATTCGGATCAAGAAAAGCCCTCATCACATGCACACACAAACACACACACTCACAGCAACAATTAATGACATAATAATGGGATATGTATCCATAAATCTACCATACAATTCAATAGGTCGAAATGTAAGCCGATTTTTTGTTGCTTAGTTTAGGTAATAGGAGCTTCTTGATATATTCAATAGATATTTACATACTTAAACTTGGAGTAAGGCAACTAAAAGTTCTATAGTTTCGAGTCTATGATCAGAGTTTGTGGTAGTGCTATTATGCATATACAGAATACAGAGGCATCCGCTTATAATGATTCCGCTTATAGTGTCCGTCCGGTTATTGTGAAATCTTATATGAAATCTTATATCTTCCAATTATAACGACGACATTTTTTTTCATTTCATTGACATTTCAACCGGTTACTATGACAGTTTATATGTATACAGAATATATTTATATGTAATATATCTACAATAACGTTCATTTAATATACACATTGATTAATATACAAACGTATCACGTCTTAAACGGAATTTTTTAAAAATTAAATTTGCTATTACAGAAGCTATGATTTCGTTAACCAGATAATACAACTATATAATGAGTTGAAGTAAAAAAATTATTGTTTTAGTAAGCATTGGTTTCAGCTCAAGACTATTTCACCTTTGTGTTCAATCATTATTTCTCAAGTTGAATAGACTTCTAGGGCTTTCTTAATGCCATCATAAACCTTTTCAGTCAAGTTACCAAATTGACCGCTCTTCAAAAAGCCAACAGCCTATACAAAATATTATTATTATTATTATTTTTTTTATATTTTCTTTTTCATTGTGTCCTCCATCTCTTTTTTGTTTTTGTATGTTTTATCAATGACTTGCATAAGGCGAACGCTTATGCCAAATAATGCCTGAATACTTGTACAATATTAAGTTGTTGACCAAAGTGAGCAGCTGAAGGAGGCCAAATGAAAAGTTGATTGATTTTTGCTGAAATCCAATCAAGCGCTCGCTTCGCTGTTTACTTTTAGCTGAGGATTTTAATTTTTTCCATTTTTTATGGAGAGTAACAAAAATATTGACAAAGCATTTTTCTTTTCTCTTATTAATAATCATTGATAATTTATAATAAGCAACTGATTATGCAGCGTTTTTTTCCTTTTCGCTCAATCGGTTTATAAATACAGGGCGGAGTGTATAGTTCAGGGAAGAGGCTGGGAGTTGAGGGAGTTAAGTTCAAACTTGCTGCGCTTTGAACTAATTTACGCTTTGCGCTGTCGGAACTGAAAGAAAACAAACCGGAAATTGCCACTGCCACGCCCCAAGCCCCCAACGTATGCCCCGACCTCCGTTTCTTCGCCCAATTTATAGCCAAAGGCAACGCCATTTTCGTAGATGACCCAAATTTCCCATGCCCCAACCCCAAGCACGTCGCACACACACACACACACACACGCACAGTTCTGGGCGTGGCTGCAGCGTGTGTGTGTGAGTGTGTGTGGCATCCAAAGTCTGTCCGCTAATAATTTAGTTACTCGCTCTCTCGCTGCCTTGGCGCAGTGCCTGCAACGCGCACAGCTTCCACATCGTAATGACAATTATGCTAATGATCATTATAATTACAAGCATAAGCATAATCATTATGGCGTTTATAATTGGCGCAGTCGTCGCTGCCCCTGTTTATAGAGTAAATTATTTTGATCTTCCTCCCTCTCTCTCTCTCTCTCTCTTTCTCTCTCTCTCTCTCTCCCTCTCTTTCCATATCTCTGTCTCTGTAAAAGAAATTAAGTGAATTGAAACTTGAAAGATACAAAAGTATCCCAACTGTCTGCAGCTGTTTAAAAGACAAACAAATACTTTTCTCTTACCGTTTTTTCCTTTTCCCAACTTCAGCGTTTATTCAAATGAACTCGTCTGCACAACACCCATACTAACTTTTTACTCGAATAACTTAAATACATCGGAGAAAGAAACCCCCGTAAATATTAATTAGGTATAGGATGGATAGCTTTACAAATTTTATTTACATTTAACGCACCTTTATTTATTTGTTTTATCACTATTCATTCATTCATTCATTTTCATCACTTTTGCCTCAATTCGCTCAATTTATTCATGTATATCGATTACGAGTTATTTAATTTCTTCTTGTTTTTCATTTTTATTGAACAAACACTTCTCAATTTGCAAACGATTTTACGTACTGTAAATGTTTGATTAAATTTTATTTAAAATTTGTTCTCCGATTTATTTAGAGTGTTTAATTGAAAATTATTTACTCGCTGTCTCTCTCTCTCACTCTCTCTCTCTCTCTCTCACTCTCTCTGTTTCTCGCTCTCTTTAAAGAATATTTATTTCACTCGATATTCCAAGTAGAGCTTAATCAATGTAAGAGTATACACATCAATTGAGACCGATTATCTGATAGGGAAAAATATATGTCGTTTGCTCTTTTGGCTGTCGTAGCTAAACGAAACGTAAAATAATCTGCTTAAAGCAAATCAATTAATAATAAATCTGAGGCCGTAGGCGTTACATAGAGTTTACATCGCATATAAAGGCAGGCTACATGAAAGATGAAGCAAAGCTCTGCCCAAGAGCAGTTGATATTTTTTTTCGAGATTTTCGCAGAAGCGGGTTTTGTTCCCCAACCATTATTTTGGGTTATTTTGCAAAGTCTGCAAAAAGTTCGTTTTTTTTTTTTTTTTTTTTGCAGATATGGAATGGAAAAAGGCAAAGAGATGCCACCCATGAACGTGGCTCTCTTTGAGGTGTATTGTTGTGTGAAAAAATTGGCAAAATAAAAGAAAGAAATTATTTACAAACAAGTTTAGACAGCATTCGCAAATGTTATGGCCAAACTTTGTTGTCTGCGTGCCTCTGGTTTTGCCCCCCCTCAAGATACAAAAAGGCAAGAAAAGGAACCAAAAAAAAAAACTCGCTGCTGACGACAGCAAACGAAAAAGTAAGACGAACATAAAAGCCAAGGAGCGAAAACTTGACTACAACCAAGGCTCCAGCTCTATCTATAGCTTTGACGGGATATGGTATAATATGATATGGGTGCAGTCGGCCCGTCAACTTTTACAAACTATAAGTGCCACTTGCTGGCTTTATTGCCCATTCCCAGGCGCTTGACTTTAATGCAATGCTAACATTTGCTCACAGACATCAAGATATAGAAAGAGGGAGATTGAGAGAGACAGAGAGAAAGAGAGAGAGAGAGAGAGAGTGAGAGAGAGTGAGAGAATGCAGCTACATCTAATTAACAATATTTAAATTGCAAAACAGCTCAGAATTTGGCCATCTTGATAAATTCGATGGCGAAATACGGTCATTAATTTGTTGGCAAATTAAGCGCAATCTACACGAACCCAGCCGCATAATGCGCCATCCATAACCGAGGAATTTAAATTAGCTAACAGGCCCAACCTGAGCCAGCCCAGCCACATGAATATTTGTCAGCCAGTCAAGCGCGGCAGTAGCTGCCGCCACAAGCATCCACTCCATATACTTACACTTGCCACGTACTCCAAATTCTGGCTGAAGGAGTTCCCCGCCAGTTGCTCCAGTTACAGCCCCAACTTCCGACGCTGTGTGCGTGTCTTGGCTGGCTGCCCAACTGTCTCTCGAGGCGGGCAACTGGATAAGCATCTTCACTTAATACACTGAGTATAATGTCGATGCTCTGCCTGATAATAATGTCCTTTGTGCGATGCTCGCGATTTCAAAGCTTTCCGCAAAATTTAATAAACTCGCCGCCCTCCCCCCATTGCTTTATTTATAGCTGCATAATTTACAGTTTCTAGAAAATTTAAAAACAAAAAACGAAAGATTTTCCTTCAAGAACTCACTGAACGGAAGACTTGCAAAATAAATTGAAAATTTGTTTCCACAGTTGCTTTGGCTCATATCGAACAAGATTCTATTGAAGTCGCCTTCGTCGAATGTTGATTTCTGACCTTCAGTAGTAGAATTACAGATTACAGAAAATACTTCAAAATTAAAATAATACTGACGAAAATTAGCAGAAATTTAAGCACGTCTCAAATTAGAGACTTTAGCAGATTCATCCCTGATGCTGTCTACTAAACCAACCTTATGGCGTTTACATTGCCTTAATGTGTGGCTGGTTTGAGTGTGTGTTTGTGTTTGTGTACTTATTAGTGATACGGCATATTCATAGAGTTTTGACAGCACGTACAGCTAAACAAGAACTACAACAGCAAGGACGAGAAGAGGGCGGCGAGCTAGCAATTATGGCCAAGTCAGACAGACAGGCGGGCAGCTAAATCTCCGTGTGGCGACTAGGCTAAAGAGGTGGGCGGTGTGCGGTGGGCGCGGAAGTCTGTAGGGTAGGCGAGGGAGTCTGTTTTTGGGTGTCCTGCTGTGTGCGTGCCTCAGACACTTTTACTCCATGGCGACTGGGACAGTGCGGCAACCACAATGAAAAACAACAAGCACATAAAACACAAATGATTATAGTATCTAATCATGACGTCGTTCAACAGCCCCCATCTCAGTCTCAGTCCCCGCTCTCGTGCAGTGCCTTCGAGCTATTGCTACTTCACGGCGCTAGCTTCGTGGCCCACACGGACAATGTAGTTGATGACAGCAGTTCAAAGACTGTCATTTGCCACTGCCACAGCCAGTTGGAGTTTCAGCTAGTTCCACGCTTCGCAATCGCCATTTTAATCAGCAGCGTAGTTGCTCCCTAGCAACCCATCGCCTGGCGCGCAATAGGGTATATGTGTATGTGCGTGGGCCCACACTGCGCGCAAACTATGTGCTTGGAATTTTAAGTGAATCACAGTTGAGCGTGGATTACTTGATCATTTGAAAATATAACGCTAAAAAATGTTAAACTAATACCGAAATTATGAGCTGAAGCGAAAAAGCTCAGTTCAGGCAAATCACAGCTCGCAAAAATCTGTAATAAGTGCCATTCACTAACATTGGAAAAAAAAAAAAACAAAATAATATATATATCGTCAATTCTTGCTCGTGTTCAGTAGTGATCGACCGAACAGAAACAGTTTTTTGAGCGTTTAATGCTGTTGAAACTCTTCTAAAGACTGTTTAGAGAGGCTCCGTAAGTGAGCAGATAACTTTATGTCTATAGTTATCTGCTCACTTACGAAACCTCATTGGACGAGCGCCAATCGTATCGCTCCCTAAATGATGTTCGCGAAAAAAGAATCACACGAATAGGTTGTAGAGCGCTCAACCAAACCAAAAGCATAGAAATGAAACCAAATCGAAAAGAGCCGAGGGCTCTTACTCAGAGCGAGAGCAATATTTATCGGCTTTTTATTTTTATTATTTATTAAGTCATACGGGACTCCAATAACCCATTTGTGGCCTCTCTCATCTGTTACTTCTGCTCGGGCTCGCCGGCTAACTTTTTGAAGTTAGCTGTTGCAATTGGTTACACTTACTTAATATGTCAATAAACTGTTAAGTGTAACTTTAAGCTCTCGAACAACGTTCATTGGTATATGAAATACAAAATGTGAAATTTTATATTGGACATTATTAAATGCATTTAACAAACTATTGAATGCTCAAACTGGACACCAAGCTGTCAAACGTAATAATGCAAGCATGATCGCAGAACCTGTTCACAACATTTTCCACAAATAAGAAATCGCTTGTCTGGCAGCAAATAAATCACAAATTGTGTCGAGTGTAATTACGATGAGCTCTTTCATACAACATCATTCACATGCCGTACAAGTGGTACACCAAGCGACATAAATAAAATGTGAACACACACACACAGTTTTACCCACCTACACTCATATATATATTTATATATATATACAGTCAATAGAAGGTCTTACAGTTTCCGTCTCGAGTTCAATGTATATTATTTTCTTTACGTGCGACTGGCTGAATGAGCGGTAGACTGAGAGGCAAGGTGGCAGGAGGCGGCGTGGTTGCTTTGTAAAATTGCTTCTAAATTATTATTGTCATTATTGACAGAAATGAATCGTCATTTTGTTGGCGTTATTGTTTACCGTTACAATGTCCCCCAATATATCATTCAATGGCCATTGTTGTAGGCGCCAAAGTTTTGTGTGCAAAAGTTTAGCTGACATCATTCGGTTAGTCAGCTGGGATTTGTTCAGTGCCTCCTCCCCTGCGACCACGTCTCAGTTGTATTGTATTTTAAAATATGAAAACCAATATTGACAGATTGTTTTCAATTATTGTCTAATTTGATATTGATTCAGTCACTTGCATTGTCATCTTTCATTCATTCGTACAGGTCAAGCAATTGGTAAAGAAGCCCATCTCCTGGCTTCGCATGCGTGATGGCCACATACTCACCGTGGATCAGACCACCTTCATTGCGGATCAGCGCTTTCAATCTGTCTTTTCCCCCAACCCCGAACGCTGGTCCCTGCAAATCAAATACGTGCAGCTCAAGGACGAGGGCACCTACGAGTGTCAAGTCTCTACGGAGCCCAAGGCTAGCGCAATTGTGCACTTGCGCATTGTGGGTGAGTAAAGGAAATAATAAGTTTATAGCAAGTCCATAGCGAAAGTCTCGAAAGAATATTGAATAGGCTGCATTAGTAATTGATATGAAGTGAATTAGCCACAAAATAGAGACTTAAGAAATATGTGATATGAGAGCAATGCTGAGCTACAATATATAAACTGAAATATAAATACAAGAGTCAGGGTATAAGCACGAGGGCTCATTCTCTTGGGCACTATAGAGCTGAGTACTGTCACAGTTAAATCTTTCCAAGGTACTTCGATTCTGAGGAAATAAATGTTTGGTAAAGAGAGTTATATGCCATATTTGATATCTGACAGTATCTCATTTGATATTCAAGAGATATGATGAAGAAACAAAACTCAGAAGGCATTCAAGTCAAGTCAAAATGACTAAGGAACTGATGCATCAAATAAGAATTTAAGCTATCCCAACTATCCAAAACTATAAATGAAATAAAAAAATGAATGCATGAATCATTTATAATAACCACATATTACATTTATCGATTATTCAAATAATATACATATCCTTTTGCTAAACAATATTTTGAAATTGATAATGTAGTCATATTCGATTCTGTTCATAGGCAACTTTTTATTTATTTATTAAATATTTATTTTATAATATAGAATCTACAATTTGTATTAATGTTTATCAAATTTTACGATACTATTAGATTTTTAAGTCTTTTCACAGACTTTTACAGACTTTTCACCAAATCGATTTCTTAATGCCTGTTATTACTGCCATGCATGCCGTGTGCCAAACCCAAATTCCAGTCCAAACATAAATCACAGAGCTGGCCAATTTATCAGTGGCCTCTGCACTGATTTTGCACAGATTGTAAGCGACTCTCTAAATGTGTGTCTCTCCCTGTCTCTGTTCGTGCTTTCCCAGAACCTAAAACAGAATTAATTGGGGAGTCTACGCGTCACGTGAAGGCCGGAAGTCAAGTGAAACTGCGCTGCATAATTAGCCAAGCGCTGGAGCCGCCACTTTTCATTAATTGGTTTTACAATCAGAAGCAAATCTATTTGCATAATCGTCGCGGCTGGCGAACGGAAATTGAGCGCATCGATCTGCCAGCGGAAGTCCCAACGACGCCGACAGCAGCAACGTCGACAGCAGCAGCAGACTCCCTTAATGATATAACGGCCATAACACGTTCGTATATTCTAGATGCGATACCAGTGAGCGATGAGGCGGCTAGCGCCGTATATGGATACGTGCTGCCAACGATGGCAACGCCCACATCCACGCCCACAGCAGCCGCAATGTCAACTTCAGCAGCCAGTGGTGCAGTTGCAGTTGCAGTAGCGGCAACAGCGGCAACAGCGGCAGCAGACCAAGGTGTTGCAGCAAATGATATGCTGACAACAGCAGCAGCTGCTGCAGATAAACAGCCAGATATGACGACAACAGCAGCAGCAGCAGCAGCAGCTGCAGGTGCGGCGACAACAACAATTCCAACAACAACAACGACAACTGAGCCAAGCACAACGCCAACAACAACAACAACAATGCTGCCGAGTAGCAGTTTCATTAAGCAGATAACGGTAAGTGGCATACCGCACATGTGGGCGTGTCTCTCATCATTATCATACACAGCGCATATCAGCCTGCCCCCTTCACTCCCTCTCTCTCTGTCTCTCTCTCTCTGTCTACACTCAGAGAAAACTCTACGGACTGTGAAGACAAATATAAATTAAATTTAATTATTTCTGCTTTTATTTTGACAATATATTCATGAAATGTTTTCGCTGACCAAACTTCAAATTCAATTTAATTAAAGCCGAAAATGTTCTATATTTTTTTAAAATAATTCGGAGACCTTTGACAAGCATTTAAAAGAAATTGAAATAAATCTTACTGAAAATTGAAATAGATTTAATATTGAGCGATACTCAATTAACGTATTCACTTTTCTTTGGTCAGCCTGTATTAATATTAAATGGAAGAATTTTCAACGAAATCAAACATAATTTTATCAAAAAAATTATAAACAAACACAAAATTTACCCAAGTGCATTTAGCTTAAACTCGAATTGCCACGCAAAGCGCGCGCTAGCATTTTTATTAAATTTGTCAACGCTGTCGAGAATTGTCAGCGTCGTCAAATTATAATTTTAATATATTATATGATATATGATGGTGTATATAAATGCTTTTCATTTAACCGTGCCAACCCACACTCTGATTGCTTGCCATGGCATCCCGTGGCGCATACGCCCCGAGTGCCGTTGCCGTGTCTGTCAGCTGTCTCGCCAGTTCAAGTATCGCGTTGTCACATTTATATGCATATGTATTTATTTGATGTAATTTTTGTGCCATTTTTCCCTTACAGGCTGCCTCGCTAATCATTCCCGCCGTTGTGAAGCTCGACTCGGGCAACTATACGTGCAGTCCCTCGAATAGCGCTCCGCGCACCATTGTTCTGCACGTGCTAAATGGTAAGTCCGCATGGCGTTTGACGAGGCGGGGCGCCCTGAGGGGCGGGACCTCTGGCTTGGTTACTAGCCAAGCTATGTAGTTGGTGCCAACTGTTTTTGCATTGCTTGCCAATAGAATTAAGTTTTCATTTAGCCTAATTGAATTCTACTCGCTGACTTTCGATGCGCGAGCACAGGCACAGTGGTATCAACTCACAAGTTTTTAGTGTTAAATTTAGTTCAATTATATTATATGTTGCATGCATGCTTATCAGCAAATACATACTTGAAAGAGTAATTATAAAATATTTTTATAGTAATAAATTTTTATTTTTATAAATTTAATTGTTTTTTTTTTAATCTTGATTAAATTTACAATAATTGTTATAAAATTCGTTTACTTGAGCTTGTCTGTCTCACTACTTTTTGCTTTAGATTCATCTTTTAGTTTCCATAGTGAACCATTTTATTTTTATTTTGCTTGGGCTATTTTCTACCTTTGCTGATGGTCACTCAGACAGAAACAGTAACATTACACAGCAACAGCAACAGCAATAGCAACAGCAGCAAGAAAAACAAAAGCATCTGCTGCAGTTTTATTGTTATCTCCAAATGTCCCACAATTGCGTTATTTGCTTCGTGACAGCAAGGTGACAGCGAGAATGAGAAGCACGTAGCTTGTGCTGATGATGACGATGATGATGATGATGATGGTCATGGTGATGATAATGATGAATATAATGATAATGATGACCTATAAATATGTAATAGCCAGCACAGCTACCGTGTCTGTTTGTCCAGAGCTGAGATATAGTATATGTATCTTTTTATCTGTGTATTTGTATCTTTGTATCTGCGTGTCTGTATAACGGGCAATTCGGCCATATTTATGTATCTTTATATCGTTATATCATTGAAGCGCTGTGAGATATTTGTTTATCAATACTCCATTTGTGTTTGCATTTAAATCGTTTGGCTTGCAGTTTCCTGTTTGTTGTGTATGTCAACTTTGACATGTGTTCTATTTGAAGCATGCTGCTTTAATGCGCTTCAAGGCGCAGGGGATGGAGAATGAATTGGCTGGAGCAGTGAGTGGGGCTTGGTGGTTAGTGGTTGCCAGCTAAGTGTCGGTGACACCTGATGTGCTGCTGGTTGGCTGGCTGGTTAGCCGGTTGGCTTGAGGGACAGGTGTGCGCGTTGCGTTTGTCGTTTACACGTCGTCAGTCGCAACAGAACAACAGCAGCGCCGAGAACTGTCACGTTTATTGGGGCCAATGGTATTTTAAATAATGGCCACAAAAATGGCATTGGATTTGACGGTAAATTGTGGTTCGTGTGGATTCTATACGACTGTCAAGTGCTCCACATGTTTGTTTTGTAAATGCCAATGCGACGAAAAAGGGACAAAACAATGATTCAAGGGCATTCCTGTCAACCTGTCATTCATGTCCCCACATCACACACGCCCGCCCACCTCGCTGTGGTTGCCTCTGAACAGTTGTTTTCTGCCACTTCAAATCAAACATGCCATAAATTGTGAACATGTTTTAATTATTCATGACATATGGAACGAACCTTAAACCAACAATGAGAGCGAAACTTGTGAAGGCTTTACATACATTTGTATAAAACATATTTATTTTCAAAAATATTTATGAAACTGCGATTCAAGTCTTTGATCAATTGAATATATATGACTGTATTCAATGCATTCCTTTCTGTGCACTGAGCTTGCATATTTAGAAAATGAGTCTAAAGCCCTTCAAAATCAGCTCATTGAAGCATTTTTATTATTATTAATAAATGATTATGAAATTCCCACTCGAATTTGTCTGAATATTTTCATAGTTTTATGCACAAGCCCGGACAATATATTTTTAAATTTGCTCGCTAATTAAGTGAACAGAAACTGTTGAATATTCAGTGAAAAACATGGATATTTCACAGTGCATGTTCACATCTGTATTTATTCCATCTTTCCATTAGCTTCGCAGAACTTCAAGCACAAAAAATTAATAGCAAAAATGAAAAATGGGAAAAACAAGTCAAATATATTGTGTAAAATTTATGTATTTTTAATATTCGACTAATTGGCGCAGATAAAATGCGTTTCGCTGCACTTTTAATCCGCACAAATGAGTAAAACATGTTTAAGCTGGATAATGAAAATCACGAAAACACTGCGCACCAGTGGCAAGGCAGCAGAAGGGGGGCGCCATGGCTCTCTGTGCTTTCATCTGCACAATTTGTATGCATTTTAACGATGGGTTGCACAAATGTAGTAAAAAAGAAATGAAAAACATGTCAGTTGTTCGACTTTTGTTTGAAAATGAAAAAAAAAAAAAAAACAAAAAAACAGAAATTGTTATGGATGAATTTTTACACAAGTGCTGCAGGGTTAATAAACTTAATAACATTCTGTGGTGCATTGCCTGCAACGAGTATACAATAAAAAAACAACAACTACATCTGAGACAAATGATTATTAATAACTTAATGATATTATCATTTATATTTGCATTGTCTCTGCTCTCACACACAGCCATACAGCCATGGTGGAGGCCTTTTGACATAATTTATATAATTTTATAATGCTTATATGCATATGCATATATAAATTTATAGATTTTATTATCTGGCTGCCGCATCGAATCAAATATATCAGCTATACTTAATTATTTGCATTAAATTATGTTTGTTTTATTTTAGGAATTTGTTTGAATCTACATATTTCACTTTTTGCTGATTGGTAATTATTTATTGATTTCAATATATTTTTGGGCGTTCTAGATAATTGAATATCTGCCTTTCACCTTTAGCTAGTGCATGTTTGTTTATAAATAGTTGAACATATGAAACTACAGGAATTTATTATTTGATTTAAATATATACGAATAGATCATATTTAAGAATTTCGAAATAATGTTATTAATATATTACAAGCAATTGCAATTTATTGCAGGAATTTAATTATTTTATTTGATTTAATACCTACATTTAGTGCAGTAAAGCCCTTTATCATTTCAAAATGATTTCATTCATATTGGTTTCGAAATTTCTGAAAGCCACTGAATTTGTGCTAAATTAAAATTAACACGTAGTTCTTGTTTTGTTATTTAGCTTTTGAAAATGCACTCCATTTGCTGAACCAGTTCATTTTGTCACTGTTGTTGTTTATATTCAATTCAAATATTTATTTTGTGCATATTTCACGCCTCTGCCTCGTGCTGAGCCTGGCCCGCCTATAAAACGATGCTCAAATGTCTGTTAATTTATGCGCTCTTTTATTTGCTCAGTTCGGCTTTAGTGTTTGCTGTTCAATTTCGCCATAGAAATTTAATTACAATATGCCTATATTTATTCAATCGACTAGTTACACGCACGCACGCACACATGTATATAATCACACACATTTGATGCAAAATTCGAGCGAAAATGGTTTCAGCTTGAAAATGCCATCAATTTAGAGTATTTCTAAGCTCCGTTGGGAATCGATTGTTAAGCAGAAGCCAACACATGTGATTTGTTCTTTATAACCATCAGGTGAATATTCTGCGTCGGCTATTAAATCGGGCAGCGTCAGCTGGAATGCACTAATTGGTTGTCCTGGCTGTTTGCCGTGGCGGAACATTTCAACAATTTTGACACTGTTGTGGATTATTAAATTTGTGTCCAACAGCAATCGAGGCCGAAACAAAGTCAACAAGCGAACAGCGGCAGCAGCCCTCCAGGAGCCAGCAAGCTCAAAGAACCGGACAACGTCTGGCACAAGTGTCAGCCGCAGGCTCTGCTCACAGACGCAGACGACAACCCGCAGGCAGGGATTCGATGGCAGAGACTGCGGCAGCTGCTGTGGCCACGTTAGCAGCTCAATTAGTGGTACCAAAGTGGCCGAGGATAAAACTTGAGCATTGAAAGCAGCAACACCAGCAACAGGAATACCAGCAGGACGAAAGAACGATGCTGGGATTCTGTTTAGACTATGCGTAGACTTTAAGTCCCAACAATGAGAGGCACATTTGTAGCTACGACATCGTCTAGTATATACATTACAAATTCATTCTCGCTCTCATCTGTTGCAAAAAAAAAAAAAAAAGAAGAAGAACAAAAAACCAAAAATAAACACATATTTCTAGTAATTGCTTGTGGATTCTTGATATATGTATGTGTGCGTTTAAAACTTGCCTAGAAAAATAATTTGTGAGCGGTATTTTTTTCTGATTTTATTGAGATACTTCAATCTCAGTTCTCCTTTGGGTAATCAAGTCAAGGATATTGAAAGCTCGACAGAGTTGTGTAAATATGCATGAATGAAATCTTTAGTTCGAAATCTTTAAGATGCTGTTTAAGTTATGGTTGTATTTACATAATAATAATAATCTAGATAAGGTAATTCATGAATCAAAATCAATTGGTAAAATAATACAACAATTAAAAAAAAAAATAAAATTTATAATTACGCCCAACAAAAGGTCAAACTTACAAACATTCAATTTTTAATAAGTGTACAATAATTCAGATACAAAGATCATATTTCAATGTATTAATAATCCCAATAGTTGAACTCAGTATGTCAGCTATAAATACATACATATATTTATGAAAAGAATACATATTCAAGATAGATGAACTCACATTTAATGAATGTATTTCCGAAACAAAATTATGACACTGCATGGGTCAAATTCTATTTGGCTTCGCGTAAACTGTAAATATTTTACTTTATGTTTAAAAAACATATTTACAAAATACAAATAAAAAAAATAAAAAACTAAGATATATGGAAAACAGTAGAATTTTGAATATGTGTAAACAATAAATAAAAAGAAAAAAAAAAAAAACAACAATTAAATTTCAAAAATATTGTGTAAATATGAATGTGTGTGTTTGTATTGGATGCGTAAACTACAGCGTTCCTTCAACCATAAATAATCAACAAAGCAAACCAAAATCAAAGAAAATTTCAAGCGAATAAAGCAGACAAAAGAAAATACCATAAATAACCATTAGTTAGTATTAACGACTTGCAAGAATTTCATGTGAAACTTCTACTCAGTATTTAGTTCGAGTGCGTTCAAAGATTTGCGTTGACTTCATTTTTTTATTGCCGCTTAAAAAAAAAAAAAACAAATGAAAATGAAAATTACAAAATTGAAAATAGGCAAATAAAGTATTTGCATTAAGTCTTAAGCGATTATTTTAAGTGGTGACAAGCAAATAAATACATTTTCCCTAAATGAAAATTTAAATGTTAAAAAAAAAAAAAATTGTTGTGTATTCATTGAGCACTTGGTTAATTGAATTGAATGATTGCAAAGGTATGTATTTTCCCGATTATATAGCTACAAATTCCAATTGGCTTGAATTTTGAAATACATTCATTTATTGACACTACAATTGTGGCTGCTTTCAGTGTGAATTGGATTTCAAATACATTTTGGCTGTCACAAAAGCATTTTCCATATATTATGCCAACATGTATTGAAATGCAAGTAAACAAAGGAACATGCACAGGACGTACCAGGACGTAAACAGCCAGGACTCGTGCAAGTGTGGAGGAAGTCAACGTGTCAAATGAAATATTCATACACTGCTCATGAATTGTGCACAAGTTTGTTAAATATTCATTCATTTGTCGGACCACAAGTGTTTTGGGAGATGGCAAATGCAAAATGCAAATGTTTGAAAAATCTCTCTCTTACAGCACTCAAATATTTGTCGTCTTTTTATTTTCAGCAAATTTCTGGGTTTTCCCAGTCTAAAAAAAAAAGGATTGTTTCGAATAATATTTCTATGATTTCTTTGGTATTTATGAAACGGTTTACCGAACGGTGTTGATGTCGTTCAATTGGCCTTAAACTCTGTCTAAGGCAAGCAATTCCTTTATTTTAGTCATCTTATGCTTGTAGATATACATCCATTATTTATTTGAAGACGTTAGAGTGCATAACGAACGAGTCTCATTTTTTCCTAATATCTTAGAGTCGAACGGTCAATTAAGGTAATGTGTATCTCGTTTCCGACAACGCGTTTCCGACATGTTCGTGTAAGGGTTGTGTCGCCGTCAAGTAGTTGTGTCGCCGTCTTGAAGTACTTGTAGTTGATGATAAGTGAATAGTTGGGGGCTATATAAGCGGTGCAGCAGCTCTAGTCAAACGACAGTGGAGAAGTGATTACTCCCAACGGTAAAAGCAAAGCGCAGGACTATCTTTAGCAATGAGAGTTTGTAAGTTGTTGAACCGATTGGATGCTTTGAGTATTTATTCTTAATGGCTGTATTGCCCGTTATAGACAACTTGCTGCTGCTCACTTTTGTGACTGCCCTGGCTTCTCTGGCTGCAAGCAGCGAGGCACACATACCTGATTGTTCGGATCATATTAATGGACTTTCGTTCCCGGATCCCATTAGCTGCTCCAGCTTCTATGTTTGCCTACGCGGCCGTGCACTGAGAAGAGAGTGCGGTCATGGCCTGTCCTTTGATCCCAGGACTCAAATCTGCAACCTACCGAGCCTAGTGGAATGCCACAATGGCGATCGCAGCGGTTTTATAGTCTCTGGACATGATCTCGATGGACATCTGGCGGCACCAGGAGGTAAAGCTCCTTGCGAGACAACCACGAAGCCACCGTGCAATAAGACGAAGCCTACTACTCCATCACCTTGTACAAAAACAACAACTCCAACTGAAAAAACACCAATTCCCAGTGAAACAACTACACCTTGTGAAACAACTAGACGTACGACAACACCAGTGGAAAAATCAACAAAGACAACAACAACACAAAAAATAACAACGCCGAAACCATCGACAGCTGCTCCAGTAACCGAGAAGACAACAACGGTGAAACCATCGACAGCTGCTCCAACAACAGAAAAGTCGCCAAAATCGACCACCACAACAACAAGTCGACCATCATCAACAACGACTACCACAACAGCGACCACCCCAACAACCACGACAACGACGACCACGGCAACAACAACGACTACATCACCTTGCACAACAACTACAACAACAACCACCACAACAACAACAACCACCACAACAACAACAACAACCACAACAACAACAACCACCACAACAACAACAACTACCACAACAACAACAACCACCACAACAACCACGACAACAACAACGACTACATCACCTTGTACAACAACTACAACAACAACCACCACAACAACCACGACAACCACCACAACAACAACAACTACCACAACAACAACAACCACCACAACAACCACGACAACAACAACGACTACATCACCTTGTACAACAACTACAACAACAACCACCACAACAACCACGACAACCACCACAACAACCACGACAACGACGACCACGACAACAACCACGACAACGACGACCACGACAACAACAACGACTACATCCCCTTGCACAACAACTACAACAACAACGACCACCACAACAACAACGACCACCACAACAACCACAACAACCACGACAACAACAACGACTACATCACCTTGCACAACTACAACAACAACGACCACCACAACAACCACAACAACCACGACAACAACAACGACTACATCCCCTTGCACAACAACTACAACAACAACGACCACCACAACAACAACGACCACCACAACAACCACGACAACGACGACCACGACAACAACAACGACTACATCACCTTGCACAACAACTACAACAACAACCACCACAACGACCACCACAACAACCACGACAACGACGACCACGACAACAACAACGACTACATCACCTTGCACAACAACTACAACAACAACCACCACAACGACCACCACAACAACCACGACAACGACGACCACGACAACAACAACGACTACATCACCTTGCACAACAACTACAACAACAACCACCACAACGACCACCACAACAACCACGACAACGACGACCACGACAACAACAACGACTACATCACCTTGCACAACAACTACAACAACAACCACCACAACGACCACCACAACAACAACGACCACCCCAACAACAACCACAACAACCACCACCACAACAACCACGACAACAACAACGACTACATCACCTTGCACAACAACTACAACAACAACCACCACAACAACAACGACCACCACAACAACCACGACAACGACAACGACAACCACGACAACGACAACCACCACAACAACAACGACTACTACAACAACCACGACAACACCTTGTACAACAACGACTACCACAACAACCACGTCAACAATTCCACCTTGCATAACAAAAACGACAACGTCAGCACCGTGCACAGCAACAACGTCAGCACCGTGCACAGCAACAACGACGACTACAAAGACAACTACCACAAAGACAACGACTACAAAGACAACAACTACTAATACAACTACCACAAAGACAACCACCACAAAGACAATTACTACAAAGACCACTACCACAAAAACAACGACGACAGCTAATGAGCCATGCACGACCACAAAGGCACCATGTACGACAACTGAACCACCGTGTACGACAACGGAGCCACCGTGTACGACAACTGAACCACCATGTACGACAACTAAACCACCCTGCACAACAACGAAACCACCCTGTACCACAACTGAGCCACCCTGTACGACAACTGAGCCACCCTGCACATCAACGCTGCCTCCTGACACTGGAAGAGCTATTGAATCATTCGTAAGCAATCCAGCTGAGGCCCTGGTCTCACTGCGCGACTGCCAGGGTCACGAGGATGGAACTTTGTTCACAAACGCTAGACACTGTCGCCGGTTCTATGTGTGTCGCAACAACCGCGCCAGACACCAGACTTGCCCCATCGGCCAGTGGTTCGACCGTGAGCTGAAGGTCTGCCGCAACCGCCGTGAGGTTACCAACTGTGCAGCCAGCCGCAACTAAGCGATGATAGTTTAAATACTTCGATCCCATACTGCAACTGTACCCGGACCAATTCTAAATGACTCAACGACACTTCTCTTCTTTCTACTCTCTATGTGAATAACTTTTTTAAAAATTCTTTGATCTTCCTATTCCAGCAAACAAATGTAATAAAGCAGCATTTACAAAAACGTAATTTTGAAATTGTCTTTCGTATTCTACATTAATATTTTACAGAATATTCCATTTTAAAACGTTTTGGTAAAACTTAATTCTTTTTTTTTTGTGACAGAAAATTATTTAAATATTTTTAAAAATTTATATAATACTTTTTATATTTAAGAAAATTTTCCTAGTTTCTTAGCTAAATATATATATATAAAAAAGAAGCTAAATATATAAAAAGACAATTTTATAGAGCACACCATGCTCTTCTGCCTGAGTCTGTTGCGAAAACAACATCAATCAATCTAATGCACTCAATGATCTATATTTAGCAAGAAATTGTTCGCTTTGTCCTTTGTTCTGTTGAAAGTTTTCAGTGAAAAGAGAAATCAGCGAAGGATTTTCTGGTTGACCTGTCTGACTAATTAGTCAGCATTTGAAAATAATTGCTTTCGTTTTGGCACAGTTCTTCACTGCCAATAGGCGCACAGCGATGCCAAATTGAAAGCGTATGTGAAACATACGCATACATATGTGTATTTGTATGTGTGTGTGCGTACGTATGTACGTGTGTCGCCAAAGTAAAGAGGATGTCATCCCAGCAACTGCCTGCAAATACGGTATAAATCATATAGCACTTTGCTGGCGTTGGCACCCGCTGCTACTCTTGCTGACAGTGACAAGGACGGCCTCTCATCAGCCGCCACTCTCCTCTGCCGCTGCCTCAAGCCCCGATATCCTGCACTTTCAAGCGCCCCTTGCCCCTTCTGCACATATCTCTCGACAGCCAATCATAGTTTTCACACTCTAGTTAACATCATTGTCACCGAGTTTCAGTCAATGTAGAGTTAAAAAAAAAGAGAGGTAGAGAGGAGACAGTGAGAGAGAGCTGAAATTTGCTTGACGTTTGCAGTTTGTCTCTGACTGATTTTTTTTTTTTTTTTTTTTTTTACTGTCTCTTTTCCAAATACTCTGCCCCACTTAGTTGTTGCCGCTCTTGCTTCATTTTGCTGCACAATTTTTTGGTTATTTGGCTGCTCGTTTTGAATACCCCTCTTTGGCACTTTGTTTCATCTGAATTCTGCGTATGTAATACGAAAAAAAAAAAAATTTAAGAAATTTTTTTTCACATTTGACATTTAAGTTAATTCGCATACAACCACAAAATTCTCCGTGAATATATACATATGTGTGCAGAGAGAGCTTGGCATATATGCATAGGTATAGTAGAAAAGTTTTGCTTACCTTGACTGGCTTTAAAAACTAAATGCTCTGCAATTACTGAGAATTTACATACATTCCGTATATTAGCATGTACATATGTATGTATAATGTTTGGCACACGGCTATATATATCACAGTTTAATTAACATATCTATTAAGTTAGTTGATCAGCACATTTGGGATGATTTGCTGGGGAATGTTAGATGTAGAAGTGACAAGAGTTTGATTCTTGAAATATGAGAAATTCTAATTAAAATCAATGTATCAAAATAACCAACATTATATTGAAATAGATAATTTATAATTTTAATTGTATAAATATTTGCCATACTATCCTCTACAATGAACATGCATATATATATATCTACATGAGAGACCTGTCAGAGCTGTCGATGCATGTCAAGAGAGAGGAAAGTAGAAAAGTATAGAGAGAAAACGAAGGTATGACCTCAAATATAAGTCTTACTTTAATGTACGCAAAAATGTGTAAAATAAATTAAAATTTTTATTTTCTACAAACTATTTTTCTGCAATATTCATATTTATATGGGAGTGAAGCTGAAATCAAAAGCTTAATCCAATTAAATCATTTTAACATTTAAGTCGATTTTAATGGCCCAAGCGTTGATTGGCAAATCCTATTGAGCAATCCTTCCACGAGCTTTCAAAGGCATAAACCATAAGGAAAGTATGGCCAACAGCAAAACCAGATATACCATATTAAGCATTGCATATTAATGAATGCTTAAGCTGAGTAGGGAGCATTCTATGTGCTAAGAGCTATAATTCCACACAGAAATTCAGAATGCCATCAAATATGCGCGCATAAACCAAGCAACAGCAGCTCGTATCCACGATACGTATGTATGTATGTATATGCATTCAACATCTAGCATCCAATCCACAACCCGCAACCCGCACCCACATCCGCAAGGGATCACACTTGTCTATTCGCGTTTAGCACAGTGGCTGCTGGCTGACGAGCTGAGCTGAGTCTCTGCTGCTGCCAACTGGAGGCAAATGCCAGTTGTGCCCCCTGCACCCCTTCCACTGCCCGCAGCACCCAATTTCCGGTGCTTGCGTAAATACATTATGCAGCTTACAACTACTTAGCGGGCTGCAGCTGCCAGCTACAGTGGGCAACATTTCAATTTGAATATATGAAAATTATTGTGTTGCAATTACAATTCTGCTAGTGAGAGCAAAGCAACTTCAAAATGGATGAATGTTGTAATCTAATCTAATATCTTCGTTCACTGAGAAGTAACTATTAAGTATTATTAATAGGGAATATGAACATGCTGTGCCTCTACTCTTTGGCAACACTTTCATGCCGCAAAATATCTGCAGTTTAACCACTGTGCAGCGGCAGGCAGGTGAGCTAGCTGAGTTTTCGGATTTGGTGCTAGCTACGTGGCATAAAGTGGCAAATTCAAGGCGCAACTTTTGTCGATACACGCGACAAGCGGCAAGTGTTGGGGGGAAGTCGCCTGTAAGCATGCAATAAAAGTGCATGGCAAAGCTGTGAAAAAGGTGAAGATTACGCACTGAATGCGAATGCCAGTCTTTGGCCTCAGACGCAAGCGTCTCGCCCGTTGCCGCAAGTGACAATTTTTTATGTTTTCTCCTCTCGTCTCTTTTTCTTTTATTTTTTTATTTTTTTTATTTTTAACGTTGCCAAAGTTGGTGGGAGAATTCACGCATTTGTGTCAGCTGAACCGCATGCACTGCGCTGCACTCCACTCCACTCGCATGGCAAACATGTGTGATACGCCACTTGCACCTGTAGTCTATTTGCAGACACCCACCGCACCTCAGACTCGGCTGCTGCTTATAAAAGTTAAGGACTTGCATAACTTCTGGCATTTATGAGCGCTTTTCACCAGCTCTCGGCTCTCTTCGCCAGGCGCTTTTCACATGCTTCATTACGCAAATGCCGTGTTTTCAAATTATTTTACATGCAGCCCCCTCCTCCTACTCTTCCTCTCTCCTACACTCTTTCTCACGCTCTCCATCCCTGCTCCATGCCGCTTCTTAGTTTTGATTTTTTGTACGTTTTGTTGCATATTTTATGGCCCAGTGACAAGCTGGTTGCCTTGCCTGGCATTACTAGAGACTGCATGGTTGTTGTCTCGTTGATTAGCGTCGCATTTGTGTCAGAGTTGCATTTTATAAGCCCTCCGCAGTGCCGCATAAACACGTTTAGCTGCCGCTCAAATTGGCGCTGCGACAGTTTTCTGTCAACTGCTTTGCCGAGACTCCAGAGTTGAGCATGTACAGCAGCCATATACACGAAATGTATTTCGAAAAGTATGTTTCCCATTCCCAGAAGCTTATGTATTAGGCATGCTGATAAAGCAACTTATTGGCCAATAAGAAATTTAAAGCTTTCATATCGAAACTGTGAGAGTTGTTTGTAGAGTAAGACATGTCTCATAGATCCGCACCTAAAGTTGTCATTTAATTTCAACAAACTCTAACCCGAGCATTAACCCTAATCGAGTTATAAAATTTCCAATTTTAACGACTTAAACCCATTAGAGTTGTTAATTTACGGTTTATTATGGGTGTTGACTCTAAATGATATTGCCAGCAATCTGTATAATATAATAAATAATTAAACTACAGCGTTCAACTGCAATGTGGGAAGAATTAATGAATGTGAAAACCACGATGTTGGCCAAAAAGGTGCCATGGCGGCAGCCAGTTGGCTTTTACATAATTATTTCATTAAGTGTCTGCCGAACGCTCAGCTCAGGGTCGTCCTCCGTTGAATTGGGAGGAAGGTCGGAGGAGGGGATGGAGTTGAGTCCAGCAGGGCTTTCTCACTTTTGCACTTGGTAATGCTTGCATTTAGCGGGCCAGACGCAGACGTAATTCAACTTGAGGCGCCGCCTTGACCTCAGTCAACGCTTGGCAGTTAGTCAGAGGGAGCTTACAGAGTCAGTTCGAGCCACGTCTGGTGGCAGTGGTTGGGTGGCTCATTAACAAACATTAGTTACAAATGTTGTGAATTACTTAAGGAATTAATATTCCATGCTTCACACAGCGTACTGTACGTAGAATGTAAGCTATCAAGGCTGCGCACATATGTATAAGGCATCCACCTCCCCCACATCGCTCTCCGCTTTCGGCAATCTCCGGCTGGCAAATGAGCAGCAGTCACAAGTCTCGAGCATATTTCTTAAACCATGCTTGCTTAGCTTTTGCCTACACTGCGGCATATACTTAATGCGAACTAATTCATTTATATACACACACAGTCCATCAGCTGGCATGTGTTGCCCTGCTCTGTCCTTTTAGTCATGCTCTATCATCATCATAATCTGCTTCATCGTTGATTAGAACGCTGATAATGGCATCGCTTATTTGTCTGGGACTTGGTCATTATTGACTGCTCCCCAGTTGTTGGTGATACTAGTGGGGACCCCGGAGCATTCTATGGGATTAATGAAGCTTTTATCAGTGGCTGCTTGCTCTTAGCTGAGCTGCTGATGATTAAGCAGCGAAGCCTGAGCTTATTATATCCCTTGGGAATATACAAAAATATATTGCATCGCTATCCATCACTTCGTCAACTTGTTATTCAGCCACTATTGAAGCCAGTGAACTGCACACTTTATAGCGTGTTTCTACTTCATATATCAGAGTCTGAAGACCTTTCAGGTGTCATGAGTAATGGACTAATTTGAAACGAAATTAATCCAAATTTCAATTTTTGTTTGTTTCCATTTGCTAGATTTGCTTCGAAACTAAATGCAGATTAACTCTATTAAGGGATCTGCCCCTCAGGTGTTAAAGTCTTAAATGTATTGTCCAATTTCGAAGAAGATTCAGCTGGAACCTATTCGATTTTTCGCAGTACCTTATGCGCGCGAATAAATTAAAGCTTGAAGTGATCATAAAAGGCAATGATTCTCTATGGGGGAAACAGTCGGAGTTGGAGATCCGCCTGATACATTCAGTTTACTATGAATACTCTGATTTTGGCAGTCGTGTTGGCTTTAGCCTCCACAGCAGCTGCCTTATACGATCCACTACTCGTTGAACTGGCCAATGGAGAGCTACGTGGACGCGATAAAGGATATTACTACAGCTACGAGTCGATACCTTACGCACAGCCGCCCATCAATAACTTGCGTCTGGAGGATCCAATGCCATATATCGAAAGATGGGAGAATACCTTTGATGCCACCAAGCCGCCGACTGAGTGTCTTCAATGGAGCCAAACAATTTCGCAGCCAGACAAATTGACTGGCAGCGAGGACTGTCTGACCGTCAGTATCTACAAGCCCAAGAATCCCAGCCGCATCGCATTTCCGGTTGTTGCAAATATTTTTGGCGGAGCGTGGACCTTCGGCAGTTCGCTTGATGACGGAGTTGAGAACTTTATGTATAGGGGCAATGTAATTGTGGTGAAGATCAACTATAGAGTGGGTCCACTTGGCTTTTTAAGCACCGGTGACAATGTACTTCCTGGCAACTATGGTCTCAAGGATCAGCGTCTCGCAATTCAATGGATCAAGCAGAATATTGCTCGTTTCGGTGGAGATCCAGAGAATGTAATTCTTCTTGGCTTCGGTACAGGCGGCTCTTCCGTCCACCTGCAGCTGATGCACAAGGATATGGAGAAGATGGTTAAGGGTGGCATCTCAATTAGTGGAACAGCCACATCTCCCTTTGCAGTTCAGTCCAGCGGCCAAGAGGTTGCATTCCAATATGCCAGAATATTGGGATGTGAGGGCCCCAAAGCATCAGCTGAACTGAAGGAATGCCTGAAGAAAATAGCAGCTGACGTTTTCGTTAGTGCCTTAAAACATCTTCAAGTCTTTGACTATGTACTTTTTGGCGCATTTAGTCCAGTCATCGAGTCCCCTGATTCGGCTAAACCATTTCTCACCGAATTTCCTATCGGGACCATCAGGAGTGGAAAATCTGCCCAAGTACCTTGGTTGGCCAGCTATACCACGGAGAATGGCATGTATAACGCCGCCCTATTGCTGAAAAGGGACTCCAATGGGAAAGCGAAAATTGAAGAGCTCAAATCTCGATGGAATGAGCTAGCCCCATACTTCTTTTCATATCCTTACTTATGGAAACGGTCTGAGCGCGATAACCATTCCCGGAAACTTAAACAGCAGTATCTCGGCTATAGGAACTTCAGCGTGGAAAACTATTTCGATGTACAGCGTATGTTCACAAATGAACTGTATAAGAATGGCGTTGAGGCGGCATTAGATGCACATAGGCGCTTTGGCAGCAGTCCCGTCTATGCCTATGTCTACGACAATCCATCTGATAAAGCAATCGCACAGATACTATCGAAGCGATCGGATCTGTTCTTGGGTAAGTTATTAATACAACGCATAAAGCCCTTAGCTAATTTCGATTCATCAAATGACAGGCACAGGCATGGGAGACGATTATTATTTAATGTTCACCAATGCAGCTCGCTACCCTCTAGCAGTTGACCAGAGAATTGCTTCGGTCAGGCTAGTCAAGATGATAGAAAAGTTTGCCCAAGGCGGCAACTTTTCCTATGAAAACTGCGTGTTTCCAGACAACCTGGGCAAAAAGCAATTCCAGTTGGTGGCCATCAAGCGCACCCATTGCAAAGTGCTGGAGGCGAAGTACTTACCTGACGTGGTGTCCAACAATCTACCACGATCGCCTTTAATCTCACATTAAGCTCCGCTGTACTAGCTATTTATCGCCATGAAAATTTTCAATATATTTATAAGGAAGAACTGAAAAAAACACGTAATTTTTATTGTTATTTTTCACGAATAAACTCCTCTGAGAATAACTAAAACGAAATATTTATATATACAATATTAAAAGTGAGTTTGCAGTTAAAGATCACACGAAGCGTTGTATAGAGGTTTGGATTGATTGGTATTAAGGTCTTATGAATAATCAAGTTTAGATCTGCTTACGTAAAAATATTTTAAACAAGTTTAAGCCATAAATAAGCACACTTAGGTCATTTTCATACTTCGGATGAGGGTGTGCTTTACCAAATATTGGGATAACTGTGCTCTGCACTCTTTAGAATAGGTTTTGCGTATAAATAGCTTCATAAGCTAGCTTATAGTATACGATTTCATAGTTCATAAAGACACAACTTTACAAATGCGATTTGCTCTTGAAAATCGAAACCGAAATAAGTCACCTCAGTTGCTAACCCTTTGACCACTAAGAGACAATGGAACTAGCGTGTCAAACTCATTTATATATACATAAATATTTTACTTCCATAGAGAAAGCCATCGCAACGAATCCGAGTTCGCTCTGCCTCCCATATGCGAATAAATAGACAATGATTGCCTTTTCTTAAAACACTTTGACTTTGACTTGACGCATCATGAACATATTCGGCTCGACACTCATTTTGCTCTTGGGATGTGCATCATCTGCCTTTAACGATCCGCTTCTCGTCGAACTGGCCAATGGAGAGCTACGTGGTCGCGACAATGCCATTTACTCTAGCTACGAGTCGATACCTTATGCACAGCCGCCCATCAATGACTTGCGTCTGGAGGATCCAGTCCCATTTACTGGAAGGTGGGAGCATACCTTTGATGCCACCACACCGGCAACCGAATGTCTGCAATGGAATCAGTTCATCCAACAGCCTGACAAATTAACGGGCAGCGAGGATTGTCTGACCGTCAGCATTTTCAGGCCTAAAAATGATACGCGAGAGAGCTTCCCGGTCGTGGCAAGCATTTTTGGTGGAGCATGGAACTTCGGTAGTTCACTTGATGATGCAGCTGACCACTTCATGAACAGCGGCAATGTAATAGTTGTGAAGATCAACTATAGAGTGGGACCACTTGGCTTTTTAAGCACCGGCGACAATGTACTTCCTGGAAACTATGGCCTCAAGGATCAGCGTCTCGCAATTCAATGGATCAAGCAGAATATTGCTCATTTCGGTGGAGATCCAGAGAACATAATTCTTCTTGGTTTCGGTGCAGGCGGTTCTGCCGTCCATCTGCAGCTGATGCACAAGGATATGGAGCAGATGGTTAAGGGTGCCATCTCAATTAGTGGAACAGCCACATCCCCCTTTGCTTTGCAAGGAAATGGACGCGAAGATGCTTTCCGATTTGCTAAAATGTTGGGTTGCAAACGAATGAAGTCTTCATCTGAACTGAAAGAGTGCTTCAAAAAGACAATGGGCAACCAGCTCGTCAGAGCCGTTAAGAAATTCCAAGTCTTTGAAAATATACCATCTGCTGTTTTTAGACCAGTTGTGGAGTCCCCTGATTCGAAAAAACCATTCCTCACCGAGCTGCCCATCGATACTATAAAAAGTGGAAGATTTGCCCAAGTACCTTGGCTGGCCAGCTACACCACGCAGAATGGAATCTATAACACGGCAATCTTGCTACAGAAGGATGCGAATGGAAAAGAAATAATTTCGCAGCTAAACTCGCGCTGGAATGAGCTCGCTCCGTACTTTTTATATTATCCAAAGGATATGAACAAGTTTGAGCAAAATTTGCATTCTCAGAAACTAAAGCTGCAATATCTAGGATTTAGGAACTTCAGTGTCGAAAACTATTTCGATGTACAGCGCATGCTTACAAATGAACTGTTTAAGAATGGTGTTGAGATGGCCTTAGATGCGCAACGAAAGCATGGAAGCAGTCCCGTTTATGCTTATGTCTACGACAATCCCGCTGATAAGTCATTCGGACACTTGCTTTCGAGACGAAAAGATCTGTTCTTGGGTAAAGTATTTAGTAAGGATGCCAAGCAGCTGCTTGAAATGATAAATATTATTAAACTATTCACAGGCACGGGCTTGGGTGACGATTTCTATCTATTGATGAACAATCCTCTGCGTGACCCACTGCGAGCTGACGAGCAACTGGTTTCTTGGAAGCTGGTCAAGATGGTGGAACAGTTCGCCCAAACCAGAAACTTGGTATATGATGATTGCGTATTCACAGACAACCGGGGCAAAAGGCAGTTCCAGCTGGTGGTCATCAAACGTACTCATTGCGAACTGTTGGAGACAAGGCACTTGCCGGAAACAGTGTCTGACGATTTGCCACCATCTCCAGTAGTAATATACTAGTCCTATGTTTATCAACCTATTTATAAATCAATCAATGAGAATTGGTTTATGTAGAGACTTTTGGTAAATAAATCAATGCATTATGATAAAAGCTCCAAACAAAATATTTTTCTTTTCTATTTCGATATTTATATAATCTAATGAAAAGACCATGATCTAAGAGTATATATGTAATTGTTAGTCTGATGGGTTTCTTAGTAAAAATTGTAATCGATATCTCTACAATACACCAAAACCTTTCAACCAACTTTTAGCCAAAAAAAAAGTATTTAAATTATATATTCAAACTTCTGAAGAGCTTATCATTCATACTCCCTTTTTGCTTTATGCATTGAAATTTCGAATATTGATATATTGGCATTACAAGAGTAGAAATTAAAGTTATATTCCATGAGCACATGAGCTACTATTGAGATCCCCTGTAGATCGACATAGAAAATGTATGTCCACCTCCACTACGGAAGCACGCAATAAATTCGGTTGTATTGGATAATAGACATTTTAAATTTAGAGTAAATACTAACTGTGTCTACACAGTATATAACATATATCTGCTTCAGGCAAAAACAGAGCAAACAAAGTCTTCGCGCTTCAAGGTAATTCGTTTTGCATATATATATAATTATATAATTATTTGCTTTAATTACATTAATTTGCTACAGTTTTAATGGCTGGTCAAATGTTTATCACTAGTGCACCCTGGTATTACATTGCATATTAACAGGGAAAGGTCATAATTTTATTTTCGCTTTTTCTAATTTGAATGAAACTGGAACCAATCAAAAGTGTTTAAAAGCCACAAATGTTTGAAGACTCTCCACAAAAGCTTAGAGTCAACCAGACAAGCTGTAGCTAAACTTGTGATTCAGTGCTGAGTAAACAATGAAGTATATAATTTTTCTGCTCGTGTGCATGTGCACAAAAGCCGTAGTTGGTGATGGCTTGTTAGTTGATTTGCCATTTGGAACATTACGTGGACGCGACCGCGGAGGATATTATACGTATGAGTCCGTGCCCTACGCTCTGCCACCAGTTGGTCCGTTGCGGTTCGAGCCACCTCAGCCCTTTAATGGCGAATGGAGTGAGACCTTTGATGCCACAAAGCCGGCGGCTGAGTGCCTCCAGTGGAGCCATTTCGTCACGACTCCCGATCAACTGACGGGCAGCGAGGACTGCCTGACCATCAGCATTTACAAGCCAAAGAACGCCTCGCGCACCAGTTTCCCGGTTGTGGCAAATATATTTGGCGGCGCCTGGTCATTCGGAGGATCGGTTCAAGACGGCGCAAGGGAGTTCATGGAGAGCGGCAATGTGATTGTTGCGAAGATTAACCATCGGGTGGGCATTCTGGGCTTCGCCAGCACCGGCGATGCCGGTTGGTCGGGCAATTATGCACTCAAGGATCAGCGCTTGGCAATCAAATGGATCAAGAAATACATTTCCTATTTCGGCGGAGATCCCAAAAATATACTGCTTCTTGGATTCTCCTCGGGAGCTGCCTCAGTTCACTTTCAGCTCTTGCACGAGGATATGAGCGACATCAGGGGAGTCTATTCGATGAGCGGAAACTCGCTGGAACAGTGGGCAGTGCAGCCAAGTCCCCGCGACCAAACGTTTGAATTGGGACGACTTTTCGGCTGTGGCTCGACCAGAAATACAGCAGTTCTGAAAAACTGCTTAAAGACTGTGAATGCGGTTGACTTAGTGAAAGGGTTTAAGCACTTCCTTCTCTTCAACTATGTGCCCTTTGCTCCGTTTTCACCCGTTGTGGAGCCCGAAGATGCTGTTGACCCCTTCATTACCAAGATGCCCATTGACATTGTCAAGAGTGGCAAATTTGCTCAAGTGCCCTGGTTGGCTGGCTATTGCCAAGATGAAGGCATCTATAACGCTGCATCGCTGCTGCAGAAACTGCCCACTGGCAAGGAGAGGCTCTTCGAGCTAAACACGCGCTGGTATGAGCTGGCGCCCTACTTCTTCTCGTACCGCAACACCTTGAACAAAAGAGAGAGGGACGAACGCTCCCGGCGCCTCAAACAGCAATATATGGGAAATCATAATTTCAGCCTGGAGAATTATTACGAGATGCAACGCATGTTCACCAACGAGATGTTCAAGAATGGCGTCGAGCTGGGAGTAGATGTTCAGCGAACGTATGGAAAGAGTCCAGTCTATGCGTACATCTACGACAATCCGGCTACTCAATCGATTGGTCAACTCATTGCAGGGCGCACTGACTTAGTCTTAGGTAGTTTATTTGTTTCCTAATGATATTCAACTATATCAACCAAAATCATTTGATTAATCCACAGGAACGGCCCACGGTGATGATTATTTCCTGATGATGAATAATCCAATCCGCGAACCTTTGCGCCCCGATGAGAAACTCATTTCCTGGAAGCTAGTTAAGATGGTAGAAGGCTTTCTTCAAACGGGTCAGTTCGTCTATGACAACTGCGTCTTCCAGGACAACGTGGGCAAGAAACAGTTCGAACTGGTAGTTATTCAACGCACCGGCTGCAAGAACTTACAAGCAGACCGCTTGCCCGACGCAGTGTCCAACAGTCTGCCAAAAACTCCAATAGTGCCTACCTAATTGTACTTGTAGAATATTTCAATTATCAATTGATAATATACCACAATAAACAATATCTGGTTTGGCTAATAAACAAACGCAAGCAATGAAGAGTATTTTTACTTCGAAGCCTTATAAATTGACTGCGATAATAAGTAAGAGTTGCGAATTTTATATTAAACTTTCGATTGGTATCATCGAAATTTATCATTATAAATAAAATTCCGAACGTGTGCGCTCTAAATCGTTGAAGTAGAAAAGTAAAGTAAAAAATATAAACATCTCTTAATTTAATTTTTAATTTTTAAATTTAATATCATTTTTTTTAAATTTTATTTTAATTCATTTTTTGTTTGTTTGGTTGCATGACAAATCTAATTGAAGCTATTTTCCAATATATTAATTTATTTACGCAATTGCTTTTCAGCTAACACGGACTGGTATATTATATGAACTAAATATTTATATACATATACATATACATACATCTCGAACTATACTCAATTGGCTTGGGAACAAACACTACCCTCGACACGTCAATCAGAGCTCGAGCTGTCTTGTTATTCAGCAATGCATTTGCAATCAACTCTCACATCGATTACCACACAGCGCTTGCCAATGATAGAGCAAGTCTCATATTTCATAATCATTTAATTAAATTGGTGGCATGCGAGAGAATTTATTGAGTATTAATCTGATTTGCATGCATATAAAGCTCAACTTGCCTGAGCCGAGACCAGTGTGAATCAAGACTCGGTTGTGTAAGAATCATGAAGGCAAATATATGCTCGATCGCTTTGACTTGTCTAGTGACGGCAGTGGCAACGGTAACGGCAACCGATGCTGATCCGCTGATAGTCGAGCTACCAAATGGAAAAATTCGTGGTCGCGATAACGAAGGCTATTACAGCTACGAGTCGATACCTTATGCGGAGCCACCTCTTGGAGAGCTGCGATTTGAGGCACCTCGGCCTTACGCTCAGCAATGGGAAGAAGTGTTTGATGCAACCACGCCTCCCGCTTACTGCATGCAATGGAATCAGTTCATCGAGGGTGAAGATAAATTGATCGGTGTTGAGGATTGTCTAACTGTAAACGTGTACAAGCCAAAGAACTCCAGTCGCAGCACATTTCCGGTCATTGTCAACATTCATGGCGGCGCTTTCATGTTTGGTGCACCCGTGCAGCACGGTCATGAACCGATTATGGCCCGTGGAAATGTGATTCTTGTTAAGTTAACCTATCGACTAGGGCCAATGGGTTTTCTTAGCACAGGCGACGCTACTTTGTCGGGCAACTTTGGGCTCAAGGATCAGCGCTTGGCTTTGCGTTGGATCAAGCAAAACATTGCGCGCTTTGGTGGGGAGCCAGAGAATATTCTAGTGCTTGGTCACTCAGCTGGCGCTGCTTCGGTACATTTGCAGATGATGCTGGAAGACTTCAGCCAGTTGGCTAAAGTGGCTGTGTCGTTCAGTGGAAATGCCCTTGATCCTTGGGTGGTCCAGCAAGGAGCGCGTCGACGTGCATTCGAAATGGGTCGCATTGTCGATTGCGGCTTGCTGAGTGACTCTGTGGAACTCAAAAAGTGCCTACAGACCAAGGATGCCTCAGAAATAGTCAGAGCCGTGCGTCAGTTCCTGGTCATTGACTATGTGCCGTTTGCTCCATTTTCACCTGTGGTGGAGTGCGAGGATGCAGTTGAGCCTTTCATCACTCAGCATCCGATTGATATAATCAAGAGCGGAAAGTTCGCTCAAGTGCCATGGCTAACCTCCTTCACTCAGGAGGATGGTACTTACAACGCTGCTCTTCTAATGGCCAAACAACTCGACGGCAAAGAGCTGATTGAGGATCTGAACAGTCGCTGGTACGAGCTGGCGCCCCACTTCCTGTTCTATCGTGATTCTAAGAAAACTATTGACGATATGGATGACTACTCCCGCGATCTGCGACAACAGTATCTGGGTAATCGAAACTTTGGCGTTGAAAGCTACTTGGACGTGCAGCGCATATTCACAGATGTACTGTTCAGGAACGATACCCTCCGATCTATAGAGCTGCATCGCAAGCATGGCAAGAGTTCTGTTTATGGCTATGTCTACGATAATCCACCGATTCGGGGTAGTGCTCAAGTTTTGGCTCAGCGAGATGATACATATTTTGGTAGGAGGCACAATTTTTATTATATATAGAGCAGGTCGTCTGATTGATTGATATATTTTCATCTCCTTACAGGTACAGGACATGGTGATGACTATGTTCTGATATTTGATAAGCCAGGCAGTGAGCCCCGCGCTGACGAGAAGATAATCTCTAAGAATTTAATACGCTTGCTGGAGGACTTTGTTCAGAGCGACAAAGGGACATTGGCGTATGACTCTTGTGTATTGCCAAATAATATTGGCCAGGAGGAACTGCAATTTCTGTTGATTAAGAGCAACAGCTGTGAAATTTTGAAATTAGATCCAATTAATTAGACAATGTATATGAATTTATAAGCATTGTTATCTGAAAACTTATTTGTGAAGACTCATATTGAATATAAAAGGACTATTTTGATTCGTATGGCTACTCAACAAAAGATTTTATTCAGCTCCACTACAGATTTTCCAAAAGTTAAATATATTAGTATACCGTATCAATATGTCAAATAAGAAACCATGTTTTCTTTTCCAGAACATGGTTTCGTCGTATATGATTCTCTAACCCTGATCTCCTCGTGAATGAGTATTACGCAACGAGTTGCGCGCGACTGAACTGAACTTACTAATTTACTGACTATATGCCTATTGTAATGACACGATTTCTAAGTTCAGAGTATATCTAATTAGACCATTAAATTGTCGTAGCCCATTTGAGAGATCATTCTATAAAAGCAGGCACATTTTCTGAACACATAACAGTTCGTGTCGAGGGTTAGTCTGCGTAAATCATGTATGCTACAGAGCACCTCCTTCTTCCACTGCTAATCGGTTCAGTTGCCGCCACAGATCCGCTGCTGGTGGAGCTGGCCAATGGGAAGCTACGTGGACGCGATAACCCAGGCTATTACAGCTACGAGTCGATTCCTTATGCGGAACCACCTCTTGGAGAGCTGCGATTTGAGGCACCTCGGGCTTACGCTCAGCAATGGAAAGAAGTGTTTGATGCAACCACGCCTCCCGCTTACTGCATGCAATGGAATCAGTTCATCGAGGGCGAAGATAAGTTGATCGGTGTTGAGGATTGTCTAACTGTGAGCGTATACAAGCCAAAGAACTCCAGTCGTAGCTCCTTTCCAGTTATAGCAAATATTCATGGCGGCGCCTTCATGTTTGGTGGACCCGTGGAACAGGGTCATGAGCCGATTATGGACCGTGGAAATGTTATTCTCGTGACGATTGCCTACCGACTAGGTCCGATAGGTTTTCTTAGCACAGGTGACGCTACTTTGTCGGGCAACTTTGGGCTCAAGGATCAGCGCTTGGCTCTGCGTTGGATCAAGCAAAACATTGCGCGCTTTGGTGGGGAGCCAGAGAATATTCTAGTGCTTGGTCACTCAGCTGGCGCTGCTTCGGTACATTTGCAGATGATGCTGGAAGACTTCAGCCAGTTGGCTAAAGTGGCTGTGTCGCTCAGTGGAAATGCCATCGCTCCTTGCGTGGTCCAGCAAGGAGCGCGTCGACGTGCATTCGAAATGGGTCGCATTGTCGATTGCGGCTTGCTGAGTGACTCTGTGGAACTCAAAAAGTGCCTACAGACCAAGGATGCCTCAGAAATAGTCAGAGCCGTGCGTCAGTTCCTGGTCATTGACTATGTGCCGTTTGCTCCATTTTCACCTGTGGTGGAGTGCGAGGATGCAGTTGAGCCTTTCATCACTCAGCATCCGATTGATATAATCAAGAGCGGAAAGTTCGCTCAAGTGCCATGGCTAACCTCCTTCACTCAGGAGGATGGTACTTACAACGCTGCTCTTCTAATGGCCAAACAACTCGACGGCAAAGAGCTGATTGAGGATCTGAACAGTCGCTGGTACGAGCTGGCGCCCCACTTCCTGTTCTATCGTGATTCTAAGAAAACTATTGACGATATGGATGACTACTCCCGCGATCTGCGACAACAGTATCTGGGTAATCGAAACTTCAGTGTGGATAACTATTTGGACGTACAGCGGCTATTCACAGATTTGTTATTCAGGAATCACACCTTAGAAAGTATCGATCTGCACCGGAAACATGGCAAGACTCCCATTCACTACTATGTCTACGACAATCCGACGGATCAGGGCATTGCCCAAGAATTGTCCAAACGGAATGATATTCACTTTGGTAAGATTCAAATGCAAACTTACCTATTCGTTTACTAATATGCAATTGTTTTCCTATAGGCACAGCCCATGGAGATGATTATGTTCTGATGTTCGACAAGCCAACTAGTCAACCTCGAGCTGACGAGAAGATCATTTCCCAACATTTTCTAAGCATGCTGGAAGACTTCATCAACAGTGGTAATGGCTCTTTGACTTATGATAATTGTGTTTTCCCAAACAATATTGGGCAGAAGCAATTGCACTTTCTTTTAATTAGGAGCAAAAGTTGCGAGGCTTTAAGTGTCGATCCCATTATATAGATACTGAATAGAAAATATGTCAAATTTATATACATAACTACCACGAATTGCAAAATATTTTATATGATAATTTAAAATATAATACGAATGATGTAGCGAATTAAAATTGGCATTGCTTATAAGAAGAAGTCATGACAATGATTATTTGATGATGATGATGATGATGCTCGATATCTTGATGTTTACACAAAATTTAATTCCCATACATATATCTATATGTAGAATATAAATTGCTTACTTTTATTAGTGATATATATAATTATAATGGCATGCAAATATTTGCTGTTTAATGGCAAACCAGTTGTGTTAATTTCTAAAATAATATTTATTATCAGCATTTCAAATGCTAACAGAGTCCAGATAATTAGAGGCTATCAGCTGACAAATAATATTTTTGAGAATTAAAATAAAACAAATGCTGCTGATCTCCGCTTGGCACAGTGCACACTCAGAGTTGACAGAGTGAAGGTCATGAAAGATAACGCAATACGTATCCCGCTGCTCTGCCTTTGGGTAGCAGCTGCTGCCACAGCCGATCCACTTTTAGTCGAGCTGCCACATGGAACACTTCGTGGCCGCGATAATGCCGGGTATTATAGCTACGAGTCTATACCGTACGCAGAGCCACCCATTGGAGAGCTGCGTTTTGAGGCACCGCAACGCTACTCCCAGCAATGGAAGGAAACCTTTGATGCCACTCATCCACCTGTCCAGTGCATCCAGTGGAACCAGTACACCGATCAAGAAGACAAACTGACGGGCGTCGAGGACTGTCTGACAGTCAACGTGTATAGGCCCAAGAACAGCAGTCGTAGCTCATTTCCTGTTATCGTCAACATACATGGCGGTGCCTTCATGTTCGGCGATGCAGTGAGTAACGGTCATGAGGCACTGATGGCCAGTGGAAATGTGATTGTGGTAAAGATCTCCTATCGTTTGGGACCACTGGGCTTTATTAGCAGCGGCGACAGCGCTTTGCCAGGCAACTATGGCTTAAAAGATCAGCGCCTGGCCTTGCATTGGATCAGGGACAACATTGCTCGCTTCGGCGGTGAGCCGGAAAATATTCTGGTTATTGGCTACTCTGCTGGAGCAGCTGCGGCTCATCTGCATCTATTGCAGAAAGACTTTAAGGAGCTCGCAAAGGCGGCCGCTTCCATAAGTGGAACTGCGTTAATGCCGTGCTCTGTGCAACAAGGTGGACGTCGACGAGCCTTTGAAATGGGTCGCATTGTTGGCTGTGGTTTACTGACAGACTCAACGGACCTTAAGAAGTGCCTGAAAACGAAAGATGCCTCGGAAATCGTGAGAGCCGTACGTGAGTTCTTGGTATTTGACTACGTACCCTTCGCTCCATTTGGCCCGGTGGTAGAGCCAGTCGATGCTGCCGAACCTTTTCTAACTCAGCATCCGATTGACATCATTAAGAGTGGACACTTTTCACAAGCTCCCTGGCTTGTCTCACATACCCAAGAGGATGGTTCTTACAACGCAGCCATTTTCCTAGGCAAGCAGCCCAATGGAAAGGAGTTCATCGGAGAGCTCAACAGTCGCTGGTACGAGTTGGCTCCACATTTATTTTTTTATCGCGACTCTATGGCAACAGTGAAGGAAATGGATGACTATTCGCGCGATCTGCGGCAGCAGTATCTGGGCAATCAGAACTTCAGTGTGGAGAACTACTTGAACATTCAGCGAATTTTCACAGATGCAATTTTCAGGAATGACAGCCTTCGCTCCATAGATTTGCATCGCAAGCACAGCAAGAGTCCCATATACTATTACGTCTATGACAATCCGGCAGATCGTGGCGGGGCGCAATTGTTGGCAAGGCGAAACGATATTCAAGTTGGTAAGTATAAAATAAAGATTTACTACCGTTGCTTTTGCTATAGCTAACTCTTCTCCTTAAAGGCACTGGACATGGGGATGATTACTTTTTGTTCTTTGATAATCCCATACGGCAGCCTCTGCGTGCAGATGAGGAAATTATTTCAAAAAAATTCATAAAAATGCTTGAGGACTTTGTTGAGGGTGATAAAGGGTCTTTGACTTATGACACTTGCGTTTTTCCAAATAATAATGCCCAGTCGCAGGTGCGATTCCTACTAATTAAGCATAACAGCTGCGAGATTGCTGAATCAGATTGGATTGCTTAGGCAGCGTAATGCAAACCTCATCAAAATTTAATATATTATAACGATAAGTTAAACCAAATCTATCTGATGTATGCATGAATTCATATACTAAATTTGACAAATTTAAATTGAAACGAGTTAATAAACTTCATATTTTGTTTATACAGATACATATATTCTACACTTGTCACTTTTCGAATCATTTAAGCAGTAAGTAAGACTCAACTGAACTCGAGCTTCTTAGAGTTTGTTTAATTGTTCATTAAAATGCAATTAGTCGCAAATAAAGCCTGTTATATTATAATTAATATACTGAGCAAACAAAAATTTGTTTTTAAATAACGTTGTATACGAGGAACAGGTTTTTCTTGAAACTAGTTGAGAGAAATATTAAAATTCAAATTTTAAATGCAAAATTCCATGTTTAAATAGCATTTTTTCAATAGCACTCACTACGGTTTTATGTTCTTGCTGTTTTTGCCCTTTAGGCAGAATTCGTGCTGAGCTGACTATGGTAATCCTTGGTTACACCTGAGTGCTGCTTAGTGCACATCCATTTCATATACTAGTTCAACTGCTTTTTCCTCCAGCTCGAATGCTACTTTATAAACGGCTCAATTTCTGGTTTGTGATGCGTTTTCTTTTTCTTTTTTGCCTTTTTATACTGCTTCTCGAAGTGCAATGAAATTTGCTAAAAATTGTATATAATCCAATATGTAAGATGTCTACGCCCACTGGGGCGTGGCTAATCGGTTACGAAGTTTGTAGCGCGCAGGTGTATAATCGATATAAATAAATAGCTTAGTAGTAATAGCTAAGAAGCATCCTTTATGAAATATAAAAAAAATATAAGTTATATATATATATATTTTTAATAAAAAAATAAATAAACAAAAAGACCGCATGTGTGCTTAAAACGAAAGACTGTGGTAACATCGAAAGGCGGGGCTCGATCCCTCGATCCCTAGCTGAACTCGCATCGCATTTACCGGCAAAGCCACAGACTTACTCGAAAGCAGATTAGCTGAAAAAAACTCACAGAGAGTGAAAAAAAAAAAAACCAATTAGGAATACATAAATCCGTTAGACGGTTTTCAAACGGTTTAAACTTCAAACCAATTGCAAACACTTTTGAACGGAAACACGCAAGAGAGGACTCTGGCAGTAGTTGGAATCTGAAACCCGTGCCTTGCATATTCTATGATAGTTAATTATGTGCCTGTTGTGTATTTCACAATTTTAATATTTATGTAGGGAAATTAGCCAAAAGCGCAGCTAAGGGCCACAGCAATGCAGCAGCTCAGCGCAGAGAGGGAAGGTTATTGTGCTGGAAAATATGAAAAATAACGTACGAAATATTGAAATATTAGGCAGGCAGAGAGAAAAGAGGTATGCAGACAGGCAGCCAGGAGGCAGTACGTACTGGGAGCGAGCCGGACCCAAAGGATTCATCAGCGGTAACAGCTGTTGACGGCGCACTCGGCACTCAGCGCTCGGCGCTCGGCGCTGCCAAAAATTTTAGCATTTTGCGATGATGTATCGTTGGCATCATTATAACAGCTGCCGTTCCGGATCCTAACTGGCAGTCCCCAGTCTAACCCGCTGCCCTGGGCAGTCGGTTCGTTGCCAGTAGTTGGGCTGAATGAAATTTGGATGCGTTTTGCCAGGTCTGGCATGCTCTGGCCCGGTCTGGCCCGGTCTCGGCTGGTTGAGGCTATTGGGTAACGGCTTGTGCGTGCCTTGGGTACTTGTTGTTATATTTATCACAGGAGCGTACTTTATCTTGCCGCCCATAAATGGCATCAGTCAGCAGCTGCTCAAATCACCAAGCCAACAATTTTACATTTTCCAGACTAAATATATACATCGCTCTATACATATATGTTAAATAAGAAAAAAAAGAAAATATTGTTTCGTTATTTATCAAACCCTTTTTTGCGTGTCGAGCTGGAAATTAAACTTGCATTATGGCATGGGGGCACGGTTGTATCATCAGGGAAACTTTCTCTATATTTCAAAATACTTATGTAAAGGCGCAATAAAAGCTTAACAGATGTTTCGGCCTTACAAATTTGATGTTTATGAGCCCAAGGAATGTTCTCGCTTGCATTTTTAATGATTTCATCCTTTTTTCAATTTTTTTTTTCTTTTTTCATATCTACAAATAGTAATAAAAACTCTTGTGAACATGTGTAGAAAGCGAAACCTTTTTTCAATCATCAGCTGCTGGCAGGCATTTATTGGTCGAACTTTTCGTAGAAGTAAGTGTACTTCCGGATCCGTATCATAAGCTAGTTTAATCATGCACAGCTTGTGAAACTTTAATCAAGCTACTTGAGTGATAACTCTGTTAAAGCGTTTGCATTCAAAGGACCTACATGCATTTAAGAGTATTGATTGGAATGCAATTTACATGCTCAATAATGAGGTTTTGGCCCGTTTAGTGCCATGGCAGAATCGTCGAATCGGGCTGGTCGAATGCTCTCAATGTCAACGAGATAGAAATACAACGCCAAAATGTCAAAGCCCTGCCCTGTGCATAATTTGATGAAATGTGTGTGCTTGCCATTGGCAAGCTCTTCAATTCCCCGATGTGCCTATAGTTAATTAATGTGCGCAAATTGAATAGCATGCGTATCTATCATAATAGACGAAAGGTCCATAGATATGAAGGCAACGCATATTGAGAAATAGTTCCGCAATACTTGTTTTTTCTTTTAATATATTTATTTTACTGGTATAGAGATGTGTTTTCAAAGAGTTTCGTTACTCAAATGCATCTTGTAATTTTAAAATTTGGTAAATATGTAAATATCTCTTGAACTAGAGCTGTATTCATAAATAAAGTCATGGCATTTAAATGAAAAGTTTACCTTTCGTATAAATTTGCCGTCTTCTTTACTGGAAAAGCGCAGCAATAAAGACTGTATTCAAAAGAATGCTGCATTTTGTCAAGGACAGTGAAAAAAGAATATGAATTAATATAAAGGCGAGCGAGTCGCTGAGCCCCTTTTGGCCCCTTTAGCCCGCTGGTGGCGGACATCAAGATTGTCGAGTGGTTCTGCGTTGATAAACTCACAAAGCGCAAGGGCTTGTTTAGCCAGAGCTTGGCAGCGTCCTTGGCGCTCCTTTATCCTTTATACAAAATCAAATAAAGTAAATAAAAATATGGTATATATAGGGAACAAGAACGACAAAAAAAACACACACAAAATCAACAAAGAAGCTTGGCTCTGTCTTATGCTCTAGTCTGGCAGGATGCGCAATAAAAGAATGCTTACGATTTATTGATTTCATATTACCAACAAACACACATGCATACCAACAGACATATATGTCTTTATAGATCGAGGCCTGTGCATAAATTTTATGCCCGAAAGTATGCAACAATCTTTTAGATTCTCGAAGTGCGCGTGTGTGCCATTGGGTTTGTGTATGTGACGTCGAGGTTAATGTCATGATTTCAATTTGTCAGCAGCAATTCTCCCCCTCGCATACCCAAACAGAACAGCAGACAGAAAAAATGAAACGAAATCTGGGTCACTTTTTCGGTTTCACTCAGACGGGTTGCGCGCTAGCATGAAGAGCCCAAGCGGGCCTGGCGCCCGGAACAACATCTATTCGTGCTAATGCGCCGAGCAAACAAACATAGAGAATTTTTAAATGTTCGCTAATTGATACACGCTCAAAACGCTTAACTAGTCCAATTTCGTTTTTTCTTTTTATTGATTCCCAAATATTTGAAACTGTGCAAATCTTTGCATTTACTTAGTTGTATTAGAAAAGTAAAACTCAGTATCAAATAAATAATTAAACTAAATTAGATGTTGACAAATGACTTCTTAAAAAACAATTTCTTTTTTAAATTTACTATTTTTAGGTTATTATTTTAGTATATAAATGTGCTGTTAAGATACTACAATTGTAATGTATGGGTTCAACACTTAAATAAATGAAAGAAAGAAAAAAAACTATTTTTTTTATTATTATTATTATTATTTTATTTTCAAGATTTTGCAAGGAAAGTATGTGTTTTGGTAGGCTTCCAGTTGTGCTCTTTCTGCTGCATATATGGAATGACGAAGAGTATCCAAGTTAGGCGATTGAGCAAATGGATTTGGATGAGATGAATGCTTTGTGTTTCATTTGGATGAAGAGTCCTATATACAGTTGATGATGTAATTGAGGTTTAAGTGTTTCAAAGCATTTGTGCAACATCCAAACATATCTTTTCAATTTCAATGGCATATTTGAATCTTATAATATAACAACTTTATGCATAATAATTGACGTCGATTATTATTTTGCAAACGAAGCTCACATAATTTGCGTAATTAAATCATAATTCATCATTTGAGCGGAGCCAATTGAATTATTGTAAGCCATAGTACTGGCAATGGATGCCAAAGTCAATAAGCACGGCAAATGATAAGCTACTAATTTGTGCGCCAATGTTTAGACAGTTGTTGGCAACGAGTTTTCACACGCACACTCACACATTCAGCAAACACACATGGAAATAATTAGGCTAATGTGCAGAACAAATGCAAACACAATGGACAAATAGCAACAGCTTTGAGCGTATTCCAGGATTAGAATCTGCTCGGGTAGTCACAGTCGCTGTCACTGCTACAGTCACTGTTTAGATAACGAATGTTGAGCAATTATGCCCGGATTAAGCACAGCCAGTGCAAATATACGAGTGAAAGCTGTGTAGGTACAGGTCAGCTGGACAGCTGTGCCAATGCATTGGCCAGGTGCTGTAGCTTAGATTTGCATAAATCCCAGCACATTTATTCAATAAGCAAAGCCACTGCACAGGCAGCAGCACATCACTTGACCAATCCGCTTTAAGGCCACTTAATAACCGACATGGAAGGTGTTTAAACGCCTACTCCTTCCACCTGCTTGCCTCGTATGCTGATTACCCGCAGAGCTGGCATTGATTTGGGTTGCAAGCCAGCCCAACTCTGACCCCCTTCTCTAATGCGCCTTAAATCTGCTATGCAAATCCAACACAACTAAATGTAAACACATACAAATGCAAGTTGGCTGCCGTTTGGCTATGCCTCTGAGCATTCTCTCTTTTACTCACTCTCTCTCTCTCTCTCTCTCTCTCTCTCACTCTCTCTCTCTCTCTCTCTCTCTCGTTTGCTCGTTTTGTGTTGCAAAAGGTTCTCTAATACTTTGTTCGTTCGTCTGACTATTGGTAAACTTTTGCTCGAACGGCTTAACTTTTTTGCACGTGTGCTACTGTTGGGGGCAACAACACGAGAAAGAAGAAGATAAGACAGACACAAATGTAGAAGAAGCTGCAGCAGAGGCAAAGTAGACGAAAAAAGCATGCGAGGGCCAGATTGAGTTCATGGCTTTCAACATTTGTATGCAAGTACCGGCACCGCTCGGTAAATATACGCAACCACACAGACACCACCTCCCACTCACACACACACACACACACACACACCCACATACGCATACATATGCAGTAGCCCGCTGCTTTGGTTCTGTTTTGCTGTTGGCCAAATTCTCTCTTAGCTCACAAAATCCTTTATATTGTTTTCGCATTTCATTCACTTGTATTTTTTGTGCACATTCATCGCATTTTTAGCATACTCTCAACTAAAATTGTTTTAAATACTTTTTTCTCAAATATTTCATTTTGTGTAAGCTTGAAATAGATGACAATAGTCGATAGGTAGATTCAATGTGCATTTAATAAATTTTTTGCTTCTCAATAAAGTAAGTAATTTATAAAATAAAATATAATTATATAAAAATATTCCTTTATTTAAAAGATATTTCTTGGAAAAGCTTTGCATATCTCAACAAACCCATGAATCAGCATAATCGCTGTCATCATTGTCATAGTCAACATTGTAAAAGTTATCCTAGTCAAGGTTAGTTTCGGTCGGCTGGCAACAAAAGGTGGATGAGTAATTTGCACGCGGTCGTTAAGATGGAACAAAGCGACTCGGAAGCTGCTGTACGCAGTTCAGAAATACAGCTTAAAGTGAATTAGGAGCGGCTAATGAAAACGAAACCTTGGCTAAGATGAGCTGAGCAGGTAGACAGTTAAACGGTAAATCACCCACATAGTCAGGTAGACAGGTAGACAGGCCGCAAAAGGGGAGGAAATAAACAAAGGCGAGCGGCTAATTACACACGCTCGAGCCCAACGCAGACCACGCATCTGCGCAGACGCAACATGTTCGTAGCTCAACATGTTGCGTGTCTCACTGGCATTGCTGTCGCGCAGCCGCAGTTGGCTGAGCGGCTGGTTCGCTGCATTTCTTCGGCTCGAGAAAATGGGTCAGGCTATAAAAAGGCAAGTTCAAGGCGATCGCCGTTTCATACGTCAACAGCAGCCGTAGCAGCAGCAACAACCAAACGCGTAGTGAAATCTCGAAGTAAACGAAAGTTTTAACGGCCAACGAAAAACAGAAAAGAGAAAGAGAAAGAGATAACATTATACTCGAACTATTACCGTGGTGCTCAATTGCAGTGCTGCAGGTGAATCGTGCCTCTTCGAACATCGCGTGCGTAACTCAAATCGTGCGCTACGAAATTTCTAGGGAGTGATCGAAGCTGCGTTATCCCAGTGAATATTGTTATTTTAACAAGCCTTCGAAACACTTTACACTTGCAATTAATTCAAGCAGCCTGAATTGCTAGCCAAAAAGCTAAACAAAAACACAGGTGAGCAGCAAATAACATATATTTATGAAAATTATATTTATATATATATTTGTATATTGAAAATATTTATTAAAGTCTTTAGTAATAGAAAGTTTACTGCGGTAGCGAGGTCTTTAGCTCAAAATTGTCATCAAAATCACAGAAAAACATCTATCTTACCATTTCTACAGACATTAATTAAACAAAAGTGAATTAGTTGAATGACAGTTTTGCTGACAGTCTCAACTAATATACATATGTATACTCACTTTATCAACTTCAATCAGTTTGAAATGTATTCTGCATACTTCAACCTGCAACATTATACATACTTGTATTTATGTCTCTAAGCTACTTAAACATTTGCCCAATCAGATGCAATGTCCAAAGATGATTTTAATCTGATTAATTTAGTCTGCCTTGAGCTCAGAGCTCCGTAACTTAATACAATATACAAATTCTGATGCTTGCAATCTAATTGCAATCTAAATGTTTGAATTATTTATATTATGATTTTCCAATTTGTATTGAATTATATTCCAATGCAATGCAATGCAAATAATCAGATTTGGAATGCGTAAGCTGATTTTCAGCATATATAAACATTGATGAGACGGACAACGGGAAGAAATAACAGCAAATACTAGACGAATATTTGGGTCAACAATATAACAGAACCTGAAGCATAAAATTCTTAAAAGTGGCCAACAAGAATTCTTAGTTTTGTTTTTTGTTAAGCGAGTTAACAACTTTGCATGAAAAAGCCAAAGCAAACAAAGCTCACGCAACGGTCTTACAGACACCGACAGACGAAGTAGCACCTGGTCGTGCCATCGGCTCACATTGGAGCTGGAGTGAAGGTGGGGAGGTGGGGGAGGGGGCAGTCCGTAACTGGCGCACGCATTGACAGCCATATGGAAATGTGCATTGAGGCGAGCCCCAAGCATCGAGCTGCATTGCCAGTCACTTTTTGGGCCACCCACTGACCCAAATGTGTGGCCAAAGAATTTCAAAGCCCGCACCTTAACGGCATGCATTCAACACGTTGTACATGTAAGGCATACGTATGTATATGTATGTATGTATGTATGTATGTGCACCCTTTTTTGTGGCTCTTTTGGCATGCCAATTAACGCCTGGCTTGAGGCTGCGTATTTGATTTGACTTCAATGCTGAATTCAATGTTTGTTTCATTCATTATTAATTGCCCACAAAAGGCAAAACTGCCTCGCTTTCAATCTATCTCTTTCTCTCTCTCTTCTCTCACTTACCAAACATTTCTAGTTGTCGCATGCCTTAACCCATTTTCAAACCACATTGCTTTGCTCAATTTGTCTTACAAATTCCATGACTTTGACTTCCATACATATATACATCTATATCTATATACATATATATTTATAAATATATATTTTTTTCTTCTTCTGCTCCTCTGCTGTAGCCTAAAGCAAGTCTTTTTGTAACTTTCATTCATGCAATACATTTGTTTGTGGCTTTTGTTGTTGTTATTGTTCGCTTCTTTGGCATTTTGCGGCTTCTACTTTGTCAACATGGTCTTCTGTTGTTGTTGTTGTTGCTGTTGTTGTTGTTGCCCAGTTGGAGGTGAAAGTTTTTCTTTACGTTGCTTGAAGCGTGTTCAATCAATTTGGCCAACTGCTAAATTGTTAGTTGCTTGCTACGGCAAGTGTTGTTGCCTTTAGATACACTATTTATTTATAAATATGGAAAACTAATTAATAATAACATTTTAAATTCGGCACTTAATTATTGTTAATATAATACTATTATGTTTGATAAAGGTAAAAAAAACCTTTTTTTCTAAAAATAAAAATCGAAATCGAAATAATGAAATAACTAAATTATTAATAAAAAAATGTTTTTTTTAATTTAATAATTATAAATTATAAAAAAAAATAAAAATAAAAAGCATGCATATTCAAAATAAATATATTATTTAAAATAAATATAATATATTTTTATATTTATTGATATTTTATGTTTTTCAAATACATTCCTTTTAAAAACATTCTTATTTTGAGTCCAAGCCAATGACATCTATGAATGCTCTACGAAACTAATATAAATACTCTATTTGCATTTGATTGATTATAAGTTGATTATATTTACTTTTTATAAACAACTCTTTGACATAAATAATTAAAAGAAAAAAATTAAATTCCGCGGTGTTTACATACATATTTTTAACATATGGAAATATAACTGAAATGTTTTATATGATTTGTATAGGGGACTTCCACTCGCATAAAATAACATTTATAAATTATTCTTCAATTTAAATGTGTTCTTTCTTTTTTTTTTTGTTGACAGCGTTTGAATTTGATGTTATATTGCAAATTTCAAGTTTTTTTTCAAGCAAATCATGAAAGCTGCAGTTGGAACTTCAAGTACAACTGTACCTATAATTTACAAATAAATATAAAAAGAATAATAATAATAATAGTACTTGTATAAGCTACAATTGGTTCTGCTTTCTTGACGCTTAAGTGTTATGTGCCCATTGGGGTCAGGTAAAAGTAAACTTGGTGCAACTGCTGCAGCTGTTGCATGACACATGCAACTTTCCTTTAATCTGAGCATGGCCTAATCAAGTATAGATATATATATATATTTACTTGAATAGGTTAATATGCATATATTATAGCTCGATATGCTAAGTGAGACAGCTCTTCGCTTGTGCTCAGCGCATTGCATCATTTGTACGTTGTAAGCCCGTTGGCACCTGTTACCAAATAGCTCATCAAAAATGTGAAACAAATGTAACATGTCCAAATCGCATTGAAATGCGCCGGAGTGCATGTCGCATCGCGTCATTTGGCCATTGAGCGAAACGAAAGACTTAAGACACGAACTTGCTGGAAAGTTCAGGATAAGTTTTGGCTGCGAACGGGATTTGTGCCTTCGCCTGACTAACTTTTAGTTTCATATATTATTCGTATATTTGTTGTGGTCAATAAACCTGAAGGTACTCGAATTCTTAGCCGAAAAGAAAGTGAAACGCCACAAAGCACACGCGAGCTTTTGTGTATACACAAATTCACATTCGAGTTTCTCTTGGCGCAAAACCAGTCGATGACAGCGCTGTGCTGTTGTTAACCGAAAATGAGCTGCGACAACAACAACTGCAAGATAATCTAGCTCTCACAGAATGAATCAGCGTCTAACCGCTGTATATATATATATATGTATGTATACATAGGCCTCTGTGAGCAAAGGAAAGGTATAAGGCGAGTCGGAAATCACGAAGAGACTTTCTCAGCTTTGACTTTGGACCGTGTCCAGCTGTGGACCACATAGAAGAACCATTAGCTAACACCTGGACTTACTCCAGTTGACTCCCGCCATTTGGCATTTAGCGCGTGCTGCGTTTGATGCGGTTTTATTTTTACACTTTCTAATTTTCTATGTCCAAGTCCATTCGGCATTGTATTTATAAGAAAATATTTATATAAAAAGTATTTTTTAATTGCGGTTAGTCGACTCATATGTGCAAATTATTTCTATTATTGGTTACAGCTATACATTTATACAATATTTCTTCAACAGCGGCTGCTGTCGCTGGCCGTGAAAGTAAGAGTTGCGTGCCTGGCTGCGAAGAGAGTAAAAACTATGAACCATAAACATAGTTAACCACAAAACCCCAATCAAAATTCAATTCATTTTCATATATATAAATACATACATCATGCCAAAGTCTGTGATGCGTATAAAATGCTAGATACTAAAGCAAATAATAAGAATGTTATATCATGATCCATAGGAGATATTGAAAGCGTAACTGAGAATTCAATGGAATTGAATTAGCTAAAAAATGTTTGAATTTATCAAATCAATATTGAATAAAATTCAATGAATACATTTTTTAAGCATCTATACATATTCTTTCTTTACATCACAGAAAATTCTCAGCAAATTCATGAACCATGATCAGCACAGCAAGATTGATCGAATGCTCACGTACCAACGGATGGAGTTTATAAAAAAAAAATAGGAAGACACGTTCCCATGGAACCTGTTGACCGTTGCAAAGTGCTCTTGCACGTTCCTAACAGCTTTCTAAATTTACATAGGTGCCATAATTATAAAAGCGATCCACATTGAGTCGAACTGTGTCGCAAGTTGATTAATGATCGCCGGGTGAAACAATTTACATTTCTATGGTTAATCTGATAGCCGTTAGCAGCTGACAGTAGATGACGAAGAAGAAGAACTGGCTGCTGTTGACCCATTATGTTGGCCTGTTTTTATCTGTTTGTGAGCGGAACAGGTTGTTGGCCAATTAAATGGAAATCAATGGCAATGGCAATGGCAATCGCAATCGCTATTGCATGTGCCATGCCACCATGGCCACCATGGCTATTGGCATTCTTGACGGCTGCAGCTGCTGCTGTTGCTGCACTCTCATTATGATATTTTAACGGTAATATGCTGCATGACATCTCACTGAGTGTGTGTAGAACCGCTACAGCAGAACAGGTTCTATTTGCAACAGAGTGAGAGAGAGAGAGAGAGAGAGAGAGGGAGAAAAAATAAAAATAAACACGCCGATAATTAAGACTGAAAGATTGCAGCTTTACCTTACACAGTTCTGAAGAGTCTCTGCTAATTCGCGATTTGAATATTGAGAATACATATACATATGTGTCCGTTATATACATATATATTAGTTCCAGTTTCAGGAAGTCTTACTCTATGACTCTAATTGCATTTTGCCACCTCGCACGGCGGCTTTCTTACTTTGAGCTTAACAAGTACTTAATTTATATATCTATTCTGAGTGTATATATCTCTTAGTGCACTTGACATCAGCTTAATGATTTCGCCTGTCTCGGGCTGGCCGGTCTTAGCCCATTTGGTGTGTTTTGGCCGCTTTCTTGACGGCTCTCTAATATGGCCTCTGGCACTGGGGAACAGGTTCGGTTTGACCGAGACACTGGCATTTTAATTGCGCGCAGCTAGACTTGTTTTGTCTTTAAGTTCGGAAGTGGTTCGCTCTAAACTTAATTACGCTCAACAACAACTTTCATATTTTCTACTTCCATTGAAGCTTAGATTTGGCGTGTGAAGTCATTCGGCTCTCTGACTAACAATGGGTTCTGTTTATAACTATTACTTAAAACTATATAATTTGGCTTTTCAATTGTTTCTTATGGAGGACATCTCTCTCATTAGGTTCTCTTTTTGTTTTTATGTTATATCATTTTGCATGGGGGCAAATGAGAGCACGCATGCAGTCAGCGCATGATTTGGGCCAACTACTTCATGTAACTGCACGTGCACAGCGGCCACTATTTCGTGGATCAATTGTTGTTCAATTACATTTCGTGGACTCATTTGCATGCCCGAAGCGTGCGCCAGTTCAAGCAACCCGCAATGTGAAAGTGTTATGTGGACTTTGCGATTGGGGTCTCGCTCAAATTTGAAATGCGCAAAACGAAAGACTGAAGACACAAACTTGATGCGGCTATTTCTCTTTTATTTCTATTTCGCAAACAGAGCGTCATGCTGAGCCAACGGAAACTACAGGCCTATTTGCTGCTCTGCATAGTGGCTAGCAACTGCCTGCTTCTCACCTACGCCTTTCCCCAGCAGGAGCTCTACCAGCGACAGCTGGCCCAGTCCCAGTCTCAGTCTCAGTCGCCAGTCTATCGGCCCGAGAGCAGTGGACGCAAGTATGCAGTGAAGCCGAATGCCTCCAAGAAGGTGTCGATAAGTGACATCGAGGATGATATCGAGGACAATCAGATACAGGAGAGCGTGGGTGGACCCGGTGGCTTCACCTGGTCTAACATGCTGTCCACAGTGATGACCATGTTCTTCAATGGCGCCGTCAACTCGCCGACCAAGTCCGACGATGTAGACAGCTCGACTGGTTTGGGTGGCAGTCCCTGGGCCAATGTCATCTCCATGGGTATTTATCTCACACTACACAGAAGAGTTGCTCAGCTTTGTTTACTGTTTCCTTTTTCTCTTTAAGGCCTGCGCATCATTAACACGCTCTTGGGCGGCGGCGCACCCAGTGACGGCATCGACAAGGTCGACAACGGCGGTTCTCCCATGCAGGTAATTGGCGTTTGCTCAATATGCTTTAAGCTGTTTTCTTTTGCTTTTGTGCCATATTTTGTGGATTTGTGTTTTGGCCGTTTTCATTTTTGTTCTTACTCATATTTATACTCATCTGGTGATTGGTTTCTGTCTCTGTTTTTTTTTTTTTTATTATTATTTTGTTGTGTATTATGTATTTATTTCCTACTATTCCTCAACCTGAAAACCAATTCGCACAGGGCATCTTGGCGGCTGTGCTATCGTCCGTGTTGGGCACCAGAGATCCAGATCAAGTCAATTCGATGGCGAAGCAAGCTGGCGAGGTAAACCATTATTGCTTACACACCGAACGCACACGAAAAGGCAGACACTATGCAACAAAACAAAGGCGCGCAGATAAGAAATTCAGCTATTGACAATACCAGCAAGCAGCTCAAAACGAAACAAGCAGTTCACTCTAAGTGCAATGTGCTCAATGCCAAGCAATAAATCAAGCAGCTTTTGTCAGCTTATGACTTGGCGTGGAGTTGAAAATTTAAAATATTATAGCTAATCTCTTAATATATACTTAACAACAGCTTTGCCTTGTTGCATAGTGCTGCCAATGTAAATTAAAGAACACACACACTACATGACACACATACACATTTACACACATTTACACTGCTATTCAATGATTTATATATAGTTATTGGCACAGAACTAATTAACTAATGCTTCCCTATTACCTCGCCTCTTACACACACACACACACATTCACCTTACCAACACACTCTACCAACTCTCGACGCTCCCATTCACAGTTCATACAGATCGTTATGAATCTGCTGGATGCCCTGAAGACCTCCTTCTCGCACCGTTCGCTCACTGCCCGCTCCCTGGGCAAACGTGACTCTGTGAGCGATGCAGCCGTTGCTGGCATTGCGCTGCTCAAGGGCTACGTTCGCACCTACCGCAACGCGGAGGACAAGTGCATGCAGCGCTATATGTGCGATGCCAATACGGACTGCGTTCGTGAAATTGGCGGCAGCAGCATCTTCTGCCAACTGGGATCGTAAGTGAACCTTTTCTTCATATGCTTATATATATATATATTTATATATATGAAATTTATTTTTCTATAGATATGCCACTAGCTACATGCTTGGCCGCAGCAGCAATACCAGCTTCGAGCAGCTGTATGATGCTGGACGCAGAGGGCGTTCTGGCTTCGATTGCCGTCAGCTGTATCTGGAGTGCAATGAGGTTTAGACGAATTGATTGCACATTGACTGGACGACTTAAAGTAAATTAAACTTATTAAATTAAATTAATTTATGTGCTTACTTGAAACTAGGTCTTAGCTATTTATATTATTTATTTAAATTTTGTATTTATTTAAAATTCTTATGCAATGGCAATAACAATTTGCGTTTCTCAAAAACGCCATTTCTCTGTTATTTATTGCGAAACATAAATTAAACAAAAAACAAAGTCTTACATAAAGTGAAAGTTGAATGTCTATTAATGCGTTTAATCTACTACCTGATGCTTATACAATTAAATTTCCATTTCAGTGTTTGAAACGTAAACGTGTTTTGTAACGTCAGTTAAAACAGTGTTAAACTGCTTACATTGCACTGCTTTTGCATATCTAGCAACGATTGTCTGTCATAGAGCAGTACTCTATAGGCAAGCAGTGTGTTTGTTCTCTGCAAGCAGTGGAATATCATGCAGTACAAACAAATTTGAATATCCGCAACAGTTAGAAACTTTTCCATAAATAAAAGCAGGAATAATCCATAAAATACTGAGTTTTTGATATTTGATTTTTATTACAAGTGCGTTAAGTAGAACTTTAGCTGCAGTTAAGCCCTACAGCTATTTACTATGCGAGTAATCCTGTACCGCGCTATCACACGGTCTCAGTTCACAGTTCAAAGCAACGATACGCTTGTGTGCATGTAAGTAAGTTGTAAAAAGTTTTCAATAGCTATGGAAACCGTCAAGAGACTGTTTCGGCTAAAACTGCGCAGCTGTAGCTGCAACTCGAAAGTTTCGCAATTTTGATAAATGTTGACGCACTCAAATTTATTAGCAAGACTGACGACGAGCCAAAAATGAAATGAGTCTATGCAAATGTGGACATGAATATCTGCACCTCGACATTGCACTACGAAAAGCCTAACACATTTTTAATGGCTCAAGTATGAGCATTCTATGATGGAGAGGGGAGTCTTGCTGTGCGTGTGCTACGCGTATTGCATTCCAATTCGATAGCAGCAGCAGCGGCTGCTGCTGCCTGCAAAGTTATGATTAATTTGTGCTAGCCAAGTTCTGCCGTTTACCAAAAAGTTGGCCGTCATTTAAGCTGCTATTGCTGTTGCTGTTGCTGTTGTAGCTTGTCGCTATGAAGTTGCCAACAACTGCATATTTCCACACTATCGTTTGGGCCACCAGCATCAATAGCAGCAGCAGCAGCAGCAGCAGCAACTGAGTAGTAATTAAAAGACGCTGCTGCCGAACGCTTAAAATTCCATTTAATTACGCAGAGTGTTGAATATCTTGAGAGCGCTAATTAGAACTGGAACTGGCTTGCAAAACTTTTCGGACAGCAACTGCAGACAACAACGCAAAGTTGTCGCACAGTCGACGCCCCAATTTATTATTTCAGTCATATCCTATTATATTGTTCGCCTCGCAAATGAAACAATCGAATTTAAATAATTATCTAAATTCTGCTGCAGAAAATGGGGCGTCGCAACATCAAATATTTAATTATTTTCTCATTCTTTTTTTCGGCTAAACTTTAATTGTTTTGCGTGTTGCGTTTAAATGCTTGAAAAGTGCATTGCAGCTAATTCATATAATTGCATTATGTGTTTTTGCGAATTTCGGATTAAAGTGATTAAGCATAGACTGAAGAGAAGGCAAAGCGGATCAAATTAATGCGATTTAATGAGACGATAATAAATTATGCAAGACTGTAACTCCACATTGATATACGATTTATTTGACTTAATATGGAACTGTCGAGTAATATTTAAACATATTTTATACAATGTTTATAAATTATTCGATTATAAAGACGATTTCATGTTGTTGCTTTGGTAGACCATATAATATATATAATATTTTTGATTTACAGAACTTTGCATGATTATAAAATCTGATTATTTTAAACACTCTTTTCTAAATTAGTTAAATGACATTTAGCTATGTCAATTTTGTATTGTATTTATTTGTATAGATCAGTGGATAGATCACAAGACCAGTCAGCTGGTCGATTACTAAATGAAAATTGTTCATAACTCAAACTCGTAAGATCAGACACTTTTTTAGTAAATTGTATGAGATTAATTATAGAATTGAGTTTTTTACTTTAGTTTGTAACGACTGTGTGTTCGTGCCAACAAATTTATTTGCTGAAATCGCTGCGTTAATTAAATAGTCACTTTGTGTTTTTCTGGTTTGATATATTCTCTTTTTTTTTCACAATTACAATTCACATATGCAATATTATGCCTGCCTGAGGTACTCCTGCAACGTACAAGGACTCACCTCCTAAATGCACACCTTTACACAGGATCGTCGAGTATATGTTCAGCGCACTCCGGCGAGCGCTTGTAGCTCAGTGGCACTAGGATTCGCTCCAGGGTACGCCAAGATTTGCTCCGTATACTCAGGCGGTTCGCTCGGATATTCTACAGACTGCTCCTGCATCCACTACTTCCTTAGCCCAGAACGGTCCCCGATGATCGACGTGCGACCGACGCGAGCCCACTGCAAGTGTAGAAGCGAAAGAGACGGACTATAGCCCGGCCTCCCACTCGCGAGGGTCGCTCCTACGATACTCGCATCGCTGAGTGGGGCAACATGAATAAATGTGCATAGAAACGCACAGCAAATACATGTGTTCATATACACTACATACGTGCATAGAATTTTCCTAAAGTTAACTATTCACTTAGTGATATCACTCAATTCAATGTTGCATTAAATCAATTTCATAATTCGGCTCATAAATGCAAACAATTGAAGTCAATTATTGTAAGATTTTTTATTTGCGACAATTTAATTTATTTGCCACATAGCGCTCGGAGCTGTTTGGCGTGTTTGGCGACTTTTTTATTGACTGCAAATAAAACATAAAATTGTTTATTCTATTCGCATATTAAAAAAAAAAGAAGTAAACTAAAGCAATAACTCGCCACAGATTTGCTATAATTGTTGAGCACATTTGTTGAGTCTCGGCTCTGGAAATATTTATTTGGCTGCTCTTCTTATTTTTGGTGTGGATAAGCTGCTCAAATGCCTGCCAGAGGCAACGCAGCAACAACAGTCAGCGCAAAAGAACTCGCATTAAAAATGTAATGTTTGCATACAACAATTTCCTGCCAGCAGCAACAAGAAGAGCTCAATGCAGGACGAGCAGAGAACAGCAAAACAAACTGGAACCCAAATAAACCACAGCGGAACGACAGGCCGTGGCGCCGTTAAATCGATACACTAGAAAGCGACACAAAACCAATAACGTGTGACACTGTGCCAAATTTGCTTTTGGCTTTTTAGATAGGCTGCACTGGGCACAGTGGAGGCGAGTGCTGTGAGAAAAGGAACATTGAACGGATGGGCCGCATCGTAGTGGGTCCACACTATGCCATGAAACCATTAGCCAAAGCCCCCCAGGCAGCATATACGCTCGTACGTGTGTATGCCAGTTGTTTCGAGTGTGTGTGTGTGTGTGTGTGTGCGACTGTGTATGTGTGTGGAGCATGTCAGTGGTTGTCACCATCAGCGTCGGCAGCGAAAAACGCGACGTTATTGGCTTTTTGGGTGTCACAATGAAAAGAAAAGAACAAAAAAAAGAGGTGGAGGCCAAATCAAAAGGCTGCGTATCCGCAACATCCGCAGCATCGCATTCGCATTCGCATCCGCAACCAATTTTGATACATCTATGTGTGAAAGGCGCAACAAACTCGGATTTCGACCTTTTATTACTTTGTTTTGTGCTCTTTATATGTATGTTTTTTTTTTTTTTTTACAGATTATGTTGTATTTGTCTGGCAGGCAAAAGACAAAAATTGAATACGATTTAAACATCGTTTGATGTGATTTTTCACTATGCTTAAGGGGTTTTTATTTGACAAGCGATTAGGTAAATTTAACCATCAGCCACGGCTTGTTTGACTTTTTTTTTTATTATTATTATATATTGTATTCTTATGAAAATGTGGGCTGTCTTACCCTTTCGGCTTTCTAGCTAAGCGCCAAAAATTCTTATTCGTCTTCGACGCTTGAAGTTGACAAAGAATACTTAAGTCACTTAACTTAATGTCATATTTAAATCTTGATCTTTAAATTTGCTTAAGAATGTCAAGCGAAAATACTTTGACTAAATTTCTTATTGTAATAGAAATTTGAATATATTAATATTAATATATATATTAATTACTTAAAAACTATAAAAATATTTATTAATTAAATATTTCTGTTCAGATTTCATTCCAATAATTCACGCGGCCTATTTCACATAGTTTTCCCTAGAGTTTTAACCACTGTTTAGACCACGATTTGCCTCTGCTGCATTTCCCGCTCTATATTTCATCGTCCATTCCGAGTTCTCGCAACTTTGCAGCTTTGGCAATTTTTTTGAAGTTTAAAGCTTTTCGTGAGCTGCTCGAAATTCATATGGATTTTTGGTGTTTGGGTCACGTAAAGTAAATTATGGAACATTCTTTGTTGTATGAAATGTGCGGATTTGTGTATTGAATTATTCAAAAAGGGGTTTTCGGCTCTAAATATTTAATTGAAATGTGAATCCATAAGCACCAAGCAGAGCTCCATTTGGCAGCCGTACTCAACACGTGTGCAGCTTGCCTAATGCCTTTGCCATGGACCATGGTTAATCTGCGGTTCCATTTTGCATTTGACATAATGTTCTTTCTATATTGGAAAACGAGACGGGCCACACACTCTATGTTGTTGGCTGGCCAAATAACCAAAAGCCATTTGGCTGCTAACTACTTTCCGTTGTGGCCCCAAAAACCACCGACTGGGTGGCCAGACAGTTGCTATACGAGCGGGGCTCGTATCGGCTGCGGAATGCGCCCGCATAGGCTCATTTTGCTTCGGTTGCTGGGCTATCGGAGACCCATTGCCGCACTGCCCACTGCCCGAGATGTTGATGTAAACAAGCTGTCAGAGCGACTAACATCCATTTGATTTGCTAACGACGATTGCTCTACCCTACAGCTATTGAGCGTCATGCTGAATGGCAGTCAACTTGATCGAAAAAAAAGAAACATTAATTAAGCAGCCCAAAGAACATCTTGTTAACTGACTTTGATTAATGGCTACGCTACAATTGATTAATTAATAATCTACTTTGCTTCTTAATTATCACATTAAATATTCAAAGCAAATTTGAAACTATCTGCAGTATTGTGTTTCTATTCGAAGACCAATTTATGCAAGTCAACAGCATTTATTCTTCTTGGCTTTGCTGAAGATCTCTTAGACAATTTTCCAATTCAATTTTCTCTTTTACTTACATATTTTCTACTTCAACGATCCGATTACTCTGCATACTTCTTCTCCACGTAGTTGCTTTGTCTTTCACACAAATATTTTCCTTTTTTAACATTTTGTTTTCTTTCACTGCATAAATTGCCTTATGTATGGCTCATTCCTAGAATCGCCGACTTTGGTGCGGTTGATGATGCGGATTTGATGAGCCCACTGTAAGCGCATACGAAGTTTCACTCTTGCGGCTAGACTCGCGATTTGGCAGATGAAATTTAACTGCTCTGTCCCGCCCCTTTGAACCACGCCACTGCCGCCCACTACGCCCTGTACAACTTGTATTTATAGCGCCTGTTTCAGTTTCAGTTCATGTCGAACTTATCGACGCCATCTCCGACTGTCCGTCGGCTGCCATTGAGCGGATATAGTTCCTTTTTTTATTTTCTCTTTTCTTTTTCTATTTTTGGCCAGCTCTTAGTTGTTGTTGGTATTGTGCCTGGGTGGACGGCACAAATTGCTTAAATTGGAAAATTGCTGGCACTGCGTTTGAGCGTCCATCTGCCGTTCGTGTATCTTTTTATTATTATTTTTTTTTTTAGTATGTGAGTGTCCAGCCGAACGAAAAAACCCCATACAGCTGGCAGCTAGGCGCACGAATCGACTTGGTTTTGCCTAACGGAAAAAAATTTATATATATTGCATTTATCTTTTATTGGTCTCCGTCTCGGCGTATCTTTCTCGGTGCTTGTTGCCATCAAATCAATATTCGATTGATGCCAATACTATCATCATTTTATTATGGCCATTTATTTGTCAGGCTGCGTAGCAGCAGCAGCAGCAGCAGCAGCAGAGCTCACTCAGTACATTCGTATTTTTTTATTCCTTTGTTCCTGTTGCCTGCTGCGCCTTTAGCCAAATTCAATTGTCTGAGCAAATTAGCAGCCGAAATTGATTAATTGACTTGATCTGATTGGGTTCACGGCCCACGTTGCTCATCAATAAAATGTGTCTGTTAATAGATTTCCAGCTGTCGAGCCTTGTATTAAAGCCTCCACAAAGTACTTGAAGGCTTTAAGTTCATAAAGCACTTGATTGACTTGAATCGGAACCCTTTCAGTTTTTTATCTTATCGATAAACTCGAACTTGACGCTAGGCCTATAAATTTTCCACTTGCCTCAGCAGTTGCTCTGAGTCCTAGCTAGGGATTTCTTTTGAGAATATCATAAAATTGCAACAACGAGGTCAGTAATAAGAAGCAGCTGTCGCTTCTAAATGATAGACTATAAGATGCCATAGATAAAAATGGACTTCCAGTTGGCTAATGAAGGTAGCTTATGAAGGTACACTTTATAGAAGACTAGAGGATAACACATAAGTCTCTCAATACTCCAGTCTGCTTAATGACTTATGTCTTTTCTCGTTTTCAGTTTATCAATGTTGCCTATCGATGAGTATCTCATGAAATGTATAAAAAAAATATTATGTATCCAAGCCAAACAACTAGAATAGGGTATCTTAACAGTGCAACTCCCACAGAATGTTACCCAAGTCAACAAATTTTATGACTATAGGGTATAAAAAATGTTGAACAATTTCGGACGCCGGCTGACATTTTGGCCAGGCTAAGGAATCGTCGCTTAATGCTAAGACATAAATATGGCGCGGCCATAAAAAAGTTGGCCTGGCTCACCTTATTGGCTTTTTAATTGCACTTGTCGAATCATTTTTTTATTGGCCTTTAAATGTTGGGCGGAATTAAAGCAATTGTCGACTGCTTGCTCCGAATTTGGGGCATAAACAGTAGCCCGCAAATGCTGCAAGCTTTTATTGTTGTTTTGCATGTTTTCGCTGCCGCTAGAGCTTGCTAATTAAAATTTGTTCGCCAATTGGTTTAATTAGAGCTGCGAAAGCCGTCAAATAATCAAATAAAAACAACATCCAAAACAAAACAAAACAGAATAATACAAAACAGTCAACATTTAAGCCACAGACGCGCTTTGCATTTGTATTTTACGCAGACAGACTCCATAAATTGTTCTACACATAAAATTCAAATGTGCTAAGCAACATGGCCTTAGAATTTGATTGCCCTGCCAGGTTAATTATGCTTCTTTTAGAATTTCAATTGTAACTTTTAAAATTTCCTGGCGCCGTCCTCCTGCCAGTTAAGTCTTTAAATGAGCTAAACAAATATTTTGAATAGAAATCATAATGGCATCCAGATAAGAAGAACTCCTTTCTGTTTGTTTGGCTCTTGACAAATATGTTGCAGGCATTGTTTCGCTTGCTCAGACTTGATTTGTGGCGAGGAAAGTTTGCTATCTGCGGGCAAGCATCATCGTCGGCATCATCATAATTTCTGCTCCTCGCTTATCGAACGCCAAAAAGTTCGAGCATAATGTATAAAACACTTCAGTGTTTGCCCATAGTTTCTACTCTGCACAACCGAACTTTGGCCAGCGAACTCCTCTGCCATTCCAGATTCGGATACGAATGAAGCTGCCACCAGAGCGGCTGCTGATGATGCTGTTGTCAAGCTAACTGTTGTTTTTGGCCATTGTTTGTTTGCCTTGTCAGTTTACATAAGAGTATTGTGTACATATTAAGCATACGCCACGTGAGCTTCGTTTATACAGCATAAGTTATTCACTCGAAAGTAAATGTTGCCATCACTTTAGCCATTTAGCCTGTTTGCAGTGCAGTTGTGGCCACAAATTGGATTTCCCGTAGAGTGCTCGCACTGCCAGCTGACCAGTGAATGCAATTGCTAATTTCAAATATGTATTTACAACGGGCCTATGCATTTATCAGCACTAATAGCCGCGCCTATGACGGCAATACAATGCCAAACGTGGACCAGTGTTAAGCACACCCTATGCTCGTTATCCGCAAAAGCACCGCAGATAGCGCCAACAGGCCATTGGGGGGCCCTCTCTGATATTCTGCGGTGGCAACAACAACTGTGAGACGCCTGCTGCCATCCGTGCCGCATTCCCAATGCAAATGCTCTTGATAATGCTTTGCATTTACAGGCAGAGCCAGCTATTTGCACCATGCACGCACAGCATCCAACTGGCACAGATATGTAGCTGAAAGCCACCTGGCATCCTTGGCTGCCCTTTATCCTGTTGCCCAGGCTGATGAGGCTAATGCCAAACGAATTAGATTCGCTGAATGTCATTTATCTTCTTCAACTTTAAGCGTTTCGAATGCAATTCGATAAAGAGGCTCGCACTTTTGCTATATCAGCTCTTCCCTCTTCCCTGGCAATAGATATTGGAAACGCGTTGTTTCCTAATAATCCTCTTAAAGCATTAAGTTTCATGAGCTCTCAAAGCTTGTTTCAACTGCAAGCTAATGACAGTTATCATAGCATATTCGTACATGCAAAGCTTATAGCATTTCGCTTCATGCTTAACGTCTAGTTAAATAAATATTAAACCACAAAATATTACAGCATATAATTTGCTAAAATGTTCTTAAAATGGATTGCATACTTTTCAGCTGGAAAATAAATCCTATTTTAGATAGGTTAAACAAAAATATTTCTAATCATATTGTGTATTATTATTATATTATTTTTTGGTTGGTTTTATTTCTTTATTTATATATATATATATATAATATGGATTTATAGAAAGAAAAAAAAATTAATCATATATAGATAATTTTCTTGCCTGACAGCTTAGCAGATTTAGTTCAAAATAGTTTATAAATTTAATTCCATAGTAAATATGGAAAATATTATATATTATATATAATATATATATATATATATATATCTTTTTTATTTACAGCCATTGTCGGCGTCGAGCTACTCAATAGCAGCTGTTATTGTTCCGGCTAATATTAGCATTGAACTTGAGCAATAAATTGATGTCGGGTCGCTGGTCCACTCTTATTCTCTACCTCCTTTGCCAAGAAAATATGTAAAAGTATGTTAAAAGCTGTTTATAGAAATAAATTTTAGTTAGGCGTGGGCGTGTTAGGAATACACAACATTCCATAGCAGCCAACGGAAAGAGCTTTGATGCATAAAAATAGACAACAGAAGGAATTCATAATTTACTCTTGATGCTAGCAGCAAAAGAAGCTAAAACCTATGCAAGAGTTTCGAAGTATGCAAATCATTTTCAGAGCCGAGCTAAACTTTCAAAAATCGAATTGATATGAAGACACAAACAATAGCCTACACATTGTTATGGTCATGCTGATTATTTCAAATATATGAATTATATAAGCGAGTGAGAGAAAGAGATGAAAGAATAAACTCAGCGGGTCCGAGTCCAAGTCAATGAAAAAACTATACTATGTATATTTAGTTGCGACATTTAATTGAACTAATTGAAACTTATTTGGCTTGTTTTTGGCTAGTTTTCTTATTCAATTAGCCAAAGTTTTTATTTTTATTGCTTTAAGGCAACATTGCAGAGCATTGGTGCAGAGCCGAAATGGCGTTTATTTATTTACTTTAGACGTTTAGGACTTTTGGCTTGTACACGCTTATTTACTGTTTGCCGAAATGCGAAACCGCAAACACAACTAAAGCCCAGAGTCCACGCAAAACACTCCAAAGGCAGCACCGCACTTCAGGCTCCACAGCAGCCGAACAAAACATGCTAAACTATGGAGTGGTGAAGTGGAAAAGTTAAACCAGAAATACTTTACCCAACTTAAATGCCTTTCAGGCAGACCACACAGCAGCGTACTGAGAAATACTGGACGTCAAACAGCGGAAGGCGTAAAGCAGAGAAAAGGCCGTCTCTTAGACGAGAAGCTGAAAAATATGTAAAAAGGCACCCGTTCTCAGCAAAGAGCTAAAGAGAGATGAGTAGAGAGAACATTGCGGGGAAGTTTGGCATGTTGTCCACACAAAGACAGCGACAGAGACAGGCAGGCATTGAAATCATTCCCGCTTTAGCTACCCAGAGGGGCTGGACTGGGCAATGCGAAGTTAGCTTCGATGTTAACACAATTAAAGAGGAGGCAACTGGAAGTGGTGCTCGATGACCGACAAGTCAGTGCAGGATGTCATTTTGTGCACTTGCCTTTCGCTTCCTATGTGTTTTTACGTCATTATTTTTCATCATCTTTCAACTTTTTGCTCGGCTGGCAAAAAAGGGACAAGTCACGCCGGGCACTTGCCAAGCTTTTCTTATCCAAATATTGAGAAAAAATTGTACAAAAATAAAAATGAGCAGCAACAAAACAAGACAAACAGCAGCACAAAAAGAAAAAAAAAAAACTGTATCATATTTTATAAAATTCTTTGAAAGTCACTTTAAATGTGCTTCCGAAGTATCTGGTGCTGTCCTGTGCTAAATTTATTTGTGAATTATATTGCACATACAATGTAAACGTAATTCATGCTAAAACACAAATAATTACAATAGTAATAACTCAGTCACTAGCTTGCTGCCGTAGTGAAATTTCACAGAAACCAAGCAACAGCTTAGCTATATACTAATATAATACTCATAATAAACACAGCTAAAAATAAGCACTGAAGAAAACTATTATTTAATAATTAATATGCATAATTCATGAAGACTCGTTTGACTGATTTCTCAGTTTCAAAATAATTATGGTAAATTTAAGTAAGATTTTTTTTGCTGACGAAAAGCTTACATCGTGCACTTTAGTTAACATCCAGCGACTTTTGTACTTAACATGCACTTTAGCATGTTCCTTTCGTGTGTGCTTGAAGGTGCAAAGCATTAACTTGTTTCATCTTGGTTGGCTTTTAAGGCCATAATGGTTCTGTCCTCCAGGCGGCACTGTCCTTGCTGTCAGTCACTACGTCATCAGCTTCGGGTTACTGCCTCTAGATGTTTCTTTTCTACTTCCCTTTTCCCTGGCTGCTCTCTGGAAATTACCCTCATTCTCTGTTCCTTTGCTGAACAAATTTTACGTGCTGTTTTTGGACAGTTCACATTCGCATTTCACTCTCTCTCTCTCTCTCTCTCTCTCTCTCTCTCTCTCTCTCTCTCTCTCTCTCTCTCTCACTTACAGTCTCTGTCTCTGTCTTCTTCTACCCTTGCTTTGTGGCTAACTGAGATGTGATTTCCGCTGCAATAAAATAGAGCGTCTACCTTAAAGGCTTTATGGCCCCGTTTTGTCGCCGACTGGAATTCGTCATTTTATGGGCTCGTGATTCTTTTGCTGCTTCTTCTTTTTTTATGAACTCTCTTTGCACTTTTCAGTTGGGTTAGATGTTCGGAGACCCAAGAAAATATGATCATAAATTATTAAATTATTTATGTGCATCCTTTGAATAAAGGACGCCAAACTGCTTTTATGTCTGTTATGTGAACGAAGCGAATTTCCGACCTCCATTGTGATAAGTATCCATTTATCATATACAGCTCGAATGACTGCTAGTATTAGAAGTAAGGTATCAATGTAAAAATAGAAAACCCCAAAAGCTTACCATTTATCCCAAGAAGGCGGTGAAACATAATCGTTTTGAAGATTTTATGTTAAATGCTTAACTCAAGGAGATTCATGTTAATTTTGTGGCTGAAATTCTTCGAATCGAAGGATCAAAGATTAAACATGGTTTTGCTTTATTTCACATGAATTCAATTTTATTTGTATTTTAATTTTAATTGAGATTTAAGTTTAGCTGGCAATAATCTAATTATTGATTTCTTTCACAACTATGAATGGCAACAACTATCGCTCCTTCTCTCTGTGTTAATTTCTTTGATTCAGAATTTCAATTGATTTATCTTAGGGCTAGGCATTAATTATGTTAATCGTATATTTTTTTTTAAATATTCTTTATACAACACACAGAGAAATGCGCACACATGCAGGCAGGTGTGAGCGAACGTTTAACTTAATTATAGAAAGTTGCACCTTCCCTTCAGACAAGGAAGCCCTCTTTGGCCTCTGTGCCCTCTTTGGCTGTTGCTATTTACAATGACATCTTTAATTAATCTCTAACTTAAATTACATAACTGCACAGTGTGCAAAAGCTTACAAATAATTGAAGTCCGGCCTGGCTGCTCAATAAGCGAGTCACGTCACAAGCCACGTCCCCTGACGCATTGCTAGTCCTGCCAGGACCTTCAGCTCTTCCACGAACAGCGGCAGCAGCAGCGGCGACGCCAACAGCAATTGGAACGTGCTGCGCTGTTTGCGCTCAGCAGCGCCGGACATGATAGCCGAAGCGGAGTATTCACCTGTTGGCAAAAAAGATGTGCGTGTGAGTGAGTGAGTGCGTGAGTGCGTGAGTGAATGAGTGAGTGGTTGTGTGAGTGGTTGTGTGAGTGTGACAGTTGCAATTAATATGAATCATTTAACTTGCTGACAAAATAATTCACACGCACTCGCAATCGTTCCCTCTCTCTCTCTTTCTCTCTCTCTCTCTCTCTCTCTCTCTCTCTCTCTCTCTCTCTCTTTCTCTATGTATCTTTCATTATCAATATACAGGCGAAGGAATATATGCGAAGGACTCACCGCTGAGCACGTGCAGGTCAACGGAGACGGACACGCTGTTCGATGGCTGGCACGTATAGTTGCCTGAGTCCTCTTTACGCACAAACGGTATAATTAATGAGCCGATCTGTAATTAATGCGTACATTATTATTTCAGCACTAGCCACGGCCAACTACAAATAGCTGTGGAACTATTTATATCATATCAGGATATAGATATTTTATAAATTACTTTGCAGTTGCTCCCCTACCGTATTCTGATTGTCCCCGACAGCGCCGAATATATTGCGATCTAGCTGCGTATACCAGCCCGTGCGTTCGTCGCTCTCGCTTATCTTCTTCTGTCCACGGAACCAGATGATATACTTGGGCGGATCGAGAGTGCCGCGCACGATGCAGTGCAAGGCAACCTTGCTGCCCGCCTTGACGAAGCGATTCTGATCGCCAATCAGCTCAGTCTTGGGCGCTGCAAAGACGAGCAATTTATATGTTCATAAATGAATTAGATTTGCTCTGCTTACTGATCACTTCCAGATAGACCTTGGCGCTTAGCTTGGGCTCTGTGGCCATTTGACACTCGTACCAGCCGGCATCGCTGGCAGCCACATACTTGATCTGCAGTGACCAGGTGTAGTCGTTGTCCTCTTGGTATATCGATTGGAAGCGCTCGTCCGCTATGAACGTGGTCTCATCTACGCTGATTATGTGACCATCCTGTTGGCGCACCCACGAGACGGGCTTCTCCGATAGGCGATGGATCTGAAATGGGAAATGTAGAGCAACTCAAAGAGAGAAAAGATCCAAAATGCTTTATCTGATATTTATAACTAGACATGATTCGATATAAAAATAAGGAAAGATTAGCCCTATGATGCTGCACCTGATCGTATAGCTTAGAGAAATAAATTTCCCACTCGCTATGTCATTCATATTTGATTTAACAGATCTATCACAAATCAATTCCGTTCTATTTTTTTCTTTAACCGGACCTCGGAACCAACAAAATACTATCTACATATTGTAAACAAAAACGAGGGCGAAAGACAGCAATGGACCCCAAGGCAAGGACACGAATAGAAGTATACTTATTTGCATACATACATACTTTCGAATTGTACAACAATATCAACAACAAAATACGATGAGGAGGAAACTATTATAAGAGGCCTCAAATTTACATTTACATGAGTGAGGAGATGCCTGCGTCTGAGTCCCCTTTAGAAAGGAGCCGAGAATAGAGCTGGCTGTAAAAAGTAAATGGCAGAAAAGTATACGTATACGGCGGATAGTAGTCGCAGCGAGGTTGTTTGCCTTGTTTGCGTAGTAAAAATAAACGTAAACAAAATAAATTTGTTGATATGCAAATGAAATTATGCTGATCTCTGCACAAAGTTTTTGCCCGGCAGGCAGCCGAGAGCCGAGAGCAGAGACCAGACATCACATAGCCGCAGCCCTAAGGTAAGCGAGCTGCGTACTGTCCTCGGGAAACGGAAAGGCGAAACGGAAAACCAAAGCAAAATAGCCAAGCTACTAGATATTATCTAAAGCGAGCTGAAAAGGCCATTATTATATCTTCAGCAGGACACTGAGCATATCATTAATTTGGTTCGGTTGGCCGCCATACAAGCAAATATTTCGCATAGCTATAGCGGAAAACTATGTCTGAGCGCCTGGCAAATATGTTATCCGAGCTAAGCTACTGGAATCTGTGGGCGTGAAAGGGTAATGGATGAAATGTTGAAGTGAAATTGAATTATACTTTAAGCTCTTCAAGTTATATTTCAAGCATAAAATAAGTTTATGGAAAAGTAAAATTCCTCAATTCCTCTGGATAATGTTGGTTACCAAGAAATGATTTGTAGAATAAAATGGAGGTTGCTAAGCACACAGCTCATTCCTTATATATGTACTTAAATATATTCATAATCATATATATGTATATCTTGGCGTGTTCTCAAACACGCATTAAAATACTTTTACTTTTGTGCATGCTTACAAAGAGTCAAACGGATGTAAGCAAACAGAGAGTTTGAAAAGTTAAATCTCAATAGCTAAACTCCTTTAAGGCGTGACACACAGGTTAATTTGGATATTTAAGAGCTAATGCCTGAATATGGGGAATTAAATTTCCAAAAATAATGAAAAGGTTTGCATTTTTCATTAGTCTTGTCTTGCCTACGCACATTTTTCGCCTACCCAAGAAATTGCTTTCAACTCTACCCATATGCAAAAAGAAATCTTACAGACTCACACAAGCGAAATCATACACTCACACATGAGATACAAGCAAATACATATATCTGTTGCCGTTGGCAATGAATGTTCAGTGCTTGGGTTTGGGATTAGGCTCTAGCCTTATGGGGTGTGTCGCTGTTGTCGCCTCCACTCACCTGGCATGGCATGTACGCGTGATTTCCCATTTGAGCCGTGATGTTTAGCACGGGCATTGTCAGATTTGTGCGCGGCTGCTGTCCCGGCAGCAGTTGCCCGTTGTGGGAGGCCAGATACGAATGCTGCTCATTAAACATTTGTCGCCGCTGCTGCTCCGCTGACAATGTGACAGTCTCCGCTGCAGGAGTGGATGCTGCTGCGGCTGCTGCGGCGGCTGCTGCTTCAGCTGCAGCAGCAGCAGCAGCGCGGTAAGCTGGCAAATCTGCGGCCGCGAACACGGGAAACGGCGGTAAAAATGTGGGTATGGAGAAACCTTTAGTCAGTGAATCAGCGTTGGCCGGATGAGGATGCTGCAACACCGCATTTTCCTCCGCCTCTGCCTCCTCATCCTCTGCTGACTGCTGTGACGTTGCTGTTTCATTGGAGTTGCGGGCTTCCGTTTCCGTCAGGTCTGGCACAGCCGTCGTGGGCTCTGCTCTTGATGTCGGATAAATTGTTGATATGAACAGCGCTGGCACCGCCATCGCCATCGTCGACATCGTCGTTGTCGTTGTCGTTGTCGAATCGGTTGTTGTTTGTATTTTGGCCGCCGTTGCGGGTTGCGTAGTTAGCCCAATTTGTGCGGACTTTGTTGCTGCTACAGCTACATCGACTGCTCCTCTTGCCAGCCTCCCAGTCGCATTTCTTGTTATCGTTGGCGCTGCTGATGACAAGCCGAGGGTCGTGCTCCAGTAGCCAGCTGTAGTTGTTGTTGTGGTTGTTGCCGTTATTGTTGTTGGCTTTTTTGCTGTCCGTAATGCTGTTGCGTTTGGGTCTGTCGTAATTAGATCGTTTTGTGTTGTCATTGGGCTATCTGGTAAAGTGGATCTCGGGTATGTCGTTAGCTCCGACACTCCGGCAATTCGCGACTGCTCGTAGGCTGAGCTGCAGGTGACAAAGTCTGTGGATAAAAAACACAGATTTGGATGTACTTCATTTAAGTAAATTGCTGCAGCTGTGATGAAGACATTGATAAGGAGACTTTCATATTAAAAAAAAATAATAATAATAAATAAATAAATAATAAAATTATTAAAAAAAGATAATAATAATAAATAAATAAATAATAAAATTATTAAAAAAAGAATATTTGTATATTTTGAACTTTAAAATATATTTACACATTATTTTTAAAGCAGATTTAATTAAAATTTCATGTCATATAGCATACAAAAGCTTTGATTGAGATATAAATCAATTGACTGCAGATGTGAATTCATTTATTAAATGAAATTCAATATTTTTAATTAAATGAAATATGAAACCACAAATGCAAGTTATTAAAAAGATGAAGGCCCTTTGGGCACTTTTCACTATAAAAAATGTATAGCAATACAAAATTTAACTTTAAACTGATTTTATAGGTCTGAACTCAAAATAGATATTTGACGTATTTACTGATGACAGCAAATTCGATTAATTTTTGTAGTCCGAAACAAGGATAAATATGCTCCAAATTCTAAGCAAATAACTGCAACAGTTCAATGGAACAGCACATCAAATTTAAATGTCTTCGAGGCGCATCAAAAATTAAGTCTCTTGCGAGCAAGCTTGAAATAACTGGAAAGTATTCAGTCGTGTCATAATATATGTACGCGTGTGTTTGCACAACTTTATAAGTCAGTGTAGAGACACCTTTCTCGTTTGCTTGATATGTATATATTTCGTATGAGTTAATTAACAATTACGCTTTTATGCTAATTAAAATCGCAAAAAAAAAATGTTGCAGCTTTTCAGTTGGTTTCGTTTTCATTACGAGCACCGGTTGCTGGGGCAGGTGGGCGTGGCCGGAAAAAGCCATTAAAAGCTTTTTTGCTTTTCACCTGCTACGGTCTCATAAAAGAACACACACTTATGCTTAAAACAACAGAAGTAAATAAAACAAAAAGAAGTTTATTCAATTATTCAATATAAAATATGTATTTATAAATACATTTATGTACATTTGATTCGGCTTACAGATTTGTGACTTGATTCTCTATACATTTTTAATTAGCAAATAAACTAGTTGAATATTTTTTTAAATTAATGGAGAGCAAAACTTGACATGAACTATATTAAAAGATTACAGGCTAATCACTGCGGGCAGCAAATTTTCCCAACAATAGTGACTATATGTGTGTGTGTGTGGGTGTAACAGTTTTGGCAGTGATTAGGTTGCCATACATCTTAACTTTTCGCTGGAAAAAGTTGCTGTCACGACCCTCTAAAGGACTTGTCGCCTTCGGGTCAATAGGCAACAGCAGCGGCAGCCACAGCAGGCGCTCAACTCAAGAAGAAAGAAAAAAAGAAATGATGAGAAAATGATGAGGGCGTGAACTCAGAACTCAGAACTCAGAACTCGACGTCATTCATGCGGAAAGTTTAGCTACCGCCCACCCACATCAATTGAGCTGCGACGATGAATCCAAAAACAGTTTGGAACAAGTTACAACCGATTTTGTTCTTGATTCATGCCATTTCTTCACTCTCCTCAAGTTTTTGCTTGGCCATTGTTTGAGTTTTGTATTACAAAGCGATTAATTTGAATGAGTTTAAAGTTGGGATTCGATTTGTCACTTCTTTAACTAGTTGATGAAGCTGTCTAATTAAGTTCATATACCTCGTAAGCATTTGCCATTGCTTTACATTCTAAAATAATTCACAATCTTGGCCAACACGCAGCATATTGCCCTAAAGGGTCCAAGCCGAACAGCAAATATTTTGGCCAACCCGCAACTGGGCCAGAAATCAGACGTCTAGCCGTGGTTTTAAGTTGATTGCACGTTTTTGCTTTTGCTTCAACGGCCCGAAAGCCAGAAAAAAATTTGCATTTTTAAATTATTTCATTTCACGTTCTTGTCAGGCCCTGATAAAGGTACAATTTCTATCCCATTTTTTTCGCTCTCCTTTTTCAAGTTTTCAGTTTTTTCGAAGAGCGCAAAAAACCGCATAAATTTCGCCACGAACAGGACGAATGTGAATGTGAATGTGACTGCGTATGCGTGAGATTTGGGAGCGCCGATAAGGTATCGGGTTAAAATGTAAAAAGGTAAATGGCCACCTGAACACCTGAAAAAAGAGGAAGCTAAAAAATGAGAATGCCGAGCTTCAAATGTGAAACGCCGTAAAAATGCAAATTGAAAACGAAACGAAAGAGTAAATTTGAGAGCTACGGAAACCACAAGCGCCCCGCCCTCCTCTTTGCACACATTACTCAGGCTCTGGCCAATTGGAATGCAGTTTGTTGCATGGCTATGTTTTGTTGAAATGTATCCCAAAGGATACCTTCGCTTGAGCTTTCAATTAAATCGGCTTAGGCACAATAAGCCCATACGAGAATTTACGCAATGTAAAGACTATTCGAATCGGAAAAAATCCTTTCAATCTTGACAAAACTAAGTTTCCCTTTGTTTACTTTGGCTGCTAAGCCGATTAATTTACAGGCCACAACAAGGCAAAGGCGTGGGTGTGTGTGTGTGTGTGCGTATCTCGTTACGAAAGGACCTCGCATGAAGTGTGAGCTCAACAGTTATTGCACTCGGCGACAAAATGGCGACAGCAGCCAGCCAGCACACCACATGCCCACGCCCTACAGCCACAATTGCTTGGCTAACGTAAACAAATGCTAAGGAGCTACCAGAAGGCAGCAGGACACTGTGTGGCCCAGGATATGTTAGCGAAACGTGCAATAACACTTAAATTGTTTTTGTTGTGTTTGCGGCCAACTCCATAGCATTGGCCATTGGCATGGCAAGTGGCTCAGCTCCTCGACACCGCCAGCGCCCCATCGGGAGAATCTTCTGCGCATAGTTCTGTTCAAGTCCTGGCAGTTGGCACCGCATTTACTGAAGCTCATAATTCAAGTATGTTACCAAAATGAACAAGCGCTTAGCCTCCACTCACCTCGGCCCAGCGCCCTCAGCTGGGTACGCAAGCTGAATAGTAATGCGGCCAAACGAGATCTCGAATTACTCAAATTAGGTCTGTTTCGTTCGAACGATGCAAAAACCGGAGACACACACACACACATGCACACATTGATGGCGTGTATATGCAAATACCAATTTCTGTACAGACAACATAATGGCTGGCTCATCAGCAAGCATCAGTAAACGGGGCTAGACTTTCAAGAAAAGCTAAAGATCATCATATGAGAATAAATATAACCACAAATCCTATAGCTATTCCCTTTCCATATATTGAATATATACAACACATTTTTGTTTATTTCTTTTATAAAACACACACTTGCAGCAATTTGCCACAGTTTTCTCATCACTGTTTTCAGCAGAGAGAGGAAAAGAGGCTTTAGCATCTCAGGCGCTGTGGCAGACAGTTCCATATGCTGCTATTTAACCATTGAACCGAGCAACAGCTTGCCTCAAGTTATTTGTCTAGAGACTGAATATAAGTCTATTATTATGGATGAAATGAGCAAACATATTTCAAATTGATGCGAATGCTTAACTGATAAATATTTTAAACAGGAAAACTAAGTGTTCTCAAAGCAAACGAAAGCCTAGAGAGATAATATGTTAAGATCAAAAATGTTTTAAATAATAAATATGACATGTTCAGATCAATTTAATAAAGAGAAATAAATGTAAAGCTTGATTATTCATATCATAAGCTTGCTCTTAACAGCTCTGGATTACGCGCAGCATCACGCCCATCGCCTGCCCCTGAGCCACCATGTGGCGTATGAAAGGTCAATGGATTAATTATGATTTCATGCTTAACGGCTTTTTGTTGGCCATTTGATGCGTGTACACGTACATCATTAGCGGTATATCAAAATGAGCAACAACTCTTGGCCAAACGGCAGTCACAACTTTTTTGATGGGCTGCCGCTGCTGCTGCTGCTCTGAAACATCGCGATGTAATTATAAAAAATATGCGTCTGTAATTTGGAAGCGCCCAGGGCCAAAAGTAATTACATATCCAATAAAAAGTCATGGCAGCAGGATGCTTAGCTGGCAGGGCTCATAATTAAAAACCCAGCAACTAAACACTCTACAATCTGGCCAGCACTCCGCTAGCCATCAGCTTCTAATGTCCATGCAAAGACCCACTCGCTGTGGACTAAGAAAGCTAAATGGAGGCTCCATCAGCCAGCCATGACCATGGCTTAGAGCTTCGTCCAGACAGGCCGCGGCATTAAACACCAAGCAGCACACACATACACACACACACACGCACACGCACACACATACATACATAAAAGCAAAAGTTTCCATTGGGGAGTACTTTGGGTTATGGGCGCCTCGAGTGCGCATAAAACACGCGCCAACAGATTGCTGAAGGCGCTTGGATTAGCAACCAGAACCGAAACCCCTAACCCAACTCATGCTCGCTGAGTTAAGATAGTTGGCTAAGCGTCTATTTGTTGACAATTCTCTTAAGTTCTACTTTTTGTTTCTGCGGTTGCCACTGCGATTGCTGTGCGGAGACATGCTTAATGGATGTCCTTGGGGTGCTCTTGCAGAGCTATTGTAAAATAGACTACAACTTCAAGCTAAACAAATCCACAAGTCCTCTTTAAAATGGATTCATTCATGATAGCACAAGCAGAAGTTTTCTTTAATTCTGATAGACCTTAGCCTAACCCAATCGAGACTCTGTCTTAACCAACTTTTGAAAAGTCCCTTCACCTATTCCAACTTGGCATTAGTTATAAAACACACAGACAGTTTACCTATGCGGCGTATTTTAGAGCAATTAAGCTTCTTACCCTAACGAACTTTTGGCCACTGACTTTTCAACCTAACCGAAATTTAGAATGGCACAATAACCTAGCTGTAAATAAGTAAAGTAAAATTACGCTACTCCGTATAGTCTGTGCCAAGAAATTCACTCAGTATTTCTGGATCATTGTTTATTCATATGTTTAGCACAACTCTTTACATTTGCAATTCGCAAATATTAAGCTAGCAGCAGGTCAAATCAATTTACACTTAACGTCAAGCTGTCATCACGTGTTTAACCTCTTGCTCTTTATGATTTACAAGGCACTTATTCTAGATTGTAATGCAATGGCGCTTGGCAAGCGCATGAATTTGCCATCAATATTCAAAAATTGAGCTTGGGAAATATTTATGAAATCGATCAATAAGCAATTACGCCAGTCTTTTTTCCGCCTGCAAATAAATAAATAAACATATTTGCCTGGGCGGAAGGCAAGGACAGCCGTAACGTTAAGGATATATCTATATATGTATATAATTCTACTTGAATGTATTGCAAAGCAAATACGAGAAATTCCGTCTACGCATGAAACACGCACATTTGCATGCGTGTGGTAAGCGGATGCTTATGTGGGTGGGCCGTTGGGTGGGTGGCTAACGGTGGTGCAGGCGCACTCCAATTGCTGCGGAATGTTGTCTTTAGTGAAAATTGCTTGAACAATTTTCTTGTAGTCATTCAAAGTAAAACATATGTTGGGTGTCACAGTTAAAATATGTATATACAATACGCCAGCACACGAATAGCGCCAACAGCCGCACGTTGGGTTGAGCTGGGTCGAAATTCAATAGGAGGCAAACAACTCGAACAGTCAGTCAGTCGACTCGACACCCACATTTGCCGTTCTCCCCGTTTCGACTGTCTCTCTCTCTCTCTCTCTCTCTCTCTCTCTCTCTCTCTCTCTCTCTTGCTCTCTTTGTTTTTGTGCAGTACTCTTGCTTCTAGGTTTTGGGACTGGCTCAATTTATTTTTATGGCATCATGTTTGGTCGCTACGTGTGGCAAAGAAGGACTCTCCTTTTTTTCGCCTTTGGCCTCTGATTTTGCTGCGTAAATTGAAACTGGAGCATTGCTCGGCGTCCCATTACGTATACGCACCGTGCTCGTGCGCGTACTTTACCACGCTCTTATTAATGTGTCTAAAAGCAGCCGCATTGCCAGGGACAGTCGAATTCTCGTCTCACATCCACATCAAAGGCTCAACATAATATTATATCGAAGGCCTGAGAAGCATTGACGTCATAGTAAAGGTGGCCAAATTTACAACAAATCTGAAAATCTCGCATTCTGCTGTGTGCGTAAAGTGACTTAAAGACAAAACTATGAAATGCATCTTTTGTATCTCTTTATAATGAATTGTTTTGTGCAATAGAAATGTTATATCTCATGATATATTTTACATCGGTCAGCTAAGACTCGACATGCAAATTTGCAAGTTATGAATGCGGTTTCATTACATTCCATATATGTACATATATATGTATGTATGTACGCCAGCCAAATCAAAGTGAATTTAATACGGAAATCAAGGCACAGATCACGTCGCTGGCACTGATTATGTATATTTGAAAATCAAAACGGAGTTGAAGCAAAACTCTGTAAGCCAAATTGTTATTAACGACATTTGCATTTTGGCTCTGCTTATGCAAAAGGTTGAGCAATAAACTCAGCGCTCATTTCAATGATGTTGATTTTGTTTTGTTATTGCAGAAGCTTGAGTGAATCAGAGCGAATTCTTTCGGTGTGCCCTCGGAGGACAGCTCCCAAGTGGTTGCGTATAAATCAAGTAAAATAATTATGCGAATCTGCAGGACATTCCATTATCTGGGCTTTGGGCTCTTCCGCAATGCTTTTTATCGCGCCGCTCGCTTTTATTGCCGGTTCCCAAACACTGACCCACCAACCCGAGTTTAGCACTCAAAGCGATACCCGCAACCGCACCTACCCACCACCACCCACCACCGTCAATGGGGTGTGCCCTGTCCAGCAAGCTCTGTCGCCGCCGTCGGCACAGCTCATAAATAAGTTCCAACGTCGCCAAAACAAAACATTTTTCATCTGGCTCTCGGCCGAACACGGCTGTCGGTCCTCATCCGTCGTCGTCTGTCGGCATGTGCTCTGGGAATATTTCATAAATTTCGACGCTAGACCCGAAACTGAACCTCTGACTCGCGCTGTCCCCCTGTCGCTGTCTCTCCATATAGACCGATATATAGACCATTGCTCTAACATTTTTGCTAGTTATTTTTGGGGCCATTTTCACACTTGGACGGGAGTAGAGCCGGGCGGGAGACTCGTTGACTCTTGCTCGGCTGCGCTTTGTCAGCTGGTCATCTGGTGGGCACTATTTCCTATTCAACAATTACACGCCCCAGCCACTAATGCACACACTTGTTGTTGTTGTTCCGGTTTCTGGCCTTCTGTTGTTATTGTTATTTTGCTACTGTTTCACACGGCTTTCCGCTCATGTCTTGTGCTTGGCGCTGTTGGCTGTTGGCTGTTGATTGGTCGCCAGCGCAAACCCTCTGAATAATTTAAAGTCCACATTCTCTCAGAGTTTTTCCAGGCCAAAAGAGCAGCGTGGACCCTAAACTAACAATTTTGGTTAGGGTAAATCAACAGTGGCAACAATTGCTGCGAAATTCAACTAAATTATAAATAACAATGTTCAGTAGGCAGATGGGAAGTTTTAACTACCTTTTTAGACTATTAATATTTATCTAAAAATTTTTTATTGAAAATAATTACACGGAAAGAAAACTTTTCTAACTTGGCAGAAATTCTACTCTCCAATTCAGTTGAATCTATGTATATATAAAAGGGAATAGCAATGTATTCAAATTAGTTCGCCTCCAAGCTATATACACACATAAAATAAATTTACAATTTAAAAAATTTAAAAAAATATATGTTCAGTCTAACGAATCAGAAATTCTCTGACTAGAGAATTTCCAATATGAGCAGACTGCTAACCACTGTGCCTCATAAAGCAATGTATTTGATACTCGGATACGGACAGGATGTAGCAGGAGCTGCGCTCACAGCTCACAGCTGGTGTTAAGGCACGCTACGGCTCGGTTCGTTTTAGTTCAGCATTTTTCAGCACGTTGTTGCTCGAGCTAGGTGTTTGCAGGGCAACACTTGGGGCACAGGCTGGCGACAGCAACAGCAACAGCAACAGCAACAGCTAAAGTATCGTCATCAGCGACAGAGGTCAACCGACATGTGCAAATGTGCATGGCCCAGAACATGTGGGTTGGCATCCTTGTTGTGCAGATTCATAATTTATGAAGGTAAACAAACACTTTTGGCCGGAATAACCCAATTGGTTCGTGCGTTGCCCCGACATTCTACTCTGGGCGTGCATTAAAGGATTTGCCATTTAAGGGGACGTGGCTAAGCTAAACATTTTGAAATTGCCTGGCTGGACAGGATAGCACCGGCTTGTCCAGCTTCAAACTTTGGCACATTCTCCAAATTAGCCAAGTGCACAGAGTGCACGGAGCGCACGAGTACCAAACATTTTTGTAATATTACAAAATTTATACAAAAAGCAGCAGCAGCAGCAACAGCAGCAGCAGCAGCAAACAAACTTCATTTATTTGGCATAACGAGCTGCACTCAAACTTTTATGAAAGCGCATTCGGATTTCTGCCGAAAATCCTGTACATCCTTTATGCTGCAGGTCCTTGAAATTAGATGAGTGTTTGTCTGGCTGCCGGCATCCACAAAATGTTGCCACTGCAAATGTGTTTATTAAACATTTTCTGGCAAGCATTCAATTTCGTTAATGTTTTCAGCGCATTTTTCAAAGCTCTGCCAAGCCAAGCCGTGCTCTGCTCGAGCCACAAATTTATTGTTTTATTTTATACATTTTTTTTTTTTTTTGCTGCATATTGGTCAGCAAGCATTTACCCATTCCGTTGCCCCTTCGCCAGTTGCCAATTGCAGTTGTAAGTGGTTTCTCGCATTTAACCGTACAATGGTGCTCCAGAGGGCAGCCAGAGCTGCACAGGGTTAAGGAACTCTCAGCTGCGGCTCATGAATTATGGCCAAATGGATTGGCGATGGGGCAGAGCCGGCCGAAACGCTTGAAACTTTTGTATTGAAATGTGCGCACATCTGTTAATAATTTAAATTGCATTCGAAAGGCAATCGGCGTCTGTTAAAAGCCATAACAATAACTACTTCAAAATAGCATAAAATGGACCATTTAAGTAAATATGGCCCAAGAAGTAGTTCAATGATCTGCAGCAGTGGATAAACAACAGGCACAAAGCTATTACAATAGCTGTCTACAAGAATTATTTGGTATAGAACTATCGTTATCACCATCGGAGTTATCGTTGGTTGAGCATTATCGATCTCGTCGACAGCTGACTGCGACTGACGACGAGCACGCTCCTGTTTCAAAGCGACTCAGAGATAGATGAACTCTTTTGCGTATTCCTCATGCTGGGAGGAGTCCTGGCCGGGCGTATAAGAGCATCTTTCTCAATTGGACAATCAACAAGCTGAGCCAGTTGATAGATAGACTGGGCTGTTAAAAGTCTTTGTTTTGTCTGCAGAGCAAGTTCTAGCACATGAGTATTTCAAGGAAAAAGCTCGAGTCAATACAGGTTTTTAATATATTCGTATGAGAAATATATACATATATTTATATTAAAATTTTTTATTTATTTGTTGTTTGTTTTTGTGACGCGCCCCTGCTAATCGGCTTTATTAACGGATTTCTGTGCACGCGTGTAAAAGTAATTTAATTATTTTCCGCCACGCTTAAAGCTCATCTTCGCTTCACAAAGGCGACAAACTGAGCCAAAGTTAACAGGCTAGACTTATGCTTGAGTGCCCGAAGGGTCACAGAACCTTGCAACTTGATCCCATGCACAGTGGGACGAGGCTTTTCGTCAAGCTGCGCTGCGCTGTCACACTGGTGCACGGCAGTGGTTTGACAAGCAATTAATCTGTGCTCTTCATCAAATATTATTTTTCAATTTTCTTTGAGGTATTTTCTGCCCTTGGCCTGCAATATTTTCCACTGTGCCATTAGCAGTCGGGCGTTAAGAAAAACAAACATAATAAGCGAATTCATGGAGTGGAAGTTATAATTGCCCTAAAGCTGTTGCACAGTGTAACGAGAAATGAATGCAAGTTAAAAGTTGACGGAAAAATGCGCTGTAATAAATTTAAATATATTTTATCTCAACATTAATTATTATTTTCAATTTGAAATTATTATTATAAACAGTCCCAAGCAATACGCTTCAGTTGCATTCGATTTAAAGTCTTCTTTGGGATCAGTGCATATTAATAAATTGACAGATAATTTCATACATGATTTGAGAATATATGATTGATTGGCATATGATATATTCAATTATAATATTTCATGGACTTGAGCAAAGTTCAAGGACGAGCGAATCGAAATCCAATTGTAGGTATGCTCTGTGGGGGCTTAAATTAAATAAAAACTGTTTGAGCTAGACATAAACCCACACAGCCACAGCCACAGGCACAGCCACAGCCTGGCCCACATGTGGCCCCGAGCTATACTTACGTGTCCCCAAGTTGAGGGCAGCCAGGAGCACGGGTAGCCGAGCTGTCAGCCAGATGCGTTGCCAACTCAACGTCTTGCCCGTGCGTACAAATTGGCGCCGCTGTCCGGCAGTTTCGTCTGAGTCTGAGACAGTCATCTTTGCAGTTGCCATTGCTAGCTTGCTTGTGCTGGTCCTGGCAGTCCCACTGGCCCAGTTGCTTCCAGCGACGACACTTAGAGCTGCTTTTTTGTGCTCATTGCTCGGCGAATGCCGCCATTGGGGACTCGTTTGCGGAACCATCGGCGGAGCATTGTCTCCAAGTGTTCGGCACGATGCTGGCCTCTGATTCTGATTGCAGTGCGCCCCGTTGGCTGTCAAAGTTTTTCGCATTCTATGCGAAATGTGCGCGTCTATTCCCAGTCGCCGCTGCTGCCCGTCCCAGATAAATAGGTTTATTGAATTAATTCGCCAGAGTCGGGATACGCTCTCGTTGTCTTCCTTCCGTTGCTTTTCAGCAGATTGCAACTTGCTTTATATATAAATATATATATTTATTTATTTATTTATTTTTTTTTTACTTTTTAGGATGTCTCTTGCTTCGTTCTTTGATTTTATTGCCACGCGCTTTCATTGCTTTTCCTATACAGTTACAATCTTTGGTCTATTGCTTAAAAGAAACTGCGCGAATTCAAATAATATATATATATTTGGATATATATGTGTATGTATATATTATATGATGAGTCAATCATGTGAACAATCAATATAATTCAGATTACAAATTCTGATTAGCTTTTAGTTAGTTTCCCTTTCCTGTACTCTTTGAACAATTAGCCCTAACTCACACATCTGATTAGCATACTTCTAAGCTCAAGCTTTTTCTTAGATCTACTCTCTATTCATCATGCAAATTTTTCAAATTATCAGCCAATTGAGAGAAGTTCTTTCGATATATATTCACATACCATATGCCAAACTAGCTTGAACATTATTTTTTCCCATGAGTTATGTCGAAAGTTTTTCACAAAAGAGATTGGGGAACTTGCGGCACACTTACACTGTTTAACAAGTTTTCAGCTTTACACACATAGCTTGATAAATGATATTTTTAATGTTTCATTTCTTCATAGGACTTAGCACGCGAGGCAAGTTATTTACAGTTGAGTTGCACTTTATGGCTTAAGCCGGCGCCTTGAAAATATTATTCAACTTTTTATTCTGTGCCTTTTTTTTTATAATACACAATAATCCCTTTTTACGACATTGCGGCCGCAGCCTCGGCAAAGTTCCTATTCATTTTGCGCTCCTTTTTTTCGTTGCTTTGCACATTTAGTTCCCCATTCTAATATCCATTTTAATACAACAGAAACAAACAAATTTGGAAAGTGATTTCGGCACTCGCTTAGCCAACACGCTGACTCAGCCAAGACACTTGGGACACACACACACACACACACACACACGGACACACACACACACGGACACAGTCATACACAATCTTCAGTTCGTTGCTTAAAATAGCTTTGCAACTGCCAATTCCTTACGCCTTGCACCTATTTGTGGCACACTTGGCCGTCCCAGTACGCATCTAAGCAAAAGCACTTGGGCAGACATTGGCGACGTCGCACGAGTTACCAGCGACGAGTTTCGAGACCGCGACAAGTTGGCATCCGCTTCGGTCCTGACGATCTGCGAGTCACGTCCGCTCGCAAAGGATGCAAATTTTCAACTGAATCGCGTGCAGCCAGCCACAGGAAACTCGTGCTACCCCGCTGCGCCTGCTATCTGTTGGCTAATCGCATGTTCCAAATGCCAGCATCCCCAGCAGTACGGTTGCCTTTGCCCCTCGTTTCATTCCATTTGCCACACGTTCCGACGGCTGTTAACGTTTCTCCTTAACACTGGTGCCGGCATGTCCTTCTGCGCATGTCCTTCGCGCCTTAGACGTGGCCAAATGGACCTTACAATAGACTACAAATTTATTTGCTTAATGCTTAGGAGTTCTTTGTGAGCAAACAGTAAATTCAACAAACATACATGTTAATATAACTCTATTTAAGTAGACCAAACTCAACAGAAAGTGAGCCTAGAAGACAATTGTCTTCAAGGTTGTATTTGAATGAGAGACTAAAAATTAAGATTATAAATAAAAAAAATATGTTTTAAATTGCTAATGCCTTGATATATGATATAAATATATAATATATGTTTTTAATACTTTCTTGATTTTTAAATTTAAGTTAATATAAGTTTACTGAAATTGCAGACAGAATCCAAGAAGTATCAAATGAGATTAAATTGTCATCCAAATAGCTTAACCAGGCGCCTATTCCCATTCATAGCGAATCCATAAGATTTACCCATACCTCGTATCCCGAAAATATCTAATAAAATATCTAATATGTATGCTATGTTAAAATTAATATAGCATTAAGTAGTTTTATAATTAACTTTTTAAGTATTCAATAATTAAAAAATAATGATAATAATAAATACAAATGTTACAAATGCTGTAATAAATATTAAAGCAAAAGAAATTATATATAACTAGCATTTGGTCGTCAATTCCAGCTGCAGTTGCAGTTCTATATTAAGGTCTCAACAAAGTGGGTCTTAAATCAAGTTCAAGCTCAACAGATTAGTTTCGGCCATCGGCTATGGCTGTTCGTTGTGCATCCTATCCATCTATGTTCAATATGCTTTTTGGGGCTTTAGCCATTCAGTTCTACAAATTGTCGCACTCTAAATCAAAGCTCAGACCACTTTAGAGTTTCGGCTTAAATTAACTTAGCATTTCGGGCCGTTGAATTCTTTGTCTGCTCGTTTAATTTACTGCGTGTCCTACCACAAGGAGGCTGATCTCCCTCTGTCTGCCTATATCTCTGTGTGTGTGTGTGTGTGTGTGTGACAATAAAACTACGCAACGCCATTAAATCTGATCCAATATGCGAGAGGCGTGATATATAGGGCTTTGGTCTTAATCTTGTGTGCTTTTGTCAAAGAGCAAGTAACAAATAAATAAATATTATTGAACTTTTCAAGTCTCCAGGGAACATGGTCGACTCCCCAACACAGCTGGATGAAAGGTATGGCCGCAGCCATGGAGAGACCGAGTTCTGCTGCTGCTGCCGCTGCTGGAATTTGTGCGCCCTCACAAAGTGCCAACATAAATTCTTGCACAGTTCAATTTATCGTGTATTGACACAGCTTCCGCATAAAAAGCAACAACAATGGCGGCTAGTAAAAATGTTTACAAAGTGAAGGCGGGAATCCGGTAACGGACCCTCGCTCACTGACAGCAGGAATGTTACACACCCACACACACACACACACATACACGCACAGCTAGATACAGATAGCGTGGAACCTATTGTTATTACCTCTTTGTTGTGTTAACACGCCATTTGTGGCATTTGCAGTCGTCGCTAGGCTGCAAGATCCTGGCCGAGCAACACAGTTAAACTCGAGCGAATTTGAAATGCAAATGATGGCATTTCACGCTTTCTGCCCGAGCCAAAGTCAAGGCCTGCCTGTCTGAAATGTTCAGCTTTTGGCTCAACAAATAATCAAAATATACTTTATGTCGCACAGCCGACTAACTGTGTGCACAGCTCATGAATTCAAAGGACAATCCCAGTCGCCGGCAGCACATGTTGTCCTCGCAGGCCTCACACACTCGAGCGCAGTTCACAGCTGTTAATTTGAGTGTTTCGCATTATGTGAACGGCTCGTAAACTCCAAATGTTTATGACTGAAAATAACAACTACATTTTTATAAATACCCATCAAAAATTCATGTTTATGCGTGCTGCTTATAAATTGGAAAGTTGCGATTGGATAACAAGTGTCGATCCCACAGACACTGCTCAAAATTATATATCAACTATTATAGTTGATAGAATTTGTCTAGTCTAGTCTCAGAATACTACTGATACTTAAACTAGATACCTTTAGGAACAGCTTACAATTGCTGTTGATTTAGTATTACGTGTTCATGATATGAGCGGAACTGAAGAATTCTACCAAGGAAACTCACAAAACTAGGAAAGTATTTCTGTTAAATTAATGTTAAGCTATTGCAGAATATTTATTTATTTTTTTTATTTCCACATGCTCAGCACTCGTCAAATAAAATCTCCAATAAATAGTTTTATTAATCACTAAATTAATTATCTAATTGCTTTCGCTCTTTGGCTGAGGCATTCTAATAATTTCAACTCATACAAATTTTTTTAATCATCAAATTTCTTTCGAAAAAGATTTTCAATCTTCAACAAGATTGTATGTATAAAGTCAACATATGTATATTGCCTAAATCAGTCTCATCTTTTCCTATAACCGTGCTGCTTAACAACATTTCCAAATAAATTCTCGCAAACTGTATAAACTTGACTTCCATTTACATTCAATGCAGACTATTCGCTTAAATATATATATGGAGTAAATAATACACATATCGTTAAGATATGCACGCACGAATAGCTGCAATTACACTGAAGCTTTTGCAGGTGCTTTCCTGCAGCTCGTGAGCGGCAAATGTAAATGTGATCCAAATGTTTATACCCATATCTTTATATATACTTTCCATTGCAGCAGCAGTTCACTTACATTTTCTGCAGAATAAGAATTGCAGATGTGCTTGAATGCAGCCAATCTGTGTGAAGGCAGCTGATACGATGGCTGAGTGCACAGCTGCCAGAGTGAGTGCATTGTGCGGCGCACAACTCGAACTTGTCAAACGGCACTAGCAAAGCAATAAAAGAGAAAGTGTTCGATAGACAGTGAGACAGGGGGAGCGAGAGAGAGACTGAGAGAGAGAGAGAGAGAGAGAGAGAGAGAGAGAGTGGAAGAGAGATAGAGAGATAGATGAGCGCTGCAATTAAAAGCAAACAAAACGCGTAATCGAATGCCATTCAAATGGCAATTGACAATCGACAATTGCGTTGGAAATGCCGCAACATTTTAGAGTCGCTTGGGTCGCAATCCTTTGTAGTCTTTTGTTGCCTGATTTCTGCTGTTTGCTCTCTCTTTCTCCCTCTCTCTCTCTCTCTCTGTCTCTTTCACTCTCTTTCTCTCACTCTTTCACAGTTTTTGCTATTTGTTAGTCGATTGCTTTGTGCACGGCCTTCGCTAAGCCAAATAGGTTAAAGGCAAGTACGGGTATTAACGGTAAATATAATTACAGAGCCTTGCTCACAGCTGCGCTGCTCTCAGCTAATGGATACCCTGGCAATGGCCGGGTCCCGTTCTGGGTCGGACGTCGTCTTAACGCTCGTCGTGTCTCTAATTAGTGCAAATTGCCACTCATAATCATAACTGTAAAATTAATATAAATGTTGTATTTCATAATAGCTGCAACACGCACCCTTTTAATGCCCTACCAGACACCTCCTCCCGCTCTCCGCTCCACCCACGTGTGGCCAGCCGCAAATCGAAGTGAAGCGTGTTGAAATTAATTGTCATTTGCTTTTGCAAGTTACGTGACAAATTAAAGTCAATTTATTTATAATTTGATTTGATTCGAGCAGAGCTCCGAAAGTACACTTCAAGTGGACCAACTGATGACAGCTCGACATTTTACGACCCATTTGTTGACATCAACTTGATGCATTCATCTGCAAGCTTGGACAAAGACTTCGAGTGACCTTAGCTGCTAATTAAATCTGTTACAAGCCACATTTAGCCCACAATCTCTGCGTAATACGCAAACAGTAAATAATCTACTTAATGTCGCTCTCGAATATCCACTTTATTGCGCAGCAGGCAGGCAGCAGGAGCAGCAGCAGCAGCAGCAACAGTGTAAAATAAAAGGCTGTAGCTACCAGAAAAAGGCAAACAAAAAGAACAAATTTGATGTAATTTATTTTAATTTGTGTAGCCTTAAAGCCAGCGACGAGTGGGGCAAAAAGACTAAACAAATCTCGAGTCGAGAATCAAGCAAATGGCTCAACAGAAATGCCAAAGCACGTCATTTCGTTGGCAACTCACTTAAAGCCAACCCGAGTACATTGCCAGCATTTAATGCAGCAATTTAAAGACATTAAAAATAAATGAATTCTTTTTAAAAAATATTACAGAAATATTACAGAAAAACAATGCTTAAACGACCTTTTGAGAAATTGAAAATAATATTTGCATTATATTTCAATTGAGTTTAAACTGAGGCCAACTGCAGAAAACTCTCTCCTAAGCCTTTCGATAAACAACTCTGCTTATATAGACTTTGTGACTTCATATATTATCTTTATGCAGTTTTATTTGATTTCATGTGTAAAACAATTAATTCTAGATTCAAACAAACAATTCCGTGTTACAAATAGTTTATGTATGAGATTAACTAAATTTCTTTCAACCAAAATCAAATCAATTAGTAGATTGATTTGTGGTCTTTGGCTAGAAACAATTTGCAAAATGTTTTCTACAATCACCAACAAATGTAAAACAATTTTATTGCCTTGCCCAAGTGTCTGCTCCTCAGAGGCACACACACACACACACACACAGTCATACAAACATTGAAGTGTTGTATATGTATGTTTTTGGCAAGAGTTGTGATAAAAAGCAAAGGAAAAACATTTGCACAATTTGCAGCTGGCTAAAAGAAAAGCAAATCACCTGCTCAAATCAACGACTTTGAAAAAGCCGCACAGACTGAGTCGATGGCAACATCATCAGCAACTGGTGCTGGCTGCCAGCAAAGATTCCATTGCCTCGTCTACACTTGAGCTGAGTAATGTGAGTGCTTCCGCTTCCGTTGGCCATGCCAGCCACTTCCGCTTTTTGGTAGAGTATTCGAAAATACTTAATACTCAATTTGCCCCATTGCGAAATGTTATTTCGACACTGTATGAATGGACTTCAATATACATGAGTGTGTGTGTGTGTGGGTGTGGCGGAGTGTGTATGTGTGTGTGTGCTTGATATTTTGTTGTGCTAACTGCTGGTCAGTGGTGCGCATAGCTGTGCCACTCCCCATTGAGCTCTGCTGCTGCTGCCAGAGAGATAAAAACGCATTTTGCGGAAAAAAAAAAGAAAAATAAAAAAATAAAAGAAAAAGAAAAAGAAAGAAACGAACCTTGAATATATTTCTTTTGCTTTTTTGTACTCGCCATGGAAGTAGAACGAGTGTGTTGGCTATAAAGTAGTATATATAATATATGTATTGCTGCTCATTTGCCTGTCTATAAGTATGAAATTGTGAAAATTATATGAACATTTTATTATAATTATTGGCAATAAAGTATTTGTTGGAATGGAGGCTCGATGCTAAGCGTAGTGGTACAAATAAGAATGTAGGACGAATATCCTAATCGACGATTGAGGGCCAGTTGGAGAACTGGCGTCTGAGTTCTGCTATTAACAGCGCATAATACTGTTAATAGCATGACGATGTCACTGTTAAAAGACGATGTGAAGAAGGAGCAGTTGCTGTTAATGGAATCTGACATTAACAGTATTCGTAAAAAATGAATACGTATATTGAATATTGTTAAACTTGGAATTTTTCCAAATTGAAAATTTGAAAATTGCATCGCAAATGTCAAATTAATGTGAGCGAGCATTGCACAGTCAGCGCCATCTTCAGATTTTGCTCTCTTAAATGCATTGGTCAGATCCTCTGCCTGAACCATAAATTTATCCATTGAGAATACTCGAGTATTCAACTGGATTACGGCTGCTTAATTAAACAATTTGATAGCGCGTTTAACAGCCATTTAATCATTTATTCAATGTATCTTACGGCACACAGCAAAGTGAAAAACATTCAATAATGCTTCTGACAAGTGCACTGCCACACTGCAGTGCCAGTGCACTGGCACTCGAATTACATGCTAGGCTGCACAATGTACACAGTACAGTGAAAATTAACAGAGAATGAAAGTACTTAACCAAATGTGTATTGTTACAGTTGCAATGGGATTTAAGGTGCACGAATGCTGAGAAGAGCATATTTATCAATAAAGAAGAACTGTAACTGAGACGTGTACTGCAGCTGCAGTTGCAGTTGCAGGTGAAGCTTTTTGGGCGTGCCAGGCTATTTGCCAATATCGCAATGACACCAGTAACAAGTTCGACGTGATGTCAACAAAAGCCACCAAAAACTACGCACCCACATCCATTTAACACATGTCAGCGAAGGCAGGCAATGGCAGGAGGGGAGCAAGCGAGAGGCTAGCAGAAGGAATTGTTGCTACGCAGCGTTGCCACCTTGCACAGCAACAAAAATTTCATTAGTTGAAATGTCGAAATTTGTGACACACACACGCACAAGCACATACTCACACACACACACACACATATGTATATAGAGACTAGAATCACGTAGTGCTTCTGCTGTTTGTTGCAGGAGACGTTTTGGAGACAACTACTTAGGAGTAGAAGGAATCGATTGGTTTGCCAGGCTGACAACTAAGTAAACTTTGACATATCCCTAAAACTGAGTACAGGTCGTAGAAAAGTATGAGAAATTGCATTTGCATATGACATTTCATTTCTACTTTTAGCAAACTTTGTATAAAATACATGAAAATAAATAAAGTTCGCAGAGATAAACAGATAGCCTGACAGCTCAGGTCATATTATTTTATAATATATGTGATGATTCTCCATCTCTTTCAATCTATCTCTATTTCTCCCTCCCCTTTCTAACTGTGGCTCTCTCTCTCTCATTTTCATTAAACTTATCAAAAAGAACTAGTTGATTCGTAACTTTATTAAAAACTTAATAAGTATAATAATTACAAAAGTTGAGCAAAAACTATGAGTCGTCAGGGAAAAATAACCCCATAGCTCAGCTTTCACACGACACACAGCAGGCAGCAGCCGAGTACATTGGGAGAGGAAGGGACATCAGATAACGACAGCTTCTCTCTAGCGAAATTCGATTTGGTATTCAAGTATATTTCGCTGTTTGGTATGAGCATTACTGAAGCTGTTACGAAAAAGAGTAAATAAAATAAAATAAGAGGAATTACTTGAGAGCGGAAGAAAGCAAACAAACTACATCGAAATTTATCTGACTGTGTGATAAGAGGAAAGGAGCTGAAGCAGCAGTAGTCCTCGTTGGTAGAATGAAGGATTAATATTACATGAAATGCTATTCAGATGGAAGTGCAGCTTACTTGAATCATTTAATTATGAATGACTTCAATAACCCTCGAAAGCGAAGCGGGCGCATTCAATTTTCGCCTAATTGAATGTTAATTAATGAAATGAATGAATGCCACACAAAACTGCAAGCTTAAAAAAAAAAAAAATAATAATAATTGTAAAAACAAAATATGGAAAAGAAAACTTCAAAGCCACAGCGCGAATCAGTTGAATGAGTGGCCATTTGCAGGGCTTATACCCCGGCGAGCTTTCATTTATATTTGATGGCTGTTAGTGAATGAAGAAAAAATCGCTTCGAAATATGTTTTAATTAAAAGCAAACTTTTGTCGATTGCGCCAAATGCAAAGCGGATGAGCGCTCAAAATCGCAAATGCCAACAAACAAACAACCATAAATTTCAGGCCAACTAAAAAAAAAAATAAGTAAATAAAAAAAAGGAAGGCTCAAAACACCATACACAGTTTTTCTCTTGCTCCCACAGCTGACTCAAAGTCCCGTTGGCTGCACGCAAATAGATATTTAATTTTTGCAATTTCACGCAGAGCTTCCCCATCGAGACGCAACATCCAAAGCGCAACTGGCCCTCAACAGTTGTGCAAGCCGAAAACAAATATGATTTAAATTTGTTTGCACTCAAACTTTTACACTCAACTTTTCCTCTCACACACACATGCATACACATGCACACATATACATACACTCAAACTAAGCTCGTAAATGTGTCGGTGACACTCTTCGACTCACGACACATTTATGACAAACCAACTGAAAACAAGCTCTGCAAATCTGTTAAAAATTCCTTAAAATACAGAATAAATTGTAGATTTAACAAAAATGATATACATCTATTTATCAAGAACTTTAGTTTAAATTAAAAACGAATCAGCTTTCTAGTAGACTGTGCCAAAACCTTTTTTGCTCACCCTTATTACATTAGCAAACAAAACCATCAAACTTTGAAGAACAACAATAAGTGGAGTAGTTCTAAGTCTCTGTCTCTTTTCTTTAGTGAAGTAGATTCAGAAGACAGCGAACAGAATAATGCGGACAAACATATAGTCTGTTTATTTCCCTCATCAAGCATTTGTACATAGTACATGTATTATGTTGTCCATTTCTCAATGTCTGCAAATAAATATCTATCACTCACACTCTGAAATAAAACTCAGAGAGCAACCGATTGCGTTCGTTGATCAACGTCTTCGTTCGTTTTTTTTTCTTCTTTTTTTGCTCTGCGTTTATTCCGAACGTTTGCTTGAGTTTTATGAAATCTTTATAAACACTGAGAAGCAAAACTGTAACACGAATTCAATTTTGTAACTTCAAAGGTCTGTATTATCACTTCTACTGTATGGATGCTTGAGTTCTTAGTCTCGTTTTGTTGGTACAGTAATTTAGCTATATTTAAAAAAAAAATTTATATATATGCATACATATTGTATGGATTGTATTCGCTAAACACAGTAACAGCCCTCGTGAGTGTTTATTAATGTGAAGAGTTTTTGAGAGTTCTTAGAGTCATTGATTGCGATCGTCAAACGTTTCGCTCTCTAAGGGATGTTCGGGAAAAGAGCATCTCGTAAATAATTCAATCCGAAGCTCTCAAGCGAGTGAATATGACTTTTTCGATTGAGCATGAAGATCCGAACCGCAAACAATTATTTACTCAAATGCTTCTCGTGTTGAAGAAAAGAGATGCGAAAAGTATTTTCAACTTGAAAGAAAGTAGGATATTAGCACCAGCAAACTTCTTCTTCAAATGGGGCTTCGGCCATGTGCAATTTTGTAGGGATTAATCTGGTCCAGAGGGCGTCCATTCACCTCATGTAGGCCGCAGCAGCTGCAATTTGCTACACAAGTTGGATAGATGCGAACTATGATAAATATATATATACACAAAACCAATATACCCTGCTTTACATGAGCAAAGGTTATCCATCATCTATACATATTCCACTTACTGAGATATTTCAGAAAATTCAAACTTAAGTTGAGCATTAGCATCTATTTGATTAGAATGCTAACAACTCACATCGTTAGCATTCTTTACTTAAGCTTAACGCAAATACACACACACTAGTATGATATGCATATGTATGTATGTAATCCTAAATTCAACAATCTGGTATTCATATATGTTATTAATCGGATTTCTTTGCTGAAATGCCTTTGATTTATCTAAGTAAAGAGAATATTTTATCTACTTTGAGCAATCTGCGCGAGCAGCAATTTATTACTTAGCACATTTCCTAATCATAATAGGTATGTTAAAGGTCTGGCACATTTTCACAAAGAACACGAACAATAAACAGCAAATTAAATGTTTATTTAATGTCAAATGTAATGCATAATTTTATTCATTGTTTAATAATTTGTAACATATATGTAATATAAGATATTTCATTTATGCTAAAACTAATTAAGCTAAACATTTGCACAAAAAATTCAATTGAAATAATGCGAATATCGATCTGAAACATACATAAATTTCTGGAATTTAATAGCAATTAATACGTGCTAAGCAATAAATAGAAAATCCATTTGATAATGAGCGATATTTGCTCTACATACTGTTTGGCTCAAACTCCCTGTGTGCCCACAGAAATCAAAGAAATTAATATTTCGTTGGCGGATGAATACAAACACAATGCATTTGCACAGCTCTCATTATTGTTCGGTTCTTAAAAGCATTCCATCAACTGATTGATGCCCGCTCGAGTTCCATTGTGCACTGCGTTTGTATTTGATATTTTGATATTTTTTTAGACTTTTTTTTATAAATAATTTTTAGAGGCATTCTACAGCAGCGTATCATATTCACATCGTTTCACAAAAATGTACTTTATATTAATTGTTTTCAATTGTTTACTATTGAGACCCATCTCCCATATGGACTAACAATTCACAATTGGTTTGACCCATTTGTCAATGGATTTCGCAAATATGCGAATGTAAGTCGAGATTTCATTAATAAAAAGTAATATAACAAAATATTTGATGAATATTTTAATATTAGTAGTGCTGGAAGAGCATATAATTTGTCATACCACATGATGAGAGATCGAATAGTTTGTTTTGTAAATTAAATCTGGGGAACAAAATATATGTTCATTGAATTGAAACAAAATACTTCAAGTACGCAAACAGAATTATTCAATTAGATTAAATTGTCGCACAATTGAACTATCTTAGAGTTCAATGCTTGCATGAATTGCTTTTGAGCCCATTTTAATGGTGTCACTTTCAATGTAGGCTTGTATCATAAAAAAATATTTAAGTATTTCGACTTTTTATTGGAGGCGAAAAAGTCAGAAGATTATTCATTGAATGTATTCTCTACCTAGCGTATGTCTATATGTCTGACTTTATATCAGCAAAGATCGCGATTGCTTACTAATGGTTAATAGTCACAATTCTTGCAGCTGCTAAAGAAAATTTAAGGAACTAAGATCAATGCCTTTAAGATATTTCAGTTAGGAGTATGCAAATATATACTTTATTTAAATTTTATTAGAGCAATACTAATAATAATTATTATTATTTTCTTAATACTCATGAACATACCAGTTAAGCAACTTTATTTTACAGTTTTTATTTGTATTTTTTTTTTTTCATTCTATTTAAAGTAAATGCATTGAGAGCGAAGAGTGGTAAAAGTTGCAGAAAAAAGTTGTTGGGGTTTTTTTTTTTCTACAAACTGTGTTAAAAAGCATGCTGGAAAACGTTTTAATAAAAACCATCAACTATGGTACTTACTTATTTTCCGCATAGTTATTTTATTGCTTGCAAACTTTTTTATTACAGCTGTGTGTGTGTGTGTGTGTGTGTGTGTATGCTTGCTTTTGTTGTTATTGTTATTGTTATTGTTGTTGCATTTTAAACATAATTTGAAATTGTTTTGGTTGAAAATGCAACGGCACGCTTTGGCTTTGGCCTTGTCTGACTGCTGGTCGGTTCTGCAGCGGGCGCTCAAACACATACACATAAACAAACACACAAACACAGACACACACACGCACACACGCAGAGCTGTGCCACACTCAAGCACGCACGCACAGTCGCACACAGGAATACCAAGTTGACTATATTTGCTTGGATGGCCAAGCATGCATGTGTGTGTGTGCATGTGTGTGTGTGTGTGTGTGTGTATAATGTATACGCCCCACTCTAGCTCGCCCATGTGCTAGCTGTCTCGTTCTTTACAATAGACAATTTTATGAAATGTTCGCACATATGGCAAGTTGCTTTCAACCATTTGCTGCAATATTAAAACAAAAGTAATGCAAACATTTTTTCATTTTTTTATTTTTTTCATTTTTTCGCATATATTCACTTACAGTTTCATAGCGCCAGACCGTTTGTAAATTAAAAATGTTGTACAAATCTCAGGCAAATTTTTTGGCTGCATTTTCATCTAGCTGCGTGGCAGACAAACAACAACAGCAACTGGATCAAGCAGCTTTAAGTAATGAACAAGCCTTTTGGTTTTATCCATTCCAGTCATTTGAAAGAGTGAATAACGAGATAAAGTTATTGATGGTAGACTCATCTTCTGACATATCACATCATCAACATTTTTATAAACATATACATGCATACATATAGCAGAAAAGGAAAATATATTGATATTCATTTCCATATTTCAAAGGCACAATTTTCATAAGAATTGTTGCTAATTAATTTAATGGACAACTAGCATGCTTCTTAAATTCCATAAATATTTTTTCCATTGCACGATTCAATGGTAGACTAACTGCAATAACTTCCGCGTAGTCAAACTTTACTGTGGCAAGCGGCTGTGGCTGGGAGCAGCTGCTGCTTTCTTGATAATGGGTCCGTCCAAGTCCTTCTCCAAGACTATGTTATTTTTATATAATAGCATCTGGCGCTGCCTGCGCTGCGGCCTCTGGTGGCGTCGCTGTTGATGCTGCCCGCCCCAACTCTTCATGCAGTGGCAGTTGTCATTGTTGTGGCTTGGGTAGAAAAATGCGTATGTTCCATTTGTAAGATATGCAAAATAAGTTGAGTTGCTTTTGTAGAAAGAAGACCAAAGCCATACAACCAGATACAATGTGCAATATATTGCTCAGCGAGAGAGAGAAGTATGAAAAGAAAATAGAAGTGAAACTTTTGCAGAGCGCAGGAAAATTATATTTTTTCCTTTCTAAACAAAGACCAAACGACTTTAAGCTATTGCCCAAGTAACTGAAATCTCTGTGAGCAGTGCCCCCATCTCGTCTCCCGCTCTGCCACCAGTCAGGAAACGTTTCAGCTGCCAACCCATACTCAATAAAATAAGCAGCAATTCAAGTGCCACAGTTTGTTATATTTTCCTTATGGAAATGATTTCAACTTGCCTCAGACGCTTGCCAACGCTGCAAACGCTGCAAACTATGAATGTCGAGTGTACTGCTGGTGTTTTTGCAATATCTCTAAAAGTATATGTAAAGCTATTGAACGAGTATCTATAGATTTACAAAGAGAGCTCCACTTATATACGCATTAAATGCAACTCAATTTGATGCTGAGTGCAATGGAACGTAAACTGTTTTTGAATACAGTTAAATATTAAATAATTACTAAATAATAAAAAGAAAACGAAAAAATCAGTACCAAAGCCGCTCATTGAATCGTGAATCTCGCTCAAAAAACACCGAGATTCACGATTCAATGAGGGACTTTGGTACTGAAATAATTCTCATATTTTGTATATAACAATTTAATAATTGTTGAGCTTGATTTATCCAATAACAATGTTTCATAATAACGTGCATTTATATGCGGCATTCAATAATAATTTTAATATCATCAAAAATAAATTAAATGGTAATAATGATTATTAATTGTATAATTAATCGGGTGTCAGCGTCCGCATAATACTTGTTCGCAATGTGAAATTAGCTAAATTGAACTAAATATTGAATATTAACTAAATATTGAATTAATTAACTAATCTGTTTAATGCAACAACAGCTTTAATTTGAAATTATTGATTTGAATACTAGAATCGATGCTGTCAAATAATTTGTCATCTTCGATTGTTCCGCCTCACTGGTGTGAACAAGTCTCACAAATATACTCTATCAGCTTCAAAAATGCATATTAATTCATTTTAAATCAATTTCAATAGGAATTTAATTGTAAGGCAATGAAATGTTTGCTTAACATATGATCAGCAGCTGCAGTACATATGCAACTGTTGTGTGTTTATGTTTTCTATCCTTACCTACGAAATAATTTGAAATAGTTTTCAAAATATGTGCAGTGTGTTAAAGAGCTTCCAAATATTTGTAAACACCAAAATGTGTTAAAAGTGCCTAAAGAGCAAATAATTGCGATTACGCTCGACATTCTATGCGCTGGTGAGTGCAGACGTGGAAAGAGAATGTGTGTGTGTGTGTGTGTGTGTATGCGTATATATGTGTGCGCGTGTGTATGTGTGTGAGCTGCGGAGGCTGGGAGAACTCGCTTTGTTTCATCTCTGTTGAGATGCGGGGATGTGTTTGCTTTGTAATACGTTGGCTGATAATACTCTCATTGTGTATATCCTGTTGAAGCAGTAAGGACAAAGTTGGGTATGATGACAATACTGGAAACATGCAAATTAGCTCATGATATCCTTAAAGTAATCATTATTTTCCATTTCAGCTTAAAGACAGCTACATAAATATATTAAGCAGTTATTCATTTACTTTATACTCCCTACAAAATTTCATTGAAATATATCAAACATTAAATAATCCATTCATTAAATACAGTTCAGTAGCAGGCTTCTGATCGAAAATATGTTATTCTCAGGCATATTTTTCCCTTAATAAAACCTAACAAAAAATTGCGAAAAAAATAGAAGGATTTTAAACAACTTTTTGCTGTTTCACAATTTTGTTGAATCGATTGTGCACAAGAACTCTTCCATCAACGAAAACTATGAAAAAACGCTTGCCAATTGATGGGGGTCATTGTGCGTGATGAATGATGAGCCTGTTGTTCTTCTTCTTCTGTCTACTATCTCTGTTCATGTTGTTGTTGTTGTTGTCGTTGCATAAATTATCGGTGTGTGTGCGTGAGATGGGATCTCAGTTTGGCCAATAGCTCAAATCGGATGATGGCCAGTGATAAACGCTCTGACAGCTTGATAGACGTGCGGAAAGCGCCCGCATGCCAATTAGGATGTATTGGGGTATTGGCCTAATGGCTGCACAGCATCACAGCCAGGCATACGACGTAGCGTATGCGTGATACAGAAGAGCATTCAAACTTCGAAATGACAATTTCAGACTTGAACTGCTAAATACAACTAACTTAGTTTGCCTCCTAAATACAGCAAGGTTAAATAACGCAATTCCAGTTGCTGTCCAATTAGAGTAACTATGCGTATGCGTATGCGTACACGTTCATTGAGAGTGCTAGATTCTGTGTTTTGCTGGATAAATGCAACCCAAAGCTGCTTATTGAAGACTTAAGTTGCAAGTGCTTATACATATGTATATAGTTGACTACTTTGCGAATTGCTGCACAAACCTACATAACTACGAAGCAATAGCAGCAAAATATATACGTAATATACATCTGTGCAATCAGGATAAATTCTCTCCCCCTTGCCATGTGCTATTATCATAGTTAAGGATTGTCTATTATTAGTAAGCAATTCAATATGAGCTGCAAAACGACGTGTAGTGTGATCATTTTGAATTAGAATGGAATAATTCAATTAACAAATTGCCAACTTTACCTTTATTCAGCTTATTGAAGACTTCGGCTGCAATGCGGCTAATCAGATTTGAGACTTAAGCAATCTGAGAGTAAACGGAATACCAAATAAGTCAGCGGTTTTGCATTGTTCGTATGTGTTTGCCATTGTAATTAAAATACATTTCTGATTAGACTGATAGAAGCTTAAACTCCATCTCTGGCTTCCACTCGAACTCGAACTCATTTAGATTGAGACCCCATTCCAATGGCATTTGTGCTCTGACTCGAATTATGATTTGCCGATGCCTTCAAACATGCTAATTAAATGAAATGCCTCTGCCAGAACATTTCACCAACTACAATATGTTTGCTGGGCTTAAAGATTGAGCAGGCATAGTGTCGGATTTAATTAACTCAACACATTTCTGGGCACGTTTTGTGTTTTACGTGTTGAGCTCGAGTGCTGTCTACAATTTCGGCTAATTAATTAATTTATCATTGTTCCTGACTTCAGATTTTGCGGTACGCGCAACAAACAAACACAAAAACTTTATTTGTTGCCTTTTGTTCTGCACATTTGGCTTATATCATTAACAATGCAGCGCATAGGCAACGATGCCAACTTTTGTATTAAGTGTTAGTGGCCAGAATTTGATAAATAACCTCAACAGCTGCCACTTATGAACTCACTTAGTCTCTGCGAAAATGAAACACACGCACAAAGAGAACTCAACTCAACTGGCCTCAACTCGACTCTAAGCTGTCCACTAAATCAATATCTCCATAGCCCAGCCAACGGCAGAATACGCCAGTCTGTTCCATCCTTCGAGCTCTATCCTACCCTGCTACAAATCGCAACTCGCGTAGATCTATGTGATGCCATTTGTTTCAATTTATTCATCGAGAGCTGAGACACAGTAGAGCAAAAATTAAAATAAAATAAACCAAATAACGCTGCAATATTTTGTAATAAGAAAAATGATTTTTTCTCTGTGTTCTCTTTAAGCAAATTTCGATCCAAAAGTTTTGCTTTATTAAATTAGTTTGCTTTAATTAAATCATATTTGTCTGCTCTTAAGGAATTTTGAAATATTTACGCTCACAAAGTATTTAAGTAATTTAATTATTTTTGTGCTATAACCACTGAGGTCTTTTTATACCCTAAACCTTAATCTCAAATGGATTTTCGGGGTATAATTGATTAGATAATACTTATATATAACAGGCAGAAGTCTCACAAATTATTTAAAAAATAATAATAGAAATTATGTGTTTTTTAATTTCTGTTTAATTTATTTTCGATAAAAATCATCTCAATAAAGCTAAGCGAAGAAGCTTAAAAGTTATTGGAAGTCCACCTCTTCGTAGGATTTAGGGTATATCCTAGTCGAGCACACCCACTAGAGCGCTCTGTATTGTTGTTGTTTATTTGTAGTCTTATGGTCTTTTGAATATTAAACATTCTGAATGTGTAACAAATAAATTTGAAATTGATTTCGTTAGAAATTTAAAAGCGACAAAAGAGATTTTTAGATAATCAATTAAAAATTAAATTTTATTGTATTATTACAAAGACTTTAGTAATTTTTATTATGCAACTGAATATGAAACTAATCAATACCAAAAGATATATAAATTGGTTTATTCAAATTTATATATTCCGGCAATGAGCCGGATGCATCTTCAGCAGATATTTCAATCATAATTAAACTTAAACTTAATTAAACTTACAACGCCCTTTTGTCCAATCCCTTTTCTCTTTGTATTGCAACGGTTACTTCTTACTTTTATTTCAAGCCAAATACTGAGAAAAAAGAGTTAGCAAAGCTTGCCAAGCTGCAGTTGAAGTTCTTTCCACTTAATTGGGGTTAATTGAAATAATATGTTGTGCAGGAAATTACTATAACGAAGCTCTACTGTATGTGCGTGTCAGCATCTAAGCATGTGTCAAGTAATTTGCATGCAAAAATGCAACAAAATGTTGGCTGTTGCTGTTGCTGAATGTAACTTGATTCGCAATTGCGATTTAGCCAGCGGACATGGCAAGCGTAAAATGCAAACGCAAACGATTTTTGCCAGCCATAAACCGATTAGGTCATATGAATATTAATGCTTAAAGCGCGACGCGGCCAGTAGCAGCTGCCTTCAGAGAGGCATGCAACAAGCAGCAGCACACAACTGCCAGACAAGTTGGATATAACGATAATTTCATTATGTAAGCGATGGGAATTTAAGATAAGCCAACCATGCAATGTGCAGAACTAAATTGAAATATGATTCGATTCGAGAAGGCAAATGTGTGAATAGAACAATTCTGTTTACGATTTACAGAAACAATCAATTATAATTTAAAATGGAGCAAGTAAGAATGATAGTCTTTGGTCCAATTCGAGCTCTTATTTAATACATTTTAGTAGAATTGTTAAATGCCAAATAGGCAGAAGGGAAAGGCTTGAGCGAGTCGTATGCTGCTCATGATCATGATAGGGAATAATATTTCAAAGCTGTAATTTTTAATAAATACACAGTACAAGTTCATTTACATATCAATTCAAAGCTACACAAAATATTAATTATTGTAGTAAGCATCCCAGGCCATAGATTAACTGAATAGCTAAATAACTCACATAGTGGCCGGTCCATCATGCTAGTTCATTTTGCTGCTATCATTCAACTATATGTATATCAAGGATAAACAATGTATATGAATACCGCATATCAAATATTTGTTTGCAATAAAGGTAAACACTTCACACTACAATTTGTTATATCGCTGCCATAACTCTATTTGCATGGATATGAATATAAAAAGCCCTTTTGTTATGATTTTTATGGTTGAAACGGAGGCCATTGATAGCTCGTGCCGATTACCGAATTTTGCAATTTTATGTGAATCAATAAACAATTTCTGCAGCGAGATAAATACAATATTTACATTTAAAAGGCGTTCACCAAGCGCGCATTGTACAATTTATTTTACCTAGCCTAACAATAAATTGTTACATGGTTTGCGGCACGCTGCGAAAAACTGTGATGAATGAGTTTGGCATTTGTAGACAAACTGTCAGAGCAGCTCTCAATGTAATGTGAAGTCCAGCTGGATACATTGCTACAAGTACTACATCCGCTATCTATCATGCTCATTAATGGCCAGCTCGACCTTGGCGAGGATTAGATACAAAGTGTTCCAGGGGCTTTCCTTTGGTTTGCAGCTCGTTTGCAGTTGATTTATGCTACGCATGGATTAAATCGATTTTAATCGTCCCATAAGTGTGCGCAATGAAGTGCTCAATAAAACACACGCGAATGCTATTGCGATTGCGATTGCAAGCGTTGAGGGCGCTGAGGGCCTGTCGCCCTCTCAATCTACTCGAGGACTGTTAGACACACGAGCTATCGAGGCCCGTCTAAAGCCGGAAGGGTAAAATGGCGCCATTGTTAGTGTTTGTGTGTGTGTATATTGTTTCAGTTGATTTGCTCATCGATAAATCTCTTTATCGCCATAATCGTTAAAGCTCATTCGTCACGGACTTTGATTGCTCCACCAGCGAACGTTGTAGCTAAACCTGGCGGCTAATGTGCACCGTGGTACAAATTGGAAGGAGCATCAGAAATATATATGAAATTAAATTATATTCATATGCAATACAAGTAGAGTAGAAAATTCTTTGCTCTTATTTGTCTGGCTAGAAGTATTTATTTATTAACTATTAAGAGTTACAAAAAAAAAAAAGAAAAAAAGAAGAAACAAAAACAATTTGAAAAATTTAAAATGCCTAATTTATATTATTAAGTTATTATTTATTATTTTTATTATTTATTTATATTTGTCGACTCGGCATTTTTATTTATTTATAGACAATATTTTATTTTTTTTTTTTTTTTCACTTTTTTCTATCTCACTCTTCTTAAGTCTGTTCCACTGTACAATCACGTGCTCCTACATTGAGTACTAGGGCATTGCTTTTGTTATGGCTGAGCGCACTGAATGTGTTCATTGGCTCAGTACTTATTGTCGAGTTCCCTCGCATGAGCTGCCACTTGAAGCTATGCACCGGCCAAATCGTAGTCCTTCTCTCCCTCAGTCAGCCGGCGTGTTCAGTTCACTGTGTACATGACAAATTTTGTGCAAGTAAACAAACAATTTAATAATTGATTAGGCGAACACTTTGGACGCATAAATATCTAGCTTAAAAGCAGAAAATTATTTGATTTTCCTGCTCAACCTTGTTCAGAATGTGTGAAATAAGCTGACAATAAGCTGCTCTTAGACAGTACTGCATTATTGATGTATCTGAATATCGTGTAACAAGAATATTTATTCAAACGGGAAGATCGACGATAAAGTTGGCTTCTTTATACCATAGTCACGTTCATCTAAATATGATCATGACTGGTAATAATAATGAAGAGGAAAATGTCAATATTCAAAATTGAAATGGCCTTCATATTGAAAGCCAATCATTCTTTACGTGTCAGTCTTTGTGAACATTGAATGCAGGCAAACGATGTCTTTCATATTATGCAGTCGTCTAACAAAATATTTGCAGCAGCAGCTGTCTGCTTGCAGCATTGCAAACAAATTTCTAGTGGGCGTGGCAAAAAGTTTTCGCCTGCCTGTTATGTGTAACAAATTTTCTGATTTATTGTGAAAGTTTCAGCACATTTGTGTTCAACTGGCTGAATGCGATATGTGTGAACGACGCTTATTACACGAACTGTCTACATTGTGCAAGTCGAGAGCTTTTGCAATATTATTTCAAGCATCAAACTTCAGGCAAGCAAACTTTGAAAACTATATTAGCTGGTTAAGGAGATAGTTGAAAGAACATTATCGATGATATCAAATTCAATATCTTGAGATCTTGATATTTTATATGTAGCTGTGTCGTTGCACAAACAATCAAATATTAATTGGTAATTCGAGGTAGATTTACTTTCCAGGCAACCTCAAAAATGATTGAGCAACTTTTAGAACAACAGTAAATTGAAACAAGGAAACATTTTCATCGCTACATTACGACTGAAGCCGAAACGACGGAGAACTCGACGAATTTGTAATGAAAAATATTATTATTGTTATGCCATGTGAGCAGTAGCTAAGTATTTATGGCATTTTAAATAAACGATATCGCCTCAACCCGGCGCCCTTTGGCGCAGCATCTGCACCTGCAGCTGGGCCAGCCAACGTACCTTTTAGCCATTTTCTGGTGCCTGGACTGCCAAGGCAAACCAAACCTGAAATGAGACCATAAAATTGTAAACGCTTGCGTTGGCGCTGCCAAAAAGCGAAAGCAATAAAGACTAAAACAACTGCTTTGGGTAGCCCGCGAAAATGAGAGTGAAGGAAGTCGGGTAGCATGGGGTCTGGGTCTAGCTAAAAAGGGCAGGTGGAGCGTATTACTCTGAAAGCACATTGAGCTTGCAAATGACTTTGTAAATGGCGCTCGACAAATATTTTATCACCAGCGAGCAGCAACAAATTTACTTTGTATGTTGCGCACAGAGATTTAAAGCACGTTCAATTCCGGACTTTAATTATACCAACGAAATTATTCATAGTGGAATTTAAAAAGTTGCAAATGCTTTTTCAGCAACTGGTTAATATTCAATACGACTCAAATATTTAGTATTTTTAGCAAAAATTTGCTTATTAAAAGGAATACATTTGCATATTTGGCTTTGTTGAATAATCTAGAATTCATTTTAATTTATAAAAAATTGTATTTGTATAACAAAGTTTACTTTAATAATTAAAAAGGTAAATACATTAAAAAATTAATACATTAATCTAAGAGTTATAAAAACTTATCATGTATAAAGTAAAATTTGTATAAAACTACTTTTTTTTTATATTACTTCATGTTTACATTTCTCATTTAGTTTACTAATATAAAACAAATGGAAAATCGTACATTTAAATGTTTTTTTTTTTTTTTTTAATTACTTACCTAAACATTATGAGCAGTTGGAGACTCTTTGCGTTAAGATTTGGCGTCCAGGCCTTAAAATCATAGAATTTATATTTATGTGGCTTAAAAAGTACTCATCAACTTTTTCTCACTGTGTATTTAGTGCGGGAATATTAAAAAGCTTTCAGAATTCATGCTTGCCTGCCCGTTGTTCATAACAATTTTATGCTATTTTTTAATTTCTCTTTCGGTAAACTGCTTGGCTGTTAAAATAATATTGTGTTCGTGCCATATAAGGCATACCCAATAGGTATTTTGTTGTTGAAATTTTAATTCCTTAAAACTGCTGAATTATAAATCCTCATTGCGTTTACTGCAGTGAATTTAACTACTGAGCAGGTGACAATAGTGGTAGCGGTCACTGTGTGTTCGAGCAGTATTCGAATCGCTCCCTATGCCAGTTTTAGTCATTCCTTTGTCACTGGGGCCATTGTGTGGGGGAGCATTGCTTAATGGCTGGGCAGGGCGTTGTTTGCTCTTCGCCATAAGCCATTGTTTCAGTCTGGTTTCCCCTTTTGCTTCTTTTATTTTCTGTCTTTGTTCTCGTTGCGAAGTGTTGGCTGTCAGCTCTGTGGTCGCCTTTGTCGTGGTCCGCGTTCTCGGCTAAGCAGGGAAACAACTTTATTACCGAGCGTTAACACAGTCTGGCATCAAGTATTTCGAAAATTGACGTCCAAACTGGGCTTCCTTCTTAATGCCAGCTTCGCTCTCAGTTTCAGCTTTATTTTAATTCACAATTTGCGAATCGAGTTTCCGTTACGGGACTCCGGCGTACGCGGCCGCGTAGTTTACATTAATTTCACGTTCATTTCGCGCGATAATCACATTTCACGTCCCGTTTCTGCCGCACAGTCTGGGGCTTCCATATTGTTTTAATGGCGGATAACGTTCTTAATGGCATCTATTAAACATTTAATTTATACACTTGAAATTCACTTTTAGGCATCTCACTCGCCCAGCTGCAGTAAGTGCGCAAATTTGTTGCCAGTTAACTGCCAGCAGAATCGTATTTTATTTCATTATCAATTTTAATTTGACAATGGAAACAGAAGGCGGAAAATGTTAAACTGAAAACTCTAGTGTCTGTATCATCCATTTATACCCAATTAAATTTTACAATTTGCCAGCAACAGCGACATCAATTGTTAGCTCAATTGTAATGCCTAAAGTCCGCATAGAGATCAAATAGCCAGGCAATAGAGCGGGAAATGATAATTTGCTACTCATGCAGTCAAATTAAATGTGGCATGAATCAAGTCAACAAACTGATAACCCAGTCGAAATCTTCCTGCTTAAACTAGTCAATACCCTATTACTGAAGAAATAAGTTAGTTGCTTAATGAATATAATTCGAGGATATTATTGTGACTTGTCAAAGAGTTATTTATTTTTAATAAAACATATTGCCTTTCATTTTTTCTGATATTTTACTCTACCGGAATATATATCTTTGCAGATTAATACAGATTTATGTATATAGTACTGTTTTGATTAGAATTTTGAAGAGAGTGTGAGAGAGAAAGAGACAGTATTGTAATAATCATCAAATGAATTAATGTATACCCATTGACTTGACTATGGCATGACGTGGTATATATAAGTGAAAACCTTCAGCAAATTCTAATTATTCATTGTGAACGCGCAGCGCTGACAGCGAAAACAATGAACGCACTCAACTGTAAAAACTGCAACAATGCGCATTCCAGACAGGCAGACATACGAACAGACAGTCAGACATCACAGACTGAATTTAAGAGAGTTGGGAGACAGCAGATGGAAGATGGGATAGGAGAGTGGGGAGAGGGGAGATGGGTATGGATGGCGCAAAACGAAAGGGCGGGTCATGGGCAAGGATTTGAGCAATGGAAGGCATCGTTGACATTTTTTACAATTTTCTAGTCGTTATTTACCATTGTTTCAACTGGCATTGTGAAGAGAGCGGCAAAGAGAGAGAGAGAGAGAGAGAAATTTACACATACACACACTCAGAGATACAGATACAAATGCACTTGCTGCAGCTGCAGATACTTTCGGACGATTGTACACATTGTCGTATTTCTGTTTACTATGGCAGCAATTTGCAGCATTTAGTGCAAAGTCCATTTAAGTGTAATGCACTGCAATTGAAGTTATTTCGCAACCCTTTAGATACGTTGCTTATCCAACGCCATTGATAACAGAGAGAACAATGCCATTTCGCAATAAAGGTGTATTTATATGGCAGCAATATAAATGTATGTATTTATATATATATATATATAGATATATATATATATATATATATATATATATATATATATATATATATGTATGTGCACAGTGCACACGTAACTATTTGCTGACCCTGAGTACTCGCGACAAGCGCTTGGCAGCGTGGCCAACAAATTTTGCATCTGACCCACGCGTAATTAATGAATTTTCCCTTTGGCAAGGTGACAAAATGTGTATACTCTATAAATATATTAGATGTGCGGAATATGACAGCCAGAAATATCTGGAATATCTATAAGGAGCTTGAGAGCTCATATCATTGCCATACCTATCTAAATTTCTTCAAAAATAAAATAAAATTGCATCCTCAAACTTGAACCAGTATTTTTTACAGATTAAGCATCCTTTATGTATTCAACGCATTTCTCTTTAAAATGTAGACAAAGTACAGGGTATTTTCTAGTACAATGACTCGCACATAAAAAACACTGTGCGCAATGCGACAAAGCTAAAAACACAAAAACAGGCATAAACCACAAAGTAAGGAGGATCGAACAAGGCTTCAGCAGCAAAATGAGAGCAAAATTAAGGATATTCCTGCCGATGTATGGGGAGAAAAAAAAGAGCACTTGTGTGCTGGAAAAATATGTACATTTTCATGTTATTTGAGAACAGCTTCATATTCAGAGTAGGCCTCGATATATAGTTTAATAAAACTGTAATGTATTAGTAACAAAATTTTCGTTTCTTTTATATGTAAGTATTAAGGAGATTTTTTTTGTAATTTATTTATTTATTTATTTTTTAACAAATTGGTATTTGTCTGTAAATATATATTTACATTGTTGTTGGTTGTGATAATGCGAAAAATGTGTTAAGTGAGAATCGATTTGACTAACCAAATTATTGGCAGATGAATGCTTTTGAAGGTACCGCTGGGAACAGACGAGTGCACTCAAAATCTCAGTAGTTCCGATACGGAGACACACGTAGAATAACAGGAGACCAAATGGCCAATGTAGTCGTGAACACAACCTCGCCCATGACCGGACGCCGCCTGAATCGGGACGTGAACAGGCTGTTGGCTGCGGGGTATCAAACAACCGTTGACGACGACATGACCAATTTGGACGTGCGCCTTGAGGGTCCGATGGGCACCGCATACGAGGGCGGCGTCTGGACGGTGAATGTCGCAATGCCTCAGGAATATCCACTGAAGGCGCCGCGCGTACGATTCGTTACAAAAATACTTCATCCGAATATTGAATTCACCACCGGACTGGTGTGCATGAATGTGTTTAAACAGGCCTGGTCGGCCAATTATGATTTGGTGAACATATTTGAAACGTTTTTGCCGCAATTGCTGCGACATCCGAATCCACACGATCCGCTCAATCATCATGCTGCGGCCATTATGAAGCGATCCGAGCAAGACTTCCGTGACACTGTTTCGATGTTTCTGAGGATGTACGCGCTGCCAATTGTCTTACCAGGTCAATCCACTGACAATGAAAATCTTGAGAAACGCTCCTCAGATTTGAGCTTGTCCGACCTGGTATCCGATGATGATGACGATTAACTGTTGGCTGGTCTTTTGTTTTTTAGTAGTGTGCATTTCTCTTGAACTACCTAAATGCTATTTTTTCTCTTCCGATCAGGATTAGTATTGAAAATGTATTTAATAAAGTATTAGAAAGTCTAATCGTCTAATAAAAATTGCACAAATGTCTAAAACATAATGCTCGTTATTACTAAATTGAATAGTTGCTCAATTACTCAAATTCACTCAGTCCAAATGTTCTAATGGCATTCCATTGATCTGAGCTTAGGTGTAACCGTAATAAGCTTAAAAGCATTCAGCACGGTAAATCTTTAAATATTCATTGAATACTTAAGTCGCCTTGAGATGTCCACACTGCACAGCTAATTGTAATTGGATACCAATCCATAAATTAAAGACAGTTCAATCAGAGTTCGTTTGCCTAAGTGGGGTCATCGCCCAGGTCAAGAGGTAATTTATTGTTTCGCAATGCATTTCATTCCAAAAGAAGCTTAAGAGTGTCAATTGCAATATTTGTAGTGTTAAATATTAATGTAAAACTTTCCATTTAACGTCAAATAAATACTTTCAATCATTCAATAATTAATGTCATATCGGATTTCAGCTGAAATATGAAAGAATATATATTTCAACAGATATCGTCAGCTATAATTGAGGCAATTCATACACATATGTATTAAAGAACTATTACTATAAAATGCATAATTATATGCATTCGTCGATATTTCAATTAAAATGGATTTCGTATACTTTGGCAATGTTCGCATTTCACTGCGCTCCCTCTGCAAACGAGTTAATTAAATGGAAATTCCGACGTCTTGTCCATTTTTCAACGTCAACAGCTCCAGTTACCAGCTAGTTGGCATAACTTGATCGTAAATATTCCTATTAAAATTCTACGCCTGCCACATAATTAGCCAAAGAAATGACTGCGGAGGACATTCCACAGTGAAAGCTGTGAAGGGAACTTCTCGCAGCTATCGCCATTTAAAGCTTGAAGCTCGATTGCCCTTCTTTGGCCCACGACTTGTTAGGGATGTTCTATTCTCACTTTATTTTGCATTTCCCAGTGCCACAGTTCAACAGCAGCCGTCGATTTACAACTTTGGCCCACTGAAAAACAGCCAAAAAAAAAAACTATTCGTAGTTGCCCAAATTGCTTTAAATAGCAAAAAGTATTCGAGAGCACACTGAACCCTCGTCTAGCCCGTTCCACTTGCCAATGCTTTGGAACGTTCCACACTGATGCAGCAGCACTGGGACAACTAGTTGAGCAGACAGCCAGCCAGTTGATGGTTCGCACGTGTGCCAAAAAAAAAAAAAAAAAAAAAAAAAAGAAAGAAAAAATATATATTCAAACGAATTGCAGAGAATTCGAAATTTCGTTCTTGTGGCCCCGAATTAATGCAATAGTCGTTTTCAGCTCGAAATGACTTTTTCGCCATCGACATCGGCATCCAAATGATGCCGTCATTGAAGCATTCCATAGAAAATTACATCGTCTGCATGCAAATGACAGAAGTCTAATGTATTGTACGCACGCATCAAGTGAGATGCAACACGTTAATGATAAAGTTAACGCCTGACTGAACGGGACATTCAACTGGATGCAAGTTCAAAGAAACTGCCAATAATATTTGTCCCTGAACTCGACGAGCATGTTAGGTCTTTTGAATCGAAATCAATCTATAACAAATGAGCATTGAATGCGTATGATGCGATTTATGTTGGCGAATGTCAAAAGTTTAGTTGATATGTCAAAGACACATAGGCAGAGAATTTGCTAGCTGCATGCAAATTGCAGTCAGCAGCTGAATTTATTTGAGCTTTTTTCAGTTTCCCAGCTATGATTCAAAGGCAAGCATATATTATTCTCTATAGTTGCTTATCCTCACTTTTCCATTGCTTATCTAATTTACTTACGTCAAATGACATTCTGTTGATCCTACGTCACAGAATGATTCTTGTTCTTTCATATCACTCTATTTTTGTTGTCATGCATGTGCTTCGACTTTTCTCAACTTTGGCCCACATAGCTGGCCCCAACAAGTTGGGGCTTATTTATTTTATTGAGCAGCTTCAATGCCACTCGCTATATAAATAGACGGCATTCATTTCTAATCCAAGCCATGCTCAATGGAAATTATCTTAGGTGTACAAGTAATAAATATTCTAATTGAGTACATTGCGTGCAAACTTTGGCTCACAAAAGAACAAAAATACTTGAGGTCCATTGGGTTGCGATTCTGTGCGATTCTCTCGAGCAGAATGCTAAATGCTTGTAGAGCCATTCAAATCAAGTGGGCGAGCTACATGGAGAGAGAGAGAGATGCTTAGGCGACAGTCGTCAGTCGAGCAGTGAGAACTTTAAATGCTGCTGAGGATTCGCCTGCATTGCTCGCTAATTTATTCAACTAAATTAACTCTGGCTCTCAATGGAGGAACTGGGTCTTAGCAACAAAGATGCTGATGGCCGGGCGAAGGAAGGTGCAGACGTCTCAGTACGCACGTTGATATTGCGAAAGCAAACTCATTAGCATATTCTAATTAATTTATATTATTCCAAAATGCACAAACTTAATTGCTACGGCCACTTAGTTAATGAAATTGTAGTTCAACTCCGGTCCGTGAGATTTCAAAAACTTTATGCGGCTGCCAATGACGATTTCAGACTCTCGTGCGACAGCCATAGAAGGGCATTGACAGTGTGCAATAGAGATGGATCTTTCACAGGGTAGTATACGATAGCTCTATAAATATATGAGAATACATATTGAATATGCATCAACAAAGTGCTCCTTCTATATTTAGCTTGATCTCTATTTCTATTTATATTACTTCGTATTAGTATCTGTATTTCTACCTATACTTTTATATATAAAATCATCCTATTCCAATATTCATTCACCATTTGCATATTCGTGTCACGCGCTCATCTCTTGTGCGCAGTTAACAAAAATGAGGCTTAATATAAACTTTTAACAAGAGTCGCAGCAAGCCAACATCATTTTAAGATGACACAACATTCGTAAGCCTCATTATCAGGCTGTGTAAGGATGCCTGTGCCTGTGCCTGTGCCTGTGCCTGTGCCTGTGCCTGTGTGGGTGGTACTGCCTTTCATTAGGAGACGCCAAAAGAAACAGGCTTGAGAAGATTTTGTTGGCAAACAAATTTTTGAGAATCTATTATGGGGTAGCAGAGGAGCAAGTCAAGTTACGTTGCGGCTACGAAACTTCCAGGCACACATACCCTCTGGCACCCTCCGGCAACCAGACAATTTGCATTTGCCTTACGTCTGGTAAACAGATTGCGTTGCGTATACGCCCAGTTGTCAGCTGTCAGTTGGCCCCTTTCAACCAGCTAGCTCCCCATGCGTCCATTCGCCCGACAGGCACTTTGTCACGAATAAAGTTTGAGTGTTTGTAAGTTATTTCAGTATACGATTGCATGTCTGTCTCTCAGACTGCCTGAATGCCTGACTGTCTGACTGTCTGACTGTCTGACTGTGTGTGTCTGACAAGTGACGACACATGTTTTCAGAGTCGCTGGGACCTGCTGCTGGCACAATGCGCCCGCCTGGCAACTAATTTATGCCACACAGAGATTGCCTGAATGCCAAGCACCTTTGTGACTGTGCCTGTGGCTGCATTAAAGCCTTGTTAATAACGTGCGCTGCCACAAATCGACAGCTCAAAGTTTGCTTTCGTCTTAGATGCCACTCGTCAAGCGAACTGCCTAGCAGCAGGTCCATTGTTTGCTGAGACAATCGCAACAATGCAACAGTGCTCAATGGCGTAGATTCGGCATGGAGTGCACAACAGGTATTGTGCACCTGTGCAATGACATCAATTACCAGAGAGCTCTTGTCCGAAGCAACAATCCGCTTGCAAACATTTTTAAACGGTGTTAGCGTCGGAGAGAGAACACTTCTCCGAGATCACTTCTCATTTAAATTCAGAGTATGCTTGGAGTGAAATATATTTTAAAGTTAAACTCACATTTATTTTTAGTTATATTTCATGTTGTCTTACGGCTGCTCTCGGCTCGGACAACTCCTTATTTCACAATTGTTTCAATTGCGATACTCTCTAGTGCACTTAGTATATAATTGCATGCGTAATCCGATATATGTATATATGACATATACATCAAGTTGAGTCTTAGACTTGTTGCCATAACCACTAATTATAATTTCAGTCTGCAATGCATTCATTCTCACTTTTGTTTATTGCGAAACATTTATGCCAGCTTTTATAATAGGAAAATTGATAATGTAGTTAACCAGAAAATCGCTTGGAGAAAAAACAATTCATTGGCTAAGAGCAGCAGCAGCTGTCACTATATAAAATATGTTTGCAGAATATTAAAGGTTTTTCTTTTTGGCTTAGATGCATAACTGTGATAGCTTCAGATAAATAGAAAACAAATAAACGTTATTTAGGCTTTGTCCATTTAAATCTTTCAAACTGCGATAAGCTAACGTCAAAGGGAATTTTAACCGGAGGGGCTTTTTGCTCCAGATTTTTCGGGCCAGACATTCAAATAAAAATGACTTATAAATCTACAAAGGGAAAATCCGTTTTGTGAAACTAGTTTTTAGTGCCAAATGACAAGGCGACCTTGACTGGATCAATCAACAAACGAGCCGGAACGAAATATGCGCAGTTTTCATTCAAATTGCGAGCTAAAGCAAGAGAAGGCAATAAAGCGAACGTCGATAAATGAGATTGACAATGACAAACATGAAATCGAACGCAGTAAGGTTAACACACAAAGATGAAAAAATGCCAGTTGCGAGTCAATAAAAAACGAGAGAATGAGCCCGACAAATAAAATCGTGCTGAGGTCGAATGCCAATTGGACATGGACAGCAGGCAACACAAAGCACAAAACCCCAGCGATAACCGAAAAAACCAAAGACCTTAAAACAAAATGAACCCAGGAGAGTGACAGCCGAGCAGAGCGTCTAGGCTAACAGATGGCAGAACATTTACGGCCACTGTGGCCATGTGTCAGCCGGTGACCAATGCTTCCAAAGAGCAGCACGAAGAACAAGACTTTACTAAACGACTGTGATCGACGGGAATATACTCTGTAGCGGACATATTTGGTAGACATATAATTAAATTATTATTTATCGAGTATGAAATGATTTCCATTACAATATAAATATTAGAGAATTATCAAGTTGATTCCAAAGAGCAGCAGACATAGTAAAACAAACAGAGTATATAATAAGATATTATATTGTTATCGATATCCTAATTGGAATTGAATTTGTATTAGCCTTAAGAAGTTGGTACACAACTACCTCTATATTAAGTCGAAGTCTGAAATCCTACTTAGAAACAGAAGCATATTGACTCGAAACATGAGTTCACAAAAAACCTTAATCTATGTACAGACATCAATTTAAACATAGTCATTATACCCATTTGGGAAATGCTTAGGGTATAAAAAAAAAAGGGAAAACCAAATGACAACTGAAATGACCAAAATGTGAAGTGCACAAATACATCTGCTCCGCTCTGTCCTTATAAAAAGCTTGCTCGCTGGATTTAAATGTGAATTAAAGAATTCCCCAAAGGTTCGCAGCTGAGTAACATATGAAAGATGGCTTATATGCGACTAGTTGGCCACTTATGGCTGGCAAAGGCTTGCTTTGGGGGTGGGCAACAACAAATGTGCAAACATTGGTTTAGAGAGCATTTCTGCCCACTCGCCAGTTGCCAGTTTCCAGTTGCCACTTGCTGCATCTGCCATTTGCATAAATCAAATTTGAATATGCATCGCTGGCTGCGACGGCCAACGCCGGCGCCATTTGCTGGTGGGTTGTCGGCGGTGCCTGGTGTGTGTTGAGCGATGCGGATGCGGATGCGTATGTGGGGCGACGAGCTCAAAGCAGCTGCACAAACACGTACGTGCAAAATTGAGGCATGCCTGTGTGGGTGTTGTGCTCCACCTGCCCTCGAACACGCACTGAAACTGAAAAGCACGCACCAAGCTCACACAAAAACACACATACACAGCCGAGCGCAGAGAGCAGCTAGTGCTTGTGGAACTCTTTGAACAGCCGACAAAGAATAAAGATTAGAAAGGCTTGAACTAAAAATTGTGAAAGTACAACATTTAATTTTAAGAAGAGTTTAAGCTGCAGCTTATGCCATCAATAACTAAATATATAATATTTCTTAATTTCATTCAGATCAGTCAAGTTTCAGATAGATAAACTTGAATGCTCCTAGTTGTTCAGCTAGCAGCATTTGAATTGTTTCATGTAAAAATCTCAAACTGCTCGTGAAAATTTAATTTAACATAAGTATATTTTAATTTAAATATAAATATATGCAACAGATTTATAAAATTTTATTTATCTTTTATCTATTCATATATTTTTCTTTTTCTACTTAATTTAGCGTAGAATCTCTTTTGACATTTTTGTTGGCTGTATTCCTTGGCGTTTTCTCTTGCATCGACTGGCACGTTAAGATTAACTTTCCCTGCTAATTTACGCTGCACAAACACATTTGAAGCACATTAACGCAGACGAGTGCCTCCAGCGACTCCAATTTTGTTGCAAACGCCATTCGCAAATTATGAAAATCAGATTAGAAAAACAAATGTCATTGCTCAGTTATTCAAATAAAAAAGACTTTTATTAGTAACTGAAGGTAGATAGATTCAAATTTATTTTGCTATAATTAATAATGAATAATATGTGCATTACTGTAATATTAATATTATTGTCACAGATAAATATCAAAGCGCACATAAATTTTTGACAACTTAAAAAATTTGCTGGTCCTTAAATAATATTTAGCTCGGGTACATGATATATATTACTTATATTACTTGCCAGTTTTCGGCTCTGTTTGAGTTCCACTAGAACGGAATTTGCCTTTAAGGAGTATAAGGATTTGTTAATTGAAGCGATATGTGTTAATAAGATATTTACCATGTGGTTCGGAGTTGGACGATTGAGGCGGCTCATCAGGAGGTTGCACGTTTATTCTTCCTTGAGAATTGGCATCGCTTTGAGGAAAGTCAGCAGTTATGGACTGATTTGCATCATGTGTACCTCGAAATGATTCACCCTCCAGTAACTCGGTAGGATTTCTCATAAATGGTTCCAGCACGTTCGTCACGATCGATATCACAGATTCTTTCAGTGGCACAGACGGTTCCTTTGGGGCATCCTTTTTTGGCTTACTGCTATCACCAGCCGCAGCGTCTGTAAAGCCAGTCAGCATCTCTAATGGAAATGGGTATAATATGTCAAGACCGCGCTCTTTGGATATTGATTTTAGGATCTGCAAGTGCCGCAGCTGCAGAAGTATACGATATGTTCATTATTCAGAATCATTCTTAGTTGATTGAAGGGAAACTCACCTGCAGGGCAATTTTATTTTTAGCCATCACATCAGATGCCTCCTTCAATGCCTTCGATGCATTGAGGTCTCCTTCTGCAGATATGACCTTGGCACGAGCTTCTCTTAAAGCCTCAGCCTCGGCAGCCATAGCTCGATGTAATATATCCGGTAAATTAATATCCTTGCTAAACATTAACATAAGAGACGTCTTAATCGACTTCAATTTTGTAAACTTACATTGCAACTCGTTCGATTCTCACACCCCAGCCCGCACTGGCTCGTTCGCAAGCAATGCGAACTTCTTGTGACAACATTTCCCTGGAGGTCAGAACTTCGTTGAGTGATTTGCTACCCACAACGCTACGTAGAGTTGTCTGCGCCAGGAAGATAGTAGCTTCGTACACATTGCCGATTTTGACTGTTGACTGCAATGAGCCAATGATGTAGTAGAAGAGTACTGCGTCGACACTGAGCGTGACCGCGTCTTTGGTCATCATCTCCTGAGTGGGAATCACTTCCACTCGGACACGCAGGTCCACAAGACCGTAAGAATCGATGCAAGGTAAATACCATATGAGACCTGGCCCTACTGCGCCTTTCCTAAACGAGAGAGAGTCAAACAAAAGAATGTCTCAGGGGCTGAGCATCTTACCTAATCCGGCCCAGTCGAAAGAAAACAGCTCTTTGATACTCGGGTATTATAACATAACAAAAAAATATGCTAATAGGAAATGTGATGACAACGACGATCCAAGTGAAGATTATGGCAATTTTTTCAAATGTCGTACCGCTTTTGTTTTCGCTCATATTTAGATTCGTGATTATCGGACAGTTACCTATTTGTAAAAATATTCCTCTGGGTTTCTGCGTGGAGGCCCCTTCAGACTCTTTCTTAGAGTTTTGCACACCTTCAACACACTTTCTACTGTTCCTTTCAGCATTGTTATCTACGTTGGAATTCTTGCGTGAATTGCGTTGAATAGCCATTACAACAAATTTCTCTTTCTGCGTGAGTTACGAATGTCATATTTTCATAAGTATTTAATGCCTAACAATTCTTAGAGTTATTGATTTGAAAAAAAAAAAAAACATGTTTAGCGTAAATGAAATACTCTTAAAACATTTGTTGTATAATTTAATTAAATTAAAAATAATATTACCACAAAATATTATCAACTTCTGAGAACTTTTACACTTCTTCAGTATCATTTGTTTCAGTTGAGGTCATTGATGACTTATTTTCTCGTGGCCTAATGATCGGCATTAGGGACTCAGAACAAATAGCTCCGCCTTTTTTACGATTCTCAAACGGACTCAATATCTCCAGTGGGAAAGGATAATAAATCGTGACCATGCGCTCATGGGCAATCGATGTCAATATCTGCAAGTGCCGCAGCTGTAAAATTTTTGAATAGAGTTATTAATAGTAAACTGCTTAATATTCATTATTACACTCACCTGCAGTGTGATTTTATTTTTAGCCATCACATCGGATGCTTCCCTCAACGCTTGTGAAGCCAAAACCTCGCCCTCCGCAGATATGATCTTGGCACGAGCTTCCCTTAGAGCCTCAGCCTCGGCGGCCATGGTTCGATGAAGAATTTCCGGTAGATTTATGTCCTTCCTAAGCATGGCTGTGAGAGCTATTGGCAAAGACTACGTTCGTTGGAAACTTACAGTGCAACTCGTTCGATTCTCACACCCCACTTCTCAGTGGCTCGGTCGACAGCAATCCCAATTTCATGTGATAAAGTTTCCCGAGAGGTCAGGAGTTCGTGAAGTGTTTTGCCACCCACCACATTACGGAGCGTTGTCTGGGCTATGAAGATAGTAGACTCGTGCACATTTGAGATTTGAATTGTCGCATGCAATGAGCCAGTGATATAGTAGAAGAGCACTGCATCGACGCTAATTGTGACCGAGTCCCTGGTGATCATTTCCTGCGTGGGAATTACCTCCACTCTGGTACGTAAATCCACAAGTGCGTAGGAATCGATGCAAGGCAAATACCAGACTACACCTGGCCCTACTGCGCCTTTCCTAAACGAGAGAGGGTCAAGCCTATGAATATCATAGGTCTGAAAGTCTTACCTAACCCGTCCCAGACGAAAGAAAATTGCTCGTTTGAATTCAGAGATCGTAGTATAACAAAAGAATATGCTCATGGGAAAAGTGAGGAAAACGACGACCCAGGACAGAACTATAGTAATTTTCTCAAAAGTGGTATGCTTTCTGTTCTCATCTAACGGGGAATAACAAAGTTGATAAATGGGAATATTTGACGTACTTTGATGGGCAACAAATTACTTGTTTGAATATATTTCTTTCCTGTTTTGCGGGGCTCTTCCGATCCATCGGTCATTATTTCTAATTCACTTTTCTTATCGCCCATAACTACTAATTTTGCAATATGCACTAGAACGCTAATAATTTCGTATTATTGTATATATGCTTAATAGAGCGTGGGGTTCTCGATTTAATAAATTATTTCAAACTGTTTGTTGTATACATTTTATCTGTAATTTCATTAATCTTCTTCAGTTTTTCTTTCAAGTTAGATTAAAGTTGACTTTTGTACATAGTTGAAGTGCGGCCTATGCCTATGTCTGCAAGTTTGCATAATATTTTGGGAAAAACTGTATGAAAAGTTTTAAATTTATATGCAGCTGCATTTTGGACAATTTCACAGAATGCCAAACTCTGGGAAAACAAATAAGAATACTTGAATGAAATAAAGCCGACTATGGGATATTCTGCACAAAGTCTATATTAAGAGGTATTCATTATTAGATATTACACGAAATGGCATTTACAATTATATTTTGTCGTCGAATATATATATTTTTTATTTATTAACTTTTAGGGTATGGGGACATTATAAAGACGTATATGCTATGGCCAGAATTGCCTGTGCGGGTCAGAAAAAATAAGTTTGTCACTGAAAGTTGCCAAAAAGTTGGCAGTCGAAAAACTTAAAACTTTTGTTTTCTCGCCCACATTATTTTCTTTTATTTTCTCCTTTTATATTTTTGCAAATGACAAAAGACAAAGGCCAGCGGGTGAGCTGGCGTGGATGAAGGTGGTGTGGGGGATAATAACTTCGGAATGACTTTTGTTGCTTCCTTATAATGCATTGTGCGGCAGTGGCAGCTAGTAACTTTTTCACTCCGTGACCACATGTGCCAGGCACAAAGTTTTTTCTGTGCTCCATTCAGTTTCACCCGCTGCCAGATTCATGCGATCCCATCATAAAGTAATTTATGTGATTTGCTCCTCCTCATCCGATTGCAAATGCAGCGCCATATGGTCAGCACCAGGCAGACAGCCAGCCAATTGTCTCGCCGAGCACACAGAAAATGACTCTATTATGCTTTCGACTCAAATGGGGAGTCCTCACTGATGGAGGCATAAAGTTATTAGTCCACTGGGGAAAACCGACCGCAGCATATGAAGTAATTCCATGAACTCTGACTAAATGAATGTCGCATCAGACTAAACGAATCCGTCATTGTCAGCATTTATAATGGAATGTGACTACAAAATGTATACATACTTTACATATATCATAGCATTGACTGCATGCTGAAGCCAAGCAGCTTAATCCTGGTATTAAAGCAGCAATTAGTTATATTTGCACAATTTGTTGCAATTTGAATACAAGTTTCTATGAAAGATTTAACTTGAAATGAATTTTAAAGATGAATTGAAAAGTAAAATCATATTTGGAGAGAACTAAACTTGTTGCACAAAAGGAATAAATATAATTTTAAAATTTTCGTGATATGCATTTACTTAAATGAAATTTTATTCATAATCATCTGATTCTATAAAAATTGTATATGTTTATTATTTTAATTTATTTTTATCCTATTTATTTAGGTTCTAAGCTAAACCAAGTAGCTTAGATATTGATACACACAATTTCACATATATACATTTTATCATTACAAACAGACACACTAAAACTAGTTTCAAATTTCTAAATATTGAAAAGAAAAGTAAAAAAAATAAATAAATAAAATTTGAGATGAATAGGCAGATAGCTGATGATGAATTCGCGGCTAGACGAGAAGCCATTCTTATGGCCCAGATAGGTGCGTAGCAACTGAAATGTTCAGCCGAAATCAATACTAACTCATTGGCTTTCAGATTTCTCGTCGCTGCGGTCCACACTTATTGAAATTGTATTGAGAGTAATGAGGGATGCGTTCGAGCGCATCAAGATCTCCTTGATATTGCCAAAGCTGATTCAGGATCGGGAAATGGTTAAAAATGTGCTGACCGGCACACAATACGAGATGGCAATAAAGCTGATAGACGACTTTCTACGACGACGCGATATTATATTGAGGGAGAAGCGAACGCCACTGATGGACCATGGCATGATCAAAATCATTGATTACTTCCAATGGCACGCGCAGATCTACACTTTGTTTCCCGGTCTGACAAACTCCATGTCCGATAGGGAGCGGGCTCTGCTGTTTACCTTCGCCAAGCTGATCGAGGTGGCCGAAACCCATTTGAAGCGGGATGCCTACGATCAGATAGCGCACGAACGAAATCTGCATAAGGTACTAAAGGAAAAGAAGAAACTGTTGAAAGATATAAACAAATTTCAGAAGGAAATTGAGCAAAACAAGATGAAGGACGAGATTAATCTGCTCGCAAAGGAAACACAGTTCGTAAAAATTATGGAAGAGAGGAGATTGAAAAAATTACGGATGGACAAGAAAATCAATCATGAAATGTATGTATAAATGTAAACTAATCTATACATTTATATGTATGTCGATATTGAAATTAACAATTTTTTTTTCAACCAGTGAGCTCTTTTGCCGAGCTGCGAAAGCTAATGCCAAAGCCAGCCGAGAGAAGCAAATCGAACTTGCCGACGAACTGGAAAAAGTGAAACACGAAGATGCGAAACTCACAAAGGATAACAAAAAGGCTGAAAAGGAAGCTCGCGAGGAAAAGTAATTCAAAAGTTTGAGTCATACATATTTACATGCTAACGAATTTCTTTATAGGAACAAACTCGAAATCCAACTACAAAGCATTATTAAGAAATATGATGCAGTGATGATTGAAAAATTTTGTTGAGAACTTGGAGCTGGAAGATAAACTGAATGTGGCAAAGAAGAATCTGGAGGATTTTATGGTCCATTATCGCAAAGAGAAGCTTATCTACGATGAGATCGTGGTCAAACGTGAAAAAGAAGAGGAGCGCAAGAGGCAGGCACTTATCTTGAAATATATGATGAATCGGGCTGCTCGCAAAATTCAACGATATTGGCGCCTTTGGCGTAAGAGTCTGAAGAAGAAAAACAAAAAATGAAAAGAAATGAAATTAATAAAAATTAAACAAATTACTACATGAAAACAATCATCCGAAGGGTCTTTTTTCTTTTGTGTAGATAAAAATCGATATTTTTTAAATGTTTGCACTACGCTTCGTCCAGGGCATCTCCTACTCGAGCAAGCTCGACTCGAGCACTCGCAGAGACTTACATTTATATAACATAGTTATTATAATTATCAAATTTATTTTGTATACGCCATACAGATCTTAATGACAGAATCGTTGGCCGTCCTGGACAATCCTTACGACATCAATCTTGGCGATGGTTAGTATTTGAGGACTCCCGAAAGCATTTAAATGCAAAATCTTTGGCTCTTCAGTGCGCTCTATACAAATACGTTGTGCTGGAGGATTCCATAACGAAAGTGGAGAAACTTATTCAAGTGGAGCAATAGAAGCTGGAAGAAATAATGATAATCCAAGCAAAGGTAGAACTCGATTACAATAAAATTGTTGTAAGTCGTCTAGCAGAGCAAGATCAGATCAATTAAAGCGCAATCAATTTGTATATGTTGAATCGAGCGGCGCACTGCATACAAAATTATTGACTTAGAGATGAAAAACTAATAAAAATCATAGAAAACTAAATAACAGAAAGCTTAAGAACGTTATTTCAACAGGAGTAAAATAATAATCTTAAGCTCTTTGCGTATTCAAGTACATAAATAAAAATCTATGAATATTAATACAGTTCCAAGTATAAAAAACTAAAAAAAATTACTCTATTTTGGGAGCACATTTTCTATGCATTTATGTATAGAAATAAGGAAATAAATTTAATTAATGCAGGCATCGAGCAAATAAGCTGGAGATGCGGCTCGAATGGCACTGGGAAAAATTCATTGAAATTACCAAGCGTGAAATGAGCAGCTGTCACTGGAGCACAAAGGACATTGAGCAGACAAACCGGGACACGCAAGCACACACACACACACTCACACACAATCACTCACAGATACACCAAGTGATAGAGAGAGAGAGAGAGAGGAGAGAGAGAGAGAGAGGGATAGAGGGAGGGGGAGAGACTGCAGACAAAAGCTTGACAGCTTGAGATAGAAAGCGAATGGCATTTGAAATTTCATTAAATTTCCCTTTTTCGTGCAATGCGAAAAGTCGCGCCATGGAAATTCACACAGCTGTATTGACATTGACTCCAGATATACATATATGTAAATACATATATATATATATATATGTATATATATATCTGCTAAAAGAAAGTCAATGGCCTTGCGGCACTTGCGGCCAGTGAAAGTTTCTATTCAATTAAATGATGGCCATCAGTTGTCACATTTGAAAGTTCACGACTTTCTTGATTCAAATGCAGCTGTGCTTCATTTGATGCCATGGAATTTTCTCTTCCTTTCGCCGTGCGCCGCATTCCATGTTCCGATTATTTCGCTTTCTATGTCTCGCCATAAATTAAGGCTGAATAAGCGACGGCTTTAATCTGCCTAACACAGGCGGAGACAGTGACTGGACAGGGCCTGGACAAGGCCATTGTAATCAGCACTTTGTGCTCTTCACATAAATCCGGACAACTCCGATAAGTCCTGGACCAAAGTAAACACGCTGCAAGCCACATGGAACCACGTGAAGCGCAACCTGAAGGATGAAAATCCCTCGCTTCAAATGGATTTACGCGCACTCGCAAAGTGCCGGAGCGGAAAAGGTGCCGTGACTGGGCGTGACTAGTAATACACGTCATAGCCGCGCCCATTCGCCACTCGCAGGATGCTTAAATTTGCCAAGCTGGAAAAATATGCGCAAATGTGTTGGCATTAACAATACCTTAGATTGGGATGGAAGCGGATAAAGAAATCTACTCGAGCATGGGGATTGCACTTGATATCAGCCGCTGGCTGACTATCCTTTCTACTTAATTTACTTCATTTTTTTTTTTTTTTTTTTATAACATATTTTTAGAAAGCAGTTTCCAAGTTTCCAAGTAGAATATTTATTGAAGGAAACTTTAAGCTTAAAAAATATTGACAATGGTGTAAGAAAGGATAATAAGGCACAAAGAATATATATATTTGTGTATAAATCTTTGATTAACATATTGGAATATATACATTGACTGAGCTTATCACACTTTGATAAAGAGATATCAAATAGGAAAAGTTTTCAATCAAAATCATTCTTAAAAAACATACAGTCGCCATAATTCAAATAGCGAATCAGAGAAGAAGAGAAGAGGATATGAGTTTTGGAAATTTAAATCAAATTTTGGAATTTACGTACTTTTTCTGCTGGTTGAATAATTAGTAAGTAATTCAATATTGCAAAATCCCCATTGAGGAAAAGCATAAATAGCTGATATTTGATTCTTTGTTGAAAATTGCAAATGTTTACGTGGTGAAATGATGATTCAATGCTAATTAAATTGTGCTCTTGGTTATTGGAGCCTGTTAGGCAAAGTGTGGTCATGCATGGAAATACGCAAAGAAATTTATGATTTGAAAAGCGGCTGGTTTTAGTTGCAGCCACTGTACGAGTACATGTTGCAGTTGAGAAGAATATGTGGTACAATTTATGGCACTCATATGTAAACACACACATTCACATTCACATTCACACTCACTCTCATTTTAAAACTCGAGTCTGACGTTTCCCATTCCTGTCTCTCACTTCATTTATTCTACGCACTCTCTCCCCAATCCGCCTCTCGCCATTCGCACTCTTCCATTTTCGACTGCCCAGTGCAAAAGAACTCAACACGAATGCACTCTAAATCATACCACTAACTCGCGCGTTTTAGTCTCGTATACATTCGTGTTGCATATTATGTGTAAGCCAGCTCACCTACAGGTGCTCTGCAGCTAACTGCTAGGCAAGAGCCAAGCGTGGCTCATGAATGGCATTTACTGGCGGTCGATTGAGCAGTTGGCATGAAATTGCTCATTTTACACATAAATAACGAGTGCAAATGCGATTGCGAATGTGAACTGCGCCAAAGGTGATCATATTTTGCTTTGATTACAAAACTATATTCTTACTTTGCAATTACAATTGGCAATGTAATTGAAGGCAATTACATTTGAGTTTAATTGGTAATTGCTATTTCCCTTTAGCTGTCAGGTATAAACTTGATTATTCACTTTTTATTGAAATTGAGTGCATTTTGAATTTCTTATGTAGGCGACAACTTGAAAAGACTCTTTAATTTGATTTTTCCATTTAATTGTCATTTTATTTTTCATTTCATTTTGTTCCACTTTGTCGAATTGATTAATTTACAGCGCAATGCTTGATAAGTTGCAAGTTTTCCTCAGTTTCACTTTACTGTTTAAAAGTTTGTTTATTTAATTTAATTTAATTTTGTTAAAGAATCAAAATGGGATGTGGTAAAAGAAAAAAGCTTTTTTCATATATTTTCTTACATTTGCTTCTCACTTTGCATTCCATTTACCTGTTTCTCCCTCAAGTGAATTTCGTTTCATGCCACACTGTTTCACATCCCTCAAACTTAATAATTTAAGCAACATATTCTCCAGTATTTAGAAGGAGTTGTGATTTAGCCTAATCCACTCAATATATGAATATTTTCTTCTCCTATTCTACGTCCACTTTCGTCTACTATGAAATTGTTCACCGCGCAACAGCCGGCGAAAATGAGCAATAAAAATGGTTTAATTGGAATTCCAAACAAATCGCATTGCATGTTAATTTGAAATTGCCAAATGCTGTCGACAGCCGCCGACCGACCGATCGAATGACCGACCAACCCACCCATTAGGCAACCCAGCGTATTACATGCAATGGGTATAAAATAAACCAATTTCCCGCCGCATTGCCATCGGCTATATATGGTGGTCTATATTGGGTTTTTTTTTGGGGAATAGGCCGGGCGACCGCAGGCCCCGGGCAGCAAGGCGGCTGGCACGGATATGAAAGTTCCGCCGAACATTTTACCATGAAATTGTGTAAACTTTTGGCGCCCGAATGTGCTCGAATTCGAGTCGGAAGCATAAATTTCAATATAGGCAAAATGTCATGCATCCGCCGCATGGCCAAAAATGCAGCGCACAAATTGAAACAGAAACAATTTCTGGCAACATTTCTAGGCCTGCGGCACGTTTTAACCCAATTTTTGGACCATGTAGGCTGCTCGTCGAGCCACGTGCTTTTTAATTGAGCTCAAAGCGCCCACTTCTAATTATAATTGCCGATGTGTCCTTGCGGCTGATGCCTGTCTCCAGCCTCCCTCTCTCTCTCTCTCTCTGTCTTTCGTTCTCTGTACACCAGCTGGCAGCGCGTGGCATCGCTGAGCATTATATTTCAATGCTATCAGGCAAGTCATCGTCACGTTTACAGGTATTATCATCAGCTGCCCAGACCTCCTCCGTCGCTTCAGACTGGTATGCTGTCACTCATCAACGGAGCTGCGTGTCAACAGCAACCTTGTTACTCGCAAAAAAAAAAAAAAAAAAAAAAAAAAAAAAAAAAACAAAATTAGGAACTTTGCGAAAGCGCAAATCCCATTTTTCCATGTCAAGTTGTCGACACGTCGATGAGTCCCGACGTCGCTCTCAAAGAGAAAGACTCGCTTCCTGCAATTTGGTTGCCCGAAAACCATCAACATTTGCCGCAAATTAAGTTGCACCTTTAGTTCACTTCCATTCGAGCTAGGTGAAAAGCAAATAAATATAATTTGTGCTCGAAGTGATTAACTGCTACCTACCCTGCAGGATTCTACTTTCCACATGAGCATTATTTCCATAAATTCTCATTCGCAACTAATACAAAATATTTCTAAGCAAAATTACAAAATGTAATCAAATTTTAATTAAACTAAAGAAATTGTGTTTATTCATAACACCCGCTCAAAGTCTTTTAGTGAGCATTGCCAACGACCTAGCTCAGAGAACGCTGCGATAACTTTTGTTTATTTCTTTGTATACACACGCTTACATATACATACATACATACATATGTTTGTACACATAGTCTCATATACATATGTGTGTGTTAAGTGTTCCAAAGTGGAAAAATACAATTTATGAGCAGTTGGGTGTTTCTACCAGCTCATTCAGTAAATACTTGAAAATATTTGGTGAACACAAGTTCAAACTGGAATTCAATTGAATTATGTATGGAAATATTTGTCATAAACAGAAATTGAAATAGAAAACAAAAACATAAGCTCAGACAATGCGGCGCTTGAATTCGATTTGTAGAACACGTCCAAATGGCGTCGCTTGCGATCATTACCAGCGGGAGATATGCTCGCGTTGCCCCAACACGAACCTTGGCGAGGATCAGAATCATATCAGCAGCCGCTCCAACAGCCCCGGCCACAAGCTCATTACAATTGAGGAGTGCCAGCGACTGAAGAGAGAGCTACAGGCTACGCTTTTTGCCTACAAGCCAGACAAGAACTCGATAACCTTTTTCCTGATCTTGTTCATGGTTGCGTTTTGCATGTGTCTAACCATCTGGCTGCTGACCAAGGCCTTTATACTGAAGAAGCCACCGCCTTGTCCCGACGACTTCATTGAGTCACATCCATCTGACAGGATGTCGGGCGGACAGACGTCCGTGGACGACCTTATGCAGCAGATGCGTGAGAAATGCAACGCTTCAACCAAAAAGATCGACAGTATGGACACAAGGAACAAGGCGTTATATGTGCCATCGAAATTTTGGGATAGCTTTACAGTGAATAGATTTAGCACGAAGCCAAAGCGAGTGGAGAACAACTATGAATTGCAGGTGGACACATCGGAGGAAGCAAGTGACCTTGAGTCGAGTGAATGCCAAGAGAACACCACCGATGAGGAGATAATCAGCACAACTAGCGAGGAATCCGATGGAGCCGCGCCAGATGCAGACCAATCCTCTATCACCATGAACATACGGAGCGAGGCAAACAAGTGCGACGACTCCATTAGCAGAATGCCAACAGCTTATGAGCAGATATCGACAAATGAGTCAAACAGTCAGGGCCGCAGCAAAATACGCTGGGCGAGTTGGCTAAGACGCGGAAAGCCATACGATTATCAGGTCTAGCTGTGCAACAAGTAGGCACTGGCCTTCATGCCCCTATATATATTTATATTGCTGTCACTTATATACTCATTGAATAAAGCGAAATGAATCCAATTTGCAAGGAAAACATCAATAGTCCGGAGTGCCAGCAGTGGATAAGTGAAGTATACGCGCACTGCAATCGTTTGCTGGCCGACAAGCAGATCGAGTTCTGGGACGAATTGTGGCTCAATGAGCAGCCGGCAATATCCTACCAGGTGCCGCATCTAATGTCCGCCTACGAATGCCATAATTTGAAAAAGCAAATCGAAGCAGAGATCGCTGCAGCCGCCAATTTAAAACCGGAGCTGCGTTTCGACCTGGAGAATATGGATTCCAATTGGCGCTTAGTTATCGTTATCTTTGTTCTATGCGCAGCTCTGGGCTTAATTGGCGCCATGGTCTGGCTGTTAAACACCACACTGGGACGCATTGCAAGGCCCGGCTGCAATGATTGTGAATATTATGGTGCAGGCTTCAGGACATGCAGGAAGTCGCCCAGATCTTTCATCTCTTTTGGCAACCCCTGCCATCCGAAAACCCGCTTTGGGCCCTATCGGCATAACAGACTCATTGTGCCGCGTGGCGCCTGCAGGGCCAACAGGCGATAATTCTTCAGCAGTCGCATTGCGCTCGCCCTTGACCATTGACAGCAGCGACACATCACAGGGCACGCGTGACCAAAACTTGACCACGAACCCCAACCGAACCGAAGAAGCGACGCCAAAAATAACGACAATTAAAGCAGAAGTAAAAAACAAAAAATAGAACGAGTTGTGCTCAATCGCGGCCAAGATTTATGAAATGTGTTCCGCACCGTTTTTTATTTTTGTTTTTTATTTTTTTGAACTCAGTTTGTTTTTTGCGGGCCAGCAAACAACAAACAAACAGGCACAACACAGGAGCAGAAGACCAGCGCATATAAATAACGCCCCTGTCAAGTACAATGGCTAAAAAAGGCTTGCTTAAAGTTGAATATGTACGTATATATACATATATATAATATATATGTATTATAGAATTTATTATAAAATATATGTATGTATATTTGTATTACAATTTAACAAATGAGAAATCATATCATTGTGCGCTTAAAAGTAGGCAATACATTTTTAATGAACAGTAATTGAACTATCATCAAATCAATCATCTTGGTATTTAATATTAGTATTTGTTTAGTATTAAATATTAATAATATTGTAAAAAAAAAAACATTAGAATTTGCTATTGAAGAACTTACCTGAAAGCTTAACTTAATAATAAATTATTATTATTTATAGTGCCAGTTAATGTCAATTTTTATTTTTTTTTTTTATATATATTTATTTTGATACAATTTCATTAAGTAGAAAGAAATATATATGGTACACAAACTATACATTTGAGGCCCATGGTAAATGCCGTTGATGATAAATATATAAACACAACCCATAGATTCATATTAAAAGAAAAGGAAAAACATAGAAAAATCACCCACAGCCTGTGCAACGGCCTATAAATCCGCTTCTAAGCCAAACGCCATGCATTTTTGTTTTTGTTTTTCAGAAATGCAGCGGAAAAGGCGAAACTAAATTGGAGAACATAAATAAAAATCAATTGAATTCGATTAATTGTGCATTCAAATAAAATGCAAGCGAACAATTTGTGCAAATGCTTTTCATATTTATGCTTATGATTAAATGATTGCGCGCTTTTACTATATGCAATTGCTTTATACTCTTTTTTATATTTATGTATATAAACTAGTCAGCAAATGTGAGAGTCGTATAACGAAACCTTGTTTGAAGTATGCCCAATATTCATTGCGAAACGCTTAGTCTATATATAGAGCAATGTACTTCATCTATTCCACTATTGGCTTTCTGCTACAAAGCGCTATATTTGAGCTGCCCATTTCTGAAATATCTAAATTTGCTCTCTTGCCCGCGGGCTACCGTCACTCAATCAAACCAGGCAAAAAGCTTTTTGATCTGATTCAAAGACTATTGGCACTCTAAACAGAGTATTGCTCAGTCGATTGCATTCGACAGCTCTCATATTGCCTTTGCTTTGTGTGTTGTTTTATTTTACGAATTTATTTTTGGTGGCCGCGGCAACCCAGCCAGCATGCCCGCCACTTAAATCACAGTCGCAACTGTATTGAAATTGAAAACTTTCCCTATATTCCCGTTTGTATACATACACGTATACATAAGGATGTATGTGGACGTGGCTTGTTTGTTTATACTTTTAATTCATTGGACAGTGCAGCTGCCGCAATTGCAGACCCATATCCCGGACTCAGGCAGAGACCGGGTCACAGCGTGACTTTGATTTATTTGTTGGTTTCATGCCCAAATGGAATTAAAAGTTTAACATTTACTGCGTTTCAGTTTGGGAGGCAAAAATATAAACGGAAAAAGGGACAACATTTCATGTAATTGACAAATTGATTTTACTTTAAATGTCAATATCCATATGGTATATACGTAAAGCATTATTAACAAAAACCATTCAGCTTATGACAGAAAAAAAAAGTAATAATAAATCATGGACATGCCACCGCAAATGAGTTTGTTTATTAAAACTTCTTTTGCTCGTTTCAGCTTTGACGATCATATTTCGAGAGATCAAAAGCGGGACGAATGAGATTTGAGATTTGTTTCTGTTTTTTTTTTAATTTCTTCAAAATTTATGTTTTATATTTTATTTTATTGTTTAATTTATGTCGAAACAAATTAAATTTCTCTCTGAGCACTTATTATACTTGTATTAATTGAACAAGTTATTAATGCCATTTTAATATGATTCATATTGGAAATGTCAATAAAATTGTCATGAAATTGACATTGCAAAATAAATTTTTATTAATTTGCACTTAATTAATACGCTTGAGTTTCTGTTGATTTGCGCTGTCAGCTAATGAGTTGTTCGCTTTGTGCCCATCAATAACTTGCGCATATGCATTATTCATGGCATGTCAAAAGCTTTAAGAGCAAATGAAATTTTAATTCCAAAGCAAAAAATCATTCATATCTGAAATTGTGCTCAGGCAACTTTGTGGTTCACTAGAAGTATTTCAAATTTCTATATTACTTGGTCACTATAGTGCATTGTGTGTGTGTGTGTGTGTCTGTGTGAGAGTGGGAGTGGCAGGAAGTGACCGTGTGTGCATATATGGTTGACTTTCATGCAGCTTTTTTCTTTACAAGGACTGACTCGTTGATTTTGCGGCCAGCACTCATTAAGCCAACATGGCCCGGCAATGTTTGTATGTGCTTTTAAATTCCCCGGCTGCCAGCCTGATTGCTAGCTAAGAGAAGGAGCTCAGAAGTTTTATATGTGCAGCATGTTGACGTGCATTTTTATACTCAAAGCTGATTTATTTCTTATGCTTTGGCTCTGGTCATTGTGCCTGCTGCTGCTGTTGGCGTAGCTCACATTTCAAGCGCTCAAACAATGCTGGCAAACAAAAAAATAAAATAATAATAAAAGTCGAGCAAGCTGAAAAGCAGTATGCAAAATATTAATAATCCACGTGGTCTGCACAGTCTTCTGGTTGTCCACACAATTTATAGCAGCTCGCATTTTATTTATGCTTACGCAAATCAACATCTGTTTCCCCATTTCATATCTTATTTAGCACGCAGAGCCACACCAAGGTCGATTGGCTCTACAAAAAAAATATATATATATAAATACACCTGCAACATTAACAGTCTGACAGTGCAATGATTGCGTGTAAACACATAATATTTTGCCCCAGCTCAGTGCAAAAATAAACTTGGTCATAAATTATTCAATACACGCTCTTCATGATTTTTTCCACGCATTTCCAACCATCGATTCCACCAAATTTGTCAGCGTCATGCAAATCGCGTCGCATCGTATCCGAATGCTTAACTCTTAAGAGCATCATCATCATCATCAACAACATCGGCTGAGCTGCTGGTTCTCTTCCTTGTGATGGATGTTGATTTCATTGAATTTCAATTTCATTGCATGCACCAAATCGTTCAATGCTCCAAGCATGTTGAATTCATATGTATCAGTCAAATATGTCTGCATGTACGGTATTTCACACATGAATTGAAACCTCTTTGGCGCAGCATCAGCTTTGATGCTTCAAAACCTATTGTTGGAATTTAGGTTGCTATTATTATTTTGTATATTGAAATAAATACTTGCAATCAATTTCTCACAAATAAACATAATTCTGTACATATTCACAATTAATGAAAATTGATTGACAAATATGTTCAGTGATTTCTGCTTTATAATAATTTAAGTTAATGGTAAAAAAGAGACGAACATACTCTGCACACTCTGCCACCATTCTAAGCCTACTTTGCCCTACAATTTTCTTTGGAATATAATTTTATTGAATACGTTTGTAGACAAACTATTTTGAATAATTTTGCAATATTATTTTTACCAAGCTTTTTATATATTTATTTGAATTGATGATTTTTCAGCATTGTAAGCAGTAAAAGATTTTGTTTTCCTTGTATTTTTCCCAAATTTAATTTTTTTTTATTTCTAAATTGATTTCATTGGTACACAAAATTATGAATAGAATGACCCGTTTATTTTGAAATCATTCAGCTTGCTCTTAACTCTATTATTTATGGGTAATTCATTGATATTTGTTATGGCAATTAGATGGCTTTTATTACGAACTTTTGCCCCAATTAGAAGTAAATAACCATGCTGAGCATCAGTTTCATTGTGTGTGAACGAGCTTTCACAGCAAATTAGCCAGTCAAACGGCTCAAACTTGTACTGGCAGACAGACAGACAGACAGAGGGGCATGCCGGCAGGAAGGCAGACGAGGGCGAGACACGAGTTTGCCCTGCGGTTCTTTAAGAACACACTTACATGTGCTGACACACGCACTTACACATCCTACAGTCCCTATATAGAACGATATCCAGATGTGCTTATGTATGTGTGTAGCACAAAAGTTTCAAAGCGCTACATGCGTTTGGTGTATGGGAAGCCGCTTTTAAAATGTCACAGGGGCCAAAAAACTTTGACGGCCACAGAAGCATGAAAAAGCCAAGGAAATTCAAACAAAAGTGCAACAACTTTTCCAGGGAACAGTAGCAATGTTGCCACAGTTTTTTTTTTATTAAATTTTTTTTTAATATGTTCAGGCACACGAACGTTTCATCCCAAATATTAGTCTTGAAAGAGTTTCCTTTGTCTCTTATTGGGCATGCACATATGCTGGTCATATCTGCATAAAAAACAGTCGGAGATACATTTTTTTCCCATTTATTTGATTCGCTTATGGCTTAATTAAACCGATTAATGTAAATGCTGGCAATTAAAAAATTGAATTAAAAAAGGCTTGGAGCTATTTTGTATTCAACTGGGTGTGGATTATAATTGAGTGTGTTTATTCGGCTGGCTAAACACACTTGATCCGATTAACAGGTCGGGCTTTTACTTGGTTTTTTTTTTTTTTTTTTTGTGCGAAAGTTGGCGCCTGTCTTGACGCTAAATTGAAGGCAAGCTACCACCTAATCCGCGACTGGGCGACGCCCTTTTTGCTATTTACCAGCTCTACACCCATTTTTCGGGGGGTAGCCCGTGCAACCTATATCGCGTTTAGCGAAGCCCACAAAATTTGGGCTGACATAGTTGTCCGGCTAAACCCCAAGAGAAGAGTGCAAGCATTCGTCACTTGACATGGCTAAAGCCAATACGCGCTACCACTTAATTCCCATTCACCGAGCCCCACTTTCTGCCCGGTCATCATCCGCATGATGTAACTGCAATTAGTAGCAGCAACAACAGCAGCCACCAAAAGTGTAATTGCGAGTGTTTCTATTTCACATGGCCATACCCACATCCCATCGAGGATTCCATTTCGCACAGCCCCTCTTCTTCATTAGTTATTTGTTTTCTAAAAGGACAAACTGTTGCATCCCCAAATGCCTACTGCGCATGACTGTTCCCATCTTAGAACTGACTGTTAACCGATTCGGTGCAGGCAACTGTTACCAGTTTTTCAAAAGCGAATTTTTCAAATACATTTACATATATATCGTAACGCTCTTCTTGAGAGAACATACTTCAAAGCTTTGCATTAAATTGTCATTTATTATTGTGGGTGATTGTCAAAGCAAATTTAATGAATATAAAATATTGACTCTTTCTGTAATAAATACTTAATAAATGCAAATATATTTTAATATAAACATAACTATTTCAAAACTAATTCCATTCAACAAATTGTTTAACATATTCTAAATAAATCCCAAGTGACTAACAAAACCAATTAAAAACTCATTTCAAATGTTCAGTTGAAGCTAATTTCGGTATTTGGTCCGATTTGATTTCAATATGAAATGGCTTTTGTCGCTTTACTAATTAAACAGGCGCTAAAGCCAACGAGTGTGCTTCAGACCCTAATTTAAGCGCCATTAAGAAAACAGACATTGTTATGCTCGGTCAATTTATTATTCTGGCTTTTTGGGGTCCAACACCTACATTGTTGAAATAAATATTTTCATAAGAACAGAAATTGATTTTGTGAAAGAAAATGCTTTCAGCTTAAAAGAAATACATATACATATATATAAGCTAGTAAGATTTTATACAGCTTTACGCAAAACAAAGAAATTGTTTTGTTGTCTCTCAAGTCTCTATGTTTTTCTCTTCAATTTTTTATTTTTACTTTTCATTAAGATGGTATTAACATAGTCAAAGGGCTTCTCAACGAAATCGTAAGCGCATTTTATTGCGTACTTTCAAATTGAAGAAAAAGTGCCAACTAAGCGGATAGAACTAAGTTTCTATTTTCAATCAATGCAACTGCTGCATGATAAGAGAAAACTAAAGCTTGGCAAATTTTTTAAAGAGAAAACTCGTGAACTAACTAGTTTAACTGTTTGTAAGAAATAAAACTTCATGTAAAAGTTTACACGCAGAAAATTTAAAAACAAGTGTAGAATTTATCGCAATGCAAATCTTGTTTAGCTCTGCAATATTTAAATTTATGAAGAAATATTGAAATGCATTCCCTATATACATACAAGTTTGCAGCTGTCTGGCTGGTTACCTCGATTAAGCTTGCTAGTCGCGGTTCGACATGTAATCCTTTAAAGAAATGCCTGTCTGCTGTTGGCCATGATACATAGCAGCCCAAATGCCAAGTGGCTGGCAGTGAAAATGTTGCTTTTGGGCGCGATATGCGATATGGGAAACGCGACCTTTATGGCCAGAGGCCAAGTGGGCCAGGCGAAGGCGAAGGCGAAAGCGAAGGGGAAGGCGCTCGTCTGTCGAGTGTATTGACTTCTTGTGCTGTAAATTGGGTACGTGACTTGACAATACGTTGACGATGGCAACGACAGCCGCATGAAATGCAAATTCGACAACATTAACAGGCGCGACAGCTGAGCTCCAGCCAAGTTTTTGTGTGTGCCTCTTTTTTAGCTTAAGTTGCCGTTACGAAAAGGCTGCTTGTTTTCATTAACTAGCCGTTGGAGCAGCAACATAATGCGAGCACGACTGCTCGTTAGTCCAACTTGGCGTATGAGCAATCGATTAAAAGTAATGCGAAGAGTACGACGCCGACGGCAAAGGCAATGTTGGCAACATTCAATTTACAGCTGCAGCGCGCAGCAATCAACGTTAAGCGTTTAGCCGCGCTCCCTTCAATCACTGCTGTCAGTGCGGATGATAGCGAAATTAACAGCACAGCATATTTCCAGCAGACGCCACATCGATTCAGAACAGAGCAATTCATGCACAGAGCCAAGAATTTTCGCGTAAGCGCATCTGCGTGCTTAAGAATCTACATCTGTTTCTGTATCTGTGTGTGTGTGTGTGTGTGTGTGCGCGTGTGTCTGTGTTTGTGTATGTGTGTGTGTGTGCAGGATGCCCAACATGCAGTTGATTATTGAGTGCGGCCTTTGGGATGCAGCTTTTCCCTTTTTTTTTTTTTTAATGGACCGAGCTACATTTTTCCTTTTGCTTTATTCTGGCGTTTCCATTGACTCGGCTCGCATTGTTGTTGTTTGCGTCTGCGTTGCTCTGTGTGCGCCCCACAAATAGCTTTATTGCTCTTTTATTTAGCCAGCATCGGCGTCGTTTACCGTTTCAATTTATCGACTCCATACGACGCTTAGCGGTATGTTGGTGCTCGGGCGTAGAAAACTCCTCGAACTTCTCCTTTCAAATTGATATATGTATGCACTTATTGCAGCCACGTAATTATTTGCCTCCATTTCGCTCTCTCTCTTCTCTCTCTCTCACTCTCTCGTCTCACCTTCCCTGCTCTCTCTCCTCTCGCTCATCTCTCTCTCTCATCTCCTCCTGCTCCTCGTCCTTCCTCTCTCTCTCTCTCTCTGAATCTTGAAAATGACATTTGATTTACTTTGACCTATCATTTTGATTGCAAATAATTTGATGTTTCAATAAATAATAAACAAATATTATTGAAATTATGCTGTTAATATTTTGAAAATAAAAATAATATACTATATAATTTTCCTAATGTATGTATATGTTGCATATAGCACAATATTAGTATATATGTATACCTATTAATTTCTATTACAGAGCAAGCGAGACAGCCAGACGCCTGCAATGCGTAACCACATACATGCGTTGAAGCGTAGATCAGTGTGTGTGCGTGCGTGTTTGTACATGTATAGTTCAGGGGTTCAGGGGATCTCGTAGTCAAGCAGTCTTGCCTACAGCTTTCTTACGTGTTAATACATAGATTAGTCAATTCTTAGCTTTACTTAAGGAAGGAACGTTTCTTGACTAAACGAAGTAAGCTTTTAACGTTGTCAAACAGGTGCCGCGAGGTAGAAGCTTCCAGAGTTGTTGACTAAATATATATCGCAAGCTTCTAAGAAAAGCTAAAAGTAAAAGCTAAAAATAGCTTTTATGCCGATGAGCTTATACTCGGGTTTCCCAAGAACGCTTTTTGACGAAAACTTTAGAAACTCAAGTAAAAATATTTGCTCAAAGCTGTATAACAAAACCTCTTTATAACACAATTCCTGCAACAGAATTATTAATATATGAACAAATATGAAATCAAATAAATTCTTGAATTTTGAAGTGATATTGAGATAGTCCTACTGTTTAGTATAGTATAACTATACTGAGCTTTTTGTATTCAATAGAATAGCATACTTTCACCTTTATACAAGCAATTGCTATCGTAATATACTTTAAATATGCTCGTCACAAAAACCAGTTTAAGTTTAATCAAAAGGGTTCCATATCCAATTAGACTGCCCAAATAAGGCTACGGGCCCATAATGTTGCGTGTCAATATGAGGAAGTTCACGCACAGAGAGAGAGAGAGAGAGAGAGAGAGAGACAGAGATATATAGAGAGAGAGAGAGAGAGAGAGAGAGAGAGAGAGAGAGAGAGAGACCCACGCAGACACATGGATAATAGGAAAACAGTGAAAATATTTGTGTTTCTGTGCTGTGATGAAAATTATGGTATAAATATTGTAATTACAAGCGTTGCATGAAAATACAAAAAAAAAAAAACAACAACAAAAGTGGCTAACTCCCAAAAGAACGACTAAAAGTTACTCCGCACAGTTATATTATATATTATAAAATCCAAATAAAAGAGAAAAAAGCAACAACAACAAAAAAATTTTTATAGCCAAGCTAACTGTTTCATGCAACAACCCGACCTTGAGATTTTCCCTAGGTGTTGAAAAACAAATGGCAAACAACCAAAAATAAAAATTCGCCCAGTACGCAGGCAAAATATGAGAGACCATATCAACAGAATGCCTCAAATCACGTTTTTTTTATATATTTTATTTACTTTATTTTTTTTTCTCCCTCGTGTGTTTTCCTGATTCGCTGCGTTTGTTTTTCAGCACTTTGCCGGAATGTACTTATGTCTGAGGACCTGGACACACGCGGTGTGCGGCCACCACCATCAAACCTTTGCAGACCCCCAGCAGACCCAACCGCCCGGATTTACGATGCTTAGATGGATGTGAATGGATCTGAACAAATGGTATGCAATGGAAAAGGCCGTGTGCTGGCATGGATGGGGCTGGCACATGCTCGTGGCGGCATGCGCAAAACAAATTCAAATTCAAATACAAATTCGCACGCGATTTGCCATGTGGAAACCATAAAAGCGCTTCCAACGATTGGATTATGGTGTGAATCGAGTCAGAGCCACTGGGGAATTGGGCGCATAGCCCTTTTACAACTGATTACAAGTTTCGGCTGGGTGCTCGGCTATCAATAGCAAATTTGTTCCACAGCCCACACACACACACACACACACGCACTGACTGACACACCTTGGCAGCCTTGACCTGGCCGTGACTTTTGCATTTTGGCTAGATTTATTCTTGGCTTTATTTTTATATCACAAGCTTTACGGGCTGACTTGCAAATTTGCTTAGCTCAGGCTCAGGCGTATATTCAAGTGTTGTTCATAAAGTATTTCCCGCATTCTGTTTCATTCACTTTCAGCTATGCCAAATCATGTCCTGGTCCAGGTCGTGCACTCTGATAATACTTTCCAGCCATCATCCTGAGTGCAGTGTAGTCTTATCAACTAATTTGCATAATTCATGCTTTTATTAAATATTCAATGGCAACAGCAATCACAAGCTGCGCATCCTTAGACATCCTTTTGAGCGCTTGTCAAATGACTGTTGTAAACTAGTGCTTTATATTCATTTATGCCATGCCAACTCGAACTACAAAAGTAAAAGCCAAAGCAAGCAGACTCCAACAGCTTTCACCTGCTGCTAAGACTGCATAATTTCGACGAATATCCTCGTAATGCACAAGTCGAATGCAAAAGCATGAGACGCATTGACAAGCAAATCAAAGTGAAAAGCGAAATATGACTTACAATCAGCTGACAAATTTAATATCATGTCAAATCAAGTTCTACGCTTCTATTAATATTTGACAAGCTTAAGAATAGTAATTTATTTAGACTCATGCTTAAACACAAACTTCCTCTCATTTTCTAGCTACAAATAAAAAATGTATTTATAGCACAACAAATATTTTTTGGCTCCCGAAAAGTTTGCAGCACGTGCCAGGCGCAAATATTTGTTGCGCTCTCAGTCGTAGAAGAACTGGAGGCAGACTCTAGTTGTTAATCAATTGTTAATTATTTGCAACTAAAACAAATTTCAAAAGCCCAGCTAACACGAAGAGTGAGCGCCATGACATGGCGGAAGCGGAAGATTGACTTCCTGTCAAGCTGTTGGGACAATAATTTAAATTCCATTGAAAGCCTTTACAATGTAGCACAGTGTTACGCTTGAAAGCAGCGGCAAAGCCAACCGAGCAGCCAAAAAGAGCAGCAACGACAATTACAATAAAAACAACAACAGCAACAACAATAGCATTGGCTCATAAAGCAGGCACGGCGCCAATCAATAAAACGAAACAACAGCGAAAAATGTGAGCATCAAATATTTGTAGGTCTCGGCCGGAGTTAAGATGTGGAAAATCCCCCAAACAGCCGCCGACCATTAAAAGCAAACACTGTGGAAAATGGAAGCTGGCTCTGCCTTAAATGAAATGCTACGCGATTGCCTCTGCTGCTCCTCGCGCCGAGGCCCGCATAGGCCCAGTTAGCGGGACGGCATTGAACGGGATTTGCTTGTAATAAAGTCAAACAAATGAAATAATTTCGACTGCAAACAATAAGACATAAATTTATATACAACTTTATATACACAAAACACACACAGATATACGAGTATGCTTATACATGTACATATGTATGCGTGTATGTGTGTGTGCTTATAGCAGAAGGATGCGCGCGTGAAACTGCCAAAGTTTTTGCTGCCGGCCTTCGATAGTAGATGGCATGGGCACACTCTGGCATAGACAACAGGCTGACGGGCCGGTCTGGGCATTACGCATACGCACAGTTGGCCTCGTTTTGCCAAGACCGGAGCGCACATAATTCACAACACACGGCGCTGAGCCGCTGCCAAAATGAAGACATCGGCTACGTAAATTGGTTTAAGCTGACGGCGGGTGAGCGCCACGCCCCACACACCCCACACGCCCCAGACCCACAGATGACCCATTGGCCAGGCAAGAGCCGGCGCGGTGGACTGGGCGCGGAGCTAAACCCACACAACTGGGCCAACACAGTTCTGGCATGGCTAAGGAGCAGCCTCGCAAAGGTTATGCCAAATTACGTAAATTTTTGAGGCTCAGCCACAGCCCACAGCCCACAGCTCCCAGCCCACCTTGTTTCAGATATAAATCATTTAAATTAACAACTTTTGGTTTATTAACACAATTTATTGGCAGCAGTTTGTGCGGCATCAGTGCACAGCTTCTGTCCACGCTGAGCGTTCAGCACGATTCGGCTATAAGCCACGCCCCCAACACGGAAACAGGTGGGTGTTTTTGTATGCCGCTTTGTGTGCTTTATGCTCTGTGCCTCATTGCCCCGCTGGCTCGATGATTTGTTGTTTGTTGGTGCAAACGATAATAGCAACAAATGAGCTTTTATTGTTTCAATGGGCAGGACTCTTAAAGACGCGTGCCGCCCCCTTTTTATACCCTGAACCCATTGAAAATGGGAAATCAGGGTATAATGGTTTTGTTAAAAGTATGTAACAGGCAGAAGGAGGAGTGGCAGACCCCATAAAGTATATATATTCTTGATCAGGGTGACGAGAAAAGTTGATCTAGCCATGTCCGTCTGTCCGTCCGTCCGTCCGTCCGTCCGTCCGTCCGTCCGTCTGTCCGTATGTTTGAACGCGTCGATTTCCGAAGATACAAAAGCTAGAGAGTTCATTCTTTTTGTGTTAGGTCCGTATATTGCGCGCGCAGTACGAGTTTGTTTCAGAAATTCGATAACTTGTATATTTGCAAGGTTATCGATAACTGAAATTATCGGGAACCAGTTATAAAATTCTAGCTAATTCATCTTTAGAGTTAGAGTTTCCAAGTCTTCTGCATATATATAGATACCAATTTAATACAATTTCGGTTTTTGTCAGATTTTGGATTCCGGTACCCAATTCGCCCCCACACCCCCAAATGTGTAAAAAATGCATTTCAAATACTAGAGACATACAGTTTGGTTTGGCATAAAGATATGAATATCATAATCTTAATCTGAACATATCAATACGATTGTCCATCTAGAAACAGAATTATTAGTCTATAAAGTTTTCTCATCAAAACCCATGTGGCGCAGCAAGCAAGGCAGCGACAAAGCAAGACGCATTGCGGGCGCACATACATACATACATACATACATACATACATACATACATACATACATACATATGTATGTGTGCAAGCGTAGATCAGCGTGTGGCTGCAATCGTACATACATACATATGTACATATGTATTTGTGCATGTAAAGCTAATTGTAAAAGAGTTATGATTTCTAAAAAAAAACCTAAAATGTCAAATAGAATATGTAGATCATATGCTGAAACACTCTCATTACATTCCATTATATATTTTAAAAATTTTAAAACAATTAAAATAACAATGGAAATGCAAGCAACGTTGAGCAACGCTAAGCAATTTTCGTATGTGTGTGCACATATACACACAAAAAATCTTGGGCCGTTTTCTATGTTGCTATGCGTGTATATTCTAAGAATCACAATTGTTTTTGAATTGCGTTAGAATTGTCTTTGAATTGTATTTGAATTGTATTTGTATTTTCAGCCACTGCTTTAGTGTTTCTTTCGTATATGGCGAATTTGATTCGTTTTCACTACTCTGCAGTTCAAGTGAGCCGTGGTGTAGATGGCTAGACAGATGCGTCGAATGTCAGGCTGTCGCAGGTTCTAGCCTCGCCTAAGCCCTTCATAATTTCTTATTTTTAATTTTTTTTTTTTATTATTTCTTTCTTTTTTATTATTATTTATTCTTTTGTATTTGATACCTTTAAAAGTCAGTTGGTAGTTTAACTAATTGTGAATAAATGCGTTTCTTTTTTTAATTTCAAATATTTAATAGCATCATTTCTGAAAGTGTTTTTGTTTCAATTATATTTTATTCCGTTAAGTCAACAGAAAATAATGAACAAAAAGTCTGCCCAAATAACAAAAGCACGTGACATCTGCGGTTTTCCTATATGTTTGCCCACATGTACATTCAAAGCTAGTGTACCATGGTCTAAAAATTTAAACTTGCTAGATGGCGCTTTAGCAGTGAACTTATTTACTATGGCTATTACAGCTTCGAGTGGCATTGATATATTTCTTTTACAATTATGAAGTGTCTGTGTTAATTAAGGTAATGCCTGTTAATTGAGGAACGTCTATTTGTTGGGTCTATTTTTAATGATATTTAATAATATAACATTTTTCGAATTTCAACTAATATAAGCGCCATCTATTATTATTTTTTTTTGCCAATGCCATGTATATATACATGTACATACATATGTACATTTTGAACGTTACACGCATACATTCTTATGTATACTTTCTGATTTATCCATATGGGTAATTCTCCAGAAAAGACAACTTTTTGTCACGTTCGACACTGGTATTTTGTAATTATCTTGAAAACGGATTAATTTTAGTACTAATCAAGAGCAATATATTTAACTATTTGTCAAAATAAAGAAGTTTTTTTTGCCATTTTCAGCACTAAAATTGATGCATTTTCAAGATAATTACAAAAAACCAAACCACAGTACAGATTATTATTTTATTTTATTAAAATTGGGTTCAGGGTATTATCTAGTCGAGCACTCTCGACTAGAGTTTTCTTACTTGTTCGATATAAATTCATGAAGCATAAGCCATTCCAGCCGATTTGCATAAATTGTTGGTGTTAAACGGAAAATGCTCTGGCTCTGCTGCGTACAGAGTTATCGATTGACTGGCAATTGCCAATTTATCACTTATCGATTGGCTAAGAGATTATATAGAGTATATATTATTATTATAATATAGAACAGTTATCGCCTCGATAGTAAATTAGTAACTTTTCTTATCGATATGGCTCTCATTGTAAGAAAATGAAACTTTTTCATATCCAACACATACGCTTCAGTGGCTATCATTTGCGAGTATTTTAATTTAATTCTTTCCCAGAAGTAGAATTAAATCTAATTTAATCGCTTATCATTGAAAATCTTGGATACATATTTTAAAATTTTTACTTTGATCTAATGCATTTAAGTATTTGATACAGGGATCTGTCTCAGCTGTTTATATTTGTGGTAAAACATTGTTAACGGGCGTCCCCCACATGAAGTGTGTGTGTGTGCACCACGAAGGCACGTGCCATCGAAATTTAAAAATGGCTTCGCAATGGTTTGGTTACCTCACAGAGCATCTGTCTGTCGCGTTGTGTAGCTTTGGCAATAGCTAGGCAACCTTTACGAGCAGCGCATTAATCAGTCATTGATATCTTGCGAAAGGCACGAAAAAACATTAACAAGCGGAAGCAGCAGCCTCTGTCGCCTACTCAGCTGGTGTCTGCTTTCTCCTTAGACGTTTCTCCCGCTTGCCTGTGGCGCTTATGTGCATATGCGAGGAGGAGCAAGGGAAACGAAAAGAAAATATGATTGTTTTGCCTGCCTGGTGAAATTAAATTTTCTCCTCTCTTACTGGGCGGCTTTTGATTTTGCATTTAAATTGGCACGTGCCTCGTTGGCAAACAGCTGGGTAAAAGCCCAACGGAACTCAAGTATCCAAGCCACTACAGGGAGCTAGTGGTTGGCTGGGGTGGTGCTGGTGCCCGCCGGTGGTGCAAAATGAAAGAACAACCGACTGGCGCCGAAAGGCTTTTACATTCTATATGATTATTTGACAGTTTTCCAATGCCATTCCGACTAACTGGGGACAACTACAGGCAGGGAGCAAAAAATGCCTCCCAGCTGGGAGCGTCAAGTTATTTTTAAAGCTAATTCCTGTATTTGACGCCAGATTAAAAGTCAAATCTGTGTATAAGTATACCAAACAGCGAGGCTTAGTGTCGCAAAAGCTCGTCAAAGCCGAGTAAATTGAGACTTTACGATTGCGAATGTCAAATCGAAAATAAAAAAAGTTTTGTATTCTAAGAAAACTTATTTATTTCATAGCTAATATAGCATACTATTGCAATTGACTAAATAATTCCAAATCTTATCAAATCTGGCAATAGTAAATTTAACACCACAGTAAAACATAATACTTTTAATAGGTTGCTTAAAGTACAGACTTCAATTCAAATTAAGCTCTATTCCATCTAACATCTCAAAAGAAAATATTTCATAAAACTATTAAAAAAGTAATTATGAATTCGGCTCAAATTTTATTCAAATTGATTTACATATTCTGCTATTCACATTTATCTCATTTACTTCAATCTCATAGCCCAACAATAGCAGTAAAAATATATCAAAGCACAAATCACAATATATAATTGAAATAAATCGCTCGACAAACAATTTTGCCAGCAAAAAGTCAGCAAGCAATATGCCAGCAACAAAAAATCCATCAACACGAATAGATGAAAAAAAAAAAAGCTCTTAGCACTAATCACGAGCGGGTGCTCGGAAGCACAGAAGAAGAGGCACAGCAATCCTGAGCCAAACAGTTGCAAACTGTAGGCACACACATACACACGCACACCCACTTTCACCTACACACATATATATACACATTCACATGCGCACTTATGCTTCCTCTTTCAATTCCGATTCCGAATCCGAATCCGCTTCCGCCTTCACACTGTGCCGCTATTGTGCTCAACGATTGGTTCAGCTTGATGTTAAGTTTCCTTGCGTCACTGGACACCATCGATTAAAGGCCGAGCTCAGCAGCGGTAACAAGAGAGCAGGGGTGGGGGCAGCTCTCGCCTGTCGCCTCTCGCCTGCCGCCTACCGCCTACCGCCTGTTATTGAAGCCAAGAGTTTATAAAGCTCTTTCGAAATGTTTTGACAAATGATTTTGTTTGTATTTTTCATTTCATCGAATTTGCCAATGGGCAACAATTGTGGCCTGGCCTCAACCTCGTGCGGGGCGGCGGAAATAAATAGATAGCTAACCGCCAACATTAGACATTTGGTAACTTTTCGGGCTGGTCTCAAACTGTTCTGCACAGATCATCAACATTGATTTCCAACTTGAAGTTCGGCTATCATCAACAATTTCCTCATCTTGATGGTTCCAAAAAAAGAAAAAAAATTTTGCCCCAGTTTCGGGAACTCTTATAAATTGTGTGTCATTATGACTGTTCAAGTTTGCCATGCACATTTGTCAAGCTGTAAAAATGAAATTGACTTTAAACAGGACCCTCTCTTTAAAGGCCATCAACCAACTGTGAGCAAATATGTTGCTGTCAATTATTAAATATATGCTCTTTGCAATTTGGCACGCCGAATTTAATCAGCGGATAAACAAGCACAAGAGCTGCTCTCTCAGCCACTGCCAGCATATTTCCGCAATTACTATAATACTGTTGGCATAATTAGTGAAACATGCAAAAGCAGAAATTCATATATTCTAGTCTAACCTAGCTATTGTAAATCCCCCAAATACCCTTACAGTTCCCACAGCGACGCTGCCAAAGCCGCATGAGACAAAACGCCTGCATTATCAATTTAAAATAATAATAACAAACGCAAACAGAACAATTTTACGAGATACGAATTAGTTTATATACGGGTGAGCATTAGCAGAGGCTTAGCATTACCCTGTCGGAAATGTAAAATATTCTCCAAAAATTGCAAATAGACAATGGAGCGAGACTTATAGTATCATGGATCTAGCGGAACTCTGATGAAAGGAAATTACGAATGCAGAGAGCGCAACACTTAACATACTCATGCTTATAGTTTCTAGGATATTTGATAGTCACGCACTGCTTATTAAGTGTACGGCTGCGGCCTTCATGCAAAATGTTTCCAAATATTGTCCATGGTCATTGGTGATTACGAGTATGATTTTTGCATGCGGCATTTCGATGTGAGCAGCTTGCAATTGGTTTGGACAGCAAACACAATTCGCATGGATTTTTGCCGTTAAGCATTTCATTTATATTATGTTAATATTCCGTACTGACCAGCTGACCGAGCCAACCACCCGACCGACTGTCAATGCAAATTAAATTTGCAATCAACTTTTGCACGATGGCATGAGTCGGGTTTATCATTGTGGCAATATACTTACATGCACATTGACATATACATATACATATATACAATACAATATCGAAATCCGTCATGATTGACCAACAGATTTCATCTATATGTCGTTCAATTTAACCTTCAGATTATTACAAATCCTTAAAAGAGAACTAATTCCAGTATTATACATTTATCTAATTATACTTTTTGCAGGCATGATGTGAAAGTAATCTAATGATCCATTAATATATAAATATTTAATATTTATATTTAAACCAAAGCTAGTTTATCTTACAAAATTCTGCATATCAATTTAATTTTCAAATATATATATAGAATACAACATATATCTGGCAATATAACTGCTAAGGGTATTGAAACATGCTTGATTAATAGAGCGAGATATTGAAATATCTCAACAATTTTATGAGTAATATTCAGTAATTAAATAAATAAACATTATTCGCGCTGCAAATGGCATGCTTTAAATTCAAATGCTTCCTAATTATATAAAATAACAATGTTAAAATTATACATAAATTCAAAAAATCTTCAATTGTTGCAAATAAATGAAGCAACAATTAATAATGCAAAAATATAATGCACACGTACACACACATACACACATACGTATACGTGCATATATATTCATGATATATGTGATGTGATATAAATTGAAAGCGCAACAAAAGCAAATGCTATGCAAAATTAAATTCATTGACCCCAAATGAATAAACCAAAAACATATTTAAATTAAATATTCAAATAAAGATGCAGTATATAAATACAAATACTGTTGCACCCACCTACGCACACCCACACACACATATATACATTTATATATGTTAATAAGCATATATCCATGAATGCATGCGTAATATATTTTTCAAATAATTTATGTATATGCAGTTTGCCTTTTCACGGCAATGAGAAGATTTTATTAAAATTGACCTACACCTCTAGCATATTGATTATTTAAAACATAAAGTAAATACAAATATCTATAAGCTATCAAAGATATATAAATAAATATATATATATATATATATTATTTTTGTATGTACATTCAAAAAAAAAAAAAGATATATATATATTATTTTTGTATATAAGTAAAAGACGCAGAGATGCAGAGAAATCGTATAAAATGCTTAAAAAAAAAAAAAGAATACAACAAAAATGTTGAAAAATTCTGGAACAAATGCAGCCGGCGGCAGAGTTTTCACAGTTTTGGCTAAAATGTAAACACGTAAATGTCGGAAAAACGTAAAATCATGTTCTAAATATACACAACGAGCGCTCACGAGCATGACAAATGAAGAGAGCCAGAACAGAGAGCGAGGGAAGAGAGAGAGAGAGAGAGAGAGAGAGAAACTGAGAGAGTAAAAGTTGAGAGAATATGTGCAATGCATGGGTTGTTTAAGATAACTCGTCATACGCTCGATTTAAATTGATTTTCATAATGTATGCATGTGAAATTTTAAGAAAATATAATATCATTATTTAATGGTAAGCATTGTATGCTCTATCAATGATCTTAGTCTTTATATAAGTCTTTGGAATAAAATAAATTCTGAATAAAAAACTGTGATAAATATTTTGAAGTGTTTCAATTTTATTCAAAAATACATTTAAATTCTAATGAGTATCTAGCTAATGATTTAAATATTTAATTTTGAACGTGCCAAGAAGAACAGAAAAAGAATAGAAAATAAAATTTCCTTATGTTTGAATAGAAGAATATTTGATACTGAATAGCAGCAATGACGATATTATAATGGAAAACAACAAATATATGTACCAGCGTACATCTCTATAGTGACAAATCTGTTGTTAAACTGTTTCCTCCCCACCATTTTACAAGTGTTTTCGTTAGTAAAAATAAAATTTCGTGTAGGTTTTGCTGACATGTCCAAAAGAGATTTGAACAGCAACAGCTGCACAGCGTCCACTTTGGAAAATTCGAAACGAGTGGCAAAGAATGCTTTTCCGACGATCAGTGCGCGAGAGTGCGTTGTCGAGCGAGGACCCCAAAATAAAATTAGAAGAGGCGGAAAAGTCGAAAAGCAACGTCGAACGGGAGCCAACGGGAACTACTGTAGCCAAGTGAAAGTGTGAGAGTTATTTATAGAGCGTGCACATATAGACGCCTATATACAGGCACAGACAGCTAGAGAAAAGCCCGCATATATATATAGTTGGGTTACAAGCGATTGCAGCAAAGACCAACACACAGACAGAATGACGGACGTGCCGGAACCCGTGCGCAAGTGCGCCAATCTCTTGAAGGGCACTCGCAGCGATACCGAAAAGTTTGCTGCCCTCTTCATGGTCACCAAGCTGATGAAGGGCAAGGATTGCAATACGGCTGGCAAGAAGCTGCTCTTTGAGGCTATCGGCTTTCCCTTTTTGCGCAAGCTGCTCGTGTCCAAGGATCTGCCCAACGATTGCCCACCGCTGGTATACAAGAGCGTCGCCTTGTCCATACTGACGGGCTTCTGCCAGGAGGAGGAGCTGGCCACGCACAAGGACATTATCGATGCCATACCCACGCTCCTGGAAATTGTGGAGCAGGCGGACGATGAGGACTATGAGGATAATCTCATTGTCGTGAGCGAGGCGTACAGCTGCCTCAAGAGCATTGCCAGCTATGAGCCGGGCCAGCAGGCTCTCTTGGCCACTGGGGCAATACCGAAGATGTCGCAGATTTACTCGGCACAGAGCTTCCAGACCGACGAAGCACTGCATCTGATTGTGCTGCTGGTAAAGCAATTTGGCGTGGCCTCGTGGCCAGAGGATCCCACAGCATTCCATGCTCTCATCCAGCGCATTGCTCTGGACATGGAAACGGATCACACGGAACGCAAGTACGAATTGTGCCGCATTCTGGCTGACATCTTGATCACCTGCCGGCGCGAGATTGTGCTGAACTCCCTGGAGGGTCAGATCTGGCCAGAGAGTTTGTTCAAGGGCTGTGGCGACATACTGAAAGCCAAGATTGGACCCAAGCAGAGAGATCCGGCGCTGCACTTGATAGCAACCACGCTGCAGGTGCTGGGCATACAGTGGGCCTTCATGGACGATCAAAAACAGTTCTTCCTGATGCTACTCCAGCTGGCGGCCATCGAAGTGCGCATGCAGATGGACGAGAAGAAACTAGAGACGACCTTCAAGCAGGCGGAGCTGCTCACCTGCTGCTTTGTCATTTTGGAGCAATGCATAGAGTATATGGCCAGCGATCAGCTGGATCTGGAGCCTAAGGAGAAGCAGACTACCTACACAGCGCTAAAGGGCGCCTTCAACCAGGTGATGGCCGTGCTGACCCGCGTCAGCCAGGACAAGATCAAGGACAGTGGTAATTCCCGCGACAAGGCCTTCATCATAGCAACGGTACGCATACTATCAGCTTGGCTGGCGCAGGAGACAACCGCCATGCGTCCGGCTATTTACAAGCTGCTGCCGTTCATGCTCAAGATCGGGAACGAGAGCTTCCATGAGCTGAAGGCCTGGCGAGCAGGAGCGCGCGAGGGCACCCCACCCGTCGACATTCTGCGAGTCATGATGCCGGCCTTGTGCCACTTTGCCGTCGAAGATGAGGCGAGGCGTGTGCTGTTCACGCACAAGCAGGACGAGGTGCTGGTGGAGGCCCTTGAGCTGTACTTCAGCATTGCCCACTGGAAGCGGCCGCCAATACCGCGAGCGGAGCGTCTGAAGCGCATGAATGAGCCGGATCCGGTGCCAACTCCTGAGCAGCAGGCACAGATGAAGGAGGCGCGCAGTGCCATTGTATCCCTGTGCAACATCCTTATGAACTTTACGGTGCTAGAGCCCAAGCGAGCTGAGGATGCACCCACTTTCGCTAATCTGCTTAAGTTCGTGGTGGAAAATCTGCCCGAGCTCAAGGATACGCCCGACAATCTGGTCATCCATGGCAATCTGGCTGTGCTGGGTCTGCTGCTGCTCAAGCAACAGTCCAAGAAGGTCAAACAGAACGATTTCTCCATATGCCGCTACATCCAGGCTACCATACGCTTCCTCTGGGATGCCTACAACATCGACGAGAGCAACGATCCAACAGCTCTGGTAGTGTCCATTGCCTACAAGGGCGTCTGGTCGGACGTCTCAGAGCTTTGGTTCCTCGGCATGCAGACCATGTGCGGTGTGCTGCCCCTTGTGCCCTGGATCTCTGAGTTCGCTCTCGAGTCCGGCTGGGCTGAGGGCATTATCAAGACGCTAAAGAAGGTGAAGATTGGCACGCTGCCCGCCAATGTGAAGTCCGCCTATGAGGACTTCCTCTCCCAGCTGGTGGATGTCAATGCCGACGTTGTGGCCGTCCTAAAGAAAGCCGATGCGCTCCGCGTTTGCCGTAATCACAGAATGATGGATCTGGGCAAGAAACTCTTCGGCGATTAGATCTGCGGGTCTGTAGAATTACTTTAGGAAACGTTTCCTCAGATATTTTTGTATGAGCTTTGTTTTTTTATATCTTTTACTATTCGGTGTATTTTCTCATTTTCTCAATCTCTTTTTATATAGGCATTTGTATGTGTGTGTGTGTTGAAACGTGACGTCACGCTTTCATTTTGATATTAAAAAAAAAAGAATATTTTGAGGAAAACTTTTGCTTGCCGAAGACGATACAGAAAAATATTTTATATGCACTTTTATGCTGTATTCGAAAACTATTTTAATACTTAAAACTCATTTAGGATGAAAATAAAACGATCTACAATAAATTTCACTTTCAAAACAGTTGCCCATTGCTCGTCATTCATTCAAGTTTGCGGAAAATATAGATATAAAAGAAACATGAATGTTTAAATATATGTATATATTAATATATATATGCATCGAATAAACATTTATTTATATAGCATGTTGGATTAGTTCTTGTTTTTGAACAAAACACAACACGTCACCATTTCGATTTGTCGCGTAGACACAATCGAGGGCACATCAAGCAAAAACAACAACAATATAATCAAAGTGAATGACTAAAATATATATTTTGTTGTTCAGCGAATATGAATTTGTGGGCACAGTTCAACGAGATATTTAAATGCGCACAACATTTTAGCAAAAACCTATTGAAGGCCAGATGAATAAAAGTTATAAATAAATTCAATTGATTTGAAGCAATGCACCTTTATATAGTTTTATAATTAAAACACATAATTCTTTTTGGTGAATTCTAAGCACATTTTCAGTGGAGAATTCCTGTACCATGGCACACATTGTAGTAAGATAAGGTCTATTATCGCAAAGAAGCTATTTCAACCGTAGTTGTGTTGTATAACTGAAGTAGCATAATACTGCTTTACAGCTTCAAATAGATCTCTGTTTGATAAGCAAACTCATTGAACGCTGCAAGGACATCGTTTAGCTGTGCGTATACGTAATATGCACATGTCAAACAGCTTGTTAAAACAAAGACTATGGCAGCAGCAGTAGCAGCAGCTGCAGCACCAGCTAAAGCCGTCGATAAATCTCCTATAAATCTTGGGGCATTGCGACAATTTTTCCATGTGTGTGTGCGTGCTGTTATCCTCTCATGTTCTCGTCCTCACATCCTGTCGACAGGCTCAGAAAATATTACACGAAAAGTATTGCTCAATCGCATGATAACGACCCTCCGCTTTACACCCCATCCAGTTCGTCGTTGCCGTGTGTTTGCTTTTTATTACGATATAATATTTTATTGTATACTTTTAGACGTTTGAATATTTCGTAGAGCGTCCGCATGCCGACCGGAATTTAGGCGGCGAAGGGCATGTGGTCGGGTCTACCTTTCGTATTACCCTTTTCTTTGTGTTTCTTCTATTTTATTCTTATTTACTTATTTTTATTTGTTTTTTTTTAGGCTACAAAATGTGTAAATTTGTTGGGTTAATGGGGGAAGTGCGGGTGCTTTGAGCGCTGTGGATTTCAGCTATTTGTGCATTTGACAAAGGTAATAAAAAAAGACATTTGGCTTTTGGCGTCGACTGCTTGTTGATGTTTACCCAGCTTCAGGCTGTAAAATATTTTACATTTGTCCCACTCTGTCTAGATGCCTTTCTATCCGTTTTTTTTTTTTTTTTGTACTCGTTAAGGTTTTAAAAAGCTTTTATAGTTTTAAAGGAGTCGAAAAAACAATTTATGTTTGCTTATCATTTGGAAAATATACAAATTTAAAAAGTTTAGTTATTAATGTGAAAGTTAATTATATACGAAAGATTTGCACTTACTTACTTACTTTATAAATATGTATATGAAAGACTAGTATTATACTAAGTTAACTTAGTTCAACTTAAAATTAAAACTAGACAAAACAGTTTAAATTCTTCACTGGATCATTGCTCTCTTCTTACTACACTTCCATTGTATTAATCATTCGCTCTGCATCGACCAAATAAATTGGTTGAGTAAACCAATAATAAAATATCCATAATTTCTGCATTGCGATGTACATGAGTTTTACTAAATGTAATGCATATTTTTTATTTATTATTTTATTTATTTCAATAAATTTGCAAATTTTCTCTAAAGCTCGATCAAAACTAGAGATGAACTTCTACAACGAGCGCGAGCTATATTAGATATTTACACGATAATATCGGTAATATACCAAAAATACCACATATTAAGCATTATATCGGTAACAAAAAATACTCGCTGCAAACAAAGTTGCACCACTAACTCGATACCTCGATAGTAGCATCGATAATTTACCAGCTCTATCACACAGAAGAGAGAAAAAAAATGTTTAGTTACAAAAGAAAGTTAAATCATGCTTAATTAGCAAATAAACTGCTGACTTCACGATAGTTGTCAACGCCCAATTCCCGCATTCATTTCATTCAATTCTGTTGACAAAATAAAGAAAAAACGTGAATAAATGTTCGTCTTGCAATTTTGTCTGCTTTCGAAGCTCAATAGTAATGAGATTTTTATTTTATTTTTTTGCCGGCGCTGTAAAAGAGAGAGCACAACAAGCACTGCAACAAGTTGAAGTTATCTTGATTGCAATTAGTAGCCGGCTTATACATTGTAGCTGCGTTAATGAAAAGAAAACAAAAGAAATTTGCTGGGCCGTCTGCCCGAGTATAAGTGTGTGTGTGTGTGTAAGTGTGTGTGTGTGCTGTGGCAGCATGTGACGTTGCTTTTGTGTGCGGCAGCTGTTGGTGTACTTGATGGCACTTCATGCAAGTCGTTTCCTGCTGTCATTTTTTTCCTCTCTTGAGAGAAGTCTTTGTAAGTTGGGTAATCATTTTGAAAAACAGAAAACTTACTAAGCTATGCACTCAAGTTGCGCTCATTAATGCGCAATAGCAGGTAAGTGCTGATAAGACTTGCATAAATTACAAGTTTTATGATTGTATTTCTTTTGAAAACTAATTTAAAAGCTCATTACAAACTGAGCCAACTATCGGCCTCAAATGCTGCACAGCCATCGATATTCGTTTAACGCGGTATTCGCTTGGTGGCTGAGCTTGATTGAAAGTAAACATTATGTTTTATAATGCTAAAATATCATAAGCAAGTACCAATAAAAACCAATATATGCATAATCAACTGTTTGAAGTACGCTCCCAATTCGTTCTCCCCAAGCACAACAAATGCTGGGATTTTATGTGGTTTTGATTGCCAGCAGATTCAATTGTCATTGCCACTTGTTGGCATTCGAGAAGTTTAGAACCCGCCGTCACATTCACAGTCTCTGGTACTGCAAAAAGCAATCGCACTAAGTAAAAAGGGTGGAAAATCCACGCACGAGCGAACGCGTTTGTGTACAAGCTCCCTGGACCTGGATAAGCGGAGCCCCACTCAGTTTCCGCGCCGTCCTCCGAATCTGGACAGCGCTCGCAGCAGCCTTTAATAACGTAAAATAAAGAAAATCCAGCACGCGAATTTCCAATTGCGACGATTCCTCCAGCAAAGCCATTGCGCAAAATGCCATAATTGGGGGTGCTAATGGAATCAGCTCGATATTGGTGGCGATATTCAAAAGGAATATACTATAACTTGGCGCTTTATTTAAAATTGGGTTAGCTTTCAGCGTGAGCGGACCCCAGCGATTCGAAATTAATTTACTCTTCATATGCGGCTGCCCCCAACCTCAGCTGGAGGCTACAGACCATCACGCAGCTGCGAACAATTCATAAATTATTCAGCACACTTGACAGCTGCTGCTGGCAAATGTTCCTGCCCTAACACCAGCTCCTGCTGCCGGCCCATGTGTCCTATTAACACGTGTACCTGATTTGTGTGCTCGCATAGGCTAAATGATTCTACCTGTCTATTTAAATATAAATTTATTTGCTAGTCTTGTCTGCAACTAAGAAGGGATATTATTTAGAAACCTTTTTAATTAGACAAATTAAATGTATTATATATTAGCATATAAGTAGGAAATCTATTGTTCAACACAGCTATAAGACAAACTAATTGTACAAAATATCTTAGGCGTGTGAAGTTCTTTTATAATTTCAATGAATTAATTTTTTAGTTTAAATATATATATATTAAATATATATAATACAACCTATTAGACAATACAATATAATTTCATAGTTTATACATTTATATTATATTAAAAATTAAAAAAAAGCTAACAAAATCATAATTAGTTATATATACTTATATTTATTACGCACTTATATAATACAGAAACTTTAACATGAAATTTGGGTCCTTTGTCAAGTCGTTAATTAGTTGGGCTTTAAAAAGTTTGCTAGGCACGCATTTTGTACTTAAAGTTTTCCCTTTGAGGCAGATGCCAGGTTGAGGGTGTGACCTTGCAAAAGACTTTCGTGTGATCAGTGCGCAGGCATGCCAGAAATTTTAATAGCTATCAATTGTGAACGATTCACTGAACTTGGGTTATCAATTGCAGGCAGGGTAACGCTTTGCAGCTGGTAATTAAATTTGTCATAGCGTCCAGATGCCGAGCTCTAAAACGAAGGAAATAATGCTTGATGAGGGGTCGGTGGGGCGTTTGAGTGGACCGAGTGTCACGCGGCATTTAAGACATACGCCTACAAGAAGGCAACGCTTTACAATGCCAGCCAAAAAGAGATGCGGCAACAGCACTTTCACCAATGCGCCGCTCTCTTAGCTTGGCTCTCTTAAGAGACTAAAGCTGTTTTCTGTCAAACACAAAAAGCTTGCCTCGCCGGCTTGCCATAAATGAGTATTGTTTGCGAGCTTTTGGCCAAGTTTGTTGCGGCCCGTTCGGCTGGCGTCGTTAATGATGCGTTAAATTTAAATGGCCATAACAATTAATGATAATTGCCTTTGAAGTTATTGTTAATAATATGTTTGCATTTTACAAGAACAGCATTAACATTTCTCATCTTTATTTATACGCTTTCAAATTTGCCGTCAGCCTGGCGGAAGGCTTACACATCAAGCAAACAGTTAAAATGTGATTCATGTTTGAAGTACTTCGTCAGCCTTGAGCGGGCTTTCACTTTAAATTAAATTCATAGGAAGGGCCTATAGAAGCAGTTAAGCATTAAATTGTGGTGGTTCAATGTTTTTTAATTTGTTATATGAGATATATAACTTGATTGACTAAAGAGTTTTTTTATATATATATATTTTCTGTTTATTTATAAATTATACGCGACTACAATTATCCCTTTTTAGTCTTTGGCTTCCATAATTTTTTGAGAAGAGTCAAGCAAAATAAAGAAATAAAAAAAAAAATTATAAAATAAATTAAATTCGCTCTTTTGTGGAAATATAGGCTCTTGATTGAAATGGTTAGAATGGTTAGAAATAGACATAGAATTTTGCGTGAATTTGTTTTCAAAAGTAATTTCGGTTGGTTTTTTAACTGCTCCAACTCCACTCCTTTAACAATGCGAGCAAATCAATTACAATAGCTCAAGCTCTAGCACTAGGATAATACATTTCTTTCTTTTGTTTTCCTTACCTTACTCAAATGGCGAACAATCGAAACTGCGTTTATTTATATTTTTAGTGCACTTTTGCAGCTTATTTAATAAATTTGAAGGGCTGCCCCTTGAAGCATTACAAAACTGCACTTGCCGCATCTTGACCTTTGTAATCAAATACAATTGAAACTGTGCCGAGCAGCATTCATTCTCTCTTTCACTCTTCCTCCCTCCCTCTCTTTTACTCTTATTCAATAACCACCATTCGGCATTCGCCAAGCACTTCAGTAAAACGAATATCAAAGCCAAGTATGAAGAGGCGGGCTCCTCTCGTCGGTTGCTGCATCGTGGGGCACGTTGAATGCAAACGGCCCACTGAGTACACTTGTTGCCAATCGCAAATTGCTTTTCAAATTACCAACAACTTTCGACAGGTAAAACATAGCAAAGAACTCACAGAAACTATGAATTATATGTATATGTAAATGCACACACACATAAACATTTATATGTCTATGTATTTGCCCATAGATGTATTTATTGGATTACATGCGATTTAAGCGACCTCTCTTTGGAAATTGAATTTGTGGTCGGCGCACGCTGCGTATGCGTAACACTATAACTAATTGGAATACACATAGAGTGCCTGGCAATGTCTGGCAACTCCTCCAACAGTGAATGCAGCGTCAAAGGTTATCTCATGCGGTCGATGTGTCCCCAAAACAAACGCCCCACTGTCTGCAGCTATATGTATATGTGTGTGTGTGTGTGTGACACGGCTGCCGTATACCAAAGATATCGCTTCGAATGCATTTTTATTTCTATTTCCCTGTGGTGCCTTTCGAAGCAAGCCGAATGCAATAATTTATCTCGCAGTCGTCCAAGCTCATATATGTATGTATGTGCATCGTATATTTATTATATGTGTGTGTGTGTGTGTGAGGCTCGTTTCTAATAAGATAATCGAGGCAAGACAAGGCCCGATTTCAGATTGTGTTTCCATCGATGACGTGTTAATTGTAGCCAACGCATGCTGACTTGTTACTTTGTTGCCATGCCAGGGGGCGTGCACGCCGTGCCGGCTGGTGTGGGGCAAGGCCGAGGAAATGGGTTACGCCCGTGCGAAAGTACGAGTCAGCGGCATGTGTGTGTGTGCAATATAATAAAAGACTAAATAATACATGTGCAGCATATAAGAAATGTTATGTGCATGTGTATCCATTGCCAGGCAGAGTTGCCAATGCATTGCAAAGTTACTTTTATTATACATTTGAATAAATTTTGAAATACATATGCATATAAATTTACATATATGCAATAATAAGTCAAGTCCTACACTTCATTTTTGAAATAACTATTATTATAATAGTATAATTTTATTTATTACCTTCTGAAATTGTCAGTCATTCGATTAGAGCTTTTATTTAACAATGTGTTAAGTTTGTAACGGCTGACAACCCCTTGGGCCAATTTCCGTTACATCATTCACCATCCCTTATGTATATTTTATTTAATTATTACATTTTTTTTGTGTCCTTCTTCTTCCAGAAAACAATGCATTTTATCTCGGCTCGGCAATGAGACTCTTACACATTTTATTTTCCACACTGCTTTCATTCAGCTTTGACATAAACCCACACGCAGACACTGAGGCGCTTGCATGCAAAAATCGACTGTTTCTAGGGTGGACCCAATTATAGAGCATTTCATTGCTCATTAGAAAATATATAAATAATTAATAAATTTGTAAAAACGCTTTTGGCATGATTGAAGTCTATTTAAGTGCGCAGTGTTCATTTATTATTGTTAATAATTTTAAAATTCAATATTTATCTTAATTATTTAAGAATTCGTTTAGGGGAAGTAAACTCAAATTCATTTCTCATATCAATCTCATCTATCAATGGGAAATAATTAATATATTCATCATTCAAGACAGCTTTACTTTACGCTCTTTGGTCCACTCTAGGCCCATGTGAATTTAAGTATTGCCATACACACGCTAGCTACCGCTGTCTACACCTAACACCCCACTCACGTCCCCTACTGCAGAGCCACCTCATCGTGGTGCTACAAGATGCAAGAGGCAGAATGCATGTCTAGCTGCGATAGATAGTATGTAGAGTGCTTGTACCACAACTAAATACTTAATTTCGCTCTTTGCCGTTGCCTTTGATTCTTTTAATTTTCCAACAACAACAGCCTAGCGGGCATGGGAGAACGTAGGCGATGGGCAGGGCTAATAGGCCGTAGACAAGAACGACATAGAATGAAACAGAGTGAACAGAATAGAAGGGAACGTAACAGCACCTCCTCTTCCAACGACTCATGTTGTCTGCGTTGTCTCGCCTCATTTATAGCCTACGCACACCCACACACACACACACACTCACACACACTCACACACATACACATACACATATGAGGCTGCCTGGAAGAGCAGCTGTTTGGAGCGCTGCGCCATGCAGTTAGCTGCAGAGTAAGTCGGTCTTTTAAACGTTGCGGACGCTCCCGAAAAATTGTCGCTGGCGAACAAAATATCGCTCATACGCCGCGTGCCGCGATCGATGCTGACAGATTGTTAGGCTAATGTGAAAGCGAGATAGCCTGTGTTACGCTGCTGCTGAGGTTTTCTGATTGAAATGTAAATAAGCAAGAACAAAATGAAAAATTGCATTCGCTGATGCCAAAAAGCAAATCAAATCTTTGCCCAATTGACGTCGCATCGCAAGTGCAGACGGTCCGCTCCAGTGACGTCTCTGTTGTGTAATAAATCAATTTGCAAACAAATCACAGCGATAAATTGAAGGCTACACTTAAAAGTTTCGAAAAAATAATGTGTATAAAATATATAAACACATACACATACATATATATGCATTTTATTTTAAATGAACTTTAAGTAATTGTGTCTAGCTGCTGTTCAGTTTATTAACAATTGGTTTTAAATTACAGAAATGGATTTTCAATCACGGATGTCAACTCGTTCAAAGTTGACATGCTGCACAGTGGTTAAAAGTCCGTTGAAAACATTTGCGTTCTGTCTCAATAAATTCGTTTTAAAAAATAATAATTAATGAATTAGCTAACATTTTGTATGTATTACAATAAGGGTTTTATGTGTTTACATACATTTATTTAAAATATACTATAATAATATAACTATCATTTAAACAACTGCTCACAGGTTTTGTATTTATTTATATAAAATTTGATTTAATATAAATTATATTAATATCTAGAATTCCATAAATAGTATAAGCTATACAGATCACTGAAGTAGCAGCATAGCCTTTTCCATGCACACCATTTTTACAGGGTACAGGCGTAATAAATCAAAATAACGATTCAAGTTTCATGCAACAAAGTATTTAATGTTTGCTTGTCATAAATTACACGTTTATATCATTTTCATAAAATTCGTATTCAAGATTTGTTCTGAGCAATCGTATGGGAAATTGTTTTCCATTAAATTGCATAAATTTCAGCTCAACAATATATTTATTATTGAACTTTGTTTATCATTTACACACACTCTCTCACATCATGAAGTGCGAACAAAAGTTAAAGCGTTCAAATTGATTTTTAATTATTAGTCCTATAAAGTAGTCGAACTTGGCTTGTTTTCCATTAGGCAATTAATCGATTGTATAATCATGCTGTGGCAATCTTTAATCATTCATGATCCACCTCCAAACGAAGCGCCTTGGATGAGTAATTCAGATATGTGAAATCAAACAGGTTCTATATAGCCCCCATAGAATACGCAGAATTGCAAGGTAGTATATGGGCTCTAGACGAAAGTTCCGTTCAACCCGATTGCTAATTCGCATGTTTATGTCCCGACATGTCGGCAAGGAAATTGGCCAAAGTACAAGGCAAACTGTCTGCGGGTTTGTCGGCCTATTGTCAGAAGGGGTTGGCGGCGAGAGGTCGTCTTTAGCGTAATACTAGAAACATTTCGAATGGGTATAAAATAAACACAAAACAAAAAACAAGCTACAATAAATTGAGGCAAACTCGTACAGACATAGGCATTGCTATCTATATATATATATATATGTATATATGTATATATACATATATGTGAATGTGTTTATATATGTGTGTGTAGGAATAACAAAAGTACAAGAAAATACAAATATCGAACACAATGGAAACAATAACGTGCGAAGCGATTGGAAATGCGCCACAGACGCAGCCACAGTAGCATTCGCCCTCGCAGCCGCAGTCGCAGTCGCAGTAGCAGTAGCAGCAGCAGCAGCAGCTACTGCCCGGTCAGCGTCCGGCGTGTCAGTCAGTGGCAGCAGAAGCAGCCGGTTAGCCAGCGTGCCAACAACAAGTCGCAAGATAGAATATACAAATCGATACGAATTATCGAAAGATCGTGTCGTGCTGTAAATATTCTTCATATACAAATCTGGCATACATACATATATACATATATATGTATATAAACCTATTTGATTTAATTGAAATACAGTTGCACCAATCGCCGCACATATGCAGCTGCAAATAAGTAATCAATTGCATTAATAAAAAACAACAATAACAAACAGAAGCAAAGCAGCAGCAAAGTGCATTGTGCTAATTATGCGGGCGCACGGGCCGTATGCGTGTTGAAAGCGCAGCTAAAGTGTAATACAAAAGTCAAAGCAAACGAAGGCAACAGCCAACACGCGCACACATTGCGACGACTTGTTGCCGGGAAAAAGAAGCGGAAAATTGAGTTATTATTGTCGTGGAAAAGTCGCGCACTGTATAAGGAATGTCTCTGTGACGAAGTGTCGACAATTGAGAATTATCAATTCTGCAAATGTGATTTACCCTCGCTCAGTCTCTATGTCTATGTCTATGTGTGTGTGTGCGGGTGTGTGCGTGCGAGTGTGAGTTAGTGTCGACTAATTGAAATAATGTCATGCATTGGCTCGACGGCATTTCTTTGGATGACAATTTAATTAGCGGACGGGCGAGCGGCAGCAACGGCGACAACGGCGACAACAATCAGCGGAAATCAACGCAAAGCTCATCGCCAACGAAAGCAAGTAGGTTGCAACATAGTTAAGCACACAACATGCACACACATACACTCTCACTCACACATACATGCACACAAATATATACGTTTCCACTCATTTACAGCGAGAACTACTCGAGCGTCTTTATTTAGCTTAGTTCGGTGCGAATTCCTTTCCAAGTCTGTGAGCACAGCTTGTTTATGGCCAAAAATGTTGCAATTATTTACCACTAAATAGCAGACTTGAGTTTATGAAAAAATTCTAAAATTTAAATCAAATTAACTTTAAATACTTTACTACTTTAAATAGAATGCAGACTTTTAAATAATTTATTTATATCGAAATTGAAAGGAAATTTATTTTTCTGCTAATATAATTAAAGTTAAGAACTCGACTTTTGATACGTCGAATTCTTAGAGATACCTCATGAGATCACAGCGTGATAAGTGGAAAGCTTTTATCTTTTTCAGAAATGGCTTGGAGTATACAACTTTTCCCAGAAAAAAGAAAGAAAGTAAGCGAAAATTAACGGACATTTCCCAAGTTCCAATAATCTGTTACTTGTAAACGAATTAAAGTCAGCTTAAGAGCAATTTCCTTTTTCCCCTTGTTGATGACATTCAAAAGTTATTAAAAATGAAAAATAATACATTAGTTAGATCCAGTGAAAGCTAAGCAATAGTTAGTTACAAGCTAAGCTGTGTTTTGACTATTTGCTGAATCGTTTAGTGTTTCATCTGTTCTCAAGTCGCTTTTTTTTCCAAATTTAAATGAGCTTCAATTTCTGGCAGGCTGAAGCATTGCTTAAAGGCCTTACTGTCCTGAGATTTATTTCAATTACGCCGTAAAATGTACTTGAAATCATTTAAAATACGTGTATATGTACTTGTATATGTGTACAAATATAAATATATACATTTTTCCAATGAATTTATTATGCGGCTAATTAAATGACGGCCACGTCTGGCAAATGGTTTGTTCGGTCGCATAAATTTGTCTTTAGCATCAAAGAAAAAATTGATTGAATTTCATTTTAATTGGGCAGCACATTATTTTAGCTTTAGGCCCAAATCATCGGGTGAACGGGTGAGTGGAGAAATGTTTCATTTGAAGCGCATATACTGAACCGATTTCCACGTTTTTTATGCAAATTTGTCACCGAATTATTTGAATATATCTATGTATGTGCATTGCAATTAATGGAAACATATTTATACCGAGTACATATTTCAATTTGCCTGGTACAATTAGCAGCGAATGAAATTAAAATTGAAAACGCTTCAAATGTTATTATTTGCATTTCATTTGCGCTCATAAAAAGCGTCATCGGAACATTGAACCCCTGAAATGCTATCCATAATATTTTCTCCCAGTTGATTTTCAACAACAGCAACGAAAACGATTTCGTATATGATTTTATTGCTGGCGATTTGTGCCACGATAATTTTTGAATAATTAAATTGATCTCGTTTCCGCTACCTTGATCGCTGGCCCCCACAAGGAAATCGACGCGAAAATCGCATTGATTGAACATAACAATATGACGTTGCACTAAAATAGATATGGGGTATTTTGTCTGTTCAATTCAGTTGGTGACGATCAATTGATTAACTATTGTTAACTCATAAATTTCATTTCGTGTCTAACTGTATAATTAACCTGGCCGACTGACTGTTGATTAACTGGCTAATAGACGAGTCTGATTGTTACTCATTGGTAACCGGAAACTTAAAGAAACCCCAAAAAGTTAGGGTATCTTATTCATCGAAATGAATTTCATTCACCTGTGAATGAGCCTCGTTCAGATACAGACATTTGATGTCTTCAGTAGCTGTCAATCAGAATTTCAAGGGTATTTAAGATTCATCTACCCCAAGCAGAACCATTATTTTGCCGCTTTTATGTCTTTCGGGTGGATCGCTTCAATTAGCACTGCCAAACGGTGTGACGCATTGTTTTTATTTTGGAAATTATTTACAAAACAGGCTGAGGAATGGAATGGAATAAAGGCAAAGGCCACGAGAGTGTTAGCCCGCACTTGTAAATATCATTCAGCCAAATTGTTGGCATATGGCGCACTCTTTCACCCTCGCTCACTCTATCTCTCTCTCTCTCTCTCTCTCTATCTGTCTGTCTGTCTGTCTCCACCTCATTCTCTCATTGGCCCACTGGAATGTTGGCCAACTTTACAACTGTGATTCAGTTTTTGGCTGATTTGTGTGAGTGCGTTTCCAAAAATAGATTCCGGCTGATCTTCGCACTCACCTTTCCACCAGACATGTGTCCACAGCGCAGACAGCCGCAAAATATAAACAGACAATTTCTTTGGTAAGAATCTAATTTAGTCAAAATTCTGACACATTTAAAATAAATAAATGCGACAAGCTGAAATACATTTGACCAAATTTATGTGAAGACCTGAAATTCCTTATCAAATTGAGTGGAACGCTTAACAGTTTTATATATTTAAGCATACAGATCGAAATTCTCAATCTGATTATATCTGATTTGGCTTTTGCATGTTTTCGAACAGTTTTGCTGCACATTATGCAAGGTAAACGCCATCATCGGGTAGCAGATGATGCAGAACTAGATTAAATGGTAATATGCATAAAATTCCAATTGAAAATCACATTGAAGCATATAATTTCTAAACAACTTAGTTAATTATCAAATTAATATCAATCATTTAAGTGTGAACTGTTAAGTAAAGGGCACACACCTATTAAAATAGAACGATATTTGAGGATATTTAATAAATACTAAGATTTATAAATATTTTTAAGCCTTTATATTGCCCGCTGGAAATGTCAAAGCACCAAGTCATAAATTATGCTTTGAAAAGGCAAAATCCATTTCGAAAACTTTTGATCGTAAACTTGTTTATTTATGTGTCGCTGTAATCCAGTGCCTGGTCGCCTTGCTCAAGTCGCGAAGAACCTATAAAATTAATGAGAATTCTGTCGAAAACTATACAAAATGTAGGTGACATTGCCCCGCCCTCGCTTCATTCGCACCTCTTTAAGGCGTTGCACTATTAAAGTCATATGTTGGACATTAAAAAAACGCTCTTCGCTCATCAAAAAGTTAATTCGAAAGCAGCTTACAGTGATCTTTATGGCAATTTATGAGTGGCTGCATATCTCGAAAAAAGCTCAATAACGTTTTTTGTGCAAACGAATCATGAGCCTGCGCCACAACAGTCAAATGCAACAGACGCTGGGCCCATGGAAAAATCACAAACAAAAACAAACACCAAGTCTGTTTGGGCCTTATTTGCTTGTATTTCGACTGTGCATTTGGCTTTGGACACGCAAAGAAAAAGTTTCATTTCTATACCCTAGATGGTATATATAGGGAGTATAGAAGTTTTTATGAAATATGTAAGGTGGATTTGAATTGATAGAATATTATATATATATATATTATATATTATATATTAAGATCTTCAGTACCCATCATAACAAATATGTTAATAAAGGAAAGTAGATAAGTAAAGTTAAGAGTAAATACAAAGAACAAATTTAACATTGACTTTACAGTATATTTTTCATACTTGTATTTTCAATTAATATATTAAACACGAAGTATGAATAGGTTTCAATTTAATTTAAATATTTTCAACTTTAATTTATCAAACTCGAATCTTAAATCACTAGCCAATATAATGTAAGCCAATAATTGTGTATTAAAGGGTATTCCATATTCGTCAAATGTTGTTTTCTTCGTTTTTATGCCGTCTCAATTTGTAGCTCGTTCAGCGAATGAATGTAAATTTTGACTAGAAGCCGCACGCACATTCCGTCACTGAATTGGCATGCCGTATGCAACGCTAGCCCCGCCCACAGCTCCTGCGTGTGTGTGTGTGTGTTTTAGCTGAGTCTAAGCAACAACAAATAAAATGTATACGCAATTATTTAACATGAAACACACAAACAAAAAAAGCAACGCACTCTCGCACAGGCATGGGGCATGCGGCCAAGTGGTTGGCCCCAGACGCAGTGGTGCAGTTGGAAGTCGCGTGCCTGCCAGGCCACAACGTATCCGTTGGCCCGTTCCGTACGCGTTCAAACCTGTGCTCGTCCCCGTCCTCTCTCAGTCGCACTCCGGTGCATTTGCATCTGTATCTTTGTCAACGCAAGCGAGCGCCTTTCACAATCTGTGCCGCTGTACGAAATGTATTTTTAAAATTCCATTTATGATCCACCTATTTAAAGTATGCCCAGCATGCGCAAGTGTCCGAAAATAATAAGTCGAATTCTTCAAAAACCCAATCGAACACTTTCCGTCAACAGCCCGCTAATTGCGTTCGACCCAACGGACAACACACAGAAATAGCATTAAATTAATAAAAAAAAAAAGAAGCGTGTTTATATTTATGAGTTCTTATTACGATACTGAGTAAGTTTATAAATAAACAGCAATGAATCAAAATCAAACGACTAACAGATACTCTATTTAACATGTCTGTGCCTAATTGAGCACACATATTTAAGGTCTGTTATTCTAACTAACTCAAAAGATATTTGTAATTCAAAGAATTCAACTTAGTTTAGAAAAGATCAATTGAAAAGTTTATATAATATTATTATTATTTTTGTTGCTATTGAATTGGTTGGTAAACAATATTTCTGGTTAACTGAATATGCTAGTCGAGAGATCTTTCCCAGAGTTTATTTTTATAACAAATAGACAACACTGGGCATAGAAATCAATTTCGCTTAATATAAAATTATTTGTTTATTTTTAATTTTATGATTTTTTAAATCTGCAACTAAGCTTAATGTTATTTGACTGGCGATAGCTATTCCGATATTCTTTGGATATTATATTTTTTAAGAGGAATATATCTGAGGCTGGCATGTAAATCCCCTTAATTTCATGCATAATGCCCTTAGAAAATCAGTTCCATTGGCTCACATATGGTGCTCCAATCAAGGACCAGGACTCGATTGTAGCACATGGGTAAATACTGATTGAATGATGACAATGAGCACTTGACAACTTGATCGATAAATCAATTGCCTTGACAGATAATGCTGCTACGACCCTTTGAATAAAATGCCTTGCAAGTTCCCAAACCAAAATCCTTGGGCGTTGTTGTTGTTGTTGTTGTCGTCGTTGTTGCTGGGAAGAGGAGCCTATTCGAAAAAGCCTTTGTGCATTGTCGTTGTGAAAGGCACACATATTTCCATATGAATATGCCGATATACATATATACACATATGAATATATATTTATGCGGACGCCTGGGCATTGTGTTTGGGGCAGACAGGTCCTAGAGAATGTCATTGAACATCAAGATATTAAAGGAGTCGTTAATATGCCACACAACAATTTTTTTTGTGTCTGGAAAGTTTCTCTTTTTTTTCTTTTTTTTTTATTTGTATTTTGTGGAGGTTTCAAATAGCAAAGTTATTTGGAATTCAGCGCAAAATTCGGGATATCTCTTGGTAAATATCTAATTTCGGAATGTTTTCATTTGAAGCTCTATTTGTATTGTTTTTGTGCCGAAATATTCAACATGCGCTTACACACTTTGGCTCTATCTAAATAAACACGCTCTCGAGTATTTATAAACAAAGTAAAAGTACATTTTCGTATCTAAGGAAAAGCGAACAAAACACAAAAATCACATGTCTACATTTACACATTTACAACAACGAAAATAATTTTCTCGACAAATTTTTGTTGTTTCTTCTGTTTTTTTTTTTCATGTTGTGATTTTTTTTTTCTCTTTGTGTTCTTGTTATTTTTCTCTCGTTTTCTTTTGTTCTGTACTTTATGTGTCTTTTTGCATTTGTTTTTTTTTTTCGTTTGCTGGTTTTCTTTCATATGCGGCAAACTAACGCACGACTATGCTCCGAGAACGAAGACGTCATGCACACTATAAGCTAAATAGCAGGTAACTGATCGAATTTTACATATCTTAGCTGTAAGTTTATATGAATTGATGATAAGAGTCGAATTCAAATGCCAACCGTTTGATCGAATGAGCTTTCAAGCAGTGCAAAGCTCTGCGATACGCCGCAGAGAGCGAGTTTGAAAAAAAGCTCTGCTGAAGAATTTGAAGGATCATGCGCATTGGATTTTACTCATTGAATTCTCTTATAATATGAATATAAGTCTTTTATATTTATAATATTTTATAAGAGTCGATCACATTCAATGCCAAATTTTGATATTTTTACCAAAAATGTAAAATATACAATAATATTTTATTTTATATTATAATGTTTTCGACAACAACAATATTTCCAAAGCTAAAGCAAAAAAAAAAAGTAAAGAATTCGAGCATTAAGAATTTTCAAATTAGTAAAGAAATGACGAACGCATATACCCCAAAGTTTAATTAAATTGTAAGTCATTCCATAAATAATGCAATAATTTCTTAGAGAAACATTTCATCGGCAACTTAACACAAATATTAAAATATTATCGAGTTAGATTAAGCTGTCTTCGTCTAATTTATGTCAAAGAAAACAATGCCAACAGCCAGCAACAATAATTAGACCAGCAACAAATTGGCAAGAACTCGGAAAATATACAAACAAACATTTGTATATACATATATACTAAAATAACACACTAAAACGATAGAGTAAAAATATATTATTTTTTTTTTCATGCACGTTTTTTGTGTTGATTATTAATTGGCTCCGATAACCTCTGTTAATTTTTAAATGGATTATAAATAATTTAAATACACAAATTAGAATAGCCAAATGAATATGAAAAAAATTATAATTTATGACTGGAACTGTGAGCTCACAATTTTTTAATTATAAACTCAGCTAAAATATAACGAGGGCCAGCTGAAAAGTAGTTGTAGTAATTGAGTGCTAATATAGCAAATTGTACAGCAAATGCAAAGCTGATTAATAGAAATCATATAATCAAAAAATAAAACATGTTATGTTATCGATAACTATTTGCAGGAGGGCAGAATTCTTGTACAGAATTTGAATAAAATATATGTAGAACAAACCCAATAATTGTTATGAAACTCTGCAATTATAAATTAGTCAAGTCTCCGATATGAAAATAAACATTTATAACAGTTTTTGCAATTACAGAAATTTGTACTGTATTAAAGATGTCCTTCTATAAAAAGATAAACTTTTTATCTTAAAAAACCTGTTATGGCAAACAAATATGTATTTAACTTTATTGAATTGATTAAAACCAATTAAAAATATACACTAAATTAAACCGTATATCTATCCTCAAAAAATATTTTGATATTAATAACTATTTAAAACTCGGTTTAATTTTAACCAGACAAGCATTTGCGTCTACGTTAATAATTAACTCGATTTGAAGTACATTCGCATGTGTATTTAGTATATATAGTACAATCCATATAGAATTATTGACCTTAGCTGACAGAGAGATCATTGGGTTAAATAGTCGTTCTTTCGCGTCTGTCCCATTGATGTACGATTTATTTGCGGTTCGACTAGTGTGGGCGTGCGAGAGATACCTTTATTTTTCGCCACTTATAGCGCGTGTCAGCACTTGTGACACATTTCAGATACTTATTTCAGCACACTTTTGGCAGCTGGCAATCCAGCTAATCATTGGCCAGTGCATGCCAATGAGAACGAAAATGATGCAAATAAAAAAAATGGCTCAGCAATGCTATTATGTTATTTAATTCAGTAGCTAGAGAGCTGTAAAATTAATTGAAATTGCGGTGCAGCTGGGTAATTTATATTATCTGCTGCTTATTGTTAAAATAAATTAATTTTTGTTGTATTTTTGCTGCTTGTAATCAAATTGTAATTGTGTGAAAAAAAAGTAACACTTGCAGCTATAAACCAATCCGATTAATGGCTTGATTAAATTGAATTGAATTTATTTGGCCTGTAATCAAGACAGTTAAGCTAGTTGCAGAAACTAATTTAAAATGCAAATCAAATTAAGCGCAACGATATCAATATAAAATTCATAAATAAATCAAAATAAATTTACGATATTCTCCAAATTCCAGGTAATATTAATATAAAAGAACAATTATTTTAGTTTTTTTTTTTTTTAAATAAAATTTGTAAACTAACGTATGGAAATAATGTTTTTTTTTTTCAATAGAAATGGATTTATTTTTTTTTTACATTTACATTTTATTTATAGAAATATACGTGAATGTATAAATATATATAATTTTATTTTTTTTTATATTTATATTTTTTTAATGTAAAAACTGGCTGACTGCATACGTCAACTGTTTAAGTTCCGACGATGTATCTCTTTTTGTATACCCTTTTATTTTATTTGCGAAAAGTCATAAGCATTTTCAACTCTTCTACTAACTGCATTCGAAAAAAAATGTTTAATATTCATTATTAAGGGTATTGAATAAATACCTAAGCATTTTAGAAGCTCACTAGCCAATAGAAACAAAATCTAATCTACAAAATTTAGCTAAAATATATTTTTAAATAAAACAACAATTAAAATTATTAATGAAGCCTTTTTCCACTTTCCCATATATACATTTTACTATTAATTTAAAATGTGTATATTATATTAATTATATGTATAGTTTCGATAAAAACTGGATTGATTTATCAAGCTCTACAAAACATTTAATTGACGTTATCAAACACTACATTTAGCTTGAGATGAAAAGAGAGAAAGAGAGAGAGAGAGAGAGAGAGAGTAGAGAGAGCATTATCCCCATTGGTATTTGCTTTTCGATTTTCGGTCGGCATTTGTGTTTTCTTTTAATATTTAATCTCTGAGCAGAGTGCCCGCCTTTCATTGAGAACGATGATTTGTTGATATTGGTAGTGCCTTAAAGATTTAGCTGCCGCCGTCTTTGCTTTATGAAACATTTCACAGTTTTCGTTTCGAATTGTTGGTGTTTTTTTTTCATTTTCCTTTTCTTTTTCATTTTAGTTTAGTATTATTAAAAATTGAACCAGTGGCCGTCACGGACAGAGCTTGTTGCTCTTGGCGGCATTCAATGCCAGTCGTTGGCGTTCGTTTGTTGCCTTTGTGGTGTTGTTGTAGTCGTTTGTTTTTGGCCAAAACTGATCTCGCCCAACTGTCAGTTTTCTGTTCATAGCCGAATCGTGCGGTATTGCAATACGAATACATTTTTTCACGTCTTCGCTGCGCTGAATTTTCTTTTGTTATCTAATTTTTCATATGCTTTAAAGCAGAAAAAGGCATGCAAAACACGATACAAAAGATGTTCTACAACTGTAAACAAATTGTGTAGCTAATTAGTTTCGGTCGAAAGTTAAGCACGCGTCTTGCGGATTTATGTTTGCGAAGCCAGCTAAATTGTGTCACCGTTTCGAAATATTTACCCCAACTTTTTGTGTATTAAATGAAAGGCGCGAAGAGTACTCGAACGCACAATGAACGCAGTCGCAAGAGCAACAAACGCTCCGAGAAGTCGGCAAAGTAAGCTCGTTGACATAGTTTTTCGCAGCCATTGGAAAATGGAAAACTTATTCTCAGTGTCTGCAGGGAATTTTATTCACTAACATCTGGATCTTGTGCCCTTTATATCGACTAATATTTAAAGTCATTCAAATTTCTAATATCCATACACTTTAGTGATCGTAAAATAAACATTTCTCGCCTCAAACAGAAACTAAAAATAAAGTTTATTGTTTATCATCGAGTCATGTACATTGTCCAAGTTGAAATTACACGTTTCACACACACACACACACGCAAACAGAATCTGACTATGTTTACCTCGCCTTTCATTGCAAATCACAGTGCAAACGATTGTTTTCATTACTCTCCACATACACACACACATAAACAGCGCATTTTATGAATAAAAATGCCAAGCGTTACGCCTTCTATCGATCATACGTTTATCGATTTAATTGTGTATTCCCACGTTTTGCTCACGCATACGCCTTCGCACGCTTACACGCATGTCAAAAATAGAATCTCGAATACAGGGCTGAAGCGTCGATGGGTCATGGGCGGAACCAGTACTAGTTCAGTTCATATGTGAACATTAAATGAAAATACGACTAATACCGTATGCATGCATGATTCATTAAATTTTACTTTTAGACAAATATACGCTCTAACATAAATCTATTTTTAAGCAAATATACTTTATATACTTTTTTTTTATTTCAATACATAAAATAATATTATTATAAATTTAAGCTAAATTTTAATTAATTAATTAATTTAATTTATTACTTTTCACACATTTAATCTTTGGCAACTTAAATACTTTTTTTATATATTCTAGCGATCATAGTTTATTATTAAATATCCTATTTCAAATTTAAAGATATATTTTTCTAGGGTATTTCATATTCCATTATGTTTGATTTTCAAAAACATTTCAAAATATTTCTTACATATTCTTCTTTTTTTCAAACTGTCTAGTTTCCAAAGTGACAAAAAAATTAGTCCCACACTAATATACTAAAACATACCCTATAAAAAAAGTATAAAATGCTGTAGCTTTTTTAATTTGCCAAAGGCTATGATGAGTGAAACAAGGTTTATAGAAAATTGTTGTTCACAAGTAAAAATCCATGAAGCTTGAATGTTATTAATATATGCCCATTTATTGCACTGTCTACAGGGTATGAACATGCTTAGCTGGATGGCATTTAGTCCAACAGGTCGGCAGTTTTTCAAAATTGTTCAGACAACAGTGTCAAAAATAAATTCACGCGCATATCTGCTTTGAAATACATAAAAAAGCGTAAGTTATGGAAAATTTGCAGGGGCTTTTTATGGATCATTTGGGATTTGAGCATAGCTTTTAATTGATTTGATTTGATTGGAGGCAAGTGGTGCTTAGTTCTATGTGCAAATTACGGAATATCAAATTAAAATGTACTCTTTAAAGCGCAATTTCTCAGTATCCGATATTATATATACAAAGATGAATTTATGTTCTTGAAATCTATGTAATTTATAGTTTGTTTGCGTTCTTTTTTCTCCCTTGCCAGCTAGATGGGGCCTATCACCTCCAGTTTATTGGTCGATATGTTTTTTCTTTAAATGTTGGGTCTTTTGGTTAATTTTGTATATGCGTGAAAAATATCATTTGTATATATTTATTTGTCTACGTCGCTTTCATATTATTTATTTATGCATGGCGAGTGTTGAAAGCCCAGAAACACAGACCGAGAGGAATGCCTAATTATTGGGCAAAACGCATTTAGTCTACCCTATTCAGTTGACCTACAGCAGTCGTTGGGGCATCATCTACCACTTCAAATACCACATATATAGCTGATAAGATATCTATTTTAAATACCAGAGTACATATTTACTTGAAGTACATATAATGCTGACGGGCCGTCGTTCTCAATGGCAGCCCCTAACAGATGAAAGGCAATATTATATTATATTAAAGCAATGCACACATTTTTTAATTATATAAAATATACTCTAATATCATATTGAACAATTACAGATTGGACAGAAAGTCATCTCGTGGCATGATATACGAAAATGAGGAGCTCAGGTTGCGCACAATCAACATAAATGCGGAAGTCGAGCGAGGTAAAGAACAATAGAAACTTAAAAAACGCTTCAGAAATGTGCTAAAAATAGATACTATAAATATATATGTATATATACATATATCTGTAGTATAAACATGCACATATATATATTTGTTTTTTAAACAGGAAACGAAATAATCATAATCCAAGAGTCCAATTAAAAACACATTAGGAACTGACAAAATCGCGTAAAACTAGAAAAAAAAAAAATGAAATTCTTTTGTTAATATAAATATATATACATATAAAAAACGGATACAATAAATTGGCTTTGTATATAGATAAATATATAAATATAAATTAGTTTTGATATATGTAGATTGTAAACATTGGGCTCACATTAGTATAAAACTTATCTTTATATAAAACAAAACAAATCAATTGGAAAACTGATCAATTTTTGTTCTAGGTCAATCTGATATCAAGCGTCTGCGTCGCGAAAATGAACATCTGCGACGGGAGATTTGGTCACTGCGCGATGAATGCGATCGGCTGAACAAGCGCTTCAAGGCGAAGCTCAGTGACCACGAGTACGGCGGATGTCGCGGCAGCGGAGGCAGCGGACGTCGCTGCAGCGGTGGCGGCAGAGGCAGCGCTGGTTGTGATGGAAATAGTGATGTAAGTGGAAAGTTTCAATTGCCTGTAGAAATGTGCTTTAAGTACTCAAGCTTTGTGCCCGGCAGGACTCCGAATCATGTGATACGTGTCGCTGCGATGATGATGGCCACTGCAGCGACGAGTGTTGTCAGGAGCGTGGCGGCTCCTGTGTACCAATCAAACAGCCACTGCCATCAGAGGAGCCCCAAGTGCAGCCTGTTGAAAACAATGCGTCAGCCAAACCGGATAACCAGCCCATGCACTTTGACCACCTGTCTGTGGTGTCGGAGGAGACGCTTAGCAATCCGGAAATGCTGCAGGCCCAGCTGCCGGAGCATCTAATGATATGCACACCCGATCTCAATAGCTCGCAGAGCACGTTGCCCAGCCTGGTCGGCCCCCTGACACCACTAACCCCCATCGAGCTGGTAGCCAATCAGCTAAACGATTTACAGGCGACAGTGCCGCCGCTCTCATACTTTGAGAACATCCTGGCCCATCATCAGGGCCACAATACGGGTGAGTACGGTTGAGGATTACTAGAAATGTGCTCAGAACTGACATCTCTTTGACATCTCTTTGCATGCAGTGCTGACACCCACGCCAGAGCTGGGCACCAGCTCGAGCACCACAACCGGGAAGACCATGAAGCACACGAATGGCTGGGATTACAATTTGCAATCGCCCTTTTCACAGCGCAAATATTCGAACACATCGTCGCCATCCAGGTCACCCCCGCCCGTACCACTGACGACCTTTGTGCCCACATCCACGATGCAGGCGATGCCCAAGATAGCGCTGAATGTGCCAACGACGAACGGAGCTGTCGGCAATATAGAAACCGTTGCCATAACAACAAACGCCACGCAACAAGCGCTCAATAGCCCCAAGCATTTCTTTGCTCCCATTAAGCCGCGCCTCAAGCTCAACACGGAGCTTGCCAATCGGGGACAGGATGCACTGCCACCGGGTTCGCCGCCACCGCCTCTTCAGCCGGAGGGGCCACCACCCACTCGTGATCCTCCCGATATATTTGTAAACAATGCGCTGGCAACACCATATCAGCGACCTGGCCCGCGGCTCTCACCACAAGTAAGTCCGCGGCATCGCGCGCGCTCTCATTGCCAGCTGCACCACCAACCGTGCCACCAGCACCGCCAGCGCCATGGCCAGCAGCCGCCCACACCACAACCGAATCTTCTCCTTCAGCAGCAGCAGCAGCAGCAGCAGCAGCAGCAGCAGCATCAGCATCAGCACTGCGCTCTGCATCGGGCGGTCGTGAATGTGGCCGCTGCCGTTGGCTTGGGCATTGGCGGTGGCGGTGGTGGTGGTGGTGGTGTTGGGTTGGCGAATGCCTGTGGGGGCAGCGTGGTTGATATTTATACTGCTGCACTAGCCGCTGCTGCTTCGGCCGCTGCCAAATCGGCTTCGGCGCCGCCCTCTCCGCTGCCCCTGACCCGTTGCGTAACTCCCGTCTACGCAACCGCACAAAAGAGCTGCCATAGCAGCTGCATCTCGGCCAAAGCCCTGACCCAGCCCCTGATGACAGTCACAACAAACACTACAAGAGCAACCACATCGCCGCTGCGCCAGAGCCTAAAGCTAACCGCTTCTGCCGCCAGCTGCCAGCCAATCGCCGCGTTGTCCACATCGAGCATCGTTGACATTGGCAGTCAGGTGAGGGGATCTGTTATGCGGATCAGCCCACAGTCATTGGCCTTTTAGCATTCCCAGTTCAAGAATTTCGTTTACCTATCAATGATTCTCATTCTTTCGTATAGTTGCAGCCCAATCATGTGTGTATGTGGAAAGCTTATAATTTATGGTCCACTCAAATAAGTGTTTGTATTCATAAGTCCTGTCATCCTATGAATCGGTATACATAGATTTAAATTGACAATGCCCCTACGAATTCCTATCAGTATCATTTCAACATTATAAATTCGATATTCTTTTAATAATTCAATAATTTATTTACTCTATTTCTAAATCCAATTTGAGAACAGATTAAAAACCCGTGTAACGTCTCCCGTGGCTTTATTTCTCAAACACACAGACAAAACTTTATAAAATAATGAAATATGTATATTCAAAATAATTTCCATATCCATTATAGTAGTTTAATAATCAATCGATGTTTAGTTAAATGTTAGTTAAGATTCACAATTTATTTATTGTATTCATTATCTCACATCCAAATGCTTTAAATGTTTTTCTATTGATATTATGTTATAATTATTAATTATAGATTTTATATGCATATTTTTTAAAAACGTATTTTTACCATTTTAAAATTAAAATTAATACAATTTATTTCTCATAATGCAGACGGATTCCGTGAATCTGGAGTCGCTGCTGAACGACATTCAGACAATTTCGGGCGACATTCTGGCCATCCAGCTAGAGAAGAGTAAGTCACGCGACAACCTCGTAGGCAATAACAATGATAAGGAGAAGAATAAGCCTTATCGCTCTGAGATGAATCTCTACTTGCAATATGACGGCACAAATCCAACAATTTCAAATGCCACCAGCAGCACGGCAACAACCACTGTGGCTGCCGGCAATACCTCCGATTCGAATGGCAGCCACAAGTTGTCCAGCCGCACCCGGTCACTGGAGCGTGAGCACACGGATAGTCCGGCGCCCCACATGCCCGATCCAATGGCTCCGTTTCCAGAGAAGTGCAGTTATCTGGGCTTCGAACAGCTCAACCAGGCAGCCGTCATGCCGCCGTCGCCGTCTGGCCAAAAGCCACCTCTGGCCGTTAAGCCCAGTTTACCTGCCAAGCCGCCTCCGCCGCTGCCACCGGCACGCCGTCCACTGCCAGTGGCCATGCCCTCGGAGCCACCACCGCCGCCGCCTGTCGGACTCTCGCCAAATAAAAGCCATCTGTACAAATCGCTGGCAACGGCCGCAGCTAAAAGAGCCATCTTTCAGTCCGCGCCAACGCAGCTGACGCGATCCCTGGACGTGGAGTGCACAGGCGGTGAGCCAGCTGAGCCTGGGACAGCTAACGAGGTGACATTTAAGGCAATAGACCCTTCTTATGGAAAATACATTTTTGATTTTTATTCTTTTGACAGGAGGAGGATGCAGCCAAGCGTAAGGCACGTCGTGTTTCCATAGTCTGTGGTGAGGAGCAGCCGTTGGCAAATGGCGGATTGGACACTACTGCAGGCGGAGTACCCACAACGACGGCCAGTTGCGGCGACCTGACCAGCGCCACGAGCGGCGTACTCATCCATCCCAGCGTTAAGGCCTTCCGGCAGATAAGCCACAGCACGCCCAATTCCCCACATTCCGTGCGCCGTTGCATGAACAGCAATACAATGACAGCTGGGCACGCAGACGCGACGACTACAGCCTCCGCACCGCCCAGCACCACACACCACCACCACCACAGAAAGGAGAGCAGCGATCCGGTGCCCATGACGGCTACCGTCAGCCGCACAAAGTGCTCGCGCCGACACTCGGAGGGCACCGTGCACAGTGGGCATCGCATAAGCGGCTCGAGCGCCGGAGCTACTGGTGGTAATGGTGGGCATCATCACCACCATACGCACCACCATCAGCATAGCAGCCTGATCAGCAGCAATCCCCATCACAGCCACCATTCCCACCAGGACAGCAACCACGAGACGGTCACCTCCCAATCCGATCGTAATTCAAACAGCTTTGGCTCCTCCCGCGAATCCTCGACCAGCTTCAGCATGCGCTCCAATCGTCGCAAGATTTCCATCAGCTCTCACACAGGCGGCAAGATACCATGGTGCGGCTGCTGGGGCAATGGATGTCTCTAGATAGATTAGTTGGCTCGCCAGTTGCTCGTTTGCCGTCCTGTTCATCAAATGGAAATCATATATTTTTAGACCCAACTGGCATCTTTGTATATGGATTAGCTAGTCTTGAAATGAAATGAACCCATTCGAATCCGAATTCATTTCAAAAGCATTTCTTAAATTATCAAGTACAAAAAAACACAGAAGAAATATATTGATAATGAAAGTAATTCGATGCGGTTCAGTTCTAGGTTAACGTTTAAAAAATAATATTTTAATGTAGCCTAATTATTTCCGTTCCGTTCAAAATTATTCTCAATTAATTAAGTTCATAATTATATACGATTGTACATAATCAGTCAGATGAGTATTTCAATTGTATGTAGCGCCTAATTTACGAGTAAATACTTCAAAATATTTGTAAAGAAACAAATAATTGATTATTGTTATTTCAATTCGGATAAACATAAATAAAATAGTCAAATGTTTTTTTTATTTCATTAATCTTATATTAATATATATTATATTATTATTTAAATATCAGCTAATTGTGTTGTTGCTATTTCACTTATTAAATTACATATTTTGCTCGCATTTAAATGAATAATGAAAATTTCACAATTACATTTTCTGCATTTGCTAAACAATTTTCACAATGCAAAGCAGCTGCTGGGGCCAAATTGGAAAGAAGACAGCTGCAAATGGCACTGGAGTTGCGCAACAAGCGAAAATTCGCATATATAAAATGCAAATTAGCTGCAAATTAAGGTGTAAAAATGCATGACACACAAACGCCTCTAAGAAGCGTGCAAAACAAATTTAATTTTGCCATGCACCTGTGCAAATGGTAAAATGAAAAAAATAATAAATAAATAAAATAAAGTAACAAACTCAGCAAAATATCAAATAAAAATTGCAGTTGCAAAAGTGTATAAGAAAAAGTTTCTATTTGAATGACATTGTCTGGATGCAGAATGAAGATTCTGACCACTCGCTGAATACTCAGCTGTGTTAATTATGTTTTCATTAGCCCATAAAGTGCACAGCGAAGACAACAAAGAGTGATTCGATTGTTAGAGCAGTAAAAATAATTACAATTTGTAGCAGCTGCATTTCATTTATATCTCGCTGTGTTGCCAGATTGCCCAGCGCTTGATTTTATTGCATTTTTTTTATTTTAACCACTTCTATTGTTTCGCTTTTTATTTGCTTTTTGACCAATACCAGATGCTGCAACTTAGCGATTTTCGTCTATAGCTGAGCAATAAATTTAGCCCATTAGAGACTGTTTACAGCAATTCGATTCATTTCATTTGTGGCATTTTAATTCTCTCAATTTCAAGTGAATAAATATATTATTAAGCATATCATTTTTTTTTTTTTTTATTTTGTATAAAACTTAGAGATTTAAAAACTGCATTTAAAACATAATTTCTTTATCAATATATAAATATATATTTTTTTATTCAATATTTCATATTTTCATTAATATACGCTCACTTTTCCAAGAGCACAATATTGAAAAAGTTTCTTAAATTTAAAGACACTCATGCGAGAACACCAAACGGCTTTTTATTAAGGCGCACAACTTAAGCGCTTTTAATATCGCGTTTTAGTATGCTGAACCAAAGAGATAAAAAGTATTTAAATATACATACACACGCATCTACATACATGCATATTTATATTCATATATGTACATATATAAATCTACGACGACAACATTCAAAAAGTCGCGAGGCAAGTGCTTGCATCATTTGCGTTTAAGTAATTGCTTCGAGTGTTATAAACAGGCGCATTCAGTGTTGATGTGTGTGTGTGTGTGTGTCGATGTGTGCGTGAGTGTTAGAGCTGGCAATTTATATGTAAATACACGAGCACCTGCCCAGTGCCGAATGTGGATCCTCTCCCTTTGCTGTAAAAATGATTTATGCGCCGGGCATACGCGGCGTATACGCATTTTATGATTTCTCTGAATGCTGACGAGGCTTGTCCTGGCGCCTTATGCCAATGAGCTGTGTCTGCACACACACACACACACACACTCACTCACTCACTCACTCTTAATCAAGGCGTATTTTAGACAATCAAACTCGCACACACGCTTCGCCCACAGACGAAGCTCTCTCTACGGCTTTTATTACCATAAATTCTGTTGGCTTCTGCCGACGGCGACAGCTTTGTCATCAATCGCTATATGGCTTTATTCTTTATCATTTCACTGTGTTGCTGTTGTTGTTGGTGTTGTCAGCGCTTTGACGTATTAACAATTTGTCAAGCCGAATTAGTCAGCAGCAGCAGGCGGCATCGCGTAAAAATCAATGCACAGCAACTAATTACATGGCAAGGCTGCTCACACACACACACACACACATACATACACATGCTGCTCCCAGTTGGCTAACTTGGCTGATTACTTTGGCTGCAACAGATGGGCATCCGCCTTGGTTGCTGCTGGTGTTGCAGTTTTGCTGTGCATTAACTGAGTGGACAGACAGCCCACACACACGCACACACACAGAGAAGTTCCTGCTCCTGATCTGCTGCATATTGCAAGTAGCAACTGATGATGTCCCAGTTGGCACCCTTGGACAACTACGTACACACACACTCACGTACTCAGTGTCTGCATGTGGGCATCAGCTGCCACAGCTACTCCTGCTGCTGCTGCTGCTGCTGCTGCTGCCTTTTTTTGTGCAGCATCTGCACTTTTCCAGCCAAACACTCACTTTGATCATTTCTCATTTCAGTTGGTGACACATGAGCTGCACCCGCCCACTGCCACGCCTTGCAGCCATGTGGCATTGTTGGACTTGCGTTATATTTTTATTAAGAAATATATCAAATGCACATAATACACATCGCTCCCGTCGTCTGCTCATGTGCTGCAGACACGTTTGTGGTTCCACAAAAGATTATGCTTAAATGACAGACGAGCATTATTAAAACAAACAATTTACTTTGCAAGTTCATTTTTAAAGAGAAAAAGAGAATAATGCTGTGCTTCTACGAAAGTTCAAAGGACGAAATTCTTGAAAATCTTTGGATTGTGTCAACTAAAGATATATAATCATTCGTATTAGTTGCAGCTTTTGCATCAAGACTAAGTAATATTTTTTGAAAGTGTAATAATGAAATTGATATTAGATATACCAAACGAAAGAGAAAGTAATGATATGGTATATAGCTTCAAGCGAAAATTTCGCTGAGCGACATAGGATTGCGTCTTTATTTTCTTATTCTATTCTTATTTTTGTATAAATTAAATAATGGCTTAAGCTTAAGGCTTAAGTCTTAAATAATTATAAAAAAAAAAAAAAAAAAAAAAAAAAATAAATAAACAAAAAAATAAATAAAATAAAATAAAATAAATAAATAAAATAAAAAATAAATAAAATACATAAAGTAAATAAAATAAAAAAAATAAATAAATAAAATAAATAAATACAAAATATTTATAATAATGAATTAGTTCCAAGTTTATTTTGTTTTAGTTTTTATTTTAATAATAAAAAAAAAAAAAAACAATAATAATAATAATGAATAAGTTCGAGTAGGCTTATTTTAGTGACCATTTTTTTTACATCATTAAAAAATACTGAGAAATACTGAACGAAGAATCGACGCAGTGCAATAGCTCTAATAATATATATATTTATCAGACACTTAAAGCTATTGGCTGTTAATACTAACAAGAGAAACACAGCTAAGACACTTAGACTTCAGCTCGTAAATGTTGCATACGGACTTCAGTACAGTTCAAATGCCTTTGGATTTTTTTTAACAACTGCTGAGACCTTTCAAATGAGGCAGGCTTATATTTCCACTACACAGCTATATAAGGGCAATTCGCCTCTCACTGAAATGCTTCCACTGTTAAATTTTAAATTTCTGCCAGTGGCACTTGCTCGCTCAGCTCAAAGTTCATGAAAATAAACTGAGTGTGCTTATTGCATGCCACTCGTACAATAAGTGAAATCTAATTTATTCATACAAATCTCTCTCTTTGGCCCAAAGGAAAGAGGGGCAATGGTTAAGTGACCTTTTCGTGGGGGGCATAGCCGAAATCTGGGCCGCAGCCAGGCGCAGAGCCCATTGCTGCATTGTACGTAGTTAAGAGAAGAGCGAACACTATTTGCAAATTTGCATAATCGCGTGAAGCTTATTTGTTAAAGCGTAGCTGAGCAAAACAAAATGTCACAAATTACACGCTCCAATGACGGCGTTGCCGGATTGCTAAAAAGGTCAACGTGCAGGATATGTGCGAATGTGCGAATGTGTGTCCGTGTGTCCGTCGCCCGGACAGGCAGCCGGAGCGGGCTTTTGGCAAGCATTTTGAATAATTTGCATTTAACATGCGCGACATGAAAACCAAATACACAACGTCTTGCAACACCTACCCCATACGGCGCCAGCTCCTGCTGTCGCCTTTAGCTGGCCATAAAGCTGAGTGGCAATTTGTCAAGCAGCTAACTGGCATGGCCAGCCACTCGGCATTCACTTAGTTGATTTGTTGCAGTCGTTTTTCGCCCCCGGCTAAATGCCTCAAAATGCGATTTGATATGTGACTCATGTGGCATGCAGCCCGACAGCAGAAACCGACCATTTCCGCCCGGCTGATGCGGCGTCTACTCAATCTGAAAGCCAGTCAACCAGTCAGCCAGTCAGCCAGCTCGCTAATAACTATCTCTGCATTAGTTATGAGTCGTGCCTGTGGCAGCAGCTACAAAGTTTATTGAACTATCTTTTCACTAAATTAACATAATTTGACCGTGGGCAGGACTTTTGGCACTGTTATCCTTCTGCAAAGTTTTCCTTTTTCTCAGCTGCGTTACGCAGCTGCAAGTCAATAAGTTGTGCAAAAACTTTTCCACACATGATCAATTTCCAGGGCGAGCGCATAAGATATGATTAATATTTATGTATGTGTGGGCGGCTAGGGGCTGGTGACAGGATAAACAAGGATATGTAATACTATGGCTACAATATCAATAAACCAAATGCCAGCACGCCGGACACATTTATGATTTATTGTGTGTTTGGTCAGCGGTCATTGGGGTCCATGTCCAGCCAGAGCTCTCTCTTTCGCTCTCTCTTTTCTGCCTGCTGCTGCTTAAATACATTTCTATTGCATATTTCACCTATGGCCAGGCGCCATGCTCCATTAAATCTTTTGGCGACACATTCAATGAGCCCCATAACGTGCGCCCTAATACCTTTCGCATGTGTGAGTGGAGCGGAGCTGGCCTGACTTCAGTCTAGCAATAATCGCTTGACCAGCGACCGCTGTGGACATGCGCCTGGCACTAATACCCTTTGTTTATAAATGTTCTAATGGCTGGCAAAATTATATTTTTCTCTACTGCAATAGCCAAAGCCAAAACGAAACTAACTGCCAAAAAGACCACAGTCCGAGCCGCATCCGCAAAGGACACACAGTGCAAGCGGCTGGTCTGTCGTTGTTCAAGTGATAAATTGATTGGGGCTCCACGCACATACACTACGCTACATTACACTACACAATACACATAGCCAACACGCTCACACACACACTCACAGATACAGAGCTGCCTGCCTGCATAGTCGGCATTCATATTGGCGGTCAGGCGTAGTTTACTCCGCTGTCAGGCTCTGGCATGTTGCGTGGCTATTTAGCCAATTTATGGTTAAGGTTAGTAGCACGACAGCGGTCAAAGGATAATAGTCGCCGGGGCCACACGTCCTGCACAGGACTCGACACGCCGGTCGTGCCGCATCTAAGATGCCATCGACTTAGCCATGGGTCGTGCTTTGAGTTGGTTTTGTCTTTGACCCTAGCTCGAATTGTTTGTACAAGATCAAATTGCAGGAGGCAACTCACTGTGTGCGGGTGGGGGCCATGTTAACGGGCATATTATATTCCGTTTTATGTACCTACATCAAGCATGCAGTCAGAGGAAATGGCTGCACTGCAAGAAACTAGGCCCACAATATTCCTGAACTATATTAATAATGCACACTTTGATCCAATTACTGAGAGGGAAATTCATTATACTTACTATAAGCTCAATTTCCTGCTTATTCCCTCATCGTTTCTCTCAGTGCACTTATCGCAGACATCTTAATATATTGGGCATATATTTTTTTCTCTGAACCTGCTTGGCCTCCCAATACGGTTCGTTTCGCTCTGCTGTTTGCTTCTTCGTTTATGCTAAATTATAATAAATGTCATTGTATTCTCTCCTAAAGACCTAATGCCACATTTCGAATTAATTTATGGTGTGAAACTTTTGGCCAGGCACACAGTCCCATGCTGCAGTCTAGGCTCTCCCAGTGCGCCCGCCTGCCCAAGGTAAATATCCTTTAATGTCATAGCACACATATGCCATATAAATAACTAATGAAACTGTGAACCTTCGCATCCAGAGTATGTGCAGTGTGAAGTATCTCTTTATAAGGCGAGTCAAGTAACTTTAAATAACTGCTATTAACATGTGTATTCATTTATTCAATAGTTCAGACTAGGGCAAATTAACTTGGCAAAGTGTTTAGCTGAAGAAGATGTAAACGAGACTAGACTAGACTGGATAATAGAATCGTCTTGAATATTGCATCAATTATTGACCTTATTAGTTTGTATGTCACTGTTTAATGAAACGGGGCTTCATTCATGTTCTCTGTCATCTCGCAAATAAATCTTGGTAATTTTCGCTCTAATCTGACTTTTTTTTTAATAAAAAAGAATAGTAAAATATTTTCCATTATATTTTGCGAATGACATTGACCCAGCTGGAATGAACACAAAATTAGGATTTGCATTGCAAAGCCAGCTCTGCACCCTAACTATATCTGACATGGCTGACTACAACCTTAACATATTTGTATCCATGAATGCAATGCCATGAACTACATTGCCAGCTGGCGGAGGATTACAGATGCATTATGCACGAGTTTGTTTATAAATATTTTAATGAAAGTGTCATTTATTCTCTGATTTATTTATTTATATTTTGCAGATTTTTTATTCATTTGTTTATTTTTTTTATATTTTTTTTGCAATTATTATTATTGCTGTCAAAATGAACGATGAATGGCAACCGCTTCCAACAGGCGTTTCCGACACGAGCAAATGGAAATGGTGTGCAGCTTTTCCGCCTGATTACTCGTATAATATGCCTCATTAAAAATAATAAACTGTCAGGCGGTTGACGGCGAACGCCAAATATTTTGTTTTTATGATTTCGTTTTTCATCTTCTTTATTTGTTGCTCTTGGTAAATTTGAATGTTTGTAAAATTAATTGCGCGAAGTGTACAAAATGGAAAATAAACTTTCATCTTTTTGTTGGCCAACTGCAACGGGGCTCTCTGCGAGCCATTTCGCTTTGAAACTGTATCCTTGAAATGCATCTCTGCCATTCTGTGCACAAAAAGCACGCCTATTTCCATGAATATGAATATATATGTATGTGCATATGCATATGTATATATACATATATGTATATTATATGTATGGCGATACACAAATAAACATTATAGTATGTGTGAGTTTTTGTTGAAACTAAATGCGGTCTTTCAGTTGCTTTTCGCTGTTTTTTCATATATATATTTTCTTTATTTTTTACATTTTCGCAAGTGCAGTAATGGTTCATGAGGCGTGTGGCTGGGTGGGTTTGTTGGTGGCAGCAGAAACAGGCCATAAACTGAACAAAAACATATTCCCACTAACCGAGAGTCTGTGCATAGAGTGAGAATGTGAGTGGGTGTCAGCTAAACGGCATTTGGGGACTGCAGCTAAAGTGTACAAAAAGCTTAGATTTCATAAACTCTGCCTTCTGCTAGCGATGATCGCGTGAGTCAGGGCTTGACGATAATTTCAAAAAGAAATTACCATAGCGTTCTAGAAGCGAGTTTATTCCATTCAAAATTCCTCACATTTCCAAGTGGCTATTAAGCTTTCTTAATCGAAATAGTTGACAATTGGATTGCGGTAAGGCGTAGTGCTCTTTGCGTAATTACTCCAACCGCCAATAACATTTTTCGATTTCACTTTTGCTGCTGCACTGCAATTGAAGTTGGAAAATCAAATGCGGTTAACCAGAATCCACATACTTGCAATCATCGCCTTGATGCTCAGCACCACCTCAGCAGCAACGCACAGATAGAAATCGAGAGGAACAATGCAATGGGATTGGATGGCCATGGTCCACATGGACCATGTTGTTTTGGTGCTGCCAACAGGCGAGCGTAAAGGAAATGAGATGGAGCTGTGGTGGTGGTGGTGGTGGTGGTGGTGGTGCTCCTGCTGCTGCTAAGACTGCGGTTGCTGCGCATTTGTTTGCACTAGAAATTAAAATGTTTACACAACCAAATGCCGACGACGTTGTGCATTCATGTTGTCGTCATCGTTGTTGTTGTTGCTGCTGCTTCATGTTTTCCAGTGCATGTCCTTCAACAACATTGTGCTGCTTGTGGCAGATGCTGCTGAAGGTGTTGCCTTCACCAGCTGCCGATGCCTCAATGCCCCTCGATGCGCCCTTAACAAGATTTCTATGCAATGCCTGGCGTGCATGCGAATTATGTGCAGGACATCTATTGGAAATGTCATTTGTTTGTAAAGCCCAGCTTTCATTTAACGGAAGCAATTACTGTGCTGCATCAGGGCATTGCAAACAGCTTAACTGATGCAGTGCTCAACTGCTCGATAGACCCTCGTTTATACCGCCTGAGCAGCTTATTCATTTCGCTGTCTGCACGACGACTGCACTTGGCTGCGGCGGACGCAACTTAACGCCGTTTTAATCTGCCATTTGGCAATGCCGATTTTCACTTCCGGCCTGGCCTGCTTCCATCCTGTAGTCCCGTTCAGGATGTGGCTGGACGGCACTTGAGTCAAGGTGCTGCTCGGCAAATACTCGTTACATGATTGCCGGCAACTTCTTAGCGCCAGTTTTACTCTTCTGCTTGGCGTGCCAAAGTGCAGCTGAATATTTTATGAACTTGGCAAGTACTTCGTCTCTGGTTGGACATGCTGGCAGACCAGGAAACCAGCAAACTAGGAAACCAGGAAACCAACTTACCACAGCCCCAGGCTGTCAACCAACTAACAGAGCATCAAAATAAAAATAAAGACCAGAGCAGCAGCAGCAACAACAACAACAACACCAAGATAAATATAAAAGTTGTGCTAGAAATCAAGAGATTGCGACAGATTTCAGCTTGAGCGCTTCACAAAGTTGTCGTCAAGTATTTATACATACATATGTCATTTCCACTAAATAAATACGAATTACGAGCTACAACCAGATATTTGGGTTAACTGATTGCTTTAATATCGATGGATATTTTTATAATGTAGAAATACAGCCCGATTATACAATTATTTATTAGCAAAAGAGATAGAGAGAGTTAAGAAGTAAAATTCGTTTTATTTTATTTTTATTTAATTCTCTTAAATAATATTTTGCCATTAAAGAATTTTTTTGTATGTATTAAAATATTCGAGACGTGAATATTTATCGATTTCTTAGAGTTTTTCAAAGAAGCTACTCAGGCTTTCATATCAATAGAATATTAAAACTCATGTTATAAGGACAGTTCTCGTTCTCTGTTAATATTAAAATAACCTTCTAATATATAGTTTTTCTGCAATATATTTTCCATTAAACTCTATTTTATTCATCTGCCATTTCTGGAAATATTGTTACAACAAGTAAGAAAACTCTAGTCGAGAGTGCTCGACTAGATAATACCCTGAACCCAATTTTAATAAAATAAAATAATAATCTGTACTGTGGTTTGGTTTTTTGTAATTATCTTGAAAATGCATCAATTTTAGTGCTGAAATGGCAAAAAACTTCTTTATTTTGACAAATAGTTAAATATATTGCTCTTGATTAGTACTAAAATTAAAAATAGCGTGTCGAACGTGACAAAAAGTTGACTTTTCTGGAGAATTACCCATATGGATAAATCAGAAAGTATACATAAGAATGTATGCGTGTAACGTTCAAAATGTACATATGGACATGTATATATACATACATATGTGTGTATGCATTGCCAAAAAAATAATAATAGATGGCGCTTATATTAGTTGAAATTCGAAAAATGTTATATTATTAAATATCATTAAAAATAGACCCAACAAATAGACGTTCCTCGGTTAACAGGCATTACCTTAATTAACACAGGCACTTCATAATTGTAAAAGAAATATATCAATGCCACTCGAAGCTGTAACAGCCATAGTAAATAAATTCACTGCTAAAGCGCCATCTAGCAAGTTTAAATTTTTAGACCATGCTACACTAGTTTTGAATGTACATGTGTGCATACATATAGGAAAACTCTTACCGCAGATGTCACGTGCTTTTGTTATTTGGGCATTATTATTATGTTTATTATTTTCTGTTGACTTAACGGAATAAAATATAATTAAAACAAAAACACTTTCAGAAATGATGCTATTAAATATTTGAAATTAAAAAAAAAAAAAACCCACTTATTCACAATTAGTTAAACTACCAACTGACTTTCAAAGGTATCAAATACAAAAGAATAAATAATAATAAAAAAGAAATAAATATAAAAAAAAAAAAATTAAAAACAAAGAAATTATGAAGGGCTTAGGCGGGGCGGCTAGAACCTGCGACAGCCTAACATTCGGTGCATCTACCTAGCCATCTACACCACGGATCACTTAAACGACAGAGTAGTGAAAACGAATCAAATTCGCCATATACGAAAAAAAAACTAAAGCAGTGACTGAAAATACAAATACAATACAAATACAATTCAAAGACAATGCTAACGCAATTCAAAAACAATTGTGATTCTTAGAATTTGCACGCATAGCAACATAGAAAACGGCCCAAGATTTTTTGTGTGTATATGTGCACACGCATACGAAAATTGATTTGCATTGCTCAACGTTGCTTGCATTTCCATTGTTATTTTAATTGTTTTAAAATTTTTAAAATATACATATAATGGAACGTAATGAGAGTTTCAGCATATGATCTACATATTCTATTTAACATTTTAGGTTTTTTTAGAAATCATAACTCTTTTACATGCCCAAATATGTACATACATACATATGTATGTATGTACAGCCACACGCTGATCTGCGATTGTACACATATATGTACATATGTACATACATATGTATATATGTATGTATGTATGTGCGCTCGCAATGCGTCTTGCTTTGTCGCTGCCTTGCTTGCTGCGCCACATGGGTTTTGATGAGAAAACTTTATAGACTAATAATTCTGTTTCTAGATGGACAATCGTATTGATATGTTCAGATTAAGATTATGATATTCATATCTTTATGCCAAATCAAACTGTATGTCTCTAGTATTTGAAATGCATTTTTTACACATTTGGGGGTGTGGGGGCGAATTGGGGACCGGAATCCAAAATCTGACAAAAACCGAAATTGTATTAAATTGGTATCTATATACATGCAGAAGACTTGGAGACTCTAACTCTAAAGATGAATTAGCTAGAATTTTATAACTGGTTCCCGATAATTTCAGTTATCGATAACTAAGCAAATATTCAAGTTATCGAATTTCTGAAACAAACTCGTACTGCGCGCTCAATATACGGACCTAACACAAAAAGAATGAACTCTCTAGCTTTTGTATCTTCGGAAATCGACGCGTTCAAACATACGGACAGACAGACAGACGGACAGACGGACAGACGGACAGACGGACAGACGGACAGACGGACATGGCTATATCAACTTTTCTCGTCACCCTGATCAAGAATATATATACTTTATGGGGTCTGCCACGCCTCCTTCTGCCTGTTACATACTTTTAACAAAACCATTATACCCTGATTTCCCATTTTCAATGGGTTCAGGGTATAAAAATAAAAAGGAACACTGAATAAAAATCAAATTCCATTTCAATCACTCAGATTTAACAACTGTATAAAACCAATTTCTTCCAACAAATCCCATTCATTTGCAAACGACATGCATTTAAATTTACAATTTCAAATTGTAATACCATGCCCAACTAAAGTGAATTATGAGTAAGCTCCGTTCTTTGGAACGAAAATATTCATAAAATATAAAAATAAATAAATGCAGAAATGAAAAGAATCTTGAGTTTCCTTTGTGGAATTCAAGAGCAGCTGCCTTGCAATCCGCAAGCTCCGCAATGAACTTGTGAACTTTACAGCTTGATTGGTTAGAATTTATTTATTTTGCATTTTGTGCTTTGTATTGTGGACTCATTTTTCGCCTAACTGGACTTTCTGGCATTTAATGACGTCAACACTTTTGGCCAATTTCGTAAATATGTACTTGTGCCGTGCTCAGCTGGGCGAAACAGCTGCCCAGGTGCGGCCAGGCGAAGCAGCTCCCCAGAGCAGCTCCAACTGGCAGAAGGTAAACAGAATGGAAGCGAGGCGCCCACAAACAAAGGCCAAAGCATGTTTCTTATATATTTGTGGTGCGCGCTTTGGCCATATTTTAGTTTTGGCTACGGATCGAGCTCCCATTTGTGAGGATTTGATTTATACGAAATTCGTTTGCAGACGCTTCTCGTATTTGTCTTTGTTTGCGACTGACTTCTTGTTGCTGTTCTATGCTTTTCGCTCCGCCATTTCGTTTATTTTCATTTTCTCATTCTCATTTTCGTTTTCGTTTTCGTTTTCGTTATGGCCGCCAATTGAATTTGCTTTTATTGTATTTATGTGCGGCTTGTGGCTGTCTGCTTATTGTTAGTAGCTCCCGAGAACTTGGCCAGTCTCTAGATCTGTGGCATTTGGCATTCGGTATTCGACATTCGGCATGCGATTGGGCCACTACATTATCTCTAAATAATTTATGTTTGTATACGTTTTAATTTAATTTATTTGTACATCCAGACTATTTGTTTTCTTTCGTTTTTCTCGATTTTGTCGTTGTTCTCTTCTTTTGTTCTGCAAACCAACCCACAGCACATACAATAAATTCTTCATATGTCTCCGTCTCTGATTGTGGTAAAAATACAATATTGATTGAGTAACCGCAGCATTGGCTTTAGCCAGAATTCCAATTCCACCAACTCCAGGTCCTTCCGCATTGCACTTCAATTGTGGCCACAGTTGGCTGTAGCCAACAAGTTGGAAATCGTAAAATGCTTTACCCTACAAGTCAAGTAATTACTTATATTATACGAGCTTTTATGAAGATTGTTTCTTTTGTATTTCGTACACTACTATTCGGAATAGCACTTTTGAGACGCTTTTCTTACACTTCGGAGTCATAAAAAGTACCCAACGTATGCGTAATAAATCTGCCATGTAACTTGGTGCCCCAAATACGTACTCTACGAAAATCCGCTTAAGGAACTACAGAGCTCCATTCGATTATGCCTGAAGATGTTAAGTGTCGACATTAAATCTGTCGTGCTGATGTGCTTTCTCAAAGCTAACATATTTAGGCTCAAGATCTTACGAATCAACCCTTAACCGTGAATTCGAGGTGTGAATGTGTTCTATCCCAGGATTCTTTCTACACTATTGACTTTAATTTGTTCAAATACCATATAATTCATAATTATGGAATCTTCTCCACCTGCTTATTCTCACAACCTTTGCCCGTTATGTAAACCAATTCCAGCTTGGCTTGGCCAACTATATCCCTAAAATGACACGTATCATAGGTGAGAAGACCTTTATCGCTTTCCACGAAGTCAATAAGCATTTGTAAAAGATTTTTAGATATGATCTGTTCATCCGCACGCAGAGTTCCATGTAGCAGAGTGTTGACCATGAGGAAAAGGTCATCACAATGTACGGTGCCTACAAAATAATAAAAGTTTACTTTGACGTCATATGAAAAATTCAACAACTTTCAGCTTACCCAGAAAAACATCAGTTCGCCCCGATAGCCAGTGTCCTAACCCTGAATCAGGAGGATTGTCGTAAACATAGGAGTAAACGGGACTCTTACGCTTTGAACGATTCAATTCGAGAGTTGTCTGAAAGGGGTTTTTAAATAAAAGATCCGTAAACATGCGCTGCAAGTATAAATAACTATCAATGCTAAAATTACGATCTCCCAAATATTCACTCTTCAGTTCCTGCGAATACCTATTCAAGTCGTCATCACTTTTCATTGTGTGGCGATAAAATAGGAGATCTGGCGCCAGTTCGTTCCAGCGAGTGTTTAACACTTCAATTAGTTCCCTGTCATCGTCGTCTTTTTCCAGGAAAAGTGCCGCGTTAAAGCCACCCTCGTCGAGAGTATAAGACAATAGCCAAGGAATTTGCGAATATTTTCCACTCTTCATAAGCTCGGCCGGAAGTTGGGTGAGAAAAGGCTCTATTGTGTCAGCGGTCTCAACGACTGGGCCAAAGGGCGCAAAGGGTACGTAGCCGAATACCAGAAAGTGTTCCACAGCACCGACAATGTCCCTGGGATCCTTCGACTGCAGGCATTGCTTCAGTTCCAAGGAAGTCCCATTCATGTGACATTCCAAAACATGTCCGAGCTTAAGCGCCTTTTGTCTTTCATCATATTGACTAGCCCACGGACACAATGCACTTCCACTGAGCGATGCGGCCACCTTGACCAGGCCTTCTAGTCCTCCATGCAGTAGTTGGTAGTGAACTGATGCGCCGCCTGCGGAGTGACCCATTAACAGTATATTCTGCGGCTCTCCGCCAAAACTTGCGATATTCTGCTGAATCCACTGTAGAGCCAAGAGCTGGTCCTTTAGACCAAAGTTGCCTGGCAAATCTGCATCCCCAGCGCTTAAGAAACCCAACGGGCCCAGCCGATAGCTGATCTTCACCATGATGAAATTGCCAGCAGACATGATAAACTCGTGTCCATACTCCATAACACCTCCGAACATAAAGGCTCCTCCATGAATGTAAGCCATGACGGGAAAGCTGCTCCGACTCTCATTCTTTGGCTTGTACACGTTCACGGTTAAGCAATCCTCCTTGCCGATCACCGTATTATGAAAAAAGAGACTCCACTGCAAACAGAACTCAGGCGCCTTGGTGGCATCGAATACCTCGTTCCATTTTCGTTTGTAAAGTTGCGGTGCCTCAAAGCGAAGATTTCCGAGCGGTGGTTCCGCATAAGGTATCGACTCGTAGCTGTAGTAGTCGCCTCTGTCCCTTCCACGTAACTGCCCATTGGATATATCCACCAGCAAAGGATCTGCCCTTGCAACGTCTGGCCAGACCAGAAACAGCCAACACAATATAATACAATACATCGATAATGCCAATCGAGAAACGATAATCTATCGCAGGGCTCTTAATTCGAACTATGCCAAGCAATGATAGGTCAGTCTCGTTTTATTTGACATCATTACATATTCAAACGCCCAGTTTGGGGCGTGCCACCAGCACTGAAAATCGACAAATCAATTGTGCATATTATAGGAATAAGTATAAGTTCAAGCTAAACGAGGTAATGCCTAGCTTGAAGAAGCCAACACCACAATTTAGTACTTAATGATGAATTAGGGACATTTAGCTAAAGTCACGGCATTTATTTCCTTACTCTGGTATTAGCTAAGCGTTAACCGTGTCAACTTTATGTCAACTGCACACAAAACCTAATTATAGTTTCCCAATTCAATTAGAAATAATTGAAGAATAAATGTACATTTGTAAATACATACATACATATCTTTGATTGAATTGAACAATTGCATTTGACCCAGGTGCAGTTAAATTATTGTTTTGTACGCAGCTCAAATTGCTTATCACAAATCCATCATTAGATTGAATGCCAGACAATTTCACAATTGTGAATCTTAATAAATCTATAACATATGTATGTGTATGTTGTAATATGTTCAAGTTTCACTGTTTCTTTGTTGCTGATAGCTATGCGCTATTAATATTGGCAGTGAGGCTATACAATAAGCTATCGTTATCGATAGGTCGATTGTAATTGTGTTGCATTGTCAATCAGAGTGCGTGAACAAGCAACTTTTTGCAATTTCGAGCTTACGTGTTTCTCAGGTGCTTATTCCTATTTAAAATTATTTCTAGCATTTCACTAACTTCATTACACAGCTGAGCAGACTAAACTCACCAAAGAGCGTAGCCAATATGTCGAATTTTTTCGCAGACAAGAAGAAAAGACTTATCAGGGGTCGTGGCAAGCAATGTCGTCATCGCATGTGTGTGCACACATACATAATCGAAGGAGTCAGACGATTGAATGTCATATTCATGTTTCATATGCCCCGGACTAGCTATGGTAAGAAATTGTAGCAGCTCTCGTAACGAACTCATAATGCTCTCCTCTCTTGCAGTGGGAATAATAATAATTGCAATTGCATTGATTTAGTCCAAGCCTGAGACAGTCTTGCGGACAGCAAAGATGTGATACTTTTCTCAATATTAAATCATTCAATTTAATAAAAACATCAGATATCTATGATGAATCCAGTTTGATATGCTGTTTGTATAGAAAAGTTTTTAGTTCGTTGGATAGTCATGCCTCTAAAGTGCTTTGCATAACCAATTTAGACTCTCATGACATTCGGCTTTTGTATAATGGAAATTTTATGTAGTTTTCCAGCGATGTTTATATTTATATAAAAATAGATACATTTGCAGAGCTGTTATATTTGAGTCGGACAATTTAAAGTTTATGTGGCTGAAATGGGGCCCTTAACGTGCGTTGATCATATTTTGCACTCCGGATGCCGTTGTATTTCTCGTCATTTACATAAACATAAAGTCGTTTGTTATCCATGGAGCGTTGCAGCTGAAGCATGTGGCTACAGTCTAGTTGCGTCTTACATTTCATATACAAATATATATATGTGTACCTATGTCTATGCATATATAACAGTAGATGTGTATGTCGAGGGGCTCGCCGCATTCGTCTGCCTTCTATAAGTTTACGACTGCTGCATTCGGTCGTAAACTTGGCTGCAAACTTTCCGTTTTACATTTGCTGCAAACTAAAGTTAAGTTAGTTTCCGTGTCAACAGTTCATAGTCCCGTTGCCACGCCTCCTTCCAACGTTGAGCTGCAACAGTTTGGTCAAATCGCAAAGTGGCACAAATCGACCTGCCCAACAGGTCAGCTTGATTGGCAATTAGAGTTTGGCTGTTTACGTTATTTGCCAAAATTCAACCAATTTGATTGCCCGCTGGAAAGTGAAGCTGCAAATAGAGTATCGGTTACACTTGGCCGAAGCTCTCAAGCAATTGCACCAACTAGCGCATTTTAGGATCAATTAATACTTGATTTGTGCATGAATTACATTACATTAGTTAATTTAACAAAGCAACAACACCATTGACTTGAGCTTGCCTGACAGACTGTGCTCCGATGTTTCAAATTCATTCAAGTACACTATTGCCATTCTGTTAGACTCTCAAACTAAACAGTTTAATGAGATTAAATGTGAATTATATTATATTCATGCAGTTCTTCTGATTTATGAAAGAGACACACTCACTAAACATTTACCTTTTATACTATAGCAGAGCTTTAACTGTAGCTCTTATAAGCTCTCTTCAAATCATTTTTCTGTATTGTTCAGTCAAACTTACTTTTAGTCAATTTGCTGGCTACACCAACAACAGATGTTGGAAGTGATTGCGCAGCATGGGAACATTTTGCAGACTTGTAGCTGATATCCGGCCCACTCCGCCTGCAAAAAGAAGCCGAAGCCCGTACAAGGATGTTTGTCTGGCTTTCGTGGATGGAGCTTGTTAGCGTTGATTTTATGCAGATTTTCACGGAAAATTTATGTAGAACAGCTCAGCTACATTGTATGCCGGGGTGGGTAGCAGATTTTCTTGAAATAAAGACAGACGAGCTATGTACATGAAGTGTACATTTCATTTCAAATTGATTTATGCTACTCTCACTTGAGCTCCCTTTAGTTATTCTCAGACGGTGCTAGATTACTTTTCAAATTGCTAGCTAGCTAGCTATTTCAGCAGTTCGACAGGATTACAAACTGATTAACCTCAATATTGATTCAATATTGTATCAAGTGCACGGCATCAAGAGCCATATTTCATATTTGCAGCTATTTACAATTGCGGCAAATATCCAAATTTATTGCTAATTAGCAACGAAAGTTAGGTGTGCGTGGCCGTGGGCGTGACTGGGTGGCTGACATGCAAATTTGATACAAAACTTTCGCTATTGGCAAATTAATTCGGATTTCATTTGGGTCGGGCGATAGGTGGTTGAGTTGGGTGGTGCAGGCGGAAGCGACTTGCTCGGCGTTGTCGACAGATTAGCCTATGGATAAATTTTGCTGAGGTCTGCTCACTCTTCCTCTCTCACTCTCTTCACGCATCACTTTCTATCTGTTTGAGTGCTTGTGAATGTGACATCGAGGTTAAGCATATGTGAGTTTCGGGGCTGGCACGAAGCAGACCCGCCTTCCGCTCAGCACTATTAGGCGCCATAATTAATAGCAGCTTAACTTATAATTACGGTCAACGAAAACCACACAGAGAATCGCTTTAGCTTAATTGTTGAGGTAGTTCCCCCCTGCTGCTAGTTTTTTGGGGCTTCGCTTTGGGTCATCACACAGGACACATGTAAATTTGAAAGACAACACGAAGAACAAGGCGAAAATCAATATGACAATTTGGCAGGAGTTAAGCTGGACAGCTGCAAGTTCATTTGGCAACTACTACTTAAATAAATTGGGCATTCCTGAGGGAATTTCGGTTTCTATAATTGCTACTTAATTGAGGGGGAATGAATGTAGTTTAGCAATATACTTTTAAAGGGATATTTACAAAGAAACTTGTTGAAAATTTAATGCATTAAATATTTTATTATTAAGCTAAAACTGAAAAGCAACTGAGTTTATGTAGAAAATTCAATAGAAATAAATAAATACATTTCATGCTGTCATACAGAATAAGAAATCTAATATCATTTTCATCCATTTCATTTCAATTAAATTTGTGACTTTGTTTCATAATAAAAAACATTTTCGTTTCTAATATATTTATTATATTTTTGCCCATTTATTATAGTCAAATTTTCTTTTCAAACATGAATTTGAGCTATGAGACGGACAAACTACAATGCTTTTTAATTTCTTTTGTTATTATTTTATTTTTATTATTTTTTTTAAGAGCACACAAGTATTTTGGCTTTTTGACAAAATTTATTTTTAACTTACTCACATTTCATGTCAATATCTAAGCAACAAATCCAATAAATGCATGCATTTCTTACTACGAATATTATAAAGTTTTATGAGCTCAAACTCGGCCTAAAATCAAAGGTGGAACAAAAGAAAAGTTTGTAGTGGCTCGTTAGGCAAGTAGCCTAATTTGGCTTTTAGCATGATTAAATATATATCTGTATTTACTGTATCAACTGTTTATATACAGCTGAGCCACAAAAACAAAGACAAAAAGAATAAAACTTTCATGTTTATGTGCACACTAAATGTTTTGCCAATAAAGTTTTATGGGTTAGTTCGAATTTATAGTTTTGTTTGTTTTCATTACATTTTGGCGCATTTTATTTACCATTATTTTTATGGCTGGCTCCCAATTTATACATTAGCCGAATATAGTTTTTAATTCCACTTATTATGATAAAAATGCAGCCTTTTACTTTTTGCTTGAACCAGACTTTTTGTAATGGATAGCTTACGGTGAAGTGTGCATGGACGTTATTTTCCATCAGAGTAACTGAAATACTAAAATTAGAATTTTGGAAAAATGTTAAATAAGCCATGAGGCCATGGGGGCTCTTCGTCTGCATGTATACCAAAATAAACACGTAATCCCAATAGACCTCACGCTGCGAACCACCTGCTCAAACATAATCCTAATGTAATTGGAAGATATAGCCGGAATTACGCTTCAGTCAATATTTGTGGGGCAAACAAATTTAGCATATTGAAAAATGATGCTGACAAACGAAATTAATCGAAAGCGATTAAATTATTGACACAAATTGAAAACGAACCAGAGCATTCACCTAATTGTGCCGATAAGAGATGATATATGGACTTTAAAAAGAGTCTTTAAAACGGCAATGGCTTTGCTTTAACATTAAATAATTTATGTTTGAGCAAATTCGGTTGCTGGCAGTAAAAAACAAAAAACTGGAACATCTTACGAGATTTATAAGAAGTAAAATTAATGTGGCAGTGCGTCTTCAAGGCACCCACCCACACACATACGCACACACACACACACGCACAGTAGAATGAAACCGAAACTGTTCACAAAAAGTACGATGAATGGCGCAGAATGGAGCAGAGGCCTCTGGACAAGACGAGGCCCCCATCGTGTCCTGGCCGAATAAGTTCTCAGCTCAGCAAATGCGAATCGAATTTATTTTATTTAGAACACCATCTTTGCTTGCGCGCGCGTTCGTCCTTTTCGCGTGTTGTTGTCCTTGCCAGCCGAAAAGCGAAACTTTTCGCGCTCAGTTGCCTTCTAAAAGCACAAAAACAGTTTGCCTGTTCTTAGAAGCGGCAGCACTTTTCACAATTTTCTTTATGCGACTCGCTTTCACTTCGCGTTTATTTCCCATTCTCTTTTTACTTTTTTCTGCACGCGCATTTGAAGTTATTTCAAAAGTTTTTCGCCCATTTCGGTCCACATTTCTATTTGGCGCTCTTTGCCCGTCACCAAATGACAACTTAACGCGTTGCGCGCGAAAACTGCCGGAAATTGAAATGAGAAAGAAACTCGAAGAGAAAAAGCGTCCGAAATTGGTCACTTTATAGGAGGCGCCGTCCATTAATAACAATTTTCCCACAACGAAAAACTATTTACCCATTCAGATAAGCAGAAAACTCACTAAATAACCAAAGAGCGAAAACCTAGTTAATATTCATTTATGCGCATGTTCCTTCTTTGCGTGAATGAAAGTTCAAATCATGAAAAAAGAAAGATTTTTTATTTGTCCCTGTATCAACAGGGAAATCCCTACAAGATGCTAATTTAGCCATCTCGCACGAGTATGTAATGCGTAGCTGTAATGCATTTTGCAAGTATGCAGCTCGCTTTAAGATCTCAAAATGTGATCCACACATTTATCTTCGCTTCACCTGTTTCAGGTATTATCAGGCTTCATTATCATTTATATATCTCATATAATAATATGCTACTTTAAAGCAGAAAAATTATTTAAAAAGAATAATTTGAAAAGCTTTTGAAAGGAATTTAAATCAATGCCATATTTTCATATTTCATCACGTCAACTCTAAATCCCATGATTTCATGCGACAGCATATGCATATATATATGTACATATAGAGCAACCATTACTCCGTCCTCGCATAGTTCGAATCACCTGTGTTCGTGAATTTTCGTAAATGCAAACAGAAAAAAGAAAAAAACAATTTAAAGGCAATTTTCATGCAGCGAAACGCAAAATTCGTGCAGATGATATGCTTCCGCCGCTGCTCATGTTGCGGAATATCTTATCCCGTCGTAGTTGTAGTTTGTTTTTGTTGCCGATGCTGTTGCCATTTGCTTTCGGCTGGCCCAGTGGGCCACTCTCCGTATGGCAGTACGTAGTATTTATCCATCACTGACAATGTCAAATATATTACCCATGATGAATGACTTTGCGGATTTGATGAATGTGTTTTGTGGCTTTTCGCCTCTACCATAAACGAACAGCCGCACAGCATACGTGCATGCGTGAGTGTTCGTGTATGTGTGTGTGTGCCGAAATAAAAGATATATGTTAGAGAGCCAACAAAAAAAAAAAAAAAAAAAAAGAAAGTAAATCTGCACATGATTTATAAAATTTCAATGGCATAGAATGCAGATATGTCAATTCAAACAATAGGCCAGTCAGCCCCAAGCGCAAACTCATTTCATTTCTGGAAAAACTAAAGCTATACTCTATTCACTGCATAAGTAGTGAGATGGAATGATTTGTATACTTCAATAAATAATAAAATTAATAATATTCGTCGACTGCCACGTTCATTCTTCAAAAAAAAACATGTTGCTAACATTTATATACATATGCTGTAAATGTTAAATAAATAAACTGTTATCAGCATTATAATAGAGTGGACCTATTAAAGCATACGTACGCACCACAGTGGCTGCTGGAAGTAACGTCCCGGCAGTTGAATTCGCACCTCCGTCTCTTCCGCATCAAAGGAGTGGAATAAATTACTCGGCAAAGAAAGGCACGTTCCTGTAATAATGGCTGGTCAATTTTAATGAGTATACGTAAAGGCACGCACATGCTTAATATGGCACCAACATACTGATAGCGAGAAGGAGGGAGAGAGAGAGAGAGAGAAAAGAGAGTGACAGTGCGAGCGGGCGCGAGAGGCTGAAGAGCAACGGCCATTGGCTGATAAGTCCATTGCGGCAATTGAAGGAGTTTTCTGCCAGCGCGTCTGTCAGTAACGGCTCGTCCTTTCAGAGGATGTCAGAGCACAGGATATGTGTGTGTGTGTGTGTGTGTGTGTGTGTGCGTGCATTGTAAGCAGAAGAAAAATGCTGTGGTAATTACATTAACAGCAGCGCCGGTGGTAAGAAAATGTTGTTTATTGAAGCCAACTTCTGAGTTGTAACAATTTTCATTAAGATTGAAATATGTATCTTTGTTATATAGTTAAGGGAAATTGTCGGAAGATGAATTTTCTGTTCCTTTCCCTTGTTGATAGAAACAGAAAAATGAGTTTAGCATGCAAACTATTTAATTAAGGTCAAACTCTATGAATTGCAAATATAGTCGGCTTTTCAGCATTAAATTGAAGTAAATTTTCTACAGCATAAGAATTATTGAATTTACTTCTTGTTACTTTTTATAAATATTTCAAAACAAAACGTAATATTTTCTATATTATTTTACACACTTAGCAGCATACGTTTCGAAACTATTCGCCATGATTTAGAGCATTGGAGGACAGGAGACAGCTCCAGAGGTACAGCCACATAGCGAAATCCCCATAGGGACGTCCGTGCAGCGAGGCGTATGTTGGGGGTCACAAGTGCGCTTAATGATTCAGGGCTAGTACGTTGGCCAATGGGCTGGCCATTAAGTACAGACTCGGCCATGTTTTATGAGCACGAAACATGGTTTGACGATAAATAGAACAAGAAAAACTTTGGAGAACGCAATTTTTACTCATTTATGCTTTTCTTTTTATTAGTTTTGCATAAATAGAACTAGATAGATGGGAATATTGAATGGGCTGGGTGTGATAACTGTCTATAAAAATATCATTTTCAGTTTCTTTAATTAATTTTTTATTGACATTCTTTTTGGTAAGTCTTATTATATTGCGTGCTCGGCAATTACAGCGCTGTCTCCGGGTCTGGCCGCGTGCCAAGCGCAAAAATGTTATCAGAAAAACATTAATGCGACAATTACGACAGTTTTAATTGTTTTCAAGTTGCACTCGCTCATTGCCGCATTGCTGGACTGCCATACTGTTGGCCCCCAAACGCTACGAAACGGGTAATTAAAAACGTGTTATAAAGCACAACTGCGAGCTCCGAGGAAGACATTTTCCGTTGATGGTTGGCTGGGTAGAGTAGCGTTAATTGCTGTTGGCTGTTGAGTATAAATTAATGTTCGTTTTAGAAGCACATTTACTTCATGAAACGTAATGAATGACTGATAACATTTGAAACGTCCTCGCTTTGCCATACACGAGCAGAGCAAGAGCGACCGTAGATTGAGTTGTCCATTGACATGCTGCCAATAGGAACTTTGCACTCACGATGCTCGATAACTTCGGCCAGATGGCAACATCAATAGCTTCTGTCAATAGTTTTTCAACTTTTTCCAGACTCCCATACCCATTCCAACAGTCTCTTTCCACGCAGGGCGCACAGCTTCCATTCAATTATTAGTTTATGCTTTTCTGCTTTGGCCGCCTTAAAGGGAGCACGCTAATTGCCACGCAATGTGAGCGAAGCAAAAAAAAAAAAAAAAAAAAAACTAAAGTGTGGAAAATATACGCAAATGTCGGGAAAAGTTGGTGGAAATCTCATTAAATTTCCATTTCTAATTTTCCAAATGGATTAACGCTAAAAGATGCAGAAATCTTTCATCATAATTAGCACGCGGCGCCGGCCAGTAACCAACACGCAGCGCACATAGTTGTCCACTCTTACACATACACACACCCGCACACATACATGTATACATGCATACATACACATATACAGACATTTTTATGAGCATGGCCAGCCTCTGCGCATAGTCCACGGCTCCCTAAGTCCCCATTCGCGGCATAGCTTCTCCTTCCAATAAAATGCCGGGAATTGTTCTTTTTTTATACCCTTATATAGCACAGACATTATGAATGCTGTATAAAGTTGAATGAAATAAACATGTAGGATATATTATCTATATCTATTTGTATATACATATATATAAGACAATATCGATACACTAAAATTTGCGAAAGATTGAAAAGGTAAGCGATTGTGCTTTATCTTAGTTTTGCTATAATAATTTATATATATATATTATAAATATACTTTAATATACATCTAATATATTTATATTTTTCTTAATTGACATATTTATAAATATTCATATTTATAAATTTTCCTTTTTCCTTTTACTCTTTAGGGCAGGCAATGGTCAGCGTATTTAAAACTGACGAATTTTTTCTCTGATTTTATATATATATAGATATGTATGTATATATATATTTTTTTTTTCTTTTTTCATTTTTACTTGTGCTTGTGTTGCTATTTGGAATGTTGCCGGCGGCATGGCCTTGTGCCTTGTTTGACTAACTCATTTTGCACAATTTGCCAGGCATCATGGCCAGCCAGCCGCCTCCTGCCGCAACGTCCCGCTAGCTGTTTAATTAAGCGCCCAGATAAGATACTGTTTCTCTTAAATGTGCTACTTACAATCTGTTGAAACAGAAAGCGAAATCTAATTACAGCTGTACAAACGCAGAGCCGGCAATCTTCATGGCAATCAATATGCAAGTAGTTGAGCATATTTTTCTCTACTCTAATGTGTTTATTGAGACGCTTCCTTAACATCATATTCTGCATATTGAGCACATTTTGAATAAAGCTCTGCTCTGACTGGGACAATAATTTGATTCTAATTAAACGCATTTAAATGACGAAATTTATATCATATCGAATGTCAAGTGAATGCTAGAATCTAAATTATAATAATCTCAATTTTCGGCAAGCTGGAGGATATAATATATATGTAATATGTATAATAAATTAATTAATAAAATACCAAAATAAATTGTTAGTAAAAAGAAATAGTTTAAACATTGAATGTGCTTTTCATTTTATAATTTATGGTAAAGCTCCAAAGTTTGACTGAAATATCCTAATCTTTCCCTTTTCAAGATACAATGTTTAATAAAGTATTTTCATTACAATGGAGTATTAGATGCCAAATTCTAAATCCAATTTAATTGAAAACAAGAGCAGCACGTGGTCACACACAGCTGAATGCTAGAAACATGAGAACATTTTTGAGAATTTACTTTTGCCATTACTGCAACTAAAGTCGCACACAAAGACTTTCAGCTTCTTCATAAGTCTGCCGGCGGGAGGGTCAGGGGCGATGCAGGGGATTGTTTGAGCAGGGGGAGAAGCAAAAAGTGCATTTCCTTAGACGCAACTCGGAATGAACTCATTTTGTCGCTAGCACGCAAAATTACAAAATACTGTCACGTATGTTGCTTTTTAGAATATTGCACGGGGCAGCTGGGCGGACAGGGCGTAAAAGGCGAAGGGGAAGAAGCAAAGGATACCCGGAGCAGCAGAACTAATGCTAAAGAAAATATCAACTTCTAACATAAATTTGGGTCAAAAACTTTAATTTAAACGAGTGCCAGTGTCGCCTACAATGTTATGTTGTTCTTGCTGCCATTCTTGTTTGTTTTTGCAGCATTTTGGTAAGCAGAGGCAGTAGCAAAAAGCAAGCATCACGTATACGCACTGTAACACAAACACCAAATACAAATAAATTAGATGCACTTATAAGCAGCCAGGGCCAGGCTCCGAGAAAATCGTGTGCAAAGTGTGCGTGGGAGCAGGAGCAGAAGCAGAGCGTGCGAGTAGATTGCAAGAAAGGAAATTTACTAATTTCAAACTTTTGTACGCATTAACCTCGAAAATCTGCGCACAGGCAAATGCCGATTTGTTCACACATAGATGAAGTGCTGCAGAAGGGCAAGAGGTGACTGTCACACAATTTGAAGATACATTTGCGACTGCATGCAGCAGACAGATACACACTCTGACACACGCATTGTATTTTGTGTAAATAATTTGGGTCACGATCTGCGCGCTGTTGCAGAGCAGTGGTTGGAGGAGGGAAGGGGAGGGGAGGGCTGGCGTGTGACTTATGGAGGGGGTCACTGGTCGAGAGCCGTCTTGCATATTGGTTGTCATGGCTGCAGCGAGCAGCCGGCAGCTGCGACGATGACAACGACGACAAGTTAACGCGGCGTATACGTAACCACCGAACAGAGCTGAGCCTGGCCGAAAGGCGGCTAAGGACAATGAAGTCGTGGGAGTGTGCAGCAAGTCGAGTTGAACTATTGTCAAGTTTTAACCTCGATATGCAGCCATGTCGGATTAGGCGACGCACCCACGAGCATACACACAGATTGCACGAACACTGCAAGAGATGTGCGCTGCTCTCTTTGGAAGGCGCCGCTGGGCATAACAACAATAAGTAACAACAAATACTACAGCGGCTCACGCACAGAGCCAATGCCAGCGAAGGGGGGAAATCAGTTGGGAAACTATTTGAGAGCAAGGGACAACGACTGCAGGCGGCTGCTGGGCGAGAAGAGCCGCGTAATCATGCAGCGTCGACGATGACCCCTTGAGTGCATAACAACAAACGAAATTGTGTGACAAGGCAACTGTGGGTACAGTGGCACCGAAAGGCCAAATGCATGCACAAAATTCAGAAGATGGGCATCTATTAAGTAATTTGTGGGAATAAATATTACACGAGTTTCCAAATGTGGTTCGATAGGCCTTATTTATTTGTTTCATTAATCTGTTTCATTTTGAGCCAAAGTAGTCAGATACCTCAATCAAACTATGCTTCCATTAAGAACTGAATCGCATTGTATATATAATATATATATATATATATAAATGCCTGTCCCATTGTGTCAGTGGCTGAGTTGCGAATGAGGTTGAGGTTACTTAGGAACGAGTGCATGGAGCACTGAGGCCAACTAGTGTATGCCCAGCCCACAGCATTATGGTGGGCGTGGCTGCTCGAAACGCGCCGCAAGTGCTCGAAAGACGTGTGTGTGTGTGTGCATTTAGGTATTTCCATGTCAGCTGCAAATGCCACTCGCACAGCGGCAGCTCGTTTGCCGTACAAGTTCAAAATCATGTCTCGTTGACTGGCTTTTGGGGCCAGATGGCCATTACCAGAAAGAGAGCAAGAAAACAGGCTAGTTGTGGGTATGGCATGGCTGCATTCTGTCATGAGGCAAAAAGTTTTCTTAACGTGTTTTCTGTCAAATTGTATGCATTCCTATTTGCTCGGCCTTAGTCAAAGCTGAAGAATTTATTTCATTTTATTCACTTTATGAGTGGCTTGCCAAAACAAGATTTTGTTTCACAGGCTTTAGCTGATGCACGCAAAGAGCTCACAAAATATTATTAAGTAAATGTCGAGTGGAGCACTCAGTTGGGCTGAAGAGCGAGTCTTGACATGCAACAAATAGCATTAAATAAACTGAGCTATGGACGAGTGAAAACAAAGAGGAAAAGAATTGAGAGCTTGGCCACACCATATAGAAAAAGTTCAAATAAACTTGGTCCAACAGCTCTCGGCTTGTAATGTAGTTTCAATATACAAATCAATAAGCACAGCCCTGCAGCATGCCGATGCTCAGCTGAAACAATGGCGCCTCGCCAGAGCTGAGGTGGCATCGAAGCAACATCAACTGCACTCTGTAACCACAAGAAGCAACCGCAAGCTGGCTGTCTGCTCACTGGTGGGTTCAGCAAACTTTTTCGACATTTTATTTCAACTGTTTCCCAGCCAAACGGAAGGTGCAACGGAAAAGCTGCAAGACCCAACAGCCGGCCAGGCAGCCAGCCAGCCAGCCGGCCAGGCAGCTAGCGAGCGATTCTCAGAGCCAAGAAAAAGTTAATGATGTCACTTGCACTTGCCGTAGGCAGCACACACAGCGTACTGGCCGCTAAAGCCGACTCGCAAACGATGCTTGAACACTTGCCACACAACAGCTACAACTTTCTGGCTGCAACCGCAAAACCTGCTTGAAAGAAGCGAGTGGACAAGAAAATACGAGACTATTAAATTACTTATTGTATTATCAAGACGGTCAAACAGTCGTAGGACCAAGCAGAGCTAACGGCAGATCATAGGACTAACAAACATGTAGCTTGATTGCAGTTTATAGATACATAGAATACAAGTTATTTTCCTTTTTTGAAATGTGTATATATGTATATATATTTTTTAAATAAGATTCTTTAAACTTAATTTGTAGCACATACAAGTTTCATTTATCCTTATATATAAGTCCATATTTCTAACTCGTAATCAAGAAATGCATAATGTTTAGTTTAGTTTTCTACACCTAATGTAATTTCATATTTATGAAGAAAATACTTTGCAAATTTGCTTAATTGAAAGGTTTCTCGATGCAAAACCAATGATGTCAATGTACTACTTTAATTAAGGTCTGGTCAAAAACAATCACATTAGTCGATTTCAAGGATATTGACCCCAGGCTGGGTTCGCTAGAATGCTATAATCTTGCGAAGCACTAAAATTTCAAGCAATTAAATCTTAAAGTCGCGTTTAGAAACTGTTTTCAATTGTCGCTCTTTCTCTCTCGCACCCACACACACTCACTCTCACTCTCTCTCTCTCTCCCACTCACACTAGCATTCTCTCGGGTGGTGCGCAGCAGCGAACTAATTATAAAACGGATGCGCCAGCAGTAGTCCTTGGGGATCGAAGCTGCTGGGAGTAGTCAGGGGGCGGAGTGAAAGGGCGTGGCAGCTCTTTGTGTTTAAGGTCCGCAGCCGAAAGGACAGATAAATGCGACGGTCTGCGCCACGAATAAGAGTATTTTGCATAATTGTTGACCCAGAAAGTCGCAAGAAAGCAACAACAACAATATAGAGTAAAGAAAAAAGAGCATGAAAAAAATTTGTAATTCTCTGTGCGGCTTTTCGTTGCTGTTGTTGTTGCAAAGATAGACACATATACATACATATATATATGTATATATATATATATATATATATATATATTCTTTTTTCCGTTCCCTGTTTTTTGGGGCGCCACCGCTGATTTGTAATTAGGAAACGGCCGCCAACTGTCGCCGTCTCTTTTTGGCTGCAGCCACGCCCCATTTGCACCGCAGCGGCTGCGGGGCATTAGCGAACGTTAAATACCCAAGTGCCATCTGTTGTGCAGCCCCTCCCACACCTGCCGCAGCACCAAAATTAAATGAATGAAAAGTGGTAGAAGAAAAGTGCAAAGCAATGACGCCTCATTCCCAGCGGACATTTGAGCCAAGTAGTGCAAAGGCAACACCACTTTGCGGCTTTTAAGGCGTGAAAGAAAGAGGTTGAGAGCGGGAGGAGTAGAGAGAGAGATATATATAGAGAGAGGGAGAGACACAGAGAGAGACATTCAGACCAGCAAAGGCTCGAGAAAGTTGTGCGTGGCAAAAGTTTATTAAAATTTTAAATTCAGTTTTAATATTTTCCTTTGACTTGGGCCCATCTTCAAGACAATCTGGCGCGCAAGGAAATGCACAAAATTGGAATTATTTCATGTCCGGTGTCGCCATTTTGCCTTCCGTTTGGGCACCCTTTTCGGATTTCTTTTTTCCGTATTTTAAAATGCCAAACTTTAATGCCATTGCCATTGCCTTTGCCATTGATACAGAATTTCATTCTCTTATTTTCAGTGTGACGGAAATTCGTTATTCTGTTCAGCGACCTTCGTCGCCTGTTCGTTGTCCTTGCTCAGGGTCCAGCCTGTGCGCTCTGGCATGTTTCCGTTCATTTTCGCATTATTTTTTGGGCCGATCAGCATTGGGCAGCATTTTAGCATACTTTTCGAAAGTTTCTTTTATTTACTTTATTGCTTCTCTGTAATGATTTATGTAAGGCATTTAACTTTTGGGCTTGTCATAAATATGATCTGTCAATGCCCATATATATTTATTTCAAATCTTATATTTAGCATTTCTTGCAGAATTATTTGCTGCTTTTCCCATGTATTTAAGTGTGCAGCCAATCTGTGTCTCTGCTCACACTCACAACTTTGGCTCTGTAGTTTATAGCCCTCTATTCATTTAGTAAAGCCGCAAATCCTCGCAGGCTCTCTGGAAAAAACATCTTTTTTGTTGCCGTTCTGATTTCGACAAAACGAAAATCTCTTTCAAACCGCACACAAAGCGTTCAACTAACACTGACAGCCAAAAGTTTTGCATCCAGGTGAAAGCTGAAGTGGGGCCCGTTTTTGGTTCGTGGCTGAAAGAAGCTTGGTACTCAGCGCTTTTCCGGATTTAGCTTCCATTGGCACTGGCTAAGCCTCTCACAGGCCCACATCCTGCCCGTCTCTCCGTGGCGACTTCTTGAGCTGCATTTCAATGCCGCAAGGAGTCTAAGCCCATAATGGGGGCCATTGATTGCATTCAAGCGCCAGATAGAACCTTGTACACGGAAGTCAGATTTGTAGTGAAAGGCAATAATGAAATCAAAATGTGAATGCACTTTGCATTTCCTACTTAGTTTGACCCTGTTAAAAGTACAAGGAAGTAGAAACGCTAGTCGGCCACCCCTAGGCATGTCAGTCAACTAGTCAGCCAGTCAGTCAAGCAGTCCACCAGGCTCGGAGGCAGGCAGCTAGCCAGCTTCCTTTTGGCCTGAATGTGCACTCATTAGATCTCATTTTGAAAATTATGTGGCCTCTGCGCAGCTTATTCCAGCACTTGAATGCGACGTGCCAAAGTTCAGGATGTGCTGCATGGCTACGCGAGCACGATTTAAATGCAGCTCTTGTGATTTGGCGACGCGTCAGTAAGGCTGTGTATGGAATTGAAAATATTATATATATTCTTATGCTAAATTAAATTTATTTTTGCTTTTACATGTCTGCATTCCCAACTAGCTGCAGCTTAAGTTTTGCTGCAACTCCCAGCTGTTTGTTTAAATTGCAATCTCTCGAATACGATTTCTTACTATTGTTCTATTTTACAGTCCATTTGAAGCGAGCACGATTCGGAATTAATTTGAACTTTTTGATTCTCAGTTCCTTTCTTGTATTTTTCAATTAAACTGCTTCGATTTCATTCAATCCGATATTTTTTTTTGTCATTCCAATAAAACAAAATCTACAAGTCCACCGTTGAAATACTCTAACAGCTGCAGCGCATGACAGAATGTAGAGCGATATGCCTTGGTCTGTAGTGAGTTACAAATTTCATAATGAAACGAAAATACTCTACAATGCTCTGATGTTTCGCTGTTTAAATAGATATTTAGAATGCATCCATTTGACAATGTTTGACCTTTTTGCAGAGCATTGATTTTATCACAACTACCTAACGTCCTTGGCCCCAACATGCATGCATACGTAGTGTATATATATGTATATATATATACATATATTGCTCATACACACATATATATGTATATATAGTCTTATGCATATGCGCATTTTTTACGAGCTACCGGAAGGCAGTTAAGCTGAAATTGAAGTCCCCTATACTCATACTTACACAATAAATACATACGTATGTATGTATGTATGTGTGTATGTATGTGTGTATATATGTGTTTTTAAGCAAGTATTGTTTAAAATGACTCAATGCCTTGTCTTAGTACAGGCTGTGTCCTAGGCATGCAATCACGACTACCTATCCTAGAGTCCATATACCAGTCCCTACTGCCAGTCAGCGAGGCCTCAATTTGGCAAATGTTTATCGATCCTTTCGAATTTTAAGCTTAAATTATTAAGAACTCTTCTTAAGCTTACGCTTTAAATTTACTCTTAAGAACAATTTTATTTTTATTCATAATTATTATATTATTATATTGTATACACTGAATCCATTGAAAATGGTAAAGTAGTTTTGATAAATATATGGGCTAATTCGATATAGCTCTGTCCGTCTATCCGTATAGACATAGACATAGCTCTGCATCACTAACCACTGTAAGGTGGTTGTTTCAAAGTTTGTTTCAAAGTTATCAAATAAAAACCTTAATGGAAAGTCTATTATAAAATTCTATCTGGTTCATTTACAGAGCTAGAGTCTCAAACTCTTTGGCTTATATATAAATAATAATATAATACAATTCTGATTTTTGTTACATTTTGTATACCGGCGCCAAATTCATTCCCCTTCCATTTTTATACATACATATATATATACACAATGAAGGCTAACTGAATATTATGCTAAAGTCATGTTGTACATCAGTAGAAATCAATGTTATTTTAATGGGTTACATCTCCCTATGTTCTAATCATGAGATAGTTTGAATAATCGATATTACTGATTGAGAAAAGTTAAATATTCAAAGTTACCATTTACCAGTATTTCCATAAGTATTTATATCAGCTTACCAAATGATTTGCAACTTTTTGGTTTCCGATTGCCAATGATGCTGCAGTCATACTTATAAATTCTCAACAGTCGAAACGTGGATAAAAGTTTCTAAAAATTTATTCAAAACTAAAGTTGATTTGTAAGAAATAAAGCAACAACAAATACGTTTTTGTTAGTTAATTATTCAGATTATTATTTATTCAATGCAATAAATTTTCTCAGTAGAGAATTTTCACATAGTTTATTTTCGTTTACATATAAGTACGTGGTTTTTCTTGTTGCTGTAATTAGTTGGTACTTAACGTTAATTTCGCTATATGTTCGCACATAACTGTATATGTATATGTATAGTGTATATGTTTTTTATTTGTTTGTTAAAATTTATCGTTTCATATTATGCATTCGCACTCTATCGTGGTATATATATATGGTATATGGTTTATTTACAGTTAAGTAGTTGTAACGTTTTTTGCTAATGCAGATTTTTCGTATTGATTTTATTATTATTATTATTTTTTTTTTTGTATTTGCTATGCTTCGATTAGGGCGTCAGACGATTATTAAGTTAATTAGTTTAATTAAGTAAATGTGACTAAGGTGGCCTTGGGTCACATATTAATTAATTTTATGAAAAACACTTAAAGACTTAGAAATGTATTTTGATTTCGTTTTATAGTTTTTCTTATATTCTCTATACCATCGACTTGACTTACGGTCTATAATGTGAGGCTCAACATTTAAGTGGGTGTCAGATTAAATTGTTGCCTATTTAAGTTGAGAGAGGGAGTTCAAAGTTCAATTAAAAGGAATTAAAATCGAGGCGGAAAAGTTGCAACTTTATTGCAGCTCAAAGACGGCTGACCGCAGAGACCGCAATCATTTGATACGTGTTTATTTGCGGAGGCCTTAAAAAGAGTGTGAAGTATGAAAAAGAAGCAACAACAAACATCAAGACTGGATGAATGAAAGTGAGGGCGAGAGTGAGGCACGGCCTGTTGACCACACACACTGTTGTTGCCTCATTTAGTTGCAGCTGCTTGTGGTTGGATTTTATTAATGAGCGACAGACAGATTACCCATACGCCCCGTGACGACAACTGCCATGCCACGTGTGTACGCACTGTATACGTATGTATATGTGTTTATTTGTATTTGTATTGCATATAATTAATGTACATTCGATTATTTGGACTTTAAGTTCTGGCCCAGCGACTAATTGCAATTAAGCGTTTAATTGTTTTTTCCGCACATTAACTTGTTGGCTTTCTTTTTGCCGCGCATACAATTGCAAAATCAAAATAAAAATAAAAGAAAGGACATCGCGTGCTTCCTTTCATTTATATTAATTTGGGGAAATTTTATGGATTTCTGTTGTAATTGAAAGGTTCATGGTTGTACATACACATACATATATGCATATACATATATTTTGTGTTTTCTTTCTGTTTTTGCACAATTAAATTTCAAGCGATGCAATTCGCCTGCTGCTTACACAATGAACTCTTCACTCTATATGAATATTTCGAGATTTTCTGGCTGTTGTTTCGTAGTTTTAAATGCAATTTATTAGTGTTTCGAATATTCCGCGCTTAACTCTTGAGTGCTACACACATATATATCCACAATGTATCTATATATGATATTCGATAATATTTTGTATACCATTATAATCAATTAATTTACACACTTGCATACACTTGTTTTTCTTTTGGTTTTTATATTTGTATATACAGTTATCTTAATACTAACATACAAATTGATTTGAGTCTCCCAATCAATATCTATATGTATATATGTATGATTTATTTTTTTATTATTATAAGTTTATCAATTATTTTATGTAAATTACTGTGTTGTTTCGCACATGTTTTATACCGAGATAAGAGCTAGCAGAATATAGTTGTTCAAATGAATTCATGGCTTAACAAACATAACATAAATTGAGTTTGAGCAATGGGAAAAAAACGTACTGAATTTTACATGGCATATGAAATAATATTTTTCATATTTTATATTGCGAGAAATTTTAAATTATTTTTAACAGCTTCCAATTGATTTGGAGGCTTAGTTGGAGAGCTTTCTTCATTTATTTTTCAATAAAATTGATTTGTGTTTGAAATGAAATGAACTACGGAACAGGCAAGTGCTTCGGCTATTGAAGAATGTTTCCAATTCAATAGAAGACAAATAAGGCAAAGGACATATGATAGCTTTTGTTTGAATAATACATCATGCATTGCTCGATTCTCTCACGCACTTCCAAACTGCATCTCTCTCTCTCTCTCTGTCTCCTTCTCTCTTTGAGCACACTCGTAAATATTTTGCAATGAAAATGCATTTGAGCTGCCCAACTTATTGCCCAATATCAAATATTTTTTTCTATTCGATTGGAGCTGGCACTCGCTGTCCTTCCGTCTGTCCGTATAGGAATGCTTTGGCTGATAAGAATATCCTTGCAATTTCTTTTGATGTTGCATAAATATTTACTTTTATGTATTTATGCATACACACACACAGACACACAAAGACTACAACCAAATGTCAGCTCAGTTATGTGTATATATGTGAACTGATACATACATATATAGAAGTATATGTATGTGTGTATATACGTTCGCCTGCTTCGGTTCGAGTTTAGAACTAGTTGCTTAGAGCTTGTATTACTTAGAATTTAGTTGCATTCTCTTACCATTGCTGCCTCTTACAAACTTCTGTTCTGGCTTTTTTTTTTATGAATATTTTTTTTTTTACTTATGTATAAGTTAGCAGATAAAATCAACTACAATTACAATATGCACTCGATTAGTTTTTATTTTTTTCGGCATATTTGTTGTTCGATTTTGCTTCGTTATAATATTTATAGACGTTTGTTGGCTGAATTTTTTCTTAGTTTTCTTCGATTTTTAATTAGCTTTTGCACGTAATTCTGACATTTGTTTTTTTTTTTATTTTAAGTCAGTTGCTTTTCGCTTCCACCCTCCACTTGTCATGTTCCTTGTCCCACGCCAATCAGGAAAACACTCAGTAGCAAAACCAGAATGCATAAAGTATATGCACGAGTGATGGGGGCCGATGACGTTACAGCTGATGCCGAAGATTCTCCTAGAAAATGCAATGTGAATAGAATATGAAGCGTTAGTCGAGTTTTAGAATATGTTCTGATATTATGGCTAAATATAGAGCACGCTGGAGAGTCTACATATTTCTTTTCACATCTCAACTCTATAGCTTTTTCTATATTTTCTATATATTTTTCCTATCATAAAACTCATAACTACCTATCAGCTTATTATTAAAGAGAAGCTATTGCGAATCGCTCTACACCAAACTATGTAAATATTTTTTCTGCGAAGTTGTTTTGATCATCCTCAGCAATTTGCTATGTCAACTCTAACTACTCTGCGTATTCAGTTATCACTCGGTTGTAAGGTTTTTATATAAAATGACTTGAAATCCTTTTCATTTGCATATGTGAGTTATGTATATAAGTATATATGCCAGACTTACCATTTATTATGTTGAGTGTTACCGTCGCACTGGGACTGTTTGATGGGCTACAAGTGTAATTGCCAGTGTCGCGCTTCTTGGCCGACTCGATGATTAATGAGCCGATCTGAGGGTATGCGAAATCAGGAAGAGGAATAGAAATGTGGAGATGTAAATTTTAGTACAATAAATGTATTTATGCAGAGAAAAAAGTCTCTGAAGTGAAAGCAAAAGATAAATCGCAATGGGAATGTCAGGTTTGAGCAACGTTCGGCGACACGTTGCCTAAATATTTAACGAGTCTGCGAGGCACGTTTGCCAAGAGGTCAGCTCTAATTTGCAGGAATTCAACGACATTTGCCTTTAAGACGTCTTTGGGGCGTGGCTGGCATGTGACATAAATGCGAGCAGCATGAAGTAATATTGTAATGTCGCTGATGCGGAACGCAGAAGGACGTGGGCACGTGGGCGGAACACGGAACACGGAACACGAGATACGAAATACGGAGAGGAGGCAACGCAATTTGAAATCAAGTGTAATTAAATTAAAATCAACAAGGGAACAATTGATAGAACTCACCGTGCTCTGTCCCTCGCCGCTGGCCTCTGGCAGATTCGGGTCCAATTGCGTGCGATGGCGCCGTGAATCGGCGGCCAGCTGCTCGGTTCCGTGATACCACATGATGAACGTCGGTGGCTCCAAGGCGCCGCGAACAATGCAGCGCAGGACGACATTGCTGCCAGCTTTGACATAGCGATCCGGTTCGCCGAGTATTTCGGTGCGAGGAACTGTAACAAATACCAAACGGCATCAGGCATACAATGACAATGATGATGCTGAAGATGATGACGCTGCTCATTATGAGTGAAACTCAATGGCAAATAAGGCGCGTGCCCGTGTGAAATTGTGACATTGGCGCTAATCTATTGAATTAACAGCTGCTAGTCACGTCGCGCACGTAAATCTGCGCACCTTCGCGCTTGATGAAGGCGGAGGGGACAGCTCGTGCTGTGCCAAATTCACTTTTCAATTTTTCACTTACTGATGCACACACACACACACACACTCAATGGGGGAGAGGCACGCACATGCATAACAAACTATGCCTCTGTCTGTGGCAAGTTGTGTCAAAATGCGAGCTCCAATGCTATAAAAAATACATAGACGCAAGTTCAAATTATTGCCAGACACACATTTGCACATCACACGAGCTGTTTCTTGTAGACTGCGAACGCCCCGACCCGCCCCGCCCCGCCCTGCCACACCCATACGGCTGGCCAACGGCGACGTGCGCTTGCGAATTCGACAAAATCACGTATACGCCGGGTTTACACTGCTGTTAGACACACAAAACTGCGCAAAATGAATGCGCTGAGAATTCACACAACATTCTGTCAGCTCGCCCGTGTATGCGAGGGCTCTTTGCCTTTGGTTTGACACCAAACTATGTCAGCTTGTCAAAATCGTCGCGTTGTACATGTTAGTTTTCCAGTTGCTTGACTGTTGCTGCTCAGCTGCATCGCAGCTAAAAGGATATGCAATATTATGAGCCAACGAAATAAAATAAAATAAAAAAAATAAAAAAGTTTATCAATTTCTATGAAGTGCCATAGAATATGTTGAGAGAATTTTGATTTTGTACTTTAGTCTGCAGAAATGATAAATTAAAATAAATTGACCAGCACTCAAATAATTTTATACTCAATTTAAAAGTAATAACTACTTGAGATGTAAATTCAATAAACTAAACATTTTTCTCATAATTGCGAAAGAGCAAACCATTTGCAATAACAATTTATTATTAAAAGTCAATCAATGAAGTAGACGACTAAGCAATGCTCAATAAAAATAAAATTAAATTTGTGATAAGTTTAATATTTTGAAACTTTGCTCTTAAAATGAAAAGAAAGAGAAATTTCAAGGGGACTTGGTAAGAGAGAAATAACAATATTTTTATGCGCTATAAAAAGTAAATGAAAGGGCGTCTTCATCTTTGTGATGAACCGCTATCAAAGCATTGTTCATTATAAAAATGGGCTCAGTTTTAAGTTAATTATGAAAGTATTCAGATTGGGGCTTAACTGAGCGATAAGCGACGAGAAAGCCACGAAACCACACGAAAAGAGAACTTTCACAATTTCAGCTAATTTTCAGCTGAACAAAAGAAATACAGAAACAGAGGAGGCAGCCGTGGCATAGTGTGAAACGAATTACAGCAACTTAAATTAATTGGGTTTATTGCCAAATGCTTTTAGGGAAATTAGTTAAGTTTGAAATGTGCAGGCCGTGCACAGCATCGTCTGGCCGCAAGCATTACGGCGGAATTGTCACTCCTGATGGCGAGATAAAAACGAAAAGCGTCAAAAGCAAAAACAGTTGACATCCAAGCCCACAAAGAATTGGCTTTGAACATACAAGATTAGCAGCAAATTAAATAAGCGGACGAACAGAGCCAAATTCTGTAAATGAATGGCAAGTGGAGCTGGCAGCCAAACGAGATGAGCAGAAAACAAATCTCATAAAACCAAATCTAGTTTGTCGTTCAATGACGCAGAAAAAAATAAATTCATTCATTTCGAATGGCTGTGCGTGAGTGTGTGCGGCTGCGTGTGTTAACGGACTATGGGCCAAAATTGAATTTTGCGTGTCAAAAGCAACTTAGAGAGATTATATGGATTCCGAGATATTTCTATATGTTTTAAATCTGTACAAATAAAATAAATAACGGCAGCTGTTCCATTTTGAGAGAGCTGCAGATTTAACACCTTTAATAGATATTCGATATTCGAGCATTCAATAAATCGTGCCTTTGCGGTTCTTTTTTTTTTTTTGCTCATTGTGCTGCTGAAACATCAGCCAAATGAGCCGAAACCAAAGAAACTGACATTTTAACCAATAACAAAAGAAGAAAACAATTCACACACACACACACGCATTGATATAACAAATTGACCGAAAACTACGATCCCATTACCCCAACGAGCCAACGGCCAAGAGGGCTCGGAAATCAAGCATCGGGCGAAAAGCAAACGGAACCAAGCATAAAATACATTGGCAATTGGGCCACAGCAGCCAGGCCAACAGTAGAGGCAGTCGAGCGATGGGCTGAGGTAGAGGCTTGTAAATCGACAACATGCAAAGGGAGTTTTAGTCGTTTGCACAGACAAAACGATGCAATAAATACAAATTACATGGCAAGGCACAAAATCAAAAAACGACCAGAGCCACAAAGAGAAAAACAAGATGAAAAAAAGGAGGAAGGAGGAAGGAGGAAGCCCTCAGCAGCCGGGCAACTAGGTGCTGCCGATAATGGTTATAGCTGATGAGAGAAAATGAGACAGAGCAGGAGAGGGTGAAATATGGAGGAGGGAAGCCAACAGCTAGACAAAGCCAATGTGGACCACGAACACTGTGCCAAATGACTGCAAATAATGGACCGCTGCCCGGTTGCTAGGGCCAAGCTAGAAAAAAAAAATGGTTGAAGCCTGCAGCTGTGATCCCTAGCAGCTCTCTGTCCCTTCGGTCTTGCCCCTCAGAGCCATTGTGTGTGGCACGCATAGAAATCCTTTATGCGTTCAACTTGTCGTTAGATTAACGCAGAATGTGGCCGCGCATACACAATTTACCCCTGCCCCGCCTCACACCCTTCCTGCTAGGTCTCCTGCCACGCTATGGAGTTGTTGTCCGTCAGGCCTTGACCAGCGCTTGGCACACGTTGCCTAAACACACAAATACCTGTTGGACGATGTTACCGCTTTACAGTAGCGTCCCGTTGTTAGGCACACTGTCTTACACACACACACACACATACAGGCATACTAGGTGCCAAGTCCTTAGCATACAAATTAGCTCAACCGGAAATGCGAAAATCTTTTTTGGCAGCGCATTATCGAGTCTGCGCTGTGCATCCTGTGCGCACGCAATATCCTTACAGTATTTTTTCTTTTCTGCTTTGACTAGTTTTTGCTCGTTATCTTGTTCCACACGAAAGTCAAACTGTTTTGTATAAAATTATATTCAATTTGGCTATTAGCATGGAAACTACTTTTAATGATTTTCTTTTTTAAATTGCTTAAGCTTTTACACTTTATCTATGCATACATTAGTGATGTAATATATATTAGCATAAAAATGGTATCAACAATCAAAAACAGAAATAGTCTTTGCAATAATAATGTATATGTATATGGAGAGATATGAGGTTGTCTAGAATTTTAGTATAGATAATATTCAAACTTTTCTAATACTGATTCCTATTGATGCCTGTTACCTACGTTTATATACCAGATATTATAATAATATTCTGCTGCTGCTCACTTTGTGTTTTTCCTTAAGTTTTCTTGCATTCAATTTTTGTTTAAGGCATTTATTATCAATTACAAGTGAGCAATACACAGGCTCGATTCCAATTTTGTTCAACCCCAAAGGCACATCGTACCCTGGTCATTTGTGAGTTAGTTTATGTGTGCGGTGTGCGTCTGTCTGTGTGTGTTTTGTGTGAGCAAACATGAAATTTAATTAACTTTTTTAGCCTGGGCCTTAAGTGCGCCTTCGTATGGCTGTGTGCGTGTGTGTGTGTGTTTGTGTGCTTAACAAACCCAAGAAGTGAAGCTCACACAAAAGTTTTCTCGTTAAAAAACTTGCTCAAAAATTGGTCTGGTCAAAAAAGAGTTTTCAATGGCAATGCAGCAGGCACCGCAATTTGAATGCAATTTTGTGAGCAATTGCGAATGCAGCAGTCGAATGAAAGATGCAAAGATCTCCAAACATGTGTGAGACCCTTTGACCCTACCTCCCCAACCCCACCACCGACCCCTTGCAGCTCTTTTTGGCTGTCGGGCTGTGCTCCTATTCAGCTGTGCATAAAGTAACCCTGGGCCAAGGATTTAGCCACAAAACTTTTCCCCACATTTATATATTTATATACTTGCATAAATATACTGTTATATACATATATAAGTGTGTTTGCTGCCACAACTTGACCTTACGTATAATGCCTTAATTGCATGCGCTCAATATGCTCTGGCTCGCAGCAACAGAAGGACTAGTTCTCGGCTCATGCCCCTTGTCCATGTCCGTGTCCTTGCCCAAGGACTTCGTCACTTACCAACAACTTGCAGCTGCACGCGCGCGCTCACTTTCGGCTCGGTCGAGACCTGGCACTCGTAGGTGCCCGCATCCCGCGCCTGAACATATTTTATTTGGAGGGTCCAGTATTTATCCGGCTGCTTGAGCGCGAGAAAGCGCTGATCCGCAATGAACACGGCTCTGCAATGAAATAAGATTTTTAAATAAATAAATATGCGAAAAGAAAATGTTATATAAAATATATATATGTGAAAAGTAAAGTATTAATATTTATTTACATTTCCAGCTGTTACTGATCCATCAGTCTATCATTCAATAACTCAAATAACTCCCACAGTATAAAGAACTTAAATAAATCTTTTAGCCTAACACACAAATAGCACGCAGTCCGAATTCAAAGCACAGCTAATGCGAGGCATGTTGCATGTTGCATGTGCAACACTGTTAAGTGGCAGGGTAACAACAACAACAACAACAACAGCATCTAGAAGAGGAACAACAACAGCGACAATAAATACAGGCCCACTTACGCGCTAAGCTCCACTGCTAATGGCCACTCAAAAGACACTCAAAGCTATTTAGTTGCGGCATTTAAACAAAAGTCCTCTCATACACCATCTCTCTCTCTCTCCTCTCTCTCTCTCTCTCTCTCCTCTCTCTCTCTCTCTAACTGTCTCGCTGGTACTACAACAAAGTTGTATATGGACTGCATGCAGCAAACAACAATTGTATAGCATGCAAATGAGCGGGTTGCCGAGTGCCTGGAGCGGGCAGCGGAGTGGGTCCACTGAAATAAGTTGCATTTAATGTCATTGTTGCAATATTTTTGTGCAGCGCTCGCTTGGAAATTTCCCTCTGCCATTTGTGTAAAGTGCAAAAATGCTTCCGTCTACAGTTGAAAGTGCGCCAACTAAAGTCTTCATAGCACGCCACGCCCCACGCCCCCACGCCCCTGCTCAAAACCCTATCCACGATCCTCCACACACACACACACACACACACACACACATGCGTTGACATTGCTTATTAGGCACTCTGCTTTAAACTGTTAGCTCTGGCCTCTTCCTTTTCACATGCCACATCCTCTCTCTCTCTCTCTCTCTCTCTCTCTCTGCTTTTCCCTTTGCACTAACAAGTTTTGATACTAAACCCAGATTAGACCCTTGCGTTTTGCACTCATAAAACTCGACATTTTATGACTTTTGCCATTTCCTTTGCACCCTCCTCTACTCAGCTTTTCCACTATAGCAGTATTTCTTATCCAGATTTTGTAGTTACTTTATAATTTTCATCTCATTTTCCAGTTATACCCTGTAACGGCAGCCGCTTTCGCCACATTATTTTCCATATTTTTACAACATTCCATTTCCTCTCACTGCATTGCTTTGGCTTGTGTCCGGTTTTTTAGACATTTTCTTAGCCAAGTGTCAGGAAGTGACCTGTAACAGCATAAGTTTTTCATTCCCAGCTAATGCTGAACTCCAATAGGAAGCACAAAAAATGTGTGTCTCAAAAAAAGTTTCGTCATGAGTTTCTGATTCCACGACACAATGGAATATGCATAAATAAAACACTACAAATTTACATACATATGTTGCTATATGAGATTGGCATTACATTTTCTAAAAGTTGGCTTGAAAGTTGCGAAAAACAAAAAACTATATGAAAAGTTGATGGTGTTAAAGTTAACGATACTGTTATTATTTTAGAGCAATTGGAAAGTTTTTAATGTTGTTTTTTCATGAGCAGAGCAATGGATTCGAAGGAAACTGAAAGTGAGATACACTAAGCAAATTTAATGCCAGCTGCAGACATTAGCTTAGTCTTATAATCGCAATAAATTTATTTGGTATATCTTGTAGAAATATATTTTATTTCGCATTGCGTTATTAATCTAAACATTCAATTTCAATTCAATATTTATATTGAAAACTTTCTGCCTAAACAGTAAATTTCTATACAGCTGTCATATATAAATATTTGCCTTGATTACCTGGTATATGTTTGGTCGAGAGGCTGTAGTCTGTAGGCTGATTGTGTATCAAGTAGTCCCTCAGGAATATAAATGACATGCATCCCAGGTGCGAAGATAACAGATAACAAGTAGTCAAGCAACACCTGAACATAATTACCCAGACTCAGGACAAGAGAAGATACGACGGGTCGAGTGTCTCAAGCATTTGTAACATATAGTATATTAGCATATGTATTTGTGCGTATATGAGTATGCATATATACCTATGTATATACATACATATATGTAAGTATGTATTTGTGTGGACATTGGGCCAAGAGCAAACAGAAGTAATCTATTGTGCGAAGGTAATAAATTCAAAGGGGATGCGTCCAGCGGGCAAACAAAAGGCGCCAAGCACGTGACATTTATATGAAAGTGTAAACACATCATTTGAGCTATTATACAATGCACATTCGTGACTGCAGGACAGGACATAGCAGAACGTTGCTGCAACGTGACAGTGGCTGAAACTTTTTTCTGAAATCTATTTCCATTATGTGTGCGAGCTGTGAGATACTTGCGGAGCTCAGCAGAATAAGAAAACTTTCTAGATAAATGTGACATAAGACACTGGAGCAGCAATCGACCCAGGACGGAAGTGGCTCTGCTGCGAAAGCAGACGGCGGCGCACAGGAAGCAATCAGTAAGGACACTATCTGGGCTTAATTTCAATGGTCCTCCAGTGTTTGCCTAGCATCAGCATCAGCTGCAGCTGCAGCTGCAGCTGCACTGTCTGTCGAGATGTCTCTCTCCTATATCCTTGCCGTGTGGACACACTCATTCATTCGGGAGCAGCCATTCATCCGTTTGGCAGACAAACAGGCAGCCGCCTTATCTAATGTGAAAGGTTCATTGGTTTTACTTTTCTATCAAAGTAATAAGCTGGAAATGTTTCCACCCCACACACAGCAAACGTTGACTAAAACAGCATGCAGTCCAAAAAAGGAAAAAAAAAGGAGCAGAAGAACCTAGCTGCAGCTGGAGGCGAGCTGGAGTGTCTACTTTGAAGTAAAGTTTTGCTGGATTTCGAAAAATGCAATGAAATTGCACACACTTGTGTTTCCGCTTCGCATGTCAGAGCATGAAAGGGCATTTCAAACACAGAGAGAGGGCGACAGAGAGAGAGAGAGAGAGGGATTTCTGTACAGGATGCGTACTCATTGTAAACTGGCTTCATTGAGAACTCACCTGACGCAATGGTTCACTTGTTGTTGGACACACAGATTGAAATTGAAATACATGTTGCCACTTGGCATACTTGATTCAATTTACTGCAAATTGTTTTTGCATCACGACAATTTCGTAGCATCAAACACGACAGGGGTCTTATAAAAATACAAGAGCTGCAGCTGCCCTAAGCAACGTTTCATACTCAAGTGAAAATATTCACATCTTAGAATAAATAAATACGCATTCTTCTTCTATCATAAAACAATAGAAATTCAAGTCGCATTTTAATTGGCTCTCTATATAATAACAAAAAAGAAAGCTCTAGTCGAGAGAAAGAATGAACTCTAGCTCTTATATCTTCTGAAATCGACGCGCTCAAACATACGGACAGACGGACGGACGGGTATAAAAAAGAACAAATTTAACCATTTGTATGCAAATGCTTGGTAAAATTGAGGTCTGTTAAAGTATTTATTTGAAATCTAAATATATATTTCAAATTGAAATCATTTATTTCTATTATAGTTAACTTTTCCTCTCTACTACTAATACCTATAAAAGTATCTTTCATTGTAATTTAATAACATCATAACTAGATCAATCTTTTAAAGCAGAATGTTTCGCATAAATCAACTATTTATTGCAAGTCTTGACAATTGCAATAAAATATAACTCAAAGTTCAATTTAAATAATAGGAATTAACACAATAACATTTAAGTACCTATTGCTAGCTATTTGAAATTGTCTTTTCCTTTTAGCATGTATTGAGCTGAATATAATTTGAAATTGAAATGCACATTTGTCTACTTATGATATTCCGCATATCTAAGCTGCCTTTGCATTCGCTCACACACGTAGACACACAAATCGGAGAGTAATTGGTAAGAGACATTTTGAAGTTAGCTGAATCTGGGAGGCTCATTCATTCAAACATTCAGTGCGGATTCATTAGTATTCAGATGCCAAAGCAAGGCACCAGGAACAATGCAATAATAATTATGAATAATCTCAGTACCTGGAATTGAATTCATTTAATATATTCATAAGCCTATTGCATTTGTAATGAATAGCAAAGCTAATGCATACATAAGCATCTCCATTTGGGTGTCGATGTGATTAAATAATCACTTTGATAGATTTGAGATATATTATCATAGATGGAACATAGCACAAGAAATTGTGGTAATTGAATAGCTAAATCTCATTATTTTTTACTTGGCTACACTTGTCGTTTGTTAATTACCTGTCGACTGTGAGAATGTGGCCATCACGTAGACGAATCCAGGAAACGGATTTGTTACCAAGCTGCTTAACCTGTGTGCGAGATATTAATTACAATTGTTAATTGAAAAGTATCACAATCAATAGCAAGTATAACATATACTAATTGCAAAATGAAAGAACTGATATGATTGAGTTAATATGGTTTACCTATTGTTACTAAATTATACAATGTTATTATATATTACACGTTATTTCATCAAATTGAAAGTGTATTTATTTGTCTACGCACAAATATAACTTGTTCAACTTACATAACATAATATCACATCACAAAATTAAGAGCTAAATACATTTGATTTTAAATTTTACAAATGTCAAAGAAAAAGTCGATGTAATTATAATAATTAGAGACTTGACTGAGTCTATATGCGCGTAATAAATGAATCAAGAAAGAGCCAATCCTTCCGAGAGTAATTTAATGTCCCAACTTGACAAACCAAGTAAAGACACTGAAACAACATTGAAATGTAATTAATACTGAAATGTAGATGGACCTTATCAAGCAGGCAACACAAACCAAACTACCCCCATGCCCCTTAGATATTATTGAAATGTGTAGTAATTTTGTAAATCTAAAATGCATTTAGAACACACACACACATACACACACAAGCAGTCGTACACAAATTCACATATGGTATGTACATCTGACTAAATTTGGATTTTGGAATTTACATGGAAATCATTTTGTCCATTCGACACTTTGCCATTGAATATGTGAACAGTAGTTGATGCCAGTACAACAATCTGGCCTGTAATTTGACTGTAATGGACCTATTTGGGCACTAGCTACCGGATTTAATTATAGGGCAAATATTCTCTAATTAAATTCATGTTGCATTCGAATCGTACCTCAGCTATTGTAAAGAATAGTCCAGTGAGTTGACAACTATGCAGGGTGTACACACTGAGAGAAATTAGGTTGGAATTACTTTAAATAACCCAATTGCAACCTGAACGTAGTCAAAGCCAGCACTCATCGTCCTTCAGCTGACATCAGCAGGAGTGAGCGCAAATTTCAAAGAGTTTCGTCCAGCGTGCACCTTGCTTGTTAGCTTGTTGGCTCGTTGGCTGGCTGGCTCTTTAGCTCATTGTCTCGGCAGGAGGCGTAACATCACTCAGCTGTGCCACTTAATGTGGAAGCTGAACAAAGAGCCGCATGCAATGCAGTCTGCAACGTTGATAATCGAGTGCGGAGCGCATGCCACAGCCCATAATTGACAAACATTCAGATGCGAGCTTTTCATTTTTCCTTTCAAATTGAACGGGTCGTCTGTAAGATTGAGGGGCCTGTGGCAGCTGTGCTCGGTGTACCGACACTTAATTGACCATGACAAGGAAAAATTAACATTGCTTCTCTTTGTTAAATCTACAGCTCAAGATGCTTTTCAGCCGTGCATTAAATATATGCCTCAGTTTGAACTGCCAGCAGCTGCCTGCCGCACGATTAATGGCCAAGGCCACAATTTCTCGACCAGCCACACAAGAATTTGAATTTCATTTCGCCTTTGAGGTGGTGGCCAATTACTGTGGCAACTGCGAAGTCAGGACTTTGTCCACGGGCTTGGGAATGTCAAAAATTGATGACTCTATTCGAGATATAAATTGGAGTGGGCGTCATAATTACAATTTGTATCAGGCAGCACAGCCTCAGGATATTTTGGGTATTAAGTTATTATTATGACAGAATTAGCATCTGAATAACATCTTAAGAACATGCAGATGTTGGTGTACGAGCTGAAGGCATATTATAATAAAAATGTACTATATAAAACAATAATTATATATTTTATACTACATAAATTAGGTAAAGCAGAATTTGTTTATATTATTTTAGTCTATAAGACATTGCGGATAGCTTATCAGCTATTCTTTCTCTGTGATTGCGTCAAGAATTATATGATGTAATATATTCTAACATAATTTAATATGAAAAGCTTCAAATAACCAATTTTAATACAATATAACTGTACCTCTTAAGCATTAAAAAAAAAAAAAACAACAACAAATATTCAAATACCAAAAGATTCATTTTAATTTTGTGTTTCAATTGTTCGATGAAAGCTGGATCGATTGCAGCTTGGATGTTTGTCTGGGCCAGAGGATGTTATATTATTTGTTGAATTTGGACAAAGCACGTAATGCCATAAAACTAATTTGTGTAAATTTAATTTGGGCTTACGGTTTCGTCGACTAGTGGGCGGGCGCAATACAATATTTACAACTTCTAGGCAAACAATTTGCATTTTCGGCTGCCTGTGGGCCGGCGCTGACCTTTAAACACCTGCGCAAACACAGAAGGCCCGCCTCTAGGCGCCTCTCACCTGGCCGTCGGCATAAATTGGTGGCATTTGTTTTTCAGCTTTGTGTTAAATACACGATGCGGTCACACCTCATGGCCGAATGCCTCGAGTCGTTCGGTAAATATTTACGCAATAAAATTTAATGTGTTTCCTATGGATGGGATGCTAATGGCCAAACAGAGGGCGGTTCTCAGGGGCGGGGCACACTGATAATTACAAATAAAAACATGCACGCAACACTCGAGCACGCAATCCAAGTAAAAATATACAATACATATATAATAAAAATCAAATAAAGCAAACCACAAATTATGGAAATGCGCATGAGACAGAAGCAGTAAAACCAATTAGGCTGCTCGACTTACCCGGCAGGGCAAATAGGCGTGTGTGCCAATCTGTGTGGTCACATTCGATGTGGCAAAGCCATCCAGATAGGGCTCAACCAGGACGCCGGTGGCCGACAGGGCGCCGACCTCGGGCAGCAAGGATGACACTTGAGCCGCCGGAAAAGCAAGAGCCGCTGACGAGGATGCCCCCGCGATTCTCTCGTCGAAATCGGCTGTGGATGTGGCCGTAGCAGTGGCCGCTGCTTTCGTCTGTGGATGCGATGCTGAAATTGATTTAGGACAGAGCAGAACAAAAATAAAAATAAAATATATATTTATATATATGTACATATATGTATGTATAAAAGTTGTATTCTTGTTAATCGAAATGGCAATTTGAGCTACGATTCGCTCGGAGCCTTTGTCACGTACAAGGCATACGTGAGATAAGCGTTTCAATAGGTGTGTGATTAACAGCAGGTGAGCTGAGGGTGGAACAGTATTATCGGATGTTGGTTCGTGCTACATTAAAGTTGCATGAGCGTAGCTTAACAACTATTTGGCACAGCTTCTCAATTGTTAGGTGTGAAGCATTTCAATTATACATGCTACTGCTTTGAGCTTTAAGGCATATTGGGAATTGCTATTCTAAAATCGCAGACTTAAACAAATACAATGTCTTAAGGTCAAGCTTAGTAAACTTATATTTTGGTTTCTTTTTATGTATGGATAAAACTATTTATGTATTTAAGACTGCCTAAAGGCGAACTCATACTAAACAGAATAAGTGCATTAGCATATGTATTAGTGCGTGTTATAAATGCCTTTTTCGACAAATAATATATTTATTTATCTTTTTGTGTCTATTTTACTGTATCTGCACTCACAATCAATGCAATTAGGAAAACATATTGCTTTTGTTCAATTTTTCTATCTCAGTTAAATTTCTTCACATAAATGAATAATTAATTTCATGCCACGTTTTATGCGCCAGTCGAAATTGACAAACTGCGTTTGCTGCTGCTTTATTAAAATCTCAATGCCACTGGCGACAACAACAACAAGGCAATAACAATGCCAACAAGAACAGCAACAACAAGAACATGAATTGACGATGTGGCAAATATGCGCCTGACGCTTATTCACAGAGAACCCGCAGCGCGTCACCTAACAAAACCGCCAAGTCAGCCAGGCAGACGTGAGGACTTGCCACACCTTCAAAATCAAACACACACACACACACACTCACACAGAGACACCCACTCATACACAGAGAGCAGCTGCAGGTGACGGGAGATGGCGTGTTTGTGCTATTGTTTGATGGCGACTGTCAGTTTTTGGTTTCGAATTAATCAACGCCGTTTAAGTGGCTTCCACGCGTCGTCACCACTCAGCAGCAACAGCAGCAGCAGCAGCAGCAGCAGACATTCACTATGCTGCTGATTTTTGTGCTGCAAAGTTTTTTAATGAATGGCGTTCATTAAAATTGATTGTTGTTTGCGGCTGCGCCACAGACGATGATTTGGCAATACGCACTCAACCACATACAGTGGATCGTGGGTGGTGCTGGTGCTTGGATTCGATTTGGTATAGGGCACAGAGCTACGCATGTTATTTGTTGAAATCGCCAATTAACTGGCAATTGCCGCAAATGGAATGTTTAGCTGTGTCCTCAGCTCGCCACGCTCAGCATTTGAGTTCAGTTTTGACGTACGCCGAGCCACTTTACAGTATAAATTAATTTCTTGGTAATACAACGAGGCCGCCCATTGGGACAATTCCATTTTGACTTTGACGCTACTGGCGCCTGCAGCTGACAGTTTCAGTTATTCGATTTGTTTATAAATTTGCGTATCGCTAAATCGATTCTTTGCATTTGAAATTGGAATCTGTTTTCTCCCTGACCCCAATGCGCAGTCAGTTGGAAATTTTCAGCTAAAGTCCATAAAAGGGGCAAACAAAAAAAAAATGATTTTCCATCAATTTTCTTCTTTTTTTTAAATCTTTGCATATTTTGAACTGTGCACTGAGGCAGGCATTAAACTAATGAAAAACAAAAATATGATGCATAGAGAACAGAATATTTATTTAAATTATTTAAGCATAAATAAAATAAATGTATATATAAGTAATACATATACAAATGTGTGAAGTGACACAAATAATTAAAAGTATTTTTTAATAAATATTTAAAAGGCAAATAAATCTAATATATGATAAAAATGAATATATATATATTAAATTAAAACAAACAGAAAATATAACATAATAAATTCCCAATTAAATGTTTTTTTTAAATTCTACTTGCTGTATTTAAAATTATATATGTACATGGATATTTCGACTTTCTTGTATTAAACTAAATTGCTTTTTATTATTTTCTCTTCCTCTTCGACAAGTCATAAGCTAAGATATTATATAAAAATCGGTTAGCACAGAAAAGAACTCGAAACAATATGCAAAATCTATCTTGCTGAGTTTGCTAGCCCCGCGTATAAATGATTTGATCCGAGTTTGTGCCCCAATTAAAAAGGCGAATGAATTTGAGTTTGACAACTCGTACGTCAATTTAATTGCTGTGTGATGGGCGACGGTGACACTTGGCGTCAGTCAATTTAAGTGCTGGGACAGTAACGGATGCAAGGATGTTCAGTGTTCAGCGGATATGATTTGCCCCTACACGACTCGCACTCAGCCAGAATGGGGGACCTGCCCGAGGCACTCGTCTGTACCAGAAATCAGCAATCATTCCATTTTTGCCTATTTTATGCCTGTCAGTGGCAGAGAGTGTGGCTCGACGTGTATGTGTGTGGTTATCGGTGTGTGTGTGTGTGTGTGTGTGACATGTATCAGTGACACAAACAGTAGAAGCAGAGTTGGCGCTCGCCGTAATTGACAAAAGGTTTCATGCATCCAATGCCATTGCCAGTGCCGGTGAGTCCCGCCTATCGCCTTTGCTCCGCTGACAAATAGGCGCACGAATGCCTGCATGACATTCACACACAAACAGATACAGAGCCTGAGGCAATACATATGTATATACATACACACACGCACAGAGGCATACTCATAGATTTGGGACTCGCTGCAATCGACACAGTGAAATTGAAGGCGCGTTGAAAAGATCAAAGCCATTCAATTGGCAGTGACAAAAACTGCAGACTTCGCCTGTAGAAATGGTATACCATGGGGGGTTTAAGGTGGGGCTTGATGCTGGACGGACTTCGGTGAAGGCATGGCATGAATGCGGGCTATCGCTATATGGTTGAGCGACAGCAGCAGTGTTTGATTTGTCAAAGCACAACACAATTTTTGTCATGCCCTTGGGCCAGCTAACACTCAGACAATGTTCAGAGTTTTTGCTTAGCATTTCCGAAAAACAACAAAAATACTAATTCATGTTGGGGACTTGTAAAGAACTAAAGAACTATAAATATAATCAATGAAAATAAGTAGGAAAAGCTATTTTACTATTAGAATAAAGAAACCAGAATCAAGCTATCGATTTTTACCGAGAGCAAGCGTAAGCTCGTTCTACATCTGCTAGAAAGCAAGGAAGAGAACGAGATTGCTGCATTCATCGAGGCGTATGGACAGAAAGCCCGACTATGCTACAGCCATTAGTCACATTAAAATTTTGGGTTTTTGATGAAACAAAAATATATCAAATGAACTTTTTAGTATACGTTAAGTTGACAGTCTTTATTCATATTGTTGAAATTTGTATACACAAAGACACGAAATTCGAACACAATATTCAATTCTCTGACGGGTTGAAGGTGAGTGCATTATCCGTACGATCTGAAATGCATTTCGTAGGGTTTGTTGAATTGAATTGAATCATTTTTGATTATAGCTAACGAATTGAAGATGTGCAGCCCTTGCTGTGGACCTTGTTGCGGACCGTGCGGATGCGGACCTTGTTGCGGATCCTGCTGTTGCGGACCCTGCTGCGGCCCGTGTTGTGGACCCTGTTGTGGTCCATGCGGAGGCTGCGGCAGTTGCTGTGGCAGTTGCTGTGGGCCATGCTGCAGCCCCTGCTGCAGTCCATGCTGTGGACCTTGCTGTGGAAAGTGTGGACCTTGCTGTGGACCATGCTGCGGGCCCTGTTGCTGTCCGTGCTGTGGGCCTTGTTGCGGTTCGTGTTGCGGTCCTTGTTGTGGTCCATGTTGTGGTCCTTGTTGCGGCCCATGTTGCGGCCCCAAATGCTAAAATTGGGCCTCAGTCAGTCACTTGGCCATCTTAATACGAGTGGCTTGCACAATTATTACCATAAGTTCGATATAACCCGTTAGAGAATTGATATTAAACAACCACACTTCGAATAATAACTTAGGAAAAACTTAAAGCTTTATTATTTCAAAATGTTGATTATATGCAAGAGAACAAAATTGTAAATTGCCGAAGAAGGCTTAAAGATTTGCTAAGCTAACCCAATACAGTGAGAAAGGACAGCGGGAAGAGCATAAGAGATAGGGAGGGAGAGAGAGAGAGCAAGAGTGCCTCAATATTTGTTTATCCTTTCAAGCTGTTTCCCCATTCCTATAGTTCTGCTAAATTTAATGATTCCAAGTGAAGTACATATTGGCCTGAATTCCGATTGCACAGCTACGCAGAGATAAGACAAACTGCTTCTGGCAGCATATTAAAATTAAAAAAAAAAAAAAAAGAAAAAGATGAAGCAATTTGTTGTTGCTGGTGTGTGTTTGGCTCAGGTAAAAGTTGGTCATTTAAAAGTTATTTGAATTAGTTCACTGAAGTTTGTGTACGAAAAATTAATTAAAATATCAATTTCGGCAACACGACGAAGCCAGTACATAACAACAAACAACATACATACACAGTCAAACACATGCAGGCACAGCAAGAGTTCATAAGCTTAAGGACATACGCACGAAAGTCGACGATGACAACTATAAGAAACTGTGAGATCCTTTTGCTCGCCCTTCGAGTATTCCGCATAAACGGATGTTATTTACAGCTGCTGCAGTTGACACAAGTTTCCATACTTAAATTAGACATTTTACACTGCAGATATAGGCATACAAAGCCATTTATACACATACACACAGACAGACAGACAGAGAGAGAGAGAGAGAGAGAGAGAGAGAGAGAGAGAGAGTAAGAAAAGTTTAAATAAATGCTTGTTAAATGTCGCAAAATTGCCCGCAGCCCTGCACGGCACTAACTAAGTAACTTTGTTCGACATTCTGCGGCAGTTGCTTAACAATTTCACTGGAAATGCCCCAAAAGCATTTGCCAAGCCATACCGCACACACTTTGTATATTTAGCTGCTACAGATACGGCCAGCTATAGACGCAGACACATTTGCAGCTGGCCGCGTTGTCGACTGGGTCCAGCACCAGCGAACTTAATTAGGGTTAATTAATGTTAGAAAAACATACACACAATGAGAGAGCGAAAAAGAGAGAGAGAGAGAGAGAGAGAGAGAGAGAGAGTGAGAGAGAGAGAGAGAGAGTATTGACTAACGACAAATTGGCATACAATTTACATTCAGCTGCAGCAGCTGAAGCAGCCAAACCGGAAATGAGTTTTCAAAAGGCCGGAAGGCAGCAATTATGGGACTTGCTTTGTGTTCCTCCTTTACTCGCACTCTCTTTTGCACCGTGTAATAATTGTTCTGGGTATCGGCATACGACGGCACTCGCATCGCATATGGTTTTTTCTGCTTGTTATTACAAGGTCATGTACGGTTCATATCACTTTTGAGCCACACACAGCAGTACAGGTCCAGCCTAAAATTTGCCAGCTACGTATTTGCATATCATCAAAAAAAAAGAGTCCATGTGTGTGTGTGCTTTGCCTATGCTAACGTCGTGTAACGTGGCAAATCCAATTTGAAGGCACGCCCCTTTCTTATACCTGGCTATAATTTTCCTCTTATCCTTTGGCCTTGCCTGTCAGCAAGGCTTTTGGCCTTGTGCGTTGGCTCGTCATGAGTGAAATGCAGCTGCATAGACGTTGTTTGTATTTTACTTTAGCTCCACTTTAATTTGGAGACAAATTTGTACAAGACACAGGCAAAAAAAAAAAGCTATTGATTGAGTGCAGAGTCAATGATTGTATAACTGTAAAATGCACATCAAACATGATTAGAGCTAGATATAGTCGTCAAAAAGATGCTTCGATGTGACTCCTGAATCATAATGTCAAACGATGTTATGTGAATATCAAACTTTTATAAAACATGAGATTAATTAACATTTATACAAATTTCTCATGATAGAAAGTTAAGCTCGTGTTATTCATTGGCAACAAAAGGTAATTAGCTTAGCAATTATTAATATGCAAAAGGATATACCGATTCAGATTCACATTCATCTCAAATGGATTTAAGGTGCAGCTAGCTTATATCAATATATACATAATATATATGTTTTTATATATAAACATATTTCTGTTTTGCCACAAATGAACTCGATTGATGCAATTTAAATGCATGACACAGAAATCGATAGATACAGATAGAATGGGAGAGAGAAAGAGAGAAAATGTTGTGACAGCTGTAAATATTTGATATGTAGACCAAGTGCGCACACATAGATAGATGATATTATGTTTTTCCAACATTAGCAGCTTTTAATTATGCTCTAAATAAACGCAACAACCAATGTTTGGGTTTATATTACAAACACAAGGGCCAGCTGCATTTGACGCGCTCTGACAAATTTTATGCATAAATAAATGAATAAATATTTGTGGAAAGGCCACAGAGATATGCACAGTATGCGCGCCATGTCGCCAACTAAATAAATAATAAATAAAAAATAGATGGTGCAAACAAATATGCATTAAAATCTCTGACAGCCATTTGATCACGCTTAATAGACCCTAATAGTCTGCGGTCAGCAATCATGCGCCTCGCCACTCGCACTCCGAATCGCACTTGTAACTTCGATTCGCACGCGTATTTTGCATTTGATGCGCTCTGGTTAAGTTTATTTATTATTCCATTTATTCCATTTATTTATTAATTATGCAGCAATTTATGTGCTTATCAATTTCCACCTAAAATTTGTCAGCCACGACCACATGTGCAAATCGTTAGCCTCTCACCCACATAGATAATGTGTATTTGTCTCTTGGTTGCATTTCTCACAGTGGTTTCTGTTGCATTCATCGGTTTGACATTTGCAGTGGAAAGCGGTTTTCTATGTTAAAGTGGATTAAACTCTAATACACCAAAAGCTTTCGCTCTCCGATAATGAATTATGAATAATCGAGGTAATATAAATCACGCAAAAATAAACAATTGGGTTCAATATTAATTCTTTATATAAGCTTAAAATTATATTAACAAGCATAATATAGCTTAAATCAGTTTGAAACTTTCATGACAGCAAAATGTATGAATAATTTGGATTCCGAGTTAAAATAATACTTATAACAATTACTCAAATATAATACATATGAAACAAAACATTTCTGCCTACATAAAATGAGGAAGGAGACCTCCCTTTGTTTCATATATATGTTTAATATATATTTATTATTCATAAGCTCATGACATAACTAATACATGATTTTGTTATATATAATATAATATATAATATATAATTTGAAAAATATACAAAGCTTCAATAATAAATATATTTAAAAGCTATTGCATATTAAATGTAAAAACAAAAAACAAACAATAATTTAAAAATGATTAGCAATTCACACATTCCATCGACTAAATATAGCCAATGGACTCTATATATACTCAATTTCTAGCTGTAATTTGCTAATTAAAATATATGTACAGATTCTGCAAAAGTTGTTGTTTTGTTTCTCTATGACGTTGTCGTTCGTTCTTGTCTGTTCCATAATAAATGCAGCGAAATGCTAATTTGGTGGCTTTGTCACAAAAAACATATTGGAACATTAGTTTTCAATTTGTGAGAACAAAAGTTTTATGTAATATTTAGTGGAAGTTAACAAACTGTTAAATTTCGTATAATGCACATGATAATAATCGACAGAATTTGTTATTGAACTGAGGGCTTTGTTGCCACAGCAGTGTTGTGGATAATTTCATAATGGACAGTGACGTCATCATAACAACTATCTCTCTCACTCTCGCTTTTACTTTTGCTCCCATTCTTGCTATTTCTGGCTCCGTTCATTCTCTGTGCATCTCTGTTTAGGTAGTACGCGTAAAGCTCCACCTGTGGCTATATTCATCCATCATTAGCTGAACACAAAAAGGATTTTATGATGCGGTAATGGTGACATAAAAGCACGCACCTCCATTCACATGCCTCTCATGTGGAGGCAGCGTCTCTTTTATACACACATTCATACTTCTTTTTCCTCAGTTTTATGCCTTTTGAGCAAACAAGTTGGCGTATTTTGAAGCTAAGCTCAGGCACATATATACCAACGGACATAAACTGTCGCCTGATGCCTTTTCACATACATTTTAACTAAGCCACAACTTCCGCAACGTGTCATTCAAGCGGTGTCGTATAGTCGACACACCCCGACCGCCTCACCACGTGCTTCTCATAATTTTCATACAGCTGCTGGCTTTTATATACCCTGGATATATGAGGAGAGTAGAAAGCCAGAGGGGCTTGCAAAATATTGAAAGCTTCGAGAGCATCGCATTGCTGCTATATTTGTTAGTGAATACTAGAATACTAGATTCAAAATACTTAATATATGACCTATGACCTACAAATTTGTTAAATATAAAATATGTATTTGAAAGTGGAAATAAATAATTATGTGTGTTTTATTTTTCTGTAGTTATCTGGCTTGAATTATAGAGTTTGCTGAAGGGCATCTCCGAGTTGTTCACACTTTTGCACATTTGCTTTTTTTATGAGCTTGTAGATAGGCGATAGTCACACGTAGTCGCCTTGCGTTGCCCGTAACTCAACGCTACGTTGCATAACTTAGTTTTCTACGCTTAATACAGTTCCCTTCCGCCGCTCTGCTTCCAATCGAGTGCTAGGAGTCAGGAGTCGAGCGACAACATCGTGGGATGCTTGGCAAATACTTTAAAACGCATAAAAATTCCAACACGTCGTAAACTCACAGCTTTTAACAGCACACGGCAACACCCGCGCCCGCCCCAGACTCTCTCTCTCTCTGCTCAGCTAACAGCACAACAGTCGGCAATCAACTATATGCACACACACACACTCACACACACACACACACACACACACACACACACACACACACATACACGTTGCAAGTCATGCACGTCAGGTGAAGTTGTTGTTGTTGTTGTTGCTTGTTGCTTGTTGTTCTCTGTTGGCTGTTGGCTGTTGGTCTCTCGTCTCACCACATCACGGGCACCTTGTCTGTTCCGCAGCAGTTAACCTGCAAAGTAGCGCAATTTGTTGATAGCAGCTGAAATTTCATTTGCGAGCAGTTTATATTTTTATGCCATCTAATGATGGAGCGGCTGCCAAGTGAACTCGATGTGCGAAATTGTAACTCGTTCTAAACACGTTTTGCACCGTGTGCAAAAAAAAAAAAGTAATAATAAAGTAAAATGATTTATATGTCAATAATGCGCGTTGCAACTATCCTGCAAATGACTCTGAAATAATTGCGAGACATGTGCACCAAGCACACCCTCAAAGTTGAGTGCTGGAAAAGAGCTGCGACATACTTACATAAACTATGTGTTTTTTTCTATCAGCTACGGCGTCAATTATAAAGCCATTGCTCGAATAACTAAGGCTATATTCAAATGTGCACGAGGGCATTAACGACTTGGGCCTTTAAAGCTGTTTAGCCTCTGTCTGAAATTACAATTTTCATCTGATGCTGAGAATACGCCTTTAAAAATTTATAATCAGAACAGGCTGAAAGTCTAATAAGTTTAGTCTAGTTTCCTATTATATTTGCAAGGCCACACATTAATATCACTTTACCTCAATTTGTCAAATTTTCCAATAAAACTCCAGAAATCTGAAAGCTTCAACCACTTCAAAGAGCAATTGCATACGGAAAGCCAGGCAGTAGCTTCATGATGTGTGTTTGGGTGTGCTTGGGTATGTGGCAACAAAACTGCCTTTTAACTTTTGCATAAAAACAACGCAGCCGGCAGCAGTTAGTGCAGCTGAGCGTTGGGTCTCAGTAGAGGATGCAACTTTTAGCTGCTAAACGAAAATATAAAACACTTAACTCGTCTACGGGCAACACTGAATGCTGAAGCTCTAGCTGATGCTGGCGCTGACTCACTCAAACTGTGGAGCTGTACGTGCCAAAGTTGCCTCAAACCAAACTAAAGAACACACACAAAACACACATACACACAAACACACACACACCACTTGGCTCAAACTCAGTCTGGCGACTGGCCCTGCAGCGGCTACAATTTGATGGCACTCTGCGACGACACTCTGGCTGCGGGGAACAGTCCAACGACAGATAGCAGAGCGATGCGGCAAGGGCGGGTGAACAAACAAACAAGAAGAAGCACAACACCCCAGACACTACTGGCCCCACCCCTTGGGCTGCCAGTAAATTTGGGTCAGTTTTAGGCAGCAGACAACAGCAAGCAGACAGCAGCCAAAATGCTGCTTCATCCGGGTGCCAATAACAAACAGTGGCGTTAGCTCAATTAAATAGTGCAAAAAACTGCAAATTCTATTTGCAGATCGGCTGGCGCTAAAACAGGAACTTAATTGAATCAATTACATAATCTTTAAAAAGAAAAGAGAAATACATTTTTTTTTTAAATAAAGATAATGATTGACACAAGAAATAAATAAATGAAAATTATAATAATATTTACTTCTTATACTCAGATAAACATATATGTATGTACATATGTATAAAGTATGTTTTAATCAGTCAGAAATTCTGACATGAATCGTTTCTCAAAAAAAATTCTCAATTTATCTGCTTGATGTTATTCAAAGATTTCAGAAAAAATCATATTAACCTTTTCCAAAAACTAAATGAAAAATAAATAGTTTTATTAGCATAAATTATGAGCAGTTAGAGCCTTTGGCTGCTGCATTCAGTCAAAGTCGACGCCATTTTGGCTGCGCCTTTAGCGCATACTGAAAAAAGTTGCCAACGCAACGGCGCGCCACGGCGGGAGCTCGGCTGTAAGGGCTGCGGTTGGTGCAAAGGAAGCCAGCTATGAATTCTGGCTAGCATTGTGTGGCTAGAGGGGGGGAGGGAGGAGGAGGAGAAGGAGGAGGAGGAGACGGAGGAGGAGGAATAGCAGTAAGATTTCAATTTGCCTGCTCGCTGTTTATGGGCCAGAGGAAACGCCGACCGAGTCATAAAGCATTTCCTGCACTCATGAATCGACTGCAGCAGTTGCACTTGTTTTTCTTGTTGTAGCTGTTAAAGTTCCACCGATGCTTTTCTTGTTTTTTTTTTTCATTTCATTTCGCCAGGATCCTTAGAAAATGGAACATTGGACTGCCTGGCAGGCTAGCCAGCTCTCTAGCTGGCTGGTTGCCTTGGTGAGTGTTTCCTGCATCCTTGGGCTTGTATTATTCGCCGCGGGTTGCCATTACATTTACCTACGAGTCTTTTCGCTCTCCACCTACAACGGCTGCAGAAGACTCGCATTGCCATCGCCCGCGCTCATTCAAAACGCGCTGGCTGGCGTGTTGCGTCTCACATTCAGACCGCAAGTATTTCACATTGTTTGCCGTCGAATAAACCAAATAAAAGAAGAAAATGCCGCCCGCACACAGTTCGTGTTTATTTGTATGTGTAAGTTCCATTATCCTGGCCCGGAGTCAGGCTGGATCTGTGAATGCCTCTGGTATTTGCGGCATGCATTCCATACCAGACCCCCACAGTTCGCATTGCAAAATGCCTCGCCTTAACTTTAATATTTAATTGAGCATATATCAGCAATTTGACTTTATTTATTATTATTATTATTTTATTTATTTTCTTTTTCTTTTTAACTTTTGCTTTCATTAGCAAAAGCTTTGTAATGAGCTCATTTGCCTTCAATGTTGTGCATGAGCTTCAATTTTAAGTGTCTATTTTTTCCAATTATGTTAAGCGAAGTAATTATATTTTATTCAATTATTTATTTAAAATTTCTAGTTGCGAATCCGAACTATTGCTTATTAATTATTTTTGATTTATTTTTGAAAAGTTATGTCGAAAATTAAACTTTGAACTATTCGAGTTTCAGTTCAGTGTAGAATAAATTCAACATTTGGCTCATGTTTGATTTAGAAGCCAAATTGCCAAATTCCTTTACTCATAAGCTTTTTATCAGAAATTTGTTAAAATTTGAAAATATTCTCGTATGGCTTTTAAATATGCTGTCAGATTCTATCGATGAACTAACATACGTACTTTTTTTTTTGGGTAAGCCACACGAGCCGCAATTTTCATATATATATTCTTGCGCTCGTTGCAGCTCGAACTAACTGATTTTACCGGGCTGCAATGGCTTATTAAAAGAAAACTAATTTTGTTTTTAATCTAGACAGCTCCAACCGCAATTTGTGTGCCTGACTTTGTCAACGTTTGCACCACGCCTTCTTTTTCAGAGTGTCATTTGCATTTAAAATTTCGAACTACTTTCCTTTTCTCTTTTTTTTTTTTTTTTAGCCTGTACCAAAACTGCACTGAAAATGAATTTTTGCATAATGTGCTTGTGTGTGTGCGAGTGCGCCAAAGCTGCGAACAAAATTCACTGGAGAATTTGACAGAGAGGCGACAAAAAGCGCAGACTGGTGTCCCGGGACGAGCACAACGAGTCGGCGAATGGCCCAATGGTTCGACTCTATATGCAAATTACGCGCATTGCACTGTCATGAATTGTCACCCATTTTCCGACTGAGATGCTTCGACACGCGTCCAGGCCGCATTCCCTAACGTTCGAGGCACATGGACACGGACTGAATGAGGGGCTATAGAAACAACCACATGAACATTGACAGGGTCTCTACGAGGCTCTACGATTCGAGTCGTGCCGAGTCGGGTTGGGGAGGGTGGAATAGAGCCAAACCGCAAACGTTCAGCCCGCATTTCACACAGGGCTGCAGCACTCATACGGCCCGTGTGCCAGCAGACGGCATGAATATATTTGCAGCTAATATGGCCGACCGAATGGCATGGAATTGCTAATTTTATCAGCGAGTGCTCGTGTGTAATGGCGAATCCTTTTGCCTTTATGCGTCATTCCGGTATTCCGGCCAAGAGACAATTGTGCAGCAGCACATTGCGCATTCGCAACGTTGGCAGGCAAGCGTTTGTCTTCCTGTATCTGGTATCTAGGCTCTTGGCCATGATTCATTTAATGTTAGCCATTTCGCTAGGCCGTAAAGATTGATAATTATGTTGGGCTAATATTATGCGCCATAAAAATATACATCAAAAGCAAAAATGTATGCATTTTATGGCAATCGTTTTGCCTGCTCGCAGCAGCAGTATCCAATGAATATAAACAATAACAATTGAAGTAATAGCTAAAGCGTATCCTATCGCCGACTCGCACTCAGAAGCGTTGATGTGAAAGGACAACAGAACAAAGTCCTGCATGCTGCCAAACGCCTGCCTGTCCCCGCTCTCTGCCCATCCACTCCATCGCTGTAGCCGACCATGTGATTCTATTCAGTGGCTCTCAGTCTTTTTGTCTACCCAACGATTTAATCGCAGTAATGGAAATGTCTTTTTTCGTTTTATTAGAGGGTTCCATTTCAGCGTATTTCTATTCGAGCATTTGCCATTTCAATTTGTAATATTTTTTTGTGCCCCCAGATCTGGTTGGTTTTTCCAGCGAGTCAACGCCAGAAAAAATTGTATTGTAAAGGAAAACAATCCAATGATTTGCATTATTTACCAACGCCCACTGCCAATCGCGCAGCTGACACAGTGAACTTTTCGCACAAATATTTGCATATGTAGGTCAATCTTTGCAGATTTCGAAATGTCACTTGCATATTATCAGGGACTATATCCATGCATACTATATTGCAAACATTAAGTGCTTAAAGCGGACTTTAAAAAGATTGTTAGACTTTGTTTATTTAAAATATGCAATTGGAATTGAATATAAATATATATAAATAATATTATAAAAGTCTATTAACATTTTTAGCATTTCTGTTGGTAACATAATTATTTCAAAGCTGTGTGGCCCAGTTTCTCAAATACTCAACAGATGCAACTGGCTGCACGGACTACTTCCGCTGCAGATCCCTTCATTCGATAACATTGATTTATGGCTGACATGATAGGGAGTACACATGTAACTGTAACTGTTACTATAACACTAACTATAACTGTAACTCGCACTTGACTAGGTCCAGAGTTGATATTAAGCCCGCGCGGGAGGAACAACTTTCTAAACAAACGTCGGAATTTGTGAGTTCAAATGCAGCGCTCGATGCTCTGTGCTCTCTGGGTCTAATATTGTTTCTCTCGCTTTCTCTGTGCGTGTCGCCGAATTTATGGCCAACAATATTTTTGAAAACTATGTGAGGGCTGAAGACATCAGAAAATTGTGGAAGAGCTGGTGAGGGGAGTCGGAACACAACGCACAACAAATGGCAAACAACGTAAATAAACAACGCGTCGTTGCCGGCTGTAGGGCGCGAGAGTTAGGGTATCGGGGATTGGGGAACGGGGAACGGGGGTCGGGTATCTGGTATCGGGTATTGAGGGATCGGGGAATTGGGGGATACGGCCATAGCGATGCGTGCTGGTTGAAACGGAAGGAACAGGAACAATGCGGCAACGTAATTTGAATACACAATGCGAGCAGTGCTCCGGCTTGCAGTTCTCTGTGAAGCAGAAGCAGGAGACAGGAGGCAGGAGGCAGGCGGCAGGATGAAGCAGTGCACCCACTCGTTCGGTTTTATCTTTATGCGTCGTATGCTTCTTGCTTTTATGTTAGTTTTTTGCATGTTTGTGTTTTTTTCTTTCTGTGCGCTTATTGCATTTGTCTCGATTCGTTTGGTTCGCACAAAAACAAATTGCCGGAAGTATGCAAATGCATGATGCAGCTTATCAGATATTGTTGGAGAGCTTTCGGTGCTGAGCCTGGCCAGCCAGCTGGCTGGGCGTGGCACCCTTGGATCTCATTTGCCTTGCAAAAGGCACTCCACACTATGGAGATCCTTGCTGTAAACAAAAGTAAGGCGACGGCAAATAACTCTCAGGGACACTTGTACCGAATTGAACTGTCAGCTGCAGCGGGTGCTTGCCCCGTCCCCCTCCGTCCCCCTCCATCCCCTACGCCAGCCACCTTCCCTTGAGCCCACCTCTGGAGAATCTCTCGCCAAAATTGAATTACATTTTCACTTCACTTTATGCTAAAAAGCCGTCAGAAGGCAAAAGCCAGATAGCAGCAGCGCAGATAAAAATTAATTAAAATCTTGACAGTATTTTTTTTTTTTTCTGTCTGCAGCAGAATTTTCATTTCTGCCAGTTTTTCAATTTGTAGAGCCCCTCTATTTGGAAAGCATATGATTCCATAGGGAAACAGAAAAAGCGCGACCTCATACATACAAAGCCAATTTAAGTTAAATTATTAAAAGTTTTGAGAAAGATAATATTGTAATGAGAACTGAAACTATCATTGAGCAATGTACAAAAATGAGAAAATATAAACTACTCCACTTCATGGTTTCACTGGCAATTGGCTCTGGCTCTGGCTCTGGTTCTGGCTTAGCACCATTCCGTGTCAACTCATTTTATCAGTTGCTTCTTTTCAAAAAATATATTTTTCACTGTCGGACGACATCCGATGTCATTTATAATCGCTCGAACTTTGTGACATTTACACAGAGTCTGACAGAGTCCAGCAATGTCCGGACATCGTTGAGCTGCGGCTTGATGTTAATGTTTTTCCTTTTGTTTTCCGTCCGCCAAGCAAGCACTTGGAATATTTTCTGCAGCACTTATACATGATTATTTCATATTTTCATTCTTTTTGCACGTTATCATGTAATGTTGTGTCCAGCTCCAACTTTAGCTAGCAAGCCCTGGGGCTTGAGGGGGCGGTAGAGAAATTCTATCGTTCACTTTATTGATAAATGATTGTAGGGGAATTTTATTGGCTGTGCTGTCACAGCGCTTGTGTCTGGCCCCCTGTTGATTGCCTCGACAGCCACAACACCCAGCATTTTCCCAGATTCTTGTTAAATGGGGGATACACGGATGCATAGCTGCCGGAGCTGGACCGAACGTTCTGACGTTCCCAGCTGCCGCTTCTGTCTTCAGTCTTCTTATCAACAGTTTAGCGGCTTCTGTGTCTGACAGGTGAATAAAAGCAGCTGTCAACACTTTTTCCCTGCTGATGTTCATATATGTGTCAGAGTGTGGGTGTGGGTGTGTGTGTCCTACTTGGAAAATTGCAGCTCCATTAATTTTGATATAAAGCATATTGATTTTGTTTATGATCGCTTTGTTTTGCCCATGTGCTATAAATTCTGCAGATAAGCGAGACATGATGACTATTTTATAACCTTTTTCAAAGCTTATAACAAATATTAAAAGCAGTTGGCATATTTTAAGGTGCATAGACGGAATTTAACTATTACACAAAACCGCTTTGTGCACACAAACAATAAAATATTTAGCTGGAATTTCAGAAGCCAATTATTAAATCAAATATATTCCCCTATTGACAGTTTTCAATGACAGGTTTGTATAGAAATTCACTCGAGCAAATATGCATTTATATAGTTGTATAACTAAGCTGGCTTTCATCATTGAAAGATAACATTTTTCATTGGCCAATTAGGACTAATTGGTGCATATGGTAAACCTCTTAAAGGCCCAAATGCCAATCACAGGCAAAGTCGACATCATTGAAGGCAAATTGAGCCGCAATTCGAATGAGCACTTTATGCCCAACTTCGAATGTCATAAAGCAATACAATGGCCCCATAAGGTGCTGACAGGAGTTCGGCTAGAGTCTGTGTGGGCGGGTGGAGGAGGGAGAGGGAGAGTGGAGTGGAGAAAAGCCAATGCAGTTTTGCTTTTAAATCCGCACATTGCTGTAAAATTTATTGATACACTCTGCTTGCAATAAAAATTGATGGCAAAAACACATTTACACTGACAAAGCAGGAGGCAGCAGGAGCAACGAACGGAGGTAGCAGCGTAGCGGGTTGACAGCTATAATTTTTCATTTCATTGTTTTGTTTCTGTTTCTGTTTTCTTCTTTTTTTTTGAGCCATGGGAAAATTGCGCGCGAACGCGAATGGATAAAGTGCGCCGACAAAAGCTAAAGTAGCAAAAGGCAGCAGCACAAAATTCTTTCTATGCTGCAGAAGGAAAATTCGTGAAAATGGCAGACGGAACTGGAAGCGAATTTTTTATATTTATTTCAACGGAAAAAAAAACAAACAGGCAAAATGCGAGAATGGCATCGGAAAGTGGAACAGCAGCCAGGGCAGCGCAAGGGGATTGGAGACACAGCCTCAGCGACAGCTGAAAACTGCAATAAAACCAAAGCGGACGGAAATGAAAGCACAAAAATAATGTCCCTAGCTAAAAAGGAAAGTGAAAAGTTTTCCCACAACCAAAAAAAAAAAAAAAAAACAAAAAACAAACTAAAATAAAGCTCATAAGTAAAATGCGTCCAACAAAATAAATAAAGCAATGGAAAACGAAATGAAAACAATATAAAGCTGGCCAAGAACCAAAACGAGTCGCTGTTGATTTTATTTGTATAGCCATAATTTATAGACGGACTGCATGGCGTATACGCAACGCAGCTCTCATAGCTCACGCACATTATAGTGCGTAAATGTGCCCGAAAGTCTTAGTTTTTCTTTTGACCTAGACCGGTTTCGATTGCCAATCGAGCAGTCAAACTGGACGCCAATCGCCACCCGGCAACGGGTGGAAAGGACATCGCAAAAGACTGCCTGGCTGGCATGCAAATCATTTTTAAATGCTAACAAATTTCGGTCAATTTATTTGGAGCTGTTTCAGAAATAAATTACAGCAAAGCCGCAACCGCATGGAAAAAGTTATGAATAATGTTTAAAAATGTAGACCCCCCTCCCCCTCCCCTTCCAGACACCCTCTTTCACTCTCTCTCTCTCTCACTCTCCTTGTGAAGCGCAATGGCAAATAAATCAATCTTACGCCCAGTGCCAAGCCAAGAGGTAAAAGTCAATGAGGCTGCGGGGCTGCGCGCCCAGTAAACTTGCTTTAAAAGTCAAAGTAAAGCACAGAGCGAAAAATCAATAAAGATATTTTATAAGCACAATATAAGTTGAGGTTCTAGTTAGTCACTGGGGCTCTGTGGAGGGGGGTCAACTGTAAAGTTTTTGCCCCGACTCGAACAACGAGCCCAGTTATGGCGCACAAATCCAACAGAATTTTTTATGACCGCCCATCATTTGGCTCCAAGCTTCTCTGGTCTGCTCTTCCTCTCTCTCTCTGTCATATTTGTCTGCTCATTTGCGTTGCCTTTTGCTTCCCCCTTTTCTTTCTTTTTTTTAGCCGTCCTCTGTCTCTCGCTTGATCATTTACAATTCAACATTTTGCCAGAGCTCATGAATTATGTTCTCATGTTTTGCCTTTTTTTTTCACTTTTGTTTTCGTTTTTTTTTTCAGGTCTGCGGCGACAGTGAAAAGTACGCTAATAGCTTCTTATAACAGCAATGGTGCGGAAGCAAGCATAATTTTTTCTTGTATTTCTTTTTACTTTTTTTTTTTTTTTTTTTTTTTTGCTTTATGCAAGCCAGATTTTCACTCAACACTTTTCCAGCGAAAAGTTCTAAGTAAAACCAATTAAGAGGCACAGTTAAAGCAATTTTAGACTGAATGGAGCAGTGATTAAGCCGCCGGTCGTATGGGTTGGCTGTAGGGAATTGGCAGCCTCTTGGCTAAGTGAGTTAACCGTTTCAACATGAAGTGCACGTACGATTGAATGTGACTATTTACATGCGAGCACGTGGCAAATGCAGGCGCTGCATAAAAACTGGCATAAACGCCATGTTAGCCCACAGGACGTATGCGTGTTAAACAAAAAAGCAGAAAAATGTATGCAACCAGCTGCGGCAACACTTGCCCTGGCCAAAGAGTTAAACCAATTTTGGAGCGTGCATGTGATATTGGATTAAACTGAGAATAGTTAAATGAAATTTATCTCTCTTGTAACTGATGTCTGAATAGAAATTCTACCTATTGGATTTCTGTTATATAATTCAGTTTTAGTTATATATGAAAGGGTATCTAATTGGCGACTTTTCGCATTTAATTATTCATTTCTTTTTATTTTATTTCATATTTTTTATTTTTTTTTTTATTTTACTCTGCACTTTTTTCCATGTCCATTATGCAGCAGTTGCAGTGAGCTGCTAACAATTGTAAATGTGCCAATTGCCCATTGACAACAACAACTGTTCCGGCCCCTCGGGACTCCCGTTGAGTATTACAAAATCTGGCTGACAGTCAGCCACTCGGTTATATCAAATGATAAGTATATATATATATATATATGTACATCTGTGGACACGTACATGTCTGTTTGCATATATCTGCAATTGAGCTGCAGTCGGAAAGCGCTTTAAATTTATATCAACAACGCTTTCATCGTAATATATTACTTTTTTTTCATTTTAATTAACCATCTGCAATAATTAAATAATATTGCGTTCCTTTATACGGCATAAAATCGACAATTAGTTCATACACTGAACTTAAGCAGAGCCTAATTATATTGATATTTAAATTTCATCAGTTTATATATATATATATGTATATATAGTTGTAGACTACTACTAGACTAGCTCATGCCGAGCATCTAAAGACAATAAATGGAAATCTTAAACAATTAAACCAATTACTTATTTGCTTCTCATCAGTTGGCCAAATTTCGGCAATATACTTAATCATAAAGATATTAGCTGAGGTCAGGCAAACTTTTGGGTTATCTGAGTGCAATAAAAGCTTTCAATTTGATTAATTAGCCCGAAAGCATTTTGGCCACTTTGTTAATTAGCTCGAGGAGCGGAATACATACTAATTAAGTAGCGCAAATAATGTGATTGAAATTGTATTTGCAATCAGGCCAAGAATAATGGAAGTAATTGGAAATGACTTTACATTTGGTTAAAATTCTTTTAATATTTTCAGAAAACTTACCAATTGTCATGCAGAGGATGCTGCCAATAAGTAACTGTGTCAGCTGCTTATTGCGACGTGTCTGTCTGCTGGTGGTGAAAGTGGTGCTAGTGGTGGTGCTGGTGGTGGTGGTGGTGCTTCTGCGACTGGGACTCATGCTAGCGGCGTCTATTCGCATTTTGGATCGATTTTTCCACAAGCGCAGCATACTGCGCTCTTCGCCTCGCCGATCTAGAGATTAATGTTCAACTACGCAGAAATAATGCGAATCTTCGCAGTTTCACTTCTATTTCGCTGCACTGGTGGCGGGGGCGGCAACTGCCGCGCCAGAGATATGTAAACGCATTTAGCACCTAGCCAAAAAGAAAATAAAACTTTATTTTTCTCTTTGTGTTTTCTGCTGACGTTGCCAACACGTGGTGTATACGCAATGTACAAGGTCCCGGTTTGTGCACACGTTGACGGAATTCGGCAAATAAAACTTATTTGCGACGTATATTTATATATGTATACAATGTAAATTGTTTATCGGAGCCGAAGAATCGACGTTTTTTTATGGGACGGCTCAGTCGTTTTGATTTTATGGCCAATTTTATGGAGGCAAAGTTTCTACGCTTCTGCTGATTATTTTTGCATACGATTATTTATTTGTTTATTGTTTTAGTTTATCAATTTTGATCTATTGTTGCTGTTATTATTCTAGTTTCTTCTATTTTCATACACACTCCGCTTGCTGCTTGGTAAATAAGCCTTGGCCCAATGCCATTTTCGGCTGGGTTCCACTTGAGCTACTCGGCCCAGTTGTTATTCTTGTTGGGAAAACAACATCTGTCGGGTTCGGGAGCCAATTTGGTATCCTTTGGGCAGACGTATCTCTTTAGCCTGTCTCTTTGTGTGCTAGCGCATTTATCTGGAATGAAACAAAGGGCAATCAGGGTTTTTAATGTAGCGTTAACAGTAGTCGAGAATCGATTTATTTTTGGACTGCTAAATGCCAAATGATTTACTCTACTTAGCTCTATTGATGGACGTGTGTGTGGGTGTGTGTGTGTGTGTGTGCGTTGGGTCTGCTCAGCACAATCTCATGTGTAGTTGTCTCTCTCTGTGTGTGTGTGTGTGTGTGTGTGTGAGTATTATTGTAGATAATTGCTTTTGCTGCTCTCGTGTTTAGCTTTGCGCTCAATTAATTATCTCAAGTTGCACCATTTGCGGACTTAGTGAACCCAATTGGCCCTGCCACATGCCGCAGCAAATGCAATTTGTATTGAATGCCACAACACACATCACTAAAATGCATCATTCCATTTGTATTGTCTCTTATCAAATTAACCATGAAAAGAGTTTATTGTAAAGCCGCACAGCTAATGAATACAATGGAAGAGATCTGCTTAATCCTTATGATATACATTTATGGAAAAGGTAATTTAAATTGAAGTGAATTGAAATCAAATAGTTCATTATTTAATTTACTTTGAAAGCATACAATTTGAATTGAAAATCCCCTTCTTAATAATATTCACAACAATTTTCAAGTTAATTAAACATTTCATTTTACTTTTGAAAGTTTCTCAGTCCATTGCATGATTTTTAGCGACATTTCAGTTGCGCTGCTATTAGCAGCTTCCAGTCTCTTTGACGGCAAGGGAAATGGTGCTCTTTGAGCTACTCAGGGGCTTAAAATTTTTTTTCTAGTCAAAAAAATAAAAAAAAGAAGAGTGTGTAAGAAAAAACTGACAAACCGAAATTCATCTTCATAATTTTGCGCACGTTACTGCCAACTCATCTACATAAAAAAAAAAAAACACACACACACACACACGCATGATATAAGTAGTTGTGTGTGTGCAACATGTCGGCGAAAGTGAAAGGCGGAGGCAGTAATGCTAAAAGGACATTCCTACCAGCAGAAGCTGTACCACTTTCCAGTATCAGTCCCAAGCCAGAACTGGGCGCCCATTCCCCCAACGATGGACCCCCACTCCTCCGATGCAGGACTCCACACGAATGTAGGCCACTGGCAAAATGTTGACTTTAATGTTGCTGTCGCTTAAAATTTATGCAGCTGACGGTCACAGCTCGTCCCGGCTGTCAGCTAGCGCGCAGAGCCAAAAGGGCCGCATGAAGAGGCGGCGCGTGGCGGGGCGCGGCATGGCAGATCGTAACTGCTGGCAGCATGCATCCCGTTTGCTGGACGGCACAGACAAGTGGGCGTTGCACGAGAGGACCAGTTGAGCGTGCATTTTTCACGAAAATTTGAAGCGCCAGACACATCTGAAGATTTATGCGGGTCGCTTAATAACTCACACACACACACACACAAACACAACGATGAACGTAATTAAAAAGTTTGTCTAAACAATTCTCTAATTAAATATTATTTGCCAGTCGAGGCCACATTGAGAACAGAGTTTTTGAATTCCAGGAACAAGTGTGTCTGTGTTTGTTTTTAGAGTGTGTGTGGGTGTGGGTGGGGTTTTTATGGCTAGAATATTAATGACTTGGCATTTAGCTCGATGAAATTTGTGCTAAAGTTTTTGATAGCAGCTAGGCCACAAATGTTGCTCAATTCGGTTGCGTAGTGTTTTCTATTCATCTGTACGTCCAGCTCGTCTCGTCCTGTCTAGCACGTGTTCGTTGGATTTGCATGAATGTATAAAATGCCATCACAACATCCAACGAAATGGCATGGAAACGGCAGCCACCACATGACCCACTCTACGCCAGCATAATCCACCCACAATGACTTAATGGCAAAACCACCAAGTACAGAGTTGAGCAGTCAAATTGAGCAGCTCTTACTTATTCCAAGTGAACAAAGTCAAACATTTTCAACCATTTTACGACGCTCAACTATTGAGAAGTGGAGCGGCAGCGGGACCCGACGGGAGAGGTTGCAGTTGGAAAAGGAGCCTTTCAGTTAATATGGCATATGCAATTAAAGCAAACAACATGTGAGTTGCTGAATACAGCATATGCTGGCGGAACTAAATTTCAGCTTATGTATATATTTAAGTAATAAAAAACTGAAGAGAGTGTCAAAATGAATATACATATGTCTATTAAGATTAATAGTATTTGAATTATTTATTTTAATTTGGGTTATCAATTTTCATAATTTTTAATCATGTTTCTAATATTGCAGGTTATCGACTTTTGACTATTTTATATATACATATATGTATATTTATGTTACGGCATGTTCATGCTTGAATAATAGATTCAAAATTAAATTTAGCAATTCACATATTTTTTGAGCTGTCAACTGATTAAATGCTTAAAATTGATGTGCAAAACAAGAATGCTAATTTATTAATTCACAAATAAAACACACATATCACATATATTATGTAAAATAATGCAAATCTTCGATTTGAATGCCTAATAAATAAATACTTTTAAATTAAAAGTCCTTTTCACAGCAGCCAAGTTAATTACACTTCGTTAAAGCACAGCAAAACTTGGCTGAGTTTCTAATTGATTGCAGATGTTACTCTGACTTGCTTTAATCAAAGTGCAGTTATGTTGATTAAAACGATCAGGAAAGCGCAGTTGGTATGCAAAAACTATGAATTCAGCTTTAGTTAAGGCTTGTTTGACATTGCAAAACAATATATTCAGTTTCAGTTTCAGATAGTCTGTTTGCCTATACATTTACAGCTGCAATTGTCAATTGTTGTTGCTGTTGCAGCTATTGTTATTGTTGTTGTAACAGCTACATGATTCTCTTAGCAATGTATTTCTATATTTTGTTTATTCACTTATTTATTTATTTTTTCTTTATTTACTATTTTTTGCGACGCAACGCGTTGGACAGCTCTCGAGGGAAATTTATCTAAATGTTGTTTCAAAACTTCAGCTTGGTTGAGAAAGAGCGTGGAGTACTCTGCATGTTGCCATTTTTCGCACTCACTCAGAATCTGTTTTTGCCTCTGCAGACAGCGTACATTGGACAATGCCTTCCCCAATGCTCCGCTCGCTCTGTCACTGTGCTCTTGCTGGGGCACAACATGTAGCACAGTTGACACAACTAAAGACATTACACAACAGATTACGTGTACGCCGCTATATTCAAGAGTGTGTGTGTGTGTGTGTGGGTTTTTCTATCTGTGTGTGTGTGTGTTTTCCTATTAAACTGTGCTACTCTCACGCACAAAGTGCTGAGCAGATTTACAACAACAAATTTTTATGTCATTGGTGTGAGAGAGCGTTGACGCCTCAAAGCCCCATCTAACCCCAACCTTTCTGACAAGCCTCAGCCCCGCACTGGCTTATAACGAGCTCCATGCTGTGTCTGTGTATGTGTGTGTGTGTAGTAGTAGTTGTTCGACCTTCGACTGAATTAATGTTTTTGCGCCCCAAACCCCCAATGGGCTGCCAAACTCCATCTCCACTAGTGCCTGCTACTGCTGTTGCGAGATGCGTATCTTGGTCAACTATATAGGCACATCTACATACACGAGCATATGTAGGCAGCGGGGCAGGAGGGAGATTGGCTCATTCTTGTTGTACGCTATGTGGCATACAAACATTTTGCACAAACTTTATTCTCTGACATGGCCCATGTCTGTGTCTATGTCTATGTCCATTCGACTGGCACGTGCAACTGTCCACATTTGAAGTCGAGACATTCACTTCTGGCAAAAGAGTCGACCACACACACACACACATACTCGTTTGCCATCTTGTTGCCCGTCTGTTTGTCTGTCTGTTTGTCAATCTGTCATCATGTCGAGAAATTGTTGTGTTGCTTATAAAGACTTTGCTCCATTTATATATTTTGTATATGTACCTGTCTGACTTACATTGTCTTGCTCATAAATACAGTTTGCAAATATTTACAAAGTTCTCGGATTTTGTTCAGTTTTCAGTTTACAAAACATTTATTTTTCAATTGGAAAAGAAATTGCAGCTATAGAACAGATTTTTATTGCTTCTACAGCTCAGTCGATCCGACAGAAACCATTGGGAGCATTATATTCATAAAAATCTATTTGAAGTGAATAAACTATACAGTTTATATGCTCTATCTTATATAATGTACTCTTCTTTTTCAACTAACTAGCTCACTTCAGTAAGAGTTCTCTTGTTTGGCTGCTATTTTTAGAGTTTCTTGCGCATAGCTAATGTGCGTCGAGCAATCAGGAAATGGCATAGTAGAGGAGCTCTAGGGCTGTTCCGACCCCCACTCAAGCTCTGTGGAAAATATGTCATGCTCTTTATGAGAAGTAAAGGAATAACTGTATATATATATATACATATATATATATATATATATATCTTTCATAATCCATAAGAGCTGACCACTGCAGAGCTTCACATAGCTGAATGTTAAGCACGTTTTCCTAAACTTTCGCAACCAAAACACACACACATACACACCCACCTACGGACCAATATTCGCACATAAAAGTCAATTTTTTCTTCTTTTGTCTTCTAAGCGAAAATATGTTCGAAGAGGTCAAGCGAGTGGATTGTGTGAGCAAACGGGCGTGGCAACGGGCGTGGGCTGGCTTCGGCCTGTACAACAAGGATACAAAACGTAAAGTCTATAAAAGAAAATATTGCTATAGCGACTCAAAGAGCAGCTGCCGCAACTGATGCTCAACTCTCTGCAGCTAACGACCAACAGCAACAATAGCAACAATAGCAACAACAGCAACAAATAAAGCAAAAATAAAGACGGCTATAAAAATCTCAGGTTTATATTTTTTTCTCATTGGGATCAGCTCTAGTAAATGGACACACTTTGCAGCTTTACTTGTGTTATTTGTTGGCTCTTCTTTTGCAAAATAAAAGTAAAAACTTAGTTCAACTTAAAGCACTTTTAAAGCAACTGCACTTTTGATAGAATTTTTATTGCTGAAGCTAAAATTAAAATAGTTAGCAAATAATAAAAATGGGTGAAATAAATTTTAATCAAAACTTGATGTCTGCGGATTTATATTACTTATAAATAATTTTAAACATTTTTCTTTGTCCTGCAGCGTATCTCCTAGTGCATCAGCACCACCACAGCCCACACAGCCTAGACAGCCCAGAGATTTTTGCTGATAAATCACAACATGGCAAGGTAGCAAATGCTATAAACTTTGATCTCTTAATAAATTACGTGCACTTAATCATTGCGCAAGGCCTAGAAGTTTCAGAGTGTAGTTTGTATGTATTATATGGCTATATATGTATGTGTATCTATATCTAGACTCTGTGTACATGTCATGTATGTATAGCGCAGCTGCGGCATTTATTCATTTGCCAAAAACTTGCTCAGCACCCAGCACAATGAAATATTGGCTTATAAACTTAATAAAAATTTAATTTATGGCAAGAGCCTTGCGACATATTGCGTATGCGCAACGTTGGCCAACACAGACGATTACCGTTGTTTTATTTTATTTTGTGCTATTTTCTGTTCACCCAAAGGCCCATATGTAATTAACTTTCCCACCAAACAACTAGCCCCTCACCAGCCCCGCTGCCTGCACCAGTTATGGAAGGTACTTAGCTGTAGGCCAGGACGAGGTAGCATGTAATTTGAGCATTTGTGTAGTTGAAGCCAATTGCTGAACAATTTTCGGCATAGTTCTTTGCCCATGAGCAGGGCATTTATGTATGTTGTCGCCTTCTTAAATGCTGCATAATTGCATTAAGCAGCAAACAAGTGGGAGATATATGCTGGGCGTAGGATGTAGGATGTGGCACTATCTAAACGAGCCGGAACTGAAATTCTATATAGAAAATGCACAAAATGTACAAAATGTGAGCATATGCAAATTTTGCACCAAATTCTAGTGAATTTTCAACAGTGTAAACACGCACACATTCATCCGGATATACATACATATGTAGTATGTATGTAACTTTAGTGTTTGTTTAATTGCATGCAACTTAAGCTATATTTGTGTGTTTTACGCAGCAACAATTGCAACAAAGCACTGAAGCCAAACAACTTTCGTATCTGCTGATGCTGCAAAGCGTTTGAATTAATAAATCGTCTGTTTGCTAATAAATTTCGAAACATCTTCGCTGGCTATTTATTTATGTCTTTTATATGCTGAGCACGCCCACTTCCTGCTGCTTGGTCCTATTATCGGGCCCAAGTATAATGTCGTTTCCAGAAGGCTAATTATGCAGCGAAATGTACGCTCAAGTAATTTATAGCATATATCAGTATGCTTTTGTTTGCAGAAGTGTCATTAGTGTAGTAAAAATCATAGCTGAATGTAAACTCAAAGGATGAGAGCATAAACATAAATATGGAGACGAGGCTGAGCTTAGTGGTAAGATGTTGTTTAGCAAAACTCTGACGGTTGAAATTCAACTTCATCATTTATTATTTAAATTATATAAATTTAATTCTAAAATTCATATTCGCATACATTCTGTACTTCTCTTCTTGTTATTTAAAAAATTAAAAAATTGAAAGTATCTTTGACTCTTTAATCCTCTTCATCTTTGCAAACGAGTAGAGATTGCGACAAGGACTCGATTAATATTTGCTGACTATGAATATCTCGTGCACAGCCCTGGAATATCATTCGCTTCTTGGCATCATTCGCGTTGCGGACCATCAATTGGCCAAGGCCAAAAGCTACGACGCCGCCTAGGCTGCGATCCAAAGCAATGGCCGGAGCCAGGCGAAAGAGAACGCAATCCACTTCATTGTCGCGTGGCTCTGGGTAGACAATGCCATGTCTTAGCTTGTTGGCTATGTCAAGTATCATCTGCTCGTCGACTCTGAAGATGCGATCGCAATTGTTGACTGCGCTCTCGAATAGACGCCTTGTTATATAGTCCATGTCCAAGGAGCTCGCCTTGTACATTGGCACGCCTATATCATCGTGACTCTTGTGGAAATCGGGCACATCCATCTCGAAAAGAAACTCCCCGTCGGCAAAGTTCTTTAATGTGGTAATCACAGTCTCTGTCTGTATGTAGGAATCATCAATGTCCGCAAAATCCAGATTATCTTCTGGGGATTCCAGGATTGGCAGATCTAGCAGTAAATCGCTTAGCTCGAGATCGTCTAAGTAATCCATTTCAAGATGAATTTCCTTCATTCTTTTGAACTAGCTTTTTTTAACAATTTGCAAATTTCTTTTTAATTTTGAGTCGAAAATAAACTTCAAGCTTCCCAAGCGCACCCGACTTCAATCAGCTGTATTTGAATTCTCTAGAGATGAGACTTTATTGGAATATCGCCTGGTACCGATAAATATTTATGCGACAGCTCATTTGTAACTGTTACAACCTCGCAGGGACAGTCGCAGTTACTTAACTTAAAAGTATTCAATTAAATTAATATCGACTGATATCACTAACCACACAACGATGTAAATGATTTCATATAGAAGCTCTATTTAGGAAGTATCGTGAATTTTCAATTTCATTGGGTTGCATAATGGAATTTCGGGCTTTTATTTATTTATTGTGTTCTAAAAAATTGACAAAAATTCGCAATGGCAACTTAAAGTGTGCCTGCGGCTTAAAATTTATTTTTTCATGTTTTACAATAACCTCAAGATCCCAGACGAAGCAGTTGAAAATAAAAGTTTGGCAATTTTCACACATTTCTACTTCTTTCTCTTTTTTTTCGTCCAAGCTGTCAACTCTTTACACACATTATTAAAACATTTTCCCGCGAGTGTCAACACTATGAGCCGCCCGACAGCTAAATTGTTGGCCGCGCCCTCCAGCCCTTCCATTGGGGAGTTGAGAAGTTCCCGAGACGCCAACGCCAACGCCAACGCCAACGCCGACGCCGACGTTGACACTGAACCGCAAACAACGCTTTAATATTTAAGTTGGCTTGAAAAATGCAGAAGCCAAAAGACAAAAGGCCCAGTCAAAGACAAAAGCCCTAGCCGCGGGCCCAGTTAACGGGCAGAATGTAAAATACGATGAGGGATTAGGCCACGTTTTGGGTCTGTATAGACACTGTGCAGGGGTTGGCTGGAAAATGAGATGAGGGCGCGGCGCCTAATGTAGAAAAGCGATGCCAAACGGATTTGAGCGCATCATAAAAGTTAAAGACAAGCCAAACAGGTCGCAAGGTCGCTCAACTGTGTGGACGATGTCTGTGTGTGTGTGTGTGTGTGTGTATTTAGGCCGTCAACTGGGCTGGGTGGCAAACAGGTTCATTAAGATAAACCAATAGCTGCTAAATTGTTAACATTAGGCATACATAATGAATTAAAGGCAGTCAAACTTTAAGTTACTTTTAACACACACGCACACACACACACACACACACACACACCTGAAACACACTTGGCATACTTTGCTTGAACCTCAACAACAGCTAACAGCCATAAGATTATGCACTGTAACCTGGTGGCTCACCCTGCCTCAACTGAAAACCTAGCAAGTCCCACTTGGCTCATATATTGCAAGCCTTGTTATATATATATATATATATGTATATATAAATGTATATGTATGTGTGTGAGTGTGTGCGTCTCCTGCGAGGTGCTGCTTAGGTATTGTGGGTATCAGGCTTTGTACCCCCATTTAGTCATTCGTTGCGCTTGTTAGCTGAACGGAAGGCATTTTCACTTCACTCTATCTCTCTGTCTTTCACCTTAGCGTCAAGGTTGAACTACGCCCACCCACACCGGGCGCCGCTGCGTAGCTCAAGCACACCTGGCTGGCATATTTGAGACGCTCGTCGTGTCTTTTGTTGTTCCCACAGATGTTCAGCGATTGTTTGGCTTATGTATTAATAATTTAGCGCCAAGTTGCGTTTATCCGACATTCGCCGGCATTTCACATAATTCACTTCCATTTGTTGGTCCCGTTGTTCTTGTCTTGCGGCTAAAACACCTCTATAAAATGTTGTACGTAATTTCACAATTAATTTTGAATGGTCTTTGTTTTACACTCGGCTTTTGTGTGTTTTCCTTATAGATGTTTCTGCCTGTTCTCTTAGATATATTTGGTGGTTAGCTAGCAATTAGTAGTTAGCAATTGTTGCTTCAAGAAATATAGGGATATAAGATGTTAATCCAAAAGCAAATTATATAGAAGGGCCACAAACATAGACCAGTATAGATATTATACAAAAACTTGCAAATGTTGATCGCAGTTTTATTTGCAAAAAAAAAGGGAATTAAATAAATAACTTCAGCCATAGATATATTATAAATATGCAAAATAAAGTCAAAAATTCATTTTTATTTTGGTATTCCAAGTCATCTCATCTCACAGTCATATCTTCTTTTGCTATTCTTGCTTAACTAAGTTATTTTAAGCTTCTATGCTATATTTAGTCGTCGTCTAACGTTTCGCTACAGCTCTCACTTTTAAGCTTTCGGAAGTATCTACAAAATTCCGTTTACTCTTCAGCAAAGTTTTCTTCTGCCGCTGTGATGTTTGTTTGTCGCATGTTCATTTTCAGCTTGTTGCCATTTTCGTTGACTTCCTCTGCGTCTTTTTCTTTGGCTGACAACCCTGGAGGTCATGTACTTGCGCCTTCACTTTCCCTTTCGCTTTCGCTTTCAGTTTGTCGCCGCTTAGATAATTCGAGTGACCTAGCATGCCCGAGCCTTCTTGCTCTACCCAGCCACGCCCCATCTCGTACCATTTTTTACTAACTGTTTACTGTTGACTTTTTACATAATTTTGCCGCATGGCTGCTTGTGTCCTTCTTTGTGGCCAGGCCGAGACTACGTTGAGCTTCGCCCCTGCACATCTGGCCCTTTGTCAACATCAGGCATTCCTGTTGTACGTGCATGTATCGAAGTAGGTATGTGTGTGTGTGTGTGTGTGCTGTACGTGTGCTATTCAGAGTGTGCTGAGGCGATTGCTGTTTGTAATTTACTTAAAACCATTCAAAGGACATATTTTTGACTTTGCGCTCTTGGGCCCAGCAAACAGCTTTAAGTGATACTATCAAAATGTTTAGCCAGCCTCGTTGGCTTTCCTTTCAAATAGTATTTACTGTTGTAGTTGTTGAGTTGACATCAACTCTCGTGTGACCAATGTTCACATAAATCTGTTAGACATTCCAAGTCCTTGGTAATTTGTTTTATGTTTCAATTAAAAAGCCAAGCAGAAAACATTTTTGTGGCATCTTTTTATTATATTTTTTTTTTTCACATCTCTGTGAGGATTTAGTTGGACTCTTCTCTCAGCTACTTAATCAAATTGAAAAGTTGAGAAGTTGCACGCACCGCTCATACGCCACGTTCGCCAAAAGTTTCTGTTTGGCTTACTGGCTGACACGCCCACACATTCCAGCAACGCCCACGTCCACATCTACTTAAGACTTTAATACACAGGAAATCCCGTGCGCGCGTTTCGCCGGCTGCCAATGATTTTCCCTGATTGCTTCGATTGTTTTCGATTTGCCCTAAGGGCTGCGGGTGGGTCTGAGCGTGAAGTGGGTTCCGCGCTCACGCCCTAGATAAAGTGCTGCTAATTTATATTAATTGGAAGTACTTCAAACATTTAGATTAGTTTGTGTCCTCATTAAAAAGTATTTGAAATATTTATCGATATATTTCCACAGCAAATACGCTGAAAGCGTGGGACTCTAGCAAACTTCGCGAGCTGCCTGCCTCAGGACAATAGACGCGGTCTGGCAGCCCTGAGGCCAGCAGCTCGAGTCGCCATTAAATATTGACGTGGCCAAAAGAGGTCTAAAATGCCACAAAAGAACTCATAATGGCGACTTTATTGCACGCTGTCGTCGCCTTTGCTACGTCTAATGCCGTTTTATGTTCTTTATTAAGGCCAAAGTTTGAAGGCATAAAACGGACGAAGCAAACCCAGACAGGAGCTGGCCAAACTTCAAACACGCTTTGGTGGCAGGTGAAGCATTAAAATGCCGCAATTACGTACTTAACAAAGCAAAAATTCGGATTTGATACTTAAGAATATTGTTACTGTTAAATATACATATATTTACAAAGTTTTAAGGGAATCACGGCAATTTGAGATTTTCTTATATTTACATTTGAAATATGATGAGTAAATATGATGAGTAAAAATAAAATTGTGAACATTATACAAAAATCTGAATTGTTTAATATATATTTTCAAGTTGATATAGAATCTAACACCTTCCTATGTTACCTAACTGTGATTCGCATACACTTTATGATATTAGAAACTGTCGTCACTTAGATTCGACCTCGACGACATAAATCTGTCATTTGCAGCAGCGCGATGAATGCAAGTTCATTTGAGTTCATTTCCCTGGCACAATTCAATGAAAAGTTTTTTGTCTGGCAGCCCCGGCTTACCTCAGCACGACTGCTGCCGGAAATGAGCATTATGGAGCGCACGGTCAATTTATTACATTGGCGCTGGGGCGCTCATGCATGGCTGCACATTAAAAAGCAAATTTAATTAACCTGGCCCAAAAACTTTTATTAATATTGAACATTATTGCGGCGCACAAAGAGCAGCCTGTGCAAAAGCCCAAGGCGGCAGACAGACAGACCAGACCAGACCGGCAGACTGGCAAACTGAATCCAAGGATCCAAGCATATCTGCTTAGCGCTTGGCCTGCTATAATAAAAAGTAGCGCACAAGAAAACAAAATAAATAAAAGACAACATCAGCACGCATTACGTACACAATTTACTTTATTACATAAACTGATTATAGTTTTAATGTCGCACAGTCGACCCACGAGCCGCCCAACCATCTAACCACCCAGGTCGTGTGGCGGTGTCGACGGTGGCGTCGACAGTGCTTACCAGACCAGGCAGGAAAAGCTTAATATCCTGCCGTTATTATCATTATTAAACTGTGAATGGCATAATAAACGCACTGGGTAACCGCAGAATTGTCGAGCTGCACGGAGAGAGCCATGAAGATGCTCCCTGCACACTGGTGCACTGCTTATTGAAAAGTGCATACAAAAAATGCTTTGATGACTTTAGAAATGACTTTTTTGAATTATTTGAATATCACTCGTCAATTAAGACTTAAAGCTAAACGCAGAAAAAAAATATATGTTGAAATAAAATAATAATATAAAATAGAAATGTTTAATCTATTCATAAAACTGATTTTAAATTTCAACAAAAGTTTCTACAATTTTCCATAAATCATTGCTGAAGCAATAAATAAAATTGAATCATAAATATTTCATGTTAAATAGAAAATAAATCCTAAGTACATTTTGTAGCTATGCCTTCTAGACTTTGTACCACTGTGCTGCGAAGCAGTGACGTTGAAAATGTGCTGTTTACTGCCGACTTAATGTGCGTGTTGCGCATTCCGCGGCTTAAATGCAACTTGGAGGCGGTCGCAAGACAGTCGCTCGAGACCCGTAATCGATGTACGGTTTGACGTTATGAGCAAGTTATAATCTATTGAAATGCATTTTATGGCGTATACGCCATGTGAGCCATGCACCGCAAGCAACAATAACTTGCTAAAGAGCAGAGCAGAGCAACTGCTGCCCGAGGGTTGCACTTAACGTACAGCACGCGCCGCATAAATACTTTAAGTGCCCTTTTGGCTCAACAGCCAAAATGGACGCGCCTGGCCAGGGTTGCAAGAGAGCTACAAAGAGCAACCGTCTGGCATGCCATATACAAGCAAGCAGCACAGTGGCTAGCGCAGATGTGGAGCACTTATGGCTGCATAGCTTAACGGTGCACTCAAGTGCCATTGGTAGCACGCTAATTTCCAAATGCTTGGCTGCCTAATGCACTACGCTGCAGGATTATGTAGTGCCAGGGCAACTGCAGTCGTTTGAGCTGCGTTTGATTTAGCAGTTGCTGCCATATTCCAGCCAAGTCTGTAAGCGTGCACTAATTAATAGTTGCTGATGCACTTCTAGAGATTTCATGTCGAGCTAAGGTTGCTTCTATGACCGCACGCAATCGGATAGCCGATCGGACACGCAACATCGAAGCCCCATCGAAGTCATGAAGGGGGAAAACTCAAAACGCGAATGCATTTTCAGGGTTTCATTCTAATTTCGCAGACAGCCAAAAAGTGAAAAAGTTTCCATTGAAAATCCTATTTCACATCTATGTTCTCTCTCTCTCTCTCTCTCTCTCTCTCTCTCTCTCTCTCTCTCTCTCTCTCTCTCTCTCTCTCTCTCTCTCTTTGCTTCCCTGCCTCTCTCGTCCACTGCCTAACTTGGATTACATTATTATGCTTATTGCGCATACGCCCCGTAGGCAAAGCATCAAAAACAACAAACAAGAGCCATTAGTCTGACTGCAAATTGCAGCATTCTTCTCCCGAATCTAGTTCATTTGTATATTACAACAAATTTACATAAATCCATACAAAAATATTTACATTCTGCTTAAGCCGTGGCCAATTGGATTTGTGAATGTAAATATGTGAAGACACATATTTTATGTAAAGTATTTGCATTCTCTTGTCATTTGAACATTTTCCAAGGCGAATCTACTAAAGAATTTTATATATTTCAATTTAGCAGAGTTAATGCTAGAGTTGCGCATATAGCAGATGCTTTTCCTTTGAAGAGCAGACGCAGAAGTAGAAGCAAGTACTGTCTGATTTATATTATTTATATATATTTTGGTAAGTATTTTTAATTTTAATTTTTACGTGAAATTTAAGTTATTATGAATAAATGTGACATTTCAGGATGCTCACACTCAGTAGCATCAATTGGGATGCATACGTGTGATAAAATCAACAATTTCATTTAATTAAACATGAATTGATTTTGCTGTCGTTGTCTATATGAAAGCGAGCTCACTGCGGTAATCAATTAACTTTATGTTCACTGAGCACGAATGGAAATGCAGCCGGCCAAGGCAAAAGTCTAAGAAGCCCCACACGCACACACGAATTTGATTCGTATCTATCAAAAGGAAATGAATAAACTACGCGTCAAAGCGTAAACCCAACAAGTGAACGCTTATCGCTTAAATATTACTTAGAGTGAATTTTGAGCTGAATAATTGCATAAATCTAACACTGAATTCAAGCAATATTTAATGTTCTTAGCAATAACAAATTGAGCATAGCTAATATGTGAACAATGTTATTTAAAATTGATCAAAATTATCTTTAATACTTTATTTATAGTTCATAAAATTATTTATTCAAATTTTCTGCTGTATTAATTAGCTGCTTGTCATTTTAAGTCCTTGTGTATTATTTCACATAATTATGTAACAACAAATTGCAGTTGCAATAATTAAAAACAACACGTTGACAATGCACAATTAAAAACAATGTTATTTTTTTGTATAACAATGTTAATAAAATCTATGAAATATTGTGATATGGCTGGCAAATACTTAATTAAAGTGAGCGGAAAAGGGGGAAGATGAGCTTTAAGTGAGAATTAAAGAAAAATTGTGATAAAAAATCATATATAAAATTCAATTCAACTTAATTATATATATGTATATAGACTTAGCCTCTCTGAATGAGTTGAGATAGCTTTGTGTAAGTATATATAAATCAAATATGTCAACAACTTAGTTGTTAATGTTGACTCAAGAAATGCTGTTCAACACTGACCTAATCTAGAACTTTGCTTACCAATTATTGATTTATGGTTTATTTTTATACAGTCCAAAAATAAATGTACCCCATCATTAAAGCTAAGCAACGAGGGTTAATTAATTACAAAACGTTAAATAGAACACAGAAAGGTCATAACACATGACCTAACCAATGATGTGAATAACCTTTGGTCTCAAATCTATATTTGGAAAAGAGGAAAACAGGAATTTAATTGAAAAAAAATTAAATGAATATAATATTATTTAAATGTTGTATATTTCGTTAAAGGGGTAGAAAGTAAGCTTGCAACTTTGGATTATTTGAGGGCTGAGAACTTGAGTTCCATTCCACTGACAACATAGACACAGAAAATAATCTACGCTCACAAATTGCATTTGCGTGTCAGTGCTCGACGTGATGGAGAGTCGGAGGGGTGGGGTGTAACTGACACGCATGAGCAGGTTGGCAACATGAAAACGCGTATTAATTAAAGCCCGAAACAAAAGCAAAGTGCCACCTTGTTGTGGATTGGGGGGGCTTGAACAACGAATGCGTGACTGCTGCCACTTTACTTGACACACAAAAGCGAGTTCCGTAACCACGCTTCTTGTTTGCCCTAAGACGAATGGAAATGTACTAATAATATCTGACACGTGATAGGCTTAATTCTGTTTTATCAGATTATCCCACAGTCAAGGATGCGCGGAAACCCATTCAAAACAAACGATGAATATATAATTGTGGAATGTGAAAGCAATCAATAAACGAGCGAAACGAAATAATGAGCACCTGTTCCCTAAGACTTAATGCTAACCAGCTATAATTATGTTGTCAGGGGCAGCTGTCAAACGTCACCGAAGGCCCTGGAGTGTAAATAACAATGGCATCAGCTCTGGGTCTGGGCAAAGGAGATTTGCATAACGAGCCGCAAGGAGGCAAAGACTTCAGTTTTATGGCTCTTTGTGGCTGTAATTAGAATGCGATTAGAAGGGCTCAATTCAAAGGAAACGCAATTGAAATTACGTGGCTTCTGCGGCGGCTCCTTGTGCCTTCTGCTAGTGAGTATTGTGCGAATTGAAATTGCAATTCATGTTAATTTGAGCACAAAACTTTTGGCCAATAAACGAGCGCGTCAAGAGCCACTTTATCGGTCATTATGGTCAGCAATAAACAAATCATGGCCAACTGCCAATTTAGCAAAGGGCAAATGGCCAACTGGCAGTCAACACTAACTGGAGTCCGTCTCAAAAATTGCATGTTTAGAGTGCTTCAAATGCTGCCCTGAAAAGTGGGCAACAAAATCGAGAAGTTGGCATCAAATGAAACGAAACGTGGTCGAATGCCATTCATTATCATGTCACGTCAATCGAAAACAATCTAATGACTGCACATGATGTCTATCTTAAATTGAATGCCAACCACAAGAAAAAAAACACAACCAGCACAGAAATGGGACGAAATTCACACACGTGCTGTTGGCCATGTGTGTGTGTGCCTTGTGCTTGTGTATTTTAGGCGTGAAAGTTTGCGGAAAAAACGTTTATTATGCATTAGCCATGGCTCTGGCGGCTAAATCAACTGTAAATCTCTTCTTCTCTATCGCCCGCTTGGCAAACAATAAGGTCAGAGTGAAGGTTAAGGTTGTCCACGAAGGGTTCAATGTGCAGCCAAGCGTTACGATATACCACCAACAACAAAAGCGAGCAACACTTGTTTACCCAAGTGCTGAAGTGCTATCAAACATTTGAAGCTTCGACGTGTATTCAGACCACATAGCAATTGATTATATCTCGAGTGTTTAAAGACCTACAACTGTCAATCGAAATTTTAAGGAGCTCGACACAGAGCTCATAGACGAGACCTCTAAGCCAGAGCACTTAACGCTTTAAAACAGTTTGTTCATTAATTCACTGAACTATGAAAATTATGCGTCTATTTCTTACAATTATTCGCCGAAGGGCAATTGTTTCTTGGGCCAGCATTCGCACTTTGTGAACGTCAGAAATGTTGTCTATTTATAATTTTAGCTATTTTCTGCATTACTCCCTCAGCGAGAAGTGAGCTCATAGATAATTGCCTTAGTTAATTGGTATTTCGCATTCAGTAGCTTCATTAGCCGCGCCCTAAAGTCAGTGAAGACTACAATTCCTCGAATTCGTTAATTCAACAAGTTTGGCTCGAGCATTAAATATTTAATGAGCATTCGAGACAATTTCCAAATTAAAAATTCTTACCGCGAAGTAATTTAGCTAACGTGGCAATAATCTCAAAAATGTAATTTTTTTGTTGTTATTTTTTTTTTTTTTTTGCGCCAGCAAAGGGGCCAAATGCCAGCAACTGTGTTGGCAACAAAGCGTCCCGAAAACAACAGCAACAAGGTGGTTATTCCAAAAATGCCATAATTACTGTTGTTGTTAGTGGAATAGCTGGCACAGTGGGTGTTGAGTCGGGCCTGGATATTAGGGCACATTTCGGTTTGTTGGTAGGCCAAATAACACGGTCTGGCGGGTTAAGTGTGGTGTGTGTGTGTGTGTGTGTGTGTGTGTGTGTGTGTGTGTGCTGCTGTCGGCGCAGAGAAACTTTATAATGTACTTCCGGTAACTTTCGTTCACATGGTAGCGGCATTTCAAAATATTTGACATTTGCATAAATAACACACGAGAGCAGGCAGCAGTCGACAGCAGGTGGAAGTCAAATATATAATCGCATACTCGCATCAGGCCTGACCCCAGAATTGTGCAAATAACAAAAAGGAGCGCGCTAAATATGCAACGCAGCCGAGAAACCACCGAGCTCACGGTATGTGGCATGTAACTGAAACCAAAGAGCCTCAAGTATCAGCCACTCTGAACTCCACTGGAACTCGACTGCCAACTACGCTGTTTAAAGTAAATTACAATTTTGTAACTAATTTTAATAGAGTTGAACTTGTAACCTAACTTTATAGATGCAACATCATAATATTACCATTATTTTGGTGAATATTTTCCTATTTGACCCTAAACCAATATACTCCAAATCAATTTGATAACAGAGTATCTGTTCTCTCTGCTGTGTAAATAAGATTTGCGTGAAACTGAAACAGTAGCAGGAGTAGCCAGCACAGCCCATTCACTAAATAAACAAATTTATAAACACACAAAAAAGCGAAATGGAAATAAAAGCAGCAACAAATGAAGTTTATTTTGTCGACGAATGGGCAAAAATTAGATGCGACTGCATGCAAATTGGCAATTAGGAAATCCCTTATTTTATTTCATTTCGTTTGCGTTTCAGTTTCTTTCATGCCGCTTACATTTGATGTTCGTGTAGAGTTGTAGGACTTGACTTCGAATGCAAATATAAGCAAACATTCACAAATGCTGTTGGCAACCCTGGCAGCACTTCTAAGGGCAGCCTTCCCATTTGAAGTGGTATTTGGTTTAGGGTATTCCCTTGTTCATTTTTCACGCTCTAATTTGATGTATATTCGCCAAAAGTATTTAATTTCCGTGTTCGTTTAATTTCAGCGTGCATTTTAGTTTATTTTTAATGTTTTTCATGTGTGTGAGAGTAAATATAAATGCATACACACACACACACACACAGACATGTTTATACAAGCTATATATTGTTTACCGAACACTCGACCTACATTTTAAATTGGATAAGCGATGAAAAAAAATATATATATAAATACATATAGAATGTTCAAAGTGATGCAAATATTCTGCTATTAAACAGAGGGTTAAGCGAATTGAATTTAATTGTTTGGAAAAATATAAAAATATATATTAAAAAAAAAAAAAAAAAATGAACACGTTACGTCACTTTGCTGTAGTTGGCGTGAAAAATATGGCTCTTTATGATTATGTTTACGATGGTTAGGAATAATAATCGCTACAAATATCCTTAGATATTTACAGCTAATCAGCCTTTGTTTTATATATATATGTACAATTTTTTTCTACATTTAACATTTGTATTACTTTATTATTATTATTTGCTTTAATATTATAATAATCTCTATAGGTTACAAGTGTTTGGTTTTTTTAGTTTTTACTAGGTTTTGCTGCTTTTTACTAGTTCTTAAAGCCAACTTCAACTTTTGGCTACTATCTCGATTCGAGTTGGAAACTCGAAACTACACTATTCAATGAACACTCCTCTACTGAGAACTGCATGATGGAAATTGTAGCATGCGAAACTTCGATACTGTCTAAAATTTAACAATAAAATGCCATAAATTTTGATGCTGTGAGTTCGACAAGCGCAAAGCTGTAGCCAACAAGGAATACAAGTTGAATTTGGTGCTGTAATTGCCAAAGGTAAAAAAAAAAGGAAAAACAAATACAATCGAAAAAGAAAAAACAAAAAAATGAAAACGAAAACGAAAAGGAAAAGCGAACACTCGATTCAGAAACAGAGCGGGAAAAACAGCGAGTGCACAACGAGCGTGGGCAAAGAAATCTCAGTTAAGATGAAAGATTACATCCTGTCAGGCTTATAGCTGCAGCGAGCAGTGGGGTGAATCGGCCATGTTTGCTATTTGGCTGCGAGGGGATAGCCTTGAGCAGAAGTCAATTCCCAAATCAACAGAAAGAGCTGCGAGCGAACGAGCTGGGTTAAAACGCAAGTAGCTTATTTCAATCGCAATCGTTAAGTTGCGCTGTTTAAATTGTGTAAATCCTTTTAGATCAACGTTTAACTGAAAGTTTCGACTTATTTGTCGCTTATGGCCGTTGTCAACTGCTCTTTGGTCCCTGATCTTTAAGTCTTATCTATGTCTTTCCGGATTGTTTGGCATTGTTTCATGCAACCTTGATTTGGCAAATCAACTGCAAGACTCAACTGCCCTTTTCCTCCTCAAACTGTGGGCCCTAACGGTTTTTATTTGGGATTCGTTATTGCCTGGCAATGCGGTTGGTGGGGCCAGATGGTTGTCAAAAAAGAAAATCATGGTAACCTGTTGCTAAGGGATTACCAATGAAAAACTCACAAAAGAAAAAAATATAGCTTACCTACACACACACATTGCTCTCACAAAAGTTTGGCTTTGATATTTGATTTCTATGCTGGCTGCCACTAAAGCCCGCACTACTCAGCCACCCACAGCTGAAATCACTCAAATGGAAAAAAGGTTCAAATTACCGCGACTTTTTTTAGCTACTTTTTGCTTCTTCTCTTTTTTTTTTGGCTTGCCTGCCTTGCCGCCGAGTTTATTTTTCAGATTTTGCTGCCTTCATCTATTCTGCCTTTTAGGCCATGTTGGCCAAATACCCGACCTTTATTTGCAGTCGGAGATATCTGCGTATAAGCGAGCCACAGCGAGTTTAGACAAATTCAAATACCCACAGCTCCAACCAGCAATACACTGTTTATTACGAATTTAAGCGATATGTGGGTCATACAGCTGGTGAGCCACAAAAAAAAATGTTGCGTCCATTTTGGGTGCTCGTAAATTGTCTCCGTCAAATGCTTATGTCTCCATATTGACGCACTTTGATATCTTCATGACCTCTGAGAGCTTTACACAGCGCTGAGCATGCTGATAAAAGGCAAATGAGATGCATTCCCATCATTTAAGTTTCTCGCCAGATTTCCGGACTTTAAGCAAAAGTTTGACAGAGATTGAATTCTGTGTAGTCGCGATGAGTTCAAGCTAAAATTCTTTCGATCGTGTCTAATGCAAGCATATATTTATTATTTAGGAAAAGAATTTTCATTTGATTTTTCCACCGGAACAGCATCCTTCTATGCAACATCTTCAACGTTTGCTGCCAATTTAAAGGCCTATATTTATGTGCTCACATTTATCGATAACGATTTCATTATTTAGATAATATTTCATGGCAGATGAATTGTATACACAAGTGTAAAGTGAGGGCAATAAGCACCTTCGTCAATAGATGTATGTGTGTGTGTGTGAATGTGTTGTTTGTGTGTCAACTGACAGCCATTAGGAATATTGATTTCCATATCGCAATATTGCAAAAGTCAGAAGGAGCACTCGAGGCCCTAGTCAAGGCAACTGGAAGCAATCGCAGAGTATGCACACACACACCCAATCACACAGACACACGCGCACACACTCACGTATACGGGTATGTATGCATGTATGTATACGAATGTGTACTGACGTAATGTGAAAATTATGCGCTGTAATTTGCGCCAAAGCAAAACCGGAAGGCGACGCACTTCAAAGTCCGGATGTGCCAATGCCAACAAAAAGCAACACACGCAAGAGATACAGTCGTATTTAGAAAAGATACTCACTCTCTCTCGCTCTCTCAGCTTCTTTTTTTCTCTCTCATACAGTGACTCACTCGCTCACATATGCAGATGAAGAAGAAAAAATTGAAACACTTTAACATGCCAGCAGCAAAAAACAGTTTTCTGTTCGTTTTTCTTTTCTTCTGTTTTGTTGTTTTTGTTTTTTGGCACTTTTTCACGTTTTGGCCGGGGGTTTGATGGGGCGTGGCATAAGGAAGTTGTAAAAATACAACATAACACATCTGCAACTAAGCGAAGCAGCAGAAAAACAACAGCCAGAGAAAAACTGAACAAAAAACAGCCAAAGAAAAATAACTACACGAAAATTTGTGGTCGCAGAAAAATGCGCCCGCTGCGAGGGGCGTCACGCAAAAGGGGGAGGCAGCTCTGATGTGCTGTAAGTGCTCCCCCGTTGCTAGAGGATGCCCAAATTTGTGAGATACTAAATGTGGCATGTGGCCACATGCAAAGCAACTAAAAGAAAACCAAGAGCAACAACTAAACGCAAAGTAAAACACAAAATGCGAATGTAAAAAAAAAAAAGGAGAAACTCAAAGTTGGCGCTGTAAATGCTTAGAAATAAATTTGTGTCGCCTGGAACACATGTACACCAACACACACACACACACCCACACACACACAGGGGGCCTCATAAATGTTACCACCTTGTCGAGGTATACGCGTACGAGTAGCTCAAGATCTGCGCTTCAAGCTGAGCAATTGCTTTAGGCAAACGGAGAGCAGAAAACGTGTCAATGATGCCAGGCTGAGAATGTCGTAATAACCATAATGGACAAACTCTGACGCAGTTGCACAGTGTGGCAAAGCGGCAAACTCGTAAAAGTTTAACACAGTCGAAATGTGATTTTAAAAATATATTTTCATTGTAATTTCTTATGAAATTAAAGTATTTTTCAAATTTTCTTATGAAAATTATATTCTTTAAAGAGTATTTAAGTGTCTTATCACACATGCTATCTCTCTCTATTTCTAAGCCTTTGTCCGTTTAAGAATTATCATCGATGTTTTCTATCTATTTCCCTAGCGGTTCATGAGTTTTAGATAAAAGGCTGCAACAATTGAACTGAACAAACATCAATTTGTATACACAACTCATTAGGAAATGACAAACATGTTTAATTTATTGAAATTGTCAATATGTTTACTGCTTGCAACTAAACTGTTCTTCATCGAGCGTCGGCATACTGTGCTTTCTAGCATATTTCTATATACCAATCTCAAGTCTCATTGTATTATATTCATTGTCTCTGCGCTCTTCAGGCGGATATGTATATATTTCTTGAATAACTGAGCGCAACTACAATGGACAGCAGAGCCATTTAAAATGGTTGAGTTGAGTACATAATTTGTTTAATGGTGATATATTGTTGGTTAGCAGCAGCCGCGGCCGTGGCTACAGCTGCCAGACGGCGCGCCTCGCCTAACAAATGGCCAAAACTTGCAAATTTCGTACTCGGCGGAGAAATAAATGCTAACAATTCTTTATGTCCCACATTTAGTCGAATTTTTCTCCGCTTTTTTCTGTGAGTTTTCTGCATAACCTTTTCAATTTCAACGCGTTTAGTTAAAATCTTTTCCCAATTCCTTTGAAATGCTTTTTACTCGTTAGCCCAAATGTTTATTTTGTTTATAGTTCATTCAAATACTTTTTTGCTGCTGTTCAATGAGCCTAACTAATTTCTGCTTAAATATTGTATTGTATTGTGGGCGTTGGTTCTGTCAGTGCGGCAAGCAATAAATTGCAACGAGTTTTCGGCCAACAACATCAGCCTTCAACATCAATTAAATGCATTAATGTGGAAAATTAAATTATGCATCTGCTTGCGTCCATGTGCAAATATTGTAAAATAATGCAGTAAACTAATTATTATTGCAAATATAACATCCATATGCATTGTGGCATATGGCGAATTGCAATTTAAATGCAACAACAATTTCTTCGTATGTAACATTTAAATATTTAAATCTAGAGAATTATTCGCACCAAATAAATTCAATTTGCTAAAGTAATTTCTTTTTCAGCTTCTAATTTTTTAATTCTCTACACATTTTTAAATGAAGAAATGCATTTTTTTTTTTTTTTTTTGCGAGTGCCAGCAGCAATGGCAAATAAGGAAGCAAAGCGAAAAGCCAGAGGAGAAAAACACAAAAAAGCGACCGCACCTCGTTAAAATTTTATATCAATTGCTGTATGCATACAAAACATGCAGCAGCAACAACAACAACAAAGGATAGCAACGAGAAACAAGCAAGAGGTAAAAAAAAAACTCGCCAAAAGCAGGCCATTTTGAAAAGTTTAAACAGAACAAGAAATGAAAGCAAAACAAGTAAGAAAACTTTAGTCGAGAGTGCTCGACTAGATAATACCCTGAACCCAATTTTAATAAAATAAAATAATAATCTGTACTGTGGTTTGGTTTTTTGTAATTATCTTGAAAATGCATCAATTTTAGTGCTGAAAATGGCAAAAAACTTCTTTATTTTGACAAATAGTTAAATATATTGCTCTTGATTAGTACTAAAATAAAAAATAGCGTTTCGAACGTGACAAAAAGTTGACTTTTCTGGAGAATCACCCATATGTACATGTATATATACATACATATGTGTGTATGCATTGCCAAAAAAATAATAATAGATGGCGCTTATATTAGTTGAAATTCGAAAAATTTTATATTATTAAATATCATTAAAAATAGACCCAACAAATAGACGTTCCTCGATTAACACGCATCACCTTAATTAACACAGGCACTTCATAATTGTAAAAGAAATATATCAATGCCACTCGAAGCTGTAACAGCCATAGTAAATAAATTCACTGCTAAAGCGCCATCTAGCAAGTTTAAATTCTTAGACCATGCTAGGCTAGTTTTGAATGTACATGTGTGCATACATACAGGAAAAGTCTTACCGCAGATGTCACGTGCTTTTGTTATTTGGGCAAACCTTCTGTTTATTATTTTCTGTTGACTTAACGGAATAAAATATAATTGAAACAAAAACACTTTCAGAAATAATGCTTTTAAATATTTGAAATTAAAAAAAAAACCCACTTATTCACAATTAGTTAAACTACCAACTGACTTTCAAAGGTATCAAATACAAAAGAATAAATAATAATAAGAAAGAAATAAATATTAAAAAAAAAAAAATTAAAACTAACAAATTATGAAGGGCTTAGGCGAGGCTAGAACCTGCGACAGCCTAACATTTGGTGCATCTACCTAGCCACCTACACCACGGCTCACTCGAACGTCAGAGTAGCGAAAACGAATAAAATTCGCCATATACGAAAGAAACACTAAAGCAGTAGCTGAAAATACAAATACAATTCAAAGACAATTCTAACGCAATTCAAAAACAATTGTGATTCTTAGAATATACACGCATAGCAACATAGAAAACGGCCCAAGATTTTTTGTGTGTATATGTGCACACGCATACGAAAATTGATTTGCATTGCTCAACGTTGCTTGCATTTCCATTGTATTTTAATTGTTTTAAAATTTTAAAAATATATAATGGAATGTAATGAGAGTTCAGCATATGTATGATCTACATATTCTATTTGACATTTTAGGTTTTTTTTTTAGAAATCATAACTCTTTTACAATTAGCTTTACATGCACAAATATACATATGTATGTATGTATGTACATACGATTGCAGCCACACGCTGATCTACGCTTCCACACATATACATACACACATACATATGTATGTATGTATGTATGTGTTCCCGCAATGCGTCTTGCTGTGTCGCTGCCTTGCTTGCTGCGCCACATGGGTTTTGATGAGAAAACTTTATAGACTAATAATTCTGTTTCTAGATGGACAATCGTATTGATATGTTCAGATTAAGATTATGATATTCATATCTATATGCTAAACCAAACTGTATGTCTCTAGTATTTGAAATGCATTTTTTACACATTTGGGGGTGGTGGGGCGAATTGGGGACCGGAATCCAAAATCTGACAAAAACCGAAATTGTATTAAATTAGTATCTATATATATGCAGAAGACTTGGAGACTCTAACTCTAAAGATGAATTAGCTAGAATTTTATAACTGGTTCCCGATAAATTCGTTTATCGATAACGTTGCAAATATACAAGTTATCGAATTTCTGAAACAAACTCGTACTGCGCGTGCAATATACGGACCTAACACAAAAAGAATGAACTCTCTAGCTTTTGTATCTTCGGAAATCGACGCGTTCATACATACGGACGGACGGACGGACGGACGGACGGACGGACGGACGGACGGACAGACGGACATGGCTATATCAACTTTTCTCGTCACCCTGATCAAGAATATATATACTTTATGGGGTCTGCCACGCCTCCTTCTGCCTGTTACATACTTTTAACAAAACCATTATACCCTGATTTCCCATTTTCAATGGGTTCAGGGTATAAAAAGAGAAATAAAACAACAAAAACAACGAAATGAAAGAATTAAAATTACGAGCGCAGCGAAAAGAGAAGCGAAAAATGTATGCAAAAAAAAAGTGAGCAACATTAAAGCGGAAAGCGAGCTCACGGCGAAAACGTTGCTCATGTGTGTGTAGAAGGCGAATTTATACAAATATTACGTATACGCAGTGCTTATTATGTGTACGTAAACTAATTTTTGCCGGCGTCCGTGTCGGTATCGTCGTGAGCGTGCGACAAATGAAATATTTAAATATGTCGGGCACACAAACATTTTGACAACACGCCGACAAAATGCCACAAAAAGTTGCAAATTGCGGTTATTGTGGCAAACACACAATAAATAATTTTAAGCCAGAAATGGGGGAAAAAAATATATATGTATATAAAACTCCATGACTTGCAGAAAAAAGTGACATGCGTTAAAGTTTTTTAAGCAGCACAAAAAAAAAAGAAATAACTAAAATACCGTAGTCATCATGATATTTGTGAAGGTGATGATGATGATGATAACGATGCGTGGCCGAGAAGGCGAACAACTTTTTTTGCATTTGAAACGGAAGTGATTTCATCAAAAATTCATATTAATTAATTGGATTTGATGCCGTTTCACAGTCATTTCATATTTTCAAGGCGGATATTGCCAGGAACTGGACACACATACACACATGCACGCAAGGGCAGGGCCTAGCTTAATAACCATGTTTATTTTAAATTAAAAATGTATTTACATACGCTCAAACGCCACACTGAAGGCCAGTCAACAGCGAACAATATGTGTTTGTATTCAAATTTATATTTGTACTTTTGTGTTTTTCTTTTTTTTTTGTGTTTGTGTTTGTATTTGTATTTGTATTTGTATTTGTGTGCCACAAGTTGCCAAGTTTCATATATCCCTGCAGCACTCACCTGAAAAAGTACGAGAAAAAGAGCACAATTTATTACCTTTTGTTACAATGTACGTATAAAAAGCATTTGTATCATGACTCTCCACTCCCATACCCTTTACTCAACTCGTCGCTCCACCCTTCTAACACAATTTAATGTTTATGTGAGTTATGGGAAATGGTTATGGAAAATATAACTCAGTGGCTTAATTAATTGACACAACTTATAAAGACCTTCTCTACACTATATACATATATATGTATATATGTTTATATATATTTGATATGATGATCGATAACTTTTATATTTATAGAGGTATCGGGAAAACAACTTATCGATAATCAGTTATAAAATTATATCTCATTCATCTTTAGAGTTAGAGTCTCCAAGTCTTCTGCATATACTATATAGATACTAATTTAATACAATTTCGGTTTTTGTCAGATTTTGGATTCCGGTCCACAATTCACACCCACACCCACAAATGCCACATACGGTTTGGCATATAGATATGAATGTCATGATCCTAATCTGAATGTTTGATTACGATTGCCCCTCTAGAAACAGAATTATTAATCAAATAAGTTCTCGCAGCAAAACCCACGTGGCTGAGCATGCAATGCGTACACACATACATGCCTACAAGCGTGTATCAGCGTGTGTGTGTGTGCGTGTGTTTTTGCATGTACAGTTTGTTACGCGTACAGAAATGATTCGACTAATTCTTGGAATATGATTCGTTCGAAGAAGGGCTTAGGGGCACTCGTAGGCGAGCATTCTCCTCAAGAGCTTTCTTACTTGTTTATTTAGAATTAATAATAAATAATAGACTCTTCTTATTTACTTGTATTTTTACTGTTATTATTATTTTAACTTTATTTTATTTTTAATATTATTTACAATACTTACACACACATAAAAAAAAGTCCTTATATTATTTTGTTTGAAATGTTTTTCTAATACTGCTCGATTTAAAAAATAAATATATAGAAATTAAATGCCTTCATTTTAATTTTTTTGTTCAGTTTTACTTGAATTTGCACTTCTTTGAAGACTTGACTTACAAGCGGATATAACGTTTTTTATAAATTGATGACTGCGAAAAATGAAACAAGCAACTTTAAGACTGTACGAAAACACGCGAAAATGTGTCAGTTGAAGTAAATGCTTTAGTTAAAGCACGCGTATACGAATATATATCAGTGTGTGTGTGTGTGTGTGTCTGTGAGTAAGTGTAATTGTGTAAGAATATCTTGAATATGCATAGTGTGTGTGAGGAGCCAGAGCTACCCCTTGTAAATGAAAGCGAAGAAAAATCATCCAACTTCACAGCTGTTGTCGAGAGCTGGCAACACTCGCGTCGTGGCTCAGTACTTGCCAGACGGAAGGACGCAGCAGGCATAAAAAAAAAATATTTCGCCAAAAAGAAGAGTATTGCAAAATATTAAAAATGTTGCTACCAAAGGCAGCAAAAATAGACGCAGAAAACGCGGCCAAACGACGGCGGGCAGCGAAATAAAACGAAGTGTCGGCACCGTCTGGCTCTGGCAAAGGAGCCGCCCAGGATGTGCCTCTGCTGCAGTAGACTGGCGCGAAGGACTGCTACAAAATAGCATAGAAAATTAATAATCGCGCAATTTTTGCGCCAGTAAACAATGGAAAAGTCTTGGCTCGTTAGTTTCCTCATTATTCTGCATTTTCCAAGACGCGCTCCTGCAGTGAAATGTGCTGCGAAAACTACAAAAAAAAATAAGTATTAGACGATAGACTAGGGCAACTGTCAAGCAGGATGAGCCGGAAGCACATCAAAAAAAAAAAAAAAAAAAAAGCAAGGAAAAACTACACAAATGATGAAAAATGCGATTGAATGTCATTTTTCATGAAATTTCCTAGTCCGTTCCGTGTCCTGGACAACTATACAAATGATATACAGCGCTTAAGAGAAAGACTCTTGAAACTTAACCATTTGCATTTAAGAAAAGGTATTCTACGCTAGCTAAACTAACTGAATATTTTTTGAGAGTTTAAAATGAATGTGCAGAATTTGTTTGTCAAATATTGTGACAGCTCTGGCATGTGATAAAATAAAGGTATATGACAAAATAGCATCACCTAGTTATTATATGTGACAACAATTAATTGAATCAAGCACACAATTGTTTTAACCAATAAAGTGAAGCGTTGCGGTCGACACAGCTCGACTGGCATGTGTGAAAAAAAAAAGAAAAAACCGACTAAATAAAATAAAAGTTAAACAACACAAACAAAAAAGTGCAGCCATGCAAATGACACACTTGCAGCCGCAATTCCCATGTTGCTGGCCAACAGTTACCGAACAGCTGGGACCCAAAAGCGGACGACAGACTGTGTCACACAAAAACTGAATCAAATTATGTGCCATAAAAGGACAGTTGGTCTGCGTGTGTGTGTGTGTGTGTGTGTGTGGGTGTTGTGAGACAACTACATTATTAATGCACAATGAACTTGAAGAAAAGTCGAGCGAGGGGCGCGACAAGCCAGAAAACATGGCCAATTGAAAAATATGCGAGCGTAAATAACATTAACTTGGCTTGCGGCCAAAAACCAAGCAAATAATGAACAATATAAAATTCATAATACAAAAGTCGGATACCTACAAAGTTGAAAATAACCTCACCTGTTTGTCATTTCATTTTGCATACAAAACATTTTATTATTTAGTTTTCTTTTCTTTTTGTGAATTAAAAAACGTTTTTTCTTTTCTTTTTTTTCTTGTTAATGCAAACTTCACCTTTGAAGTTGTGTTGAAAATTCCTAATGATATTTTCATAGGAGAAAAGTTGAGCCGTTTAGCTGTCAAGAGGCACCTGTTCTCCTGTACCAGTTGCCTTTGTATTTTAATGCGCTTGGGGCTCTTAGTTAAAGTATGCGAGGGGCTCAAGCGAGTGTCTAAACAAGTCGCACAAAATACGTTGTGTGCGTGCATGAAAATAATCAAATGTTGTCATTAAATATGTGTCCAAAAGAGGCAAACGAAAGTTAATCGTTGCTAATGGGACGAGGTAAACCAGGTTGACTATATGCTTTATAGGTCAACTAGTTAGAACGCTCTGGCTGCAGCTCTAGCTAAACTTATAGTAAAACAAAAAGTAACTGGAGAAAATATATGGGAAAGCAGGTTTTATTGCTTTTTATCTCTCTATTTTTCAATTGATGGCAATAAATTTGTTTGTTTTTTATAATGCTGCAAATAATTTTTATATTCATAAGGTCAAAATTTTTATATAAATATATTTTCATATCTGATGAAATCAGTTTGTATATATCAATCAATTCTATATTTAGTTGTGTCGACTGGAATGATAAATTAAATTTACATCAAATTATATTGAGCTTTCATAAAAACAGATTTTTTTGTTTGTTTAAGTATTTCAAAATAAACACAAGCGAATCTAATTTACTGTAGCCATGCTCCTGTGTAAATATTAACTATTGAAAATGCTCCAAATGAGTAAGTAAACAACTTAGATAATTATGATTTTTTGATCTTTTGAATTTGGCTAGATAAATAATAAAAAAAAAAAAATAAACAATTAATTGTTATGGCTTAGCTATTATCCTATTTATATTTATTTTTAAGTAATTCGTTATTATTATTGTCTTTAGCTATTCAATTATTGAATTTGCTACCCAGACAAAGAATGTGTCTGCTTTATTTACATGTCACGTTCTGCTAAGCTGAATATTTAACTTGTGCTTGACTAAATATATATGTATATATATATATATATATATACATATGTAGCTCATACGCCTAGTAATCCGAGTTGTCGCTGCTGCTGCTACTCACCTTTTATTTTATTCAATAAATACGCTGCGTGTGGAGTAGCACACTGCGATATCCCAAGCACGTGACAGATTTTCTTGGATTACACACGCTGATACACGCACATATACGCATATTCACGCACACGCTAGCTGATTACGACATTGTTGTTGTTGTTATTGTTGAAATTCACTTTGGGCGGCAAAAAATTGGAGATTGGCAACCAGACGCCTGAGGCGTTATCCGTTATCTGTCAACCCGTCAAGCCCGTCAGCCAGTCAGCCCGTCAAACTATCAGCCCTTTAGGCGTCACTTGAATGTGTATTCATATGGCACTTAATACATTGGGCGATGACTTGGCGCACGGCATTCACTCGGCTCGTTCGATTAGCGGCAGATGCAGCATCTTAATCACCGATCAAATTGAGCATACGCCGCGTCAATTCAGCGACGGCAAACACCGACGAAAACAACGACGTCAACGTCAACGACAACGATTAAACAGGACACTCACGCGATTGCTGCGAACACAACTGAAGTCAACGACAACGGCATGCGAAGTGGCGACATGTCGATAACGAGCCACTGCCACAACCGTAGCCGCCGAGCCGAAGCGGCTGTCACACACACGAGCAGCGCTCATAGCCGAGCCACGCACGACACGAGCTCAGTCAGAGCACGAATTATGGCAAAATGTGTTGCATACTTTTAAGAGCGCGCTCGTATTTTGGGTGTGTTTGATGAGAGTTTGGGACGCGGCGCATGCGTTGTAAGGGCTACAACAGCGACACACCAACAGGCTGCTTAAGAGAAAATGTGAAACAGCGAGACAGAGTGTGTGTGTGTGTGGCATGCTTCCAGTGCCACAGTTCGCTGCTGCTCATTTGCATGCCACGGTCCCAAAACGAAAAAGTGTTTGTCCCAAGTCAAACAGCTGTTGAGCTACTGAAATGAAGCCAATGGAGCAATGGGACTAAACGTTAATACACGCCAGTCAGCCACGTCCTCGTCCTTGTCGTCGTACTCGTGACGCACTCGTTGTGGCATGTCTTAGGTCAGAAATGTCGTCGTGGCTGCCACTGCCACTGCCACTGCGACTGCGACTGCGACTGCGACTGCGACTGAGGCTGAGGCTGCGGCAATCACTGTTTGCCGGCAAAAGGCAGCATTTTTAATTATGATAAATGCCCATTCATAAAACGGAATGGCATTGCAGTTGCGTGTCACGGCTGTTTCTGCTACTTCTTATACGTACATATTCTTCTTATTCTATGTGTATAAATATGTTCACAAATGAGACACTGATATAATATATACTGCATAATTATTTGTTTTATCTATGTCTGGCGGAACGTTCTCGCTGTCTTCTTGTATGGCTAACGCTCCTCTGCTCTCTTTCGTCTATTTGGGCTGCTCTGCAGTTGACAGGTAAGATTTATGCGGCCTGCAGTCCGTGTCGTCTGGTGCTCTGGCATCCCAGAGCCGGTTCCTGTACCCATACCCGGCCAGGTGTTGATGTGCCAGCTGTGCTTCAATCACCATCAGCGTCACTTAATAAAATCACATACAGCACGACGTGTGATGAATTGTTGCCATTTTTGCAACTGACGTCAGCGCTTTTAAGTGCGCAAGCATTTAACAAGCGCTCGACAGCAATTAAATCCCATCCAAGCCAATCGACAGCGAATGAAGTTAAATAAACAAATAAACAAATAAACACAAACACACAAATCACTTTTAATTGTCCAATTTAATAATTAAGTGGTCAATTGAGTGCTAATTATCTGCGCATACTAGGCCTAAGAATTCTGCTATGCTGCTATGCCCTTAGTTATCTGAGTAAGTTCTAGTTAGACGTATAAACGTATTATTTTTACTTGAAATCAATTTTAATTTTTCAATAAAAAAGTTCTTTTATTGCCAAACACTTATAATCTAAACTTGCTGTACAGTTCATAATAATACTGTGCATTCATTATTATTATTATTATTATTATTATTATTATTATATATTTTTTGTTGTGCACTCAATACATACTTCAGAAAGTAAGCTGAACTGACTCGATGCAATGTTCGACCACTCGAAACCAAATTGGCCAAAGTTAATTTAAACAAAGTAAACCGGACACAGCTCAGCGAGGAAAGGCAGCACAATAAACTTGCCAGTGAGGTAAGTGAGGCAAGTGAGGTAAGAGGCCAGCTCGAAGCGAGAGTCTTGGTAGAAATTTAAAGTTGTAAGTACGAGCAAATGCCATAGTGAAAATCAATTGGTGCGCCAACAAACGCTTCAATCAATTTTACTTTGGCAAACAGTGAGTGCAAAATAAATCACATCAGTCGAGTTGGACTTGCAAGATGTTTCTCCAACTGTTAGTCGGCTCAAGGAAGGAACATGCAACGGACGAACGTGTGTGTGTGTGTCTGTGTTTTGCGCATACTTGTGTTTATCTTATTTATGCAAAGCTGTGGCAAGCAGAAGCAGCAGAAGCTGCAGCAACAACAATTGTAGCGAAAAGAAAGAGAGAGTATGCCAAGTGGCTTGGCAGCATTCGTCGCTCACAAGAGCTGCTAAAAAATGAATGAATTCAATGAAATGCGGGTAAAGGTGCCCGTTTGCACCCAACATAAGTCGTGGCTCACAGAGGACGATGCCAGGATATGTAGCGCATCCTTAAAGAAGTCTCAGGCAATGCCACATCAAACATCTCAAACGAAATGAATAATTTATAGACGCATTTGCGGAGCGCGGCTTCAGGGGCAAAAGAATAAGATGGGCACGAATGTGAGCTAGTATAAGGAATGGGTACACACACATGTCGCGTAAGCCGGCTGCAGCCACTGACTCTAAATTGAATGAAAAAAAAAAAAGCCCTCTAAGCCACGCATACACACATGCACACACACTCATGCACAGCATATGCAGGCATGCATGAACAAGTCAGGGCCCAACTAGCTCTAGACCCCAGCGAGTGTGTGCAGTGGCACTTACTTGTGTGCGTGTGTGCATATGTGTATGTATGGGGGTATGCTTGTATATGTAATGGCAAAATAAAATACCAAAACGCATGGACTCTTCAGCATTTATTTATATTTTTTTATCACATCTCCCTCAGCCAAGACCCACTTACCCCGGTTTGTTCAAACTACAAGGTATGCACAATATAAATGCAAGATGCACAAATATTATAAATTTATACGAATTCACTGATTCAGTACACTTATTTTTACTGCTTTAGAGTTTACAGCAGTTTTCTATTAACTGAAAAGAGCAGTCTAAATATTTGAATATATTCTACATATTCATGCATAATAAAGCTGAATGCTGAATATATGATAAATGAATAATTTTTCTGCTTCCATTAAGACCCATGCGACTGAAATATGTATAAATAGTTCAGTTTATTTCAATATACCATTCCTCAATCAATTATGAAGATCTCGTTAATTTTATTGCTAATACTGAAAAATCTTAATCATAACATTTTCATATGCTTAGGCTTCATTTCCTAATCCTTCAATCTATCCACTAGCATTCGCAGCTTATCAGCCTCGCACACAACTGTCTCTTAAAACATAATTTTAACTAAGCCCAAAAACTTCAGCCAAACACACACATGATGTAAGTCATTAACGACACATGTCGAATTTCTCAAATGCATGTCAAGCTAGTTGAATATACATAAGGAAACTAACCTTATAAAGAGAGCTCATACTCTCTTTGAATAACTTTATTTTCGCCTTTTCCATGGCATGTGCAAAGTTTGCTCAGCTTAGCCTCGACTTCTAATGGCATAAAATTCTCAAGTGTTGTCAATTAAAACGATTTTCCAATGAACATTTTGACAGAGTATGTTGTACTGTTTGCTTCGTAAAGTTCTTGCGAAAGTTATAAAAAGCTTTACTTATTTATTTTTGTATGCTTTTTATATGAAAAGTTAAACTCTTGAAATTTGTTGTATCTGGGAACATATTCATAGCTTATTTTAATGGATAATTCGAAGAATTGTTTGATTATTTTGATATCAAAATATTTTTTGATACAAAAGCCACACTGCCAACATACCCGAACACTTCTCAATTTGCTTTGCCGTTAGTGGAGTTTGCGGCGTTGTCAAAGGAAAGTTTAAATAAATGACTGCAGAAAACTTTGCTAATCTGCTTTAAAAATCCCAGCAACAAGCAACAAGCAACATGAAATATGAAATGTGAGATATGAAAATGGAAAAAGATGGCAGAGACGAGGCTGTGCCGAGGGCAAATGTGACAACAGTTGACTTTGACGTGGCGGTTAAAACCCGCAAAATTCGTCAATTTAAATGGAAAAAAATATCAGCGCAAAGTTTGCGTCAGTGTGAAAAATATTAATTTAACTTTTTGCGTTAACAGAGCACTGACATTTGCCCTAAACCGCAACACACCCCAAGCTGCTGCCTCACTCTAAGGCCTTGTTGGATGTTTTTTTTTTTCGTGTGTCGATTATTGTTGTCCTTTTTGACGCCAAATGCTTGTCTATTTGAGGAAGGGCGCGGGGAGCAGGCGGCCTTTAAGGTTGTTGCCAATGTTGTTGGCATCATTATCGTAAATTTTTATGCTAAATACATTTTGCTGTCAGGCCCCAAAAACAGCAACAGAAACACAAACCCAAAACACCAACAGATACAAAAAATGGCGCCATTTGGAGCAGCTGGCGTCACGTGGATGCAAATGGTCAAGCACACGCCCCTGACTTAAACAATAACATAATCAAGGCGTTTCCCTGTCTTCGCTCAGCGACAAATGCAAATGAACTGCTGCTTAACGCTAGATCGTTTCGGTCTTCGGGCTTATGGCGCATGCTTCACACCCGACACAGCGACCCCCTTTTGACAAATTGAACTATTTCGCACAGATTTCGGTTTAATGCGTTTCGTGGCCAAGAAGATGGTCGTTGCGATGCAAAAATGATAAAATATCTGAGTTATGCCGACGAACATTCCTCGACTCTCGGAAGCTACTTATCGAGGCCAATCGTTGGCTGTGTTTGGCCATTCTGCTGGTCAGATCGTTGTGGACGTCCATGGCGCTGAGCTTAGCCCTTTTGAGTAACTTGATGGCATCGCGCTTGGGCTGTATGTATTCCGATCTCCTTACGAACTTTTTCAACTCCAGTTCCCTGTTGGCAGTACTGCTGCTCAAGTAGGCATCGCAGTCGACCCATTCGTACTTGACCTTCTGCAGATGACGATATCGTTGCCGGCACAATGCTTGCTCGTGCTCCACATTGAGCTTGAACGAGTTCAGCTCGTCCAGACGGCGTTGCAACACCACTCCCGCCTTCAGGTCCCGACATAGGCTATTGCGCAGATACTTTAGCGACAAGTCAATGGCTTTGCAGCTGAGTTGCGCCTGACTCAGCTGTTGGCGTAGCTGGTGATTGTCCTGCAGCAGCTTAAGTATATGGGGATGCACTTTGCCCCTCTGCAGCTCCACCTCCATATTTACGCATGAATCGTCCGACGGGCATTCAGGTATGTTCAACGAGAGTCTTTCATCGATAAGATCAACGAGCTTCTTTTTCTTCAACAGCTCTGCTTCGATCTGTTCGATCCGCACCACTTCCTCAGTTGTTGCGGACTGGCCAGCGTCTGTTTCCTCTTCCTCATCTGCCCCATCCACCTCATCAAGTCTGTCAATACTGTCGCAATGTAAGGTCTTCGCTGGTTCTGGTGGCTCAATCTTTTTATAAGACACATTTTCTATCAAGGAAACATGGAAGTCCTCCGGCTCACAGATAGGCAATCCTGGTGCCTTGCAAGTGGGCAACGACTCGTTTGACTGCTTTGTCTTTTCCATTGCAAGTGAACAACGAAAAGAGTGATAAACAACTATTGATTGCAAATTTAATGTTGACTAATTTGTTGGAAAATCAAAAACAAACTAGTGCTCCTGAAAATGAAAAATATGTAGGTCGATTACAAAAATGTGAACTTTAAAGCAAAGTGTGTTCCGATTGTAGACTTTAAAAGTTATATACTCTGCCTGAGTCTTCTACTGCGAGACACCTTTAAGAATATTAATGGAACAACATAGTTTAATAAAAATGTTTACTTACATACTTCTCTCGCATACACTCGCTACAAAAATCATCACAAAATCGTTCGATTAAAAATTAGATTGTGGAATTCGAATGGCTACATTTATTTTCTAATGTTTAAAATTGAATAAAATTGCAGTAATTGTGACTGTTGGCTCATTAATTTTGTTAAGATAATGCGTAATGTATTGAAGAGCTGGGACTGCTAGGGTCGGAGGCCGTTATGTTAATGTGTGTGTGTGTGTTCTATGCACAATGAATGGCATTTGCAAAAGCGCTTAAGGAGCACTTAACACAGACGTAACTAACCAACGCAAACACAAGCACACACGAACCCAGCACCTGAGCAGGCAGCAGGGGACAAAGTGCAGCAGGAGAGGGCATCCGCCAGCTGGTTAGTGCAAACACGTGGGCATATGTGCTACGCTTAGCCCCAGACAGAGTTCCAGGTTTATTTATTTTGCTCCAGATGACGACCCAGTTACACTGACAGAGATTCATCTTCATAATGAAAGCCAATGCGAACAACAAACAGGACTAATGCGCATTAAAAAGGACCTAATTAAAGCGACTTGAAAAGTGCATGGATAGGCCAGCAAATGCTGATGGGGTTATATGATGATTAATTAAATAAGAAATAATATGTACAACCTAGAAAGTAACATCTTGACCTGAAGGAATGTTTTAGAATATGTGAACAATTGAGTGTTTGTAAAGTATTTATTTTGGCTAGGAATAACAATGTTTTAGGCTCGTACACGAATTGAAGTAGAAGTAGAAATCTAATTAAAAGCTGTGATTGCGAACCCACTCGCATAACCACGCCGAAATCACAATTGTCAGCATTAAGCTCACGCTCACCTGCGCAATACAGCAATACAAACACGTGTACACACCAACGCACAAACACAAATAAACGCAATTTCCCAGCTAGAGGCAATAATACGCAAACAGACAACGACTACAACACAAACAAACAGGCGAAACAGACGTGCCAAAATGTGAAAAAGGAAAAACTTTCAAAGGCAACTGAAACCCAATGCAACCTACCCTGACCTTACCGAAGCCCCTTCGCTTACCCATCTCTCTGCGCAGCAAATGAATCGCGCTGTTGCACACAAAAATAACAAGTTGCATTGGTCAATTCATCGAATGTCGGTCACGGCTGCCTCTTGGGCAACGCCTCTCCGGCAGATGGGGCGGTGGCAATGCAAAGCCACTCAGCTCAGCAGCGGCCGAGCTTAGGGTCTCTCTGCACGGTATAAAGTTTTAAACGTATAGCAGCATACATGTGAAAAGGCTGTGGAAAAACGCAGTGTATGCGAAAAATATTCTCAGCATGTTGTGTCTGTGATCCGAAGGGAGAAAGCAGTTGGACTGACTCGATTCGAATGAAATTAGTTTAGTTTTTGTACAAATCTGCAACATGATTGAAGTGTTCCTTAACAGATAAATATTAAATAATTTATAGGATTACACTAATTTAAATATGATTCGCCTGAATGTTTCTTACTGCCATCTGATAGGCTGACAGCCAAATAATTTTGACAATTTTACATCAGTTGCACTATATATGAATATATACTCTACATCTGCACAAACTTATTAATATTGTAGAGTCGAAGTTTGGTTTTAGTAGTCTATTCGGTATTTAGTTTCTGCTTAATTTTCCGAGGTTTCGATTAAATTAGTTTTATATCGTTTTTATTCAGCGTCGAAGTTATGTAAACTTTTCTATTTATGTTATCCCTTCCCTTTAGCTCTCTGAATGAAAATTTCCAGAGATTTCAAATTCGCTTCCTAGTACATTTATATTATATATAATACGTTAACTATACTGCTAGATATTAAGTATATGGGAGAATAGTAAACGTATGTGTATAAATATATTTGTTTGAGATACTTAAGTACGCCCATCAAATTGAAGCGCGACATTCAATAAATCTTCGTCAGAGTCCCCAAATTGACATTTTACAGCACAGACCAATAGAGGACAGAGTAACTGACAATCGCGTTTTAGCCAACTGTTGTCTTTGTTGTTGTTGTTGTTGTTGTTGTTGTTGTTGTTGTTGTTATTATTGTTGTTGTTGTTGTTGTTGCAGTTGCTGTCGCTGATATTGTTGTCAACAATGATGGTCCAAAGCATCAGCCACATGCGTTGCGGCACCAACTCATCCATCGTACACACACGGACACACACGGCCACACACATCGACACTCACACACACAGCCACACGCAACTGCACATGGAAACTGTCAATCCCAGGACACTGAATATGGAGCACTGATGCTCGTTGGGCTGTTCACCATCATTTATTGGCGAAACTGCTCAACACTAGCAAAAAATTTAATATCATGCAGCATCTGCGTATGTGTGTATGTGTGTGTGTGTGACAGTAATAGAGTTATCCTGCTGTCGTTGACTATGGGAACGCATCACATTATCTTCTGCTCTGGCCGTAATAATTGAAATCCTCCAGCAAACTACTGGGTGTCATCCTAACGACCCCACTGGTAACGTTTTGGGGTAATCCGTCAGCCAGTCAAACGCCGGATGGCAGCGCGATGAGCTTTTAAAGACCTTAATGCAAAAATGCATTACTCGTAAAGCGTCAACGGAAGAAAAACAAATCTCCGTCTTCTGTTGAAATCACATAATGTAAGGAATAATTCCGAGACAATTTAAAATATTCAAGCCATAGAATATGGTTAAAGGATTACAATATAAACAAGTAAGAGTACTCAAGTCAAGACTGCTCGACTAGAAAATAACCAAAGCCCTCTAAGCAGCTGTTATGCCAATCCGTCTACGTTTCACTCATGCACACATAAGAATGCATCCACACGCACACACGCACTCACTAACTTCGTAGTTTATGCAGTTACTGGGCATGGGCTTCATTAAGAGAGTTCATGTGATGGACAATCGTCTTCTATATTTCAGAGCAAGATAATTACATTATTTACTTCAATTGCGCACATTATCGATGATTATCGATAGAATGAGAAATCGATCTTTATACAGCAAGACTTTCAGGACAGACTCCATTAAAGGCAATAAAGTTGTTCATTGCATTAAATAATAAATATATATTATTTGTACGAAAAAACTTACATCAAAGTAATCACATAGAACTCTAACATCTACTGCTATAAAAAAGAAAATGAATTAATAAATATGATAAAAATTATCTTTCGTTACATCACGTTATGAATTTCGGAAGAGTTTTGGTGTTTCAGAGTTTGATCTTACTATTTTCGTTGGTATAGTAACATGCAACTATGGGTGTTGAATGCTAAGTAGTATTTCTGTATATATTCACAGATAAGTGTGCTTTCGTCCCAAGAATTCCGACTCGCTTTCGTGGAATTAATTAATTATTACCGCCAGTTACACGACAGTGAAAAACTGATTCTAAATGAAAAAATTAATCAAATAGCTGAGGCGCAAGCTAATGTACGCTGTCCTAAACTCCTTTGATATATTGTTAAATATTTTATTTTCAGAGTTATTGCAAGCAGAAGGTCAAGCGTCATATACCAATTGATGCTCCACAATTGTTTACTAATCTCACATGCCATTCAGACAAACCATTGGACTGTGTACATCAGTGGTACCAAGAAGGAGCCAATTACGACTACGACCATAGCCACTATGTATTAGCAGCCTCCAATTTCACTAATATGATTTGGCGATCGTCTATGTATATTGGTATTGGGGTATGCTTGGAGTATGTATAAAACTTCAATTAATATATGAGACATATATTAAGCTCTGTTCCTTAGCCCAAATGAACTCTTCTATGTAGTTGCGAAAACTTACCCGCCTGGCAATGAGATTGGACTCTTTCAGGAAAATGTTTTAGGCTCAACAGAGTATGTTTCATCTGTTGTTAATCTTGTTCAGTTAGCTTACTTTTAATCCTATTTTAAATCATCAGCCAATGCTCGATTTTAACTACGGACTCCTTCGTTTCAGCTATTACAATTATAATTCTACTATTTATTGAAATGTATATTGTGTAACAAAGCAAAATCTCAAAATGAATAAATAAAAATGAAAATTAAGAGACGAAGCACTTAAAATATGCTTAAAGTGTTCAAGTACAAAAGGAAGGACTTATTTTAACAATTGAACAAATTTTTGTGTTGGCTGAATTCTAATATGCGTAAAGGTATTTATATAAAAAATAATTATAAACATATAAAATTACACAGAAAATAAAAGAATTGTTTTAGTAAAGAGCACAAATTATATTATATATATTATAAAGACATTGCTGACCGACCATATAAATCTGAATTTATATCTTATATATCATATTTATATTAGACAAATGCTCTGAGGCCAACCATAATTTTAATCTTATTTAATAGGATCTAAATCCACTACACCTCAGATATGAAATTAACAATTTTAGCTCGCATTTAAATTTACACACGAATTTGATATATTTTTTTCGTATTGAATTTGTTATGAATGATTATTGGCTTAAATTTAAATATTTAATTAATTTTCATTGTTTTTTTTTTATGTACTTCACAACCACACCACCATACATTTAACCAAATAAGAGAACAACAAATACAAAATCTTCACATACCCCGATACATCAACTGAGTTGCAAATTCGAAATAATACAATATCAATTGCAATCGCTTCAATGGTGTTTGAAAATTTCCGTCTCTAGCTGCTATTGAAAGGCAATATGAACGAAAACAAACACAAGTCAATAAACCTATACATTTTGAAAAACATTTCACCTTGATAGTTATCAACAAAATTGATCATTTTCAAAATTTTGCTATGCGATCTTTATTATTTCCTTTGTACTTGTTGCTAACACTGCCACTTTTGACTGTATGATTCATTTAATTGCAGCTTACGTAGGTTTTTATTTTAATTATTATTCGATAGGTTGCTCAATTTTTTCGTGAGCGAAGTGTGGTCAGCAAAATTCATGCCGATTTTGAAGACTTTGAAGATGAGCAGCTATTTTTTCACAACCATTTGCGAAAACAATATGGTGCTAAGAATCTCAAACTTGATCGTTCCCTTTCCGATGAGTGCACAGCGTATGCTAAAGTGAGTAGAATTCTTGAAATTTTGCTCAAACCATCCCTACCATATTATGTGAGAGTTTCTAGGAACTTACCAAGAATAAAGGTGTTAAAACTAGAAGTCCAAACCGAGATTACGGCGAAACTATAATCTTCGAAGCATTTCCAGAGCATTGTTCTCAACGCTGGCATCAATATAGCCACAAATACTATAAATTTCAGTTAGATAATGAAAAGAGAGATATTTTTACTCAAATGGTTTGGAAAAATTCCTCAACTTTTGGAATTGGCGCAGCGAAGAGGTAAAAATTATCGTTTTAGAACCTATAAATGTCACATCACAGAGTCTTTTTACAGATATGATAATTTTTATTACGTTGTTGCACGATATAAGCCTCCAGGAAATATTGTTGGACAATATCGTCCAAATGTAGGGTAAGTTTGGATTTTCATTTGATACAAACATATTTGACATTCTTTATAATAAGCAGGAGGCCGCGAAAGTCCGGAACCTGCATCCACGGCATAAATCACTTGGCATTTTTTGTAGCACTGGTATACGAGGGATGGAAGAACGTCATTCTTGAGATTGTCAAAAATACATATATGTGAGAGCGAAAAAAAGTAATTCTCCTACAGGGAATTTATTTTTTTTTTTTTTTTTTTTTTATAAAAGATTTAGTAAGCCAGCAATTTGATTTCCAAACAAATTTTATTTTTATTCAATAAATTGATATATATTAAATTTCAAAATTCATATTTTCTTTACTTAGCCATGTTAAGGACTGACCAGCTTTTGTCGCTGTGGATATCAGCATCATTATTCTTAGTAATTTATTTATGTTGCAACTGACATAGTATGCTTAATGCTTTGTACTTCAGTGTGTTTCAGGCATGATAGAACAATACCTTTTAGATGCTCATAACAAAGCGCGAAAGAATCATGGATGCGACAATCTAGTCTTGGATGCTGATCTAAGCCGTGATTGTGCACAGTATGCCAAAGTACTATATAAATTCACTGAATTCTATACAATGAACAATTTTTTTTTTTTTTTACATTGTGTGTTGTTTTGCAGGAGGTAGCACTTAAAGATAAAATTGAGTATTCGGACGCTCAAGGAAAATATGGGGAAAGTATAGTGGAAGCAGTAGATTACTCCCAGGCTGCCATATTATTTAATGCAGAAAGAGTTCTATACAGATCGATAAAGCCTGAACATTCGGAAGATTACAGATGCTTTACGCAATTGATTTGGAAGAACTCAAAGGTCCTTGGAATTGGCATAGCTCCCAAGTAAATTTGGATTTTTCTAAAAAAAAAAAAAAAAAAAAAATAATAATAATAATAAAAAAAAATAAAATGTCAATAAAAAAATGTATTTCAGAAATACTCGATTTATTGTCGTCGCAAGATATAAACCACCTGGAAATATTGCTGGACAATTTAGAGAAAACATTCCTCCATATCAGTAAGTATTATCTTATTGGCTTCAATTTGTAGAAAAGCTCATATTAATCATTATTATCAGGTTTCGTCAAGATGCAGCCGATTCACTTTACAAAGCACACCGACTTTACATCACTCTAATAATTTCACTTATCATTGTAAATATAAAGTAAGTCTGTCATGGAATTTTGGAAAAATAATGCCCTGAATTCGAATTATTGAATGGGTTAACTTGATTTAATATACGTTTAGGTTACATAAATATTTTATTCTTAGATTCATTCAGTTTTAAAACGAGTTTAATCCTCTTACGAGCTGTACCCTTCTTCGGTTTCTCATTTATTTTTTCACAAAGGCCAGTAAATACCAAGAGATCTCACATGTAAGGTGACTATCTAAATGTGCTGCTAATGATGATAGCTAGCAAAGTGCAAAGGCAGCAAAGGGTGCAAAGAGGGCTGTTGGGATGGAGCAAATTTAAATAAGCTTGACACCCAGCCCTGTGGGGTTGGTGCTTTGGGTTAATTTGAAAATGTGCGATAAGAAAATTCAATTCTTTTTCCTTTTCCACCTCTTGTTGTGGAATGTGTAATGTGTGTGTGCTTATTTACAAGTAGTTCTCTTGTGCTGGCTTTAACATGCTTTTCTTACTTTTTGGCAATCAGCGTCAGGCAAACAACGAATTCCCCATTGGACGCAGAGCCTTAACCTTTCAATGTTCTTTGTTATCATTGTTGTTGTTGTAATTTTGCATTTTCTTTTTTTTTTTCAAAGCAAGTGCTATTTGCTGCAAAGAGACAGAAGGTAGAGTAAAAAAAAAAATACTTACCCAATAGCTTGGGCTGTTCTGCTCTGTTCTGGTTCGGCTCGAGAGCTTGAGATCTGGAACCAGCTGTTGGCAGCAGCACATTAAGTCCTTAAGCACACATTATTATTCAATCAGATATGAAGTTTTATTTATTTTCCTTTTTCGCCTCGGGTAGACTCGTTTTTGTTTACCATTTGCATTTGCTGTTGCAAACATACATACATATTTATTTTTGTATATATAAGGATGTAATATGTGAATTGCGTTTGTCTTTTGCTTGTGCGCAGCTAATGACATTCAAATTGCTCAAGCTTTGGTGGCTTAGCGTAATTTGGGATTAAAGCAAAAGTCTAGCTGAGTAGAGTTTGTTTCTATTTTCGGTATAGCTCTTATAAGTAAAGTTATACAGATCTTTAGAAAATGTTATTTAAAGTTTGATCGATTATAACTAACTTTTCTATCAAACTCATTTCGTTAGGCGCATTCAATATTCCCTTCATTTCCCCATTTCCATCTCTATTCCCCCCTTCATCAACATGCTGATCAGATTTATCAACGTCATCGTCAGCATCATCACTTCATCTTGCCTGTTGGGACAGAGTTGCGCATCAGCTCGTCAACTATTTATAAGTTCAACTTGGTCATCAAATTTATGTGCATCGTAAAGGCGCCAAATCGTGGCGAAGCGCTGACAAAATGTTATGAAATCAAATTTGCACAAAAAGCATCCCTAATGACGCGGCTGGCGGCAAGAACTGCGACCAAGCAACCAAACCCACTGAAGTGTCTTTTCCACTAGCTGTCGACCTCCCCCCCTACCACCGAACACACACTTTTGCCCACCACGTTCCGTCTGTGGCCAGCGAAAATTGTTTAATTACATGCGCTCTTAATTACGAGCATCACTGGCACAGCTCGGTGCTTACATTGTAACGGCTTTGACCTAATTGGGTAATAATTAAAAGTAAGTACATGCCAAATTATTATTAATTATACAAACGAGAAAAACCATCGACATCGATAGCGAAAAAGATCTGAGTTTGAACCCAGCCAAATGCAACAATGAACAGGAAGATTCAATGTGGCATAAATCAACTCTGGATAATTCTACTACTACGACAATGGGAAAACAGAAATAATACTTACGTTAACTATGTATTTATAATTAATTCCATTACAATTTCATTTATTTCATTACATTTATTTATACCCTGAACCCATTGAAAATGCGAATTCAGGGTATCATGATTTTGTGAAAATGTATGTAACAGGCAGAAGGAGACGTCGAAGACCCCAGTATTAGTTTTTTTGCAGGGTATCTCGTAGTCGAGCCGTCTCGACTAGAGCCTTCTTATTTGTTTTACTACTAATAAAAACTCACGTTAGCCAAGTGAAACGCGTATTTTATGTAATTAAGCATACACACACACAAACACAGTTATACATACATAAGTACGCATGCACATCAGTTGATATACAAACATATTTCACAATAAATTATTGTCAGTTGTAGTGCATAAAATGTCGCATAAAGTTAGTAGTTGCTGGCAGAAAGGAAAAAAATAACAAACACAAAACGCGTTATTCATCGTTAAAGCAACTGCACAAACGCGGGATAACACTTCAGTAGACATTGCATCAACAGTAGCAACAGCAATAGCTACAGCTACAGCAGCAGCAACAACAGGCAGCAGCCAGCAATGGCAATGACGACGACAGACGTGACTGCGTGTAGATGAATGCACGGGGCGTATGCGCAGTGCGATATGCAACAAATTGCTAAACAAATCAAATTTATTGCTAGAGTTGCGCACGCGAATGCACTGCAGCAGCGACAACAACAACAATACCAGCAGCAACAACAAAAATAATACGCATGTAAAACGTCACTGAGATAGCACAAATTAATATGAGCCGACATTTTTTCAAGCCTCAGGACTAGCTGCTTTGCTTATTTGTTGTTGTTGCTGCCGCTATCAGAGTTTGTATAACTTCATTTGGTTTGTTTGTTTGCCGGCACGGCTGTGGGCCCTGGGCCCACTTACTTTTTGTTAAACCATATTCGTACACACGCGCACACAAACACACTCAATCTCACACACACACACACACACAAATCCAAAGCGAGAGACAGAGACAACATTTACGGGCCACAGTCTGCATAACAACATGGCGCTCGGTCAGAGCGGAAGTCCGAGTTGTTCGGCGTTAAATTTATGCCCAACAGCAAGTCTACACCAATGCCACCCAAGCGCTACAATGGGCGGCATTACATTCTGATTTGGCATTAAATAAATTTATGAACAATCTAAAATAATAAGTACAAATATTATTTAATAACAATGGGATCGACTCCGATAACTTCATGTTAAATTGATTCAAATTTCAAAAGACTTCGCGTCAATGTTAAATAATTCAGTAGATCATCTGTAAGTTAACATAAGCGAGTGCAGTAAAACTATGCTGTGGCCTTAACAGAGCTCAGTGTTCTGTTATGTTAAAATGACACATACACACATACACACACAGACAGACATTCCCTATTGTAGAAGTAACTGGCAGACATTTTGATTGGAAATTTTTAGTTTTATGAGCAGTTACGTGCGATCCGATTGTGGCCCATTGTTCACAGCAAATTGTTGTTGTTGCAGCTGTTGGTGTTGCAACTGTTGCGGCAGTTGTTGATTTTTATTTTCGCAATTAGGAAGTTGTATTTATTATTATTTTGTTTTGTTTTGCTGTTGTTTTTTTGTTTTTTACAGTCAAACAAACTAAACACGCACACACAGCAAACAAGCAGCTATGGCAATAGTTACGCCCTTCGGCCACTCCCCCAGGCAGTCACATGACCATGCAGACACTTATTCATCAGCCGGAAGTTTGCTTGCCACTCCCATTGTTGTTGTTGTTGTTGTTGTAGGTGTTGCTGCTGCTGCCGTCAAGCAGGACTTGCTAGTTGTGTTCGTGGGTGTTTGCCGCTCATGCAAATTGCACGACTAAGAAAATAAAATAAACGAAAAAGAAAAAGCAAACTAGAAAAAGCGCAAAATATAAGCAGAGGGGCCCGAGCGGAGTTGCGTGAAAAGTTGCACAAACTCTATATATTTTTTGAATTTATATTTAACTGTATTACATGGCGCACCCGCAACAGTAACTCTTACCAGACTCCCTCCATTGGCCTCTCTTTGCTGGCAACGGAATCGGAAGTTATAGTTATGCCGCTCGCGCGGGCACACTCTGAATTATTTTGCAAGCAACAACAGCAGCACGACGAACAACAAAAGTTTATTTAAAAGTTTTGCGGTTAAGCTTGTTACTTGCCAGCTACTTTTAGCGCGTGGAAATGCGCTTGGCTGGGCTTCAGTTTGCGCAAAATATTTAAGCTGTAGTTTCGGATGAGGGGCAAATGCTCATAAACATTGAAGCTGGAGCAGCGCGTGTCGCTCATTGGAGACTATTAAAATTATACTGGCCTGGCTCTCGATGCCGTAAATGCCAAGAAGTTGGGGCATCTTAATCAGCAGCAGATTAACTAACTTTATACAGCTGCTTAAATTTTCAAAATTCCTATGGCGCCAGCAGCAGCCGGGCCACCATTGGCCACCGCTCCTAGAGGCGCGCCCCTTGTAGCCTCTTCCGGCTACGTTGGCATCATAAAAATTTTCAATTTCATTTGCGTTGCACAAAGACGTGCGTGGCGTTGTCGAACAAAGCGATGGCCTGGGTTGGGGTCGTGGCTCAGCAGAGAGCAACTGCAGGATGCTGCTGGCATATCGCTGCTGAGCACCTTTCAGCGACACAAGAGCCAATAAAAGTGTCAGAGCGGGCCAGCTGACAAAGCGCTGCCTGCTTTGTATTTATGATGAGCGGTTGGTCCTGACCAGGTCAGGGGGGCTAGCAGTTGCCAGAGCTAGGCAACGGTGCGGGTGGCTTGTCTAACGGCGACAAAGCGCTGTCCACTGTCCGCTGTCCGCTGTCTATTGCCATGCGGTACGGGTCAAACAGCACAGTTGGATGCCTTCTATTTGAAATTGGAACAGAGCATGGTTTCAGAATTGATGAAATTCCTATAAATTGCACCTTCCTGCAGCAAAGAGAAACGGCAGCAGCTGCGGCAGCAACAACAACGGTGCCACAGTTGGCACAGTCGGCGATTTGAATGTTGAACCGGATGGAAGGGCATCGGTATATGTCTGCTCCTTTTACTTCTTGGCTCTGTGAATATAAATTATGGCTTAATGCGAACTGTGCTCGAAGCCAATGTCGATGCTTTTTCTTGGCACAAGGATTTGTGGTCACAAGATTTACAATCTTTTGGTTAATTTTGTTTGCTGACACAAATTCTAACAATACGAATGAAAAATAGATCAAAATAAACTTATGTCTGACATTTTATTTTTAACTTATTGGCTAATTACTGTATTAATTAATTAAACGATCAACAAATCCAATTAAACACAATCAGTTTTTTTCTGTCTATACTAAATATTATTATGAAAATCGTATCATAATATTTTGCGCTTGCTATAAACACTTTATAAGAGCATTTCATTTTAAGATCTGCATGAAAGAAAACATAAAGTTAATGGCGAACAGCGACAGCAAATAAGCTAACAGACGAAGAGGCAGACAGACATAGACAGAGGGAGAGAGGGAGAGAGAGGAAATCGGATGCTTGGAAAGTTAGGCTACTGCCAAACGGAAATGCATCAGTGTCAGATTTTGGCGACTTGCGCCCAATGCAATTTCGTTAAGAACTGCGCAAAGTTGTTAAATTTTACGATTTAATTGCGAAAACTATTAAAAATTACGTCTCTTTCAACGGCTACGTTTGTTGCCCTTGCTGTTGCCGTTGCCGTTGTTTTTGTTATTGTTGTTGCTTCAGCTGTTGTTACAACGAAACGCTGCTGAAGTTTTAAGTACCAAAAATGATGCGCTTAATGATGCCGCATGCCACATGCCGCATGCCGCATGCCACAATCGCACCAATATACAGCGCTCTGCTTGGTGCCACAGGCAACTTCGAGCTACCCCTCGTATGCAGTGCCACAAATTTGTTGGTGCGCCTTGGCTTCTTGGCATATCTGTCTGGCACATTTCGTGAATGTTGCAGTTAGCATCCAGCAGCCAGCATGCAGCATCCAGCATCCAGCATCCAGCGCCTTTCGCCTTGTCAATTTTTCTGTGGTCTCTCGTAAATATAATTTGAGTTGAAACAGTTTATAAAAGTTGTTGCAATTGATGTTCATGTGGAGCGAGGTGCACTCAATTTGTTGCAATTTGTGCAGCGCATCTCTCACACTCTCCCTTTCTCTCTCTCTCTCTCAACCTTTACGACCCCGCCTGCCTTATTTAATGACCTTTTAACAGCCGCAACTTATGCAAGCCAACCAAGCCAAGAGTAAATGAAAAATTTACTTAGAAGCATATGCATTTTCTTTTCATTTTTATTTTATTATTATTTTTTTTTAATCATTAAATTATTTAAAGTAAATTTTGAAATGAATTTGTAAATTTATTTCAAATAGATAAATTAGCATTCGATAATTATTAATAATAATTATTATTATTATATTGCATTAGCTCCAGACTTTAGGCACTTCTTGAAAATTATGTATAACGAAAGTAATTATTGAAATAGCAATCTCTCTATTTGCAATATGCGTTAAGTGAATATCCAATGTAGCTTATGTCGTAGATAATTACAATATGATTATCAGCCGTGCCCACAGACTCTTTATCATGGAGATTGAATTTTGGTTAACAAGTTGGTTGGCACAGCCTGCGAGGCAGCTCCGCATAGCAGGTGCTGTTGAGCTTGGTGGTGCCACATGAAACTGTTATCAACAATTAATTAAATGAGAGCTGATCATTAGGCCACGATTTGTGGGGCGTTTCCGCTTCCGCTTGAAGCTGACCACACATTAAGTGATACGCTACATTCATGCAGCACAGGGGGTCGAGGGCAGAGTGAAGTTGTCAGAGTGGCTGTGGGAATTGGAGCAGTCAGAGGCCTGGCTGCCCTTTGGGTCAGCCGCACATTATGGTCGGGCAATCAGCAAACACACACACACACAGGCACACACACATGCAGACAGGCACACCCGTTGAGTCCCTATACGGCATTGTTGCCATTGCCAGTGGGCAGCAGTTGTTGTTGCTGTTGTTGCTGTGCTGCTGCGCTTCTTGATGCCAATGCCATGTAATCTTCATTGTTGTTGTTTTGTGCAGTGATTTGTTGGCATCGTTACTGTTGTCGCTCTCAGCAAACTGTGCATAAATCGTATACACCTACATTTCGTTGCGATAAATCTGTAATGACCCACCCCGTCTACATCCCCATTCCATTCCCACTCGCCAGATATGAGCACTCGCATTCAAATGCTGACGCTTCCATGGACACCAACAGCCACACGACAAAGTTAATTTACGTGTACTTAAATGTGCGTTATTATTGTTTATCTACAATGCGTAATATGAGACGCATGAGTACATTATAATAATAAAATACAAAAAGACCGCAAAAGAGAGTTATGTTTGTGCATAAGTGATTGAATGTAAATATTATACAAACATTCTTCAGGATATAATGCTCTGTTAAAACGTAAATAACAAACAGTATAAGGCGTGAGCCTATTCCATAAAAGGCCATGTAAAGCCAGCACATGCATAAGTATGAGATTTCACATGATTTATTTCCATTTCAAATTGTTATTATAATTCAATTTGCCCTTGGCAGAAAAGTTGTAAAGTCCGTATACGCAAAGCCCTTAGGCCGAATCTTATCTACAATTGCAAGCTGAATTTTTAATCTTTAATCTTTGAATATTATTTTTGTGTCATTTACATGCATTTAGAGATCGTGCTCTTTCAAATTAAGATCACAAAAATAACAAAGTAAATGTTATATAAAGTACCCTACTGGCACTTTCTCGAACTTGCTGAATTTCCATTATGAAGGGATTCAAAGAGAGACGCAACTTACATCATTTGCATATACTTCGATTAAGCTTAACTTTTCATTTTCCTTTGAGGCCTTTCAATTTCTTTAATGATTCAGAGATTTGCTTGCAATATCGCTACGAATACAATTCAATATGCTCATGCGACGCACAATGGGATAATTAAAATGCGAAACGTATATGGAAAAGCGAAAAGCGAAATGCGTAGTCATGTGAAGAGCTGGTAGTAGAGAGACCCCACTCAACCGAACCGCACCGTTGAGGACCTGGATAGTGGCAAATCGATATGGCCAATGTCATTACATAGCAATTATCATCTGCAATAAAACTGGCCACAACTCAAAATTTAATTCAGGCCTTGCAGCATGTAATTGTTAAGTTTCATTACGGTTGCGCACCGCAGCGGGTTGCCAGCACGGGGACTCTTTGGTCAACAGCAAAAGCTGAAAAATTGCAGAAATTGTGTATAGCCGTGCACGGCATATTTGTCCGGGTCGGCAATTACGCTCTGCATGCGCACATACACACATCAATTAATTACTTTTATGATTTCATAAAGCCCACAAAACCCCCACTCGCAATTCGCAATTCGCGACCATCGGCCATTGGTCCTTGTAATGGCAGATGCAAATATTTGATTCAACTTCGATCGCAAGTCAAGCATTATTTCGTTCCGTAAATCCATACATACATATATGTATATTCCAACAGCTGGCGCTATTATCCACGGCCAACTTATCACCTCAACATCACTGGAGGTCTTGTGGGTCAAATTTATATTTGTATTATTATACACTTGACTTTTCATGAATTTTTCCTCTGGAATCTCATGTTGAAAACATTTAAATTATGATATTTATATAAATATATTTATGACACTTGACATTAAAAACTTAAGTTCTTAAGTAACTTTTCTTGTAGCTAAGAATGCTCAATAATCGAAGATGGTAATCTAAGTTTCTATCGATCAAGGGAATGCAATGCTTCATTTCTTTATTTGCTATAGACGAAAAGTTCCATTTGCAATCGCAATATGTGGCTGCACATTAAGTTTAAATAGAATGTATAAACCGACGCACTGACTCCCCAATCTTGGTGTATTTGGGTTCGCCGAGGCGCACTTTATGATACTGTTGACGTCCCATGACCGCACAGCTATGCCCTCTACACACACACACACACACATACACAAAGAGAGAGGGAGAGAGAAGGAGACGCACACACACTTGCACTTGCACACAACAAAGGACGACAGCTTTATCTGCGGCTAAAGTGGCTGATATTTTGGTGGAAGCTGCACAGCTGACACACAGCTTCCGCGCTGCCTGGCTCTACTGCACGTCCACTTCTCTTCAAGCAGCGACCCTGGTAAGGCTTTGCCGCTGATCGGAACGCCTCTGGTCGTCATCAGCGGTCGCAAACCTCCGACGCATAGCATCCATTGTCGTTAGTCCTGCGCTCTTATCGCTGAGACGCTTGCAAGCCGCTGCTGACGCTAAATAATCCTTTCCATGCGACACTGACAGCTCTACTGCCAGCGTCGGCGAACAGCTGAACTCCAAAAATAGGCAGAAAAAAAAAAAGAACAAAATCATGGCAGACGAGTATAAGAGACGGCGCGGTTGCTGGAGCCATAGCCGGAACCAGATGAAACGAGTGCCGAGCGCGCTGTAAAATCCAAGTTAGTGCGCATAAATCAAGCCTTTAAAACGTGCCTTGTAACCGAAATGTCCTCGAAGGATGCACATGGTAGCGCCTCCGCACAGAGCCACCATCGACATCGATGCTGTTGCCCCAGAAATTGTGGTACCACAGTTTTCCGTATGCAATTTTATGCAACTGTGGCACATCCCAACCACCAGCCACCAGCATTCAGCTCTCAGCTGCTGGCTGCTGGCTGCCCAGGATCTCTCTATGCCCTCTCGCTTCTTTCATATTGCCGCTGCAGCTGCTTTTCCTTGTCTGCAAACTGTTTACAACTGCATACGATTTATAATCTTGAAAAATTTACATTTATTTATTCAGCACTTAACAATAACCGCGCCAGAAATCACAACAATTTCTGCTCAACGGCTCCCCCAACGCCGAGACCAGACACCAGAATCTTATGCTAGCAACCACATTGCGGCCTGACAATCATTATAAAGATAAACAGTTATTTAGGTCATGTTTACGTACAAATGACATCAACTGCAATTGCTAAAAGCTAAATGTGAAAACATTTCTATACAAAACTGAAACACAACTCCAAAGTTTTGGTACAACATAGGAAAAGGACTTTGTATTTAATAGATATGTGCTTATTATATGATATAGCCATGAATCCTATCAAATAAATACATCTGCATCTATTTAATGTTTATAGCAACTCTGAAGCTTTCAGCACAGCTTCTGAAATTGTAATTTAAGATCCAATTATCAGCTGCATGCTAAATTTTCTTAAACAATATTTAATTGAAATTAAAATACACAAACCGGAACGTGCAATTCTTTGTTGGGAATCAAATTTTAATTAAATTGTGAAATCCACAAATTGATTCAAGAGAATTGCTCTTTTAGGCAACATCAAACAATAAAATAAACAACAAGAAAGAGAAAAAAAAACAAAGATTTAAATCCCATATAATTGCTTTCTGTGAAAATTGTTTGAAATGGGAAGAAAAAAAAATACAAGTGTATATTGACAAGGCGAGAAACAAACAAGCAGTCAACTTCATATTTAATATTTTTATTGGACAATGTAACTTAATTATGATGAAATTGTTGACTATAATCAAATGAAGCTAAGTGTCAACAAATTTATTAGATCGTGCAGCAAAGATAAAGTAAAATATGTCCTTCAATTAACTTCAGTCATGTGATTTGATTGAAAATATGTTGCATACTTTTTTGAAACAGCAGCAGCTGCCAATACATTCTCACGCCCGACAAACGACAAATATGCAAGAAAGACCAAATATGCTGCTGCTCATAATAACTGAGTAAAGCTCTTCACACATCAGACATTGAAATGCCAGAAGACGATGGAAAATGAAAAAATTGAAATATAGCTGCTGGCAAATTCTTGAAAAATCTTGACTAAGTTTCAGTTTTCGTAGCACTTCGACTGCCGTTGCCAACAAAATGATTGCAGTAGTAAAATTGTGTTGTTTTCCACTCTGTTTCCTCGTTTCTCTTTGCCACTTGATTGCTGTGCAAGTGTGTTCGTGTGTGTGTGTGTGTGTGTAAGAGCACTCTAACTATTGTTGTATGAATATGCCTTTGAATGTCAACTCCCTGGATGTTTTCTACACTTCAAAATTCCATGTCGAAAGTGAAACAAATGAAAGTCGTGCGAACGAATAAATTAAAACCAGTTCCTTTGACGAGAGTGAGGAACTCTAGTGAGAAACTATATACATTATAAATATTCATTAGTGCACCAGTTGCATTTGCTGCACACATAGATACATATACATAAATATGTATAAATGTATCTATAGACATATGTATATGTGTCAGCGGAGCATTCATCGCAACTTCTCAAATACATACTTTAGTAGTAGTGAAAGTAGTAGATGTGGATGAAACGCTTCTAAATGCAAATTATACTTAAAATATTACGCTTTAAAAGATGAACTGCAGTCAAATTGATGAAAAATTATAATCTAGCTGAAATATGAATACGACAAAAAGTGTGCAGATATTAGTTTTCATGTTTGTTAATAATGAGTGACCACAAAATATAATGAAGTACTTCATGAAGCCACGCATACTTTTTCCTTCATATATAAAAATACCTTAAAATCCCACACATCTATTGTTCGTATATGTAATATAAATCAGTGGAGCAGTTCAGCTGCGCTGCTGGCCTTAACCACAGCAAAGGCTTCCCAGGGCAGGTGAGTTGCTGCATAAAATATGAAAAATTAATTAAAAGTTTTTCCAAAGCGCTAAACAAAGACGAACAGAGACACAAACCAAAAAGAGAAAAAAAAAAGTTGACTACGATGATGACGTGGGCGAGAAGATGGAGAAGGCGCTAAAGCTAAATTGAGACAGTTACAAGCTGTGAGGCCTGCGGGCCAAAAGTGTGTACCAGACGTTGCTACCATTAATTCATCTGCGTCCAGTAGTAGCTCCGGCTGCAGCAGCTAAACAACGATTTAGAGAAAGGGGCGGGAGTTCATAACGCGACTATAAAACGCAGCAGGATATAGCTACAACAGACAATTTCCGGCAACTTAAACTTGAAGACATCTCCTCGGAGCATAAGCCTCAGCTACGGCCTGTGCCGCTCCCTGGACCCTGGGCAGCACACCCATCAGCCACCCACGCATCCGGCTGCTTTGCCAAGTTTCTGCTTCGCTGGATTTCAATGCTGACACCAGCCACTGAGGCACTGAGCCGCACCTCCCAACCGAAAAGGACACCGGCGACGCACTGGCCCCAGTCGCGTGCGTTTGACCAAACGCCCGGAGTAAGGCTGAGCGGATGTAGCAGCCAAAGCCTGCGACCAGCACCAAAAACCGAGCTGAGAGCAAAAAATTAAATTATTAAATCATCACCAGATGATGTCCATTGAGTATAGAAGGTGAAGCCTCAAAGGAATCTGTCGCTGGCATTTGAGATAGTCACTGTACACTGAGCTACAAAATCTAAAAGCTATGTCAAAACCAAAACATAAAAAAAAAATAATAAAAAAATAAAAAACCTTGAAGACCTATGTAATTTCCGGTCTGCTCACGTGCAGAACGTGCAACATGAGGCTGCAGAGCCCAATGGTATTGAAGCTTGCAGTTGATTTAATTAAAATGCTAATTTGAGATAGAAGCTGCAAACCTGACCAGAAAACGTTATAAGGTCACATGAGCTTTGATATCACAAAAATATGTAACGATGATTAGATCAAAAGCTGTGAATCGTTTCTTCGATTCACTTGGAAGTGGAGAGAATTTTTATTCACATTTCTTTAATATATTGAACTACTTTGACTACCTATCTGCAGAACAGTCAAGTGTTTCGTTTTCGAGGGGGCTTTTAAGGCACTGACAGCAACTTAACAAATAATATCTTTTTGCATGCAAATTCCGGGTCGAGTTGTAACCACTCGCTAATAGGCTGCCACTTGCCACTTTCCACTTTCCACTAGCCTCGTGCCACGTGCCACGTGCCCCTTTTCATTGCAGAGTCCATTTTCTTTTTAATACTTTCTTTTCGCCTCTTGTGCACTCGAAATGTGAGGCAGACTACTTCATGTGGATGACCACGGAAATTAAATGAAATCTTTTTTCCTTCTTTTTTTTTTTGCCGTACTGCAACGTGAAGGGCTTTCGAGCCAATGAAGTTGAATAAGGGTTGTACCCTATCAACTGAAATGGAGTTGGTTAAACGTGTTTTAAGCCGCATTAAATTGACTCCACAGACACATAATTAGAGCTAATATAGGTGTGAGAATCATGAGTAATTTACTTTTACTATAATCATATATTTCCTCTCTCCCAACCAAGCGTATACTTAATACAATTATTTTCGATCTCTTATATAAATATTTCTTGTCTAACGCAAGACTTCGACTACAGAGTATCTGTGTTGCGATGCAATCTGTTTTTACGATCTGAAAACGTTTAAAAGCCAATGCCGTGTGAAAAAATATAATAAAATATAAACAAACTTTGCTGCAGAATAAAACTTTATGCGCGCCAAGCAGACTGCAACAGTGGCTGCCTGGGGGAATATATAGGGAAAGAGGAGAGCAGAACTTGTATCTGGGCTCACAACACTTTCAGCAATTGTTGCAGCCAGTAATATGGCCAGTTGTTGTTATTGTTTTAGCTACGGTTTCACCTTCTGCTGATTTTAAAACGAAACGCGCACACACGTTATTCTGTGTATGCGGAGTATGTTTGTGCGTGTGTGTGTGTGTGTTTGTATTTCTGTGTGTGTGTGTGTGTGTGTGTGTGTGTGTGAGGAGGCATTTGACGCTGCTCGTGGCTGATTTATGCCTTAGAAGTGCAGCAACAACAATTGAGGGCAAACCAAATAGAAAATAAAAGAAAATATAGAAAAGTGCAGCCAAGACAAAATACGAAAGTGTTTGCCATGGCCACGCCCCGGTTGCTTGCCGCCCCTAGGCAGTGCACCTAAGTGGTTTATACTTTGCCAGATTTTAGCCGAAATACCAATAAATTTTAACTCGTTCCCCGTATAAGTGGGCAAATACGAGTTACCGCTCGTTTCTGCAGCCAGGCTGGCCTCATCTCAGCCCCATCGACAGTCCCCTTGCCCCTTTCCCCTTACCGTTCGCTCTCTAGCGTTTTGCTAGCATTCGGTGTTTTTCTGCGCCACTTGTAAAACTTTGCAAACTGTTGTCTAAAAACTTTTTGTGTGGTGGTTGCGTTTCGGTTTTCCGCTTAGTTCAACGCACAAATTATTTGCAAACGTAAGTCTCAGAGTCTGGATCTCTTGCCAACTAAAGGTAACATATTAAAGGCACCTGAGCACCAACTGAACATTAATATTAATATAAAAAAAAAAAAACTATCGAAAATGTATTCTCGCATACACAAACTTCACGCAGCTTACTTAAAATTCTAAATTAATTTGAGGCTAATTGCTGGCACACATGCAGCTGCTGTGAATATTTTCCAAAATTTGAAAACTTGTTTAAACTTTGTATTAAAAGTTCGCTTAACTAGCGATAAAATTAGTTTGCCCTCAGAACATTGCCAAACTAGGTTAAGAGAAAATCAAAAATTAAAGCTTAATACTAGATTACGCTATAAATTAATTGCAATCAGTCGACAAGATCCATTTCGAGCCGTTAAGATCAAAATCTGAAATGAAGTCTGCATTTTATTTATTTATTTAAAATAAGTTGACTCTAAAATGCCAGACAGAGTAAATAATTAAAATATATACCCAAATCATCAAAAGCTGTCCTTTCTTTTAAGGCTGCGAAAACATTTAAAATAACATCAATTTTCCACTTACTTTGCATTAAGCTCTTGGTATACTAATTCCGAAAAACTGATTTGCTAACCGCAACCTTCGAATCGCAGCAGAGGTCCGCGCGAAACAAAGAAGCAAAGAGGAAACCCCAATAAAAAAATGAAAGAAACGGAGATGGGTTGAGTAGAGTAATCCCTGGTAATTATACCCAAATCGCTTAATTTTGCAAATCCACCGCGATAATTAACTAAAAGTGTCATTAAGTTTTAAGCAGATACAGAAGTGAGCAACAACTTGGACTCCGTCAACAATAACAGGCTACGTAATTGCATTGCCGGATCCGTTGTGCGGACCCAAATCGGGTCCCGCAAAAGCCGGCTAAAGCAAAGAGAATGTGAGAAAATGACAATACAGCAGCCGAGCAGCAGCGATGTCCACACCAAAGGACCGCCAGGACACAGCGGAGCAACAATGGAGGCGACTTACACTAAACATCCATTTGGGTATTAGCTGACGAGGCGGAAGCCGCACAAAGCGCGCTACCATTTGCGCCCAAGAGTATTTCAGCTAGTAGTACATCGCTGCGCCGCCCATCCGTTCCCGCCTTGTCCCTCGCCTATTGCCAGACATGCCGTGCACGAAGGCGTGTTACCCATGGCTCCAGGTCGCCTGCTCTTCTTCTGCTGGGGGTCGACTCGACTGCAGGCGGAATGACCACACTAACTGCAGGTTTACACTGGCCAATGATTATGGGGGCGATGGCGATCCTTATTACAGACTACGCTAATTCCCAATGGTAACTGTCACCAACAATGTTGGCGCCAGCCAAGGGAAGCAGCGCAGTGCTCCAGTGGTGCAATAGATAAAGGAACGTTGGGTTAACTGCAAAAGCGCATGTTAAACAAAAAAAATGTGAGCAAGCGAAATGAGAAATGAGAACTAACAAGTGCCAGCAGCAAAAACGGAAGCTAAAACAACTAGAGAAAGAAGCCAAAGAAAGTGAGTAAAAGAAAAATATCTCAAATTTGTTGCTTGTTGTCCTCAACTGTGTCACTTTTAGATCTCTTTTCCTCCCTCTCTCTCTCTCTCTCTCCCTCTCTCTATCTCTCTCTCTCTCTCTCTCTCTCTTTATCGCTGTCTCTTTTTTCTTACTCTCTTCATAATATGCTTAGTGCTCTGCAACTGGTCAGTTATAAAAACAAAACAATCAAGTTTGAAAATATTTTGTTTTACCATGGATACCCTAAGATTTATAAATCTATGGGAACTGATCGACTAATTGAATACTTTTTTTAGTTTAGATTTCAGAATAATTGTAGCTGAAATTAATGTAATTTATAAAAGCTTTCCACTACTTTTCCATTAATATAAACAAAATTTAAATAGGAAAAACTAATTTTCATGTGCATATATTTCGAAATACATAATACAATAAATACAATAATTTTGTTCATAAAAAAATATTTTTGTTGAAATATAATATAATATAAAATATAAAAATAAATTAATTATAATAACTCTCTGAAAAGGTAATCCTTAATGTTGTACTTGCGTTTGAAGTTGAAAAAATACTGAATATATATATATGTATATATATAATATCAAAACAACATTAATTTTTAATAACCCAGCTAATTAGATTACATCTTAATAGATAAATTCATATGAAATGATGCGAGCCCAACAAAAATGCGTTGCACTATTTATTTTTGAATTCTCTTTTCAAGAATTCATTGATTTTCTGTTTATGTCAGGTTCCTTGCAGCTTTCTTTGAAGCTGCTGCAAAGGGCAGCTTAGCGAGCCATTAAACGTACTTAAAGCATTTTAAAAATCTAACAACATCAACATGAACATGAACATCAACATCAACGTCAACGTCAGCAGCTGGACCCGCAGTCGTTGCTGTCGGAGCTGCTTCCGAGAATCGAGCAATAGCAGCAGTTACACAAATAAGTAACAAGAATATCCAATTATTCCATTTCCAAGGCTTAAGGACGCTGCGAAATGATGCCAGCATAGAAGCAGTACCAATCAACACCACAAACAACACTCAACATTCAGCCCTCAGCAATAGCGGCACTGGCAATGGGCATAAGTGGCATGAGCCAAACGCAAAGCGATTAAAATCCCTCGTCCTGGCCCAAAGGCTTTAATAAATTTCCACATAATAAAATGAAATCTTTGCCTAAACTTTCGGCTATTAACGTTGGTCGCCAACACACACTCGCACACTCACACACACACATATATGTATATAAACACCAATAAAAGCACACACATAGTCATCGCAGAAGACAAAAGGGACAGACACAGCCACACACACACACACACACACACACTGCCACACAGTTTATATTCAATTTCCGGAGCAAATGCGAAAATGCCTAGAAATCCATTTACCTAAATCCTCTATTTAGCATGCATTCGGGGCATTTTCGTTGTTTTTTATTTGCCTTTTCTTTTTTTGCTCAATTTTCCTCTAGATATATATACATATATATGGTTTTCCCATTTACCCATCTAGTCTGTCATCGGATTTCAAAAGCTGAAAGCACACCGAGTTGATTTGGCCGGGTTTTGTGTGACTTCTTTGTTGACCCAATCCTTCGCTGCCTGCGGCCTAGTTTGTCGCTTCTCTCGTTCAATATTATCGAATTTCGATTGTCTTATTTGCCCTAAAGGGTGTGGCGTTTCACGCGTGTGCCTGCTCCGCTAAGCAGCAAACAAGAGAGAAGAAGTGGGCGTATTATGGAATTCCTCGCAAGTTACATCAAAATTTCACTTTACGATATTTTTATGTTTTTTTTGGAAGAAAAACTTGAACTGATTTGCATGGCAATGGGCAAAAGCATTTGAGACTGAGAATGCTTTAAGAAATGGATTCACAAACTGTATTGCAAGTACTTTAACTTCATCGTAATCTAATTTTTAATGAAATCCACACACTTTTCGTGAACTTTGGCAAGAGTAGAGTAGATGGATTCAAGTGAAGTATGAAAAGAAGACATAATATTAATTCGTATCGAAGCTATATAAATTATATATTTACACGTGCATAATTATCTTCTACGCTGATAAATCTGAGATTCCCTTATCGAAAAGATTTGACTTTAGTCTGGGCAGAGCTGCCGAGATTCAGGTCAGGCGTGTAGGTAATTGGCTTGCCAAATGTCATCCTAATCGTGCCGATCGATTGCTTCCACGTGGGCGCATCCTGTTCCATGTCCAATACCTTAAGCCACTCCTCGTTTTGCTGTCGCCTTTTGGTCGTCCAGCTGGCAAGCTCCATACGCAGAGGCGTTGAGTGGCTAAAGCGCAGCTGGAGCGGCGTTAGGACGGGCAGGCTCTGACGTTGCTTCAGCATATGATGCAGAAGTTGTCTTCCACCAGAAACAATTTGGCAGTCAAAGAAGTCGAGCATCTGCAGCTGTGCATTGTTAAGGAAGCGCAGCAGCCGGCTAAGCTTGCAGCCGCGCAGGCCGAGTCGCTGACAGCTGAGCGGCAGTTCCGGATGCGGTGAGATATCAGCCAACTTGCAGTTGCTCAACAGCAGCTCCTGCAGTGCCCAGCAGTACTTCAGCTTCAACACCGACAGATCCAGCGGTGCCACCAGCCAGCTGCCATCGAAGCTGAGAGCGCGCAGCTCGTAGCGCTTCGCCATGAGAATCTCCTGGACAATCGGCACCCAGTCCATGCCCGGCCACAGCTGCAAGCGCTGCAGCGACAGACGTTCCAGGTGTGTCAACTGGCAGACGGCCTTCGGCGCGCGCAGCATCAATGGCAGTTGAAGCTCTTTCAACTGAGAGCATTTCGAGATATTCTTCGCATCCATCATTGCGGACGTCTCGTTGCGCAGGAAGAGCCTCTGTAGCTGCGGACAATAAGCACAGATCTGATCCATCAGCAGCTGTGATGTTCCCTGGCGCAGCAGCAGTGTCTGCAGACCTCGTAGATTGTTTGGAAAAGGTGCCACAACAACTGCATGGATACTGAGCACTTCCAGACGAGGCAGCAGCTGGCCTAAAAGCTGCAAATGACAACTGGAGCTGACGCAATTGGGATTCATCTTGTCTTCTGCCACTTCGCAGGATCGCACCTCCAACAATGCCGGTGCGCCCATCCTGCGACAGATGCTGTACAGCAGCGGTATCTCGGTCATCTCCAGACGCAGACGGGTCAAGCGCTCCGCCAACATGGGCATCAAACGCTCGAGCTCCTCGTTGGGCATCATTTTCAGCATGCATATGAAGTCCGTTGACTCCAGCACTTTGATCAATCGCTTGAAGATGTTCGCACTGCTCTCTCCATACCTCAGGCAAATGCGCAATGTGGCATAAGTCTGAGTGAGCGTAGGCTTCTCCTGCTGAGAGGCCTCAACGACTGCAGCATTTGCAGATATATTCAATGTTGGGCTCGGGGCGACTGTTTCAGCTAATTCGATAGAGAGTTGTGATAAAGAAGCTACGCTCCATTAAATTTAACACACTTACTAGACATTTTCAAACAGATCAGATTTTAAAATAGCTGCAACCGAAAATTGCACCGTTCAATTTGTATTTGTATTTTGAACAGACTTGCCAACTCGAGCAGGGAAAGCCCGACAAGAGAAACGCGAAAAGCTTTTATCGTTTATCGAACTTATTTATTGATGAATTCTATAGGCAAATATATGCAAGTTAACAAAGTTTCTTCAATTTTTCTAATTAATTAAATAATTAATTATGTTAATAAATTCACTTACCAATATATATGTATGTAAATGTATGTATGTATGTTTTTATATTATTGTATTAGCTGTGGCAGAGAAAAAGAGAAGACAATTCGAAAAAATAAACTATATTATAAATTAAATCTGTAAAGGAAAACTCTATAGAGGAATCATAAGCTCAGTCTTTTCTCGTTGCACGATTGTTCAAATTAATAAAGTCAATTGCTATTCGTTTAAATTAAAGCAGTTGCTCTTCTATCTGCCTCTCAGCTAATTATATCGCCATATATGTATGTATGTATGAAAGAGACCTCTATGCAATCGTAAAGAATCTTCTGACTCGGCAAGTTTGTTGTAAAGGTCAGCAATTGACTTTATGGGCACCAAGTCTTGACCCACAAGTTGCAGTCGGATTTACCACTTTTTACTTAGAGGAGGATCCAAAATGGGATTTATACATATGTATGTATGTGCATGCATATAAGTATTTGTCTGCACTTTATGTGTCCCAAATTCTATGCTAGCCAAGAGTCTGCCTTTTGTGCTGCGATTTTATGGCCAAGTGCAAGTCGTTCAACCAAGCAACGAGACATAAACGGATATGTACATAAGTACATACACATAATGTAAATATATATATGTATGTATATGTATGTATATATGTGTCTGGATGGTGTTTTGTGCCACTGTAACTATGCCATTGCGGTTGCCTTAATTCATTTTGTTTTCAGCGCCTCGTCACAGTCATTGTCGGCACTCACAATTCAGCTGAATATCATGGCAGCTAACCGCAGCAGCAGGAGCTGCTGCTTTAGTTTCAGCTACAGCGCGAGCTGCTTCATTGTTGCTGTTGTTGTTTTAGTCAATGGCGGCGCTAAGCGGATTAACGCTGTTATTTTAAGTTCAACAAACGAACGAGAAGAATAAATTAATGAGTTTTCACTGTGGTCGCGCCGTCCAACAGGGTTTAACCGCACAAAGCCAAAAGTACAAACACAAATACAAAAGACGCACCAATGAACCGCCCCTCCCACAACAGTTGCTATACATAGTTGTTGTGCTGGCAATTGGCCCGGCCATGACCACAAAATGGCCATATAGAACATGTTCTGGCCAGCACACTCTTGGCCCTACACTCACGTCCAGCCATTAAGCGCAGTGGCCATAACCGTCATCTGTGCTCGCTCCACATGTATGAGTGTATGTGTGTTTGTGTGTGTGTGTGCCTCAATATTCTCTTCTTCTTTTTTTGGGTTGGGTTCAGCTTTCCTTTATTTGTATTTGTAATTGTTATGGGTTTTCCATTGATTGTGTGCACCGGACACTGAAATTGTAATTAGTTGAAATTTATGCGAATCGAGACGGGATTTGAATTGGGGTAGGGCCTTTTGACCGCTTCCGATTTTGGCTTCGATCACGTTCGCGCTTTTGGGCCATTATTATTTTGTTGCTCTTGCTCTGGCCCGCTTTCGCATCTTTTATTTGTTTTTTTTTTTTTTTTAAGTCAAAATTAATTTCTTGAATTTTCAATCGCAAAGCGGATTATGGCATTAGCCAGCATCAACTTTTGCCGAGTGCGCATTGACCCAAATTGTTCACGCAAGCTTAAAAGTTTCTAGGCGGTCAGCAAAGATTTTCTAAGCGGCGCATTATAAATTTCAATCGCAGTCACTCTTAGCATAGCAATAAATGACATACAAACAAATGATGCAGTCAAAGAGAGCAACCGTAGCCAGGGCCGTTGGACACACTCAGAGCAGCATCCGCTCTAAGTTATTTATGATGTAAGAAACTTTGCTAATTAGACGGATATGCAATTAAGTAGTTTATCGACAGCGTGTCATTCGATATTTTGTACCCGGCTGGCCACGACAAGCCTGTCAAAGCGACAGCGCCCTAATGCATCCAAGTAACCGGAAAATTGTGCCGTCTTCCTGCCAACGTCAAGCAACATTCAATGTGGCGACCGCATAAAATTGCGCGCTTGGCTAATTTACTTATAAAACATTTATAATTAGCCAATGCTTTTGACATGCTTCGAGCGTTGAACAGGTGATTGGCAGAAACAGCAGAAGCTTGAGATCCGGATTGAGTACATAATTTTAGCGGAAATTATTAAAATTGATAAAGCAACTATGAGGAAACTGCATCAAATTATTAAGTAGTTTATCTGAAATATTGGCTTTGTAGGCTCTCAATCTTTTATTGACAGCTTTATAGTGAATATAAAGAGACAACAAAGTTCCCATGGCGTAGCCCGTAATGCAGTCCCTGCATCAACTGAGCAGTCTGCAGATTTGATGACATTTTACCAGAAGTGTTGTTACCGCTAAAAAACAAAACAAAAAAAAAAAAACAGTTTATCTTGCTAAAATTCCAACACTGGCTGTAGGTGCCTTCTTTTGAAACTAGAAGGTTGCCCTTTCATATGTATTGCACACTTTGTAAATCTCTAGCTTAGTTTAAAAATACATCTTCAATGGCATCGAGTAATTAAACAACTCTAAAAAAAAAAGCTGCAACTTCATTAGCTTGAGTGCGAAGCAAAGTACTCTATTCGCAACGTTACACTTTAATGAATCTACTGATTTTCATATAATACGTAGGTTGGCTCTTGTTTAGATTGCCATTGAAGCAAATGATTCAGACTACGCTATAGCATGAAAGGTGCAAGGAAAGGAGTAATGCGTGGAAAAAATTAAACCATTGGCAGTGGCAGCGGAAAAAAAACGACGCGTGAGCTTTGCCGAATACGCAAGTGAAATGCAGCAAAAACTTTGCCTCTGAATTTGGTTGTTCTTTTTCCCTTTGCTTTCTTTATGACATTCATTACGACACCCAGCCAGCCCACACCCACATCTATCAGATTTGTCGACTGCGCGTATCCTGTTTGCAGTCTTTGCAGAGCCCAGAGTCCTTTTTCAAGCTGACAGCTGAGCTGTCCAATAGCCAGCGAGTGCTGAGCTCTGCCAAGTACGATGTGCGAGCAGCGAACTGGCAACTCAGCTCTGAGGCTGGTTAAGAGGACATATCAAAAGGCTGTTAACTCTGCCAGCTGCGAGCGGTGGAAAAATGTCTTTTAATTAGTATTTAATTGAATCGCCAACTGGAATTTTAATCGAAAATTGCTGCTCACCAAAGTTGAGTTTGACTTTTCCGCACAGTTTGCATTGTATCTCGAGCCAAATTGCTTGTTTGCTTTTCAAACTCAACTGGCCATTGATAGTTGCTATCAAACTACTTCCTAAGTAGGAGCTTTTGTCACACTCAAGGGGATTAATTAAACATTGTGCATTTAAGTGCGACAATCGTCCAAAGAACTACTCTATATACACACTTCATTCAAGACACACTCACACGCGTTTCAAGCTCATTTAATGATCGTTAACCTTATCTGCAATAAATTTAAGAGAGTGAGCAATAGGCAGATATGCGATCAAATAATATAAAATAATTTCAGCTAAAGCTCACACATATATATGACGCTCCACCTGAGCTTAGTTCCAGTGTCTGAAAACAAATTTGTTTTAATTCCGTACTCTTCGATATTTCGATTCGTTGCAGTTCTGCTTTTTAAAAGGCATCAAATGGAAAGCCGTAATCCAAATATTATCTTCGTTGTCAAACATAAGCCACAATCAACATGAAACTGCTGATAGTAATTTTTTCAGAATTTATAGACTAATAGTTAATTTAAAATGTATTTAAATATAAAATTCATAAGTCTATAAATTTGTAGTGCACTGAATATATTCTAGTTCGTTTGCCTGTTATAGGAAATGGCCAACCTGTAAGCACCGTGAGATGCTCCTATACGGATGTAAATATGGCAAATTGCAATTTCATTATTGTTTAATACTTTAACAAAATTGTATACTTGTTGGTACACAGCTGTTTATTTATATAGTTCGATTAATGTTTATTCGACTGGAATCAAATCAATCTTGAACATTTTAAATGATGATGAGCAAACAGAGGCTTTATGCAAGAAACAGTAAAATTATATCAATATATATATATCAAATGCCTCCGATGGCAGCACGTCACAATATAATCTAGCTTTAAAATCGATTCATGATTAAACAATATTTGACACGAATAGCTGCACTTTTTGAATGGATGCATTTGAATCAAATCATTGATTGAACTGAAGTTAATGAGCTACTTAACCGATTTACCGCAATCCAGGCGAGAGCTATGTACTCGTAATAATGCAGTGAATGAATCCACAAGCTATACATGTGCACAATATATTTGTAAATAGATATATGTATATGATAAACAGCTTGAATAATTATGTTAAGTGCAAAATGCTGGCCACTAACGATATAATTACCCAAGTGGTTCGGCTTTTATGGCTAGCCGAAACGCAGCATCAGTGAGTGAAACACAAAATCAAATCGGGATCAATTCAATTATATGGATATCTACATACATCTAATGGAAATTTCTTAAACACTTTTAAAGCAACACATTTAAGCAATTTGTCATGCTTAAGAAGCTGCGATGTAAGCCCTTTAAAATACCAAATGCAAAATGTATCAATCAAAACTGTTTACCAAGCACAATAAAAATCCTTTGGCTTTAATATATACATATATATAAACCTTGCTCTGAGTGTTTGTGTGAGTGTCTGTGCTTATGAGCTGTGTGAAGTGTGTTAGGTGCTTTGTGTGTGTGTGTGTGTGTTGTGGTTGTGTTGTAAATCCGCTAACACTCCATGTTGTCAACTTGCCGACATTAAGGCGCGTGAATCTTTTTTTTATTGTTATTTTGCCGTGTCGTAGACTGGGGCGGCGGAGAGCAGGAGACGGGTAGAGGCATGCGTTGTAAAGCCGCATGTATGACAGCATGTGTGGCATACAATTACAAGAGTCGGGCCCCAAAAGGCTGGCAACATTTGTTACTCAAAAAAAAAAAAAAATAAGCACAAACAAAATGGCTGCACGACCATTTCCGCCGATTTCCAGTTGAAGTCCTCTGCAGACTTCGCATCCTTCTGGCTGTTGCGTGGCGTGGATTATTATATTCGCATTTCTCATGCGCACGGCTTTAAACATTTTTCCATTGAAATATTTATTTCAAAAACAAAAATGCCAGCACATACAGACATAGAACAGTGCGTAAGGACTCTGATGTATTTTTTATATCTTTGCTTCGTTTTTATTGTCCTTAAATTGTGCTCGTTACATATTCTTTCTGTTTTAGGGCGACAGACACGCCCTTGTGTCTTAGGCTCCACAAAATACATGTAAGCTTATAACAAAACCCTAATAGAAGGCGGTTTAATTCACATAATTCATAGAAATGCGAATTCGCGGCCTCTAGATGAACATAAAAACTGGCTTTAAATCACATTTCGTCAAGTGAATATATTAATTCGTAATTTGAAGCTATTGAATAGGTCTAAGAATATTAATTCTTTCATTCTATGACAAGTAATAATCAAGAATAATTATTAACATATGTATATAATTCGATTTTTTACTTGTGAATTTAAATTTCGATTTAAATCGACATATGGAATCTGATGATGTCGGCGTTGAAGCTTAGACTGAGTTATAGTGGTTCTTACGGTATTATTTATATGAATTTAATTTGCTTATGTATTGGTGGTTCCTATTGGAAAGTCAGCAGCTTATTGAACATCGACTTTGATCGGATGATTTGCAGCAGCTCTTTGGGAAAGTGAGTTTGCGCGTTTAGGGAGCTTGGGCTCAATTGTTTATATGATTGATTTGTGAGAGTCTAATGAAAAGATTATTATAAGTGTCACCAATTTGGGATTTGAATATATGTGTGTATGTGTGAGCTGCTGGATATGTAACTATATATTTATGTATTATAAAAATATATTATAGTAAATTGATTTCATATATATGTATTTACTGAAAGCTATATTAAATAGATTATAATTATGACTTTCTATATGATTCGCTGCAATTCGTGAAGCTAGTTCGATTCGTTGCACGTATGCTCTTACACAGATATAGAAAGCCTATACATTTATATACATTTTTTTTTCCTTATTTTAAGTAGGCCTATGTTATGTAGTATTAATTCAGATTTGCGTATTCTCACAGTAAATACAGACTTACACATATACAGACCACTCACACAATACACAAAAAACAAACAAAAAAACACAAATTTTACATATAGTTAAGAACAGACTAAGTACCACACAAAACACGCCAAGATGAATCGCATCGATAGTACCATGGATGACATGGCTAACACCAAATTCCTGACGATCTACAGTACTTTGATCAAGCAGTTTACATCGTCCACGAGTTTTACCAACATGGAAGTTGTATGTCTTCTAATTATATATTACAAATTCGTGCAGGTCAATGGACCAACCGCCAAACAGATGAAAAAGAAACAGATGTACAATTTATTTCTTGTGCTCTTTCGCATCTACGATATGACGATTATAGAGCGCATTTTGTTAAATATAACAGCTGATGTAGTGTATGTTAGCCCTGAAGCCTGGATGAAGTTATTCTCCGTGTTCCTAAGCAAGAACTTGGACGAACGCATTCAGTTTGCATATAAGGTGCTATTTTAATTAGTTTTTTTTTTTTGTATTCCAGTAAATGATATATATAGAATTTTATATGTCAGGTCTATACTACCTCCACATCTGGCGTTCTGAATCGTGAAACTGTCGGCATGGCAATCGACAATTTCTTTGTGGGCGAAGATGACGATGAAGTCAAAGAGTTGCAGGCGGTACGTAGAAAAATAACGAACTAATCAAATGGAAAATACAATATGAGCAGCTGCCTTACAGGATATGCTTGAGTATATATTCAACAAGTTTGATGCGGACAAGGATGGTGTTATCTCATATGAGGAATATTATGATATTGTTAGTAATCAGCCAGTTCTGTTGGAGTTTCTCGGACAGATTTTTCCAGATCTTTCCGACATGACTGTGATCGCATATTGCGCAAATATTTCAACGCTCTTTCCAGAAGAAGACTAATTATCTTAATTATTATCTTATTTTCTCAAATTTTAATGTGCTTCCATACATTTGGTATGTTTGCAGATCCTGTGCTCCGCTCACATAAATACTATCTAACCGTACTCTCATCCTGATTGCAGCATGTACTCTGGTACATAGATGTAGACAATGTTGATTCTAAAGAATTAGGTAGCTCTTAGAGATTAACAGAACAGAATGGTAGATACAGTAAAGAAATAAGAACTTTAACTGGTGTGGGATGCTTACCAATTTTAAATTTGATATATTGTAAAAATTAATAATGAATGTAAAAGAAATAAATAAAAATGTAAATTTTAAGAAATCTAAAACGGAAAGTTCTCAACTATTTTTCATTTCTTTTATATTTGCTGTTGCTAATGAGGGAACCGCAAAACAACATATGCGCAGTCTATTCGTAATCTACTGCAGAAAGGACACAAGTGTTTTAAATGAGCTTCGTAGAAAATTTCTATGGCAGAACAACAATGTAAAGTACTTTTCCATGAGGTATACACAAAAGTTAAAATTGCCTTTCGCGCTGTTGTCTTCATCTTTGTTGCTGTGAATGCGGGCGCGTTTTCTGTTTACTGTACGTGTGTGTGTGTGTGTGTAACTGTTTTTGTGTAGCCTTGTTGCCGCGTTCATGTTCAACTCTTTGGCTAAATACCATAATGATTCTGTGGGCTTATTTCTTTGTCTGTGTTTGTCTCTCGGCAGTGCTCGGGTAGCATTTGCTTTGCGGCTTTATAAAACAATTAAACGTGGCAACATATGTGGGCGTTGCGCAAAAAATGATTTAACCAAAACTTACTGCAACCGTAACACAAGCCAGCACAAACAAATTTTTAATCAAATTCAAGGCTCTAAAGCCAAATATAAATTAATAAAACAAAATTGTTGCTCTCTTTGTAGAATTATATTATTAAATATAAAATTTATTTGGTTACTATCAAGAAAACAATGCAAAACATATTGACATTTTAAAATTGACGATTCTGCTTATGCTCTTCGCAGCTTTAAGTTGTCGATTACCTAATTTACGTATATGTAAGTTAGCAGAGAGCAAGGCTTAAAAGAGCTTGTACAACTTGACGCACTTTATACACATATTGGTCAAGCAATCAAAGAGAGAACACTGCTGACCATTGAGAGGGGGCGTGGCAGGGCACAGTCAACGACTTGCCCCATTAGGGCAATGCCTGACATTAAAAGAAGAGCACAGGGCGTACTCTTTTTTTTCATGTTGTTGTTTGCCCATAAAAGACCAAAGGCAAAAGGCTCAAAGGGGAACATGAAATGCGCCCGCGATGTGCGGCCGTCAGTGAATCTTGACGTGATGAATGCGAGACCACGAGGACCGAGTTCGAGGACCACTGACCGGACCCAGCTTCAGCTTCAGTTCATCACGAGTTTGGCACTTGCCGTCGAGGGTCGTTGTTATTGTTGTTGTAGTTGTTGCCCCTTCTGCATTAACACGCCGCCTCCTGTTGCACTGCAGCCGGGCAAGTCGTGGAGCATGTTTCTGCAGTTTCATCAACAGTTTTTTCGGTCTTGTGCCTCGCTTATGCATGGGTGTTGTTACATTTTTATTCTGAAATAAAATATAAAAAAAAAAAATAATAAAAAAAACAAAGTTTTTCTCACATTTGTATTCTTAACACATGCACATACACTCACGTGCCAAGCTGTTCATGTTGTTGTGAACAACTTTTCTTCTTGCTGCAGTTTATGATTTCATGAAGTCATATAGAGCGTTAATAAATTTATTGGGAGATTAATGCGACGATAGCTAACCCTAACAAATCTGTGTGACATCTTTATATTTAATTAATACGATAATTTAATTTTGCTAATGCGAATGCTAATTCTCATATTATTATTATCATATTGAATATTTAGCTTACTTCAGAAATCGATATATTGCATAAGCAAACAATTCAAATCATAAAAATAAAAACAAATTGCCTTTTTAGAATTCAAAGTGCTTTGAGGGAGTGGCCTAATGTGTTGATGCCTGTAGGAAATCAGCGCAGGGAAATCCGATTTGCATGTGTGTGGAGTGAAGGCATTACTTCTAACGATGATAATAATAATCAGATTGCCATAACGTCATCCTGCACGAATACATAGAGAATGAACGAGATGGACTGAGCGGATGACGGAGAAAAAGCAAAAGTGTCTGGCTGACGGGGTAAGGTAAGCGACCTGGAACCATTTTGATTGTCACATTGTCATCATCTGCATATTAAGTACAAGTGATTACACTTTCACGTGTGCCCGCATGTGAGTCGACTACTCCTCACACACACATAGATTTAGATATATCCCTCCTAAGGGAGAGTTGTAGTATGCTGTGCATATGTCTTCAAAGGCAGAGCAAAGGAAGTGCCGGTGTCGTGATGTGTGCAGCATTGAAATTTCGGCATTTAAATCTAACCAAGCAAGAGAAGAATAAAAAGAAAGCATGGCACGAGCCCCACCAAACACACAATGGCAACTCCCACCAAGTATCTGTAAGATACAATGCATACATATGTAAGTATCTTTTGTTAACGAGCACACACATAGCCGAAGCAGAAGAAGAGCTGTGCGGGCAAATGTAAATGCTCTGCGAGCTTTGAAATCAAATCAATGCGTTTGATAGCGAAAACAACATCGGGGCTGTCGCTCGATGTCGGTCCACAACAAAAGTTATGTACGTATGTGTGCGAGGATATGTGCTGGCGATGAGTGGGAAACGGAATTCATTTGTGGCACGTGAAGCCTCTTGATTTTCCGCTACTTTTTGTTAACATGTTACTAAAAGTTGCAAATATCATTTGAATATACAGATAACCCAGAGTACAAACGAACAGCAATAAGAATAAGCAGAGAGTAGCGGCTTGCACAGCGACAACAGTTCAAATGTTAAATATATAGTAAACAAGAACAATTAATAGATATTTGTATAAACTTTAACTTGAAGCTTCAAAGTCGTCCGTCCGTAAAGATTTGTTTAGTTTAATAAACACCCAGCACAAAAGTAAGTAATTGCTTGCTAGTTTTTAATGCAAATTTCATGGAGTATACACTTCTAGATATTCTCCAAACACTTAAAGGCAGCTTTTCTAGTACGATTCATTTGGGACGAGCACCCTTATGCAAACGCCTTGACAATTGGCCTAAGCTAATCAAAGCTATGGCACTGCAAGTGCAACAACAACATACATTGTTCTATATCTACGTCTCTCTGGCTTGTGTCTACTTTTCAGGATTCCATTTCGATAGCATCGACATTAAACTGCAAATCCGCAGCAGCAATTGCCGCATGTAATGCTGATGCTGGCATTTTACGGCTACTTCGAATGCTGCTGTTGCTACTGCTGCTCCTGCTGGTGTTGTCATGGGCTCATGTTTTGTATGCTGCACCGACACCTTATGTGGCAACAAGGCAGTGTTCCCCGTATATACAGCAGCTGCCCCTAGCACAGCTTGACTGCCAACCGCCTGCACTTAGAAGCGTTGCATCAGCTGCCCCTTTTGCCTACTGCGATTGGTTGCTGCTGCTGTTGTTGTTGTTGTTGTGTATTTTTGCATTGTCGTCATCGTCAGCGACAGCAGCAGCAGCAACAGCAACAGCAGCAACAACAATACCATTGGCAACCATAAAATCCTTTGCAATCAGTTGCATACAACAAACACGTTTGCTGCTGCTTCCTCTAAACCACAGAGAAAACTTGTGTATGTGTGTGAGTATCTTTTACACACACACACATGCAAGTAATCGAAATCCGTTGCTGTTGTCATGTCTCTCTGCAACTGCTGCTGCTGCAACCGCTGCTTGCATAAGATGCAGCTTGTGAAAGTGCAATGAGGGGCAACATCCTAAGTATATTTTACTGTCTCTGTATCCGTCTGTTCTTTCGGTATTGGTATATGCTCCAGTGTTACGCTCGTCCCGATTGCCTCTTTAGTCTGTGCATTGCATATTCCAATCTCGTCTGCAGTTGCGTACACAAAACAATTTTCAACCATACGCAATTGGCTATGCGGCAATTTACAGCTACCTCATGCTTAAACATAATTTCACATATGCAATTATCTGGCAAGGAAGCTTAAGAAATAGCGACAGACAGAGAGAGAGAGAGAGAGAGAGAGAGAGAGAGAGGAAGAGAATTAATTAAAGAACAAAGAAGCCCCGAGAGAAGTAAGACAACTTAGCATACTGACAGGAATACAATTATCCATTTCAGTTGCAACATGAAATTAAGGCAACGAAATAAAAAAATGTATGTAAATTAATTATCAAGCCTTTAAAATAAAAATAATGACAAAACTAATTTATTTGTAATTAAATAAAAGTTTATTTACGATACATATATATTTGATATTGTGCTGTTTACTAAAGACTAGTTCTAATAAGCAAGAAATTAAATTTTCAACTCTCTAAAAACGTATTTTAAGCACCTATACAAAATAGTTTAAATAAACTGCTTTTTGTACATTTCAAAAAATCATCAAACTAAGCTAACAATCACGTTCGATATGTCTATATAAAGCTAGCAGAGCGTTCAAATAAACGGTTGGCCATAGATTGTCAAATTCAATGCCATAAAAGAACTGGCAACGAGCAAACTCTTTGAATATTTAGCAAAAATGTATGTGTCTAAAAATATAGAAAAGTGTAAAAAGAAATGAGAACGACCACAACAAATATGGGAAGCACACACAAAATGCTATCGGCGCGCATTCCCGATGTTCGCTTTTGTGAAAAAGTCGAAATTTTTGTGCGCTTACCAAAATGTCACAATATCCGGCATGCCACATGCACTTGGCAAGGGATTCAGGCTTAAAGACACACACACACACACACAAAGAGATGGAGAGTGAGGAGGAGAAAGAGTGAGAGAGAGAGAGAGAGAAAACCTGCTGTGGCGTCACAGTTCATGTTCAGTGCGGATGTTAATCGGAACATGAACTAAGTGCCAGAAATATTCAGCCAACAGCGCTAGCTAACTGGGCTAACAAAGAACATCTGCAATTTAAATAGAACAAAAAATTATAAAGGAAGCACATTTCAAGACGTATTTCATTTTCATAACTGGCGAACGCTTTCCGAGTAATTATTATTTGACAAGCATTCTAAGTATGCAGCAAGTTAAGACCATAATTAGAAGCATATCTTTGGGCAGACACCAGACGGAAGAGTGAGGCGGACGTGGAGCGTCGATTGCAGACGTTGGCCCAAGCAACGTGAAAGTAACAGCCACTTATATAGAAGCCCCACCAGCAACAATGGAGAAAGAACAAAGAGCGTTTCGAATCAGTTGCAGTTGCAATTATAATTTCAATTTTACGATTTTTGAAGTGCATTTCTGGTTTGGCCAAAACAACACCAAGCTTCACTCTCCTACTCACTCCTTTCTCTCTCTCCCTCTCATTTTCTCTGTCTCTGTGCTGGCTTTCCACTGCCTGCTCCTTATGCGCGTTGTGTGCTGTGAAGTGCTTAGTTTTAATTCCAGTTACACAAAACAAAGGCAACTGAAAACATAAGGAGCTGCTGGTTGCTACTCGCCGCTTGCTGCTCGCAACGAGCCTGAACTATCATGAATAGTCCAGCATTGTTGAGCCATTTGTACAAAGTTTTTCTTATTTATTTTTCATTGCTCTACTTTTCCCCTTTTTTCTATTTTATTTATTGTTGTTTTTATATATATATATACTTAATTAGTGTAAAGGGCTGGCGGGTTGCATTCCAAGTCCAGCTACGTGAGAGATTATTAAGAAAGAGCAATCAAAGTTATTTGTGGGGTTGCTGTGAAGTATTTTTCAATCAAGCTTGAACTACATATGGAAAACAAAGCATACCATTTTCTATTGTAATATTAGTAAGAAATGCCATGCGGATACTACCTACTGTGCAAATTAAGATACATGAAAGAAAGCGAGAAATGCATTTCATTAAATTTCACAATAATGTTTTATTGCTTTAAAAAATTGATTTAAAATTAAAGCCTTGTTTATCAAGAAAAATACATTTAATTATCTTTTCTCAGCTTGGATAAAATAAAAATCATAAAAAAATATGATTCATAAAATTATAAATCATAAAAAAAAATTGTTTACATTAACTTTTTATTCATACAAAAAACGTTTAGCTCAACTTAATATTAAAAACTAGAGTTTCTACTATTTGAATTTTAATTATGAAACTGAATCATAATTAACATATTGTATATTAATTATATATGCATATAAAATGTATTATATATGATATATGTGTGTTTCGATTGTTTTAGTTTAGAAACTTTGTAATTTCTCTTGAAACGTGAAAAACAACTTCAAAGTTCTCGCCAACTTCCAGTGCGAAAGGTTAGCCGCCAATTGATACACCCTGTTGCCCAACGGTCGGTACTGCTGAGGTGGCATGTCCACTCAGAGAAGCTGGGGAGTCGTCGCAAGTTTACCAATAAAATTAAAAGTTTGGCTGCATGCACAGATTTCGCTTTTTATTGAAACTAGAAAATCCGATAACATTGCGGAAGGCAGGCCGCGATGATGCTACGCCGACAGCGGTTCCTGTGCAACGCCACCGCCGCGTTCAGAACGTGCTGCATGCGGCAAAGTTTTGATTGCCAATAAGGAATTACAGGTGATAATACAGCATAATCTGCCACGTTCCACAGTTGCCTCAGCAACAGCAACAGCAACAGCTAGGAGCCGTTGCCAGCTGCCCGTCTAGCTAGCAAATTGTGTTGTGAAATTTATTTATCCATTTTATTATTATTATTCATATTATTATTATTGTAAAATGTTGCACTGCAGCTGCTGCCCACTACACGTGAAAGAAAAGTTCGGGCCAAGCCAAAAATTATCATATATTTTTGTATGATCTTTTGGCTCATCAAAATATTTAAATTGGAAAAGTCGAACAAAAATAAACAAATCAAATACTTGCTTTGATCTTTGAGCTTCAATCCAATCATAATATTGCATATCCGAAAAAATTGGTGGAAATTATTTATAATCTTTACTCATGGATTATATGTAATCAGATTTATTAAATTATCAATGATCAACTTAACAATTGAAAGCATATATCAATTTTTTAAAGACTTATAACCAAAAGCATTTCCAACTAAGTATTTCATAAAGAAGCACAATCTCTCAACTGTTTTGCACGAATTTTCCACCTTGAGTCCATTTTTTATTCTGAGAGTTGACAAATTAATTAAAATTGGGCAAGAGGACCAATCAATGCCAACAACTGGAGCACTTGGCAAGAAGCGTTAGTTGCAGCTGCGTCCAGGCCAAAAATTTCCAGCCAGTCAGTATAATAATTTTAAAAGCTATTTATAAAAATTAATTTTGAAAGTTCAGTTTGTTGCAAGAGGCGGAAGAGCGAGGCGTATGAGTGACCTGATTTCAAGTTGCATCTGCATTTAATTACAAAAAGGGATGCGCTGCCAAAAGCAACTTTAACTACAAAGTCAACACAAACAAATTTCAATAATAAAACTCAGTGATGCACCCAGCTCTCTGCCATTACCTCTTTACTGTCCAATTTGAAGGAGTTCTCGTTGAGCTTTGACGCCAAGAAAGCTGAGAAATTCCAGAGCAAAATGTCAACAAAACTATCCTTAGAGCTCGATGAGTGCAGTTGCGACTGCATCTTCTATATAATTGCAAAGGCAGTCAGCAAAAGTGTCACTGAAGATCTTAAAGTGAAGCCAACGACTCAGTTAAGATACTTTGCAAAGATATATTCTATTATATAAACATATGAAGATTTTGAACATAATCTAATTTTTTTACCAATTCCATTATCAAGTTTTGACATACTCTTTGTATACTATATACAATATTTAATAGGGGACACTTTCACATTATATCTGAGTTACTAATTCCTGTTGATATTAAGCTCAATGCAAGTTCCAACTTAAATTAGGCAATTTGCTATCGCCTACTCAAATCTCAACTCCTCAGGCAAAACAGCCGAAAAGAGAATTGAAGTCAGTTTGTGTTAGCCGGATCTTCGGAAGGAGCTGACTCAGCAAAACTGTGGTAACGATGAGCGCTCGGTAGAAAAGACAAAAGAATAATTGTTTTTGCGACTAGGTCAGCAGTGGAGCCCACGCCGAATCGTTGCCACCTCAAAGCTCGAGTTGTCAGCGCATTAGAGGAGGAACAGGGAGGCCCTCAGGGTGGGCCAAATCTAAATGAACGAGCACTCGGGTCGCGCTGAGGTCACGATGTGGCATTTTCTTTTTTTGCTGCAGGCGTTTGCAAAATAGTGCCACATACAGCTGGAGTAAACGTACAGGAGCTCAAGGGAGAAAGAGAGAGAGAACAACACGCGTCGCTATCAAAACAATGAAGAATAATTAAAATTCGCCCTCAAACAATTTGTAAGCGCGGCGGAAGCTGCTGTGAGACGACCAACAGCCGGGACTGCCAGCTCGACCCAAATGCCATACGCGTGCCGGAGTGTTGGATATGGGAGCGGGACAGCGTGGGGCGTGACACAGCCACATGCTCATAAATAAATTTATGTTTACTGAAGTATCGAGCATTGCAGTAGCTCGATTTTGGTGCAGCTCCAGCTGAGCATAAATTGTTGCCAGTTGGCAACTCTGACGTTACGAAAGACAGCAAATAACACGCTTTTGCAATTATCCCTAAGATGCCAAAAATGTTATCATTCCAAATTCTCCATGCGCCGGAAATTGCGAATTTGTTATCTTTTGGCACTTTCAGTTGAGAGCTTGATAGAACAAGGCGACGCTCGGATGTCCAGAGGAGCCCCTTAAAATGAAATTAATCGAATTTAATTTCTTTATATATAAACTAGATGTAAAAAAAAAAAACTTAGCTATGCTTAACGCATTTAATACAGTTTGCTGCAGTAATGCGCCATAATTAGAGAACACTTTGATGGGGTTAACCTTTCATTCAATTTTTCAAACTCAATAAAAGTTGAGCTTGCATATAAAAGCGTTCTGCAGCCATAAAGAAAAGAAATCAGAAAAAAAAAATAGTATTAATATCTAGGGATAGAGTGAGAAAGACAGAGCTAAAAAGTAGTGCAGGACCAAAGTCTGGCGACATCCTTTGAAGCACGCAAATAATCCCGCAAAACCGAGCGCTTAACTTTTTCCCCAACATTTATGCGGGGCAGCAGCATTGGCTTTTGCCTCACACCCCCACAAACTCGCCCCTCCGCATCCTCACGTTTATTTGTATCAAAAAGTCATTTTTTGTTCACAATGTTTTTGCCATTTAACACAAAGTTAAAATGTCAACGATGTCTGATCGTGCGCCTCACCCGAAACAGCAACAGCAACAGCAACAACAAGAACAACAAGTTGTAGCTGTAGATGCTGTCATGAAAGTGATGGATAGATAGATGAACGGATGGATATATGGATGGCTAGATGTCTAAATGGATGGAAGGATGAATGGGTGAATGGATGCCTGTTTGGCCGAGTATGCAAACAACAGTTTGTATTGGCTCTTTCTGTCAACTGCGATAGCCGCTGAGTTTGGGCATTTGACTGCAACTAAAACTAAAACTGAAACTTTGTATACATACACACACACACGCACACCCAAACCAAAAGCATGTTAACAACATTGAAACACTGTCTGCCAACATTTTAAATACAAACTAGTCCAAATGGCCCTTAACGAACTTTTAGTTGACGTCAATTACTTCGGAACACAATATTGACAAGTAGTTGAAACAAAGATTAGAAGCTATTAATTAAAATATATATAGCGATCAATATAGGTAAATATATATTGTCTGGAGCGGAACAAAATGTGCACTACACAATACGATTTAATTGTATTTCGGAGATAATCTTTGTTGACTCTGTTTGCTCTTAATGCTCATCCTAATATAAAGTTGGGAATAAACATTTAATATTTATTTGAACACGTATAACTCAGAGTTGACATAAAATGTATTGAAATATTTGCTTGATATGTCTCTAAGGACATGTAAACGTACGTTCAGGCAATCCAACTTTACTGAGCTAGTTCGTGAATACTCAACAACGAGATACCCTGTAGTCAAGGAAAGCCCTGTCTATCACATTTACACCTCACAGCTATAATATACCCTTTATTTCAGACATATACAATGGGTATGCATAGCTAACTTGTTTGCCATTCGACTTATATCATACATCTGGCTTGCAAACTTTCTGAACGGCAATTGTAGTTAGGCAAACGTACGTATTTATATGCACATACAGGCATGCGCATACATATAGTGTCACCAGCATACATACATATGTATGTCTATATATGTATATATATGTACGTATGTATGTGCATGTGTTTCTTCTAGCTCTATTTGCAGTCATAATATTAGCTTATGCTTTTATTTGCTAGTGCAAATAAAATATGCCACGCCTCATAACGTCCACAACAGAGACTCTTCTGTTGAATGTGTGCAATCAGCTGGGCCTGGGGCCTGACTCCCTTATCCTGCTCAGACTGAGCGCTTCTCAGCTGCGGAAAGAAGATTAATGCAATTGGGAAAATCGTACGTAACAGGCAGACGTACATTCACACATACCACTAACATATACATATGTATGTGTATATAAAAACATGTTTGTGTTTGTTAATTTGTATTGGATTGTGTTTGATTTGCATCGAAAATATATTAAATCAACAATGACCAAATCTTTTTATATATTTAGAATAAATAACTGCTATGTGTGCAGCGTGTATGATTTTTTGTATAATAAATTTGATTGCCACTAGATTGAAGTATAATCACATTCATTTCCATATTCATGGTATCGATGGTTTTATAAATACATACATATTTCCCCTAAGTCACTGTATACCCCTGAGTATAAAATTATTTTTGGAGGTTTCAGGGTATCTCGTAGTCGAGCCTTTGTATTTGTATTATATTATAATAACCAACAAAATAAAAAGTAAAATTTTGCCGATAATGAATATTGACAATTTGAAATATTTATTACACCCATTGAAAATCTTACACAAATTGTTTTTTTTTTTTTTAAATAATTTTTATTTTTCGCATTAGCTGCTTATGAATATTTTTGGATTGTTGTGCCTGGCGATTGGGCGGGCGTTAAACAAGTTAAATGAGCCGGCGCTGCATAAAGCTGTTAATTAGCGTCGCAAGCAAATTATATAATTCTAGGTACAGTAATTTGGTAACGGTTCTATAAATGATATCTGTGTGTAAGAGTGTAATCATCTATAAATAAAACTCCTTGAACTGCAAACAAACGACAAAAGTTAAATATAGCAGCTATTGTACATTGATTAAGGAACTAAAATCTAATCGGTACACTCATTAATTTGTGAATCGATGCACTTTTACCTTAGGGCTATGCTTATATCTACGATTACGTGTAATTTTAGTTGAGGATTGGATGTTTACTAAAAACAAATTGTATTATTATTATCATAATGGTAGTGTCTATGGCATAAACAGTATAACAGGCTAAGTATTCAATTGGAAGTATATAGTAGGCTGTTGAGCCACTAAACAATTCAAATAAATATAATAAATAATGTTCAACTACGTGGAATGCTCTTGATCAGTTGCAAAAAGTAGTAAAAAACAATATAGAATTAGAGAGAAAAATATTAAATAAGATAGGTAAATGAGTATAGCTTGCAGTTTACTTTTTTCTTTTTGACAGTATCGCTTATTATTATATTAATATTTAATGTGGACTATGATCTCGGCACCGTGTTTTAACATAGCATTACTAAAAGAAAGCTTAGAATGAGAATTTTTCTTAATTATATTTCCTAAACACACACAACTTGTATGAGAGAAATATTAAACAAATGATTTACAATTTAATTTTCGTATTCATACATAAATCAACGAAACTTGTGAAAACAATTAAACACTACCAAGAATATAAAATCTAAACTCTTAATGAAACGCTCTTGAAAATTATGTTAAAAGTACGAGTCAATGATGAAAACTAATGCGGTTGCATGCTACACGTTGCAAGTGCAACGCAGCACGAACAACATAATGTAAATTCCGTCACTCACATCACAAAATATTCGGGTCGGCCTCTAAAGCTCTGTGGCTACGTGGCCATGGACGTGGAGAAGTGGGCGTGGTGGCCTAGTTTCTGGTATTGTGTTTAGCTTTGGACTGACCGCTGGGCTTATATGCCAAGTATCTCCAGTTGGGTGGGTTTCACCAAAAAACAAAAAACAAAAAAAAAACCAACAAAATCAACAGATCAAAGAAATTACAATACGAAACACGACCAGACTAAATGGTAATGTCGCCATAATCCTGCGACCATTTCTCGTACGAATTCAGACTCTGCGGCGCCACTGAACGACGTATTCGCTTCAGCGAATTATGGAAATCCTTCTCCGTGATGGGACGCATTGCGCTAATGTCCAGACACTTGACCTGCTCCACATTTAGCTCACGTATGGGCTCCAAGGCGGCATCCTTGGCCAACGCAGTTAGATCTGAGCCCGAATAGCCATCGGTTATTTTCGCCAGGCGTCCGAGAGCTTCCGTATCCAGCGGACTACCCTGCTTCTGAAGCAGACGACTTAACAGGAGTTCTCGTGTCTGTTCTTCGGGCAATGATACATAGACACGCTTGGTAAACCGACGTAGTGCAGCCTCATCCAGCTCTTGCGGACGATTGGTAGCTGCCAGCACAACAATGCGATCGCCGTCCGGATTGCCCGGCAGCCCGTCGAATTCAACCAGGAATTCAGTTTTAAGGCGACGCGACGCCTCATGCTCGTTACTGCTGCGCTCCGAGAGCAGCGAGTCGACCTCATCAATAAATATTATCGATGGCTGCATATGGCGAGCGACCGCAAACAGAGCGCGCACCAATTTCTCGCCATCGCCCACATACTTGCTGGTCAGCGAGGCGGCCGAGATGTTTAGGAATGTGGCACTGCACTCGGTGGCAACGGCTCGTGCCAATAACGTTTTGCCATTACCTGGTGGTCCGAACAGCAGCAGACCCTTGGCCGGAGCGCGCAGACCTAAAAGTGAGAGCGTTCAAAGTTTTGCAAAGACCTAATGAAAGTCTAGCCACTTACCTGTAAACAATTCGGGACGGACGGATGGTAATATAACCATCTCCTGCAGCGCCTGCTTAGCCACATCCTGGCCAGCTATATCGGTCCACTCTACTTTGGCGCCTCCCTCAACTATTTCATCTAGTATGAGTTGCACCAATTTTTGCTCCACACCCTTTACACTTATCATGGGCGTGCTGGCGCCGCTGCCACTACCACTAGCTGCATTGTTGTTGATGGGCGTGCGTGAGCGCTGCGGCGGCGTATTACGGCCGGATGACTACGGGAGATATATACATTATATAAAGAGGATATATTTTAACTGGAGGACTTACGAATTGACGGCGCACTGCCGGTGGAGTCGCTGCCGTCTTGCCCGGCTGACGCTGCAGAGCGGCGCCTACGGATGTGGAGGTCGTCTTCGAGCCAAGATTGCGCGGGAGCGTTTGTGACTTGTTAGCGACGGCTAGATTGCCAGGCCGTTTGTTGCCAATGGTTAATTTGCGACCAGATGCTAGAGTGGAGATTTTAATTAGTATTGGTTTAGGGAACTAAGAATATTGCTGGCGATAATTTAGCTTAGATTGAAAGAAAACTAATCAGAAATTCGAAATTCAAAAGTAAAAATAAAAATTCATGCAGTGCACGCTGTGGTGGAAATGCGAGAGAGAGCGAGAGCGAGAGCGAGAGAGTGAAGAAAATGTAGATTTAGTTTGCTTTTGCAGTCGTTGCTCTTATTGATCTTGTTCTTGTTGTCGCTGGGCGGTGCTTTAGCGTTTGTTCTTGCTGCTGCTGTTGCAGTCGTATTACATATTTCAGCACTTACCCGCTTGCAAGGCTTTCGATGTGCCTGCACCGACTACACCACTCCCGCCGACGGGTTTAGGTCCATAGCCGCTGCTTCGCATTGTTATCTTTGGCGGCTCAATAGCCGCTGCTTTGCTGTTCGTTTGGCCCACGAGCATGGGTTGTTTAAATTTTGATGTGAGCTGTTGCTTCTGCTGCTGCTGTTTCTTCGACGCTTCCTTCAGGGACAAACGTTGCATTTGCAAATCTTCCTCACGCAAAGCTGAGGAATGAGTATGCGATTGGACGGTGGGTCGGGGGGGTAATAAAACCAAACAGTTGGTGCAAACACAATGATAAACATAGGTGCAAAATAAAACAAAGCAAAACAAAATGCAAATAATTACAAAATAAAAGATTACACTACGTTTCAAGTGAGTCGTGGATGCAGTTACTCACCGAGAAAGTGCAGACGATCACGTGCCATCGAGAGATTGGTTTGCATCTTCTCGTGCAAGCGCTGGGCACGATCCCAAACATCGCCGCGTCCGCTCCAGCAGTCAACAGCAATGCCATCCTCCAGCTCCTTAATGCCCTTTCTATATAGCTCGATGGCCAGCTCCTTGTGGCCTGAAAGGGAAAGAGTATGTACATATGTAGGTATCAATAAGATAGAAAACTCATATGTATGTGTCCGTGTTGGTGTGTGTGAATATCGATTCTCAACAGCAATGCTAATAGAGTTGAGTGTTTTTTCGTGACACGCCTAAATATCATAACTTAACTAGGAAACACGAATCTACTAATTTAATAAAAATTCAATTAAGCTGTTAACAAATGTAAAATATACTAATTTAAATTGGAAAATAACCGCAACTACTTATAGGATACCAAATAAATTAATAATGCGATTAGAAAAATATTTGAAATTAATTAATAGACACTGTCTATTAGACAGATAGATATATTTTCTATTTAATAAAAACAGTATAAAATGTAATACTTGTTTAAGTTGGTAATAAAAGCTTTAAAAAATCCATATTTACAACAAATTTTTAATAACAAAAATACCAAATAAAAAAATAAAATGATAATAAAAAGCATAAACGAATAATATATAAATACATATAATATCAAATATATAATTAAATATATTTAATATCGATTTATTTAATATCAGCTGCATCGTGTAACACGAGATACATTCGCTCATCTCTAGCTTATACAACAAGTATGACAACAAAGCGCGCGCTGCGTCCGATGACTCATAAAGCACGCCACTCCAGCAGCCAGCCAGGCAGAGGCAAGACAAAGCAACCCCATGAAAGGAATAACAACTACTTACCTTCGTTCTCCTCGTCGATTTTGAGTGCTTTGGAAATGTACTCGAATGCGCGCCGATGGTGATGCTTCTGTTTGGCTAGCAGCGGATCACCGGGGCCCGGGGAGTAGCCACTGCCGCCACGATTGGCTGCCATTTCGAGGGGGAGTAGAGCGCGTTGTCTTTGGGGCAGTGCTTGTGGGGTCTGTTCAATGCCTTCGTTCGTATTCCGATCCAATGGACAAATGACTGACTGCTGCTCCTTGGAGTTCTGAACAACGATTTCAATATTGCAGTCGCGTCGATGCGGACTGCGGTAGATCACCTTTGTGCTCGCTCCGTATAAGTAGCGAAAAATACAGAACAGCTGATAAATCAGAGAGCGCAATACGTTGAACAGAAATATAATGGGAAATGAAACAACGTAGAGATTTTGCTTGTGCACCGAGGTGCCGCCTCTTGGCCCGATTCCACTGGTTGGTGTCAGATCTGCATCGGTGGTGTCGTCGTCTGGCGAACTGCCCGGAGTTGTGGCTGAAGTTGTTGTTATTGTAGCGCGTTGACGATTCGACGACAATTTCGAACTAGTTTTGCCGTCATCGATTAATGCTTCACTGCAGCTGCGGCTGCGATTGGTGCCGCTGCCGCCCCCTCCGCTGATCTTGACCGGCGACTTGGTGCTGCTGCTGGCGCTGGATGACGACGATTGGTTTTTGGTGCGTACCATCGATATTGATTCCGCGCCGCAGCACTGTTTTTACTATGCGAGTCTCTTTTCAAAAACAACCTCAACCTTCACCACCACCTCCTCCTCCACAACTGAGAAGCGAAGTTTTGCCCCTCTCTCGCTCTCTCTAACACACACTCACAGCCAATAGCTTCTACAGCACAGACACAAAGACAGTAGCAAACCAAAAAGACTACGCGATTAAATAATGGACTGAAAACTGAAATAAACAGAAACGGAACACACGACGCGCGCAATTTGTTGTTAATTGTTGTTTCTCATTTTTATATATGTAAATTTATTGAGCGCCGTTTTTTGTGTGCCGTTTCCACAACTCACAAAACAAATTTTCTCCGTCTCCGCTGATGTAGTTGCCACATTGTTTCAGCTTTAACGATTTGAACATGTTGAGGGGAAACAAACTTCAGAAAGGCAGTAAACGCTATGTTTTTTTTTTTTAATAAAACCTTGGTAAATTAAAAATTTTCGATTGAAAGGTCAGCAAATGCAAAAAAACATCACACACAGTTAAAATATTTTCAAATTGACAATTGGTCCGGCAGCACCACATGGGTTGTTCTAGGGTTGTTGTATCTCCAAAAATTTCGATGTATTGAGGTATCGATACGCGTGTCTTTATAAATCAGCTGCCGTCTCGGTTGTATCTGCGGTTTTTGCATAACAAAATCTCTAAATTATCTTAAAATCCCAAGAAAGAAAGAAAGAGTAGCCAAAATTGCTGAAAACAAAAACGTAAAGCGATAACGTAGTGTACTTTTGAAAAGAATAACAACAAAAGAATTAAAAAGAGAGTAATGGGTCAATACACGGCGTCGCAGCGGAAAAACGTGAGAATTCTGCTGGTCGGCGATGCTGGAGTTGGCAAAACGTCGTTAATATTGTCCCTGGTCAGCGAGGAGTACCCTGAGGAGGTGCCGCCTCGTGCCGAAGAGATCACAATACCGGCGAACGTGACTCCCGAACAGGTGCCCACCAATATCGTAGACTTTTCGAGCGTTGAGCAATCGGATGACGCACTGGCCGCCGAGATAAACAAAGCGCACGTCGTGTGCATTGTATACGCCGTGGACGATGACGACTCGCTCGACCGAATAACATCTCATTGGCTACCGCTAGTCCGCTCTACCTGCAGCAGCAGTAGCAGCTCAAACACAGACGGCGAGCCCGATGTGGCCCGCAAGCCAATTGTCTTAGTTGGCAACAAAATTGATTTGATCGAGTATTCGACCATCGATAATGTCTTGGCCATCATGGAGGACTATCCGGAGATCGAAAGCTGTGTCGAATGCTCCGCAAAAACTCTGCACAATATTTCCGAAATGTTCTACTACGCACAAAAGGCGGTACTGCATCCCACCTCACCGCTCTACATCATGGAGGAGCAAAATGTAAGCCAGATTAGTTAAAGATAATTCAAAAATCACATTTGCCGCTACAGGAGAAGTTACACACTAAATTATATGCTAGACATATTCCTTTCAAAGCTTCGAAGCTTGAATAGTCACATGTATGAATATTTCATTTGCTTTCAATATCATCCAATGGAGGAACTAAACGGAAGCTTGATTAGTCGTAAATTTTAGTAAATAAACAAAATTTCCTATTACATTAGAGATACTTCCCAACTCAGATCTCTTGCTGTCTACCCATTATAATTTAATATAGACTAGTCCGAATTCCTTGCAATCCCTTGAAGTCCAGATTACTTGGAATCTTAATTAGTCCGAAAGAAGAACTTCCTAAAATATAATTCCCAGTCATGGATGACCAAAAACTAACCTTACTTGATGAGGCTTTTTGATTATCCACTCTTCCATCTCCCATGATGGCTCAGAACTTTTATTTCTCGCGCTTCTCAGAGATCAACGTAGTTGTTATAAAATAATACAGATATACGTCGTCTTGAAAGCTATTTATTTTTATCAGAATGCAATTTAAACAAGTAACTAAAAAAAGTGCTTTATGACAGCACTTATTTCATATATATGTATATATATATATATAATTTTTCTTTCCAACTCATTTTCAGTTGACGCCTGCCTGCAAGAAATCGCTGGTGCGCATATTCAAGATATGCGATATTGATAGCGACAATCTGCTGAATGATTACGAGCTGAACCTCTTTCAGAGGCGTTGCTTTAATACGCCGCTGCAGCCACAAATATTGGATGAGGTGAAATCCGTGATACAGAAAAACGTGCCGGATGGCATCTACAATGATGCAGTGACGCTACAGGGATTTCTCTTTCTGCATTGCCTGTTCATACAGCGTGGACGCAATGAGACAACGTGGGCGGTGCTGCGGCGATTTGGCTACAACGATCAATTGGAAATGTGCAAGGAGTATTTGCGGCCGCCGCTGAAGATTCCGCCGGGCAGCAGCACGGAGTTGTCGCATCGTGGTCAACAGTTTTTGATTGCGGTTTTTGAGCGTTACGACCGCGACGGTGATGGCGCACTGTCGCCGGAGGAGCACAAAATGCTATTCAGCACATGTCCAACAGCGCCGTGGTCCTACTCGACGGACATACGCAAATCGTGTCCGACCAATGACAAGGGCTGGGTGACGCTGCATGGTTGGCTGTGCCGCTGGACGCTGATGACCCTGGTCGACGTGGTCAAAACCATGGAGTATCTGGCCTATTTGGGCTTCAATGTACATGAGAACGACAGCCAACTGGTGGCCATCCATGTGACGCGTGAGCGTCGCATCGATCTTGCCAAGCGGCAGAGCAGTCGCTCCGTGTACAAGTGCCACGTGATCGGCCCCAAAGGCTCGGGCAAGACCGGACTGTGTCGTGGCTTCCTCATCGACGATATGACTAAACTGCTGGGCAAAGAGTTCAAGACGAATGTGGTTCACTGCATCAATTCGGTGCAGGTCTATGGCCAGGAGAAGCATTTAATAATGCGCGACATCGATGTGCGGCATGCGCTCGATCCGCTGCAGCCTCAGGAGGTGAACTGTGACGTGGCCTGTCTCGTGTACGATTCCTCTAATCCGCGCTCCTTTGAGTATGTGGCCCGCATCTACATTAAATACTTTGCGGAGAGCAAAATACCCGTCATGATTGTGGGCACCAAGTGTGATCTCGAGGAACGTCGCCAGGACTATCTAATGCAGCCGACTGAGTTTTGCGAGAAATACAAGCTGTTGCCGCCTCATCTCTTCAGCCTAAAGACCAACAAAAAGGAGCTCTACACAAAGCTGGCCACAATGGCAGCCTTTCCGTGAGTATTCGAATGCTTTTCCATTTGGGTTGCGGTCATTAAGGTCACTTTGGGACATTGGGTCAACACTGATCATTTGGGCATTTGGCATAGTTGACATATTCGGATTAATGGCTATATACATATATTATTACTTTTATTATCTTCTTTTATAATCTTATTTCCTTCCCTCCACTTACCCTCTACGTTTTTGTTTGGTGTTCATGTTATGTTTTGTTGATGTATTTTGCATCCTTAATGCTTATGGACTCTGCTGCTCTGCTCACCTTGGATTTTTGCCGTGCTGCTGCTGCTACTCCGTAGGCGCTTTCAAGCCGCCTGGATACTGTTCTACAAGCACAGGTTGGTACAGCTGTGGGAATCGGCGTAAGTGTTACACATCTAACTGAATATTTACTAATGTTGTCTGGGTTCTTTACTGTATTCCTAACATGCGATGCGATCATTTAAAACCCCACGCACTCATACACCTAACACACGCTTTACAAATGTGTTGTACGGAGTTTCTTAACCCCTACCAACTTCTGTTTAATTCCTGTATCTAATAATTAATTTGTTTACCACATTTGCTTAGGTACTTGCGACAATTCGGACTGATGACTGAGGATCCGAAAGTTTGGCTTAAAGCCGGCCTGGGCGTAGCCGCTGCCACAGTGCTGGGGTTCATAGTTCTAAAGGCTATAAGTGCAACTGGAACGCATTCGCGTTAAGGATTTTCAGCACAGACTAAAACTGCCCAGGAGGACACCCACAAAACAAAGAAATGTTTAGAAATTTATGTAGTTTATTTTAATAATGTATACCATTACGTTATCAAAATTCTTGTTTAAAATTCCGCGTGAAACTATTGAAGTGGGTTGATAAAGGAAGATTTCCCATTTTCATGTTTTAGTGTACATAATTTAAGCTGCCCCCACAGACAATGGATAGGCGAGAGAGGGTATTGCAGGGTACAGGGATGGCACATATATATACATACATATATAGTATATATAAATTAGATAAACCTAGCTCTGTACTCTCTCATAAGTCGTATTAGTCTACATCATATATTTATGTCCATTAGCAATCGTATATATATCTCACGCATTCAATGCTGTGATTAAGACCGTATCTAACTAGCCGTTCTATATATCCCATATATAGCCTATATACACACATTATTCATTTAGCGCCAACAACACTTGTAAATACGCGCAAAGTCCCAATGAGCAATAAACTCTATTTAAATATTTACTTTAATCTTAACGTATTTATAAAAGTTATCGTAAGAATTATAATTTGTCCGTGTATTTGATTAGTTCTTAATCGCGTTCACTGCCGCTGCCGTGGGCGACATGCAATTGCCGTCGGGATAACGCTTCTGGAATTGAGTAATTAGCTCGGGGTCGACTAGTCGAATGCCATCCAGTTGATTGCCCAGCGTTATCCAGTTGGGCTGAATGTTGTGCGGTCGCCCAAAGAGCTCTATTTTGCGGGTGCCTGGACTAAGGCGTTCAATGATGCCGTAGATCTCGTCAGGCTTGTGACTGGTGGCGCGCACCTCGGCGACAATTACGTCACAGTCGAGACCACGATTCAGATTTGTCGGATTGCCCTTCATGCCGACCAGACAATGCTCCTTGCCGTGATTCAACCAGTGACCGGTGCGGCCAGTGCGTATGATGCGTTGCAGCTGATTCGTTTTTACCCAGATCAGCTCATCAACACGTTCGTAGCCCCAAAGCTTTAAGCAATCACGCCCCAGTTCCATAGCACGCCCCGTTACCCATAGGAATATCAGACCTTCTTCCTGCAGTGCAGGAATGCCCAGGGCGCGCATCTCGTCGTCCGACATGGTGCCGTAAGGCAGTTCCATATGTATGTCCCATGGCGGATCCGCCATGACCACAGCGAATTTACCAAGCACCGTCATGTCTAGAAATCGTAGATCGCACTGAATCCATTGTGGCGGATAGAGAGTGCAACTGGAGTCGATGCTGCGCTTCATGCTAAGCTTGGTCTTCACATCCGTCGGTTTGTTCGTGTTGATGTGCGGCAGTGTGTCCACCTCATAGTGCACGTACTTGCAGGTGGCCATGTGGAAGCAGGTGTTCAGGAAACTGCAATCGCCGAGTGACTCGTCTGTATGGGATTGGATGATTTTCTTAAAGTGCAGCTTTGTGCATTTGTCCGAGTCGCCAGAGGACTCACTGTCATCTGTGGACCCTTGCGAGTCGCCCTCACAGTTGTTTAGGCTCTCTGCAATGATTTCGCCATCTTCGGCATCCTCGGACTTAAGCTTGACTAGCTTGCTGCTATTGGAAATGGCCCCATCGGCAGAGACAGCATTGCGCAGTTCTTTCTCCTCACGGCGCTCGAGTTTCTTTTTGGCTGCCATTTCGTTAGCCACCTGCTGAGCCTTAAGACACTCGATTTTGGTGCCGTGCGAGCAAAATTCCATGACTTGTGCACCGCCGTGCGACTTAAACTTCTCAGCTACAGAGCGCTCCTTGGCCGTGGGTTTGGTCAACAGTTCGAGTATCTCCTCGCCGACCTGCTTGCTTTGCTTCTCGCGTGTGGAGGGCAGAGACAATAGCATCATGATATCGTCGGAAGCATCTAGACTGGTTGACTCTTTGCGTGCATTTCCTGAATCCACTTTTTGGATTTTGCGTTCAGGTCGCTCTGCATCGTTCGCTTCATCCTGCCCAGATTCCACTGATGGTTATATTATGTTAATTTAAATATTTCAAATTATGAACAAGCAATTGCTTACACTTTCGCTTGGCATCTGTTTCCTCCTTCTGCTGGCAACTGTCATTGATATCGTCGAAAATCTCCTGCAGCTCCTTCGTTTGTACGGATATCACTTCGTAGCCCGCTTCTGTGCCAATAGTGACATTTCTAATACCAATTGCGCCTTGATTGGCCAGCTTTCCTAGAATAAAGTTTACCATTTCCATCGTTGGCGGCTTCTCCATAAGGCAGCCGACCTTGTCCACCACTTGCGTCGAGACAATGGGTAGAACTAGAGTGGAGGCACTGAGTGTTTGGAGTACAGCTTTCTGTACGTCCACATCGGCTTCAACTAAAAATAATTAATTCAAATATATATTTGATAAGCTCATATATCTACTTGTTGCCGGCTCGGCACTTACCGAGCTCTTTTTTTGGGTTGGATTGGTCCTCTTGCTTGTCTGACAGTATATCGAAGCGTTCCTTTTTGCGCTTTTCCAGCTTTTCACGCAGAGTATTGCGCTTTGTTTTGAGTGACTTTATGTCCCACGCATCGGCCATTATTTCTAAGTTTTCTTTGCGACGCCGGAAAATTCGCTTTTGTTTACATTAATTATTGTGACGGAAAAGACTGTTGATGCCCTGTCAGCTATAAGTTATCGATACGATTTAGTGTTGGTAAATGTTGTGAGTACTCTGTTATTACTATGGAAGCTACAGTAATTTGATTCCAATCTAACAGCTCTTTATTAAAACTCTATTCTTATATATTTTAATTAAATTATAATAGATATATTGTATTGCTAAAAACTATTTACATTCATGAAAATTTATTTTGTATCGTTTTTATAAAAATAATGTGCGGTCACTGTTAACAACATTTGAGTAAATGTAAAATTGCGCTTGTTGTCTATGTGTTAGTCTGTTGATGTTAGTGTGTGTTTGCCTGAATGAGTGGCGAACATCGTATATTGTTCCGCGATTTTTTGGTGAATAAATCGTGGTAAATAAAATAAATAATACATGAGAGAGTTTTTATGTTACAAATTAAACGCTGTGCACTGAAATTCAAATTTAAAGTTGTGAAAGGTGCTGTTGATGTTGCTGTTCCTACTACCAATGTGCTTTCCTTTACATACACTTCAGTATATACAGACACATACACACACATGTATGCACACACACTTGCATGCAATTGGTGGGCCTTTTGTTTCCTTTTGTTTATGCGCGCGTAGGAGAGCATAAAATGCGCGAATAAACACACGAACAAGCCTAACACGGACACAAAATTTGCAAAAAGCGCCAACGTTGTTGTGAGTGCTCGTGCTCGTATCTGAATATGTGTGTGTGTGTGTGATTGTATGTGGGGGAGTGCGCACATTGTTATTGCTGCCGCTTGCGCTCTTGACGCGCCCCAGCAACGGATTTGCTGCTCACATGAATTTCTCTCTTTCACTCTCTCTCGCCTCCGCTCACTCTGGCTTTAGCATGCGAATCGAGTGACTGTGAGAAATTTATAACGCGACATTTGCACGGCTACTTTGGAGCATGACGGTTGTTTCGGGCTCTCCAACAGCAAATAACAGACAGCTCGTACGTGCGGCAGGCACATCTCTAAGCTGCTCCGGGAAATCAGTAAAATTCTATAACAGATTCATATTGGGTACCCGCAAAAAATCGTGTTATTGATTCTGTGAGCGTACGTGTGTGTTTGTGGTGTATGTGAGTGTGAATTTTGCAGTTGCAATTGTACTCGGCTCTCTGCTTCTGCATATTCCGCGTTCCCCTCCCCATTTGCTCTGCTTGCTTCTGGGTCTTGGATGCGTCGTGATTCTGTGTATACTACGAAGCGCATCTTTTTGAACATTAAGCGCGAGCAGCACAGTAGGCAGCCAGCAGCTGGCGCGCCCCATAGCAGCAGCCACCCAATCGCTGCAGCGGAAAATATAAATTCTGAACTATTAAATACATAAATACATTTAAATATGTATACATACATATGTATGTATGCTTTTCTGTGTGTGTGACAAATGAACAAAAGTTTGCCTCGCTTCAAACGCTAAATTCGAGTAAATTTATATATATTATACGTAACGTGAAATAGAATTTATGTGAAACAACATTTTTTGCTAGATTCATAATGTGCAACAGAAATTAACAGCAAACACACAACAGCCAAAGAAACAACAATAGAAAACTACAGCAACAATAATACAAAATCACCATGAAGATGGTGGACAAATCGTCAAAATTGATGGATAAATTTGTCGCCAGTGGCAGCGGCGGTGGCTCAGCCTCAGCATCAGCGTCGGCAACAGCTAGCGTAGCTGCCGCTGGCGCTGCATCGGTCAATACGGCAAGCTCGGCCAGCGGCCTCTGTGGCGGCGGTGGCATCGGCGGCTACGGCGGTGGCAGCAGCAGCAGCAATATGACGAGCAACGGACAGAAGCCGGTGCCTATGAAACTCTTCGCCGCCTGGGAAGTCGATCGAACGCCACCCAATTGTATACCAAGGTGAGTGTGCAAGAGAATCATTTACATACATAATATGCAATAGATAAAGAGCAAGAAAGAGCGAGAGAGAGAGAGAGAGAGAGAGAGAGAGAGATAGTGGGAGCGAGTTAAAATGAGTAGTGAGCAGACCATAAAATGTTTTACGATGCTTTATTATGTTAATTCATTTTTCTAAACATATTTGAGGATTTGTAATTTAATTACATTATACATATAGTTATATCATTGGCATTGCATATACAAAACATTTCTCAATTCAAAATTCTCTTAATTATAATTTTTATTCATAAATATTTTGCATATACATATAAGAAAGAACAATATGTTTTGTTGCTATGCAAAATTATTTAATAGTATAACTTGAAAACATAGTGGGGCAAAGCTAACTTAATGAAGATTAAATTAGATAAACAAAAAGCACTTTAAAAATAATGACCGATATAGGTATATTTTATCGTCGTATTTAAGATATTGTTTTTATCGATATTGCCTTTCTCTTATAAGAATAAAATTCTTTATATATGTACATAGTATATGCAAACCCATATAATTTTGCAGTACATAAAGATTTATATATACATTATCTTTATGTACAGGGTATTTAATAGTCGTTTTCAACTTTTCTGTTTCTTGCACTTGTTTCTATTTTATTTCAATTTGTAAACAGCAACAATAATTGCACAACAATTGCATTGTTTTTGCCTCATCTTTTGACTTGACATTCATTTGCATACATATAGATAAATACATATACGTATATGTATATACATATATGCATATACATGGGTTGATGTCTGTGCTAGTGACCCTAATGTGAGATTAGAGATTTTTAGTTTAATAATAAATTTTTTATTTGCCATTCATTAGCGTGAGTCATCCGCAAAATATAAAACAAAAATTTACAAATTGTGGCGCATGTTTACCCATAGATAAGCTATGAGAACTTTGGTTTATTTTGACTAAGAAGAAAATACTTATAATTTCTAAAAATCCAACATCATTTCCACGAATCGGCATTTATCAGACTTTTGTTTTTATTGTAATCGATACATGTGCTTCAATTATAATTGGACGGAGAGCATCAATTGAAATTTCCATATTTTGAAGCTGCTTGTAAACTGTTCTAACTGCGCAGTATATACAGTATATATATATATATATATATATATATATATATATTATCACGACCTTTTACGTTTGTCATTTTTGTGTGTTCAGTTAGGAACATTTTTTTTTTTTTATATATCAAATTTCTTAACTGTTTCTTTTAATATTATAATAATTCCAGCTCCAATTTTCAATTTATATATGTATATATATATATGTATATATATATATATGCATATTAGATAAATTGTCTGCATATAAAAATAGGGTCTTTCTTGGCCAGACACTCGGCTAGTATCAATTTTAGATTTGCCCCCTTTTGCTTTTTGTTTGTTTTATCTCAAACCGAAGAAAGGTCAAAGACTCTGGCTTGAGCTAAATCGAGTTGGATTTTGTTTTATTTTTATTTATTTTTTTTGAGAGCCCGTCTGTTGTTTGTTTATAATTATGCGTTCGCTTGCGCTCCGCCTGAGATGAGACAGTTTACGTAAACAAATTTTTGTTATCAGCTTCCACTGACATTTGGGAAGCGTGAAAGCACACAGTTTTCCTTAAGGGTCAGCATGCTTGTGAGTAGCGACCTTTTTCCCTCCATCATCATCATATTGGCAACAGCTACAAAAACTTGTTATATATATTTTTTTTTTATGCGAATCGCTTTTTTTCTGCGGCACGTACGGCATTATGGCCTGGTATTAGGGCACACGCGGCATTAACGCAACAAATCGTTACTTTGCCTCTGATTGACCAAAAGTACGTGCACAGCCCAGCCTGGGACTGGACTAGACTAGACTTCCCGGAGACTTGTGTTGCGTCTGGCATTAAATTCACATCAAGTGTTTTGCTAGTACTGATTACCGCAAGTGTATTTGGGCGATGCAAAAGGCAGGCGAAAAGCAGCTTGAGATTAACTTTATATTATGAATTTATATTGGAATTTGTACAAAATATTTATGCATATAGTTCATATATATGCATGGGAAAATGAATTTTGTAATTTCATAGTATTTTATTAATTTGAAATAATATTGAATGAAATTCTGAAATAGAATCTGTTTTCTGCATTTCATTTATATAATTTATGCAAATCGCATAGATGGATGTTAATATAAATCAAAAGATAACCGATTTTGCTAGAAATATAAAATGTATGTAAATCATATAGAAAGGCGATATATATATATATATATATATATATATATATATATATATATATATATATATAAAAGAGAGACAATGCCAGAACTTTGGCTCTTTTGAAATATGATGAACTTAAGTCGAATGCTCATTATTCTCAGAGATAGCCAGATATCAAATATCACGAGACTCAGACCAAACGAGGGCAGCAAAGTCATAAATTAGATTAAAATAGGCATGTAAATTGTATTATTTTGACATTTGGAATAATAAATAAAAATTGAGGAAAATAATTTGCAATTATAATTCTAAATGACAAGCCGTTATTAAAAATACCAATTATATGCATAGTCTTGTATAACTTTAAAACGTTCTCTATACTTCAGAATCGTTTATGATTTATAATATATATTAAGAAATTTGAAGAGTATCGAAAATATTCATGGACAGGTCTAGTTCTAATAATCTTTATTTACACAACATAGTTTTCAACGTATTTATATTTATGCTCAATTCAGATAATCTATGTAATTATATATGTCTATGGGTTATCATTGGACAAACATCATATTATAGATTAGGGTAGTGTCCACTTGGGCTAGGTCCGATTCGTGCGCACTTTAAATTTATGCTCAATTTTATCTCTAAATCGTCACAATTATTTCTAAGCAATTTGTGTAAACAAAATTCTTTCGAGCACATGACAGATCAACAATCCGAAATCTGCAATCTTATATATGCTGTGTGTATATCTTTGCGCTCATGTATATATTTATAATATCGCAAATACGAAATATACACATGTAGTATATAGATTTTTGCTGGGCTCTCTCTGTGTGCTTAAAAATAGAGCACCTGGCGACAAGTTTTTGGTAAACTCTCTGAATAACAGCTTTTTCTTTACTAAATGTGAATTTGTAAACTTGCGGCAATGCTTTTACGATAAATTAATTGAACGCCAACAGCCAAGGCGCAATTAGCTGAATGACTTACTTATTTTATAGATACTTTTTTTGTTATATTTCTCTATGTAACTGAGCAGAACTGCAAGTTGAATTTAAACAACTGTTGTTGTCATTCAAATACTCTTCAAAACTTGGTTGTGTAAGCGCAAAGAGTTGAATGACAACAGAAATTGTAAAAATTCCATTCAGCACGGTGGATAATTCAAGAAAACAGTTTGAGTTTACAACTGTTTTATAACTCTATAAAAACAATGAAAATTATTTATTTTAAAAATATTATCACAGAATTAAGGAAAGATCTTTGATGTAGCAAAACATTACATATTTATCTTTATATAAATATATTATAATAATAAATAAAGCAAAAATATATATACATAGATATAGGTAAAAAATTTTGGTGTGTTTTTTTTTTTTTCAGTACATTATTTATTATTTTTTATAATATTTGTATAATATATCTAAAATATTTTGCGAAGCTTATTACTATAAAAATTGACCATTTGAGCAACAATAATTACATTTTACAATAAATTATTGAAGCAAACATAAAATGAAAGATCACATTAAACATTTCGTAAGAGTATTTTAAATTCATTTATTCAAAGATTAATTTTTTTTTTAAATTTTGTTTTATTTGTGCGCATGTTGCCCACCAAAATGTAGCCTTGAACTTTTTGTTTGTGTTTAACAACAAAAACATGAACGAAATACTAGAGACACACAGATACATAAAACTCTTTGCTAGTGTGTGTATCTGTGTGAGTTCTCTCTATGTGTGTGCATTTGACAAATTGAATTGAATACAAATTTCCCTACAACAGCGTCGCTTCAATATCTGCTGCTGCATTTGTTTTTCTTGTTTTCTTGTTCATGTTGCTGTTGTTGTTGATATTTTAGTTTGCTATTTAGACAAAAACAATTGTAAATGCATTCAATTTGCTTTTACGATTGGCTGTTGCTGTAATTCAAACCCAAAGTCAGTTACTGCAATGCGTTCGATTTATAATGGACTTTAGTGTCTGATGATTCAGTTGCATGTAGAAGGGGCTTGGCACCTAATTTATTGCACTCAAACGAAAAATAGGTATAGATAAAATTGAAGAATACTTGGAGCATTGGCAACGTATGTAAATGTATATGCTCAACTGCGCAATACACTCTTCTCAGTTAAAAGTGGATGTGGCAGTTATTCAAAACTTAAAATCAAATAATTGAAGGGTTATTTTTTATCAGATTAAGTATATAAAGCTCGGCGTGACTTTAAATAATATATAAATATAGATACGATTACCTCTCAAATATGCCTTTTGGACTGAATCCTTAACAACTTTATTTTTGTAACTCGATCAATAAAGATTTTTAGACTTCTATCTTTAAAAATACTATATAGAACTCTTTTCAGACAGTTTATAGAACTCGTTTACTTGATCAAGCTAAAAATGGCTAATTTTGCTCAATTCTTTAATTTTTCCCCAATCATTAATAGAGCTAGAATTGACGGATTTAGCTATATTTTCAAATTTTCCACTGAAGAAAACATCATTTATGTACGTGCTCAAATCAATCGGCAATCTTCACTCTTGTGGAAAATTAGTGCAAAAATTTGAACACGTTGTTTCAGTAAATTAATATAAATATTTATAGAAAAAGGCCAAAGTGTTTAAATTGCGGAATTCTTGTTTTCCGTTCAGCTCGAATCGATTCTAAACCGCATCGATTTCTCGATTGCGTTGCTGACCCAAATACCGCAGCAAGCTGCAAGCCCAACTAATTTGAGCCTAGCTTGACTCACATTTCTCCAAAGTGGGAGTGAGAGTGGGAAAGAGAGAGAGAGAGAGAGAGAGAGAGCATAATCGCATTAGCTATGTTCTTTGCGGCCGTTTATAAGTTTGTGTTAGGCTAATGCTAATGCATTTTTCCGGCCAGCTGGAAAATCTCTGTGGTCATTAGGGCCGACAGCGTGAAATGGAAGACAGGGAATACAGAGTCAATTAAATGAAATGAACCATGGCTGACCAGATAGGTTAAGAACGGTCTCCGCTGTCTAGTGGGAACTAGACAACAATGAACAAAGCAAATAAATACATATTAGAGATTCGAAATGCAGTCAGTAGTTGCTTGCATGTTGAGTGACAGCGGCAACAGGAGCTGCCAACAACAATGGCAACCGTCGCAATTGCCAAAGATTCTCTGACTCAGCCAAGGAGCTGGTGGCATGGCCTTCTGTTTGCATAGCCCTTCAACAAAAGAGACAGCCAACAAAGAGAGAGAGGGGGGGAGAGAGAGGGCAAGAGACGGCCAATGCAAGTGGCAGCAACGTCAACAAAATGCAGCGTCCACGTTAAGTTTGTTGACTTGTTGTCCGCCAACCTGTGCCAAAGTGGAGCTGCCGCTGGCTACAACAATTACAACAACAACAGCTACAGCAAAAACAACAAGAGCAAAGAAAACAATGGGTTGGATACCTACGACTAGTCACAGGAAACTTCCGCTTTTGACGAGCGTCCAAACGAGCAACGGATGTCAGCTGCATAAATCGTTGCCTGTCTGTCGCTCACATCTGCATATCACACACACACACAAACACACTCACGCATATTCCAAGAGCATAAAACTGCAATTTATTAGCATGTAGAGTGAGCTCAACAGACCAGACCAGGCCAGGCCAAAACAGTTGAATGCAGCGCAGGTTTTTGCTCTGGGCCCATGACTTTTATGGAGTAACCTAAAATAAACAGAAAAAAAACAAAAAAGAAATAGTAAGACATTCCCGCCCAGCAGTTACCCTGTGTGAACGCAAACCTCTTAGTTTATGACTTTTCGAATCATAAAAAATGATATTTATATGCTCGATATGTTTGCTTATCGTAAATATCACATTAAGCTTAGTATGAGAAAGGTATTGAACGTGTGAATTGTTTTGAAATGTGCACAGCCTATACAAATATCATTGGTTTATCAGCTACACGATAAATATTTTGATTATATATGTATATATATATTTAAAGTCGAGGTGAGATTGCGTTCGTAAAAGTACATATATATTTTTTTAAATGTTTCATTATTTTTCATAAAGATCTAGGCATAGCTTCAACAAATGCTGTTCGCCATATATGATATTTAAGCTTTTTGTTAATATTTGTATTTTTTTAAATATATATTATTTTATACATCTTTCTTAAGTTTCTATAAAATCATCATACCCATTAACTGCAAAAACTTGTTTTGATACAGGGTATGTAATGAGAAAGCAAAAGCAAACGAAAATATTCCGTTTTGTGTGTTTCACTGCAGCAGTCGCCAGGTTTTCCAGTGAGTCGCCGAACGATGCCAACGCCAACGCCAACACTGAATATGAATACATACATACACATATGTACATATAAAGATACACACATACATAGTGTGTGTATCGGCCGCTCCATTGACCATAAAAATGCAATCAAATTTGGGATGCAGTTCTCGTGTGCATTCAATTTGGCATTATATTTGTTGTCCAAGACTTTGCGCCGTATTCAGTGGCCCTGAAACGGAATGCTGATCCGCATTATGCAACATTAATTCCTGATATCGAGATGCAAATTTAATTGAAATTCATAATAAAATATTAATGGGCTTATAAATAGTCTTATAATAGAAATATATTAAAGTTGTATAAACAATTATGTATATTAATATGTACGCCTAGTCACGAGACATGGAAGTTGCTTGTCGCCGTCTCATCAATTATAGTTCAAGATCAGCAACCACATAAATTTCAATCAATTTTTGAATTTTGCGCAAGTCGCAAGCTGATAAATGCACTCTCTTCACAGTACATTGTCTCATCTAAAGATGACGTCGTTGATGACTCACGATCAAGTATGAGTGTGAATGAACGGGTTGAACCAACTCGATTTACTGCTATAGTTGTTGTTGTTGTTTGTTGTTGCTGGTTATTCATTAAGTAAATAAAAATATGAAATTGACTTAAAGATGAAATGCTCTTCTATTTGAATATGAATTTGAAAGTTTATTTTGCAACTACGAATAATACACTTTAATTTAAACATAAAGATATAATTTTGTAAAAACGTAAATAAAAGATAGAAACTTGATTAATCAAATGAATTATTAATTTGTATTAGTAAGTTTAATAGAAAATATGGATAAGTTTGGAATTTATAAATGTTATGCCATATATCTTAATATGTCAATAATCAATCAATAAAGGAAAGCTAGTATTTATATAGAAACAGTATGGTATATATGGAAGCATAAATTAGATATGTATGTAGACACAATTAATTAAATGAATTCTTACACGTATTATTTGTTGCGTATATTTGCTATATTTCTGATTGACAGATGTAAGATTAAATGAATTATTAATGTATATATACTAAGATTGGATGTATATTTATTATGCACATCAATAATTATTATCTATTTGATAATATTGGTTTAAATAATCTATCTTATGACCTATTCTAATGCACCTACGCATTTCTTATTATCTTTATATACTCATAACAAACACATACATTTATTATAACGTCTTCAGTTACAGTATCCTAAGTTGTGAATTGATCGAGTAGCGAGTCGCAAATAAAGCCTCGCTGCTGAATCATATCGCATCATTTGAACTGTTTTTTCTTTTTTTTTTAATGGTTTTTTAACTTTTGCGTTCGCTATCATTTTTTTGTTTTTTTTTTTTATTATTATTTTTTGCGTCTCGTGCCGTCGTCAAGTGGCAAATGCTAAATTGAAGCCAGTGCGGCGCGGAACATGTGACGGCAGCAGCTAACATAAATATAAGTGGAAGCCGGTTGAAAAGATAAAAAAGTAATAATAATCAAATCGAAAGTGAAAGGCGCCGAAAATGATTCAAACTTTTACATGTACTCCAAAATGAAATGCGGCGAACCTAACTGCCATTAACTGAAAGAGAGTGCCACTTCTTGTGATAGACAAGACAAAAGCGAAGATCCGAATGGCCTCAAAATGTTAATGAATCGTAGCTGCGGCAATTATGAACTGCCGTTTTGTTGCCAAGTTGTTGGCCCACATAGAAGCGCTTTGGCCAAAGCCAAAGAATCAGCTTGACATCAATTCTGGCCAACAGTGGCTTAGATTATTCATATATACATATGTTTTCATTAATATTAAGAGCTGCCACTGTAAAAAAAAACAAGAGTGCTCTGCTTGGCACTTGCCAGACTAGCAAATACCCGGAAGTTTGTGTAAAGCAAGTGTTTTATGCATTCTTTTTCTCTTGAACTAAAAGTTTAGTGGATTACACATAATTATTTATAGATATATATATATATATATATCAGATTTTTATTTCAGATATGAATAGTTTTATATTATATATACAACAAATTTAAAACTATATTTAATTGATTTTATGAATATCCAAAAATGTATATATAATTTTAAATTCGATTTCTGACTTGTTGTATTGTATATACGTATATATTCATACATAACAAATCGTCTATGTATATAATTTCATAGGGAGTAGAAGCACAACAGATCAATTAATATTTATGTATATTTCAATCGTGTTTTTCTTCCGCCAACATTCATTATGCTCTTTTTAGCTATTTTCTTTGCGTACAGGGTATGCAAAGTGGTTCATATTTTTACATATTAATGCAGAACTTTGACAATCTTGAAAGCATACTCATAGAGGTCGACGACTACGTCGATAACATGAGGAAGGAAGGTAAATGAAGACTTCAATTTTGCCTCAGCCACTTAGCACAGTTTTCAAATAGGCAGAGAGCGGTCGCTGAGGCAGTTCTTAACAATGCTCCAGCTTTCCAAGAGTAACTTTTGCAAACATATTTTTTTTTTTCGGATTTACTGCAGAGCTTTTACTTTTACCTTTATTGACAGAAAAGTTCGCAAGTACTTTGGGTTTTATTAAAATTTTATTAGTTTATGAATACATTTTCGGCAAGATAAGAGTATTTGGACTATCGCAGAGTTTTATGCTTTCGCTTTAGCTATAAAGTTTGATTGATGAAAACAATTCTGATCAAAGGCATCTCGAGAGCAATGTTGTATTTAATTCTAGATCAGCAAATGTGTTTCATACCAAAAAAAAAAAATATACATATATAAAATTCCACTTAGCTTATTTATTTTAGTGAGAAAAAAATCTGAAAGCCTTCCCTTGGCAAAAAAAAAAATAAACAAACTCGATTATTGCTTATCTGCTTTGCCACAATATATGCTTCTGTATACAAAAGTGAGGTATTCATATGTGAAACCATTTCAACAATATGGCTTTTTTATTTGGGAAAAACTAAAGAAAGTAAAATCAATAGACATCTCAATGACAGCTTATAAATTACAAGCAGCCATCCGCCGTTGAATGTGTTAATGCTCTAAACAAATTAAATGATTAATTGCGTATGAAAGAAAGCATTTTAAAGCAAAAGTTTCAAGCTTTTCATAAAAATGAATTAACCATCAGTGATCTATATTTTTTCAGAGGTGTATCGATTTACGTAAATTCAGCATTGATTTAATTTTAATCTTAAGGAAAGTTGAGCTGTGAAAATTAAACTTTATTTATTTTAAGATCTGTGCACTCGCCTCTAAAAAACAACGCTATCCAATATTAAATGAATTTAGCATAATAAAATCAACTGAATCAAGCCATTTTCCATTTCCATGTTTTCTCTTATGAACTTATCATTTGAATGGCAACATTTGTCAATTCCCCTAGGTCGTACAATTCTCGGAAGAGGTCAATTTCAATTAAACTGAGAAATTCATTCGCCAACAACTTGGTAGAGGCGATGGCATCCTGCTGTGCTGCTCGCCCGCAGTGTTCAGTAGCAATGTCAGCTAAGAGCATACACAAACAGAGACAGAGACAGAGACAGAGAGAGAGAGAGAAAGAGAGAGAGAAAGACCCAGCACACCACATAGTGCTGGGCAAACCCACAAAGTGTCAGGCGCTAGTTAGTTTTATGGGACTCATTTTACACTGTCCTGCAGCGCAGGCGGGTTCAAGTTTGCATTGGGGCGTGGTTCAGTATTGAGGCAACATGACGCTCTCCATGTTAACCATTCCAACCAGAAGCCTTGCCACGCCTTATGCAGCACTTTGTTTTGCTTGCTGGCCTTAAATTTTCATTGGGTATATTTTGATTTTTTTTTACAGCAACTATTCAAAGGTATCATCTAGTGTGCACGACTAGACTCTCAGTTTCATTAAGTTTCTAAATTTTAAATATATATTTTATTTTGTCTAACAACACTTGTGTTGCTTTTGGCAACATTAGTGGGCGGCATTAAAAACATATATGTAAATCGAATATTTGTTTAAGGTACATGCACGTGTATACGAAACTATATATAATATTCTATATATATGTATATTCTATATATTTATGTGTATGTGGGAAATTCCTAAGTCTCTAGCGAAGTGTGTCTATGCTTTTTGTTTTATATAAATTTCCTACGTACAAAGTGTCAAGAAAATCCAATAGATTTGCGTCACAAAAATCTGTGAAGAACCTCATAAATAATCATATACATATATACATATAATATATCTATACAATTTGCAGCTAAGTACTTGAATTTGATTTATTTCTACGAGGCACACCCTGACATGTTACTATATATAGTAAAGTATGATTCTATGAATTGATATATAATAACTATTGCATGTTATGCAAGATTTTAAGAGCTAATTGACAGAACTATTTAAGTTAACTTCGTCCCCTTTATATATTTTGATAGCATCTCTTAATTATAGTATATTTGTACTCTATATTTTCATATCCTTTGGCTCTACCTCATTTTAGGCAAACTGTTTGCCTTACCAATATGTCAAGCCTTCTGCTCTTAGCCTTGATTCTAACACTTAAATAGTTATTTCTAGCATATCAACATTTATTTGCATTTTATTCTTTATTTTTAGCAGCTCAAACGTAGTCACAAGCAGAATTTGTAGTCACTCGGGCTGCATTGTGTTAGCAAATTTGTTCTTGCTTTCGAGAGGCAGTCATCTGTGTTGTTCGCTCGACTCAATTGAGTGCCCGCCGCCCCCGTTGCCCGTTGGGAACCCTTGTCAACATATGACGTATGAGTAATCGGTTGACAGATTCATGCGGCATTTGTTATTAGTTATTGTTTTGTTGCTGTTGCTGTTTTATATATAAAGCACATACACATGGATATGTATGTATGTAGCAATATGTATTTAATATCCAAGCCGTTGAACAATTTGTTAATGACCCATATATCATATGACCCATCGACCACGCCCCTCTTCCTCACCTACTCAGCTAAATGCATGTCTACCTACCTACATACCAAGCAACCAGCCATCGCTCTTTATTGAGCACTGCTGCGGCTTCTGTCAGAGTAACGCGTTGCTTATTTTGTTTCTTTGGTTCATTTTTCGTCGATGATTACAAAAGCAATTTACCAATGCCATTTTATTGATTGCATTTCACATTCATGTTACATAAATTCGCACACATATCTGTGCATTGTTTATGTCCAAGTCAAAGTTTATTTGCCATCATCGGTCAGCTTTTCGCTTAATCCATCAAGATATTTTTGGAGTCTGTCAGCGTTGATTGACGATTCGATATATAAATATAAATGAATAATCACAATTTGGCCAAATCTGATTTTGTAAATAAATGAAAGAGTATAGCGAATGCATTTGTTAGGCCGGTTAATAAATTTTCAACTTTAGTCACGCGAAATAAATATTAAGAAATGTGACGACATATAGTACATATACATATTTATAAAAGATCTGTATCAACAGCAGTTTCTATTTGATAGTGACATTGGGACTGTGTCCGTATGTCGAACGTTGATTTAATGCATGAATCGATATTTTATATCCAGATCATCGATAAACACAGACTTAAACCCCAGTTAAATGAGCTACAAAGTATTGTATTTAGTTACCCGGCTTACCCAGCTCTGCTTACTAATTTAATAACGTACCATAAACTGAAATCGTATTCAATTCGATTAAACATATATGCATAACAAATTATTTTCAAGCAGGGAGAGGGAGTATTATAACTGCAATAAAAGTAAAGATGCATGTATTCAAAATAAGTAATATTTAAATATTGAATAAGTAGTTTTTTAAATATTCCAGAATTTCTCATTTAAATGTTCTCGGTTTAAACCGTTATACATATTTCGTTCTTAAATTATATCTCTCGTACATATCTGATGCTATAGCTATATATATAACTTACAAATCTTAAAAGATATTTATAATTAAAGTTCAGTTAATAATATAGAACTGAATTCAAATCAATTGGATATTATAGTCCATATATATAGTCATTGAAATCCGATGAGTGATACAGAAGTTATCATATAATCTTAGACTTAATACTGAATAAATCTTCATAAATGCCTCTTGAAACCAAACTTTTATTGAATCTTTTATTGGAGTTCGTAATTGAATTTCAAAATTGCCAACACTGCAGCTATTTTTAATGTCAATTGAAAATGCCTGAAATATTTTGAATAGTTCAATTGCTATGCCTTTTTAGTAGACTTCGGGTGCTTAAAACGTCTCACGCATCGATTTGCTATAGAATGCTGCGTACAAAAAAAGCCGTAAAATTGTTTTTACACACATTAACACATTTGCTGCATTTTAATGTCGAAACTAATTTCATTTTAATTGCCCCTTGAATATTTATTGAAGTAGTATAACCAATAATATTGCTATTACGCTTGTTGTTGTAGTTTTTTTTTTTTTTTTAATTGTTGTTGACTGTTGTAAAATGCAGCACTCCGAGAGGCATTCGTTAATTATTGATGAGGACGCAGAGGGCGCAAGTTTGCTATGCTGTCAGTCAACGAACTGTAATAACCCGTGGAACTTTCAATTGACGTCATTAAAGACACGCCCACCCGCACCCTTAATATGCAGCCCTTTTAATAGTTGAAAATTTGTTGTGTTATATTTTGCTAAAGGCTCTTGGCCTGCAATTTGTTTACAAATTGTTGCAATTTTCTGTGGTAAATAATTAAATAACTAATTTCTAATACTCTGCAATGTGTGGAATTCAAATGACAGCGTTAGATTAGCAAATTATAAATAAACGGCAAAATCTTATAGACTAGAATGTCCTCTAAATAATGATCAATACAGCTAATGTTAAACATGTTTTTTTATTTAATGTTATTTGATTTTTTCTGTTTATATAAAGTCTACATTAAATGCCATTTGATATATAGATTGTTTTATGTTTGGTATTGTTAATTGACAGTTATTACAGGGTATTTTGCATACACTCAATGAAATAGTCGCTATGGACTGTAATGACAGTTATTTAGAATATGCGAGCGTTTAAACAATTTAAATTGTTGAGCCACACACACACACACACTTACGTATTGGCGTCTGAGTTCCACTGCCACCCACTACCATTCTGATTCCCATTCCCGTTCTCATTTCCTATGCTATTGTTGAGTGACTGTTGTTTCCGGGCATTTGAGCATTGTCGAGGCATGCTTAATTCTCGAATAAATTGAATGTGGCCGCTCAGGGTGGCCAGCCGTGGGTCCCAGTTGGGGCATGCATAAGTAAGCGTCGTCAACGTCGACGCATACGAAATGCATTTGATCAATAATGCAATGACCCAGTCCATCCGTGTGGCAGGACTTGCCAAGTCTGGCCCAGACTGGCGCCGATGCGAAACTTATGATTACAGGCAAAAAGTTTTACGTTCGAGCGCAGGTGGTGAACTCCGCCTAATTATACGCCCACCTTTAAATATGTAAAACTGGTTTCGTGCCTTAAATTCATTAAGAATATGCGGCCAGGGCGTTTCACAAATACATGAGTCATGCTGAAGTCAGGCAAATCCTTCCTTTTTTTTTTTTTTTTTAGTAACTTACCCCGAAATTTGTAATACATCCCGAATTATAATTATGCCGTACAAAATGTATGCATCTGAATCGATTTGCTGTATGCCATTAGCTGAGGGCGGAGTAGAGGGCACTCAAAGGAAATCCTTATAAGTCGCGACTCGCATTAGTCGAGAGAAAAATGTAGGTTGTTCCGGATAATGCCGTCTGACACGGGCATGGGTAGGACAATCTGTGACGTTCACTTGTTATTCTCGTTCTTGTTTGTCTTTGTTGTAATGAGGCAATTTGCTGTGCAATGACACTTGACGTCTGTCTGTCCGCATGTCGGCTTAATACTCGTTCATGTTGTCCTTGAGGTCGCGACATTAAACAGCTCTTTGTCATATCATCTGTGTCACTGTAATATACATATATATATATAATACCATTAAGGGGCAGCTAGTTAAGTTATTAGTAAATGTAAATAGATGCATAAGTGAGCTGGCTTAAAGTCTGTACTTTTTGCTCCACTTAAGAAATGCTTCAGATTCAAATGAGATACTTCTAGAGCACCGTATTATACATATCTTATTTGCAATATTTCTAGCTTTAAACATTATCTTTTACTTTCGTCACATGTCGTGGAACTCACTCGAGCAGCTCGACAAACAGCCCTCGCTCATTCATGAGCGAGCGGTGGGGCACTGGGCTGGCACTTGTCATTGCAGGAAATGCAAAATGCTATTTAAGTAAAGCCCCACCTCCAACGCTGTCTTTTGTTGGACTCTCGTGACTCATGAGTCGGCAAACATTTCTCGTGGCACGCAAATGAAACGCTAACTGCGAGAGTATTTTTGCCAAGTGAGCGCCACAGTCAGTCAGCCTACTGCAAATTAACATCTTAACAAAATTGGCAGTTATCGCACGGTCTTTACTGTCTGGCTGTCTGACTGCCCGGGGGAGGTCTGTCTGAGTGTCTGGGGCGCTAGCAGCAGCTCGCAACGTGAAAACAATTTGTAGCTCATGATTTTACATTGGCATTCAAACAAATATTCACGAGACTGATGAGAGCTGTCCACATAGGTCAGACGAAACAGACAATTTAAATGAAGAAAACATATTTTTATTATACTTTTAAGGTGATAATTAAATGATTGTCACAACAGCAAAGATTGCAAACCAAATGTGTTTAAATGTTGCATTGCAAATTGATAGAATATCTAGGTGCAATATACGATTAAGATGCAGCTTGCAAAACAAACAGTAGAGATAATAAAATGTCAAAACTGTTATCAGCACACATACAATGTAAATGTTAGTTAACAGAAAAATGTCCTGTTCGTTGACTGTAAAAACATTTGCTGTTTCGCAATTATTTGTATACTCTGAATCCATTGAAATGGGCAGAAGAAGATGTCGCAGACCCCATACACTATATTTCAGAAACTACAAGAGTTTGTTTTTTCGTTAACGCATACATTTCCAAATTATCGATCAAAAATCGAAAATTCGTAAGCTTCCAAAGTTCAGCCCAAAAGAGTATTCGTTGCGTTCAGGGTATCTCGTAGTCGAGCCGTCTCAACTAGAGTCTTCTTATTTGTTTTCGTTAAAGCTGTTAATTAACAGAAAAGAATCTAGTGCTCTCGCTGTTAATATTTAACATAGGCAATTTATGCCTGTTCTTTTGATACACCAATTCTATAAACGTAGTTCAAGCTTATAATTTGTACTTTGAATTCTTTCAATTACTCATATATTTTAGGTACATAGTCAATTTTTCGTTTATTCACATTTTGTGTATTAATAAATCTTCATATATTGCTGACGTCCAAAATAATTTGTAGATTTATTTAGTGTACAATAAACTTCAATGAACATTAGTCGAAACCCTCTTTAAAACACCGTTCAAAGTGTTTCCCATTTTTCTGATGGATGCTTATCATGATGTGCGACTGATGGGTCGCGTCCGGGTCTACGTTGTGTGTGCGTCCGCATTTGATTCGGCTCCGAGTCTCAGTTTGGGTGCGGGCAACGCGCCAGTGACACAGTTTTCAAGCTAAACCGAGTGGCAATAGGGGCTGCTATTTTAAAGTTTGATTGACGCGTTCGCGATTTCAATTTATATATTTCCATACATACATATATATTACTTGTTTTATTTTTATATTTTTCTATCTATCTCAATAAGCTTCAGAGAATTCCTATTATCAGCTTCTATTTCATTGCTCTTAGCTATTCGCATTTCGATTCAGCTTTTTCGCTACATAATGTAGATACGAGCTGATTATGGAACCTATTTGTAGTCGACTAGTAATGAATACTCGTGTCGAGTGTTTATTGTGAAGCTGGATGCAAGTGCTGATTAATTGCAGTCATTTCTTAGTTGAGCAAGGTGTTGACAACTAATTAAGATTATAAGACAGGCCACATACAAGTTTTTTCGTTTCAGCCCTGGCTGAAGTCAGTGCTTTCTCATTTCTTCGATCCATCCAGACTTGTCATTAATAAAAGCATGTAATGCGATATTGGATTTTTTACCTTTGACACAACTTATCCCCCATTTGGAGTACAATGAACCTTTTTTTTTCGTGTCGTAAAACTGAATTTGAATATCAAATGAAAGTAAAACGGAAAGAAAAAAAACGTAACGAAATTCCTTCCGCCACCATTCAACGTATGTCATTCATAAAAAAAAACCAAATAATTCGCATTGACATTATTCGGAAAAAAGCAAAAAGCCCCCAAAGAAAAGCCGAAAGCAAATCAATAACAACATCAACACAAGTCACTTCACATGTATCAAGTCATTCACATTGTCACAGCAAAAGCAGCTAAATAAAAATACATTCAAGAGTGTTCTCCTCAAGAGATGGTACGACTAAAAGATACTACTTAGCTGAATCCAGCTTTATGTTAGTTAAAAGAAAAACACAATAAAATTGATAAAAGCAGAGGCAAACTTCTTGAAATCCAAGTTACTTAGTTGAATATTTTTCTTAAGGGGTTTACGTATGTTTAAAGCTGATATATAAATAGCTATCGTAATTATTATACTTTTGTATGCTAACGGAAAACAATATCCTCCGTTTTAGCCATCAACAATGAAAGCCGGTACAAAAAGGGGCGTGTACGCGTTGTTATTTTTTACAATCAAGTGAGCGTGTATTACCAAAAAGAAACGAAAACAAACAAGCAAAAAAATCAACAAATGAAAACTTGTTTTTGTATGAAGGTAACATGCAAGCGCCACGAAGCCGTCAAGTGCATGCGAACCAAATGTTATAACTCTATATCATATTCATTCACACGATTAACATTATTAACAATTATTCATTGATATGCAAATTTACATATTGTAGTTAGTTGCTATCTGTTTAATTGCTACGATTATCTCTGTTTGTTGATTTTTAAGCTAGATATTACAAATTCTGTCTGTTATTCAATTAACTAATGGAAATGTAATAAAAACAGTAAGGATTAGCCAATTGGGTATTGTCTAATTGGGTTTATCAGCGTGAGATATATATAATCTAACTATGTGACTAAAAGTAAGTAACTCTTTGAATACACTCTCTGAAAGTGTTAAAAATTGTTAGATATGCACGAATTACTCGTACCCTTGACAGGTGCACCCTATATGGAGTAGCTGACCGACTAGCCACATAACTATATACTATAATATATATATACCATATACATAAATGAATTTAAATATATATGGATTGGCATCTGGCGCGTCTAGATGTTTCGTCTGACAATGGCATTTGCATGTAGTTAGCAGAGGTGACTGTTTGAATTTTAAATTCAATGGTTAATTGTATGACGAATCCGAACTTGGCCCCAACGGCATTCCAGGCCATGCGCTTTCATTAAGAGGCTATGGGAGAATTCAATTACCATAGAATACAAAAGCTACAGACAAAAGTGGACAGCGAAGAGAATTCATCTTTAATATGAGCAGAGCTTTGCTGGTTTGACTCTTCAGTCCATTTGCATTTGCAGCCGGATATGTGTATTACGATGATTGCCATTGCCTGGCTGACCCACATGAGTTTTGTGTCCCCTGCCCATTGAAAACTCTCAACAAAAGCCCCAACAGCTTATTATAAAAGAGCGTGCGTTATCTTAAAACTCTTTGTTTATCTGAATACATGGCTTTCTTTGTAGCTGTATTACGAGGCATAATTAATCAGGAAACATTTATTTTTATACTTGAATAATCAAAAATAAATGTTTATCTATATGAGTGAATACATATAAATATTGCACAATCGGGCACAAAATGCTGATCTGCTTCATCATCACCCTCCACATATATGATATCCGCAAAAAAACAAAAATTTCCTTGTCTTGTCTTTGACTCAGTTTATTTTTCAAGTTTTTTTTTTCTGGCAATAACAAAAACAATTTCCTCTTGTAATATTTTTATGACCTATTGCGTTGAGTGTTTTATGAGTACTTTTTATTTTTTCTATTTTGTAGTTTATTGCACTCTCATACCGGAAAGAGTTTTCGACTCTCAATCTATAAAACGGACACAAATATTTTTGCTTTTTTCCCTTATATAGTTGTTCGGTTATCGTATACCCTGTAGACCTAAATATCTTTTATAAGGAATTCGAATTGGTATTTGAGTTAAGTTTCCCAATCAATATGTGAACACTGATTATTACAATATTATGATTACAAATTATTACGCAATTGTATTATTATGATTACAAATTATTTAAAAAGCTCTGCTAAATTCACAAACTTAGTTAAACGCTGTTTACTGATTAAATATTCAATTTGATGTCACGCTAAACAAAATTCTGACTAATTGAGTTACAGAAGTAACAAAGTTTCCCATTAATAAATTAATACTTATTACAAATGCTTTGCAAATGAAGTGAGACGCAAATTTCAGCTTAAATAAAATGAGGCAATCGCCAAACAAATGAACCTTATCTTATAAATTTTAAAATGAATTCGAATTACAAGAAATGTTTTGATCTTAAAAGAAACTTAACTTTTAATTAGATTCTATTCAGGCTAATTGTAAGCTAATAATTCAATTAAGTTGACTTTGGACAGGCATCTCAATTAATTTAATTAATCCACAATTTCCTTTTCAAAATATTTTCAGACTCTGCTCGTTGACAATAACGCGTCTTTCCATCCTGTGTCCCCTGCCGGGGGACACGACTTCGCTTTCGCTGGCGGTCAAAATGCAAAGCTCAAAGCGAACGCTGCGCAGCCACGAGATACCCATCAATGGCAGCGCATTGACATCCATGGCATCCAGCCGGGAGAGTTCGATGCAGGGCAATTCGCCGTTGGCCAATGTAGTTGGGGGCTCGGGCCTGATTGGCACGCCCGGGAATGTCGGTAATGCTGGCATCGGCACTGGCGCCTTGCCGCTGACAGAGACGGAGCTGGACTTGCACTTTAGCTTGCAGTATCCGCACTTTATCAAGAGAGATGGCAATAGGTGAGTTTAAACATATCCCGGATTTACTGCTACCAGAGATTAATTGACTCTTTCTATTTCTCTTTATAGACTGGTGATTTTATTGCAGCGCCGCAAGAAATATAAATCGCGCACAATTTTGGGCTACAAAACCCTGGCCGAGGGCATAATACGTATGGATGCAGTGCTTCAGAAATCGATGGACATGATCATTGAGCTAACCGCATCGGGCAAGAATGGACGCCCCGGCACTGTGGTCGCCTGCCTGCGCGCCGAACGTGTCTCCTCCATTCCAGTTGACCATGACAATAAGAACAACAACAGCGTACTGCTGGCAGGTGAGTCATCGAGTCAATCCAGTCAAGCCATGTCGTCCACTCCACTCAGCCCGATCATCGCACGCAGTTAAGCAGCTTATTGCCAAATCCATAAACCACACATCATGATCATCGTCAGTCGAAAAGTTGAGAATTAAAGCGTTAATGACGTGTGGCCGATCAGGGCGGGGCCGTCGATGGAGGAGCATGTCTAAATAATATCAGGCGGGCCTTGCGCTGAATACCCAGATGCACGATGCTCTTGTTATACTTTACTTGTATCAGCATATATACATATATGTATATATATATATATGTACATGCTTATATCAAAGATGATCCCAATTTGAGTTTATGTTTATGGTAATTGCTTGTGAAACAATTCTCCCAGCGAACGAACGATTCATGACGTCAGCCCTGCTCGCCGCATACTTTAAATATATTTCTATTTTTTACTTACAATTTGCTCTTGTAATCGTATTTTCCCTGGATTTCCCCATTTATCTGGGCTGCCGCATCAGCAGCAACATCAGATAGCAACAGAAACAGCGCTACAGAATTAGCTATAAGTATTTCATTAAAAATATCTCTCATATACTTGATTTTATAAATTTCATATATTTGTGATTCATCCCAGAGGCATATACGATAGTTATTTATTATATATTTCAACCACAAACCAAATTCAATTATGAGATTTACCAAGAAAGTTGATTATTTAGTATTTTGCTTTTCGCAGCTCAAAAGTTTGGTAGTTTGTCAAACTGTTGAGCTTCTAGGCAAAACTAGGCCATTGCCAATTATTTATGCTCTATGTATATATGGAACTGGTCAAGGTAAAGCCCTGAAATAAAAATGGCATGCACCACGAAACGGCGAGCACATTGGGGACGTGTTGCAGCATTGTCCTTGCAATTGTATTTGCCATTTTGCCATTGTTGCGATGCGACGCGCCGCCGGTTGACGGTCAAAAACTTGTCGCTTTCCACTTGGCAGCTAGCCCAAAAGTTTTGCCAATTGGGAATTTGCTGTGCTGGGGGTCAGCCATGCAGAAGGCACTTGAACCCGGCCGGACTGTCGGTTAGTTTTCCGCGACAGCGCTGACAGCTCTCAAATTACTTTTGGGCTCGCTTTCTAATTTGCAAAATGAATTTCAGTTACGTGGTAGTTCAGAGCGGTGCGGTTTGGGGTCTTGTAGGAAAGACTATTTTGTCTATTGATTTTTTTCTTTTTTGTACTTTACTCAGCGACCTACAAAAGGCTGCCTGCAGCAATTGTGGAAGCAGAGACTAAAGCGATTGCAGAGTCAGCTTGTTGAATGCCACACCCAGTCCAAAACTCAGCCATAGTTCCAGCCCCAGCCGGAGAATCGCCTAAGTGCAATTTGTGTGACACTCCTGTAGGCTAGTTATCTTAGTTTTTATATTCCATGAATTTTGCATAATACTCTAAGGGTTCTTATATTCTTATATATGAATTTAATGTAATACACTAAGGAGCTTTCTTGTTTGAATAGGATCTGACCTTGGCTAAGAGAATTCCCATGAATTTTTCAAAATACAATTGCGTGATTTATTTATATAAAATGTGTGTGTGTGTATGTGTGGAAGGGTTCTTAAAGATTTTAGTTTTATTTTTATTTAGAAACAAAATATGTTATCTCAGATAAATATTTATCTGAGATAACATATTTAAGTTGATCAGTTTAGATAGTCAATTGACACTGTTTGTATGCATTAATGACAATTTTTAGCTAACTTCAGCATTTTCTATTCAAGCATGGACAATTATGACGCTTAGTTTTCTTTATACCAATTATTCACTGTATCAAGGCATAAATCTAATTGGATGAGAAAAAAAAAAAGAAGAGATGAAATATATATCAAGTAATAATACCATTGAAAATGCAAAAATGCAAAAAATTATTTTGTAATCAAGGCATAAATTTAAGCTGAGCTCGCTCAAAATATATTGCATGTGTCGGCCACGTTAGGGGCACTCGTAAAAAGATCATTTAAGGGTCTTGCCACAAAATGTATAAATTATGGCATAACAGACGTTGCCACGAGCGTTTGAATTTATCCTTGAGCGTTACGCAGTTGAATTGCCTGCATTGTCATTTGTAGCTGCTTCTGACAGGAATTAAGTCATTTGTCCTTGTGCGCCAGAGATAAGCACAAATAAAAGAAAGAGAAAAGCGTAAGCACAGGTGGACGAATGAGGTTGGCTGTGTGCTGTCTCTCCTGGACTGGGATTGTAGTCCATTCGGGACACACAAATACACACACATACATATGTATACATAAATATATACATATATATCTTTATCGTTGAGTGCTTAATAGCAAAATGCGTAAATTATGTCGAGCGTTGCTAGGGCGCATTATTGTTCACAGCTGTCATCGACCGCCTGCCCCCCACCAGCTGGCCCATTTCCCCGCTCGTTGTCTCGACTGTCATCTAATGGCAATGTCCGCTGCTGTTGCTGCTACAGCATCAGCTTTGGCGCTGAGTTGTTGGCCAAGGTCAAAGTAGTAGTACTTTTTGTGTGCCACGTTCTTTCTTTTTTTCAATACTCTGCGCACATTGCATGTGAAAGGAGAGATTATAGGCTGATTGGTATATCTGAAAATTATATAATACTTCGAATAGGCTTATTTCCTTTAGTAGGAGTATTTTATATCTAGAACGCTTTCAATTGGGAATAGTTAGATTAGGTTATGAATAATTTAGTCGTTGAATTATAACAACTTTATATATATATATATTTATTAGCATTTTATTCGAAGTAGTGACGAAACTTCATACTCTAAATGTCACTGTACAGGGTATATGCAGTAGTGCAAGCAAAATAAGTGAGCTCGTACTTTTTTGGTGAGTTGTTTATCTGTTGGTTGCCTGCCAAAGCCACAACCATGGAACCCACAAGAAAAACAGCATCAGTTATATGTACATAATTTATATACATATATATAGGTATATGTATTTATAACATATATATACATGCAATATATATATATATATATATACACGCAAACATTAAATCAATGTCGCTCGTCGCTTTCCAATACGAATTTCATTATGTATACGCGACGTGGTGCTGCGCGTGGGCATGCATAAGTGTGGCATCTGCTGCGGCGTGTGATTGAGGTGAGGAAATTTGCCTCAAACCATTCTGACTGCTAATGATTGCCACTCTGACGCCTGGAAGCAACACTTTGTCTGCCGTTTGCTGTTTACTTTGAGCAATCGCCCACAGAAATTGCAGAGCTTCATATACTGGTATCTCGTATGTGTGAACTTTAAGTCTATGGGAACTTTTAATATTTTCGTGGAGATTTAAGAATTCTTACTGAGAATTCACAGGAACAACGGTACATAAATATTGCACTGATTATACATATTATACATATTCGCATCTTTCAAAGCCAATAATTTGCAATATTTGTGCGAAAAGTAAAAGTTTAAGGAATATTATAGAGCTGATCAAAACTTTACTTCGATGCAATTAGGGAAATTACTTTCTTATTTTTAAGAAAATTCGTTCAATATTAAACAATGCATTCATCCATCCATCAATTCAAAAAAGTATATAAAAATACAATAACAAATTCCCATTGAAGATGAAAACGAAATAATTGCAGTAGAGTTGTCGTTCTTCTTCTTTTGCTTATTGCTAACGTCTGCAATGCATCCGTGCGCAGCTCCAGCAGCTGCTCCACTTAGCAGCGGAATCTTGTTGATATTATTGTTGTCTGATCGCCCCACACGCCAATTGCTGCAGATAACCAGAATACAGACACATAAATATGTATCTATGTACAAATGTATGTATGTGTTTTGTAGACAAGGAGCACGACTGCTTTCCTGGTTGAGATGCTTGTTTTATAATCACCTGAACTTCTAATCAGTTAACTGTTTGCTTAATGCTGTTAAAAGTAACACTTATCCACTTCAAGCGACACACACACACAGACACACACTACGATCTTAGGGCCTCAACATTTTTGTTGTCCATTTTCGATTCACACGTTTCGTTGCTGCGGGCACGCGATGGGCGGCTGTCGTTGCCGGCCGGTAAACGCTCGATTCGAATTGTGTGTAAATGATAACGGCAGCAAAACATGCAAGAAAATAAATAAATAGTAAAACAGAAAGCAAAACAGCGGGGGCAAACAAACGCGGCGATCGACGAATTACATGCAGACAATAATAAGCAATAGGCAGATGACGGGACAATGACAACAGCAGAAATCTAATCAGACTTTTTCTTTCGTGCCGTCAGACTCGCACGCCGAAACTTCAAGCTTAAATGGTGAGCGAGCGAGTGAGAGGGAGGTAGCAATTGCGCTAAAGAGAGTTTTCAAGTTTCTATAAATACACACACACATGCACATGCATATAAATACGCGTGTTTTTATCTATGTATGTATTCCTGCTCATCGATGTGTATTTCTTCAATTAACTGAATCGATGCGTAAAAATAACTTTAATAACCGTTTGCCATGCCCCCGTACAACTAGAGAGCTTTCGTATAATTACATACACATATATGTATGTACATACATATGTCTGTATATGTATGTATATACATATATGTACAAATGACGTATGATAACGCATACAGTGTGACCTGTAAGAGGGAAGTCTTATTAGTATTAACAATTGTTACTAAAATTATTTATTGTATATTATTAGCAGGTGTTTTAGCTACTCTTAGTGAGTTTCACAAAGTACTTACTTAGTTAGTTAGAGAAACAAGTGATTGTTGGTATATAAACGAAATCTCTTGTTTTCTCTTCCTATACTTTATATTTCATTTATATGCCCAAATTCTCTTGTTTTCCCTAGCTAGCTAATACTCTTTTTCTTAAACTCTGTAAGCACCTCAGTAATATTGTTTATCAAGATCTCTTAACAAGAAATTTTCAATTAGTTTTAGCCTTCGATAAGGAATTATGTCAATGTTAAGATACGATAGTTTGATTAGCAAGAACTGCTAACTAATATGTTTATATTAAGCATATACATATGTATGTATATCTTTTATATTATGAGCTCAATATTCAAATACTCACATACATATATGTTGAATTGACCCTCGCATATACCTAGTCATTTGCCCAACAATTTCTCGCAATGATTTCCAACAATTTCCCCCAGTGCGCGGCCAGCTCATCGTCCATCGCTCATTGCCTACTATCCGCTGTCCGCTGTAATCTGTTCGCTTCCCCCGCTGCCTCAGTGCATAGGTGAGAAAGTGGCGCGCTCTTTGCAGTTAACGCTGCTGCCAGCTCTGCCTCAGTCGCTGTCTCTGCTCTGCTTTGCTCGGCGGCCTCTGCTGACGTCGCAATGACCATTGTGTGCAAAGAGTCGGCACAGTGCTCGCAATCATTAAGCTAGCAGCCGTGTAGCGAAGCACACGTCGTAAGGAAACGCTTTCTGTTCAACCGAAGTGAAGTGAGATGATCCGATAACTCGAGGCTGATATCTTGTGATTAATATATTTACGTAGACGTCAGAAGTAGCGACAGCGACAGCGGCAAAACAAAAGCAAGCAAGCGCGCGTGTTTTTTTTTCCTCTTTACTTTGCTGCACTTTCTGATGAAATACGCAGTACGCGTTGAAGTAAAAAAATAAAAATAAAAACAAAAGAAAAAGAAAAAGACAAAGCTGCAAGAATTATTAAGTAAACTTCATAAACGACGGGCTCCAATAAACAACGCAAAAAGAAGCTGGCGGACGCAGCGTCACGTCTGACAAACGTTTAACCAAAACTTAGACGACTACATACATATGTACATAAAATATAATATATATTGTATGTGTGAAGTGCTAGCATTATTTCAAATGATATATAACATAATTTCTTTTGACAGATCGCGTTGCAGAATACTCAGACGAGGACGAGGAAGCCGAATTCAGTTCGGGCGAAGACAACGAGGAGTCCAACGAGCTGGCCATTACCGGCTACGACCAGAAACGTGACTATAATCCGGCCAAGCATGATATGCGCAAGTATCGCAATAAGCTGCAAAGATCGGGCATTGAGGATATCGCAATAGTTGGCCATCATCCGCATCAGCACCATCCCGTGGACAGTGACAGCGAGTTCGAAATGAAGGACAAGAGCTCATCCCGTGCCAAGTTCAGTCGGGTGAGTCACAACATATATCCAGTATAAATAGCGTACATAGGTACATATGTATATATATATATATAAATATATGTTTGCATATATAAGTATAACGTGTAAGCCTTAACAGGTGTGCCCCAAATCGTCCACCCACCTATTTAAAATAATTGCTTTGCCAGTTTGACATGGCCATAGTCAAGGGCGCTTTCTCTAAAGCATGTTACCAATTTCAGTTCATTATGCAGTAAACAAATAACAACTTTAGTTATCTTTAATAAATATAGAAAAACAACTTTAGATTAGAAACCATTTGCCATTTTGAGTTTAATTAGATTAAAATATTTGATAAGTTTTTCGCTTGAGTAACTTTCTTTAAACAATATATTCAAGACTAACTATGTAAGACTTATTATATATGTATATAACAAAAATTGTTGACTGACTGGTTATATATTTTAAAAGAAAATATGTTTCAAAACAAACTTAATATATTTTGATCAGAATAGAAGTTTGGTTTATAATAAAAAGAATATATTCACTATGTATTTTATCTGATTTCCATATTTAAAAAAAATTGGACTTTGCTTAGTTTATATTAACGAAAAAAACATGGTTCAATCACAACTAAATGTGTAGCGAAAAATATATATATTTATATAATGTTATAAAGTTAATGTGTATTTTTTGGTGCAAAGCTTTGTTTTTTTTTTCTAATCGCTCATTTCGCATGGCTGCAATTATCAAAGGCTTTGGTCTGTGACAAGTTGCCAGCCGTAGCACCTGCTCTATATTTGTATATTTATGTGTATACATATGTACACATATATATTATTTTATTCGTTTGCAGCTACTGTTGTGGTTGTCTCGTTGTTGTTTTCGAAATTTTAAACAGATGACGCAATAATCGGGGCAACAGCATGCAATTATTTCCGTAAAACAAAAGCATTTTCGGCATTCGCTTGCCCAATCTTTCTCTCTGCACTTTGACTAAAACATTGCATAGCTAGGATAGGTACTATGTTTAGGTGCAACTATGGCATGGCTAGGAATTTGCTATCGAACTTGTTGACAATTGTTGTGTATGGCCTTGAATGCATTCGCACAAGCCACCACAGTCTATTTCAGTGCCACAATTGTATACTGTTTGCGGCCCAAGAATCGTAATATGCTGTTATGCCATTTGGGCTTGCCTAATGCGCTTCCTAATCATGAGACTACAGCTGCCGATGATGATGTCTTCGCATCAGATAGAGGCTTACTAAGACTTTAAATTACATTTCCTACGCCCTGATTTATGCAATGAACTTTCAATCGCTTCTGCCTTAAATGTCATTAGCCAGAAATAGCCGCAAGTGCAGACGCAGCTTATTAACTGACTGCATGTAAATTGGATTGCATAAATCAGTCAGAAAATGCACAGTGTCATGCAAGTGAAAATCCAAGTATTAGTATTTACAGATATATATTTTTTATAGCCACAGTCATCTGTCTTCTTGATAATTTTAGAGATATATAATTTATTTAAAAGGTCTATACAACAAATTCATTCATTTATATGCAATGACTTATAATCAAAATATCTATTTTACGTTTTCATATAACCGTTTAATAAACTTTTTCTTACGATATCAAAGAAGCATGTGAAAATAAAGCCTTCTCTGATAAATGACCAATAATACAATTTGTAAAATGACTAGTGTATAAATTATCTTAAATGTAAAATTTGAAACTACGTTTTACTCTCTTATAGTATTTATTCTTTAAAAAAAAAAAACAACTAATTGTTAAACAACTAATCTCAGAGATAGCCAAATACAAATCTTCAGGACGTCTGTTAAGATTAGGAAAAGCGACTGCAGCTGAGGTCTCTGTTGCAGGGGGAAACATGTCAATAGCATCGACATTGTTGTAGCTTAGATATAATTAGAAAATCAATTTCATATTTCTTATGCCTAGGCAACCCCCGACCGAAGCAACAATATTTAGTATAGGGGGACAAATTTCTTAAGAACTTAGGAACTCTTATAAATATTTAAGAAACAAGCTAATAGCGGGGCCAATTATAAGCTGCTGGCGAACGACTGAACAAAGTGGCTGACTTATATGGCGGAGCAGGAGAAGGAGAGAGGGACACCTCATCGTACGTAGGTACCGCTCCCCCACTATGGGCCACTAGTTGCCGACACAAAATGACATGTTCGACTGTTACGCCCCCTTTTGTGAGCCGGCTACCTGAACAGGTGTAATATTAGACTGCGTCATTTGTTTTCATGGCTGTCAGTATAAATATTGTTGTTGTTGTGGAGCTGCATGTTATTAATGTGTTGGCTTTTATTGCCAGGATCATTTAAATGTCTGTCGTAGATAAAAAGATGCTTAATGACATAAGGAGTGATAGAGAGAGATATAAAGAGAGATGAAGAGGTGGCAATGAAAAGACACGATAGCAATTAAAAAGTTTTTCGTTTGTTTTATTTAAGCATCGCAGCTGCATAAAACTGGTCCCCGAAACTTCCTTCAGATTTTATTTTAACGATCCGCAAGAGCTTCAAGTTTTTATAGCCTTTACCCCTAAAGCATTAATGTATAAATTATGAGAGGAAAAACTAGTTAACAACTGTCCATTACAAATAGCCATCAGATAAAAATAAACATGTATAAAAACTTGCCTTAAAAAATAGTATGTATATTAGATTTATTATATTATATATTTACACATAAATATATATAAGTAACTCTAGTTATAGCCGTCATATCCAGTTTTACTTAAAGCTTCATATTTATTTTACATTGATTAGAAGATTATCTCAGGAAATCGTTTTTATACATTGAGCTCATTTAAATAAATCTATATTTCTCTCATCCCTTTTCTGTATTATTAAGAAGCAAAAGCATATTCCAATTTTTTTTTTTTAATATATCTCTTCAAATTCCTTAGATGGGCATATAGAAAATGTACTCAAATACGAATCAATGTATTTAATCATTGACCGTCCAAGAGTTAGTTTTACCATTACCACCAGTCTGTGCTCAGTTCACCTAACAGAAATACATAATTCCTAGTCTAGTAATGAGCGAGAGATGCGCAACTATATGCATTCACAGTTATTCAATCAAATATTTGCCATAGTGGGGAGGCTGCAGGAAGATAAAGCGCAGTCGCTGCACAAAGTGCGCAGTTAGCAACGTTGCGTCTCTGTGTGCGTGAGTGCAAGAGTGTATGTGTATGTGTATATGTATATTATATACATGTATATTGATTGAAACAGGTTTCAAGAAATAGCAGGCTAAAATCCTTATGTTTACTTTAATTTAGAGTTTAACTCAATTGTAATTAAATTGTCCCATTCAATTTTTTGTTCTAGACAATTTCACTGCAGCAGCGAAATTTTAAGCAGAAAATTGTCGCACTCCTGAAGCGCTTCAAGGCCAGCGGAGAGCTGGAAGATGAATCACATAGTGGCACTGCTGCATTGCGTGGTGAACGCGACTTGGACGCCCTGTTTCAGGAGCTAGAGTCGCTGTCCTGCTGCGAGGGCGATGATTCCGGGCCGGATATGGACAGCATATCGATTGGCTCAACACCGAAGCCATCACTGCGTCCGTTCTTCACCAACTCACGAATCATGCTGCATGACAGTCTCGCAGGCAATGGCAGCGGCGCCCCAGGCAGCGGCATTGGCGGTGCAACGGGTAAGTCTTTATGCGCATCTTATACTAAAAATTCTTGTTGGTTGTGCTTGTTGTTGCTATCGTTGTTGCATTTTCACGGGAGCATCAAACTCAAGTAATTTTAAAGTATTTGACAAGTTCTCAAATCTGGATATTTCTATTGCTCTCGAACATAACATTTTAAGTACTTACACTAGCGAGAGTCGACGCGTATTTTCGTTTAAAATTTCGAGACGAAAAATTGTCCTCTGCCCAAAAGCAAGCAATATTTTTTTCACACCCACATAGTTGTCTGTTTTCTGTAAATAGATAATCGAAATTTTTAAAAGAGGGTATATTCATTTAGTTCAAGTGAAAGAAGAAAGTAGGTCCGTTCAATGTCTGTCTTTTTAGCATAAAGAGCTGATACTATATAAAGCTGTGTTGTCTTACAGAACACAGAGATGTATACCTTAAATATTTTGTAAACCTTTCTTAATTTTTCTAAAAGGTAATTCATCTATTCGGCCATTCCGAACAGCTCATTCTTGTTTCTGTCCGTTTTCGGTCAAGGCAACGGATTCGTGCGAAAATAAATAACAGCACGTTTTATACACACATACACAATTACACAGCACAGATACTCACACAATTGCAAGGCCACATAGAAACATAAAGAGAGAGAGAGAGAGAGAGAGAGAGAAAGAGAGCGCATTGGTCAGATGGACTCTGACTTGCAGTCAATGCAGTGGACCATTTGTCCAACTGTGACAGCTATATATATTATTGTACACACATATGTAAATACATATACACCAATACACAGAGAGAAGAAAGGCTCAAAAATGAAAGGGAGCGTAATTGGAGGCAATGCAATACAATTACAATTAATTTTGAGTTTCCGTTGTATTTTATTTATCTTTTCCAATTTTATTTTTAATTAACAACCTAAGTACTGCCACTTATTCGATTGGAAAGGTTAATTGTTTCATATATTTATATTTAATACACAAACAAAGAAAAACCAAAACATTTTGCATGGCTTGTACAAATTTCTTTTGCAGGAAACTCTGAGCGCCGATCATCGGATAAGAGCGACCAATTGACCAATTCATCTTACAATATTGAATATAACAAAAACCAAAAAAGCATTCATTTAACAAACAATAATAATTCGGCCACAACACCAGGTCTGTGTAAACTGCAGCAAAAAACAAAAAAAAAAAAAAAAACAATAAATAAAATTACAAAATAATTATGAAATTCCACACTTAATACCCTTTTACTGTATAACACATATATAATCTAAACCCCTATCCAAATCCGTCCCCCGACCCTCGCATCTGCAACTACAACATTTAAAATACACCCATTTCCTTCATACACACACGCACACCCACACCACCTACCCAATCCAATCGGAAACAAGTACAAGGCACGTTTGATATATGAGTTGACTGATTGACTGACAGACTGACTGACTAGGCCTTTACGAGCTCAACTATACATACATATGTGTGCTGCATGGCAGTGACCATATCCAATATGCACTGTACTTGCGCAAGCAAACGAACACATTAATAACTTTTGATTTGATATGTTTATTTTTAAAATTGAAATCCTTGGCCTGCCGTCCCATTACGCACGCCCTTACCCGCACACGCAAACTAAACTTAACTCAAACTCACACGCACACACTCACTCTCACACATATACATATACATACAGAGGCAGGCTTACGAATGCAATCCCACTTGAAAATGCAGCGCTTAAATTGAAAGTGTGACCGTGTGCCGGCTGCTGCTGTTATTTGCATGAGTTGGAAGTGCTGTAAATGTTGTGACGTCACAAATGGGCCGCGGTAATGTCCAAGATATGAAATTAGAATTCATGCTGTCCTTTCAAAAACGAAATACAAGTTATGCATGCCATGCTCGAGCGCTTTTAGCCAAACAAAGAAAAACACAACATACATAAATTAATTCATGAGTTTATTTTTAATAATTTATTTATTTTTGGTTCTCAATTAGTAACACACTAAAAATACATTAAACGCACCCTTAATCACAGCGTCAATGCTACTGGCCATTTGCCACATCTCCCAGGCTAGTTTTTTTTAGCCTTTTCTTTGCATGTCGAGTCTTGTCCTCCCCACCAATTGAGATTAATTGCGACATTGCTAAGAAAATTCAAGTGGAACACGCTATACAAATAAAAATAAATATACAATCCAAAGGTGTTTAACCAACATACATATGTATGTACATACATACATATGTACATATGACAGCACAGACATACATACGCGTTTGGCTAGAGGTAGTAAAATGTTATACCTAAGTATGTATGTATGTATATTTACGAGCGTCGCATTTAATATTTATTTACCAATTTAACAACGTCACATACGCACTAGAACACTTTGGAATGAACTTCATATGAACATACACACACATACATATGTATGTATGTATGTACATATGTACATGTATCCCGATTCATCAGCAAGAGCCAGTCGTGCAGAAGGTGGATCACGGAGAGGGGTGGGGTGGGAACGTCTGTTGACTTTCCCAGTTATAGCCTTGCATGCATTGTAATTGCTTTTCTTTTTCAATAAATCGAGTTTTCGTGCACTTCACTCAATATATCCTCAATTTCCCCTATATCAGAACTGCGAGTCGTATATTGATTTCTATCTAACTTATCCAATATTTCTTTATTGCCTTGATAGATCGCGCTGGCAATGATAGTTCCGGTAATGAGGGCAATGCCGGCTATACTGATGGTCAGAACTCCGATCCCCAGAATAGTCCACCCCGGGACAAGGATTATATGCGACAGCAACAGTATCAACAGCTGACCCCCGTTAGCTCCGTCACGGGCAACATGAATAGCATTAGCCCGGCTCAGGCACAGACAGAGAAGCGTTCGCGTCTCTTTCGCACGTCAAGCAACACGATGGCTTTGGGTAGTGCAAGCAACGCTAGCATTGTGAACAACAGCAATCCGGTGGTCAAGCGGAAGCACACGCTCAGCCTGAGCGCCGAGCCACGTTCCGCACTGGAGGCTTGCCTGTCGCCCACAAATGTGGAGCCGCGCAAACTGCTGCTGGATCAGCTGAGCCGTGTGTTTGCCAGCGATGATAATATTATACCAGAGGTGGTGACCATCATTAGTCCGCCCGAGGCTCTGGGCGGTAGTTCTCTGCTGGCTAAACTCGTCACATTGTTTGCCAATTCCTTTAAGCCGGCATTCGTGCCCCAGAACACGGCCGAGGTTAAGGCCGTGCTGCAGGCGCTTATGGCCAAGATCCAAAAGTAGTAAGTAAACATCCCTAAATAGTATTGAGCTGTAGCCATTTCACTTCTCTCTCCCTTAAACCCAATAGTTGCAACTCGAACGCCAAGCCACCACACACGGTGAAGGTGCTACTTATTGGCGGCGACTGGCTGCAGGGCGCGACTCTGCGCCATTATGTTGAACTGCTGGGCGTTCGTCCTCCCGACTGGCTAAATCACTTACGGTTCTATCTGGTGCCCATTGGCGGGGGCAGCAGCAACGGCAGCGTGGCGCGTCATCTTAGCCAAATGGATCAGGCATATGCCGCCATGTTTGGCTCCGACAATTGGTCGCAGTTGTGCGAACGTGCGGCAGCTGTGGCTGTGGCAGTCAGTGCGGTAACCACAGTAAATGCCACAGCTCTGACGGCCAATCTGGCTGATGCGGGTTCCGTAGCCAAGTCGGACATTGCGGAGCTTGTGCAGCGCATACAACGCTATCTGCATGCGGCAGGGCCATGTACACAGATTCCAATTGCCGAAGCCATGGTCAACTATAAGGACGAGGACTCGTGTCAGATCTTTGTGCCCTTTGTCAGCGTAAGTAACGGAAGTCATTAAAGTGTGCCTGGCGTCATCAACATATTTACCTCTTCCTTTCGTCTGCAGGACGTACGAATTGGCTACTTAGATACGCAAGCCTCGCTGGACTTGGAAGAGAACATCGCGTCTAATATGACTGGCAGCGGTGGTAGTGGCAGCTCAACAAACGCATCTAGCAACCCCATACCAATTGGTAATCAGAGCAGCACCAACATGCACGGCGGTATATCGGGCTCGCCGCCGCAGCAGTTGCATCAGCTACAACAAGGGGGCCAGGGCATGGGGCGCATATCACCACCGCTGCAGACGCCGCCAACGTCGAGCTTGACGCATCGTGAGCGGGGTGTCAATGAGGCACTGACAACGCCCTCGTCCTTGCAATCGCAGACTTTGAGTGGAGCGCTGTCCGCAGCAGAGGCAGTGGAGCTGCAAGTGGACTATTGGCCGCTGGTGCGGCATGGCGAAATGCATGCCAAGGAGTCAAAGGGCGGCATGTCACGCGGCAGTGATTCGGGCGGTGGCAAGAATAGCATTAAGAGTACGTTTAGGAATCTGCAGGTGTGGCGCCTGCCACAGAATGCACAGCAAATGGGTGATATGTCCAATGGACTGACTGTTAGCTTCGCCACCAAGGAGAAGAAGCAGAAGCAAAGTAAGTATCTTAATAGATAAGCCATATTCTATTTATGAATACAATTAAATTCCCCCTACAGTTATGCGATTAGGCAAGAAAAAGGACAAGGAGCGTGATCTCGAGAAGGAGCAGTGCGTTGAGGGTGTTGCACGCCTAATATGCTCGCCCAAGCAGTCGCATCCCGTGCCACTGCGTGGTAAGTGTTATTACCCCAGAGAGATTTTAATGCCTATAAATACGTATTGTATTCACAGTTTACATCGACGGCACCGAGTGGACTGGCGTCAAATTCTTCCAGTTATCGTCACAGTGGCAGACTCATGTAAAGAACTTTCCCATTGCCCTCATCGGCTGTACGCCCATGTCGTGTGCAGAATAAAATCCTAGTCAACAAACAAATATCCAATGCCCATATTCATGCAGACTCCCAGACACATGCATACAAACAGAGAGCAAGAGAGCCGTACGGATGGACGGCAATTAATATTATTTACTAAGAAGAATGATAATTTATTTTATAGTTCATATTTGTAAATTTTTAGTTAATAAAATACGTTTAGCTTCTAATGTTCTTTTAAGTCAACAAAAAGCAAATTTTGTGAATTTATCAAACAACCTTTCGATTTTTGAAACACATGCATCACACATCAATATCTAATAACTAAATAATTATAATACATAGTGAAATTGTAGAATCCAAACTTTAATACTTGATCAAATTGTCGCGTATCAAATATCCTGTACAAGTAAACTTTATCTATGTAGTTGCAGTTGAAAGAACACAGTTTCTCAAATCAAGTTTGTTAACCAGGTCTATTGAAATAGTTGGCCAAATGGTTTCGTTTGCAGTTTTTAGATAAGCTCGTTCTTTAATCTAAACAGGTGCTATGCAAGAGTCAGAAGTATTGTCAGAAGAAGAAGAACGGCTCTTTGTCGGGCCACATGATCTCAAAATCTCTCTGCTCTGAACACGGCAACAGCGGAATGTAGTATATACACTCTGGCATTATCTAAACTAAATTAAACAAAACAAAATAAAACTATCGTAACTATATTAAAATGATATTCAGCATATTCTAACTACAACTGCTTAGCAATGTGAATGCATATTTAACCAACCCGTCGTCTATATACTATCTAAATTCAGACATTATCTATATGTGCAACTAAATATCTACTTATACAATACTTATATATATATATATATATATATATATATATATATATATATATATATACATATACCTATCTAATCAGCATATTCTAACGTATGTACTACTCTTATTGTTGTGATTTTTCAAAAATTCATAGTGCGAACAGTCGATGCAAAGATTGTACAAGTTGATATATGTAAGCATTTATGTGCGTACACTATATAGAAGAGATATGTAATGAATCTGTTTCAAAAACACTGTACTAGTGGAGTGCGAACGTTTTTCAGTTTAAGAAGGCGTTGCGAATGAGTGCGAAATAACGTAAGATTAAATCAAATATAAGATGTGTAATTTAAAATTGTATTATTAAATATATATATATACATATATATAACATTTAAAGACAGATCGAAAACAGTTTTATTTGTGAACGAAATGGGGTCATTGCAATTGCAGCGTCAACGCACTTGAACCTTTTGATGAGGTAGATTGGTGACTACAATGGAGCGTTTCCTGAGTCCTTGGTCACCGTCAATGCCGCCAGGTGGCAGGAGAAACGTGAGGTCTTCGTGACCCTTAGGCTGCACAAATTCCACCAGATTTGCATTACTTGCGCTCAAGGCAGCCAAAGACCAAACAGCCAAGTTACGTGACTTGCCATGTCGTGCCACCACGTAGAACTGCAAATGGTAAATTTGATTATTTTGCATATTTAATTTATTTTATATTCGTTAAACACTCACCTCGTTCTGGTCATCAATTAGATAACCCAAAATAAGTGCCCAGTGAGCCCGATGGCCACATCTCTGGCAGGGCGCATGGTTGACATCGGCATCGTACCTGTATATTCATGATTTATATCTAGATTTAAGGTTAACCAAAGTTTGGCACAAATACTCTTAATTGATACACAACACAATCGGTAGCACTTTATTTGAAGCAATCTTAATACAATTTGAAAAATGCAGCGTTCCTAATTAACTTAGTGACGGCTTCTTATCTACTCCTTCCACTCTCACTTCCACACATCCTCTCTAACCCACTCGCATGGGAGGGGAGACCAATATAACGCCATCTCCTCGCACAAATAACATGGGTATGGTACGCTTTGTGGTCTTGTACACCTCTTCGTACGTTTCTTCGTCGATTTCAACGGTGGTTACTGTTTCCTCCGCATCGCCTAACACCATATTCAAATGCTGGTCAAATGCGTGTAATCGTCCTCTTAATTCCCGCTCATTGCGCATTTTTACGTACACTTTCTCATCCAAGCTAAGACGAATGAGGTCTAGCGGCTCTTTGACCGGCAAAATTACCTGGCTGAGCTGCAAGTATACCAGTTAGCCCGATAATTTGTTTTATGGATGTATTCACGTACCTGTTCCTCTTCAGTTGCCATTTAGAAATTACTTCAAAGCAATTAATTTACAATAAATTATCAAATTATTAAAATATCGTGGAAATACGTATCTCGCCCTTGTTTCTATTTTTTTCACTAAATAATACCAAAAGTTAGTATATATCGAGCAGCGATACAAGGGTTACCAGTGCTGCCCATAAAAACAATTCAAAACATATACTAATCCAATATATGGACAAACGACTGATTGGAAAAGGATACGGAACTAATAAACAGGCTCCAGCGCCGAGTTTGACCTTAATCTGAACACAATCTAAAAAGCCTTCATAGAATTCGCTTGCCTTTGGACTACTCAGATGCTTCTGCGTTAATTCGTATAAATATTGTGCACTGAACATTTCACCATTTATTGTATACTTTTGTGCACTGGCATCTGCTAGCAATTCCGCAGCCGTCGGTTGTCCATTAAGCAACATACTTAACGCTGTCAATCCACAGGTGGGTCCTATCTGCAATTGTATGTTTATGACAAATATATCTACATTTTGTACATATCAGGGCTGCTAACTTGTAGAATGCTGTCGATGATAGCATATTGGCATTTCTTTGGCTGTGTATACTGACACACACGACTAAGAAAGCAAGCTTTCCGCAATTCGGGGTAATCCGATGCCCAGCTGCACTCATCATTGGGTAGTCGCATTGCAGTAGTATTATCTTTGTCTAAAGTTGTTTGGCAGATCTTAACGGTAGTAGGCGGGGGAGGCGGAGGCAATGGAGGTGCTACAGGCGCGGATTCTGACATTTTGACTAAAAATTCACCCACTAAAATACCGTGCAAAGTTTAGAAACGTACAATAACAAATAAACAGCTGATGTCAAAGAAATGGCAGCACTTTTTTCTAATGATCATGCCAACTTGTGTAAAAAGTCGTGTAAGAAGCTTATGTACCCACGATTGAGTAACACTAGGTTATGCAAAGCGGTCTGTTAAGTTAACAGTGAAACGTCACAGGGGGTCTGACGCGCTTAAGTTTGTATGAAAATTAGGCAATTTTGGCACTGTTAACTATCTTAAAACTAGTAGACTAAATTAAGGCGATTCAAGTTGCAAATTATGAGTTCAATATAGATTCATGAATCTGACAATATAAGGGTTTTTGAAAATTTTGTTTTCTGAAGGTAATTCGATTAACCGCCAATATCTTCGTTTATATAACTTAAACTTTATTTTAATTGAGTTTTTATTACAAGAGTAACTAGGATTAACATATACTAATCGTTTCCCATTAATCCCCATCAATATATCTATCATATTCACTCATCAGATTAGAAATCTGTTGGCCAATGATTGGGTGCGGCATTGTTAGCTTCTACCAAGATTTCTGATGGCTGGTTCAGCCAGATTATCTGTTTCTTTATGTTTGACTACTTATACTCTTAGTCCTTTTTAGGTTTTTTAATTAATACATACATTTTATTTCGGTCTTTGGGCTTTTTTTCTTGACATGGAAGCAGGTGTGAGCAGCAGCTTACCTGATATGACTTCACCTTGTACTCTATTTGAATGTTGAAATATATTGATATTTATAAACAATACTAATGGCGAAAATTAAAAAAATCATGGCTTTTGATCATTTTTTCGGACGTAGTACCCATTTAGGAAGTCATTTTGCTGCTGCCAGAAGGCCTTACAGTTTCTTCCATTATCTAATAAGTTTTCGTATTTTAAGTAAATAAAAGTGAGGATTGATCATGATTATGGTTCTTACTATTCGAATTCGTTGCAAAACAACTTATTTTGGTTACTTATGAGCACTTGGAGGATCTTTGCCTCAGTGACCGCCAAGTATCTAATTGAATAACAGAACACACTTAGGACCCTGTGACGTAACCTACAGAGTCTTTTAACAGTGTTATGTACCCATGTTAACAAAAAAATTACATCGTAGACGAGGACGCAGCAAACCGTGCTGTGAAACATGTTTATGGTGACTGTTTGGAAACGCTCCTTTCCAGCCGTATTCCAGATCTCAGAACAAAACAAAAAGTATGAGCTTATAAAAGAGATTTGACTAAAAATGATCGATTAATTGCCCTAATATTCCGACAACTTATATACATATATTTTTATACCTCGATCTTGAATTAATATTATAAATTTCACTGCTTTAGACTTATTAACTATAGAGAGTATAGCTTTGACAGTTTTCCTTTAAAAAGAGACGCGAATTATTCTTAAATTCACCTGTTCATTGATGGAGCATTAAATATACTTTGATTGTCATTGGCATTGATTAGTCAGCAAGACACATATTCTTGGAAATTCATATCTTTACAGTCATACATTTACTTATCTCCCCTTAATGTTTATTAGCTATATTTTTATTACGTCCAAAAACTTTCATTTGATAAAAATCTATATTTCAGTTGAATATTATACTATACGGGCTGATTGGGTGGTAAATCAAGAGATACTAATCCTAGCTATAATGCAAAATAATTCCATACAATATAATATATAATAATAATATAAATGTAATAATAATAATATTTTTATTATTATATATTATTTAACACAAACATCTAAAATATTTTTATGGCGTTGATAATTTAAAATATATCAGGAAAACAAGGGTTGATTTGTACGATGAAATTTTATATCGACTGATTTCAACATATACTTATTCTATATACATACTTATATAAATTTTCTCTCTCACATGAGTACTAAAAATATTCCGACAACTTATATATATTTTTATACCTCGATCTTGAATTAATATTATAAATTTCACTGCTTTAGACTTATTAACTATAGAGAGTATAGCTTTGACAGTTTTCCTTTAAAAAGAGACGCGAATTATTCTTAAATTCACCTGTTCATTGATGGAGCATTAAATATACTTTGATTGTCATTGGCATTGATTAGTCAGCAAGACACATATTCTTGGAAATTCATATCTTTACAGTCATACATTTACTTATCTCCCCTTAATGTTTATTAGCTATATTTTTATTACGTCCAAAAACTTTCATTTGATAAAAATCTATATTTCAGTTGAATATTATACTATACGGGCTGATTGGGTGGTAAATCAAGAGATACTAATCCTAGCTATAATGCAAAATAATTCCATACAATATAATATATAATAATATATATAAATGTAATAATAATAATATTTTTATTATTATATATTATTTAACACAAACATCTAAAATAAATAATGTAACTAAGTAACTTCAGTTTGAAATATTTTGAATGACAGCTTGTGGCAGCATACAACAACATAAGACTAGGGTGAAACAGGATTCCTATAAATGTAGAACTGGACAGTAATTTCAGAAGCATGGCTTCTCATTCATAATAGTCTATTACCTGCTTTTAAGCTTGAACAGACCTTTTAATAAACATTTCAATTCTAAAGTAACTAGACATATTTCCCAAAAGAGATATTTGCTGATTATCCGTTAATTCAATTGCAACAACATTTTTTTCTCGGTTTGTGGTCATCCATTTCTAGAGTTATAGGAATATCTGCCTCGTCTGTCGTTTCTTCCTTCGCATAGTCCAATGCCAATTGTGTAGCTATCCTAAAAGCGTCTTCCACACGTCGGCCATCCTTTGCTGAGATCTCGAAATGAGGTATATTGTTGTTCAACCTACACCATTGCCGGACTTCTTCAGCTGATACCTTAAATATACAAACTAATGATTATTCAAAATTATTTCAAATTATTTCTGGTACACACATTGTATTGATTAAGATCAGCTTTGTTTCCAACCACGACAAAGGGAAAACGGGCTGTATCCGTAGGATTGATATTCTTAAGGAATTCAGTATGCCACATTTCTAAATTCTCAAATGAGTCTAAAGAAGTCACATCGTAGACGAGGACGCAGCAATTCGAGTCGCGATACATGTTTGTGGTGATTGACGTGAACCGCTCCATGCCAGCCGTGTCCCAAATCTTAAAGCAAAGTAAACTGTGAACTTGAACAAAAGATTACATTTTTATCTGCCGCTTACCCGAACTGGGACTACACGATCATTAATATGCACATTCTTCACATAACAGTCAACTCCAATTGTTGCTTGGTAACTGCTTGTATATCGTTCATTTAAATAACTTTGAATCAAGGTCGATTTTCCTACACCACTATCTCCCAGAAGTAGGATTTTATGAATGCGGTTTAACATATGGGTCATGCTACCTGATGATGAATTTGAAATCGGTCGACAGAATCCAAAAATTTAAATAAGATGTATTATTTAAACTATAAAAAGATATCTTCATAATAGTTATATATGGATATAGAGTTAGTATATTTTTGTGTATATATTTAAATTTGAAGGAGTAAAATCAGACAATATTAATTTAAAAACAAAAAGGAAATTTTAAATTAATTTTGGAAAAGTATATACATATATTGAAACCATTCAAAACAAGAATTCACGATATTTCATATATAAATAAACTTCTAGTTAGCTATCTAACTTCCAAATTATATGTAAAACTAGATTAAGTCGCCATTAAATATAGCAGAAAAATCATATAATAAAGAATAATAATAATAAAAGAAGAAAAATACTAAATATTGTAAAATAGTATAATAATGACTCGATTATTAAGAATTTACTATATATATATTTTTACTATTTTTGTTGTTATTAAAAATGTATATTTATTTTTAATAACAAAAAGTAATAATAAATATATATATAGTAAATTATTAATAATCGAGTCATTGTGGATTATGAAAAATCATTAAAGTCTGAAGTATCCAAATCTTATTTTTGCTTTTCCGAAACTAAAAAAATACTGATCACGCATGCCGTAATGTTTGATGAATTTATGCACATCTTTGACAAATTCGTCGCATGTTGTTAAGCCATATTAGTATACACATTGTGAGTATACGCATTCCTCAGTCTTTTCTATTGGTATTCTATGTATACATCCATCGCGTCACAGATCGTATCTGAAGTTTCTGCAACTGTACATCTTTGAGTCTAGTGAATGTTGTTAGGGGAATACTCTGATATTGTTTTTGGAAGGAATGTCCATTCTGTCCTAAAGCCGTCACGACCAAAAACTTAAATAATTTAATATTTCTTCAGTAATTTTACTTCGGTTTACTTGACAGCAGTAATGAGTAAAATATCACGAAAGTTGTTCAAAATTAGTTCTATTAGTTGCGTGAATAATTATTACTCACTTAAGAGTACTTGGAATTCACGGAATAAACAGTATCCGATTTTAAAGTGCACAACAAACAAACTTTACTGCTCTATATATATAACTTAACTAGTAAACTGAGGATTGTATATGGAAGCACATAAATATTAAGCACTTTAAGCTACCTGTCTATCTGCTGTTTTAATTCCACCAGTACCTTTGCTACAATGCACTCGAAATAACTGCTCAACAATAAGTAAAACTGATTCTCACACGAACTAAGCCGCGAGCTTGCACATTGCAGATATATAAAACTTTATCAGGAATGGAAAGCTTTGTGGTCAAGGGTAATTAAGGTACTAAAATGTGTAAATATACTCGCAAAATCCAATATGTGTTGTACAAATTTCTTAGGTAAAGTCCATTACACTTCTCTCCGCTGAGTAAAGTTAATTATATAAAGGAATTGTTTTATTTGATGGTTTGATTTAGATATTTAATCGTTCTGATTTAGAGCCATAAAATATGTATCCTTCTTTAAAATTAAACCCAAATACTAAATTATTTATGATTATTTGTATTTTCATGATATTAAAAGAGTGCACACTCATTGTTATTGATGTTGATATTTATCAAGACAAAACTCACAGAAATTTATACCTTTGATTCCAAGTAAAAAAGTTTACAAGTTATTTACTTCAGAATTATCTCCCCTAAAGATTGATTGTTAATGCTAGGTCACGCCCATAAACTCACATATCATAAAAATATATTATCATACACATTCAATGAAATATTTGTAATACATTATATATATATATATATATTTGATCGATGTTAATTTAAAAATCTCCACATTCTGAAGGCAAAGTCTTAAAGCTTGGACTGTGAGCGAGCTCAAAATAATAAACAATAGAAGAAAACATTTTTTTTAAATGTGTATGTAAAGTTCAATCATTGCTCAGCATTCATTCATTTTAAAACCATTCTCATATGAGTTCAGACCAGATCCACTGTATTAATACATCTTTTGAATCAACGCACTTCATGTTTGTATATTTTAGCATTGTTTATTATACAAATTAAACCAAGGGCATGAAGATGTTAAATAAAAAATTTAGGAAAATTACATCATATATAATATACACAAACTTTGTGTATATATTAAAAGACAGAAGCAATTTATAATACTCTAGGCCTTACGAAATGAATTTCTTGAATTTATTGCTCAAATTTATTAGTTTTGAGAGCGGAGCTAAACTGAGCCAATAAAGTGCCGATTGCATCGAATGTTCTGAATAGTTTATAAAATTAATTACAATAAAAATGTATATTTTGTTTTATTAAATTTACAATCACAAGATTTTTTTTTTCGAAGATAATTTGTTATTGGTGATTCTGATGTTTGTTTCTTGCAACGGCTGCATCTGTTGCGTGCAATAATTTTACTAATGACAAAATAGTACTAGGAGGGCATGCACAATATGTAAAAGTAATTTAAATGATTGGTAAACACATATTTTAGCATTCTATCGTATTATTATACCTATGCTGTTGCTCAAATTGTTTTACTTAAACTTATAACCTTGCTGTTGTTCATCATATTAGCTTTTCATACTCATATTCTGTTATGTATTTTATTTATAATGTATATTGTGTAATTATGCACTTTGCGTTGTATTCTGTTGTTGCAGCTGTTGATCATAATATTTTAAATTATATTAGCATTGACAATTGTCAGCGTTGCTTGGACGATTGTTTTCAGAGTTCAAGCGCAGTTGATCGGGGAAATCGTTTATAAGTTCAGCCTGAAAATACCGAGAGATATAACTACAATAAAACCACTCAACCATGGGTCAAAACATACCTCCGCCTCCTGTTCTAGAGCATTCTTAGCTATGGTTTGAAACGCCATCTCAACATTAATTCCCTCCTTTGCTGACGTCTCGTAATAGGGTATGTCGTTTTTCGATTGGCACCACTGCTGCGCACGGCGCGTAGATACCTGAAATAAACCACAAAATTGCATAAAAAAATTGCTGTGACTAAAGAACTTATCAGAAGAAAGAAATGCGAAATAATTTAATATTCACTAAATTACAGTAGACCTTTGTTTAACAAACACAAAAAAAAAAAAACGAAAAAAAAAAACAAAAAAAAAAAAAAAAAAAAAAAAAAGGAAAAGAGGGAACCTCCGAATACACATTATAGTGGGCAGCAAAGACCGCTTTACCTTTTTTTTGGCACTATTTTGCGTGCAAATCGGTGCAATCGTTAGAAATAACGATCTGGTGGTTAACGAACGTTTCGATTAACGAATAAGACTCTGGAACGAATCGTGTTCGTTAACCGAGGGTCCACTGTATTTTACTAATTTGTGAAAATAAATATATATTTTTATATTTAAGCGACTAATTTAAATAATAAACAAACAAAAATTGTATCCGAGTGCAGTCGATATCGAGAAATTCAATACGCGCTACATACATTAACCTTAAGGCTAGATCTTACGATCTTTATCAAAATTGTATATACTCACTTGGCGATTATCTAAATCCACTTTATTGCCCAGAACGACAAAAGGGAAATGCTCTGGATCCCGTGGACTGGCTTGTATTAAGAATTCATCTCGCCACGAGTCTAAATTCTTGAATGAGTTGGGCGCCGTCACATCATAGACAAGAACACAGCAATCCGCACCACGATAGAAGGCTACGCCAAGTGATTGGAAGCGCTCCTGGCCGGCCGTATCCCAAATCTATAAAGTAGTTCAAGCGTTCCATTAACAACATAAATACAAACAATAATTATAGGCATTTGCTCACCTGCATTGTAACTACTCGGTCGTTAACAACAACCTCTTTCGTGCAAAAGTCCGCTCCGATCGTTGCCTTATACTGATTAGAGAATCGTTTGTTTACATATTGATTCATCAATGACGTCTTTCCAACGCTGCTGTCACCAAGTATGATAACTTTTAACAAAGATTTCTTTCTGGTGGCCATGACAATGTTTTTTTTTTCTTTATATTTTTCTATTGGCTTTCAAATATTCTGGCTGTCTTTCAAGCTGCTGTCGCCTGAAATAGACAATGTTTGTATCGATCTGTTGGTTAAAAATATTCTTGTCGACTAACTTATTTGGTTTAATCTAATTATGCGCTTATCTTGAACGCCTCGGATTACCAGCACGGCAACACAAGCCAAATCTGAGCTCCAATGGGAGCATTCGCATGTGTATGAGCATGGACATGGGTATGTGATGATTAAAAGATCAATTTGATTTTACACTACACACATGACTCATGAACACTGAACAATGAATGACCGTTGAGCGGAGCACACAGAAGAATGCGAGGGGTGAGCGGAAGCCCGCATGGAAGTGATAATGAAAAGAAATACGAATGATAGGAAGTATGCGCAGCGGAGAAAGTGATGATGACAACAGAAAAGATTTGATGTATTTAAGAAAAGAAATGCTCAATGTACAATCGAGTCAAAAGATACGTGCTGCAAAAATTCATAAGAAACAATAAATAGTTGAAGAAAACGCCCATATTTATCAATGCAAGGATGCTGAATAACATTGAAAACAATTCAAATAAACACAACTACAAACAAAAAGTGCAAAAAAAAAAAAAAAAGAAATATTGTCATCACATCTTTCCCCCGTCCCGTGTTGAACCTATAAATGACTTGTTTTTGCGCACTACTACAATAACATGAGTATTTATATGTATGTATGTATGTATGTATGTTTTTCTCTGTTTGAGCTCCACTGGCATTTTCCATACCGTTTTTACTGCTGCGTAACACAATTTTTCAATGAGGTTTTGTCTCAAGTAACGAATGTATTTCTTACTTTATAATATACGATAGGCACATTTGGATCAACTTACTTTATTAGAATGTATTTTTATTGTTTAATCGCAATTTATTTCTACTCAACTACGCAGTTAATTTTTTTTTGTTTTCTACAAATTTTGGTCAATATGAACTAATTAATCGATATCGCGACTACCCGATATTCGATAAGCATTTGCAATAATGTTAACAGAGCACTCCTCATTTAACATATTAAGTACATTTTTAAGATTTTAAGAAATTGCCGTTCGATTGAATATTTTAATTTCGAGATTATAATTTGAAAGAGATACATGTATATTCAATGTTTGAATATCCAATTTATAGTTCAATTATACAAATTTAGTTGTAGTTCAAATATGATGCTTAAAAACTCCATGTTAAAAACAACCTATCGAAGGAATATGAGTTAAAAGTAAACTACCAGCTCTACTTTACACATATTAAAATATTATTTGCCATTGGTCACACTGCCGAAACGAAAAACAAAATAATAATTGTAGCAATTTTAACCACAACACTAAATATAACACAAAGTGTAATTAATATTAACAAATTGACTGCGTGGAGTAGGCATTCCGTCTGAGGTATCACAAGAAAAGTAAATATGGCAACATTACCGCCACGCAAGAATCAAACACCAACTCGCATCTGCCAAACCATGAAGCCTCATTTAACTCCGCTCCAGACGTTGCTGCAAATGGGATTCCAAAAGCATAGAGCGTAGGTATTAGGGGTGTAATGATCAAACCTGCACTTATTTGAACTCAAAACAATATTTATTGATTAATTCTTACAACTTACCCCAACTCCCAAAAAGTGAAAAGGCTTTAGCTTCAACCGGCAATAGAGGCGTACAGATAGCATCTGATTGGCTCCTGGCTCATGTTAATGATGCCACATTGGACGAATGCTCACCACGCGAATACATCATATATGCGTGCCCGACTGGACCATTTCTACAGCAGCTGGAAGAGTTTTGGTCCAAATCGCGTCAAATGTGCGGCTGGAATGGGGCACACAACTATGTGCCACACATAACGCTAGTATCATTCTTTAAGGTAGGCAACAAATAAGTTAATACATAAATAAATTCATTAAATATTTTTTAATACCAGGCGCCCGACGAATGCTCTCTGCAGCTGTCGAAAGCGCTTAAGCAAGTCGTGGATATGACGGGTGCATTGCTGGATCGCCCGATTAAATTGGAGCCTTATGTGAGCCAAAACTTTATGGGCTTTTTTGTTGCCGAGGACGATGCCAACTACTTAAAACGTCTTGCTTTACAATATGTTAAGGAGGTGTCCAACTCAAGTATGCCGGGCCCCATTGCAAATCTTGTTTGGTTGCAGTTACATTGTTTCTTTTATTATGGTTTTGCACTATTTATCTGGTTATCTGTTTGTTGCCGATGGCTTCGGTTCGGTTGAATTCTGTTTTGGCGTGGCTTACGCTTTCGTTCTCTTCCTATCTTTTTGCCTGCACACACACTAACCGTTTGCGCTGGACAACAATATTGGTAATGGAGCACAGTTATAAGCGACACTTACGAACAGCTGGACGCCATTGTCGCCTGCTTCCCTTGGTGCGGAGCAGTTTCCTCGGGCACCCGCTGCATTCCTCGCAGCAGTCGATGTAAGCGTCATTAATGTAGCTAGAGTAAACCCTTTCAACTTAGTTCCTTATTCATTCATACACTTGCATGCTTAGTGCTTGAAATTAAGTATCTCACTATTGCACTCTTATCATGCCACTTTTAGGCGCTGGTTATCTTTGGGGAAAATATAAACACACATTAGCTCTTACTAATTACGCCGTTATCAATATATTGTTGTAGAACCTAGTACGTAGCGTTTAGACTTAGATATTGGTCTAACTCACTTTGTTACCCGTAGCCATCTCACTCGAGCCACACGTAAAGAGCCTGCACCTGACGCTCGCCTATCAGTTTCCGCAGACACAATTCAATGCACTGAAATCACTTGTGGAAAACCTCGATGCCAGCTGTGCATCCAATTGGGAGCTGCGTTTGTATTCCCGCGATCCACGACTCGCCACCAAACAAGTTAGCTCACAAAGCACTGCTTGCATCATTGGACGATGGAAATTGAATTTATTCTCCCAATTTGTAGGTGATGAAAGTAGTTTATCCACATAATCCACATGAAACAGACGAGCTGGAGTTGCGCATTGGCGACTATATCTACTTGAACAGCGAAGGCATTGACAGTTCTGGAGACGGCTGGGCTGAGGGAATATCTTGGCTAACAGGTAGCACTGGCCATTTGCCAGTTAATTACACGGAGCGCACCGCTGAGTCGGATGCCTGGACACTGCATCGTGTGGTTCAGCTATCGAAAAGTGTTGCATCGTCGCTAAATTCTACCGAAGATATAGACATTGTTGACGGGCGTAGCATATCCACGGAGCCCGAGGAGCAGCAACGTGGGCTGCAACAAAGTAAGTTAAGACATACTTCTTTCATAATTCTCATTTTGTCATTAATATTTGTATGTAGGTGCACAGCATCCAGAGATTATAGAAGGGTCCTCTTTTGAGGAATCAGAGCAGAGCGTTGAAAAATACTTGCGCCAGACTTTGCAGCCCTGTCTGGAATTGCCGTCTGTGCAGCTCTTAAACAGTCACAATCTGTCTCTTCAGCATAACCAACATACGCCTACTATTGAAATTACGGCAAATCTGTCTTCCAATTCAATATCGAAAAACATTGATGAGATCATGGTGGAGCCACTAGCGGAGCAGTCACCCCGACCGGATGACACACTAAGCGTGCACTCTGACCATTCGCACCCGCACTCGCAACCAAATGCATTGGATGTTGAGCCCAGCAAGAATCGCAAGGTATATATTATGAGGCATGGTGAGCGAGTGGATTTTACCTTTGGCACTTGGATTCCATATTGCTTTGATGAGTTTGGCAACTATATGCGCAAAGATCTTAATATGCCAAAGGTATTGCCGCATCGTAGGAACAGACCTGAAGGCTGGCAAAATGACTCGCCATTGACAAATGTGGGCGTCTACCAGGCGCGTCTAACCGGTGAAGCTCTACTAGAAGCAAATGTGCTAATCGATCATGTTTACTGTTCGCCCTCGTACCGATGCGTGCAAACTTGTACGAGTGTTTTGCAGGGCCTTAAATTGAATGGCAAACTCAAAATTAAGCTGGAGCCGGGACTGTTTGAGTGGATGGCCTGGTATCCCAATGGTGTGCCCGATTGGTTAAGCAGCAAAGAGCTCATTGATTTCAAATACGATATTGATTTGACCTATGAGCCTGTGCAACAGGCCACAGATTTAACAGCTCAGCTAAAGGAATCAACGGAGCAGTTCTATATGCGTAATCATGAGGTGCTGCTACAGCTGCTTGAGCGGACCAGTGAGTATCTGTGAAAATTCTCATATGCAATACAATTTTAAAAAATTAATTGATTCTTACAGCTGGCAATATTCTTGTTGTGGCACATGCCACTACACTGGATACTTGTTCGCGGCAACTGACGGGCGGTACAGCTCGCAATACTAACGAGCTGCGTCAGGTTATCCACAAAATACCTTACTGCAGCCTGGTTACAGTAGAACAGGTGGATGGTGTTTGGAAATTGGTCGAGCCTGATTGCCTGCCCGTGACACACTCGAAAAACCCACGATTTGAGTGGAGTGCTCTGTCGACCACCTAGTGCCCGTGCTTGGAGCAGTTTCTATGCACGCATTGAGACTGAGCGACAAACCACATCATACCACATCACACCGCATTCCACATATGCTGAAACAAACATACGTAAATTGTTACGTTTATTAATTGGCAGCCTCTGCGCTTGCATCATTATTTACAAGTATGCGATATAACCACTGATGACTATAATACTGCTGCCACACGTTTATACGCGAACCAAATTGAAACACAAAGCTTACAATATAAACATAAATATTTATGCTTGTGCATACAGATACATGCAGTACATAAACTTAGCTGCAATTGCTGAAATTCAGCCGATTAACTTACTTTTTTCATACGTTTTTTAAGATGCTACAAAGTAATATTTACTACTTGCAATGATTGGTAACAATATATATTTATAGCAGGCACCATTACCATTAGCAATCCTTCGCTGCTTTAAAATTACTTTAGCTTGACCTCAATTAGCAATGCATACCCTTAGCTTTACCGTAGATATAGCCAATGCGAAAGCGATATCTGAAAATAGATCTATCTCCAGAGGCCGGTTCTTATACGTACATATGTAGGCATAGTCATATAGTTGATAATTACTCATAGATATCAAATATGCTTTAGAAATAAAATAAAAATATGTAACAGCAATAAAGACAACATAAAATATATTATTTTACTATTTTCAATTATTCGTAATCATCCCTTTGACCACTCTGAAAAGGACACTCAAAAGTTCGCTTTGACTTGCGGCTCTGCAGAAAAAAGCCGACAATTTATTTATTGCGCATAGAGTTAGTACAGTAATTTGTTGTAATTGTTAAAACTATGAAATATATTATTGTTGAACTATTAAATTGAATTATTATTTGCATTGGTACTTTGCAATATACATACATATATTTATTGATGCAAATTGTTTTTATTATTTTTTTTTAATTATATTTTTTTATTTTTTGTATTTTAAGTTTGTAATAAAAACTGCCCAATATATGGACTAAAATAACGAACTTATAAGAATTAATCATAGAATGAATAGTTTTTATATACTACCAAATATTGCTTTGAATTTTGGTTAGCAGATTAAGCAATTCTTCTTTAATGAAAAGTAAGTTAAAATTCATGTCACTTACTGTGACGACACGTCAGTCCCGAAAAGGGCTAAGAATATATTGTTAAAAAATTTATATGGTCGAATTAAGTTGACGCAACAGGGACAACTTCGCTTGAAATAGTTGCTCAGGATTAGGGAAAGCCGTTCGTAAATAATCCCATATTATGGGTCAACTCAATAGCCAGTAATAGTAGGAGCAAGACGAAAACCACGCCTGCCCTCAGCCAGGATCATTGTCCCGGCGAGTGGTTTTCTAATTGTTAGCATTGAACTTTGCCAAACTGGCCACCGCGACGCTCCAAGTGCTCGCGATACTCCTTATAGTGCATCTGGATCTCTTGCGACCGATAGCGTGTCAGCTTGATGGACTTGCGCAAATCTTGAGTAATAACTGCTCGATAGCCACCTTTGCGCAATAGCGAGTCGATGGTTTGTAGTTGATCCCAGCCTTGCTCTGTGGCCACTTGGGGTAGGTAGGTGGCTGTACGCTTCGAACCGCGCTCGGTGTAAAACTCAATCCGAATACCATGGACACCCAATTGCCAATCCAGATGACCCTGAGCCTCCTCAAAGTTTTGCAAAATGGAAACAGACACCGTCAACCGGGGCAACTCTTCGCGCGAGATGGGTGCAAAGCGTGAATCCTTGAATGCACTGGTTAGGGCATATTCACGAAGTCCATTGTGCAGCTCCATGGCACTAAAGGTACCAATACACCCTCGCAGTCGCTTGTCACGTCCAATTTTCCATGTCACAAACAACGGATAGGCATCATTGCTAAACATCGGAACAGCTGGGCCATCAATATTATTGAGCTCACAATCAAGCACCTCGAAGCAGTAGAGGCACATGTCCGGCACAGCGACGCTGTCCAGGGGCTTTATTCGCATTCCATGCCCATTCATATAGTGCTGTGAGTAGTGCACCGGCTGCTGCTGGTGGTACTCCTCATTACCATCGTCACCATTGCTATTGGAGTGTTGCGGCTGTTGCTGCTGGTAGTTGTTGTGGTGTTGCTGGTGGTTATTGTAGTGGGAGTTGGACATGTTAGCTGCTGTTTCTGCTGCTACGTTTAAGTTTAAATCTACCAATTACGTTATCTATTTATGTATTTATATATATTTTTATAGTTAATGGCAGTGCACGTTGATGATCTAGGTTCAATTAGCATAAGATAACAACGAAAAGAAGTCTAAAGGGTCTGTTGTCTAGCATGTAATCAAACGCCAGCCAAGCGTATCACGTCCAGGTAATGCTGCAAGAGATTATGCCATGGATATACATAGGTGTTTCATCGCAGTACATTACACTCACCTTGGCAATAAAGTCACTGGCCACCCTGGTTTTGTCTCTACTATCCGTAAACTACTTGCAACAGCACGGTGACACAGCTCGTTCTTTTTTCTGCTACAGGATAATGCTGGCATTTAATAGCCCGCACCTTTGTCGTCGTTGTCCTAGTAGTTTCTGCTGCTGTTGCTGTTCCTTTTCCCGTTCCCCTTCTGTTTGCTTCCAGACATTTGCTCTTGCCCCTCTGCTGCTTCTTGGCTGCCGTTTTGAATGCTACAAAGCCATAGCTCATAAACAAAACATTGAATCACAGCTGCTTGTGCTTCACCTCCCAATTTCTATTGAAAGTGCGTTAGTGAGCCCCGTCGTTCTTCCTTTTATTTTTTTTTTTTGCTGCTGTGGGTGTAAAATTTATTTCAATAAATGTTTAACACTCGATTGCAATGTTCACCTTTGCGCAATTGCTTAATGCAATCTCATTGCGTTATCTGTGTGAAAGACAGAAGAGAGAGAAAGTAGTGAAACCCTTGTTTTTCAATTTGTTTCATTTTTACTATCTTTTTAATTGCTCTTTGTTCCTACTTCATTTGCATTTATCACACACTCGCATTACTTTTACACGAGCAGATAGTTACACAAGATCTGTCACTTTTTATTTAAATCGTTTACACCAAATGTTTATATATCTATATGTATATTTTTATTTATTTTTTTTTTCAAAAGTCGAGCTGCATTTACCTTTTATTGAGATCCACTTTAATGTAAACAAATTTAACAATTTTTACGATTTTAGGAACAGTGTTGCCCAATGCCCGAAGCTGACCCAAAAAGGAATAAAAAATAAAATACTAGCACAAAGTTTTCAACAACATGTGTGTTTTAAGGAAAATAAATTAAAAACAAATTTTTTGCAACTGTGCAAAACATTATAATAATGCTCGTTAAAATTGGTTGGTTATATTTTTATACCTATACATCTTATATACATTAAATAATTTACTTCCAGCCAGTGACATCACATTGGTACTAAAAATGACACAAAGTTTCAGTATATGAATTCATTTCTAGCGAAATATATTATTTACTTGTACTTTCTTATATTATTCATGTTAATACTTCACAAAGGTTTATTTGAATTTAATAGATTCAGTGCTTGAGTAATATTATAATGAAATAAGAATTTACGACTTATTAATATCACTAACCATTGCATGGTTAGTGTTAATATCTATTTATAAAAACTTGTAATTGATTTGATAGTAGTATTTTCAGTATTTAATTGTATGCTATTTGATATTTGTACGCTAACAATGACTGTTTACACATTTACTGTTTTGCCAGCCCTGCTGTAAGCCAAAGAACAATATATAAACAATATTTGCGAAATTTATGCATTGAAATGGCGTTAGCAAATGTACTTTTGCTTAGTCAAATAGCTGGACACGTTCTGCTATTTATATTGTCGTTATGTATTGTACTGCCGCTATCGATTAATCTCAATCAGTTTTGGTATGTATTCAATGGCGCAGTTGGTGAAAACCAAGAATAACTAATGTGAACACGCGATCATTCTTCAATCCAGTGGACATTGCTTGCTCTTTACAACAGGTAAATGGCGAGAGGAGGATGGTATGTTCGATGTTCATTGGGCCTCCGATGGATTCTGCAATTTTCCACTATTTACTGGAGTCTTTCTCCTGATCATCTCAATCGTACAAATATATCGGTAAGCATAGACAATAAGGAACTTTACTGATTGTGCACATTAAAATTAAATTTCTGCTGAATATTTTAGATATGTTCGAATGAAGGAGGAGGAGTCCTTCATTGCACTTTTTATTGACGTTGTGCTCGGCATTTGGATGCTGGCTATGTCCATATTGTCCGCAATTTTCATTACGTTGGGTTTCATTGTCTGGTGCGATGGAATGACTGAACGTTTTCCTTCTTGCGAAACATCGGCTGGACAAAACATTATTAGAGGCGACACCGAAAAGATTAATACATCAGGATTCTATATTGAAATGGGCACTACACAGGTGAGTCATAATTACTGTGGACCTATGAACTTGTTAGGCTATTAAAATTTATATTATTTATATTTCTTTAAAGTTTGGCGCATGGGGAGCATTTGCCATTTCAGTTGGTATTGGAGTTATTGCGTTGCTAAAACTTATACATAATCATCAGGTGCGAAATATAAAGGTCTCCATGTATTTAGAAAGGCAACGCTTAGTTAATCAGCAGAATTTCGATGGGCGTTCAACACCCCCTATCCATTCAAGCACTTCGTCCGACACTGACCACAATAAATAGTTGATATTTTCGGCGAGTCAACAGTTTGTTATTCTTTATGTTTTTCTCATGATATGTACGATAATTATATTATGTCATTTAATCGTTGTACTCATAATTACGATTGAGATGCGCCAGCAGGCATTCACAATGTAGTACATTAAGTGTATATTGTTATTATATTCAAATATGTATGTATGTAATCATTACCTTAAAATCGGTAAATTAAAATTATACTTTTTAAGTAATATATATATATATATGTGTATATATTAACCAACTCCAATTCTGTTTGATATGTAAACGACAATTTCTTATAAGAATCTTAAGTAAACTTTACGTAAGTTAGTGCATTCGCTATTCCGAGAATTCGTTCAATTGTTTTATTACTATAATCCTTCAAAACCCAGATCGTTTGTGACTTTGGTAAGTACATACATACATTAAACAGCTAGAATAAAAATTATTTAAAATATATAATATTTGGAAAATATATATATTTATTCATATAGAAATAATATCCTTTGGGCTCGTAAGGTATGATTAAAAATGAATAGAACTAGAACACAATTATCTTACCTGAGCTTAATATTCAAAATCAAACTTTTTGACTTACTATGCTGTTGAGTACCTAATCAATATATATAGAAGGAATATATTTTCGAAATATACAATGATAAGTCTGAAAAATATACTGATATCATTAAATTACATATCGTTAAAGCTGGATTTTTTAACAATTCTATCGATCTTTTAAAATTTCGTGAAGTTTAAGCATTATTTCTTCTAAAATGGAACAAAGATTTTAATTCGATTTCATAAATAAAGTTTTTAATTTTTTAACTTTATTAAATGAAATATTTGATTTTTCACGAAGTAATTATTTTTTTCTGTTCATATTTAAGCCAACCATTTCATTGTTATAGAAGTTATTGAAGCTTTCGACATTTCGATTATAGGCTCGTCGGGCCTTATAAAGTATTACTAATTTTCCGATTGATAATATTATAGCCACTACCACTTTTACAAAAACTATGGATTTTAAATTTTGAATACAAATTCGTATTAACAATCAATCAAAAATTCCATAAAACTGGTATTCCGAAATTTTGGAGCAAGATCCACGTGAGTTACTGTTAAGATTCCATATAGATAAACGAAAAATGTATTGCCACGATCACTAGGATCTGCGTAATTCGCAAAGGACTATGTATAGTATGTGGTTGGAAATATCGACAATTACTGTTCAAAACTATGTAGCTAAAATATATTAGGGCTATGGAAAACATTGCTAATGGGAAAAATTATATCTTTCAGAGTAATGGATTTAGAGCGACAAAGACAATACTGTAATATTCTTACAAGTCCCCTACTCTTAAGAGCTTCTATAAATAACTATTAGATACATTATTGTACTTACTTGACACCCAAATAAATAAAAACAATTTAATGAAATTCTGTTATGTCAATTACATTTATTTTTGCAGTTATTTTCTTTTCATATCTGTTTTTTTTTATGCTTCACGAATATTTCGTTCTGTTAAATGGATTTTGAATTTGGATATTCGCTATTATTTTTGCGTTACAACAAAATGTTTATTATAGACTTTAAAGCGATTCCCATTGTACATTATAAATTCCGTATTTGCATGCGTAGTCTGTTTAACAATTTCCGCAACGTTTTCCATTTTGAATTTGGGTTGATAAATTTTGCTTTTATCTTTTTTTCATTTTTATTTTATTTATTTATTTTTTTTGTTTAATATACATAACATACTTATTTCATTCAATTATATCCTCTGCCTGCAAAAAGATTAATTTAATATAGAGCAAAAAGTGTTGCAGTTGACTTTTGTTTTTTAGAGAAAAATAGTTACTTGTACATTTATGTATGGATTTTGTTCTGTTTTGTTATCTTGAGTTCATGAAACAATTTTATAGTTGGCTCTTAAATGTTTGTTATTGGATTTATAATTTTGTTTTTCTTTTTGTTTGTTTTTGTTTTTGCTTAAAATTAACACTACATCAATGTATGTACTATAATTAGTATTTTTAGTTGTATGTTTTTGTTGTTTTTTTTTAATTTTAAATTTTTTTTGTTTTTTTTTTTTTTGTTGGTAATTATGTTTTGGATTTCTTTGAATAGCATATTATATTAACTCTTTCCTTTTTTTGTTTTTTTTTTTTTACTTACACTAATGTTTTCAATAGATAATAAATGAAACATAACTAAAATGTTGTAATAAAAACTTTGTGTAGTTTTGTTGCAGTATATTTGTGTTTTAAATTAGGCAAGAAATCAAATCACCTGCGAGCTGCAATTTTTGTGCCAGTGGCTAATCGATTCGAGCTCCAATCAAATGGCTTGTTTCGAACTCGAATAAGATTGGCGAAACGCCGCACGTCGCGCTTCGCAGTGGTCTATGCAATATGGGAAAGATTAAGTCAAATTCTCCACCATAGCCAAATAATAGTAATTTAATTTTAAAAGAAAATTACTCATTCCATTTTTTTTTTTTTTTTGTTATAATATTTATATTTATATTTTTGACGCGCATTCAATTTTTGGATTCCATTGCATAGACGACTGTCCCGGCGATTAACGTGTGCGATCGCTAGAAAATTCACGGAAATCGGGTGTGATCTGATTAACCCCAAGCACCGAGCCCCTTAACTGCAACTGGTCGAGGTGATTTGCTGAACGCAAAAGTCGTGTAAATGTCTCTTTAGAAGTCGGCATGAACAAAATGCGATTGTGTGTGTGTGTGTGTTTGTATTAGGATTATTTAGGACGACTGTTATGCGATTTCCGTGTTAGCATAACAGTAAATGAGTTAAAAACGGTCTGATTTTGTTTTTGCTTAATGTTTGGGGGTTAGTCTGTGTGTGTGTGTGTTGGAAAAGGCGACTGGAAATACTCTGCATCGAATTCCACCTCAACGGAACCGGTTATTCCCATTTCCAATCGCCTTCACGTGTATTGTGTGTGGGGATGGGACGCTTATGCATGCGAATAACCATGAGTGCAGACCATGCACAGGCGCCCCATCCCCAACCTCAGGAGCGATAACGGTATTACAGGAAGTTCACTGTGTGTCTTGTGTTTAACGAAAGATATAATGTAAAATTAGTTTAAAAGTTTTTAGAAATGGGTTTTTAAGCGTTTTGAAGTTGAAATTGTAATTCCTCCGGTTGTTTTCTTCTGCTATCGTTCTTCTCAATCTATATCTTTTTTTTTTTCTCCTTTTCTGTTTTCTGTTCTTTTTTATTTCTTTCTGTAAGTGGGTTCAACATCCAATCATGTTCAAATGCATGTGAAATACTTACGTGCCCCAAAAACTGACCGACTGACCGACCAACAAAGGCGGCTATCGGACAGAAATACTTTGTAATCAGGCACATTGTTTTTTTTTTTATGTTTTGTTTTGTTTTTTTTTTTTTTTGTGTTTTGTTTTTCTGTAAGAAAATGCATTCGTTTACATTGAATAATATTTGCACAACATTGGAGAAAATTAATACCAATTGCACAATCCAGAATTTTGTTTAGCTCATTCTTAATTTTCATGCATTTCATCGTACGCACATGCGTATCCACACACATACATATGCACCTGTTGCGTATGTACATATGTATGTAATATGATTGGCATGTGCTAACGGCACTCGAATTTGTAGTACAAATTTCAAACGATAATTTTTTATTTTCTTTTTAATATGCGAATTGTTGCGTCTCTAATTGTTTTTATATCAATACATACTATGCAATTTGCAGCGATTTTCTTTAAAGAAAAAAGCTTCGTAAAAATTTTCTCGCATCTGCTGTAACATTTATGGTTTAGCTTTTAGTGTATTTTTTTTTGTTTGTTACTTTTCCGTGTGATTTGCGCCTGGGCGCTGGGCAGCACTGTTCCGCCATCTAGCGGTCAGAGCTGCAGTTGACAAATTCATTAGTTTCTTTGTTTTTTTGTCACGATTAATTATTTTCTTTTTCTCATTTGATTCCAACAAACAATTATTTAACAATTCAATTTTGTACTATTTTATGTTGCTATGCTCTTTGCGCTGGTTTTGTTTTGTTTATCTTCTTCTTATTAATGGTATCACTAATCTGTCGTTGATTTCTTTTATACATACATAGGAACGAAACGGTAAGGAACATAATTGAACTTGAATTTTTTTTACAACATTTGCCAGACTATTGTTGTGTGTGTGTGTGTATCTGAGAGTGTGTGTTTGTGAGAGTGTATAGAATTAAGATTTGAATATATCATCATATCGACAGCACGGATGCACACATACTTTCGTAACACATTATGAATCTCCTGTGCGTATACATACAATACAAACGATACTGAGTAGTTGCTGCGTAAATTTCATGCTTGCAGTTGCGCCCAGCTGCAGTTGTAGTATAGTAATAGTTGTTGTTGATCTTGTTGTTGTTCTTGTAGTTATAGCATTAAATAGTATTTAATAGTTTCTTTGTTTTTTTTTTTTTTTAATATATTTTATATTTAGTTACAGTATTGGCCGCGCTGCCTGTCAGTTACTTCCGCGAGCCACTGTTTAGTTTCGAGCTGTTTGAGTTTAACGTACTTATTGCAGACGTATTGATGGATATATGACTATGACATAGAGACATATACATACATACATATATAGGAATAGAAATACACATACATACATATACATATAGTAAGAGTTAATTTTGATTTAAAGTTGTATGGTTTTTTCTTTTGATTTGTTTTTTAGTTCATTCTGCTGCTATGGTTATCAATAATGAGATTTTGGCTGCTCTGTGGCTGTGTGTGGATGTAGTAAACACTGCAATGAGCACGTTAAATCAGACGCTCGCTATACCATATTCAGAAGTCCGTATTATTTGGGCCCGCATCTGCCTCGGCGGCATCGCCCACCTCACCCACGCTCGGTGGCAGCGCCAGCGACAGGTGTGGAGTTGCTGAGCCAGCGACGAGCATGGTTGGCTCCGTGTTGCGTCGTTTCATTTTAAGTTTATTCTTTTTTAACATGGTGGCCTAGGTAAGTGAGGCGGTTCATTAATCGATTAATCAAATTAATTACAAATTGGGTTCGATTTGAAGGTTAAATTGAAGAGATATTGCATTTTTGGCGTCCGGTGCATAAATTGATTAAATTGATTAAGAGCGGATTAAATGTATATTGTTGTTGTAGTAGTTGTTGGTGTCACAGATGTTATACATTCAATTTTTTTTTTTTAATAAAATGTTATTTTAATTTATGTTCGGTAATATAGAGAGATAGAGAAAAAGAGAGAAAGATTATAAAAAGGAGAATTAACATAAATGAAATTATGTTATTAGCATTATTATTAATCTTGAATTATTCAGTTAGTTTAGCTTTTAAACTTTTACATATTGAAAATCAAAGTATTAATGGGCAGTAATTAATTTTAAAACGAAAATTAAATTAAAATATGTTTAGCAAATCAAGCAAAATGCACGAAATTGGAATAAACTAAATTCCAGATGGTAAATCATTTGCATCTCTAGCAATTTATAATGAACAAAATCGAAAACAAATTGATTACATTTTTTTGCTCAGTGTAGTTATATGTGTGTCTCTCTCTGTGTATGTGTGTGGTGTGGTGTGTGTGTGTGTGTGTGTGTGTGTGCAGTTTAGTTGTAATTAGGCCCTGCACATTCTAAGCGCATTTCAAACGATGGGTAAAAGCTTCAAAAAATAATTTTCAAAATCAATTAAAGAAACTCTTTAGACGTGTGCGATACGGTGTGTGTGTGTTTATATGTATGTGTGTGTGTGTGTTTACGTTTTACAGCTAGTTCAAGTTTTTAAAAGCGGTGGTCTTTATATTATTGTTGCTCTTGGTCAGAGGATGGTGGCTTATTACTTAGGTGGTTCGGTTTGAAGTATTCTATAAAAAGAGTTTATCGAGTTTGCATCAAAATGTTGTCTAATTGCTGCACCAGTTTATTCACAATTCTTTTGATAACCTCAGCTTGCACAATGTTATAGTATATTTCGATTTTGTATAGAGGTTTGGATTTATATATTTGTTGCTTGTTTGCTTTTCTTATATTTGTAAGTCGTATGTAGTATTTGAATATGTTTTCTATAGATCTGTGTTTTTATGCATTCTGTGGCTGGCATTATTGATTTGGGTTTGTTGTTTCTCCTGCCGTTACTGTCTCTAGGTATGTTGTTTAGGATTATGTCGGCCTAAGGGAAGAAACAGGAGAACCAATATCGTACACCGGACACATATGCCGAGGCTATACTCTATGTACTGCCAAAGTGTACTGAAGGCGGCACTGAAATATCCTTGTCGCCATTTTCGGCCGCATCCTGCGGCTGTTGTTGCTGCAGCAACTGTTGTTGCTGCTGCTGCTGCTGTTGCTGCTGTTGTTGTTGCTGTTGCTGCTGTTGTTGTTGCTGCGATTGTTGGGACATATTTTGTATGGCCGTGGTGCTGCCAGCCACCGAGAGGCTTAACACAGCCGGCGAGATATGCGGCTCCGTAAGTCGTCGTTTACTCTTCGTTTTCTTCAGCATGGTAGCCTGAATGTAGCATAAAACACACAAGGGTCAAAGGCGACATATCTCAACAGCTCAACACATCAACAACGTACACACCCAAAGAAAAAAACAAACATTTACAGAACAAATTGGGTTGCTGGCCTCATAGGTGAACACATCGAAAATGGCCAATTTGCCAAATGCCATTCATATTTCTATATATATTTATAAATACTTCTGAATGGAAGTAAACTTTCATTCTAAACAGAATAAGATTTTTAATAAATCTAAGAGATTCGGACGAAATTTTCCCTCTCCTTCTGATATTTTTAATAGATGCGGAATTATATATATGTATATATTTTATATGATTTATGATCTAATTATCTTGCATAATACACAAAAAAAAGAGAGTTGAAGAAAAACTTCATTATATTTGTATATACATGGGGTCTGCTGGGGCTGATGGGGACGGAAGGTGCTCGAATAAAGATTATATGAGAATGTTAACGAAATTAATATCGATTATAGACACGCACTAACAGTGACAAGGTTTTGTTTATATTGCAATTGTCTTGGCATCAACAACAATTAGCTGGAATGACTTGATGAACAAATGAAATTACAAAATACGTGTAGTAAGACAATCATTTCAGTTGGACCATAATATTTGCATTTTGGGACGTGGGACGTGGCTGTTGGTTGATTGATTGGTTTGGTTTGGTTTGGCTTGGTTTGGTTGAATGGTTGCATGCAAACAGTTTTCATTTCCATTTTTTTTTTTTTTTTTTTACATTAAACAAACACACACATTTTCAATTAATTTATCACATTATTTCTTACAAAGATCTATCTACTTTTAACATACAAATGTTGCAACAAACAAATTCTTAAGCTAGTTTCCTCAGTTTGAAGCTGTTTAACATGTAGATAACAGGAGAATGTCGATGAGTTTGTCAAATATAAGCAAGACTAATCGAAAGAATGACTTTCGTATTAGAATTACAAATCAATATATAACTAGGGGGACATCAAGCTGAACTTCAATCATCAATTCTTATCCAATTCAATGGAGCTACTCTACTACTTATTGAATAATATATTTACCGAAGATCTTATTTTCTTATTTTTATTCTCTAAAAAACGTTGAGTTCTATTCATTTATAATTCATAATAATGTTGTTGTTCGTATCTGGTTTAGCATAATTTTTTTAAGGTGATTTGTCAAGTATAATCTGTGGTTGCTGACTCATTAGGTGTACAATCAGTAAGTAACGTACGCAGAAATTGTAGAGAAACGATAAAAAGGAAAAGAATTGGAAAAACGCGCAGTGACAAAGAGTTTGGTGCACTTGTATTGAACTCATCGGTTCCATATCATATATTTGTATATACAAAAGAAATGATAACGGAAAGCTCTCATGCAATAATAACTGAATATTTGAAACATGCAATCCTAACTTATATACAAAAGGCGTTAAATGCTTGGCTCGCACATACCTTGAGCGCTGACTTGAGGACCACAACGTCGCCAGGGCTTTGAATCCATGGCTCACCGTCCACCTGTACAGGCATATCGGTCTTCAAGTGTATCTTGATGTGACCACCCTGGAAGTAATTATTTTATATATATTTTGCTCGATCTCATGGAGTGTTTGCTTAACCCACCTGTGCTATACGCATGGCCGTGCGTATGCCCGACTGGATCTGTCCTAGGTGCACCACGCCTGTCACTCCAACCACCTCCAGCATGCCATCGTAGTGATTGGGCGTGCTGAACTGATCATCCTTGTCCGGACCCCAGGGATTTGCGCCGCTGCCCCAGCTAAGAGAAGAAGCAGAATAGAGTAAAGATTAGCAATGAGTTCATCAATTAACGCAATACAAATTTGAAGCTTACCTTAATATATTCAATATGATGATACCATCGACCGGTGGCAGATCTACGACCTTGCCATCGACCTCGAGGCGAAGCTCCTTTTGCAAATCCTTGACTGTTTTGCGTCCCACAATCTTACGCAATCCCATCTTCACATAGTAGCCCTTGTTGCGCAGCCGTGAATTGAACTGATTGGGATTTTCCTCGCGCGCATTGTGAAAGTCCAGACAGAGATCAGCATCGATGCCGATGCCAAAATAGTTGTTCATTACAAAGATCTGGGAGTTGTCCTCGTTTTGGGCACCGCCTGACAATCGAGAGCATTTATTTAGTTCGATTTGTTCGCATCGTTGCTTGGGGACAAAACTCTAAATGCACACATTGACACATCACAACGAAAATTGAATTTACAAAACATCGAGTTGGATATATGAATCGGTTTTACCGATGAGCTATGATTCGGAATCCAGAATGCAGCCGGACTTGATATTCACATACTTTACCTGGGCTCCTTAAATTGCTCGCACTCGTTAGAACTAGCACTAACTACAACCAACACGAATGCATGCAGCTCTACTAAGAGTATTATTATATGATATATACATTCAAACTACAGCATTTATCATCAGCTAACAAATTTGGCGGCGCAGTCTAGTCGGACTTTGCTTATTTGTTTACTTGTTTATATCGGGAGGTTTGGAATTTATTATTAACTACTATCTGGCAGCTAAAGCTCAAATCGGGTGGCTTGACTCTATTTAATATGAGATATTTTTGCAACTTTTTCGAAGGATTTAAGGGGAATCTTAATAGAAAAGCCTGTTTCCTTTAGTTTGCAAAAATATTCACGGATAAATATTAAATATATATACGTATATGTATATATATGCACTAAATATCTTTGTTGATATTTGTATAATTTTTTAAGCAGTATTTATAAGCACATTTCAAATTACAACATGAGGTCAAGAGCTATTGCTGTTTTTTTTTTTACAAGGATGTTGGCCTTGGGATTGTGGATGGGGGCATTAGTTAAATTAGACAGTGAAACGCATAATAAACAATATCAAAATTTTGAAACATCAAATGACCTGATATATCACTCGATGTCAGAGCCGGTAATTGATGATGCTGATTTGTTTGTTGCGATAAATGTGCTTGGTGCGCCTTCTTCTTCTTACCAGTGGTTTGTGAGGGCGCCTTCATAGCCGGCTCTTCGGGCTTGTCTTCTGGATGGAAGACGACGGTCCAGCGATCCAATCGTATCTCCTCGGCTTCGATGACATCGCGCAGCATATTTAGGGGATCCTCGCCACCAGTGTAGCCGGAGCCCCAACATAAAACGCGTGCCAGATCGTTGCCTGGCAAGAGTTTAGCTTAGGCAACAGGAATCAGGTGTGGAAAGTGAGCGCTGGTCACTTACCTGTACCCAATGGGACAATGGCGCACGGCGGACTAGAGCATTCAGAGTCTTGGCCCACGTTATCCAAGCATTGCAGCACCCAGCCAATGGTGCCGTCGCCACCGCATACCAAGATCTTGTAGTTGGTGATTTGACGGAAAACGTACAGCCTACAAATATATGGATATTAGATAGGTCATTCTCAACACTTCGTAGCTCCTCGTAAAGGTATTCAATTTTAATTAGTGCTTACCCGGGTAACGGACCTCCGTTGTCCAAGTCAAAGACCTGATACGGGTTAAGTAATTTTCGAAAGCTCGATATTAGTTCCAGACCTTGACAGCCACCGGATTTCACATTCACAAAGACCAATAGTGGTCTGACATCGGAGGGTACCATGCTGGGTTCAATATTTGGCAATAGTAAAACCAATAGCTTTTTATCCTCAATGATCGTTTCACGTAGATTGTAGAAAGCGCGAACCTGTTCAATAAAATACAAAAATAGATAAGTATCAAAAGTAATTTGAAGTTATTTAGACTTACCGCCTTCTGAGCATCCTCGAATGTTAGCACTACCGAACCGTACTCATAGTAAATAGGTCCAATGCTGATGAACTTGTTCTCATCAGTCACATATTTGTTTAAAATTTGCTCGTAGTTGCGCTGCGACAGTCCTGTGGGTAGATTCCCCACAAAGAGCGCAATATTTGGTCCATGTGGATCCTGTTTATGCTGCATGTAGAAGCGCATCAATTCCATTTGACGTATGGAATCCTTGCCCAGATGCTTCATTATGTCCCACGGGCGTTCGTTCCACGAGAGTATGCGCTCGGTAACGCCGCGATCGAGCAACACTTCCGAGCATCTGAAGACCGTTTGGGAGTTAGCAAACTGATACTTTTGACTTTGATTCCACTTACCTGTAGTCCTGTATTTGGTTATCTTGTAGACCGAATTTGTCGAGTGCATCGCGTATCAAGTCCTTGATAACAGTTGTATTATCTACAGGAACATTGACATACGGGTCTTCCAGTGAGCATTGCAATTTACCAGGATACACGCGCACATGTCCTCTGTCCCTGTCGTGAAACCTCAAGTACATGGCTGGTCGCTTGCCTTCCAAGTGTGTCAGATTCAACACGGGTGTCGGATCTTGCAACGGTGCGTCTTCCATGCCAGCGGCCGCATACAGATCGGTCAGATAAAAGGCCTGTGGATCGCGTGTGATGTGAAAAGCTCGCAAGGCGGTGGTCAATAATTGCTCCAGCGTGTATGTACGCTGAACGATGATCGCACGGTACTGCTGGCGTCGGAATGAGTTGTTGCCATCAAACACCTTGATCATCTCTGTGACATGACGATGTAAATGTTTATTCTTGGTCAGGATTATGTTTGTAAAACTCACCTATATCCTTCTCTTCGCGTTCCTTTTCCTTTTTCTCTCTGTCCTTTTCTGACTTATCGGACTTGTGACCCGAGGATTCGGGTCGATAGTGTGTGGAAGAGCCACCTGTGCCAGTGCCGCTAGCGCTAGTGCCAGGAGCTACGCCTCCGCCACCGCTGCTGCTGCCAGCACCGCCTTGTGCGTTCATGCCATGCGAGGACTCGCCCTTGCCCAGGGATTCCTCGTCCTTGAAGCGGGGCGCATCTCCGCTGCTAAACTCCTCCGATATACTGCGTGCTAAATGTGCACAGAGTTACAAAAGAACGTTAGTGTCAATTGCCATCAATGAATCAAACTGAGTGTTAGCTGGAAGTGATCATGCAGTGTGCTATATCTGTGTTATGGGCGGGGTTAATTGATTGTGATCGATTGTGGCGATTCGGCGATAAATGTAATGCGATGCGATATGGTGCGATCGTGTGATGATTAGTTGAGTTAGTAGTTAATTAAAGTAGGTTAAAAACAATCGGAAACTAAAACAGATTGTTAGCTCAATAACTAGAAACAAGAACCAAGAACCGAAATCAAACTTAAGCCAATCGAGCACTGAGTACTGAGAGTATACGGCAGTCGGTGGCAGTTGCTGTTAGAGAGAGATTACAAAACAAGAGTACAAGAGTACAAAGATAGCGTTACGCTAATCACCTCTGCGCTTCTGGTAACGTGGCTTGCGCCAGCCGGCGGACAGGCCGCGGACGCGCCGCAGTAGACGGCCAAGCACGTGACCCTGTATCTGGCCATCGGCATCGCTGGCACGGGATCGACTGCTGGCGGCGCCATCGCTGATATCGCCTGCGATGTCTTCGCCACTCAGTCCGGCAACGCCGCCAACGCTATGCGGCCGATCGTCCAGGTACAAATCCTCATACTCCACATCATCGTAGCCATCGGCATCCGTATCGAGTGGCAAACGAGCCGCAGACAACATGTGGTAGTTGTCATCATATGGCTGATAGTTACCATCCTCATCCTGTATGGTTATCTCAATGTTTTGCGATAACCTGTCCAGACTGTAGTTGCTTTTAACGCCGCCCTTGGGTGAGCGCTTGGATCGGCGACGCTGGAACAAACCGCGTCCGTATTTCTTAGTGCGGGCGATGCCCGGCTCCTGGAACGACTTGCTGCGACCCACAGGCGAGAGCTGTTGAGCAGTCGAGGTCGGTGCGGGAGATGCCGAGGAGCAGTCGCTGGAATTGGGAGAGCTCACCGATCCGCCTTTATGCTTGGGCGCATTGAGTATGGGCTTGGGCTTGGGCTTGGCTTTCAAGAGAACTGCAGTCTTTGGGTTGCGGCCAGCGAGTACGCTTAAGGCATGAGCAGCAACAGCCGTGGGCGGACCAGGGGTGGGGCCCTTGCCCTTGGCTGTGGCTGTGTCTGTGGCAGTGGAACGCACTTGATTCTTGCGCTGCTCGGAGGTGTTAGAGGTGTTACTATTACTACTATTATAGCTAAGGTTGCTAATCAGATTCATGCTGGAGTCGAGATCGTCTGTATTGGTGAGTTCACCACCAGTATCGGACGTCTCGTAGCAGCTTTCCCGCGGTGCCGTCTCCAGCTCCACGTCGCCATGGTAATCCGTCTCGCTGACGTCACGCGGCGATCGACGCGAGAAGCGTTTGCGCAGCGAGACATCGCAATGATCGTAATCGTCGCTAAGGTCGCCGCCGCTAATATCACAGACTCCGCCATCCACATCATCGTCGTCGTCGTCGTCCTGTTCACTGTTCGAAGCGCCGCGACGTCGACGTCGTCGGGCATGGTTCAGCTTGCGGAACAGACTCGTGTAGAGCAGATGCAACGAGGAGTTGGCCGACGGAGATTTTTGCAGTGGCCCCGGGGCCATATTACTGGAGGCGGTGGTCAACTGAAAGGCGCTATCATGCTCCGTCGTGTTGCACTGCTGTTCGTAATCGTCCTCCTCGGCATCTGGTTCATCCGGATCCTGGTAGCCCCCGGCTAGCGAGTTGCTCGTGTCGCCCACTGTCAATGAGGGCGTGGGTGAGACACAGAGGGAGATGGAGCCACAGGATGTGGGCGTGGGCGGCGTTGAAAGTAAAAAATGTTGTTTCGATTGCTCAAGACGCTGTCTGTGGAGCTCGAGGAGCTCCTTGAGACACAAACCCGATGCACCAACTTCACCAGCCGCGGCCTCGGCACCGAGCTCCGGGCTGGCTGCCAAACCAAACCAAAAAAGAAACGTTTAAAATAACACAAGAAAAACTTAATAAAATGAATAGATCGAAATGAAAATAAACGATCGACAAACAGACAGAGTAAACGAAATGAGGAAATAAACCGGAGCTGTAGACGAATTTTGAAAACAAAAAGAGGAAGACGGAACAAGACGAAAACTGTTTGGGATAGTGTAATAGGGTGAGAAGAGTAGGATGAGGCTTGAAAAGTTGAGATGATAGTCCATGGAGCTGAGAATACATTCAAATGTGCACAACATCGAGAGCTGATGCAGCTGATTGGGTGAGTTTGGGTGAGCTGTGAGTGAGCTGTTGGCCCATTGGCTGCAGCATTTAGGCCATGTCAAATGGATCGCTCGATCGATGCGATCGAATGTGGGGTACGTTCGCTAGAAATTAAGCCAGTTTGGTACTTACGACAAGAATAGTCGCGTACGAGCGACGTCTTTGACTTGACTTGGACGCCTATAATCGCCTCGATGGGCACCTCTGTGCGTGGTATCGACACTGAATGCGGAGGTAAGTAGATAGGTTGTAGAATACCAAAATTACATTCGGTTGACAGGTACATGCGACATCCAGCGTGTGTGGTCATGCCACACCACTCGCAGCGATAGCCTGAGAGGAAGAAAGCGAATCGAGTTGATCATATCAATGGTAATCTATTGTATAAGTAATATTTTATATAAGCCTTTGCTCACCTGTGAGGCATTCCGAAGACCAACACGTTTTCTTGCAATAGGCGCATTTGGACGTTGATGGAAGATTACCCTCCCGCCAATGATGCTGTGAATCATATCAGATTTCTCAAATCTGCAATCTGTATCATCTATTATTCAATACTCACTTGATGCCTCACATTAAGCAATTCCTTGCCTGGCACGTATGTTGCATTCTCTGTGCAA